>CM060935.1:282641559-284103759 GCA_030765085.1 Allium cepa
AAATCTCCCCAAGTAGGATTCGAACCTACGACCAATCGGTTAACAGCTGACCGCTCTACCACTGAGCTACTGAGGAACAACGGGAGATTCGACCTCATAGAGTTCAACTCCCGTTCTCAACCCATGAGTCCGAAGCTTCCTTCGTAACTCCCGGAACTTATTCGTAGTGGCTCCGTTCCATGCCTCATTTCATAGGGAACCTCAAAGTGGCTCTATTTCATTATATTCCATCTATATCCCAATTCCATTCATTTAATATTTCTTTGGTGTGATTGACATAAGAGATGTCATTCAATCGAAGAAGATGGTATCGTTGACATAAGAGATGTCATTTCTAGTCCATTTCTTTCTATATATGGAAAGTTAAGAAATCATCATATAATAATCGAGAAATAGAAAAGAAAAAAGGGAGGTTTGTGATGATTTTAAAATCTTTTCTACTAGGTAATCTATTATCCTTATGCATGAAGATAATAAATACGGTCGTTGTGGTTGGACTCTATTATGGATTTCTGACCACATTTTCCATAGGGCCCTCTTATCTCTTCCTTCTCCAAGCTCGGGTTATGGAAGAAGGAACTGAGAAGGAGATATCAGCAACAACGGGTTTTATTACGGGTCATGATGTTCATATCGATCTATTATGCGCCTCTGCATCTAGCATTGGGTAAACCTCATACAATAACTGTCCTAGTTCTACCGTATCTTTTGTTTCATTTATTCTGGAACAATCACAAAAACTTTGTTGATTATGGATCTACTACCAGAAATTCCATGCGTAATCTCAGCATTCAATGTGTATTCCTGAATAATCTCATTTTTCAATTATTCAACCATTTCATTTTACCAAGTTCAACGTTAGCCAGATTAGTCAACATTTATATGTTTCGATGCAACAACAAGATGTTATTTGTAACAAGTAGTTTTGTTGGTTGGTTAATTGGTCACATTTTATTCATGAAATGGGTTGGATTGGTATTATTCTGGATACGACAAAATCATTTGATTCGATCTAATAAGTACCTTGTGTCAGAATTGAGAAATTCTATGGCTAGAATCTTTAGTATTCTCTTATTTATCACCTGTGTCTACTATTTAGGCAGAATGCCATCGCCTATTGGTACTAAGAAACCGAAAGAAACCTCAGAAAGGGAAGAAAGCGATGTAGAAACAACTTACGAAACGAAGAAGACGAAACAGGAACAAGAGGGATCCACTAAAGAAGACAAAGATAGCCCGGTTTACGAAGATTCTTATCTTGATATCCATCAAGATAATTGGGAATTGGGAAAACTTAAAGAAGAGAAAACTTATTTTTGGTTTGAAAAACCTATTGTAACTTTTCTTTTCGATTATAAACGATGGAACCGCCCATTGAGATATTTAAAAAATGATAGGTTTGAAAATGCTATACGAAATGAAATGGCACAATATTTTACCTTCACAATTTTTATTCACTTTAAATTCAGTCTAAATCCATAACTTTTAGATTCACTTTCAGTTTGAATAAAACACTTCGATTTCAATATTTTCAACTTTGAGTATTTAATGAATTTCAAAATTGAGGTTGGGAATTTCTAATCAACAATTCATTTTCCTATTATTTAGTTTAAAAGGTTTACATGATAAATCCATAACCATTTAAAATAAAACTAAATTTATTAACACCAAATATTTCCTTCCATTTATTTATACTAGAATTATTCATTAAATCCAGTTATAAATATCATACCTTTAAAATTTCCAATTTTAATAAGTTAACATCAACTTATGAAGTTAAATTTTTGAAGAAGCTCAATTTCAATTAAATTTCCAATTTATCTTTCAATCTTAATTGATTTGAATCATTTAAAACTCTATATATATATACAAGATCTTAAACCTGTACTTAATCATATAATATAAATTATCAAATTCCACTTTTCAACTTATTCATTTTTATTTAACAGATTTATGCATAGCTTAAATTCCACAATTTAACTATATATGTATATATAAAATATATTTATATCATATCCAAATTTAATATTTATTAAATCGTATCATATCCAAACCAAAAAATCATTTCAAAAATAATTTTTTTTATATATACCGCGGTGTCTGTATATAATTTTCTACCCTATGGTCAAGTGATACGGATATTTATCATTTCAATCCGCAATTTAAAAATAAAAATGCGGTTGTATATTATTTCAAACCGTAATCCCGAATGAAATGAAAATGCATGATAACTTGCAGTTTATATAAGATAGAACACATCATCCATTCACCCAATATCAATCATCAACCAATTTATTTCAATCATCATCAATTTAAACAAACACCAATATATAACATATAAAATAACAGATATCAACGAACAGTTTATATTCAATAGTAAATTAATAGCTATTAAATTGAAAATTTATATGCAAAATAAATAAATTTAATTGTCTATTTATATGCAAAATAAAATTTAATAACAATTTAATTTTAATGAATGCAATCTAACTGAGATGATGAATAAAATATGCCAAACAGTCATAAATGAATTTCTACTCATATCATAAATCAATTTAACAAACATAAGAAATTTTAGAAGTTGTGAGTGGGTTAAAACACTCACCTTTTGAATTAAAATTGAATTAAAATCCAATTTAAACCCAAAAATTTGACCGTCTCAGAATTCATCCAAACCAGCGTCATTAAGTCCGGAATTTCAATACGATCCTAACAAAAAAAACCACACATAAAACGGGTATCGTATGCAAAAGTTATAACGAAAATTGTGATTGAATAAATAAAAAATATATAAAAGAAAAGTGGAACACATTTGCAATTTGCCATGTCATCACTTACTATGCATCTTTCTCTCTTTCGCGTTGCTTCCAGGCACGCGACTACTGATCGAAACCCAGCATACACGCGTAAATTTTGGAACACGCCGCCACCTCGCAGGCCATCGCGGCTGCCTAGACCGTCGCCCCCCCGCGCCTCTAACCTCTTCGCGTCCTTCGACCATCACCATGCGACCACTGCCCCATCGTCGAGCCCGTATACACGCAGCCGCCACCTCTCTCTGTAAAACCCTAGTTGAGTTTTGGCGCCAATCCAACCGTCGATTCATCAAACCAATCGCCTAGATGCGATCCCCTCGGCTTCCTCTCCAAATCCCAGAAACTGTTTCCAGAACCAATGAAATTTATCGCGGCGATGATGAACGCCGAAACTAAACGCCCAATTTCTGGTCAAACCACAACCCGAATCGAAAAATGAATTACACCATTGAATTTCGCTCGTAGAGAGCATCAACATATATTTTTTTGAGATTTTTCTGAGGATTTTGAATTTTTAGCTTTTGATTTGATTTTGCAATTGTGTTTGGATCTAAGGTTTGCATCCATTGAGGAAGAGAAAGAGCTGAGGAAATGAATGCACAAACAAATCAGAATAGATGGAGGCTAGGGTTTATAACTGGGCTTCTATATAGGTAGGTTAGAAATAGAGTAGATGGATCGAGTTGACAGATATACGTGCTGTCGTTAACGTGACCCAAAAAGCCTGTTCTGACCCCGAAACGAAATTGGGTCAACCCATATATCACAATAGGTGTTTTAAAATATTCTGAACGCGATGAAAAAAGTTTCACTCCAAATTCCATCGTATGAAGAAGTTATGCTAAAATAAAAAATTTTCAAATTGATTTCAATTGATTTTAATTGCATAAATTTCAAGGCGTTTCGAGTCCGTACGTTCAAACGACAAGTCTGATCGCTACGAAACCTGAAACATTATTATAATTCACCGTTACGGATCCGATGAAACTGGTTTCGTCAAAACCCGAGTCCGTGACCAAAATGGCTATTTTATATTAATTAAATAAATTAAAAATTAGTAAATAAATCCAACTTTTATATTTCAGTTTTAGAATTGGAAATTTTTTATCACTTAAAAATTCTCAAACATTTAAAAATGATTTAACAGTTTTTAAATGTCAATTTATTAAAGATTAAATCAATATAAATTTTCGATTGCATAAAATTCAAAATTTTAGATAAATTTCCAAAATTTCCTTTTAATTGAATTAACCTATATTTATTCCATTCATTACTTTCAAATATAAGGGTTTACTATTGGATTTAAAATTATTACATAAATATTTCCAGTTTTCAACTTAAATTTTAATTAACGTAATAATTATATATTTGATTTTTATTCATCTGCAATAAACCCAACTATTATAAATTAAATGAATTAACTCACGATAAACATTCAAATTCTAAAATTCATAAATTTTATCACCTTGATTTACTCATACATTTAAAATTACTTAAACAAATTCTCGTCTCAAATTTTAAAATATAAATTATTTCACCAATCATATTATTTACTTCAATCTCTTAAAATAATTCCTTTATTACACTTTGAATCCAATTTATTTTAATAAGTTTCCAATTAAATGGATTAGTCAATTTCAACCTTACACATAAGTTTAGGTTATATTTAATTTGTAACGTATTACTTCCCTAGTTATTACTTTACCTACTTCTTATATTAATTCCACCATTAATCATAATTATAAAAGTAACGCTTATATTAACAACGACATTGAAATTACTCACATTTACTGCAATAATTTAGTGAATTAATTGAAATTGATTACAAATTAACTTAACATCCTAATAAAATAAGTAACGTACAATAAAAATTGTCCTTAATTCTTAATTACACTTTAGAGGTTCATTATTTACACCCTAATATTGTAATTACTTACATACACTGGTTTTACTCAATTAACATTTATTTCAACTATTCCAGAATTTATTCAATATTTATATTAGTTCTCTTATATTCAATTTATGATCAAGTGCAACATTTAACTTGAATTGGTTGGGATTCCTTTCAAGTTATTAAAAATAAATTTATAATAACATACCTCCTTTATTTATTCCAATTACCGTTACCAAGGGTTTATTACACAAATCAAGGTATAATCTTTTCTACTATTTCATTCATTATGATTTTATTCAAATCTCAAATCTCTTGCAATAACTCATTTTATTATAAATTTGTACACCAATAAATTAGGTTCAAATAGATAGGATTTATTCGATGCAACCTTTTTAATTAAGTCTATTTTAATCAACATAATTTTTCATAGGTTAATTCTTAACATTTAATTCCTTACAAATTATAACAATTATATTTCTTTATAAATTAAATTCCTAAAATCTTATTAATATGACAATTTAATTTACGAAATCTTCGGTTCGTTACGTTAAGCGAATCAGTAAAAGAAAGGGGTCATAGTCCTCGATTTTGCTGAAATATTTAAATCGCTTCCTCATTCTTTTGAAAGCGTAAACTATAAAAATTTTGAAAACAAAATTTATTTTGAAACAATTTTTTAAAACACGTGATTAAAACAGCAAAATCAGTAGCAACTTCGACAAGGAAATTGCACTTCTCAAAATACCGTAAAAACGGACAACAAAATCAGCATTGCGGGATAACCGCTTGAAAATCCACTTTAAAACGGTTACTGAAGCCAAAGCGACAGTAATTTTAAACGTCAAAATCTCATCAAAATAATTTGCATCAAAATATAATACCAGTGAATTTTCATTCATTAAAAATGTCAACAAAACACCGTGCTTCAAAAACTTAGCACCGGTGTAAAAATCCCGTTATAAAAATAACGGCAACAAAATACGTTTAAAACCAAACACCGGTTCAACGTAAAATTAATGCAGTAACGTGCAACTCAAATTTGCACGTATACTACAAAATGAACAAAGAAATCACTTGAATATATCTTAATGAAGATAATTCAAAACAGCAAAAATCTCAACAAATTCACATAACTGCAATCGCTTCGAATCCTCAAATTAGATTCAAAATTTTCAAAGAAAACAAAATAAACACAGCTATGTAAACAACAAATGAAATTTATTTCAATTTCATATTTTGATTTTTAAATCAAAAAGGTTATCAGCTGTACTCAGCGAAGACAGTCTCACCGTTTTCGTTACGCACTCTGATAAACAGAACACAAATTACTTAATCATCAAACACAATTTCTCTTCTATTTTTAAATAAAGATATTTAAAAATTTCATCATAATTTCAAAAATTTAGTTTTGACTCATAGCACAACTAAAAACATCGACAATTAGTTGTAACACATGTTCCATTTAAGTTATGTTTTATATTATGTTCATAAACCCCAAGCTCTGATACCAACTGTGACGCCCCACCTCTATGCTCACAATAACAAAGAGTATTAAAGGAAATATTGTCTGTTATTACGAATAATAAGGATGGATAGAAGCGGCCATCCATAGTTAGGCCTTACACTAGTATTGGTTATCTCGATAGGAGTGGTATATATTTTTATTTTTCATCTCTTATTTATTTACTCCCATCGACATACCCAATTCCAGTATAAAACGAACTACGAGGGTTCATAATAGTTTAGGACAATATATATAATAAAAACACAGACAAACTAATGTAGAACACAAATAACAAAAGTCTCATATATATATATATATATATATATATATATAAAACTGATGTCAGTTACAATACATATGATACAGTACATATGATACAACTACAATTGTCGACTCTGGAAGATATATATACAAGTACATTATCGTGAATAATATACATGAATATATATCATCCTATACAAATACACTAACTATTATAAAATGACGACGACTACTCCAAAAGATATGAAAAGACTTCATAGCTCAAGCAGCAACCCAAAGCAAGATATCTACAACCTGTAACAACTCGGTTTGACCCGAGTATTAAATTCAAAAGAAAATAATACACGGGCCAGTCTAATTCAAACTCAGTTATTAATGCACGGAAGCAATAATAATTAAATAACAATTAGACGACAGTCAAATAAATTCACCTATCCAATCCTTAAATAAGAAAATCGGATAACGGTAAATATAACACGTAACAGTGTTAAACAACAAACCAACAAATTCAAATTATCAACAAAGATAAACAAAAGGGTTATCAATGAATATAATTTAGAAAACAACAGAGTTGCATAAACGGCAATCAATGATAAAATCTAATTATTAAATAAATAATTAGAAACTCATAATCTAATTATCAAAAAGATAATTAGATATCAACAAAATCATCAAATTAAACCAAATCAAAATACGATTCAAAATATTGAATTGGACACACGAAACAACTCAAACAATTGAAATATCAATTAAACGCCAATTCGGGTAGGGCTGCAGTACACGCACGCGTGTACTGCCTCGCCACTATAGCATTTGGAATACGCAAAAGATCAATAAATCAAAAGCAAAAGAAATACCAATAAAATCAATACGGTGTGGCTGCAGTACACGCTCGCGTGCACTGCCTCGCCGCTACAGTGATGATGTACACAAAAGCTCAATGAAAGTTCACATATGAGCACAAGGTCAAATCCAATCGAATAGCTGGATTCAACGCAGGGGTATAATCAAATGAAATGGTCAAGACATAAAATAAAGCCTCAACCATAGTTCAAATCAACCAACAGAAACAGAGACTGCAACTATTTTGAACCATCAATAAAGTTCAATATCCAGTCAAGTATGGATACAAACACAACATGGCAATGTATAGACTTCGAAATAGCACCTCAGATTCAAATGAAAACAATGACATGATAAAGCAGTGCAAACCAATGAATAAGGGCAGAACAAGGTCAACCCAACTTCAGTAAATGACATTGAGACAAAACCATTAACAAAAATTATGCTCCAACACAAAATGGTTCACACGCATGCTACTGTCAAACTATGGTCTGTAACAAAATAATATGCACTCAAGGTTCCGGGCGCAGGAGATACATGCATGTAAACTCAATTTGCACTTACGTACAACAAAAATGAAGAAGCCTGCACCTGTACTTACACTTGCAATGATGTACAACAGGGTAAAAACTCACCCTGCACAAGTTAAAATGAAACGGACCTGTCCCTTTTATTTATTTTTATTTTTAACTTACACTAAACTTCGAATCAATATATGATGTGCACAGCCACAACAATGAAATGGCTACAAACAAAATACATGCAAAGTCAACTCAACTCAATTGCAATGCTCAAGGACTCGCATGAAGCATGAAACAGTTCAATACCCAAGCGACAATAGAAAAGTGTTGAACCAACACGTGTACCAGTGGAACAGCAAGGTACACAGAGCAACACTGTGAACACAGTGAACCCAATCAAGGCAGTTAGTAAATCAAGTGTCCAAAGATGTCGAAGCCAAGTGACTTCAACAAGTTTACAAACTAATGCAGTACTTGACAAGTAAACAAACTACAGATACGAATCTATACAGTGAACTACGCGATAAACATGTATGCAGTGACCAGATTAGTGTGACAACAAGTATGAGCTCAACCAAGTCAAGTGGATAACCAATGCAACAACTCAGGTCAGTGAGCACTTCATATATGCAGACCAGTAAAGTGAAATGGTTTAAGGCAAGTAATCATGAAACATCAACAACATTGAAACGATAATATCAAATCCATGCAACTGTGCAATTGGATCGAGTGGTACAAGACCGAAGCCAACCTCAACAAAAATTAAAATATAATGCTTAAGAACAAAAATGAAATTACTATGAACACAACACCATCAGGAATTTCCCAAAACCAGTTCAATATCAAAGAATTAGCCAAAGTCGACGAAACCACTTTGTCAAAATCAAGTCAAAGCCGATGCCAACATTTTCACAAGCCAAAGTCAGGTGATAAACGAATTGAAGCACCAAACAAAATTTCATGTTAATGCTGAAAACAACAAAAATGCTCAAAGTCATTTGCATTTCAAATCAAACTGCAATGAACCAGTCAAGTAGATCTTAAAAGTTTCAAATCAGAGTTCAATGCCAGAGTGATAAAAATCACGTTTTTAAAGTAATCGAAATAGCAGGTTTCACGGAATCGAATTATTTTCATCTAGCCAAAGTCAACTATGAACAGTAGCATTTTCAAAAGCCAACAAAGAATTCAAAGCAACAGATCATGGCCGAAGTCAAAATGAATCAATAACGAGACAAAATCGAACAATCGAAACAATATACTAAGCATGAATTGATATGTGAGTGAAAGAATCACTCACCCTATCGAAGTCGAACACCATCAATAGAAGCGGCCGAGAGCGAACAAACGAGAACAAAGCACACACGAATAACTACTGCATCGATCAACAAAAAGACGCAACTTCAAAAAGCCCAAATTTGCAAAGAAAGAACGAAGCCCTAACTCAGATCGAAGGGGAAAGAACGGGAACGAGCAAACTGCCATTTATTTCTCGTTTATTTAGGGTTTTCGAATGGAAATGGAGAGAGTAGATCGGGTATTGAATACTATCATGGCTTCAAAACAAATGAAAACGTGGGCCAAGATTATTTTAAAGCCCACACAACTTTTTAATGAATTTTTAAACGAATTTCAACCGATTAAAAACTCCAAATAGCTATTTGCCAACAACATTAATCGTCTAACAACAATAATTAATTGTTGTAAGACCCGGGATTGTTACAGTAGTGCATAACAAAATTTGGAATAGAAAGATTAGGCTCTTGGATTGGAGTATAACTTTCTTGGGTTGCTTCATCAGTAATAAGTTGTATAAATACAGTTCGCTTATACCACTAGGATCAGAAGTTGTTCTTACTAAAAGGAACTTCCCATTCATTGAGAATCCAATTGGAAATAGTCCACAATGTCCTGCGAATGGTGTGAGTCCAATGTTATATATTTTTTGACAAGTCTCCTTAATGCCAAATTCATGCAGCAGCCAAATTTCAAAATAGTCATTGTCAAGACAGAATGGAGTCCCACCCCTAATATAAGCAAGTTTTTCATTTAAGAAGTCCTAAGAAAAACCACAAGGTTTACATTCATGGCTACCGGGTAATGACATTGTTTCAAATACCTCATTTTTCAAGTCAAATGCGACAAGCATACTGTCATGATTGTCAACTTCCAACCCATAACGATTTTCTTCTATTCTAAAGTCTGTTCGGGTATGTATCATTTTAACCCATAGTGATTTCTAAACTACAGGGAACTTGCAGAGTGATAACAGAAAATACCATAAAATAACAGGCATATATCATCAATAATAATACAATATAAACAACAGGATATGGTGTCATATCCCGCAGGTGAACAGTTACAGATAATAGCATATGTAACAAATTTAAATAACTACAGCAGCATATTTCAATTGTCGTTTCAATTGGAATCAAATTTAATGGATAAAAAAATGTTAATCGTGAGTGATTGCTCACCTTTCGAGGCTAGAGAATATAGAAGGAGATATGTATACGCACACTGATACAGACACTGAAATTAAATTTCAAATCCAAGGAAAGCAAAATCGGCATGAATTCAACGATGAAAGCTGATTGGCTCGAATTGATGAAACAGATCAGATCAGAACTGGAACGATGAAGATAAATGGTATAAGCGAACTTTTATAACCACCTATAACTATATATACACATATGAAATTTATATTCTAAGTTCAAACATCACAAATTTAATTTACATGTTTTTCAAACATATAAATAAATAAATAAATCAAGCTTACCTTTTTTTAAAATCAACATACACTTAAAAAAAAAATATATATACTAACACCTTTATACCAAACTTATATAACTAGTACATATATATATATTCTCAAACAGATAAAATAAATGTTTAAATATGAATACCTAAAAGAAAACCTTTTTTTTATATATAACTATTTCTATATATATTAAATGTTATATATATAATTTAAATCCATACATATTTTTACATTCAATAACATATTATATTCAACCTATATAAATTTCCAAATTATATATGTGTATTAAAATAATTTATAAAGTAGAGTATTTATAGAATCATCTTAAATCCAAAATAGTATAAATATAATACTGTACATAACCTATATCAACCAAAAAGAACAAAAGTTGACTATTGTTTCTAAAATATGGGCATAAACACAGACTGCTCATGTATAAACTGAACTAACTCTTACGTAACCAGAAACATATTATAGTTATAAATATACATATATATTCATACGTTCTTAAAAAATTTCAAAACGTCAATAAAACTAACTACTGACTCACAACATCCTATACAACCAGTTGTATAACAAATATATGATATATACTCATCTTAAAATAGTAAAATATAGAATGACAAAACAAAGCAGCTTGGATATAATATATATATATATATATATATATATATATATGTGACGCACCAGATGTTCAAAATACAGCTATCTTAAACTCATATAATATGAACTTTACATATATAATAACTCGTATTAACATATATCATAAAATTTTATATAAACCTTATAGTATATAAATAACTTACTTTATATACTAAATAGAACCTATGCAAGTTAAAATATGTAAGCTAATATAGGCTGCGACCATTTTTAATAAAAATCAAAATACATTATATACTTAAACAATAATAAATTATGTACACAGTACATATTAAAATTAACTTAGTCTTACTATACATATCATATATATATATATATATATATATATATATATATATATATATATATATATAAAACAAAAACCGATTTATATAAACAGACATATTGAAGAATAACATACCAAACTTATAAATAAAAACTTAAAATAACCAAGCAGATTATATATATACGCTCTAAAACCAACTCACCAGGATACTTGAAATCTTGTATAAAATAAAACGTACATATAAATCTATGTTTTAACAAACCTTTCATATGCTTGAATATATATAAAGCTGCAAGTATAAGAAATAGATATAATATATAAAGAAATACTTACATATAAAGAATGAAAGAAGAGAGGAAACAGTTGTGGGTAATCGAGCATGCGATGAACGCGTGGAGCAAAGAGGAATGAGGGGAAGAGTTTTTTCTAGAGAATGAAAAGAAGAAGGAGAGATATGCTTATCATGGGCAATATATATGTGTGTTGTTCTTATATTTTTTTTCATATAGTTAGCACAAGATACGCTAAATTTATACAAAAAGTAATGTATCTAAATTTATACGTTACTTATTTAATCTCTACCTATTTATTTATACTATTTATTCTCTACCTATTAATTTATACTATTTATTCTCTACCTATTAATTTATACGTTACTTATTTATTCTCTACCTATTTATTTATACGTTACTTATTTATTCTCTACCTATTTATTTATACTATTTATTCTCTACCTATTTATTTATACTATTTATTCTCTACCTATTAATTTATACTATTTATCCTCTACCTATTAATTTATACTATTTATTCTCTACTTATTAATTTATACGTTACTTATTTATTCTCTACCTATTAATTTATACTATTTATTCTCTACTTATCAATTAATTAAAAATTATTATAATTTTATGGGTTATTACACTCTCCCCCACTCAAAACTTTTCGTCCCCGAAAAGGAAGGAGGTAGGAGAATAGAACAACCAGAAATAAAAGTAGATTGAAAGTCAGGGGTAAATAATTGATTTAACTATATAAATTTTACTTGAGATATTCATACTTTTCAAAACCCATTTGTAAAACTTCTTGCTTCCTTTATAAATACCATTTATATGTTTAAATAACACATTTATAAGTATATGAAAACTATTTGAAAACAATTATCTACATCATTAGTTATATTTAAAGAAGCTATTTGAAAACATTAAATCCATAACTCATGAAAATTTTAATTTATCTCAAGATACTTTTCAAATATTATCAATGAATTAATAATCATTTTCTTTAAATATGTTTTATTTAACTAATAACTTCAAAAATATTTATACCACTAAAATTTTCTATTAACCAATGTAGTATACAGATAAGCAATATTTAAAAGATTATATTCAAAAAGGAAAGGAAGGTAGATTCTGGAAATGGAATATAGGTGAACAACTAAAGCTGAGAAGATAAGGTAGATTCAAAGAATAGAATCGGGCATGAATCGTAAATTTCAAACCATAAGAGTTTCAGTCTCAAATATTAACATAAAATTTCTTTGTTGGGAAAAATACTTTTATAATAAATACCTTTATAATAATACTTTTATAATAAAATACTATTATATCGAAATAGATTTTCCTTTCGAAAATACTTTTATAACACGATGTTTTAACAAGTTTATCCTCGTTCTTACAGACTCTGGCCACGCGTTGATCAGGCGCAAAGCTAGAATTCTTCATGTACTTAGTAGACTTGTTTCAACACCTAGTGAAAATACTTGAAAAACCTTTAAAACAGATATGGAAAGTACAATCCAAACAAAACAACCAAACCAAAACCTTTGTCCGACCATGGTTCGCAGATACACAATGGTTACGCCTGGATCCCCCAGGAAACAATCCGTATCCATAAGCTTTCTCAGCCCTACGAGTTACGCCATGATGACTAGTAGAGTGTAGGATACATAATGGTTATGCATGGATCCCCCAGGAAACAATCCGTACCCCTAGGCCAGACTCAGCCAGGCAATTGCGCTATGCAGTCGCGAGAGAAAAAAAAAACCATGGGTTACGCTGCGGTGGGAACACTCGAGTATTACATCCGGAAAACCAAAAATCAGAGAGAATAATATCAATAGAATGAATCCACGATGTGGCCACAAAGCGAATATCAAGCAGAAGGCACTTTCCATATCTTTACTTTGAAAATATATATCATATAGCACCTTTTCAAAGCACTTTCAAATATCGTACTTATATAAAGTCCATATATATAGGATTCCATTTTTCCCAAATCGAATACTTTCCAAAATCAATAGTAGATCAAATCATACTTATATAGACTTCGATTATATAAAATCTCTTTCCAAATTGAGTACCTTTCAAATCAATAGATTTCAAATCAACTTCATACTTATACAATCCATTTTATATAAGTTCGACCACTCCCAAATCAAGTGCTTAATAATACAAGGTTCTCAAATTTCAAATCATTTCAATATCAATTCAGTTTCAAAATCATACATGATTTCACCAAATTTTCTTCCAAATTAAATATCTAAATGTCAAAATTCCCAAAATAAAAGGTTTAGCAAATTATCCCATTTTCCAAATTAAATAATTCAAGTCAAACAAATTCATTTCCAAAAATCACCATATAAGTATCAGTTTTTAATTCCAATTTAATTTCAAAACCAAATATTTTCCCAAAATCAATTATACTCAAAATGGTTTCCAATTTTATAATTATCCCTTTTTTAAAAACTTCTAAACTATCTATTTCTATGTGAAATATCCAATTTACCTTTCTGAAACCATTATTCAACTATTTTTTTTCAAAACTTTTCAAAACTAAATTTATATTCTTTATCAAACATTTTATACTCTTCGAAATTTCTTAGCTTTGAAAACTTAATCTCGATTTGGAAGTGTTCGAACATTCAAAATAGTTAGGGAAATCAAATTTTCAATTCAAGAGTTGAAAATCAACAATAAATCAATAAATCAATTATTAAATCCGAAACTCGAGGACTGAACACCGGTCTTATTTTAAATTGTTTCAAATATATACTTATATCTTTGTAAAATATCAAATTATACT
Organism: Allium cepa; assembly: GCA_030765085.1. Lineage (NCBI taxonomy): Eukaryota > Viridiplantae > Streptophyta > Magnoliopsida > Asparagales > Amaryllidaceae > Allium > Allium cepa. Next base: position 282,656,169 of record CM060935.1, read on the forward strand.
TTGGAATTTGAAATCAAAAACGGTTTTACAAAATCACTTGCATAGCGAAGCTATTAAAGTGGCCTCTCCCCACTCTGAAACTTGAAAATCAATGTCGATGATGCGTGCACTCATCACCGAAATTATTTTCCAGCGTCATAAGTGAGTTCTGGACTTCTATTTTCTTGAAAACTTCTTTGAAATTTCTTCAAAATTATTGGAATTCATTTGGACTCATTTGAAACATTTCTTATTCGAAAAAATACTTTTAAATCGTATTATTTTTATATATTTTCCAAAATCTTAAAACCAATTTCAAAATACCGGAATTCAATTCTCGAGTTTCAAATTTAACTCTACAGTTATAAATCATTTTTATATAAACCAATTTCTTATAACTTTTAAAAATTTCAAATCCTTTCAAAACCTTTTTATATAGAATAACATTTCTTATTTGCTTTATATATAGGTATATAATCCTTATCGAAAACATTTTCACTTTTATATATATAAAAAAAATCATAGTTATCAAAATAAAATTTCGGTATAAACAATTTCAAAAATACAAACGAACCCGATTTTCAAAGGATGATTCAAGAATGGATTTCAAAAAAAGATAGCGATTTAATTTAGAGGTACTCCAATCAATAGAATCCTGATTCGAAGATAGACTCGATCGAAGATGAGATAATTAAATTACAAAATAGAAGATGGATATACTTCTATAAATCGCGGGCGACTTTACTGGTCAACCGTGATTCCAAAATTAGATCGGTGTAGAATTCTGAGGCAATTCGTCATTCGATTGCCAGAGATATAGAATTCGGCATAACAAGATATAGAAGCATCGTAAACTGAGGATACAGAAATCTTCGGTGAGTCAGTGCCATTCGAAAAGGAGTTTTCAACCCCTTTACAAATCATTCAGTGGAGTTATGGGATACTCCGGAATCAAACGAATATAAATAGGGAGAGACAGAATGAATTTCGGAACCGAGGGACATTCCAAAATTCAAAGGAAATCGAGTCAAAAGGAAAAGATTCAACTCGAGCGAAAGTGATTCTGTAAATAAATTTACCATATATGCTAAGTTTTTCCTAGAGCCAAAGCTCTGATACCAACTGTAATGACCCGCTATTTTGGACCATTCAAATCGACAATAAAACCATACATGTCTGACTTGAATAATTCAAAATATCGAATTGTTAATTTAAATTTGGCAAACGTAACATACACAGTAAATAAATCAGTCACAGATCACAGACATAGAGTAATAAAATGCACCGGAATAGATAAGGAATAGCAGTTCATGAAGCTACTATATACATCAGAGTTAGAAATAAAATACATCAGAATATCCCAGATGCAGTGAAGTCTCCAGTACGAGCAGATGACTTCTCTGAACAAATCAACTGGATGACTGAAAGGATAGATAACTGGATCTTCAAGCAAAGCTCCAACTTCGAAGGTGAGTCTCAAATGCTGTATCACTCAGTCTGACCCGAGCGTAAAGCAAAACACAAAACACTCGAGTCAGGATTAACATTCTTATATCTATAAATCTAACTCAAGTGAAATATCAATTGAAATATAATTAACTTAAAGGACGTTTGGGATAACCATCCTCTAAGGTCCATGGAACTATCTATAAGGTAGAAATATACACTATAACACCGAGGTCATTTCAAATTAATTTATACTTCACAACAAAAATATCTTTTCATTTCATATATATATTTTCCAAAATATACATAAATATTTATAGAGTAGAATATTTGTAGTTTCCTCAACTTAACAAATCATTTTCAAAATCAACCCGACCTTCCCATTCAAATTAAATTCAATCTCAATTTTATCAATTTAAATTCAACTCAATTTCTAAAATAACCACTTAAATTTTATCGATCTCAAATTCGGATTTATAATCACAAATACCCCTTTATATTTCCATATATTTCAAAACTTTAAGTATTCAACGTTTCATCTAAATTTTCATTCAATTTAGTTTTCTAAATAATAAATTCAAATTTAGTTCAACCTAAATTTTCATTTTAATTCAATTTAGTTGCTAAATAACAAATTCAACTACGTTGATTTCAAACACAGATCCAAATCTCAACATAAACCATTTAAATTCTAATATAGTTCAAGGCTTTAATATTTAAATGTTCTATATAACAGTTTCATATAGATCTCGATTTAACCTCATTATTATTTAGTCTTGAAATACTCCCTTATTAGATTCAATATCATTTAAGTAACCTTAAATTACATTTTACCCAGTATTTTCTTTAATTTATTTAAACGTGAAATATTCATTAAATCACTTAAATCAAAAATCCAGTTATAAAATCATACCCTTTAAATTTCCCATTCAAAAATTTCAAATCGATTTAATTAAATAAATCCTTATTTAAATACCATTTTTATAAACCCAAATTTATCTCCCAATCTTAATTATTCAATTTATTACAAGAGAATCTATTTGAAATATAGATTTACATAAATACTTAACCATATTATATGTATTAAATCAAACTAAATCAAATATTACTACTAAATCTATATATACAATTTTCATTTATATAATATCTTAAGAATCAAATTTATTAAACCATATATTTCTTTCCAAAATTATAGAAATTATTCTCAAAATATTTATATGTACTAACGGCGTCTGTATATATTTCCTATCATATAGTCAAGTGCTACGGATATTTATCATTTCAATCCGTATACTAAATATATACGGGTGGATATCATTTCAACCCGTAATCCCAAATTCAATTAAATGAAAATCGCTTGGATTTATCATTTCAACCCATAACGATTTTCTCCTATTCTAAAGTCTGTTCGGGTATGCATCATTTCAACCCATAGTGATTTCTAAACTACAGGGAACTTGCAGAGTGATAACAGAAAATACAATAAAATAACAGGCATATATCATCAATAACAATATAATATAAACAACAGGATATGGTGTCATATCCCACAGGTGAACAGTTACATATAAATAGCACATATAACAAATTTAAATAACTACACCAGCATATTTCAATTGTCGTTTCAATTGAAATCAAATAATGAATAAAAAAATGTTAATCGTGAGTGATTGCTCACCTTTCAAGTCTAGAGAATATAGAAGGAGACACGGATATGCACACTGATACAAGCACTGAAATTAAATTTCAAATCCAAGCAAAGCAAAATCGGCACGAATTCAACGATCAAAGCTGATTGGCTCGAATTGATGAAACGGATCAAATCAGAACTGGAACGATGAAGATAAATGGTATAAGCGAACTTTTACAACCACCTATAACTATATATACACATATGAAATTTATATTCTAAGTTCAAACATCACAAATTTAATTTACATGTTTTTCAAACATATATATAAATAAATAAATCAAGCTTACATTTTTTTAAATCAACACACACTTAAATATATATATATATATATATATACTAACACCTTTATACAAAACCTATATAACTAGTGTGTGTGTGTGTATATATATATATATATATATATATATATTCTCAAACAGATAAAATAAATGTTTAAATATGAATACCTAAAAGAAAATCTTTTTTTTATATATAACTATTTCTATATATATTAAATGTTATATATATATAATTTAAATCCATCCATATTTTTACATTCAATAACATATTATATTCAACCTATATAAATTTTCAAATTATATATGTGTATTAAAATAATTTATAAAGTAGAGTATTTATAGAATCATCTTAAATCCAAAATAGCATAAATATAATACTGTACATAACCTATATCAACCCAAAAGAACAAAAGTTGACTATTGTTTCTAATATATGGGCATAAACACAGACTGCCCATGTATAAACTGAACTAACTATTATATAACCAGAAACATATTATAGTTATAAATATACATATATATTCATACGTGCTTAAAAATTTTCAAAACGTCAATAAAACTAACTACTGACTCACAACATCCTATACAACCAGTTGTATAACAAATATATGATATATACTCATCTTAAAATAGTAAAATATAGAATGACAAAACAAAGCAGCCTGGATATAATATATATATGTGACGCACCAGATGTTCAAAATACAGCTATCTTAAACTTATATAATATAAACTTTACATATATAATAACTCGTATTAACATATATCATAAAATTTTATATAAACCTTATAGTATATAAATAACTTACTTTATATACTAAATAGAACCTATGCAAGTTAAAATATGTAAGCTAATATAGGCTGCGACCATTTTAAAAAAATAAATCAAAATGCATTATATACTTAAACAACAATAAATTATGTACACAGTACATATTAAAAATTAACTTAGTCTTACTATACATATCATATAATAGTAATAATATATATATAAAACAAAAACCGATTTATATAAACAGACATATTGAAGAATAACATATCAAACTTATAAATAAAAACTTAAAATAACCAAGCAGATTATATATACACGCTCTAAAACCAACTCACCAGGATACTTGAATCTTGTATAAAATAAAATATACATATAAATCTATGTTTTAACAAACCTTCATATGCTTGAATATATATAAAGCTGCAAGTGTAAGAAATAGATATAATATATAAAGAAATACTTACATATAAAGAATGAAAGAAGAGAGGAAATGGTTGTGGGTAATCGAGCATGCGGTGAACGCGTGGAGCAAAGAGGAATGAGGGGAAGAGTTTTTTCCAGAGAATGAAAAGAAGAAGGAGAGATATGCTTATCATGGGAAATATATATATGCGTTGTTCTTATATTTTTTTTTCATATAGTTAGTACAAGATACGCTAAATTTATACAAAAAGTAACGTATCTAAATTTATACATTACTTATTTATTCTCTACCTATTAATTTATACGTTACTTATTTATTCTCTACCTATTTATTTATACTATTTATTCTCTACCTATTAATTTATACTATTTATTCTCTACCTATTAATTTATACTATTTGTTCTCTACCTATTAATTTATACGTTACTTATTTATTCTCTGCCTATTTATTTATTTATACTTTACTTATTTATTCTCTACCTATTTATTTATACTATTTATTCTCCACCTATTAATTTATACTATTTATTCTCTACCTATTAATTTATACTATTTATTCTCTACCCATTAATTTATACGTTACTTATTTATTCTCTACCTATTTATTTATACTATTTATTCTCTACCTATTAATTTATACTATTCATTCTCTACCTATTAATTTATACTATTTATTCTCTACCTATTAATTTATACGTTACTTATTTATTTTCTACCTATTTATTTGTACAATTTATTCTCTACCTATTAATTAATTAAAAATTATTAAAATTTTATGGGTCGTTACATTTTAAATATAAAACCAATTCAAAATTCGATATTTAAATATCTTAAGAAATATTAAAATTTTAAATTAGATCTAGATTCAAAATAATATCTTATTTGAAATTGAAATTCAGATTTATATATTGTATATTTAGTATATCTATTTATATACGAATCAAAATATAATTTTTTTTTATTTTTAAATATATAATACATAGATATATATACAAACACACATACAAAAGTACATACGTACACACACACAAATAATATAATATGTAATTCTAATTTATATTTATAATTACATATTTTAAATATAAATCATTTATTTAAATCCATGCGGTTTAAGACAATTATTTATATATTTCCATACAGATTTCTCATTAATTTTCTAAAAACTTTTTAAATATAGTTTATATTATATATTATGTATATACATACACACACACACACAAATATATATATATGTCTATATATATAATATATATGTCTATATATATATATTATAACTAAAGCATATAGATATACAAAAACACACACCCAAATACGCACGCACACACATATATGCATTAATCCACCTTTTGCCAAGGCAGTACATTGGTAGATTTAACTTAATAAACTTTATGATTATCAAGGCAGAAAGTCCGAAAAAATGGTTTCCAGGATTGAAGATCGATTATATTTGAAACTAAGGACTATAGTTGAAGGTAATTGGTCAACACTCAAAAAATGGCTAAGTATGGCACTAAAACTTCTCCTAGAAGAGGGACCAAAATAGAGGGATCGAAATAGAGGGATCAGAGTAAAGGAATCAGATTAACAGGATGCACACGGCACAACTCAACGATAATCGCTCCACAACTCAACAACCACAAGACAGATTTAAGTGAAACTTTAGGAACAAGAAGAAAGGATCCTAGAGAGTCTACCTATCGCACATCATTTGAAGCAAGTTGGAGGTATCAGACCCCATCCCTTTATAGGGATTGGCTATAATTAGCCTTCACAAATATTACAATAAAGATCGATCAATAACTCGAGTTCTACTAATCCAATTGGTATGAAACTTGAAGGCTATACATAATACAACATAGAGAAGCTCTCCTAGGGATCACACATCAATTAGAGGAGATTAGAGGGATCAAACTCTATCCCTATATGAGGTTCGACCCTCTTTCCCCTTACAGATTGACTAAACCCAACTTTCTAGCAAAGATCGATCAATATCTCAACATCTACATATCTAATTGACGTGAAACTTGGAGCATAAGCTTATTACAACATATGGAACACCCCATAGGGATCATATATCAAATGGGATAATTTGAAGGGATCGACATATATTCCTCAAAAGGGTTCAGATGAAATCAGAATATATGCAACACCACTTCATGTAAAATGTGATATCTCATAATTCGTAAGTCGAATAACACAAAATTTAGAGGGCAGGTAGCTAACATCATGGGGAATGTAACAACCCTATATTTTTTGATTATTTTAATTGTATATTTAAATTATTCTAATTTGAATTTTTGATTTAAAAACTTTATTTTATTTATTAAAATGAATATATTTTGTTATTTTAAATATAAATGTTGATTTTGATGTGGATTAGAATTTCAAACATGCATAAATTGAATATTTCCAGAAAACGTGAATTTGGTCAAAATGGTCAAACTTTGACTTTTAAACTTAAAATTTAAATATTTGAATTTTTGAATTTTATCTTTTATTATGAAAATAAATGTAACATCGCGGATTTTTAAGCCATTGAATTTGAACATTTAATTCGTTTTAAATGTTAATGTGGATTCTTAATTGATTTTGTAATGGATGGATTCGGGTTCAATCAATGAAGTAAGCTATAATTTTTAATTATAGTAATTCCGGTTGAATTTGAATAATGGAAAAATACAATTAAATATTCGGGATTTAGATAAAAGGGTAAATTTGGATGTAAATAGTGATAACAATGGTTTTAAAAATTTATTTTGAGTTATTTGAGTGTAAATAGTATGGTGGGAATTTTAGATGAATTTTTAAGTTGATAAGTTAATATTTGGGATTTTATATTAATTTAAAGATGAATTTAATATTATTAAAATGCAATTAATCAGATTTTGGGTCCGGAATGAGCCAAAATGATTTGTAATGTGATTATATATTTTATATGATTTATTATTAAGGTACTAAAATTTTAAAAGTAAAATTTTAAGCGTTTTCGACGATTTTTAAAATCGCTCGAATTTATCGTCGACTCATAATAGCCTTCCGGGGCACAGTCTCAGAATTTGACGAAACCAGTTCCATTGGATCCGTAATAGATAGTTATTATCGGGTTTCAATTTTCGCAGCAATCGGAGTTGTTGTTTGACCGTGGCAGCTCGAAACGCTTAGAAATCGATTTAACCGATTTAATTTTAAATTGATCGTTTAATTCCGTAACTCGCATATACGATCAAATTAGCTTACGAAACCTGTTCCATTATATCCGAAAGCGGAAAAACCTTAGGAACGCCTGGCGGCACGTAAGATTTGGAGTTCGTTTGTGAAATCTTGTTTAAGTGAAAATAATATTATTTTAATTCCATAAACGTTTTTATATATACACGTTTTTTCCAGAGATACCCTAACTCTTTTGGCCTAGCCGCCGCTTACATTATCCATGGCCTAAAATCATTGACCTTCTTTCCCAAATTGCATTCAATCCACACACTAATTTCAAAAACTTCTAACTAGAGATACGGAGAGGTCGACGCGAGCTTCACATCCGTACGGTGGAGTGGTTCACGATGCGACGTGGTGGCCAGAATTTGGGCCGATACGGAGTCCGTTCGTGAGCGATTTTGGAAGCTTTAGGTTAGTCGAGTTCAACCACGTTCTGGGAGATGGTGGAGGGCGCGTGGACCTTCGAGATGGAGGAGCCCGATCGATCTCTGGTCGAGTGGAGAGGGGGCGGCGGCGAACCCTAGTTCGTGTATTGGGTTTGTGTATCTCCTGTGTGTTACGCGAGAAGGTAGAGGGAAGAAGCGGCCTTGATTTTGTTGCTCGATCGAATGGCCTGAAGTGTTTTGAGTAAAGTAAATTTAAAATAAAATTTGTTTTAAATTGTTATTCAAACTTTATAAATTAATATCGGATGCGTACGTTATCAGATTTCGACAATTTTTGTGGCGTTAGAATCGCAGCGACGGGAAGCACGTGGTGGCGCAGATCTGGGTTTGATTTAAGAAATTTGAAATTTTAGGTTAAATCGAACGTGGTTCGGTTTAATTTAAAAATTTCAAACGCTCGTCAAAACTCTAGGTGAGTTAATCTCACTCACATCTAGAATGTTAGCTGATTAAAATAAATATCTGTGTGATTGGTTGAATATAATGGTTGTTATTAGTATGAATTGATATTTATATATGTGATGTGCTAATATTTGTGGATGCAGGAAAAAACATGTAACAACCCGCATATTTATCGATTTTATATTTAAATATTTTATCGTTAATCGGATATTGGTCCAAAAAGCTACTTTTTGCAAACGGTCAAATTAGGACTTGAGACCACTTCCATTGAGTTCGAAATGCCGTTTACAACTTTTTTAAGTATAAACATTGATAGGTTTGGAGTTAGTGGAATTTCACTAACTTTTCCCGCTTTGGACTTTGGGTTAGTTTAGCCTATTAAGCCCAAGTTCCAACCCCCTTCTCCTCACTCTTCATAAATTCCTAACTAACTTGAAATTTGCATTAATGGTGAAGAGAATGGGAAATTAAAACTCCATGCTCAAATTTAATTGCTAATCCAACATTCAACTCCAAATTCAAGTAGAAGATATTGGATTCAAGCTTTGGATTGCTTCTCCATTGGCTTCAAGCTTCATCTTCATCCATTTTAGTGAAAAGGTGAGATTTTTATCCCACACTCTTGCTTATAACTATCTTGGACTGTTGGGAATGGTTCCCCATCACTTTAACATGCACATTTGCATTTGGTTTGGCGAAAAACTCCACTTTTTAGTGTTTTTGGTGAATTTCCAGCCTTAGGTCGTTCTGGACCCTTAGGTCGCTCGGGTTCGTAGCTTGCGCGCGTGGAAAAGTCGCCTGGACATTAGGTCGTAGGTCGCTCGCGAGTTAAGCCTTAAGCCGAAGGTCGTTCGCGAGTTAAGCCTTAGGTTGTTTGGCCTTTATAACGTTAGGTCGCTCGGGTGTTAAAACTTTAGGTCGCGCTGGCCTTAAGTCGTAGGTCGTCTCCGACCTAATATTGCCTCTGCTATTTCACTAGGTCGCGCGGGCCTTAGGTCGTAGGTCGTGAGTCTCCTAGGTCGTAGGTCGCTCGGTCCTACTTCTGTCCCTAAGTCGCGTAACCCTATCACCTTTAGGTCGTTAGGCCTTTATGTCGTTTGGTCGTTACACCTATAACCCGTTAAGTCGCGAATACCTTTAGGTCGTGAACCCCATTAGGTCGCAAACCTCTTTAGGTCGTCTGTCCCTTAAGCATTTAGGTCGTTCGACCTGTGATGCCTTAGGTCGTTTGACCCGTGTTACGTTAGGTCGCTTGACCTTGTTTCCTGTTAGGTCGTGTGACCTTGTTTTTCTTAGGTCGTGAACCTTGTTAGGTCGCTCATCCTTAGCTCGTGTACCTTCTTAGGTCGCGCACCCCTTTAGGTCGTTAGACCTCATTTTTGTTTTAGGTCCTAGGCCGCTTGTCTTCACTAGGTCGTACCGTTTTGGACGGGGCGTTCGCCCTGCACCCCCACCTTGGGGGGTTTCCACCCCCATGGACCCCCCTCTGTAGGGGATCTTATCTGAAAAACATTCAACAGAACTTGTTGAGCTGATTTCCTTGGATTTTTATCACATCTTCGAATGTGATCTTTGTGATTGATTATTTCTACAATCGCTTCTGTGATTTGTCACTTTAAAATATAAAGGTTTCAATACTAGTAGTAAATATCAAAACTCTTTCAACAAAATGATTTCAACTCTATTTTTAATAACAAAGCTCTTTTCTTAACCCGTTTTCCAATCTATTAGTATATACAAACCTTTACCTCACTCGGATGATAAATCTAATTAAACGGCTTAGTAAAATAAGTGGTATGAAACGCTTGCGTTTGCTTCGTCGGTTAATTCTTGGACTTGTTCGATTGAACCTCCAGTGACAATTTTATTAATGAAGATTTACAGTATGTTCGTAAATATTTAAGTTAAGCTAGTGGTTATGGGACATGAAACTAAACTTTTATATTTACTAACTTAGTGTAATTAACACTTCTCGTTGATCATGATGATCATTTTATGATTTAGACTAGCAATTGTGCGATGTCTCTTTGTTTGCAAGGTTAGACTAGACCTCATTGGTGTGATTCCGACTCACACATATCTCTTTGTCCGCAAGGTTAGTCTAGACACCATTTGTATGATTCCACTCACACATACCTTTTTGTTGCGAGGTTAGGCTAGACACCATTTGTGCGATTCCACTCACACATACCTTTATGATTTTTGGTTAGCCTAGACCTCATCTGGGTGATTCCGACTCACCCATATGGGGTAGCTCCCCATGGTATTCGGACCGTCATGTGATAGGCCTCTTTCCCTTTTTCTGTGATTTCTGGATTTCTTGTGTTGATTTCTGGAATTTATGTCATTGACTTGTTATGAGTACAAGTTTAGGGTATGATGCCCTCTTTGGATCTTTGAGAAGATTCTTGTGATATCGATTTATCTCTTATTGATTGATCTTCTGTTGATCATCATTTGCATACTTATAGTAGTATGTCAGTATGGATATTTTATGTTTATGCCATATCTTTTATTTTATACCATGTTATCTGATATTTATAGCTAGACTGATCCGTTTATTATTTTCTTAAATAATACTCGGGTCAGACCGAGATGTTACAGGTGCTTCTGCTTGACTTCTTCCCGGGATTTGCTACTCTTACTTTTGGCTAACTATTTAGATTAGCAGTTTTTTTGTTGTATACACTTGAGACGTAGACTCATAGTTGTATTCTTTTGTATAGCACGTGTTGCTATTCTTTTGTATTATTGTGGATCTTTTTGACCACTACTCTGATGTACACTTTCATGTGCTAATTATATATTCATATCTTCTTCCGCTCTGTGATATGGATGTCTGTGATTGATTTGTGTTATGCTTATTTCTATGTTTGTTTTCGAAGATTATTTATAGCCACCGTGTGATAAGAAATCACATGGATGGTCGCTCTTCAACAGCCTTATTCTCCGTGCTAGTTGACAGCACTACACCGTAGTGTTCTTGGCTAGCGTGGGTATAGAGGTGGGGCGTCACAAAACAGGTTGGAGGGATCCATCGGGATTTCTCACAATATAGTGGTTATTTTTGGAATTGATAATGCAAATTGTTTGTATGTTGTGATTTATAAGTCTGGAATTAAATTGTACTGTGGTATTGTTCAAATAAATATAAATCCAAAATTTTAATTATAAATGGATTTAATTAGGATTTAAGAAATGAAAGAAATTGTTATATAAAGAATTTAAAGGAATAGAATTTGGTTTTAGTTCGGATGAAGAATGAAATTTATAAATGGGAAATTTAAATAAAGCGGGAAAATTATGATTCGATAAATGCAAAGTATAGATTTAGGTGAGAAATTTTATAGGAGAATATAAAGTGTTAAAAATATTGATGGGTTATGTTGATAATGAATAGAGTCTGTCAGAAAATTAAAATATGTTTTCAACGAAGTTTCTAAATATAAATTAATAATTATAAATGTAAATCAATGTTTTTGAAATGCATTTTTCACCCTTGGAATTTAGTTAAAAAATTCATAAGTGTTATTTTCCGGTAATAAATTCTCAAATGTTTTATATTAAAAATGTTTAAAACCTATACTTTGACATGGAATTTCCGAAAATGGAAAAAGTTGTTTAAACTTCATTTTATGTAAAGTTATATATTTACTATTATATTTTATTCCGCTGCGACTGTGAGATTCTGATATTGTTTAGTTCCTTCTTCTTCTATCTCATTCTTCTTTAACCCTAATGGTTCGTATTTCTGTTCCGTTTGAGTTAATTGATGAAGAATAGTGTTGACTCAAAGGGGTATGGATTTGCGGGCTATCACAATAAATTAAATTTCAAGAATACTGTTTTCGTTTCGTTGAAATCCGATCAATATTGTGGAAGTTATGCTTTTTACAATATTGTATGTAAATTGATTTGTTTAACAAAATTGTTCATTTTAATTTATATGAATAATATTTTTATTTGTCAAAACATGTTCTAATATGTGTAATATGGCATGTTATGTATTTATTTCATTTTTAAAATATTTTTAAGGTGATGTTATAATTTTCCAAAGCTTATTGTATTTTATTTACAATTTTTAAATGCTAGTTTCAATATATTAGCTATTTCTTAATTATTTTCTATTTTTCCTTAAATTACATTTTCTTTTTCCCTTTTCATTTTATTTTGTTCAGTTTTTATTTTTATTTTACTGAAATTTATTTAGTTATTTTTAATTTAAAAGAAATAGAAAACAAAGAGACATAAGCCTTTTCATTTTCCTTGACTTTTCATGTGCTTGTCCTTTCATTTTCCCTTTGGCTTTTCACTTCCTATCTTTGGCCGTTCATTTCTCTTTGCCTAGCCATGTTTTTCTTCAGCATTCACGTGAGAAACTTCTCATTATTTTTATTTCTCATGGCCAAAAGAAATATTGCAAGTAATGGCTTCCTTTATCTCACTTTTTATTCTCATTTTCATTGATTTTTGTCCTTGATCTTCTCTTGTTTGCTTGGCCATATCCCCTCATCTCCTCCACCGACCACCACCGTCACTTTATTCCCCACATACTCCATGTCCTGACCCTCTTCCTCCTCTGACCAGCAAGTGCCGTGACCATGCCATAAACAAAACTCCACAAAAATGTGTGCAAACCTCTCCACAATTGCCTAGCCGAACCAATATTTTCACCATTCCCTTCACACCTTGCCTCTCCTTCACCACTAGCTCCTCCTCCAGCCATAACCTGACCTGACATGACCTCTGGCCGCCCCTTTCAGACCTGAAATAGTTCATGGCCTAATCCCACTGGACCATTGGTCGAGCCTATGTATACCAAAACCTTCCATTCCTTGACCCAAACCCCTTGCCTCCTTTACCTTCCTCTTGTTTTGCCTTTACCTTCCACTTTCTTGCCCTAAGCCTTGTCTCTAGGCCATGGCCAAGCCATGTTGACACTTAAGCTGAGCCTAGTGTGGTGAGATCAAGCCCATTTGATCACGTGACAAGCTTATGTTGTCTTGTGCAAGTCTTTTGCTTCTAAGGTTTGGCCATCTCTCTTGTTTTGCAAACTAAAGTTGTTGATTATATTTGTATGTCGATATCTATATTTTTTCTTATGTATGTTATATTTTGTGTTGTTTACAAGAGTATCCATCCATTCAAATCAAATCGTGCTTGTTATGCCTTTGGAATCGCTCTTGCGTGTGTTGTTTGTCTCTAGCTTTGATAAAGGTGAGTCCGTCTTACTCTGACATTTATACTTATGAAATAGTGAATTGATGACAAGTGTCTAGTAATTAAAATGTTATGCAAGTTAATATTGATTACATGTTATGTTATTCCATGTTATTACCATGTTAACTTTCTAAATTTTCACCTGATATATGATATATGACAGTATATTGTAACATTGACATTGTTTATATTGTTTATGCATATGTTCACACTGCAAGTTTCATGTTAGAATAGAATCACTATGGGTTGAAATGATACATACCTGAAAGGACTTTAGAATAGGGAAAAATCATTTTGGGCTGAAATGATAGGCCTGAGCGATTTTTATTTATTTTTATTTACTTGGGGTTGCGGGTTTGAAACGATAGAATCCGGGTTTTCTTTTTAAACTGCGGATTGAAATGATATATATCCGTATCACTTGGCCTAGGTTAGAAAATTAAATACAGACCCCATGGTATATTTTTAAATGATTTTATTAAGATATGTATTTTCAAAAGTATGAAATTTTGATTAAATATATATATATTTTATGGTTTTGTGAAAGTTTAATCTTATGTTTTTAATTTGTGAATTTAAGTATGTAAATTTGAAATAAATGCGATTTTCGACTTTAAATTTTATTTTTTTAAAAAAATGTAAGTAAAAAATGGAAATTAAATTTAAAGTTTGAAATGATATTTAAAGTAAAATGCCAAGTTTTATTTAATTTATAAGTTAATAAACACTGAAATTTTGACTTAATAAATGAATTGAGTTTTAAAGATTGAACATTTGATTTTAAAATTTTATTATGATAAATCATATGTTAAAATGATTTAAATATTGAAATTTTGAAGTCTAGAAATACGATTTATAAATTTAAATAACAAGAATTGAAGTTTTATTGTTTTTGAAAAGTTAAAATAAAATCTGAAATTTTATTAACAGCATTTCCTAAAAATGCTGTAGTCTTATTACAACATTTTAAATGCTACTATTTTGAACATAACTATGTTTGAAATAACTAAATATCTATTACGACATTTTATAAATGCCGTTATTCTTGAACTAACTATTTTGGAAACTATAAGCTATGATAGCACTTTATAAATGCCGTCGTTGCTATATATTGTCAATGTTTTGAAACGTTATAGATTTTAACACTGTTTGTGTTATATTTTAAAGTGTTAAATGATTTAACTATTGGACTTGATTATTTGTGAAATATAAGGAGTTTTGAATATAATTTAATATTTAAATTTGAATTTTAAGGAATTTACATTGAATTTGAATTTAAATAAGGTTTACTTGGTTATGTGTTAAATCGAATGAAATCAAATGAGATAAATGAATTTTTGAATGGAATTTTGAAATGTATTTTTGTCATGATATTTGAAATAATAAATGAATGACATATTTGATTTTTAAATGATATTTAAATTTGAATATTTGAAATTGAATTCAAATAATGATTTGATAATGAGGTTTTGAAGGATATGATATTTTAATGATTTCGAAATGGTTTTTGATGATATAATCTTTATTTTGATAATGAACGTGAATTTGGAATGATATTTGATTTTGATAAATGAATATTTGAAGTTTATATTTGTATGAAAAGATATTTGGTTTAATTGTAATTTAAGTTATTTAAACAATATTGGATTTATGAAATGAATATTTCAAAACTAAATAACAATGAAATTAGATTTGAGATATGAATTTATGAAATTATAAAGTTTAGTTTTGAAATGTGGGATATTAAAGATTGGAAATATATTAAATTTGAATGGTTTATTTTGTAGACCAAATCTATATTTGAAAATTTATAAGATTTGAAAAGTTTTGTTGAAAAACTGAATTGAATTGAAACTGTTGGTTTGAATTGAATTAAATTGGAAATTTGGAATTTTGGTAATTGAATAAATTTGTAAAATGTAAAGAATTAAATGAATATTCCATGATTTCAAATGTAAGATTTTGGAATGTTATGACTTTCAAAGTGTAATGATTTCAGGTATTTTGGTTTCGAAATAGTTATAACTTTGAAAGTATTATGATTTTTGAAAGTTGAATATATGTTTGAAATGGAATGATAAACTATTTTGATTTGAATATAGTTTTGAAATAAAAATGATTTTGGTTTCGAAGTATAAAATATTTTGATTGAATAAATAGTTTTGAAATAAAAATGGTTTTGGTTTCAAAGTATAAACTATTTTGAAAGGAATATAGTTTTGAAATGAAATAATTTGATCTTTTTGAAGTATAAACTATTTTGAAATGACCATGGCGTTATAATAATGTCTGGTTGTTAAAGAAACCTGGATTGGAAGTTGTCATACTCTCTGCCAACTCCGAAAACCACTTTAACAACCGTGTACGCGTGGAGATTCCAAAATGAAGTAGGATGGTGGCGTCATTCTTGAGGTATATTGCATGGACCCAACTCCCGTGAGTTGGCATAAGGTGGCTAAAACAGGATCGATCTCGGGCCAAAAGGGGTAGATCCTCTAGTCGGACACATTCCTTCGATACTATACTCTTGCTTGTGATTGATTAGATGGCTATCCTCCTGTTTTGTTATGGGAGTGTGTTCCGAGGTGGGCGTATGTGGCTGCTGCGTTACCACCAGCCCGTGTGCGTAATTGGTATATCTACCCTGGCATTGCCTTGTGTGCCGTGTCACCTACCATACCGAGCCTTTACTACGAGTTTTTTTTCTCCCGTAGCCCGTGTGGTATCCTCTGATAGTTTCCCGATTTGGAGATATCATGATATTGGATGGACTACTGGGACTATAATGTGTGAAGGGTGATATGGGTAAGCCCGGAATGCTATTTTAAAGTAAGTTTATTTTACTATAGACATTATTGTAATAGAGTAATATTACTACATAGTAAATAGTTTGATGGATCCTTAGAGGATGGGCGATCCCAAGCATCCTTTAAGTTACTGATACATTTTGTTACTGTTCACTTGAGTTGATTTACAGTTCATAAGTATTTATGTCCTGACTCGAGTGTTTTGTGTTTTGCTTTATGTCGAGTCAGATGGAGTGATTCAGCATTCAAGACTCACCTTCGGAGTTGGAGCTTTTCTTGAAGATCCAGCCATATATTCTGCTTTCAGTATTTACCGATTTTAGTGATTTATTCTGATTTGTACCTGATGTATCTTGTTACTCTTCTGCTGTATTTTGTTTAACTCTGATGTATCTTATTGTTATATAGTAGCTTCATGAACTACTATCCCTTTTACTTCCATTACATTATTATTTACTCTCTGTCTGTAATCTGTGGCTATTTATTTACTATATATTCTGAGATTTGCCAAATTTAATTTACAACACGGTATTTTAAGCAATTCAAGTCCGACATGTGCAGATGCGAATGGTTGAAAATATCGGGTTATTACAGGGAACTCCCCAGCGGAATTGCACTCCATTTGGACACCAAAATAGAGATCGGCACTAATCCTTAATTTGGGCCTCAATGGGCCTAAAAAATTTAGGTGGCCTTATTATGGCCTATAGGTTCTTCTGTTGAAATTTCAGCCCGATCCATGCACGTTTTCCCTCATAACTATAGCAAACATGACATCAAAAAAGGGATCTTCTTCTTTTTACTTCTCTATTTCTTCAAACTAGGCCAAATTCTGCTAATTTTATTCTTGGATTTCGATTATAACTGTGAACAAACTGAAATATGACAAAAAAGGATTATTCTAGAGTGAATATAGGCCAGAGTGAAGCGAGCCACTATAAATCTTGTCTCTTTTTACCTGCTTTCACTTTGAATTTATTTATTCTTCATATTATACTCTACATTAGATATTATCTAAGATCTGTGACTAGATATTGGTGTTCTTTCATAACTGGGTTTGGTGGCCATTTTTGGTGCCCACATTTTGATGCTTTTATTGAGAGGGTTTGCACCCGTAGATTTGGAAGCCAAGATCTTAGGTTTGGAAATTTGGGTACTTGGATCTAGAATGCAATGGCTAGAAAATCAATAGGAGATTATTAGCTAATAGGAGCCACCATTGAGGGAGTCAGGGGGCTTCATCTAGGGTTAGAGCTAATCAAACATCTATTTACACCACCAAAGATGAAATGGATACAATAATGGATGCTATTTAGGAAAGGATGCTAGAAAGACAGAAAGAGATGATGTAGAATTTACTTCGGTAAATTGGACAGGCTTGAGCACATAATCAAGGGAGTAGAGCAGCAGGGTCTGGTGAAAAATTTGAACAAGGAGTTGAAGCAGCAGTAACCATTAGAAATCAAAACCAGGATTATGAAGATGGAGCCAATGGACATAGGAATGGAATATAGCAGTCGGGGAGCAGTTCCCAGCCATCTTAGAGGGATTGGTAGTGATCCCTCCAGAAGGATCGACACCAATCCCCAAAGGTTAGGGGCATGCCCTAGGTCTAGTTGATCGCGATGCTGGAGGACCCAGTTGATTCCATAGAGCTTCGTGCAAATCAAAATTTGATGCTAGTCTAGAGGAGTACAATACAAAATTTGCTCATGGACTCGAGGGGCAGTTTGGAAATGATGGTAGGAGACTGCTACTGGATGATAATGGCAGGTTTACAAAGATGATCAGGTGAGCTGGGTGTAGAGGATTGGTGAAAATGGATTTGGAGGATGTATATTAAAGTCTGTTCGCTCTTAATATCAAGAATGCTAGAAATCCATCGATGTTTAAACATCCAATGCAGGAAGAATATGACGGAAAGGCGGACCCAACTATGACATGATGAGGTATATGCAACACATGGAAGTACCAAAGGCATCGAAGGAGGTCATGGGAAGTTGTTTTCCACTTTATTTGATGGAGTTTGCTATACTCTGGCTTAGGCAGGTAGATAATGTTTCATTAAGGACATGGAACGAGTTGGTAGATTGGTTCATGAGGTAGTTTTGGATCCACATCATGAGACCCAATAATGCTCTGACATTGGCAGCACTGAAACAGTGGGCCGAAGAGTCTTTAAGGAGTTTTCTAACACGATTTAATGCCGTGGCGGCAAGGGTGGATCGGCCAGATCCATCCATTGTTTTGATGGAAGTTGTATTAGGAATTGCTGATGACATAGATTTCAAGGATCCGTTAGCGTAGGATCCACCTACGGATCTCAGGGAGTTTGATGATGAAGTAGAAAGGTTCACGCGGCAAGCAGACACATGAGCCAACAGACTGGAGGTGAACGCTGTACAAAACGAAGGATCATCAGGAGATGCAAGCAAAAATGATAAAGGCAAATGGAAACTAGATGGTGAGTATCATAGAACTAAATGGCGATGGAAAGAGTGGGAGTCGAAGTTATTCTCCTTATCGAATTTGATGGACATCCTAGAATATATTTATCTGGACACTAGGGGATAACTCCCCTATCGGAAACCTATAAGGAGGGATCCCGTGGAGCAGAAGCGTCTGTTTGAAAAGCACTGCCTATTCCACTAGTTGAAGGGCACACCACGGATGAATACGGGCATTTAATGGATATGATTAAGGAGCATGTCAGGAATGGCAGATTGCCGTTGTACGTGAGAAATCGGACAACGACGATGAAACAAGAGTAGCCACTGTTCACATCGAAAGGAAACAGGAATGGCTCTAGACCGGGAAACGGAAAATCAGTAACTGATCGTGACGATAAGGGCCGATTAGGACTTGGACTCTAGCCATAATAATAATAAACTCTATAATAAGGTGGCCAAGTCACTTACATATGTATAAGATCGAGGATGGTTCCTAGGCATGCTTTGAGATAATGATGAACCGTCGTGCCCGGAGTGGGTCCCCTTTTGCTTTTTTAACCTTTTGGATTTCTAGATGTACGAATTCTTATTTATCAGGCTATTTATGATCCGCATTACTATGATGGATAAAACAAGACGTGATTGCTATCCCAACCGAAGTGATGGTGCGGTAACCACAAAGTGCCAGTCCCTTCGTCGGACAGTGACAAAATGGACTTGCATATGGATTAAGTCCTCGACTAAATAGTCGAAGCTATAGAATAAAACCCAACTATAAGTCAGGTATGGATTATATCTGGCAAAGAGTAGGTTTCTTCATCGGAGAGCGGCAGGATCGGCTTACTCGGGTAATCAAGCATGGACCATGTTCGACAAGGGTCTGGAGAGATCACTATAGGCTAAGAACTTAGGCCAAGACATCGCTTAATGTTTAGGGACACTGAACCAAAGTGCAATAAGAAATTCCGCTTTCTGTAGAGTGACATGCGGCTTACTTGTCGTTGTTCCCCCTTCACCGAATAGTGGCAAGATGGGGTTTAGTAAGACCCCGAAGAGGCTATGATCGGTCCGGAGAGACAATGGACCAGGAAATTAACCCAGAAAGGCCACAAATTTGGATATGGGCCTAGAGCGGTCCCGAATTATGCTAATGACCCACTGGGGCCATGGATTTGGATAAGACTTTCTAGAGAGATCTTGGATCCAGAATTGGATATCGACTCAAAATGATCATAGATTTCACTAGCAATCCAGAAAGACCATGGATTCAGATTGGCAACGGATTGGATAATGTGGCTATCGATGGATTATGGACTTCGGATGTTGGATTTATGAAATTCAAAACACATTTTCCTATCCCCAGGCATGTTATGAGAGGCAAAGTGTTAACCCGCCTTTTGCCAAGGCAGTACACTAGTGATTTAACCAAACAAACTTTAAGACTATCAAGGCAGAAAGCCCGGAGATATGGTTACCAGGATTGGAGATCAATTATATTTATCATGGACTATAATTGAAAGGATTCGATTGGATGACACTCAAAAATGGATAATTATGGACTAAAACTTCCCTCAGAATAGAGGGATAGGAATAGATGGATGGAGTTAAGAGATAGAACTAAATAGGATGCACACAACACAACTCAAGGATAATTGCTCCATAACTCAACAACCACAAGGTGGATTAATGTGAAACTTTGAGAACAAGAAGAAGGGTCCGTAGAGAGTCCACCCTAAGGACCGCACATCATTTGGAGCAAGTTACAAGGATCTGTCCCTACCCTTCATAGGGGTCGGCTATAATCAGCCTTCACAACATGTTGCTATAAAGATTAGTCAATAACTCGAGTTCCACTAATCCAATTGACATGAAACTTGGAAATTATACATAATACAACATGGAGAATCTCCCCTAAGGATCACATGTCATCTGTACGAGGTTGGAGAGATCGAACCCTATCCTTATATAGGGATCGGCCCTCTTCCCTCTTAAGTATTGGCTAAACACAATTTTGTAGTAGAGATCGATCAATATTTCAACATCTACATATCCAATTGATGTGAAACTTGGAGCACAAACTTACTACAACATATGGAACAACACATAGGGATCGCATATTAAATACGATACTTTGGAGGGATTTGCCACTATCTCTCCAAAGGGATCGGTAGAAATCAGAACATATGCAACACAACGTCATTGAGAATGCAATATCTCACAAACCGTAAGTCGGAATGGTACAGAATTGAAGGGAAAGTAGCTAACAACAAAGGAAACTTCTAGAGGGATCCACCACATTTAGACAACAAAATAAGGATCGGTGCCGACTCTATTGTAGGCTCCAATGGGCCTCAAAATTCTTGGGTGGCCACGTTGTGCCTTGGAAGTTCTTCTGCCAAAATTTCAGCCCGATCCATGCATATTTTCCACTATAATACAATAGGCATGACATCAAAAAAGGATCATAGGAATTTTACTATTTTGAATCTGATTTTAAAATATCTTAGGAATGTTTTATTTGCTGCTTTCGAAACTTTAATTATTTTCAAAATAATAAAAGAAACATATAATATTTAGTGGAAAATAGGCACAATGAAAAACTTTAAAAAATTTTAGCCTGCAGGACAATAAATTTTATCTTTAGCCGAAGTACAAACTTAAAAAAAAAAATTAGACAAGGACAATGCTAATTATAGTTAGCATTTTGTATAGTGTAAAGTCGAATATAATGCTAGTTATAACTAGCATTTTTTATAGGTTAAAAACTGAATATAATGCTAGTTATAACTAGTATTGTCCTTCAATCAAATTTTTTTCTTCAAAGTTCATCCTTGGTCTAAAAATGAAACTTGATGTCCTTCAGTCTAATTTTTTTTACAAATTTTGTCGTTTCCCCTTATTTACTCACATATTTAATCATTAACAATGAATAAATGAGTCATATTTAAATAATTCTTGCTGATTGTATCAAATAATTCGTATATTTTTACAAGCTGTTGTAGATAGTAACAAATAAATAACTTGAAGTAATTTAATCTTTGTTTATTCTATTTAAAAATAAGTGGAAAACTTATTACAAATTGTCTTGACCTGTAAATAATGTTCCCATTGGGTACATTTATGAACCAAATTTCGTTTATGGATACATACATTGTTTGCTCCAAAATGAAACAAACATCCAGGCAAACATTCAACGAAAATTATAGAGATTTGGTATTTTTTTTAAAGAAAAGAACATAAAAGAATTTAAGAGGTTCTACCAAAATCTATAGTCTACGTTCAATATTAACTTTGTCAATTCCGCTTTTTACAAGGGAGTTGCACAAGATCTGTATTTGAACCATTCGAGTATGAATTTGACAGATTTTGGATGCAAAAATACGTTAAATCAAAAAGAAAATCTGTTTTTCAATGCATTAGCCTTGGTATTTATAGATGAAACTGTCCACCAAAATCGGCGAAATTCTCTTGAACACATTCTCCATCCAGATCTGAAGTTTTAGCAAGAATATCTGGTCAAAATTGAAGATGTCACAAACTTAAAATGATTGATGCCGATTGTTATGGATCGGTACCAAGTTATCCAATTATGTCAAATTACACTTTCTTTTGACTTGGTCTTCATCCTTGACTATGCTTGTCTCACTTCATAATCCAATAAGGATAGGTACTGGTCATTATGGCTTATTACTGAATTATTTCTTTTTCTTTGATCCTCGGTCTTCTTTTACTTCTTTCATCATCTAGCTTCTTTGAAGAAGTTGAGTATATTCACCCTAAAAGGATGTACAGATCCTTATCGCCTTGTCCAATCTTGATCATTTCCCTTGTATAATTCATTCAAGATTTATTTGATGAATACTCAGTAGTCTAGATCCACCGAATTATCATTTGGTTCAAATTCATGATAATATTTGCTCCATAAAAGTATACTTTGGACCAAGACAAACTATCGAATTCGAACTCCAAATTGTAGAGATTCCCTTATCTTCTGAATTGTCTTTGTGGAGCGATGCACCCTTTCTTAATCAGCACGCTGCTTCAAACAGCTGTGGAATCACATCTCTTTGATGGATATAAGAGCTAAAGTGTCACATTTGAATTCTTTATTCAGTTCGGAGACTTATGAAAAAATTCCTTTTTTCGGTCGGATAGGATTTCATATTTTGCCACTGCAATCTTGGCTATTACTATCACTTTGTTTTTTCATTGTTATTTCCGCTTTTTATACTAGATAAGCTAATGGATTAGTATGGATGTTTAAGGATTGGTGCCGACCATTTTGCACTCCGTTACTGTTTAAGTAACACTTAAGAAATTTTGCTCCTATATCGTGACTTGCCACTTAGTTTACCTTTCGCTCTCCTTAGGCACCCATGACTTACTTTCTTCCATGTCTGCATCAGCGTTATCTTTATCTCTCAGCCTCAAAAGTAGGTCTAACTTTGGCCAAAAATCAACATCGATCTAAGAATGCTCATTATACTCGACCCATTCAAACATGCTGCTAGCTCATATGAACTCGAACCTAATTTTCCAATCCCAATGTCGTCTTCCTATTTCAAATTTAAACCAAGATGGGTCCCCCCTGCCGCCTTATGGCTATAGATGTCAAGTCTTATTCACCAATTCATGTTCAAATCTAATTTCATGTTTCTCCTTTCTTCCTCTTGCAATGGCCAATTGGAAATACTAGACTCAAGATCCCTAAGTTACTCGATGTTGGCTCCAAGCTCTTGCAGGTCTGACACCTAGTTTATCACATTTTTGACCACTTGGTATTCACTTCGTATTGCATAGGCCTTGAGTCTAAGTTTTCCATATGGCCTTCTTTTTGTCAATTTTTGATAATTTCGAACGTGAAAGGAAGGGGTGATTAACTCTCGTCGAATTTTGATCGAATGTGGATTGGTGATTTGACTTCGGTGAGATGGTTTCAAGAAACGGCCACAAGGACGCTCTTTAACATTCAATAAAATCACGTTTTTACACTTCGAGTCAAACATCACAAGATTGTGATCTATAAAGAAAAGCTCTATGTCACTCTACATAATGGTTCCATTGTCATATATTTTATGAAAATGGAAAAAAAAATCTGACATACAGTTCCATAGCATGACGGAGCTCATTTGTCAACGCAAGCAGCCATCTATACAGAGTATTTTTGTACACCATGCCTTAGACACATGACGCACGCTACATAAATTGGGTCGCACACTATTGCCCTTGTCGATATATGGTACCAGACTGGCGAGCACACATCGACATCTATTTGATCATATACATCAGCTATATAAGGCTTAGTTGAGGCATGAACATAAAATTAAATCGTACCTAACCATGCTCATGGATAGAGTTTTTAGTTAGATATGGATCGTAATGCTCCCAATGCCTCTCTACCATGGGTACAAGTCATTCCACCTTAGAATTTACTCCGATTATCTAGCTTCGTCCTTAACTACAACAGATGTAGAAGAATTAATGACCACTGTAGAATTCTCATTAATGAAACTTTGATACAACACCTTACCAATTAGCTCATGACCCACCAAAGGGCTGCTCAATGTGTAATTTTTATTTGTGTCTCTATTAGGATGTTACTATGTACAATCACTCCCTCCACTTAGTCCTTCATTTCGTAAAGCTCGCTCATGTCCAGCTCCATCGATATAGGCATTCCCCACCAAATTACACGTATATGATTTTCTTCAAGCCCTAGGGCAGCATGCCTACTCTCGAAGAATTAGATATTTTTATAGTTTCAAGAAACAAAGCGACCATCCATCTCTAAATTATTTGGAGGCTTGTAAAGGTTGTCGCATCATTATTAGCCTCCACAATAAACTCAGCCATTTCGAGGATGAGCATTTCTCCATCCATTGCCTAGTCGGTTTCACCCAAAAATGGTTGTCAAATGTAAGTTCTACATTTACTCCTTAGTCAAATGGAGTTCATTACATTAAATTCACTAACTTTGTCATTCCTTTAATTTACAGATATTCCTCGTAGGCCTTCTAACACTACTCTAGTGAGTACACTCAAAGCTTTGAAAGACATTTGAGTCGATGAACGAAGAATGAAGTTCTTTCTTACTTACTCTCAAATGTAGCACTTCTAGCTATTTTACAATGGTCATAACCTTTACATCATTCTTTCCACACACAGGACTGTGCGAGGTATACGAGAGGTTGAAGTTGAATCCCCACTCTTAAACATCAATGGGACCCACATATAGTACAAAACCTTTATGTTGATCAAAGGGAGGACAAAAGTGAAGATGAAGAAGACGACAATGAGAATGGAGGCAAGGATCAATGCGGATATCAGATATGAATCCATTATAGAAACATGTGGAAATGAAACGATTTCACCTTTTTCCTGCCGTTCGAGAATAAGGATCATATTACCACACCCTATCCCAGAGCTACAACATACTCCGGTTAGGGAGACAACTCCAATCTATTATGTTAATGATATTTTTAATTCTCTTGGAGACTTTAGAAGCATCTTGAACAATAACCTGTTGTATGATGTCACCATTTTCATTCTTTTAAATTTCACTTCCCTAATTCGAACTATAATCGATGTGCCCTTGACCTCTGTGGTAGAAGTAACTCCACTCAATCGACTTCATGAGCATGTTTTATAGAACCGATAAGGCACATTAGCACTTCACATGGCACTTAAAGCCACAACCATTCACTCTACATGCATCATTCTTTGGCTTTCAAGTCCTAACTTGACTCTGTGTTTTCCCAGGTATAATGGGATGCTTTGGGCTCTTTAGTGACCTTCATGACAAATCAAGTGATTATCTTGGACCTTTTGGCTTTTTGACTCATGGATGCGACTCGTCACAAGAGTTTGATTCTACAAGGCTTCGAAGGAAGGAGAGGGTGAGAGAAGAGAAGGCGGGGAGATATTATTGCGTAGATTGTGATCGGGATTCTCGTGCTTACTCTAGGTCGGCTAGAAGGTCTCATTGCTCACATTGTGAGTGTTCTCCACTTCCTAAATCCATGAAACCATATTATAAAAGGCTCGAAAGTCCTCCTTCCTCCCTCAGAGCTCACATTGCTCCAGTATTAATGCCTCCTCCTACTCAAGCCTCGGCTCCTTCTTATGAATCCAACATTCCTCTCAACCTATCGACTCTTCGAATTCTAAACCCAATTAAAAAAGGTCTAGCAAAGGGCATGTCCTCATACATGTTTCAACATCTGTCTTGGACCTAGTTATAAGACATAATCTTATTGAGATGTGAAATGCTCTTCTTTATTTTTTTTACTAGGGTCAAAGTTGGCTACAACCTGAAAACATTTTGCATGAGTGGCTAATCATACCAAAGCATGCGTTCATGATGCCTTCAAATAATATTACATTGTGAGGTCTTGAGAAACGAGCATGTGATACTCCAGTGGCCATGTAGTATGTTCGTTTGGCTGTTCGATGTTCGTTTTCGATGGTTATAACAATGATGAAGAATGACGATAAACAATGAGGAAAATGTGTGACAACGTAATGGCTTTGAAACCCTGATGCATTGATTATACGGGTGATGTGGACATCTGTGTGTGTTTTAAAGATGATCACTCAATTGATGTAGTTACGATGATGATCCACTAAGGCAGTGCGAGGAAGGAAACTCATGAATAAAATGTTGAAGGGTTCTATCATGGGAATTGGTACATTAAAGAGTTCCACTATGATGAGTGGAAATAAATAGAGTGAATAATAGCTTGGAAAAGCGTGCGTAGGGATCACTGATACCGAGAGTGTTTCATGTACCCGTAAGTAGTTGTATTGCGAAGACGCTCATTGATTACTTAGTTGGATACCTTGGATTGTTGAAGGGATTCATATTTCCATGATTGAGGAAAGGATCTAGTATCAAGTATGGGCTAGTATTTGGTTACATAGAAAATCAAGATTTTTCCATTAATTCTTGGTAGAGGAATGGCCAATATGAGTTATCATATATTTAATGCACATTGAGCGACAATGAAGATTGTTTGATGGATTCTATGTTTTCCATGTTGGTTTGTCGAAATCTAGGGACGTCGCATAACATATGTATCTTTGAGATCGATATCGAGACACTAAATAGTGTACCAAGATGTATGGGACACTTTATGCTGTAAATTGGTTAGCATATTAGTATTATGTGCTAACTCTTTAGATGCGTATATAGGTCAGGTATGATTCTTTGTATTATTGTTCCTTACTATATCGAGTTCATCATATTTTAAAATTGTTTGTCGCTCACACAAAACTATTGTTTGACTTGAGCTTTTACGCTTTGCTTATTATTGTCTAGGGTGCTCTTAAATGAGTAAACTAAATAGCTGGCTTGAGACAGATGGATGGGTATGAGGCGACTTTTTTTGTACTTATATTTGGACTATTATTGTCTATATCGTCGTGCAATAACATGGAGCCTAGACAATGTTCATTTGTTTTTATCTAAAGACAGTTTAACTTTTGAGTTTATTATCTGCTGTATAAACTCTACTACTCTTTAATGTTAATATTTGAACCTGTGTGCATTGATATTATGATTCATTTAACTATTACCCTCTCTCTTATCTTATGTCTATGATGACTATTAAATTTTATTTGATCCCTTATGAGATAAGTTCTGTGTTGGTTTTATTTACTTTTCAACCTCGGTAATCATTATGCATACTGTACATGTATATTAGGTATTCGAAGTGTAGGGCCATCATCATAGTTTTTAACACGTCCATTGCCACTTAGCCATTCAAAATGCAAGTCGTGGCCCACATCCATTGCTTGAAGGAATTCGAAGGACGGGTGCCTTTCCACAAAGGGAGAGCATCAAGCGACCCGAGCCCCTTGAAATAATGCGGGTTTAGGAACTAGAACATATAACCAGTGATCATGTGTGGATGCATATCTCTATTATAGGTAGGAATAACCCCAACTGGGTCCCTAGCACAATCTTCATGCGGGTGTTATGAATTATGTTGAAAATTATAGTGATAATGGGTTGGACGGGGATCTGTTCAGTTACTACTGGGACCACCGAACCATATTTGACAATTTTCTAGGCATTCATCCTAGCCCTGAATTCATACAGGTCATGGGAAATCTTTCCAAGGCTAGTGAGCTATTGACTAGAGTAGGCCATATTTTGTTGCTTAAGCCTGAAATGGGAATGATGGCACCTACTCTACTGGCGCCACTAGTACAGTGGCTGTTCGAGTTATTAGTCTTATTCTAACCCTTACTTTGCATGGTGTAACATTTTTAGTAGATAAGGGGTTTAAATAGAAGAAACGTGATGAAGTTTGATAATTTTAGGGTAGACCGTCCTTTTAGTGCCAAAATTTATCTAAAATTTTGTCTAAACTTGGATTATAGGTTGGTCTAGATATTTACAATGGTTACTCACTAATGTCATGCTTGGTAAATGGAAAATAAAGAGATAATCAATGATAATACAAGCAATGAGACATAAGATTTAGAATAGTTTGATCAAGTCAATCCACATCCACTATGGTAGTTGATTTATTGCTTTTGATTTGGTTACAACAGCTTGAATTACAAGAGATAATAATGTGTGCAAGAAATGAAAATTCGATCCTTGTACAAGTACATGCATGGATATATTTTTAGCAGTTAAGTTCTAGTTTAGACAGTTCGGATTAATATGTTGATTCCTCGTGATTCATGCGATGGCGTTGTAGGGCTCAGATACGAGCTAGCTAGGATTCCAAGTGAAGTGAGCGATTTAAATTATGGCTAGCTGGCGGGTTATTTCGATGCATGCTCTTATCATAAAGATGACATAGGAGCAAAACACAGTTGTTAAACAGTGGCTACGTTGCTTAGGTGGAAAGTAAAGGACTAGGGGAGGTTGCTGCATGGTGATTCTTTTGTCAGATGAACAGTGTCTTTTTATGCGGAGTTTTTAGTGGAACAATGCAGAATCATTGCTTCTTTATGTAAGGGCGACTAGGTGCTTTTATCATAGGGATGCCGATTCAAAACAAAGTAAGTGGCCGGGGCAGATCGATTTTCAAGGGAGTGGCAGGCGATGAAGATCAAGGGGATTAAATGGACTAGGGGAGAGAGACCTCCATACTGCAGGTAGGTCCTTTGGTGGTGAGCCGAGTCGAAGGATTTTAGGCATAGGGCCTGGGATATCCTACTTAGGGCATGGATTACGTTGGACCATTTTATGAAGCAGTTGCATGAATAATGGGCTGGGCTAGGTACCGTCGAGTCCAAGAGTGGCGGGGCGAGAATGCTGCAAGCTTAGCGAACCGACTTATTATATCTTATGATAAAATTGAGCAACTACTTTCCTAATTGTACTAGAAGATTGTTGATTTGGAGTCTCAATTACAAAAATCTCATGAAAATTGTAAATCCTATGAATTTCTTCTTAATGAAGGAAACTATAACAATTCTTCTCCATCTCCAAACATCCCATTTGGTTAGGAATTTCAGACTCATGGTTCTTATGTTCATGTAACCACTCATATTTCTACAAAGTCAAATCTTCCTCCTTCACTTTACCTACCATTAATTAAAATGGTAGGTCTTTCTAGATGAAAGAAATGGTCCGGATTTGACTACAACCAAACAATAAAGAAATTCTGGAATGATAAATTTATATATGAACTCTCCAACCTTCGTCTATAAAATGATAATCTTAAAAGCGATAAGAAAACCTTATTTGATAAATTCAAAAGTTCATAAAATAAAAAAGTAAAGATCATTCTCAAGATATTTCATGTCTAAAAGGTGCAAACGAGACTTTTGAATACGAAATATCTCTTTGGATAGACTTAACTAGTCTTTAAAATATTGCTTGAAAGAAAGAAAGAAAATTGAAATTATGTCTGTTATCCCCATCCAACTTATAATTGACCCATTCGTTATTGTTAAATCATTAGAGAAGGTGGTGGAGAAATATGAGGAGCAACTTAAACTCATGCACCCTTAGTTATCTAGGGCTTCCCAACTTGATACTTAAAGTGATTATCTTGTTGAGATCATTGTTGCTTTTAATATAATGATAGATTTCTCATTTCTTGGTCCCAAGAAGAATTTTCACTATGAAAAGCTAAGGTTTCCAATTACCAACAATATCAACTTTTCCTTTTCTATGGATGGTCGAATGGACTTAAGGTACAGGCGTTCCATCTATCTTGTATAAAGAAATTGCATCTTGTAGTGATGTTTATTTTTGTACGTCAAACATCCCTCCTAATGGAAAGAACTTCGAGGTGAAATTTATCATACATATATTTATGGTGGCAGAGTGCTTCGTCATTAAAATCTACGATATGCAAGGACTTCTTGCTACTAATTCTATGGATAACTCGCGACACAATGTGGTAGGAAAGTACCCTTGGATTGTCCTTTTCCTGGACAACATATATGGACGAGTGTCCGACATCGCATTTCTAGTTGCATTTCATTGATCTCATGAACGTATCATCTATTTGAGGGCGGAGAAGGCAACTCTTAGCTTAACTCCCTTTTCTGATACTTATGAGCTTAGGAGTTACACATTTGTAGAAGTCAGCTGTATGATTGTGGGATTGTCAATGTGGCATTCAAAGTGAAATGTGCTATATGAAAGGTAATCTTTACCTTATGCCTCATCACCCGAAAATGACAGAAATAGGGTAAAAGAGCCATGGCTACGTGGGTTACTCCCATAAGGATATGGTCATCACCTTTCTAGGTTACCCAACATATTTGAGTATTTGTATGATGTGTCCGCGGATAGGTCAGGAATGACCAATTTGATGTCATATTCAGTGCTATCCAAGAAGGGATAGGCTAGTTCTGTGCTGGTCTAACATTCAGTTTTTGGACCATAGGTGCATTTTTCTAAAGATGTACTGTCGGAAGGAGATCTCTTGCCGTGTCATTTGTATGGAATCCATTGTCCAATACATGCTTGCCAGTTTGTTTGTAAACTTATCATGCCATCAAATTTAACCAATGTAACAATTTCGGCTATTTGAATATTATTTGTGTACTAGACACTATTATTATATCAGGCAATTTGATATAAAATGTTTTGGTTATCGCAAGGTAAAAACCCGTCTGTCTTTATGCGTGGACATGGTCTTACAAGGTATCTTTGTTTTGATAAAGAAAAGTTTTATAACTTTAAAATAAGTTTGAGATGTGTTTTTTCATGCTGGTTTACCGGACTGATCCTGGGCATTCTTCCTTTTCAATGCTCGGGTCAGATCGAGCATATTTACAAATTCAGTTTTGGATGCTTTGAATCTTCAATATACGAGTTGAAAGTCTTTTGGGTCATATTCCACGTATATGATTTATTTTCTTTTGCATTATTGTTTTAAATTACCAGCATATGTGAGGACATGTTATTATAACTGTCTAGGCTGATGATTGTGTTTTGATTGTTGTGCTCTAATTGATGTATGTATATTAAAGATTATAATTTCTCTCTTGCAAAGCTCATTGATATCGTATTATATGTTGTTCCTCTGCTATTGCGAGATTCTGTATTGTTTTAGTTTTCTGTTTCTTTCTCTTTTCTTCTTCTCTCTTCTTTCTTTCCCACAACATTCTGGTTTCCGGCATTCGATTGCTTGGCACACAATACAGTGGAGATATTAGTGTCAGTTTTTGAGAGTCGAAAATTCCCACTCGTTACAATATGTATCTATATATGTATATGTATATATGTATGCACATATGCGTGTATGTTTTAATGTTAGATTTATCCTAATTCTATTGTTTTTTCTCATGTACTTTTATAATTTAAATCCTTATCTCTCTATGATTCATGCATATATTCAAACATTGAACGCTTTAAAATTTCTCATTCAATAAGATTTAATATATCCGACCATATAAACATGTCTATTTGACTTTCCTATTTATTGGTTTTACTATTTTTGTTCAAATCTATTTTATTTATCCATGAACCTAAAACATAGGCAATTTTTTTTATTATCACGAAAAGTAAATATCTATTATCCATATTTCTGATGTTTATTGTAAATCTCTTTAATCTTAGCTCCACAATAACTCAAAATGATATGAAACTTCAATTGCACAATTCAATCATCAAAATATGCCATATAATACTGTGGTAAGTTTTAAACTAACGATATTAAACTCTCCTTTCCATTCATTGGCTTGATTTTTATTTTCTCTCTATATATAGTTCATTTTATATTCCATATTTATAAACAATTTTCTTTGGATCATTGCAGGCCTTCTTGTTTCCTTGAAATTGCATTTATTATTTTGGGTGGTAAAGTCCATATAATATTTTGGTTTCAAAGTGCAACATATTTTGAGTTTACGTTATTCTCTCTTTCTACTGTAGATAAGTAAGAACTAATTTATATAATGTATTTTAATTTATCATTCTGAATTTATGTCTGTATGTGCATTAAAGTTTGATCTCTCCTCATCGTTTTGTCTTTTTTATCATAATTTTAGAATCAATGTAACAACCCGCATATGATTGGAATTATATATTTAAATGTTTTATTTAAATATTTTATCGATACTCGGAATTTAGTCCGAAAAGCTACTTTTTGCAAACGGTTGAATTAGGACTCGGGACCACTCCCATTGAGTTTAAAATGCCGTTTGCGACCTTTTTGAGTATAAGCTTCGATAAGTTTGGAGAAAGTTGAATTTTGCTACTTTTTGCTTAGGGCTTTGGTTTGGGCTGAGCCCAATAACCGCACTTATGTATTCAGTCCCAACTCCACTTCAACTCCTCATTTACTTCATTTCCAATCCCTAATACTCAAGCTTTAGCAACAATGGTGGGAGAGATGGGAAATTAAAACTCAAGCCCTAGTTTTCTTTTGCAAATCAAATTCTAGCTCCAAACTAATAGAAGAACCCATTGGTAAGCTTCTCTTCTTCTACTCCAACTCATTCTCTTATCATTTCAGAAATTCCTAAACCTAACTTTGGGAATGTTCTCCTTTTAAAGCTTAGAATCAAGCTTATTGAGTTGGATTTGAAGAGTGGTTGATTCTCCTTTGCTTTCAAGCTTCTTCTTTATTTGTGTGATTTCAAAGGTGAGATTTTTATCTCATATCTATGACTATAATTATCTTTGGTTGTTGGGTATGAATTCCTAACACTTCTTCATGTGCATTTTCTCTTGATTTGGATTGGTTTTGTGAATATTCCAATTTTTGGGTTTTTAAGTCAAATTTGTGTGAAAATCCATTTATGGGTGTTTGATCATGCTTTTGGTGATGCATCGAGGAGCATATAGGGCCGGGTAGCCGATTGGCATAAACCCTTAGAGCCAACGTTCGTCCGGTTACATTTTGGAAGAGTTTTCATTTGAATAGGCTGAAAAACAGCCCAGACATGATTCAGTCGACTGAATCTTCTGTTCAGTCGACTGAACCTGGAACCCGAAAGTTTCCAGGCATGATTCAGTCGACTGAATCTTCTGTTCAGTCGACTGAACCTGGAAACAGAAAGTTTCCTGAACCTGAAAAATTTCCAGGTATAGGGTCAGTCGACCGAATCTTCTGTTCAGTCGACTGAACCTGCTGTTTGAGTCCAATTTGCCTTTTTGGATTGAATTTCCAATGTTAATCGATTTGTGTTGATTCCCTTTTGTTATTATCACTTATTATCGACTTTGATGACATTTTCTTCGTGATTTTTGGGAATGTCCATTTTGATGGATTCGGTATCGATTTCTTTGGATTTTATTCACGTCTTTGAATGTGAATCTTTATGAATTGATTGTTCCTACAATCACCTTTGTGATTTGTCACTTTAAAAATATAAAGGTTTTCTATACTAGTAGTAAATATCAAAACTCTTTCTTCAAATGATTTTAACACTATTTTATTACAAAGCTCGTTTTCTCAAACCAATTTCCAATCTATTAGTATATACAAACCTTTACCTCACTCGTATAAGAAATCTAATTAAACGACTTAGTAAAACAAGTGGTATGAAATGCTTGCGTTTACTTCGCCGGTTAATTCTTGGACTTGTTCGATTGAATCTCTTGTGACAATTTTCTAGTGGAGATCTACAGTTTGTTCGTAAATATTTAAGTTAAGAAAGTGGTTATGGGACATGAAGCTAAACTCATATATTTACTAGCTTAGTGTAATTGACACTTCTCGTTGATCATGACGATCATCTTTGTGATTTAGACTAGCAATGTGCGATGTCTCTTTGTCTACGAGGGAGACTAAACCCCATTTTGTGGAGTTTCGACTCAAATTGGTGGGGTAGCAACCCAGGGTCTTTGGGCCGTTTGTGGAGCTTCGGCTCAATTTGTGATGGTTAGCAAACATGGAATTAGCGTTCCGTTTGTGATACACGTGTTGGTGAGTTTTATGCTCCCGTTTGTGATAGGCCTCCCCTCCTTTTTGTGATTTCTGGATTTCTTCAGATGATTTCTAGAATTTGTGTTTCACCAATTTTTGTGATTTCCATTGATAAGTTTTATCAATATTTGTGCATTGGTGAATTTGTGCGTCATTGACTTTTGTGATTGACATTGATATAATCGTCAGTGATTGTGGTTTGATGAACGAAATAAGGAGTATGACATTTCTTTGATTCTTGTGTAGATTTTGTGACATTGATTAATCCCTTGATGATTTTCAACTATTTATATATATCACAGCTTGGCATTGTGATTATTATGTGTTTAGTCATATCTCTTACTCTATATCGTTCATCTGATATTTATAGTTAGACTGATCCGTTTATTATTTTCTTATTAAATAATACTCGGGTCAGACCGAGATGTCACAGGTGCTTCTGCTTGACTTCTTTTCAAGGATTCATTACTCTGACTTTTGGCAAACTACTTAGATTAGTAGTTTATTTTGTTGTATACACTTGAGATATAGACTCATAGTTGTATTCTTTTGTATAGCAAGTGTTGCTATTCTTTTGTATTATTGTGGATCTTTTTGACCACTACTCTGATATACACTTCCATGTGTTAATTATATATTCATATCTTCTTTCGCCTTTGTGATATGAATTTTCTGTGACTGATCTATGTTATGCTTACTTCTATATTTGTTTCCGAAGATATTATAGCCACTGCGTAGTAGCTTTGAGTTTGTGTCGGCATGTCGAATTTCCACTTGAAAAGAATTGCATGTTATACTTTCTGACATATCGATGCTCGCACAAAGCAATTACACGGATGGTCGCTCCTCAACAGCCTTATTCTCCGTGCTAGTTGACAGCATTACTTCGTAGTGTTCTTGTCTAGCGTGGGTATAGAGGTGGGGCATCACAGCTTGGTATCAGAGCCAAACTTCGGAACAATATGGAATATTATAACAAGGATCATCGTCCTAAGTCCATCTTAGGAGTCGTGCTTTAGGATTTTATTCAAGTCTTCGTACCGATTTATCCTATTTTCTTTTATGATTCCTTGTTTTATCTATCAAGAATTGCTTGATATTCAATTTGGTGAATAACCTTTTTCCTCTTCTTCTTTCTTTCCAAAGAAAGAGAAATGTCTAGACCAGGCCGCCCCAGAGCCGTACCATCTAGCACTCCGCCCCAGGATGGAGTTTTTATGACTGCTCAACAGCTTCTTGATTTAGTGACGAATGCTCAAGCAGCTGGAGCTAACCCGGAACCTACTCACCCAAAGTCGGGATTTGCACGCTTGTGCAGCGATTACACTAATTTGGGTAGGGAGCTATTCAAAGGTTCTGAAACTATTATTGAAGTACAGGATTGGCTAAGGTCATGCGATCGAATCTTTTCTCGCATGAATCTTATTGACCTTCACCGAGTTCAGGTGGCCTCTAGTATGCTCCGAGAAGAGCATTGGACTGGTACAAGCTTCTTATTTCTGAGATTAATGGAGCGGATCTCACCTGGGAGCAATTCCGGGAACGCTTCGAGTTGAAATTTGTACCAGAAGCGGAGAAAGTGACATTGGCTCGACGATTTATAGACCTTGTTCAAGGTGAGTCCTCCGTGACTGATTATGTCGCCTCCTTCGAGTCACTTTCAAAATACGGGGTTGAATACATCAACACCCCTTTAAAGAAGAACTAGAGGTCTATGGCTTAAACCGAAATCTCAAGAAGCCATTACTTCTAAAGTTAGAAGTTTCTTTCGACCAACTCATTGATATCGCTCTTCGTCTTGAAGAGGCGGATAGGGAGAATGATGTTGAAGTGGTGGGTTCCAAACCAAGCTTCAACAACAACAAGAAAAGGACTAATAAATTCAAAGGTCCTTATCCCAATAAGAAAGGGAAACAAGCAATCTCTGTGGCAAAGACTTCTTCCTTTGGTCATGGGGAATGCTATAATTGTGGTTCGAAGGACCATTACGCGAACAAGTGCCCAAAGTCTCTCTCTTGTCGCTACTGCAAAGGTCCCGGTCATGTTATATCTTCATGCCCCAAGCTTCAGGGCAGAAGGAGGGAAAGTTGAATGTTGCTCAAGCCCCTGGCAACACATCTCGAAATCAAGGTATGTCTCATTCTATTCTTGATGGCATTATCATATTTCGAGATCAACCTATTCGAGTTCTTTTTGACACGGGTGCATCCCATTCTTTTATTTCAAAAGAACTCGTTGATACTTTTTCTTTAAGTGTTGTTGCTTTAATGACTTCTTTGAGAATTGCGAATCCGGTTGGTGGATCCACAACAATCAGTTTATTGTGCAATGATGTCGAGATTATTTTGGGTGATTTTTCTTTCCGAGCCGATTTGCATGTCATGCGTTACTTAGGCTTTGGAATGATTTTGGGAATGGATTGGCTTAACCGTTATGAAGCTCATATCCTATGTCCTGAGCAGACTATTCATCTTCGACATCCTCAATCTGTTAAGCAGATTTCTATTAATATTAAAGATTCGGATTCCAGCTTGGTTGCATCTTTATATTCTTTAAATCCTCGTGATGACGATGATGACGATGAGGATGATATTATTTCTCTTATTCACGTCGTTCGTGAATTTTCCGACATATTCGAGCCCGTTTTAGGATTACCACCTAAGCGAGCAATTGAGTTCAGAATTAATCTTATTCCTGGAGCTCAACCTATCACTCGTCCTCCGTATCGTAGGTCCAATAAAGAAAACGAGGAGATGCGTAAACAATTATCCGAATTGGAGACGAAGCAATTTATTCGCTCTAGTTCCTCGCCTTGGGGAGCTTCAGCTATTTTTGGGAAGAAATCCGATGGAACACTTAGGCTTTGCGTTGACTACCGCAAGCTTAATGATCTTACTATCAAAAATAAATATCCTTTACCTCGGATTGATGATCTATTCGATCAACTTAGTGGTTCTAGAGTCTTTTCACAATTAGACTTAGCTACTGGATTTCATCAGCTTCGTATTGCAGAGGATAGTATTCCTTTGACATCGTTCCGTACTCGTTATGGATCTTATGAATGGCTTGTTATGCCATTTGGTCTAACGAATGCTCCGGCTTATTTCGTTAACCTTATGAATAGAGTTTTCAAAGACTTCCTCGACCGGTTTGTTCTCATCTTTATCGATGATATTCTTGTGTATTCTAAAACCGAGGAGGAGCATGAAAAACATCTTCGGATTGTGTTGGAAACTCTTAGGAGTAATCAATTAAAGGCAAAATTTTCTAAATGCCACTTTTGGCAATCTCGTGTGAAGTTTCTCGGTCATATTATTTCCGAATCCGGAATTTCCGTGGATCCTTCAAAGATTGAAGCGATTCAAGATTGGAAGAGACCGGAGAGTGTGACAGAGATTCGTAGTTTTCTCGGATTGGCGGGCTATTACCGTCGTTTTATCAAAGACTTTTCTAAGATTGCCGTGCCTCTCACTAGCTTGACGAAGAAAGGTGTTAAATACATTTGGTTGGACAAATGTGAAGCTTCTTTTCAGAAATTAAAAGAACTTTCTGATGCTCCTATTCTCGTTATTCCCGAGGGGAATCAAGATTTCATTGTTTATACCAATGCTAGTCGCGTTGGTTTGGGTGCCGTTCTTATGCAAAGAGAACGTGTTATTGCTTATGCTTCTAGGCAATTGAAGCCTGCTGAGACTAGATATGCCACTCATGATTTAGATCTCGCGGCTATTGTTTTCGCCCTTCGTATTTGGCGTCATTATCTTTTAGGAGAGAAATTTGTTCTTTATACCGATCATAAGTCCTTGAAGTATTTATTCTCTCAAAAGGAACTTAATTTGCGTCAACAGCGTTGGCTTGAATTTCTTGCACCATATGATCTTGATATCCTTTATACTCCCGGAAAGGGAAATCGCGTTGCAGATGCACTTAGTCGAAAGCAACAAGCGGTTGTTTCTATGATGATATCCGAATGGAACGATCTTGAGATTTTATCCACTTGTGAGATTCGAGAGCGCGTATCCGATTTGTGCTCATCACTTGTTTTATGTAGCCTTGAGGCTCATCCTTCTCTTTTAGACCGCATTCTTGAAGCTCAAGGGCTAGATCCTGAATTGGATCTTCTTGGCCAAAATGTTAAGGAGAAAATTGATATTGAAGGTTTGAAAAACTTTGATATTGATTCTCGTGGCGGCATTCGGAAATTTGGTAGACTTATCGTACCAAATATTAGTGATCTTCGAAAAGATATTTTAGAAGATTCCCATCGCTCTAAATTTACCATTCATCCCGGTAGTAGTAAAATGTACGCGGATATGAAGCGACTTTATTATTGGGAGGGAATGAAACTTGACATCGCTAACTTCGTTAAGCGTTGCATGACTTGCCAACTCGTTAAGGCCGAACATCAAAGGCCCGGTGGGTTATTGCAACCTTTAGAAATTCCAATTTGGAAGTGGGACCAGATTTTCATGGATTTTATCGATGGCCTTCCCCGTTCTCGTTCGGGTCATGATAGCTTATGGGTGATTATTGATAGGCTTACTAAATCCGCCCACTTTATTCCCGTTCGATCTAATCGAACCGTACCTCTTTTAGCCAAAATTTTTATTAAAGAAATTGTTAAATTGCATGGAGTTCCTACTTCTATTGTTAGTGATCGTGATCCATTGTTTACTAGTGGATTTTGGAAGAGTCTTCAAAAAGCTCTGGGAACGAAGCTTAAGTTTAGCACCGCTTATCATCCTCAGTCCGATGGACAAACCGAGCGTGTGAATCAAACTCTTGAAGATCTTCTTCGTGCATGTGTTCTTGATTATGGCGGAAGTTGGGAGGATAATATTTCACTTGTTGAATTTTCCTATAATAATAGCTTTCAATCTAGTATTGGTATGACACCTTTCGAGGCGCTATATGGAAGGCTATACCGATCTCCTTCTTGTTGGCTTGAGGCCGGTGAGAAACTGGTTTTAGGTCCAGATCTTATTCGTGATTCCATAGAAAAGATTGAACTTATTCGACATAGGATGAAAGAAGCCCAGAGTAGACAAAAATCCTATGCCGATAACCGGAGAAGGAAGTTAGAGTTTTCTGTGGGAGATCTTGTGTTCATTCGTGTGTCACCTATGACAGGTGTTGTGCGCTTCAGTCGATCGGGAAAGTTAGCGCCTCGATATATTGGGCCATTTCCTATCACTGAACGTATTGGTTCCATGGCATATCGCCTTTTATTACCGGCTCAATTTTCTGCTATCCATGACATGTTTCACGTTTCTCAACTTTGGAAGTGTCTTCGAGATTCCGATTCTATTCTTCAGCCCGGTGTTGTGGAAGAGATTGAAGTTTCGCCTAATTTAACTTATGAGCAACATCCTATTCGTATCATTGCTTCGGAGGTCAAACGACTTCGAAATAAAAATGTTCCTCTTGTTAAAGTTCAATGGTCCTCAAATCCTAAGGATTGTTCTTGGGAATCTAGGGAATTCGTCGAGCGAACACATCCGGACTTACTCTCTCGTGCTCTTTAAGGTGGACTTCCTATTTCGAATTTCTTCTTTTGTGTTGATATGCATCTATGGTTGTTACTATTAGTTCATTTATTCCTTATGATTGCGTGGACGCAATTTCTTTAAGGAGGAGAGTCTGTAACAACCTGCATATGATAGGAATTATATATTTAAATGTTTTATTTAAATATTTTATCGATACTCGGAATTTAGTCCAAAAAGCTACTTTTTGCATACAGTGGAATTAGGACTCAGGACCACTCCCATTGAGTTTAAAGTGCCGTTTGGGACCTTTTTGAGTATAAGCTTCGATAAGTTTGGAGAAAGTTGAATTTTTCTACTTTTTGCTTAGGGCTTTGGTTTGGGATGAGCCCAATAACCGCACTTATGTATTCAGTCCCAACTCCACTTCAACTCCTCATTTACTTCATTTCCAACCCCTAATACTCAAGCTTTAGCAACAATGGTGGGAGAGATGGGAAATTAAAAATCAAGCCCTAGTTTTCTTTTGCAAATCAAGTTCTAGCTCCAAACTAATAGAAGAACCCATTGGTAAGCTTCTCTTCTTCTACTCCAACTCATTCTCTTATCATTTCAGAAATTCCTGAACCTAACTTTGGGAATGTTCTTCTTTTAAAGCTTAGAATCAAGCTTATTAAGTTGGATTTGAAGAGTGGTTGATTCTCCTTTTCTTTCAAGCTTCTTCTTTATTTGTGTGATTTCAAAGGTGAGATTTTTATCTCACATCTATGACTATAATTATCTTTGGTTGTTGGGTATGAATTCCTAACACTTCTTCATGTGAATTTGCTCTTGATTTGGATTGGTTTTGTGAATATTCCAATTTTTGGGTTTTTAAGTCAAATTTGTGTGAAAATCCTTTTATGGGTGTTTGATCATGCTTTTGGTGATGCATCGAGGAGCATATAGGGCCGGGTAGCCGATTGGCATAAACCCTTAGAGCCAACGTTCGTCCGGTTGCATTTTGGAAGAGTTTGCTCTTCATTTGAATAGGCTGAAAAACAACCCAGGAATGATTCAGTCGACTGAATCTTCTGTTCAGTCGACTGAACCTGGAACACGAAAGTTTCCAGGCATGATTCAGTCGACTGAACCTGGAAACAGAAAGTTTCCTGAACCTGGAAAATTTCCAGGTACAGGGTCAGTCGACTGAATCTTCTGTTCAGTCGACTGAACCTGCTGTTTGAGTCCAATTTGCCTTTTTGGATTGAATTTCCAATGTTAATCAATTTGTGTTGATTCCCTTTTGTTATTATCACTTATTATCGACTTTGATAACATTTTCTTCGTGATTTTTGGGAATGTCCATTTTGATGGATTCGGTATCGATTTCTTTGGATTTTATTCACGTCTTTGAATGTGAATCTTTATGAATTGATTGTTCCTACAATCACCTTTGTGATTTGTCACTTTAAAAATATAAAGGTTTTCTATACTAGTAGTAAATATCAAAACTCTTTCTTCAAATGATTTTAACACTATTTTATTACAAAGCTCGTTTTCTCAAACCGATTTCCAATCTATTAGTATATACAAACCTTTACCTCACTCGTATGAGAAATCTAATTAAACGACTTAGTAAAACAAGTGGTATGAAACGCTTGCGTTTACTTCGCCGGTTAATTCTTGGACTTGTT
The DNA here is from genome assembly GCA_030765085.1 of Allium cepa. Lineage (NCBI taxonomy): Eukaryota > Viridiplantae > Streptophyta > Magnoliopsida > Asparagales > Amaryllidaceae > Allium > Allium cepa. Next base: position 282,697,814 of record CM060935.1, read on the forward strand.
CGATTGAATCTCTTGTGACAATTTTCTAGTGGAGATCTACAGTTTGTTCGTAAATATTTAAGTTAAGCAAGTGGTTATGGGACATGAAGCTAAACTCATATATTTACTAGCTTAGTGTAATTGACACTTCTCCTTGATCATGACAATCATCTTTGTGATTTAGACTAGCAATGTGCGATGTCTCTTTGTCTACGAGGGAGACTAAACCCCGTTTTGTGGAGTTTCGACTCAAATTGGTGGGGTAGCAACCCAGGGTCTTTGGGCCGTTTGTGGAGCTTCGGCTCAATTTGTGATGGTTAGCAACCATGGAATTAGCGTTCCGTTTGTGATACACGTGTTGGTGAGTTTTATGCTCCCGTTTGTGATAGGCCTCCCCTCCTTTTTGTGATTTCTGGATTTCTTCAGATGATTTCTAGAATTTGTGTTTCACCAATTTTTGTGATTTCCATTGATAAGTTTTATCAATATTTGTGCATTGGTGAATTTGTGCGTCATTGACTTTTGTGATTGACATTGATATAATCGTCAGTAATTGTGGTTTGATGAACGAAATAAGGAGTATGACATTTCTTTGATTCTTGTGTAGATTTTGTGACATTGATTAATCCCTTGATGATTTTCAACTATTTATATATATCACAGCTTGGCATTGTGATTATTATGTGTTTAGCCATATCTCTTACTCTATATCGTTTCATCTGATATTTATAGTTAGACTGATCCGTTTATTATTTTCTTATTAAATAATACTCGGGTCAGACCGAGATGTCACAGGTGCTTCTGCTTGACTTCTCCCTAGGGATTCATTACTCTGACTTTTGGCAAACTACTTAGATTAGTAGTTTATTTTGTTGTATACACTTGAGATATAGACTCATAGTTGTATTCTTTTTTATAACACGTGTTGCTATTCTTTTGTATTATTATGGATCTTTTTGACCACTACTCTGATATACACTTCCATGTGTTAATTATATATTCATATCTTCTTCCGCCTTTGTGATATGAATTTTCTGTGACTGATCTATGTTATGCTTACTTCTATATTTGTTTCCGAAGATATTATAGCCACTGTGTAGTAGCTTTGAGTTTGTGTCGGCATGTCGGATTTCCACTTGAAAAGAATTGCATGTTATACTATCTGACATATCGATGCTCGCACAAGGCAATTACACGGATGGTCGCTCCTCAACAGCCTTATTCTCCGTGCTAGTCGACAGCATTACTTCGTAGTGTTCTTGTCTAGCGTGGGTATAGAGGTGGGGCGTCACAATCAAGATCCTCATTTCTACACGATTCATCTGTATATTTCCAGTTTACCCCTTTAAAATTTCTCATTTAACAAGTTTTAATATACTCAGCTGTAGCAGCATGCCTCTTTAACTGACCCATTTATTAATTTTACTCGTTATATTTAATTCAGTTTTATTTCTGGCTGAAGCTAAAACCATCATAAGAAGAGTTTCTTTTCTCTAAGTAGAAATAAAATCTCTACTATCATTGTCTTTATATTTCATTATACTCTCTTTTATCTCAAGTTTCACGAGAACTCAAAATGACATCTAATTTGAATTGCAAATTAAATCATAAAAAATGTTCAAATAATACAATGATAAGTTTTTTAATTTTGATGATATCAACTCTATTTCCCAATCAATTCACTTATTTTTTTTTCTTACTCTACGTTTTATTCAATTTTTAAACACCGTATCTATAAAAAGCTTTAATCATAATAGATTTTCACTTTTTTTCAATTGTCATTTATTATCCCTTAAGACAACTATATAATATTTTTTTCTTCATTTCCCCATATATAAGTAAGTTTGCAGAATTTAGCTTACTTTTTTATTTTAATAAATTATGTCTAGACCATGAATCTGTATGCATAATTAAAATATAGATGGTGATTTCATTTTGTTGATTAGTTGCTTCTCAAAAAACAACCTATACTATTAAACCAATTTATGATTTTTTTAATTAGCAGGTTTATTTTTTGGTTCTTTTGTTCTTCGAATACACATAATATAACTTGCTGGTAGCATCGAGAATATAGAAGGTTGAAATTTAAATTCTTTATATTGCACCTGTTTAAAATCTTCGAATGGCATCTATGTTGTGCTCAAATAATAAAAGAAATCAATTAGAATTTGGCAATTTAATAACTTTTGGTTTAAAATTTCTAATTAATTACTTTTAATAAATTCATTAATGGAAGTTGTTTCTTTATCTTCTCCTCTCTATTACGGAGGGAGAATCAGTTCGGATAAATGGGATAAAGAAAAAAACATTTTCTTAATTAGAATAGAGTTGAAAAGAGAAGACTTAAACAATTGATTCATCCCATATAAAGTCAATTTACTATCAAAAAAAGACGATAGGAGTAATTTTTTCTTCTTATATTCGATAATTTAATGATGTCTTTAGAAGAGATTTAGGATCTTATATCTTGTTGAAGGTTCAAGATAAGGTATACAATTATGTATCTAGTCAAGTTATTTATTTATTTTTTCAAACAAAACTAATATCAATATTTTATTTGGTTTTAGATTGAAGTGACACAAAAGGAAAATAATGAAAATAATTCTAAATGAAATGAAGGGCAATAGTGGAAATTTTTATGATAATTTTGGCTAAAAATTTCTTCCTTTATCAAATATTGAATTTCATGGAAAATTTCTCAACTTTCATTCCCATTAACTAGATCACCCCCTTTTAACTCTTCCCTTTAATTAGCTTACGAATTTTGCATTAAAGTATTCCGTATAATTTTACATATCTATATACTTCAATCGCTCGAAAAATATATTATTTTTCCAATCTAAAATAAATTCTATGATCTTTACTTCCTTCCTTCACCTTATCTTTTCACTCTAATCTTGAGCTTCACACACACTTAAAAGGACGTCATAATTTCCACTATATATATTTATGTTGGATCACCAGCCCATTTGATTCGTTCTTTCATTTCACTTACTTCTTAATGTGGATTCCTCTAGATCTCAAAATCATGTCATAATTTTAATTATACAATTCAAACATCATAAATGGTCACATAATATGGTTGCAATTTGGATGTGTACATAGAGCATATTTAACTCTATTTCCAACTCTATTAACTAGAGTTTCATTACTATTTACAATTCATTGTTTATGTTCCATTTATATAAACAATTTTCTTTGAATTATCTCAAATATTCACTTTTTATTGAAATTATATTCAAAGAAAAGTCTATATAATATTTAGAATCTAAAGCATAACATGTTGATAGTTTATTTTTTTTCCTTTTTATTTGCTAAAATAAGTCTTTAGAATCTAAAGAGAAATGTATTTTGATAATTTAAAGAAAAGTCTATACAATATTTAGAATCTAAAGAGAAACGTATTTTGGAATCACCATTACAATTATTAATATCACATTTTAACTATTTCTGTTTATGTAACTTTAGAATATCGTGTGCGCAGCATGGATTGCACTCGTTACATTATATATATGTGTATCATATATGTGTGTGTGCGCACGTGCATGTGTGAAATAGCGATCTGTGTAAGTTATAACATTCGTGTATAAGTGCAGGGATATACACAATAAGATATGTTAGCTCATCTAATATGCAAATATATTATCTAAATTTATGTTTATATACTTTATTCATGTATGCAAAATATTACAAAAATATACATACATATTCTATTTTAAAATTATTTTATGAACACACACACATACACACTTATATATGAAACTTATAATATATATGATATTGAAATTTATTTATTTTAGTGGAAATTGAAAAGAAAAATCGATTTTTTATTAAAGTGTGTGTATATATATCACTATCTTATACATTAATAATACATACATACACATATATATTTATATATAAATATACCTAAATAAAATAAATGTATGAACTTATATACATACATACATTTATATATATGCGTGTATATATATACACACACCGATAAACACACACATGCATATTAGATTGCTATGGTAATGATGTTTTCTTAACTTTAAATGTATATATATTTTGTACGTAATTATATTAAAAATTAATAATAAATTATTTTTTACTAGATAACCTCAAATTTAAATATTTTAGTAAAAATCTTAAACATATTACGATATTTAGATATTACATATATTTTATAATTAAAATTAATTTTAAATAAATATATTAATTTCTCTAATTATAGAAATTATTTAAATTATATGAAATTTTAATATTTTTCTTTTCTACCGATTGTGATTTTAAGTAAATTTAATTTATGAAATTCAAAACATATCTTTATAACGAATGCATGCATTGATAATATTTATTTATAGAGTTAATAATTTAAATAATAAATATAAATATAAATATAAAAATTATTTTAATCCCGACGAGAATATTTTATGTCTAACCTATGTTATGAAAAGCACGCTTAAGTCTCGCTTAAGCATCACTTAAGCACTAAATGCACGTACACTAATTTTTTTGGAAAAAGAATAGAATTAAGTAAAGAGAGCTAAGTGTGCTTAATTGGTGCTTACCACGCTTTGCTCAAATTTAAGCAATGATTAAAAGCTACTACGCAAACAATCTATTATTTTTAAAGTAAGAAGAAATAAGGTTGTAACATAAAAGCGACACTCCCAAGTAAAGTCTCCTCATTTTCTATCATATTGAGTTGATGGATAATGAGTTGTATGACTATTCATTAGACAAATGTACGTTGTTTGTAGTAAACCAAGTATGCTTTTTTAATGAATAATTAAAATCAAATCCAACTTTTGCAATCTATGAATTTATAAGGTGACTTCAAAGTAAAACCTTACTTCTTTGTGATTAATTCATGCATACATGCATAATCATGCACTTAATATAATGTCTTTGCATAAGTTTATATTGATACACATTATGCTCAAAAATTAAGCAGTGCTTAAGTCACGCTTAAGCAACATTAAGTAAAGCAAGACTTCAATTGCCTCGTCTAGGGCTTAATATAACATACTATATAATATTACTTATATAGAATTTTAAAACCATATTTCATGTAATGTAAACTTTAATATTTGAATTATAAAGTTTATGCAAATTAAACAACGAATATTTAATTAATTTAAAAATTAAAATTTATGTATTTAGTTTTATTCTGTAAACATTATAGTTATGAAAATGACATAAAATAATTTTATTTATTTATTTTAAAATATATGACCATACAACCGGTCTAATTATGACAATAATTAATATAATTTATTTGTCACCTAACTAATAAAACAATAGACATGAAATACATATTATGTAATATTAGTATTCAATAATAGATTTGTAAGTTTACCATATTAGAAATGCATATAATTTCACCTTAAAACGATGAGATCTACTCCTTGAACAAGTTCCCAATCCAGTAGGATGCTAGTCCCTGAACCAATCACCACCAACTATCGAATAGTATTTGTTTTACTTTGATACATGATTGAAAATGAAGGGTTGGGAGGAGCTAGTTTTCAGCCAGAGGTAGAGTACTTGGAGGCTTTAAAAGTTCTCTAATAGGTGTGGGTTAAGATGCCTACATAAAGGAGATATTAGAGACAAGTTAAGATCTAGATCCTCTTTTATCTCTTACCTATTCTCTATCCAAACCAAGCTTGCCATCATATGGCCTCTCCCTATCATCATCGAACCAACTGTCCTCCATATAGGCTTTAGACTTATAACCACCCGGATATGTTTCAAATGGGAATATTGAATTTATTCAAATATTAAGTTTGATTTGAAATTAATAAATAATAAGACATTTTTTGTTAAAAATGACTTGATTGTTAATAACGTTTTTTATTTTTATTCAAATGATTTTTCCATAACTTTTAATCAGAAAAATAATTAAATTTTCATTTGACGTATTTTATGGCAAATGTTGTTATTTTTGAAACTTCATAGAATAAGTTAACATATCTATGTTATTGTTGTTTTGTGATAATGTCACATTGTTGTACACGATGTCGTTCATGGCTCGTACACGAATGTGATATTGAGTGGCCGTATTCCCAAAAAGCTTTTAACGTTCAAAATTTAAACACATCTACATGTAATCGTTTGATTAGCTTTTCACTTAGACCTGGTTGCTTAGCATTTAAGTATTTGTACTTTAGTTTCCTTAGTTATTAAGTGAATTTTTTATATATTTACACATTCACAATACAACAAGCTAGGTAGAAAAGAAGGCAGGCATGATACAGAAGTATAGATATTTCATTTTTATTCTTCTTTGCAAATTGTATGAACACAACAAACTCTTCCATTTTCTTTAATTATTCTAGTAACTCCCTCCACACAAAGAATTAGCCAAAAATGTAAACAACAAAGTTATAGAGGTAGAGGGTAGCTTCATTATTTGTTTACATTCCAGTTGATATGGAGGCGCCATGAAGGAGATATCCCCTGATGAACTTGCAACATGTGCACATGTTTGTGTTTGTGCATAAAGGAGAGGAGAAGCTATATTTAACGGGTTTGATTCATTGATGGGCCTTGCACGTTCTTTGGCCTGATTCATAAGTGGGTGCATTGGAGCTTGCATGGAAAGATTAGGGAGAAGATTGTATGTATTTTATGTTGTGTAAGATCGCATGTAGGCATGAGAAGGTAGGATGGAGGGGAGAGGTTCTGTTCTTTGGTTGTTGGGATTGTTTATTGGGTCATAGGCCTTGGGTATGTTGGAGCTTGCGTCAAAGTGTAGGAGAAGGTGGTTATAGGTGGCTTGGTGGAGTTTGGCAGTGGAATGATTGATTAAGCAGGGGCGTGCAATACTTTATTTATGAGGAAGAAGTATTGTTCATTTTGGTTTGGTAAGTTGGGTTGAAGCATTTTGGGATAGACTTTGCTTGATGGGCTTTGGGCCTTTAGGTGAGGATGAGTTTTAATTTAACTGTTTTAATTATTAAACTATGCGTGATAAATATAAAATGTCATATCTTATTTGTTTTAAATCCGTTTAAGCCACAAATTTTTGCGTTAGACTCGTATTTAGGAGTACATCATTTTAGTATAAATAATTAATGGTTTTAGTAAAGTATAATTTAATGATAAAATAATAGTATTTTAATATATTTACATTGTTTTAAATAATAATGTAGTTAAAATAATTATACTTCATTCGTGATATCTATTTAGCAGAATATAAATTGAATAGATTATTTTATACATCTATTGGACAGAATAAATCCCCATTCAGTGCTTGCTAGTAAAAAAACATTTATTGTAGATAATTAATATATGGATTAATTAATATTGGAAAAATGATGCATCAACTATTGGAATACAATTATTTATTGTTTTTTATTTAAAAATAATTTTGATTTGAATGATGATTTTAGAAGTGACTTTGGAATTTTCAATGACCTTTTGTTTAGAAATAGTTTTTGAATATCTCTATTTTTACTTCAACCCTTTTTGTTAGTCTTTTCAAAAAAACATGGAAATGTTTTAAAAATTATTTTCGGAAGTATTTATATTATAGAAATGTTAATATAATATTTATTGTACAGAAAAGGAGTTTATCTCTTAATAATGTGATTTTTTTTAAAAAAGATGGAAATATTTTTGAAAATGTTCATGAAATGCTTTGTTTAAAATGTTGTATAGAAAGGAAGATTTATAAAATCACGCTTAATAAATAAAATACTATATTTATAAATTTTATTTACAAAAACGAGTTTTATAAATAATTTTAAATATTTATAAAAGGAGTTTTATAAATATATCTAGAGGTTTATAAAAAGAGTTTTATAAAAGTGATTTATAAAAAAGAATTTTAAAAACAGGAAAGTAGTATGGGTTTATAATGAATAATGTTTTTACATGACCTTTTTTAACCCAACTACATATGGTTTTGAAATTGTAGTGTTTTATGAATATGCTTATACCATCGAGATAAGTATACGGGATCAGTTTTCAAAGTACTAAAAGTGTAGTGTTTTGTGGACATACTTGTACTAATGAGATAAGTACGTGAATGTTTTTCCAAGCATTGAAAGAGTATAAATGAATAGTGAATGAATAGTATACTTATGTATATTTTTATAAAATTATTTTGATACAAGTATTTATAAAATATTTTTAATTAGTGAAAGGGTTAATTAAAGAGGCTTAAGGCTACTTATATGTTTACCCATGCGTGGTTTTTTTATGAAATTAAGTCTTTTTTTGATTTAACAGTTAAATAGTCGACTATCAAATCTTGACCAAATATACTCCGGAAATATCTAAAAGAAACACAGAAATTATATAGTACAGTTATTTTCAGTGATGCAATACTGTACGTATAAACCTATTTTACTTTTTTAGAAAAAATGATAAGCAAATCTATCCGGTTAAATGGTTATAAGGTGATATCTGCTCTTGTATATTATATGTTTATTTTCCATAGAACTATAGTTGAGATTACCAAAAACTATCGATTGGTTTTGAGCCCCCGTTAAGCAGGGAAGTGTACTTGTATGAGATGAGTCAAAACCGTAACCACTCCAAAACCATATACGTGTTCTATGCTTTGGAAGAGGTTCGTGATCTATTTTGAGATGTGGAGATCCATGTGTGATTTCGATACATATTGGGGTATGGGGATCCATATGTGATTCTCAGATTTATTGAGGTGCCTGAATATATGTATGGTACCGAGACCTATTGAGGTATTGGAATCCATGTGTAGTTTTGAGATCTTTTTGAGCGGTGACTCATATGCTAGAATTCCGAATGTAGCCTCAACAGCGGAGATGACTAAAGTCAGAAATATATGCATAGCCATTTGGATTTAGCTACCTAGAAGGGTGTATTCGACTCTATTCTAGAACTACTTACAGATATGCATGCGAGAGCGATGCGTACATCCTACCGTTGGTAGCGGCCAGCTATGTATTTCCTATAGTACATTCGCTACAGATGCACGACCCTTCGGTAGGATACCTCTGATCCTTGTGCAAGAGGACCGTCCCAGAGGTTCTAAGGGCTCTACGTTGAATTCTACACAATTACCGGACACACCTTAGCAGTTTGATTTATATACCTATTATTGCTGTGCTGTACACTCATGTGCAACACAACTATTTCTTTTGTATTTTCAACTCTATATGTTAGTATAATATCACTGGATTTTCTAATATAAGTGGTTTGGTTATCGTAAGGTAAAAACTCATTCACATTTATATGTGACGTGATCTTACAATGTTTTGAATTTTTTTTTAATAGTTGTAATACTCATAATTTTAGTTTAACAATATTCAGGAAATTTAATTGAGTAGATTAAATAGAATAATGCAATGAGGCATAAGGATGAGATTTGATGATTAACAAGGTTTGGCCTTAACTAATTAAATAATAAGATTGTTTTAATTTTATATAGAATAGAAGTAACAAGAGAGGAAAAATAGGAATAGTCATCCTTTTATCCCTTCAACCCTCACACTCTCCTATTTCTCTCTCATTTTTCACAAACATAAACGACCAAAAGAAAACAGAAGAGGCCGGCCATTAACAAGCTAAGGAAAAACAAAATTAAAAAAGGGAACTCAAGAAAGAGCTTAGTAAAATTAAAGCAACGTCAATTCTCCACTCCAAAATCATGTCTAAGGTGTAATAAGTAAACCATCTCTATTTCTTTAATGGGTAATATTGAATATTTTTAATGGTTTTCACCATGTTATGGTTGTATAATCATTTTCTATAGAATAATGATTTATAGAATTTTTATGAAATTATTCAAATGGAACTTATGGCTTAAGTTTTCAGTCTCTAATCGCTTTGATTTTATGATATGTTATGTAAAATAATATTTTGAAGATTGGTTTTTAATTTCACAATTTTCCAAGTTAAAATAAATATTTTACGAATTTCCAAGATGGATTAGCATTTATTTGGGTTTTAATTATTTAAAATAATTAAATAATTTTTCTGGCTAGAAACTTCTATATGGAAATGAATATGAAAATTGTATATTTCTTGGATTTTTAGGGATTTTTCCCTAGTGATTTCGAGTTATTATGAATTTATTATATGCTAGACAAGCATTTCGATTAATAATTAATTGAGGATATTAATTAATTATTTTTGCATATGTTTTGGGAAGAAAAAATGAGTTGGGACAGTTTTCAATAAAGTTTTAGGTAGAGCATAGTATTATCCAATAAGACTTGGCAAGAGTTAAGATTTGGTGAAAAGTGATAGCTTTTAGTAATAATAAATCAATTTTCATGATAATTACGATAATGCCATCCCCCACTTTACCGAAGCTAAGTTACGCCATAACTATGAGAGTTGACGTCAATACAGAGGAAAGCTTATGATAACTACTTAGGTAGTTATGGAATGATTCCAACTGGGTCGAAATGGACCTTGTCAGCAACCTAATATTAGAAGCATCACAATCTCATAATTCATTAAAGTGTTTAAAGTTGTAATGCTTAAACCATTGATGTCGCGTGTTATCACCCTTGTTTTAAATGACACCACATACCACCATTTAATTGTTTTCGGTATCAATAATATAAGAAGCAATGATGCCGCTATTTCTAATATCCACTTTATGTATTAGATGTCAAAATAGCCGAAATGCCATAAGTAACTGTTTTGACTTAAAGTAATAATGCCGTCTATTTTTGGGGATCTTGCCAGGCGATATTGGTGTCACATTTCTTTTATACTACCACTGAGGCTTTATAAGCTGCATTGTCTTATTTTTTTAATTACAAAATTTTTGCTTTGGAAGGTGGATAACCTATATCGTATGTGTGTCGACGACCCCGTTATCGACATAACATTTTGTACTTAAAAGAAATTTAACTTTTGTCTTCTAACCTTGGATAGAGGTTCATATGAATGTTGCATCTGTTCATTTTAATGCCGACAAGGCTAAGCATTATGCAAAGTAAAACAATGTTTTAAAAAGACAAGATAACCAATGCTTAAGAAGGTCGACCACCTTATGATTTTGACAGTTAGCCATATGATTTATAATAATATATTTTCTTACCTTGGATAGAGATTCGACATTATATAGCACGACATGAATGCTAAAAAATTTCTATATAAATGGCCGCAAGCCATAGGTCTTTATTTCAATGTTACTCGTTAAGGATACCAATGCATATCATTTTGAGATGCTATAAGTTTAAGGGGTATACAACCTAATTGGAAACACCAATAGGCATAGGTTGAACATTTGGGTTAAATATGAATTGGATCGATAGGTGATAGATTCATAGTCTCCATAGGAAAATTATGGGATGTGTGATTGTAACAGCCCTGTATTTTGTGATTATTTTAATTGTTTATTTTGATTATTTTAATTTAAATTCCTGATGTACAAATTTTATTTTATTTATTAAAATGAATATATTTTGTTATTTTAAATATAATTTTTGATTAGTATGTGAATTTGAATTTCAAATATGAATAAATTGGATATTTCCAGAAAATGTGAATTTTGGTCAATATGGTCAAACTTTGACTTTTAAATTTTAAATTTAAATATTTGAATTTTTGAATTTTATCTTTTATTATGAACATAAATTTAATTTCAAGAATACTGCTTTTCGCTTCATTGAAATCCGATTTATATTGTGAAAGTTATGCTTTTTACAATATTGTGTGTAAATTGTTTTATTTAACAAAATTATTTGTTTTAATTTTTATAAATAATATTTTTGTTTATCATATCTTGTGTATATATGTGTTATATGATACGTTAAGTATTTATTTTATTTTTGAAACATTTTATAAGTGTAGTTATAATTTTCCAATGTTAAGTGTACATTGTTTATATTTAAAATGCTAGTTTCAATTATTAAACTGTTTTCTTATTTATATTCTATTTTTCCTTAAATTATTTATTTATTTTATTTTTCATTTTTTTCTTTTCTGTTTGATTTTCTGAATTTTATTTTGTTTATTTTAATTTAAAAGATTTAGAAATACCAAGAGGCAATGACCTTTCATTTGCCGTGTCTTTGCATTTCACCTGTGCCTTTTCATTTGCTTTTGACTCTTCAATTTTTTTAGTCGTCCTTTTCTTTTGTTTCAGCTATGAATTTCATTTAGCATTCTTGTGAAAATGTTTCCTCATCTCCTCTCAAAAACTCACGGCACTTCAAAGAAGAAAAAAATGTTAATGGCTTCCTTTATCTCTTCTCTTCTTCACAATTTCAATGATTTTTGCTTGCTTCTTCTTCATGTTGCTCGGCCACTAGCCTCTCCACCCCTTCACCACCGACCACTCCATCACCAGCAGCAGCTCCTTCTCCTCTGGTCATGTCAGGCCGTGGCCTCCCCTATGTTGCAAACTTCTCAAAAGGATTGCAAGCAACCCTTAAAACTATCCTAGCCGAGCCTTGATTTCACCATACACCTTCATAGTTTGTTTCGGCCACCCCTTAGCCATCACCACCAGCAGCTACTTCATCCTCTGTCCATCACTTCAGCAAGCTCCAAATCTGACCTGACCCAATTGACCCATGGCCGAGCTCATGTGTGATCAAGCCAAGCCTTGTGTGCACCAAAATCATTACTATTTTGCCTTGAACCTATGAATGCTTCACTTTGAAACTCTCCCACCATCATCACTTCATGTTGCCATGCATTTTTGATGTTATACCTGAGCCTAGCATGATCATATGGCCAAGCTAAAGAGTCCCTTAGGCTAAGCATTGAAGTGATTGAGGCATGGTAAAATCATCTTGTCCATTGTTGCTTTTTATTTCAATCAGTTTCAATGTTGTTTTGTATTGAAATTTCATGTGTTATATTGTTGTGTTATTGGTTGTGTGCAAGATCATATCGTAGCTCTCTCTCATTTGAGTCCAATGTCGTGTTGTATCATGCTTGTTGTGCCCTTGGAATTGTGCTTGTGTGTTGTTTTGGTCTCTAGCTTTGTAAAAGGTGAGTTTTTCTCACTCTGACATCTCTACTTATGAAATGGTGGATCGATGACAAGTGTTTAGCAAATAAAAATGATTATGCCAATAAATGATGATTATATGATATGCTATGCCATGTTATTACCATTTTTACTTTATTAATTATTACCCGACATCTGATATATGACATTATATTGTGACATTGACATCGTTTATATTGTTTATGCATATATTCACACTTCAAGTTCCCTGTTAGAATAGAATCATTATGGTTTGAAATGATACATACCCGAACGGAATTTAGAATAGGGAAAAAAAATCCTTATGGGATAAAATGATAGGCCCGAGCGATTTTTATTTATTTTTATTTACTTGGGATTGTGGGTTTGAAATGATAGAACCCGGTTTTTCTTTTTAAATTGCGGATTTAAATAATATATATTTGTATCACTTGACCTAGGTTAGAAAATTGTATACAGACCCCGTAGTATATTTTAAATGATTTTTATATAGATATGTATTTTTAAAATATGAAATTTTGATTTAAAAGTATATATATTTATGGTTTTAAGAAATTTAAATATTAAGTCTTGAAATTGTGAATTTAAGTATGAAAATTTGAAGTGATTGTGATTTTGACTATAAATTTTATTTTAAAGTGTTAAAGTAAATAATGGAAATTAAATTTAAAGTTTTGAAATAATATTTGAAATAAAATGTTAAGTTTTATTAAATTTATAAGTAATAAACAGTGAATTTTGACTTAATAAATAAATTAAGTTTTTAAATTGAATATTTGATTTTAAAATTTTATTGTGATAAATCATATGTTAAAATGATTTAAATGTGGAATTTTAAAACCTAGAAATATGATTTATAAATTTAAATAACAAGAATTTGGAGTTTTATTGTTTCTGAAAAGTTATAATAAAATCTTGAATTTTATTAATAGCATTTCAAAAAATGCTATGGTTTTATGGCAGCATTTTTAAATGCTGTTGTTTTGAATTTAACTATGTTTGAAATAACTAATATCTATTATGAAATTTTATAAATGTCGTTGTTCCTAAATTAAACTACTTTGGAAGCTGTAAGCTAAGATAGCACATTATAAATGCTGTCGTTAGTATAATTTGTCAATGTTTGAAATGTTATAGATTTTAACACTGTTTGAGTTATATTTTAAAGTGTTAGATGATTTAATTTTTAGAATTGGTTATTTGTGAAATTTAAGAAGTTTTGAATATATTTCAGTATTTAAATTTGAATTTTTAAGGAATTTAAATTGAATTTGAATTTAAATAAGGTTTACTTGGTTATGTGATAAATGGAATGAAATGAAATGAGATAAATGAATTTTTTAATGAAATTTTGAAATGTGTTTTGTAATGATATTTGAAATAATAAATAAATGACTTATTTGATTTCTAAAATGATATTTAAATTTTAATATTTTAATTTGAATTCAAAGAATGATTTAATAATGAGGTTTTGAAAGGACATGATATTTTAATGATTGAAATGGTTTGGAAATGATTTAATCTTTATTTTGATGAAGAAAATGAATTGGAATGATATGTGATTTTAATAAACAAATATTTGAAGTTTATATTGGTGTGAAAGGATATTGAGTTTACTTGTAATTTGAGTTTATTTAAATAATATTAGATTTATGAAATGAATATTTCAAAACTAAGTAATAATGAAGTTAAATTTGAGATATATGAAATTATAAAATTAGTTTTGAAATGTAGGTTATTAAAGCTTTGAAATATATTGAAAATTGAATAGTTTATTTTGTGGAATAAATCAATATTTGAAATTGAAAAGATTTGAAATGGTTTGTTGGGAAACCAAATTGAATTTAAACCGATGGTTTGAATTGAATTAAATTGGAAATTTGAAATTTGGGTCTAATTGAATAAATTTGTAAAATGTAAAAAATTAAAGGAATGATCCATGATTTCAAATGTATGATTTCGAAATGTTATGATTTTCAAAGTGTAATGATTTCAAGTATTTTGGTTGCGAAAGAGTTATAACTTTGAAAGTATTATGATTTTTGAAAAGTGAATATATGTTTGAAATGAAATTGATATCTTATTGATTTGAATATAGTTTTGAAATAAAAATGGTTTTGGTTTCGAAGCATTAACTATTTTGAAAGGAATATAGTTTGGAAATGAAATGATTTTATTTTTGAAGTATAAACTATTTTGAAATGACCACGACGTTGTAATAACCTTTGGTTGTTAAAGAGACCGGGATCAGAAGTTGTCATACTCTCTTCCAACTCCGAAAACCACTTTAACAATCGTTTATGCGGTGGAGATTCCAGAATGAAGTAGGATGGTAGCGACGTTCTTGAGGTATATTACGTGGACCCAACTCCCATGAGTTAGCATAAGGCGGCTAAAACATGAGCGATCGACTGGCCAAGTGAGGTCATTCCTCCGGTCGGAACATTCCTTCGATACTATACCCTTACTTTTGGTTGATTTGATGGCCATCCTCTGATTTTGATTTGGGAGTGTGTTCCGAGGTGGGCGGTAGTGGCTGCTATGCGTTACCACCAGCCCAGAAGCATAATTGGTATATCTACCCTGGAATTGCCTAGTTGTGCCGTATCACCTACCATAGCGAGCCTTAGTACGAGTTTGTTTTTCTCCCATAGCCCATGGAGTATTTAGGGTAGTCTCCGATTTGGAGATATGCTGATACTGGATGGACTACTGGGACTATTACGTGTTGGGGGCTATATGGGTAACCCTTCAACGCTATTTTAAAGTAAGTTTATTTTACTGTAGACATTATTATAATAGCGCAATATTACTACACAGTAAATAGTTTAACGGAGTCCTTAAAGGATGGGCGATCCAAAGCATCCTTTAAGTTACTGATGCATTCTTGTTACTGTTCACTGGAGTTGATATATAGTTCATAAGTATTTATGTCCTGACTTGAGTGTTTTGCATTTTGCTTTACGCTCGAGTCAGACCGAGTGATTCAGCATTCAAGACTCACCTTCGGAGTTGGAGCTTTGCTTGAAGATCCAGCCATCTATTCTTCTTTCAGTATTCAGTGATTTCAGTGATTTATTTTGATTTGTACCTGATATATCTTGTTACTCCTCTGTTGTATTTTGTTTAACTCTGATGTATCTTATTTTAATATAGTAGCTTCATGAACTACTATCTCTTTTAATTCCGCTGCATTATTATTTGCCCTGTGTCTGTGATCTCTGATTATTTATTAACTGTATATTTTGAGATTTGCCAAATATTATTTACAACGCGGTATTTTGAGAAATTCAAGTTCGACATGTGCGGAGGCGAATGGTTGAAAATATCGGGTCGTTACAGTTCTGGATAGTCCACATCATGTTGGAGACGGATAGTCTCTATATGGTAATTGTAAGGTTCATAGTCATCTTAGGAAAACTATGAGATGTGCGATGGATAGTCCACATCATTTTAAATGAACTAAACCATATGTGATGTGTAGTCCATATAGGAAGAGATAGATAATCCCTAAAAATATTTATATGTTGATGAATAGTCCACATCATTTTAAACAAATGGGACCATGTGCGATGGGTAGTCCATACGGGAGGGGATAGATAATCCATAAAAATGTTTACATATAAGATGGATAATCCACATAAGTTTGATAATGAAACCATGCGAAATGGGTAGTTCATATGATATAGGATGGGTAGTCCAAATAAATACATATGAGATTGGTAGTCCATATAAATATAAGATAGGTAGTCAATTGTAATTAAGACAGATAGTCAGATAAGAATTAAGACTAATAGTCTAATAAATTGGGATGGGTAGTCCAGTGTATGTAATATTCTAACCATTATGGATACATGAGCATAATATATAGTTAATGTGTTTTGGTCAAGATAGTAGCGAGAGAAAATTCCATTTCTCTCAACAGCATGGTATTATTAGATATCTATTTTTGGTTCAAGATAGTAGGTTATTACTGACACTAGACTGTTGTCAAACCCGAAGTTTTTGTTTTTCCTCTTATACATATAGTACTCATTTGAGTAGGTTGGGAGTAAGAGATTTTAGGTTTCCAGTAAGATGAATAAGCTTCCGGGGATGTGCAGGAAGCAATCTAACTATTTAGGAGTTCTTATCTAATCCAATGTGTTGTTTAGTCTTATCTGTAATTATATAATGGCGAGTTATATAATTGTCAGATGTTAGACTTTGATCAGCATCTTCATATGCCGCTCTTAGAGGATTTTATAATAATTATATTTTCTTCGGACATGGAATTGCAAGTGAGATTGTGTAATGAATATGAAATGTTAATTATGAAATGAAAATGTTAAAGTTTGTTATTAATATGTTAAATTGTTTTCATATTGATCATGTGCTTCTAATTATTGATAGGACTAACATAGCCATATTTTATCACCGAAAATTAATATCATAGATGACAGCAGCATCCGTAGCGATAAGTTTTAGTCCCCAAAATGGGGGATGTTACAAATTTATATCGGAGCATAAGTTTATGTAAAACTTAAAAGACTAAAAGATTTTCAAAAATGTAATCCTAATGAATAAAAAAAAGATTGGAATTTGGGATAATGCTACAATAATGTACTTGTATTTGCTATATACTATTATGTATTCTCCCCTTTATCTTAGACCATTTCTCTAGATCTTATTAAGACTTGTATGTGGATTATGAGAAAGCAAGATATGGAAGTAGGAAACAAAAGAGTTAATCGTAGTTGAGGAAGCAATACAACAAATGGAAATGTTCGATCCAATACCAACAGGATCTCAAGTCGACAAGAAAATGCTAATCAAAATGCAAATGTTAACATAGGTGCTGAAACCCCACCAGCAGATATGGGGACTATGTATCAATTCTTTATCAGCCAAATGCATGCCGGAGTAGCAGCAAGAGTAGTTGGAGGAAATGCTGCAAATGCGATATGAGTTAATCCTGTAGTGCGGTTGATAATAACCATGCTAAGATGAACCAAGATTATACTAGTCTTTCGAGGAAGCCTTCTTTTGAAATTGAAGATGCTATTTAATTGGAGAACTAGCTGTTGCATTATGAAAGAATTTTTGCTAATTTCGGTCCGAATGACAAGCAGAAAAGGTGGTTTGCTTCAAGATAGTTGTAAGGAGTACTTTATTCTTGTGAAACAAGGTGATCGTAGGTGTACTAGAAGGTGAATTGACTCGAGTAGCATTCCAAAGGAGATACTAAGAAAGATTATTATTCGGGGCAGCCAATTCCGCCATGCTCAGGAAGTTCATGGAATAGGAGAAAGGGGAAATGTTGGCGTTGGAATACTCTGCTAAGTTTGATGAGCTATTTAGGTATGGATATGCTACCGTCAGCACTGTGATCAAGAGAAATGAGAAGTTCATCCGGAGGTCGAGGCTAGAGATTACTAGGGAAACAATGCCATATCTCGGGGATCCATTAAATGTAATAGTGGAAATGGGTATCAGGAATGAAAAAAGGTTTTGACCTTCGGGAAGTAGAAGAAATCAGTTTTACCATCCTCTATTTTGAGGCCCGAAGTTAAGCGCTACAGATGCTGATGTCATCTGTAGTATTAACTTCCGATGACAAAATACAGTAATGTTATTGGTATTCATTATATTAAAAGGACATGAACATGAAATAAAATCAACACAGATTTCAAAAACTGCTTTTCTAATTACATTTTAAATAAATATTTCATATTCATTACATAATCCCAAAATATTACCCAGCTTTTGATCAAATATAATTATTACAAGTTATGTCAGGAGAGGCATATGAAAATGCCTCCTTAGATGATCGAAGTACTAAATAGATAGTCATATAAGTTATAAATATATCACAACAGAAATAATACTATATTACCCCTATATAGCTAGCCTTACCTCCTGTACGTCTTTGAAAGCTTACTCGTCCAACCTGCTAAGCTTGAAATGTCCTTATCTCTCAATCTACTCAAATTTAGTTCTGAGCACTTGAGAGTTTAAGGGAAAACATAAACTTCGAGTCAAAAATAAAGCTTGGCGTGAATAACTCTATTATATCTCAGTTACTGATA
Organism: Allium cepa; assembly: GCA_030765085.1. Taxonomy (NCBI): domain Eukaryota; kingdom Viridiplantae; phylum Streptophyta; class Magnoliopsida; order Asparagales; family Amaryllidaceae; genus Allium; species Allium cepa. Next base: position 282,716,798 of record CM060935.1, read on the forward strand.
TTAGTGAGACCATCCGCCTAGCGGAATGGATTTCCCCTCACTAGTTTCCTTTTAAAATCATATCTTTTTCAAATCAAAATTCTACTATTAAACTGATTATAAAAACAATACCAATAACATATATGCATATAAATTAGCAATCAATGGACTATCTGTCCGAACAATATAGTCTTATCAGGCAGACTATTAACCCTGGCTAACTTGAGCTTACCAGTAACACCTCGCATTTTTAGATAATTAAATAAACAAAATAATTATAAACAGTGAAAATGAATATTTTTGGAATTTTCAGATTATGGCCTCGAAACTTATACCATTGTGTTCGTGGTGATTTTCTGATTAATCTACATATGTAATATGCCTTGAATAGACTTCGTATGAAAAAGTTATTGACGTTCGAAATTCCGTATCGAAAAATAATTATGCATGTAAATGTGCGTGAATGTATTTGTTTATAAATGTATGCACGTATAAATTTTAGAAATAACGTGCGTTTGAATTCCAAAATAGACATGTATCATAAAGAAAATTAGTTGACATCAACAATTAGAGGTAATTAATTAACATTAGTAGGCAATGCCAACCAAATCAGCAATTAAAGGAAATTAATTTACATTAATTAGCAACGTTTGAATTTCAAAATAAACATGTGTTTTAATGGGAATTAGTTCTGCAATTGATGGAAATTAATTAGAATGAATAGGCAATGATTAAGATTTAACGTTTAAAAATTTAAAACGTTTAGAAATAGAGGAAATAAATTAATGCATATAAAATAAAAAGGCTAGACACGTCAAAACTGACGTGTTTTGATTGTTTTAAATGGCTAGTTTTCAATCGCTTTAAATGAACGAACGGTGTTGCTTTGGCTCTCTATAAATAAATGTGTAGAGCTAGCCTTCAAACCCTTATTTTTTTGAATGGGTGCGGAAGCCCTGTCACTTTTCTTTTTCCTCCACTTCTTCAGAAATCAAATATATTAGAAAGCAATAGAAATTAACAAAGTATTCGAGTTATTAGAAGGCGCCAAAATAATGAATTATTGAAGCAGTTACCTTGAAATGGCTCCTCCGATTTCCTTGCTCAAAATTAGAAGAATCCTCTTCAATTATCGCCATATCTGACCTTCAACCTCTGCAAAATTACTTCAAAAAAGGATGAAAACTTCAAAAACCGATCAAAATCTTCCAAACAATCTCACAAATGGAGATTAGTTCACCAATTCTACGATTAACATCAATCGCAAGAAAAGCACCAAAAATGTTGATAAAAATTGAGCAGAATCAACGAAACTGCAGATAATTTCTACAATTTCTTCAACAATTCAACAAAAATTAATTTCGTATTGTTTGAATGTAACCAATTCAGAAGAAAATCGAGCGAAATGCAAACAATTTGATCGCCAATACTCGCTCTGATACCATGTGAATTAGAGAACTTTGATTTTGGAAAGAGAAAGAAAGTATAGAGAGAATATTATGCTATATTATTTAGGAAAAAATAGTGGTAGTATACACCTTAAATTATTACAGCAAGGGAATAAAATCTACAATTTTTAAAATTGCGCACCACCACATATTTGTGGGTATGCCAACTATACCAAGTAACTAAGGCTACTTTACATATTTACATTACACACTCTTATAGATGCGTAAAGAACGATTCTTACAAAGATCCACTATAGCTTGGTTAAATTTTATTTGTTCATTCCTAGTTTGTTGTTAATGATTAAGTTATCAAAAAATTATAAATGTAGCTTTACATTTTGTTCTATTTTTCATTTGGTTCTACATAAAGTTGATTATCAAATTTTATTTTTGGGAATATTCACTTTTACAATTTTATTGACTGGAACTTTGTAACTGCTACTGATTTTACATAACTGAATGATGTGTGTAATTTCTTCAAATTGAAAATATATGCTATCAATATCTATTCAAAAGTAAATACGATAATAGTACTTTATCTTTTTTACCGATCTCCGATTCAACATCATTTCAAACTCAAAACATGGTAGAAAATATATGTAAGACTGGATATTACTTGATGTTCTTTAAGCATCTACTTAAATGCTTGCTTAGCTGGCAATGTGCTTATCAACATTGCTAGTGACCATTTCAAGTTTGAAAAAAAGGACATCAAGGAATAACTAATTAGAGTTATAATTTATGTGCATAAAATGAGTTCACTCTATTATATATTAATATTCCACTTCGATACTATTCTTCATTTCATTGGATTATTTTGGAGTAGATTGTTCGATTGTACTATTCAAATCCTTGATACATTATACATGTTATATAAGCCAGCAAAAATGCACATATAAAACCATCAACTTCCCATGTGCAAAGCATGAGCCCCATACTGGTTATATATACATATATATAAAACTTAACGCAATAGTACATGAAGGCATAAGGAGAATAATACAAGTTGAATGAATTAACTTTGCTACTCATTATTACATGGTCATGCAGGTGTTGGTCTAAGCTAAATGGAAAACAACATAAAATTAATACATGGGCACTAGGTAAGCAATTTATACACGAGAGCCAAGTACCAATTTAGACATGAAACCCGATATATATATAATTACACATGGAAGCAAACAATGAAATCAAATGATGCGCGATGGCTTGGATTAAATGCAATGGTAGTACATGTTAACTTAGGATCTGCACGTAACCACTAATAACATTTTAATTAAAAGTGGCGACTATGAGATAGCTAATGTACAACAAGTAAATTGTAACTTTGTAATAGTTTGAGAAGTTATATTTTTCTAAATAAAATAAATACTTAGGACTCTTTGGAAGACAATTTCCAAGTATTATTGAATTATTTCATAGAAATGAAATAAATGGAAGATTTTATAAGTTAAAATTGTGTTAACTTATTTTTGAAGTGAAGTAAGCTTAGAGATTCTAGAAAATGACCGAGTATCATTTAAATAAAAGATAAATTTTTTTATCTAATAAACGTGTAGTGTACACAGTTAATAAATGAAACCTTTTATAAGAATATAAATGTAACGACCCTGACTCGACCTTCGACCTTTACCTGGAACCAAACCCAGACAACTAAAATCCCCTGCCGATGATGATCGTGGCAACTGGAATCCACGACATTCATCCCAGAGCAACATCACACTCCCACGCTCCGATCCCCCTTCATGCGATAACTTTCGATGCCTCGTCGACGGCACAACAACCCTTTAAACTTCAACAAACAAACAACCCATAAAACCCTAGATCGAAGAATTCGTATTGCCATAGTATTTTATAAATTAAATCCGTATTTTTCCTAAGTTCACCGATGATCCATCTAACTCCACCAAGAATCATGACCTACAGTTTGCTGTAGATCACCAGAAATTAACAAAAAAGTCAATTCCGTTCATCTCACTTTTTCACATGATTTAACGAACTAAAAATTTTGAAATTTGTTTAGAAATCATGGTTTTCCAAGACAAACCGGACTATGCGGATGAATCGATTAATTATGAGATTCAAATTTATCATATTTATGAATTTTTTTTACTGTAAATTCAAATTTCCAGATAAACTTAATTTAATTCTCCTCAAAAATATTTTTCAAGCCTAATTCTTGTTGATACAAACATATTTCATGTAGATCATGAAGTCTAAATGGAATCAGAGAAGTAGGATTTAAATTTTCTTCCATATTTTATTTCCTTCTTTAACAGGTTTAAGACCTGTAAAATTTAGAGGAAACATTCATGTCTGTTCCAGACATGCACAATTAAATCTATATCTTCAAACATGAAGGCAAGTTCGCATCATCATTCAAACACATCTCATATCACACTTCAGAAATCATCAAGTTAAAATCAGGGTTAAGTGGTTTTCTCACCAGTCATGATGAGGAACAGAGATAGAGAAGAATAGAGAATAGCCCGGAAATGATTTTTGATTCTTGAAATTGTTCTGAAGCTTCATGTTTGAGTTGTTGGATTTACTTTAATCTGAGACTTGACTTTAATTCATCTTGCTTTTGTTTTGCTGCTCTGATCCTTGTATTGCTTTAATTTGATTTCCCAGGCTTGATTCAAGATGAAGATTAATAGATCAGGCTCTGTCCAGATTTGAAAATCTAGAAACCTGAATTGGAAAATCTTTTGAAACTGAAGTTGTTGTTGTATGGAATGAATCCATATCCTTTCTTTGCTTAAACCTGATGTTGTTGCTCATGTTGAAAAATGGTTTTGATTTTGAATTGTTTTTAGATTTTTGATCTTTTCTTTGTTTTTCAGGTTTGAAGCTTTTCAGGTTTGAAGCTTTTCAGGTTTAGATTTCTTGATTCATTTTGAATTTTCATTCCAGGTTGATATTAAAAACTTGAGAGAACAATAGTTTCCTTTTCTTTTTCTTTTAATACATCTTAATATAAATTTTGAAATTAAAAGTAAAATCTATCTTGCCACTTGTCTATTTGTATTAACACTTGTTAATTCACTAATGTAACAATGTTACAAATGTCTTAATATATTTTTAAAACACTTACACTTGTTTAATACAAATAAATTTATGTTTAGCCCCTTTATTTTAATTTATTTAAAAATTATGTTTTAAACCTTACTTCATTTTAATTTATATTTTAAACCCTTTCTTTTATAAATTACTTAATCTTTATATTTACATATGTTTATGTTATATATTTTCTATTTAGTTTAAATATGTACGAAACTAATTTATTTCAAGTATAAAAGAAAAGTATTTTAAACTTTTTATTAGTTTAAGCAAATTATACTTATATCAATTCCAGAATAAAATTTTCAAATCGTCATATTATAAATACAAAACAAGTTTTCCTACTATAAAATTACAGATTTTTCCAAATCCAATATATATTCAAAACTTTTTTTTTTGAATTTCAATTTAAAAATTAATATACAATCAATTTGTATTTATAATGAGTAAACAAATATCTTTTAATAAGTATAAATTTTATTTCAATCATAATTATTTATTTTCCAAATCTTTAATTTCAATATATATTTATTTGAATTTCAAATTCAAATTCCAAATTATAATCTATTTATAAAATATTTAGATTTCCAAATCAAATCCTTTATTTTTATATATTTTTATTCCTATTTTCAAATGAACCTACAATTAAATTTTTATAATTAATATATAAACCAAAATATTTATTTCTGAATTTCCAATTAGAAATTTTATGTAAAAATCATATTTATATACATTTATATTTATAAACAAATAAATATTTATTTAATTTGGAAAATACCAAATTAATTCACAATTAAATTTCAAAAATTAAATTCATTACCAATTTAAATTTGTTTTAAAAACAGGAATGTTATAGATTCATCCCTTAAGAAAATTTCGTCCTTGCTAGACAGGGAGACAACAAAGAGCAGATAGAGAATATTCCACCGGATCAAACTGAAATATCTATTCTGCACTTGGCTTACCAAATCAGAATATCACTAATAATTATGAGAACAAACTCATTCAATATTACACAGGATACTCGAGTCGCCATATCTATGAAATAAGCAGGGGCATCAGTTAGTTCGAATGGATAACAAACCATTCGTAAAACATATCTAGACCCAAAAGAATAGACAAACAGATACAATTTTCCGCAATTCTTAAACACTAGGTATGGATTCCAAACTCAGGTCGGAATACCTCAAAGTATATATAACTTGTCCCTCTTCGAACTTTGATCCTCATAAGAAATTACAATAGAATTTTAAATTTGGTTTTAACCGAAATCGTTTCATTGATGAAATCAAATTTTACTTCATATTTAAGTTAACCAATTTATTTCAAATTTAAATTCCAAATTTATTAAAGTTTACAATGAAAAGCTGATAGAAACTGATGTAGAGAATTCGAAAAGGAACTTCCTACAAGGAATCGCACAGCCACCACCACACCCAAAGCTTCTCCCTCGAGCCGCCACAAAGCCATCAAAGAATTGACAATCAAAGAGATTGATAGAAAAGGATTGTTTCCGTGTTGTAGGCTTTTGACCATTTGTAGCGGTATTTCCCTGTCCCCTATCTCATACTTTTCTTGCACTCATACATACTATCAGTGGATAGTAAGAGAATTTACTGAGGCGTACAGACGGATATCTTAGGGATACACTCATTCTAGGGTAAACTTCACCCTATCTCTAATGTGTTACCTAATGTGTTATACTCCTGAGCTAAAGTTCAACCTTCAGCTCTGATACCAAGTGTAACGACCCTGACTCGACCTTCACCTGGAACCAAACCCAGACAACTAAAATCCCCTGCCGACGATGATCGTGGTAACTGGAACTGTAACAACCCGCCTATTTAGCGATTACATATTTAAACGTTTGATTTAAATATGGCGTCGTAATTTGGATTTTAGGGTCCGAAATGTTACTTTTTGCAAACGGTCGAATTGGGACTCGAAACCACTTCCATTGAGTTCAAAGCGTCGTTTGCGATCTTTTTGAGTATAAACTTTGATATATTTGGAGTAAGTCGAATTTTGCTATTTGCTAAGTGGGCTTTTGGGTTTGGGTTTCACCCAAACTGTTCTATAAACCAACTCAGCCCTTCTCTCCTTCCATTCACTTATTCATTTCATAAAACTTAAGCTAAAAACTGATAATGGTGGAAGAGAAAGAAATTAGAAACTCCTAGCCCTAGATCCTCTTGCAAATCCAAATTCTTGCTCCAAAATCAGAGTAGAAGCCATTGGTAAGTTCATCTCCATCTTCTCCATCTCTTCTCCTCTTCAATTTCAGTAATTTCCTAACCCTAACTTAGGAAATACTTGCTTTGATTCTAGATTGAAGCTTGTAGTGTTGAAGTAGAGTGTAGTTGGTTGATTCCTTGCATTTGTGCTTCTTCATCTTCTTTGTTTTGTGTAAAAAGGTGAGTTTTTGGAACTCACATCTAAGCTATTGCTTTTGTTGAGGTTAGGTATGAATTATTAACCTCTATTCATGTCTATTGCATTGGATTTGGATCGATTGGTTTCGATATATTTTGGCCACTTTGGCCTAGGCAAATTGTTGCCCAGACCAGGTGACCAGACATCTGGTTACCAAGCTCAGACGTCTGGTTTGTACCTGGAGTGAAAAATATAAACATACGGCAGTTGAAAGAAAGTCAGAAACCACTCTCAGATGTCTGACCCTCAATTTCAGACGTCTGAATGGTTTCAGACGTCTGGTTCGCAAAATCAGACGTCTGGTCTATTTTGCTGGGATTTTCCAAAGGACGAAACCAGACGTCTGAATGCACCCTACAGACGTCTGGAATCCCCTGTTTTGCCTGTTTTGCCTATTCTTGGTTGATATTTCATTGATTATCGATGTTTATCGACTTGGTTTGTGATTATCATTCACGATTGACTTTGATGACTTGTTTTTGACTTCATTCACGGGTTTTATAAATAATCTCTCCAAATCGTATTAAAAGCTCCCTTTTCCAAATTATTAATTCTATTTAAAACACACACTTTCGCACGTCGAGCGAAGTGGAAGGATGATTAAATGGTTGGGCAAAACACGGACCATGAATCTGTGCGTTTATCCTTCCGATTAACCCCAACCTATTCAATTGATCGTTTTTGACCTTCGGGTTTAGTTTACCGATGATATGAGGTAAATTTGTACTGCTTTGAGTGTGAAAGTGGTTGACGGATAGTAAACCGTTTAGTGCGAACGAATGGTTATGAGACATACGTTAACACTTTTCGGGTTCCTTTTCGAGAGTTGTGACACATTCCACCAGTTAGTTGTGTCCAGTACTGGGTCTTCGACCTTCACCACTACGGCTTGTCGCCCTATAGTATCGCTCCGATGTTGGCCTTATGTGCCGGATGGGTGATATTGGGTTTGTGCCTTCGGGTTTGTCGCCCTATATAGTTTCGCTCTGATGTTGGCCTTATGTGCCGCATGGGTGATACTTGGGTTTGGAGCCTTCGGGCTTATGGATCCTTGTTGTACAGTACTGAGCTCGAGCAATCATATGTTTCATTGATATTATATTCCCTTGGTATCGCCCATCGTGTTGGTCTGTTTGAGCCGCATGATGTATAACGATTACCTTGTGGAACTTGTATACCTTATTGGTATTTGTTATTTGCCATTCGGCTTGTTTTGGGATATTCGTATCCTTTGTTTCTATATGTTGCCGATGATATGAGGCTTGTTCTATATGATTCATCTCTTGTTGATGATTGTGTTATCTCCTCTAGAGATATTTGTTATACTGTATGACCTTGCAGGTTTATTATTGTTCAGTTTATCTAACTAATTTGTTTAGCTAGACTGACCCGGGTATTTTATACTCGGGTCAGACCGAGATGTTTCAGGTTAGGTGCTTTGGACTTAGCCTCTTTTGCTTCCGCATGGACTATTCCGCTGACTCCTTTTTGTCTTAGCTTTTTGTGTAGTCCTTTCTGTTATAACTCTGATATGTATTCTATTAACTCGTCTGTATATTGTGGTTTGCTATACCACTTGACATGTATTATTTTGTATACTCTGCTTTGTATCTGTAACGACCCTAAATTTTGAACAATTTAAATTGTGAATATTTAATTAATTTTGAATATTTGAATGATAATTTAAACTGAATTTCCGATATAACAATGAAATTGGTGATTAAATATTTAAAATTTAATCTATACAAAGCTGAAGAAAAATTTAAACTTGACTTTGGAGTTGAAATTGAATATTTAATTTGTAATTGAAATTCAAACTAATGACTTAAGAAAATAATTTGGATACAAGAATTTTTATTTATGTAAATTAATAAATTGATGGTTAAAATTTTAATAACATTCTTTTCTTTAGCTTAAATAAAAAAAAAAATCAATACAAAATAAAATAAACAAATACACTTAGTAAAAAAATTTAACAACATAACTTAAACAAAAATTTACAAAACAAAGTAATGAAAATAATTAGACAAAACAAATTGGATTTAGATAAATAGAAAAAAAAATAAGAGGAAAACTTGTTTATGGTTTGGGCTTTGAAATTTATACCGGCCCACGTTTGAATACTACTGCCTTTATCTTTAACCCGATCCCCTTCCATTTCACTTTACCCGTTCCCATTTTTTTTTTAACCCTAAAACAAAAAAAAAAAAGCACGAGAAAAAAAAATATGGCGGCTTCGTTCTTCTCGACTCGTTCTGCTTTGGAAAATTTGGGGCTTTACTTCTCGCGATTCAAAAACTAGGGCTTGTAATCAAATTTGGGGCTATTTCGACTTTGTTATGGTGAGTTTTCTGCTCACGATTAATTTTTAATTCAGGTGTTTAAATTTGTTTGGATTGAATATTGGTTGCATGCTATGTTTTGGGGTGATTTTGTTATCTTTTGCTCGGCTAATTTAATTTGAAACTGATATGGGTAGATTGGTTACTGCATGTTGGATTTTCGGTTGCTATTTGCTGTCATTTGCTCGATTTGCTTGAATTGTTAAACTGTTAAGAACAGATGCTATGTTTATCTTGTTATTAAATTGGTAAGTACAGATGCTACTAAAATATTTTGTTTAACTAAGTAGTTGAAGTGCAAAATTGTTCTTGTAATAAAGATATGTCTTGAGTATTGCATGCCTCATGTTGCTTCAGTCTTCAATTCCATTTGTGTTTGCCTATAAATTTTCATGTGCATGTTTGTTTGGGCATCTCTGTAACCATAAACAAACATGCAAACATCTCTGTAAGCATACTTGATGTTGTCTGCACATTCACCTATGCTTGCACTTCTGTTATGCTTGCTGTTGAAAGATTGATCTTGCATGTTCACTTAAGTTTGAAAATGCTGTCTCATGCTTAAACAGTGCAGCCCCTTTGTTTTAAAACCAGTAAACAAACTTTCATTCCTGATTCATTCCTATAATTATGCTAGTGAGTAAACATCAACTTAAAAATCTTGAGAAATAACGATCTGTTGCTTATATAGATTTCTGAAATGCTTATGTTTGCATGAATATATATATATATGTATTAGTTATGTATATGAATGTGTTGCATATGTATATTGAATGTGTTGCATATGTATATGAATCTGTTTGAAAGCATGCATGACTGTTGTTCTTGAATATCTCTGTTCTCAGTTCAGGTTTAAGTTTTTTTATCTAAATTCAAAATCTTCTCTTTGATCTTTGTTAGACCTTAGTTCCAAAACAAATTTAGTTTGTTTAAACTTGAACGTGAATTTAAAAATAGTGTAAACATGTTTTATGTATATATATAGTAACTGGAAATTAAAATTTGCAGTAAAATATATATATATATGTTAAAATCAATCATTACAATTCTCTTATCCAAATACATAGCCTGAATTGGTCTGGGTAAACATGATTTTTAAAATGAAAATTATGATTTTTAGATTTGAATTGGATATGAATTGGAAAATTTTCTGTAACTTGGGTGTTTGCCAAAATCTGTTGATCTATGTATTTGGGGTGTTTCGGGATTGTGCTGTTGCTCCCTGTTGTCTGCACTTGCTTACTTTGTGAATTATCTTCGACATGATTTGTTTCATGTCTGTTGCACTTGGGTCTGGTCTCTGCTCTCCTGATTGTTCTACTCTTCATGTCATTATTGTTTGCATCCTGGTATGTGTTGCATTGCAGTTGATTCACTTCACTTGTGGTCTTCATATTTGACTCGAAACTTCTGTTTCAATTTGCATTATCTGATATGTTTCAGTTTCCATGTCAAGTTGTATCCATGCTGTTGCACTTTGGTCTGGTCATTGTTTTCCTGGGTGTTCAAGTCTTCATCTCCATTTTGTATGTACTGTTAGTACTTCATCCATGTTGTTCCTGTCTGCATTCCCATTTTTGCATGTGATTGAACTAAGTATACTTGTTTAAAATTTGTTTGCATGTGAATGAAATATCAAAATGTCTCTCTGTTTGAAAATGTGCACATATGAATAATATGTTAAAAAGGGGAAAAAGTAAATCCATTTATCTGATTATCTTTAGCATGGGATGCTCAAATGGAAGTAGGTTGTGATGGTGTAAAACAATTTATTAAAATGTTAGTAAGCATCAAGTAGCTTCTCTGTTTTAAACTGCTAGGTGAATGAACATTTTAATTATAACTTAAGTGGTTAGTTATATTTTGCTTGACAAATTTCTGATATAATTGATGCTTGCATGAGTATATATAAGTATATGATCTGTGTGTATGAATTAAATGACTTGTGCCTGTATTTACTTGGATTGCTCTTCTCTGTTTTAAACTACAGAGAGTAAGAATAGAAGAAGAATTCAAATCTTCTGATCAGTTCCTTGTTAGGATTTAAGGTTTGAACATGATATGCTTGTTTAAACATTAATTTAAGTTTAAAAAAAATCTTATTCAAGCAAAACAAATGTAGGGAATCCTCTGATTAAATCTTCTGTTTATAACTAATGATTTGAAAAGAATTCTTACTGGATTTTGTCTCTAGGATGAACTGCTGTTTGAAACAAAATTCATTTTTGCCTTGCACTCCATTTTCTTCTTTTGAAAACTGTTTTCCTGAGAGTGCATTACTACTTGAATTGATTTCCAGATTAACATTTTGCTTTGAACTGAGTTGAAAACTGAAGCTCTGTTTGATTTGTATATTTTTTTCTTTGCTTTGGAAATCACTGTATGCTTTTCCAGGTTCTTTTGTGTTGTTATTTCCAGAATACTCTATGTCTATAACTTCAGTTTCTCTAAAGTTTTGATTTAAACTCAAAACCACTTAATCTAGCCTCTGTTTAAAACTTAGGTTTCAAATGAAACTTGTTTGTTCCATCTGCACTTGAACTTGTGATACTTTTATACTGTCATGTTGTACTTGCTACTGTTGCATTACTTGTTTCACTTAAGTTTTGTAACTGAAGCTTACTGTGTTCATTTTGAACACCTTGTATTTCCAAAACTTTGATATGTTCAGTCTTCATATCCATTCCATTTTGCATGCCTGATGTATTCAGTCTTCATTTAAGTCTTCCCTGTGTTCATGCACTTTGGTTTGTGGCAGTTTGCATGTCCATTCACTTCTCTGTGCATGTTGCAGTCTGTAGTGATGTTGCATATGTATTTTGTAGCTTGCTCTCTACTTGTATTTATGGTTCTTTGCTGGTATGGTCTGCATATTGACTGTTGCAGTCCAACTTGTTGTTGGTCTTACTTAAAATTTTGTAGCCAGTTCCCTCAGATACATGTATACTCGTTCAAATTGACACCGTCACTTGTGTTGGTCACTGCCTATTACTGTACATATCCTCTGATACATGTTTGCATTCCATTTGAACTGTGTAGTGTTTTCCCTGTGCACACAGTTCCCAGTTCCCTCTGATACATGTATACTTGTTCAAATTGGCACTGTCCAGTCCATATTGTTGGCATTGAGTTGTGGCACTGATTGTGTAGTCTGCACTGAGCACTTGGGTTTGTATTTGAGTTCTATTACCTCAGCCTTGTGGTCTGCACTACTTGTGTAGCTGGGTTGTTGTGCATACATGTTGATTCTATGGTTGTTGATATGCCTTGTGCTTGTAGTTGTATTTGGGGCTGCTGAAATTGTTGTGCATTGCGGCCTGTACTTGTGCTCTCTGCCTTTGACCTGCTGTGTTGTTTCTGTTCTGGCTTGTTATTGTATCTTTGTGGTCTTTGTGATTGCACTTGCATACGTGTCGGCAAGGCAGTGCACATGTGTGTAAACATACGTGTGTACTACAGCCACACACGTTTGACAGAATTTAAAAAATTGAAATTGTTAATGTAAAGTCCATAATAGATTAGACCGATTCATTTGTTTCACCATCTCTGTAACCATTTATTTCAGTTCATTTCAAATTTATTTACTTGAATAAAGATTAATCCTGACTCGAGTGTTTTTGTGTTTTGCAATAACGCTCGGGTCAGACCGAGTATTTTTGCAGCTTAAAGATTTGCTCGCAGCGAAGTTAGAGAGAGGGGGATTTCAGCACCACTAAAGTTTTAGCTAAAATTTTTTCTCTTGTACTTAAATTTATAAATTGTTTCCGCTGTATAAAATGTAATGTATTGTAAACTCTGATATTTGTATATAAAAGAAAAGTTTGTTTATAAAATATGATTACTATTCTGTGATTCTGTAGCTGATTCTGTTTAAATGTTATAAACTAAATAACAATCCGTCATTTTGAACGTTTCTAGTTGGTTTAATTACCGACTAGAGGCGGTCAAGGCGGCGGGTCGTTACAAAGTGGTATCAGAGCTTTGGTTTACACAAAGCTTAGTTTATGGCATTTAATATGAATAGTTACTAGAATCACTTTAAAGGAAGTGTTTTCAAATCTAACGAAGTTTAAAATTGTTTTCTTCAAAATAAAAGGTATTTTGAAATTTAAAATTATTTTTGGAAATTCCCCTCTCTAAAGTTAGGATTGCGGTAGTTTCTATTCGGTGAGGTCTCGTTAGACTTGAGTTTCGATCGTTCGGAAACTCATTATCGAATCTTTGAGAGTTATGGAAAATGAAATGTAAGTCAAGTGGATTAATGAATTGGTTTAAATTGGCTTAAATCAAATATTTTGAATATCTCCAAAGTAGTAATTGGAAAATAAAATGATATGTCAATTTGATTATAATCAAGTGGATTATTGAACTATAACTTGGAAATTTAATTTTGAATTCTTTTGAAAATTGATTTCAAATGTGGTGAAGAACGATTTAGTAAATGAATGGATTATAAGTATTTAACTTATAATATGGACTTTTGGTGTATATAACTAAGTTATATAAATTGAATTGAATCAAATTAAGAAAGGAGATTATAAAACGAAGTTTTATAAATAGAAATGGAATTTCTAGAGATGTTTGTAAAATCCGCAAACGACTTATTTTGATAAGTAAATTGTTGTAACTTATTAAAGGAATTATATCTATGGTTTTGAACGGTGAATAAAATATCAAAAGAGATATGAATCTAATGAAAATTCGAAATAGATTTAAATAGATTCAATGATGCATTTGAATTTGAACGGGCATGGAATTAAGTTGAGTGGAAAACTTAGTATTGGGAATTTGAAATCGGTTTAAAACCAATATTTTTGAAGTGTATGTGGAATTCAAACCATGAATTAAGTTGAAGTTGAAAACTTAAATGGGAATGTTTTTGGGAAGAAACATTATGTAAATGAAGATAATTCATTTTGAAATGTGTTAAGAATCGAAAGCATAGATTTCAACACTTGTTGTTGAAATAGACGTTTTCGAGTGGAAAAATGGAAATGGTAGATTATAACATTTGTTGTTATAGTAAATAATTTCAAAAGGGAAATGATTTTGTTTAGTATTGGGATTTACATATCTATTTTTAAATTTGAATCCTTATACTAGTGGTTTTGAGTCGTCGTAACGATGTTTTACGCAACATTCGTTTTGACTCAAATAAAATGTGTTTAAAAGAATGGTTTTTTTTAAGAATGAATATATACTTGATTTTGGTTTGAAGTATATTGAATATTTTCAAAGTGTTGAAAATAAGTGGATTTGTAAATTACTTATTATTGAATAAGTATGGGTATGTTTTCCTATATGAAATGAATGGTTTGAAATTTTATCTTTTAAAGATAAATTGAAAATGAATAGGTGAAATCGATTTGAAAATCGTATATTCATAGATAATTTGGAAATGTTTCCGTTTAAGGAAATCGCTTTGAAATTTGTTTTCAAAGATTAAAAGGTGAAGAAATGGTTTGAAATTTGTTTTCAAATGGTTAAGTGTGAAATTATATATCTTGTAAAGATATTATTTTTGGGAAATTTGAACAATTAGTTTAATTTGAAAATTTTCAAATGATTGAAATTTGAGCTAAATTGAGTTTAACTTTGTCACCCAAAACAAAGTAAGTTGAACTTTGAATTTTAAATGGATGATTTGGATTGTATGTCTAACGTCGTGAATTGACGACATATCAGTTGATTTCTATTAAATATATATCTGTTGGTGGCGGGGAATTTATTCTCTTAGCTTAACACCCTTCTCTGAGACGTACGAGCTCAGAGGTTATATATCGATAGACATCAATTATGTGTTGAGAATTGACGATGTAGCGTGAAATCCAAATCGAGTGTGTGAAGTCGATAATAAATTGGATTGTGAATGTGTATTAGGTTTGATATAACCTTAAAATTCCAAATCGACTTAGAGGAAAATTTTAAATGGATAATGAAATGGAAAATTGTGAATCCTCTATTTGTTATGGGTATGAAATGTTGTGGTTTTCATAACGTATATGTGTGAATACGATAAATTCGAAAACCAATTAGTTTGGAAAAGTAATTGTTGTGGAAAACTTATTTAAGTACATGGGTTGTACTAAGTGTGAAGTGAAATATTATATATGTATGTATAATATTATGTTTTCCAAAATTGAGGATAT
Source organism: Allium cepa (assembly GCA_030765085.1). Classification (NCBI taxonomy): domain Eukaryota; kingdom Viridiplantae; phylum Streptophyta; class Magnoliopsida; order Asparagales; family Amaryllidaceae; genus Allium; species Allium cepa. The sequence continues at coordinate 282,732,212 of CM060935.1, forward strand.
GGAAAGGTACCTTCCATTTATACTGTGTGACTGTGTGATGGTGATGGAACTCGAGATGAGTATCCATTTAAAAATCGTAGCTACGTAGTATTTCCATTAGTTGGATGACCATTTATATTTCCATTAGTTGGATGACCATTTATATTTCCATTAGTTGGATGACCATTTATATTTCCATTAGTTGGATGACCTTTTGTATTTCCATTAGTTGGAATGTCCTTTTGGACTGGTATAGTGTGCTAGCGTAATTCGAGGGGCGAGATGCCTATGGTTACAAGCGATTCCACTGGGATAGTGGCGTAACCGCCGAGTATACCGCGATCTAGTTACACTCGGGTGGTAGCGTAATTTGAGGGGCGTGATGCCTACAGTTACAAGCGATTCCACTGGGATAGTGGCGTAACCGCTGAGTAAACTGCAATCTACAAACCAAAGCGTAATTCGAGGGGCGAGATGCCTACGGTCACGAGCGATTCTACTGGGATAGTAGCGTAACCGCCGTGTGAACCGCGATCTTTGGCAACAACCATGGCGAAATTCAAGGGATGAGATATCCACAGTTACAAGCGACTCTACTGGGATAGTAGCGGAACCGCCGAGTAAACTGTGATCCATGGGGGAATGTGCTTTCCATATCCATTTTTAAAAGAATTTTTAAAAGTATTTTCACTGGGAATTGAAGCAAGTATATTTAGTACTTGGGGATTGTTAGACTTGCGCCTGGCCAGCGTATGCCTAATGTCTTTAAGAACGACAGTAGACTTGTTAAATTTCGAGTTAGCAAGTATTTTCGAACTTTAATAGAAAATCAATTATCTAGAATTAGAATTCGCATAATTCCAACCTAATGAATTAAGGAAGAGGATTTTTGAAGGGTTTTGAAAGTCCACAGCTTTGGAAAAGTTATAATATGTAAATCTCTAATATAAAGTGTTTCAAATTTAAAATTTTGGGTTGTAAGTTGAAAATTTTAGTAAAGATTTTTGTGTCTTGATTGTAGAAAATAATAGACAAAAGAGTTAATTAGCAAAGCTAGCGAGATAAAACAAATAGAATGAATCCTATATTCATTCATCTTTAATAAGTGTTGAACTTGATAAAATTGAGTAAAATATAAATATTAGTGAAATTTTAACAATCATTTTTCCTTACTTGTAATTTCGGGACGAAATTCTTTTAAGGAGGGGAGATTGTAACGATCCTAAATTTTGAACAATTTAAATTGTGAATATTTAATTAATTTTGAATATTTGAATGATAATTTAAACTGAATTTCCGATATAACAATGAAATTGGTGATTAAATATTTAAAATTTAATCTATACAAAGCTGAAGAAAAATTTAAACTTGACTTTGGAGTTGAAATTGAATATTTAATTTGTAATTGAAATTCAAACTAATGACTTAAGAAAATAATTTGGATACAAGAATTTTTATTTATGTAAATTAATAAATTGATGGTTAAAATTTTAATAACATTCTTTTCTTTAGCTTAAATAAAAAAAAAAAATCAATACAAAATAAAATAAACAAATACACTTAGTAAAAAAATTTAACAACATAACTTAAACAAAAATTTACAAAACAAAGTAATGAAAATAATTAGACAAAACAAATTGGATTTAGATAAATAGAAAAAAAAATAAGAGGAAAACTTGTTTATGGTTTGGGCTTTGAAATTTATACCGGCCCACGTTTGAATACTACTGCCTTTATCTTTAACCCGATCCCCTTCCATTTCACTTTACCCGTTCCCATTTTTTTTTTAACCCTAAAACAAAAAAAAAAAAGCACGAGAAAAAAAAATATGGCGGCTTCGTTCTTCTCGACTCGTTCTGCTTTGGAAAATTTGGGGCTTTACTTCTCGCGATTCAAAAACTAGGGCTTGTAATCAAATTTGGGGCTATTTCGACTTTGTTATGGTGAGTTTTCTGCTCACGATTAATTTTTAATTCAGGTGTTTAAATTTGTTTGGATTGAATATTGGTTGCATGCTATGTTTTGGGGTGATTTTGTTATCTTTTGCTCGGCTAATTTAATTTGAAACTGATATGGGTAGATTGGTTACTGCATGTTGGATTTTCGGTTGCTATTTGCTGTCATTTGCTCGATTTGCTTGAATTGTTAAACTGTTAAGAACAGATGCTATGTTTATCTTGTTATTAAATTGGTAAGTACAGATGCTACTAAAATATTTTGTTTAACTAAGTAGTTGAAGTGCAAAATTGTTCTTGTAATAAAGATATGTCTTGAGTATTGCATGCCTCATGTTGCTTCAGTCTTCAATTCCATTTGTGTTTGCCTATAAATTTTCATGTGCATGTTTGTTTGGGCATCTCTGTAACCATAAACAAACATGCAAACATCTCTGTAAGCATACTTGATGTTGTCTGCACATTCACCTATGCTTGCACTTCTGTTATGCTTGCTGTTGAAAGATTGATCTTGCATGTTCACTTAAGTTTGAAAATGCTGTCTCATGCTTAAACAGTGCAGCCCCTTTGTTTTAAAACCAGTAAACAAACTTTCATTCCTGATTCATTCCTATAATTATGCTAGTGAGTAAACATCAACTTAAAAATCTTGAGAAATAACGATCTGTTGCTTATATAGATTTCTGAAATGCTTATGTTTGCATGAATATATATATATATGTATTAGTTATGTATATGAATGTGTTGCATATGTATATTGAATGTGTTGCATATGTATATGAATCTGTTTGAAAGCATGCATGACTGTTGTTCTTGAATATCTCTGTTCTCAGTTCAGGTTTAAGTTTTTTTATCTAAATTCAAAATCTTCTCTTTGATCTTTGTTAGACCTTAGTTCCAAAACAAATTTAGTTTGTTTAAACTTGAACGTGAATTTAAAAATAGTGTAAACATGTTTTATGTATATATATAGTAACTGGAAATTAAAATTTGCAGTAAAATATATATATATATGTTAAAATCAATCATTACAATTCTCTTATCCAAATACATAGCCTGAATTGGTCTGGGTAAACATGATTTTTAAAATGAAAATTATGATTTTTAGATTTGAATTGGATATGAATTGGAAAATTTTCTGTAACTTGGGTGTTTGCCAAAATCTGTTGATCTATGTATTTGGGGTGTTTCGGGATTGTGCTGTTGCTCCCTGTTGTCTGCACTTGCTTACTTTGTGAATTATCTTCGACATGATTTGTTTCATGTCTGTTGCACTTGGGTCTGGTCTCTGCTCTCCTGATTGTTCTACTCTTCATGTCATTATTGTTTGCATCCTGGTATGTGTTGCATTGCAGTTGATTCACTTCACTTGTGGTCTTCATATTTGACTCGAAACTTCTGTTTCAATTTGCATTATCTGATATGTTTCAGTTTCCATGTCAAGTTGTATCCATGCTGTTGCACTTTGGTCTGGTCATTGTTTTCCTGGGTGTTCAAGTCTTCATCTCCATTTTGTATGTACTGTTAGTACTTCATCCATGTTGTTCCTGTCTGCATTCCCATTTTTGCATGTGATTGAACTAAGTATACTTGTTTAAAATTTGTTTGCATGTGAATGAAATATCAAAATGTCTCTCTGTTTGAAAATGTGCACATATGAATAATATGTTAAAAAGGGGAAAAAGTAAATCCATTTATCTGATTATCTTTAGCATGGGATGCTCAAATGGAAGTAGGTTGTGATGGTGTAAAACAATTTATTAAAATGTTAGTAAGCATCAAGTAGCTTCTCTGTTTTAAACTGCTAGGTGAATGAACATTTTAATTATAACTTAAGTGGTTAGTTATATTTTGCTTGACAAATTTCTGATATAATTGATGCTTGCATGAGTATATATAAGTATATGATCTGTGTGTATGAATTAAATGACTTGTGCCTGTATTTACTTGGATTGCTCTTCTCTGTTTTAAACTACAGAGAGTAAGAATAGAAGAAGAATTCAAATCTTCTGATCAGTTCCTTGTTAGGATTTAAGGTTTGAACATGATATGCTTGTTTAAACATTAATTTAAGTTTAAAAAAAATCTTATTCAAGCAAAACAAATGTAGGGAATCCTCTGATTAAATCTTCTGTTTATAACTAATGATTTGAAAAGAATTCTTACTGGATTTTGTCTCTAGGATGAACTGCTGTTTGAAACAAAATTCATTTTTGCCTTGCACTCCATTTTCTTCTTTTGAAAACTGTTTTCCTGAGAGTGCATTACTACTTGAATTGATTTCCAGATTAACATTTTGCTTTGAACTGAGTTGAAAACTGAAGCTCTGTTTGATTTGTATATTTTTTTCTTTGCTTTGGAAATCACTGTATGCTTTTCCAGGTTCTTTTGTGTTGTTATTTCCAGAATACTCTATGTCTATAACTTCAGTTTCTCTAAAGTTTTGATTTAAACTCAAAACCACTTAATCTAGCCTCTGTTTAAAACTTAGGTTTCAAATGAAACTTGTTTGTTCCATCTGCACTTGAACTTGTGATACTTTTATACTGTCATGTTGTACTTGCTACTGTTGCATTACTTGTTTCACTTAAGTTTTGTAACTGAAGCTTACTGTGTTCATTTTGAACACCTTGTATTTCCAAAACTTTGATATGTTCAGTCTTCATATCCATTCCATTTTGCATGCCTGATGTATTCAGTCTTCATTTAAGTCTTCCCTGTGTTCATGCACTTTGGTTTGTGGCAGTTTGCATGTCCATTCACTTCTCTGTGCATGTTGCAGTCTGTAGTGATGTTGCATATGTATTTTGTAGCTTGCTCTCTACTTGTATTTATGGTTCTTTGCTGGTATGGTCTGCATATTGACTGTTGCAGTCCAACTTGTTGTTGGTCTTACTTAAAATTTTGTAGCCAGTTCCCTCAGATACATGTATACTCGTTCAAATTGACACCGTCACTTGTGTTGGTCACTGCCTATTACTGTACATATCCTCTGATACATGTTTGCATTCCATTTGAACTGTGTAGTGTTTTCCCTGTGCACACAGTTCCCAGTTCCCTCTGATACATGTATACTTGTTCAAATTGGCACTGTCCAGTCCATATTGTTGGCATTGAGTTGTGGCACTGATTGTGTAGTCTGCACTGAGCACTTGGGTTTGTATTTGAGTTCTATTACCTCAGCCTTGTGGTCTGCACTACTTGTGTAGCTGGGTTGTTGTGCATACATGTTGATTCTATGGTTGTTGATATGCCTTGTGCTTGTAGTTGTATTTGGGGCTGCTGAAATTGTTGTGCATTGCGGCCTGTACTTGTGCTCTCTGCCTTTGACCTGCTGTGTTGTTTCTGTTCTGGCTTGTTATTGTATCTTTGTGGTCTTTGTGATTGCACTTGCATACGTGTCGGCAAGGCAGTGCACATGTGTGTAAACATACGTGTGTACTACAGCCACACACGTTTGACAGAATTTAAAAAATTGAAATTGTTAATGTAAAGTCCATAATAGATTAGACCGATTCATTTGTTTCACCATCTCTGTAACCATTTATTTCAGTTCATTTCAAATTTATTTACTTGAATAAAGATTAATCCTGACTCGAGTGTTTTTGTGTTTTGCAATAACGCTCGGGTCAGACCGAGTATTTTTGCAGCTTAAAGATTTGCTCGCAGCGAAGTTAGAGAGAGGGGGATTTCAGCACCACTAAAGTTTTAGCTAAAATTTTTTCTCTTGTACTTAAATTTATAAATTGTTTCCGCTGTATAAAATGTAATGTATTGTAAACTCTGATATTTGTATATAAAAGAAAAGTTTGTTTATAAAATATGATTACTATTCTGTGATTCTGTAGCTGATTCTGTTTAAATGTTATAAACTAAATAACAATCCGTCATTTTGAACGTTTCTAGTTGGTTTAATTACCGACTAGAGGCGGTCAAGGCGGCGGGTCGTTACAGTATCAGTATATGTGTGTATGTGATGATTTACTGTTCTGTGATGTATATTACATTTGAGTTGTTATATTCTGTTCTGATAGATCCTATAGCCATTGTAGTCTTGCTTTAAATATTTATTGAATACGTCGAACTGTTTGTGATTCTACTTTTCGACGTGTTTAGTGAATAGTTAAGGTAAGATTACACATGGTCGCTCCTATCCATCCTTATTCTCCGTGTTAGCAGACAGTATTATCTATACAATACTCTTTGCTAACGTGGATATAGAGGTGGGGCGTCACAGCTTGGTATCAGAGCCAGGTTCAGAACAAAATATGATAAACACAGAATAGAGCACATATTACGATACATCAGAGTGTGATAAGTGATACAAATCTTTGAATCATCGTGTGTCTCTATTCCTTCTACCATCAAAGGTTAGATAGGATTTGGGAATATGCCTAGGAATGCATTTAAATTCCGTAGTATTCCATATTGAATTATCTACCTGGGGAATAATCTTTACCTTATCTTAACTTTCAGCTTATGGCTGGAAGAGACGGAGGACGACGCTCGGATGCTGGGCAATCCAGTGGCTCACATCCGGACGGCGTCTATATGTCTGCCGATCAATTTTTAGAGTGGTTTAGGAGCACACAGCCTCCAGCTCCTACTCGAACATCTCCTCCATGCAAGTCCACCTTCGCACGTTTGTGCAGTGATTTTTCTCATCTTGGAGGGAAACCATTTAAAGGCTCCGAGATTGTTCTTGAGGTCCAAGCTTGGGTTCGCATGTACGAGCATGTTCTCTCTCGCATGGATCTTTCTGACCAGGATAGGGTTCTTGTAACTTCTAGCTTATTGCAAAAGCGTGCCCTTGACTGGTACGAGCTTCTTTTAGTTGAATTTGATGAGTCTGCTCTTTCTTGGACTCAGTTTCGGGAACGATTCGAACTCAAGTTCGTTCCTGAATCTGAGAAAGCTTTGTTGTCCCGACACTTTCTTGAATTGAAGCAAGGGGATTCTTCCGTTTCTGAATATGTTGCATCTTTCGAGGCCTTATCTAAATATGGTCTTGAATTCATTAGTACCTCGTATAGGAAGAATCTGAAATTTGTATCTGGTCTTAAGAAATGTCTTAAGAAGTCTTTAATGCTCCAGCTTAAACTTTCCTTTGAGGAGGTGGTTGATTCGGCACTTCATCTCGAAGCCTTCGAGAAGGAGTGTGATTGTGGGAATGATGTTGAGGTTCGTAAGAACGCCAACAAGAGGCAGTTTCCATTCGATAAGCGGAAATTTTTCCCTTCCATGAAGGAAAAGCCCGTTGAATCTGATCCTCAGTCTCAGTCTGTTGGAACACCTTCCACTCGGAAGTGTTTCAATTGTGGTTCCCCTGATCATGTGATTCGAGCTTGCCCTATGCCTCTCTTCTGCCACTATTGCAAGAAGGAAGGCCATCGTATTTTCACTTGTCCTATTATTTCGAAAAATCCTTTATCTAGCAAGCTAAAGATAACGGATGCTTCTAGAGGTTCTTCTCAGAGAAAAGGTACATCTCCATCTGTTTAGGAAGGTTCTATTTTATTTCTTGACTATTTTATTCGAGCTCTCTTCGATACGGGGGCTTCACATTTTTTTTCGTATCGAAGAAGCTCTTCGATGATTTATCTTTGGATGTTTCTTCTATGGTTACTTCTTTGAGAATTGCGAATCCGAATTGGTGGATCCACAACGCTCAATTTGCTTGTATTAATGTCGAGATTATTTTATGAGATTTTTCTTTCCGAGCCAATTTGCATGTTATGCGTTGCTTAGGCTTCGGAATTGACATTTTTGAAAGGATTGACTTAATATTATGAAGCCATATCCTATATCTCGAGTGGACTATTCATCCTCGACATTTTCTATCTGTTAAACAGATTTCTATCTTCCTTTGTGATTTCGATTTCCAATTTGATGGCATCATTTTTCTTTAAGTCCTTATGATGAGGAAAGTGTTGTTTCTCTCATTCTTGTAGTTTGAGAATTTTCTGGTATTTTCGGTCTTGTCTTAGGATTATCACCTAAACAATCTTTTGTTCTAGTGTTAAGGTGTTTTTAGCTCGACCTTACCACCGGTTTTCATTTGACTACGAGCTGCGGAAGTTAGCATTCCACTTACTGCTCTCCGCACTCGTTGTAATTCTTATGAATGATTTGTTGTGTCATTCAGTTTTTTCAGCTCATTTCACCCATTTTATGAATCGAGTATTCTGTGAATATATCGATGATTCCATTTTGGTATTTATTGATTTTGGATGGAAAATAGCAATTTAAAGAATTTTGCAAATCTTTTTCATAAGATTTATTTATAAGTATAATTGGATTTTTGTTCTTTAAACGAACAAAGAAGATTTATAAAAGTTTTTAGAAACATGTTTATCATATAGAAGATGATTTTGTGATTGTATTGCCCATTGAGTGCTTTAAGAATTCTGGTCGATGCGCTTGATCAACGTTATCGATAGGAATTTCCTAAACGCTTTAATGAGACAATCAGGCACAGTAAATTGATTTGGAATAAGTAAATTTTTCTTGAAAGATTATTACATAAAGATAATTGTTATTTTGAAAGTCTTAGCTTTTTGGAAAAGAAAATTAATTTAAAAGAACTGTTTCTTTTCGATATCCCTATTCTTGTTATTCCCGTAGGGAACCAATGCTTTATCTTTTGTACCAATGCTAATCGTATTGGTTTGGATGCCGTTCACTTGCAAAAAAAAGAACGTGCTATCATTTATTCTTCTAAATAGTTATAGCCTATCGAGATTAGATATGCCACTCATGATTTAGTGCTCGCGGCTATCGTTTTCGCTTTTAGAGTTTGGCATCATCGTTTATTTATGGCGGAGAAATTTGTCCTCCACCTCGATAATAAATCTTTGGAATATTTATTTTCTCATAAGGAGCTTAATGATGGCTTGAGTTCCTTGCATCTTATGACCTTGATATTTGTTGTATACTCCCGGAAGGGGGATCGTGTTGCCAATGCACTTTGTTGTAAGCAACAAGTGATTGTTTCTTTGTTGATGTCCGAATGGAATGATCTTTTTACCAAGTTCATCGGACGTTTTATTGTGCTTCTTTTTGTCGGGCTTCGGTTCATTGACGTATTGTTTACATTACGTTGGTGTTCTGAATATTTGAGCTTAGGAATCTAGAGATTTCTCTAAGCAAGCAAGTTTGGGCTTATCTTTTCATGCCCTTTATTGTGAGCTTCTTCTTTGGATATTCTTTTGTGTTGATATGCCTTTTGGCTGTTACTATTTATTTTCTCCTTAAGTATTGCAAGGATGCAATTTCTTTAAGGAGGGGAGATCTGTAACAACCCGCTTATTTAGCGATTACATATTTAAATGTTTGATTTAAATATGGCGTCGTTATTCGGATTTTGGGGTCCGAAATGTTACTTTTTGCAAACGGTCGAATTGGGACTCGAAACCACTTCCATTGAGTTCAAAGCGTCGTTTGCAATCTTTTTGAGTATAATCTTTGATATATTTGGAGTAAGTCGAATTTTGCTATTTGCTAAGTGGGCTTTTGGGTTTGGGTTTCACCCAAACTGTTCTATAAACCAACTCAGCCCTTCTCTCCTTCCATTCACTTATTCATTTCATAAAACTTAAGCTAAAAACTGATAATGGTGGAAGAGAAAGGAAATTAGAAACTCCTAGCCCTAGATCCTCTTGCAAATCCAAATTCTTGCTCCAAAATCAGAGTAGAAGCCATTGGTAAGTTCATCTCCATCTTCTCCATCTCTTCTCCTCTTCAATTTCAGTAATTTCCTAACCCTAACTTAGGAAATACTTGCTTTGATTCTAGATTGAAGCTTGTAGTGTTGAAGTGGAGTGTAGTTGGTTGATTCCTTGCATTTGTGCTTCTTCATCTTCTTTGTTTTGTGTAAAAAGGTGAGTTTTTGGAACTCACATCTAAGCTATTGCTTTTGTTGAGGTTAGGTATGAATTACTAACCTCTATTCATGTCTATTGCATTGGATTTGGATCGATTGGTTTCGATATATTTTGGCCACTTTGGCCTAGGCAAATTGTTGCCCAGACCAGGTGACCAGACGTCTGGTTACCAAGCTCAGACGTCTGGTTTGTACCTGGAGTGAAAAATATAAACATACGGCAGTTGAAAGAAAGTCAGAAACCACTCTTAGACGTCTGACCCTCAATTTCAGACGTCTGAATGGTTTCAGACGTCTGGTTCGCAAAATCAGACGTCTGGTCTGTTTTGCTGGGATTTTCCAAAGGACGAAACCAGACGTCTGAATGCACCCTACAGACGTCTGGAATCCCCTGTTTTGCCTGTTTTGCCTATTCTTCGTTGATATTTCATTGATTATCGATGTTTGTCGACTTGGTTTGTGATTATCATTCACGATTGACTTTGATGACTTGTTTTTGACTTCATTCACGGGTTTTATAAATAATCTCTCCAAATCGTATTAAAAGCTCCCTTTTCCAAATTATTAATTCTATTTAAAACACACACTTTCGCATGTCGAGCGAAGTGGAAGGATGATTAAATGGTTGGGCAAAACAAGGACCATGAATCTGTGCGTTTATCCTTCCGATTAATCCCCAACCTATTCAATTGATCGTTTTTGACCTTCGGGTTTAGTTTACCGATGATATGAGGTAAATTTGTACTGCTTTGAGTGTGAAAGTGGCTGACAGATAGTAAACCGTTTAGTGCGAACGAGTGGTTATGGGACATACGTTAACACTTTTCGGGTTACTTTTCGAGAGTTGTGACAAATTCCGCCAGTTAGTGGTGTCCAGTACTGGGTCTTCGACCTTCACCACTACGGCTTGTCGCCCTATAGTATCGCTCCGATGTTGGCCTTATGTGCCGCATGGGTGATATTGGGTCTGTGCCTTCGGGTTTGTCGCCCTATATAGTTTCGCTCTGATGTTGGCCTTATGTGCCGCATGGGTGATACTTGGGTTTGGAGCCTTCGGGCTTATGGATCCTTGTTGTACAGTACTGAGCTCGAGCAATCATATGTTTCATTGATATTATATTCCCTTGGTATCGCCCATAGTGTTGGTCTGTTTGAGCCGCATGATGTATAACGATTACCTTGTGGAACTTGTATACCTTATTGGTATTTGTTATTTGCCATTCGGCTTGTTTTGGGATATTCGTATCCTTTGTTTCTATATGTTGCCGATGATATGAGGCTTGTTATATATGATTCATCTCTTGTTGATGATTGTGTTATCTCCTCTAGAGATATTTGTTATACTGTATGACCTTGCAGGTTTATTATTGTTCAGTTTATCTAACTGATTTGTTTAGCTAGACTGACCCGGGTATTTTATACTCGGGTCAGACCGAGATGTTTCAGGTTAGGTGCTTTGGACTTAGCCTCTTTTGCTTCCGCATGGACTATTCCGCTGACTCCTTTTTGTCTTAGCTTTTTGTGTAGTCCTTTCTGTTATAACTCTGATATGTATTCTATTAACTCGTCTGTATATTGTGGTTTGCTATACCACTTGACATGTATTATTTTGTATACTCTGCTTTGTATCAGTATATGTGTGTATGTGATGATTTACTGTTCTGTGATGTATATTACATTTGAGTTGTTATATTCTGTTCTGATAGATCCTATAGCCATTGTAGTCTTGCTTTAAATATTTATTGAATACGTCGAACTGTTTGTGATTCTACTTTTCGATGTGTTTAGTGAATAGTTAAGGTAAGATTACACATGGTCGCTCCTATCCAGCCTTATTCTCCGTGTTAGCAGACGGTATTATCTATACAATACTCTTTGCTAACGTGGGTATAGAGGTGGGGCGTCACAGGAACCCACGGCACTCGTCCCTGAGCAGCACCACACTCCCATGCTCCGATCCCCCTTCATGCGATAGCTTTCGATGCCTCGTCGACAGCACAACAATCCTTTAAACTTCAACAAACAAACAACCCATAAAACCCTAGATCGACGAATTACTATCGCTACAGTATTTTATAAATTACATATTTTTTCTAAGTTCACCGACGCTCCAACTAACTCCACTAAGAATCAAGACCTGCAGTTTGCCGTAGTTCACCAGAAATTGACAAAAATGCCAATTCCGTTCATCTCACTTTTTCACATGATTTAATGAACTAAAAATTTTGAAATTTGTTTTAAAAATCATGGTTTTCCAAGACAAACCCGATGATGTGGATGAATCGATTAATTATGAGATTTGAATTTATCATATTTATGAATTTTTTTACTGTAAATTCAAATTTCCAAATAAACTTAATTTAATTCTCTTCGAAAATATTTTTTAAGCCTAATTCTTGATGATACAAACATATTTCATTTAGATCATGAAGCCTAAATTGAATTAGAGAAGTAGGATTTAAATTTTCTTCCATATTTTATTTCCATCTTTAACAGGTTTAAGACCTGTAAAATTTAGAGCAGACATTCATGTCTGTTCCAAACATGCATAATTAAATCTATATATTTGAACATGTAGGAAAGTTCACGTCATCATTCAAACACATCTCATATCACACTTCAGAAATCATCAAGTTAAAATCAGGTTAAGTGGTTTTCTCACCAGTCATGATGAAGAACAGAGACAGAGAAGAATAGAGAATAGCCTAGAAATGATTTTTGATTCTTGAAATTGTTCTGAAGCTTCATGTTTGAGTTGTTGGATTTACTTTAATCTAGGACTTGACTTTAATTCATCTTGCTTTTGTTTTGCTCCTCTGATCCTTGTATTGCTTTAATTTGATTTCCCAGGCTTGATTCAAGATGAAGATTATTTGATCAGGCTCTGTCCAGATTTGAAAATTTGGAAACCTGAATTGGAAAATGTTTTGAAACTGAAGCTGTTGTTGTTTGGAACGAATCCATATCCTTTCTTTTCTTAAACCTGATGTTGTTGCTCAGGTTGAAAAATGGTTTTGATTTTGAATTGTTTTCAGACTTTTGATCTTTTCAATGTTTTTCAGGTTTGAAGCTTTTTAGGTTTTGATTTCTTGATTCATTTTGAATTTTCATTCCAGGTTGATATTAAAAACTTGAGAGAATAGTAGTTTCTTTTTTCTTTTAATACATCTTAATATAAATTTTCAAATTAAAAGAAAAATATATCTTTCCACTTATCTATTTGTATTAACACTTGTTAATTCACTTATGTAATAATGTTACAAATGTCTTAATATATTTTTAAAACACTTACACTTGTTTAATTCAATTAAATTTATGTTTAGCCCCTTTGTTTTAATTTATTTAAAAATTATGTCTTAAACCCAACTTCATTTTAATTTATATTTTAAACCCTTTCTTTTATAAATTACTTAATCTTTATATTTACATATGTTTATGTACTAGATTTCCTATTTAGTTTAAATATGTACAAAACTAATTTATTTCAAGTATAAAAGAAAAGTATTTTAAATTTTTTATTAGTTTAAGCAAATTATACTTATATCAGTTCCAGAATAAAATTTTAAAATCATCATATTATAAATAAAAAATAATTTTTCCTATTATAAGGATTCATCTATAAAATTCATATAAGGATTCATCCATAAAATTTACATTTACTTATTTTACAACTTTTACTTTTATTTATTGGTTCAATGTTTATTTCAAAATTTTCATTTATTACTCCCAAATATTCGTTTTCATTTATAATTGTCATGTCAGTTTCTTCTTTTATTGCATTATATATATTTATTCATTCCTTCATTATTACATAACCTCATTTATTATCATTCATTTATTTATAGTAATTATGCTTAATCAAATTTCTTAGCCTCCCAATTGTTTACTTAAGTTTCTAACCATTTATTTATAATACTTCCCTTCCTATTATATTCTATTAGAAGCAATTTCAATTATACCTAAGTTTATAATACAAGAACAACAATTTCTTATTTACTAAAGAATTCCATCAAATACCTCATTTGAACTTATTTCTCAATTCACCAATTACGAGCTAAAATATAAATTTACGTTTCTATTAAATTTACATTCCCCCTTCCGTTACTATATTAATAATCACTAAGTAACGTGTTAACGCTAAAATTTGAACGCTAACACCCTGGTGTATGAAGTGAGATTGTGAAAGCACCACCCGATAGCTCGGGAACAGATTATAAGCAGATAATAGTGAAAAAGCAGTAAACAACAGCAATTTTATAGTGGTTCGGCTTAAGAGAGAGCCTACGTCCACTTTGAATATCTTTATTGACGATTTGATTACAAGTCAATGCAGTTACACTTTGATTACAACACAATTTGAGTTTCAAGTGATTTAGAACAAGTAGCCTAAACTTCAATGTCGATCCAAATCTTTGAACACATGTTAGACATGCTTGATTTCTTCGTGAAGTTCCTTGAAGGTGTTGAAGTGGTTCAGAACGCAGCAGAGTAACGGCGCTTGAAATGAATGAGCCAAAAGTCCCCCGTCTGTTGGAGTTATGGGCGTATTTATAGGCATCTTCGGAGTTAGGTCATAACTCGTATACGACTCACGATGAGTCGTAACTCGTGTACGACTCATGATGAGTCGTAACTCGTGTACGACTCATGATGAGTCGTAACTCGTATACGACTCATGGTAGGTCGCGGCTGATTTACTGGGTTCATGGCTTGGCCCAGAGTTATGCACCCATCTGAATGAATGATGCAAGTTCTAAGTCGTTCACGAGTTAACCAAATGCAGTTTCCTTTACGCTAGCATGAGTCGTACACGACTCATCATAGGTTGTAAGTCGTCAGCGATTCTTCTTACTACAGCGTGGTGTTGAACTTGTCTCCAAGTCTTAGGTCGTGAACAACTTATCTTTTGACCCGCAGACTTCCTGTCGCGCCATCTTCTAACTCGTAAGATTGTTATCTCGTAGACTCTTTAACTCATGGAGGCCTTAAGCCATAGATCCTTATCTCGTAGACCTTTTAACTCGTAGAGTCTTTAACTCGTAGTGGCCTTCACTCGTAGATCTTTTAACTCGTAGAGTCTTTAACTCGTAGATCCTTAACTCGTAGGTCGTTCAGCCCTTGAATTGCTAGGTCGTGAAGACCTTGAGTCGCACAGTTCTTGAGTCGTTGATCCACTGAGTCGGCCTGTCTCATGAACCGTTAACCCTCTTGAGTCGTTCCATTCCTCTAAGTCGCCTTGAACCTTAACTCGTTAAGTCGTGGCACTTCTTAGGTCGTCCAATCCTTGAGTCGTTAAGCTTATTAAGTCGGCAACCTTATTAAGTCGGTAAGTCGTGCCACTTGTTAGCTCGTTAACCCGCTTCATCAGTTAGGTCGTTGACTTCGAGTAGAAGATAGGTCGTTCCATTCTCTAAGTCGTATACCGTTTTGGACGGGGCGCTGCCCCGCACCACGCCGGGGGCGCTGCCCCCTGGACCCCTGCGACCTGACCGGGCAGGTCGATCACCGTAGCGGTGGCGTTGCCCCCGCACCCCCACCTTGGGGGGTTGGCACCCCCCCTGGACCCCCCCTCCGTAGGGGATCTTATCTGAAAAGCCATTCAACGGAACTTGCTTTGTTGGGATGCTGAGTTGACTATTCTTCGAGACGAACTATCATTGGTTTCTCGGTCGATTTTTGATATCACGGCCATGCTGAAAAAGTGGAGTTAACATAACGTTTATTATCAACTATAAATGTTATAACTGCTTAACGGACATTGATTTTATAAATTTACACTTGATTACGTATTCTTCATCAGTTAACATAATTTCTAAATATCCCTTAATTAATATTAACGTAAACTTTTATTTATTGTTATTGCAATTTATAAAAAAATCAATTTATATAAATGCAGCTTTGACAAACTTTATTGCCTAAATTTACATGCAATTACTTTTAATAAATAAATTATTGCATTGGTTAATCCAACAATTACTTTCATTTTCTCATTTTATATTGTATAACCAAATGTAACAACTTACACTATTCATAAATGGAATTTCCCTTCAATTGTCAAAATTAAATTTTTATAACCACTGCTAATTTACATTCTTAACATTTACTTCAATATAGGTTATAAAATTTTTATTCCTTCCCAATTTAGTTACAAAATCTCATTAATTTACCCAATTTTATTTACCATAATTTACGGGTCGCTACACTCTCCCCCACTCAAAACTTTTCGTCCCCGAAAAGGAAAAAGAAGGGAGAAGAAAGAATTTAAATAAACAATATGCCTTATTCAAAATATTAACTTTATAAACAAATAATTTACAAAATTTATTACTTTAAATAAAATGTACCCATTTTATAACCATTAAATCCTTTTATACTTAAATAAATAAAGTTTGGAAATCATTTTTAAAAATTTTCTATGTCCAAAATTTTACGGAAAATTTCGGCGGAGTCTCTTTTGTACGGAGAGGCTCGAGAGAAAATATAATATCAAATATAACAATATATTACATATATTTACCAAAATAATGTATTTATCAACCCGGGAAAAATAATGTATGCAACAGCGCTATAACCATATTCCGAAAACGTACCTATTTGTCAGGCAATTTACGCTTATTTTATATAACCAAAAGCAGTAGCAATTGCTTCCATAACCTGCATTTCATTTATATAATCCAAAAAGGTTAATAATCATATAAAATGAAATATTATTTTTGTTTCATCCACTAACAAAACAAAGCAATGTCAAACAAAACAATCACTTGCAATCACAACATACAACCATCATACAAAATCAACATAATCAATCATTCGTTCATATCAAACAAAACAAATAGTTGTTCGTGTTCAAAACTTCAAATCGTACGGAATGAAAAATAAACTACTAAGTGTACCCTTCACTCAACAGTCTTAGGTGAAACTAAATAGATTATTCATTCATCCAAATAATTTTAAAGTATCCTTACCCAACAACCATAGACCAAAACAAACAACAACTATTTCGAACAATAGATTTAGTTTATCCTTATTAATTCTATTTATACATTTGTTAAGTGATTTCTTTTTCATTCATATATTGGTTTATCTTTTTAATTTACACTTATTTCTTACAATTTTATTTAGAAATAACTTCACCTTATTTACTTAAATTTGAAATTTCTTTTTATTGTATCACATTCATTTATCCACTACTTAATATCATTTATTTACAGTATACATCTTTCCATTATTTTATTATAAATAACTTCAATACTTCTTACATTTATTTTCACTTCTTTATAACTTTTCTATTATATTTAATTAGTGGCCTTTCAGTCATAACTTAAATTTATAACATTAAATTCTTATTTATAACAGCAAATTCATTGAATACTTTCATTACCTCAAGTTTTACCTGTAAGATTTCCCATTACATTTTCTTATTAACATTGTAACTTTTATTATATGGTAAGTTATATATGCTTTAAGAATGTAATTGAAAAATTATACCAGTTTTTCTCATTACCATTAATTAATTTAATATTCAACAATAATATCTTTTGTCTTATAGGTTACACTTTCCAAATTTCTTTTAATTTCATTCATAACTCAGCATTAAACTTCTTATTTTAATTAAAGGTTCTAATTATAAATTAGTTACATTCAAATTCACTATAATAATCGAAATTATTAATTAATGGAAAACTAAGAACTAAATACCGGGTTTAATTTCAAATTATTTTAAAATAATAGATAAATGTATATACTTACAGTTTATATATCCAACTATATTTTAAAACAATTTTAAAATTTACATTTGTCCATCAAAACAAATCTGCAGTAAACTACTACAGTGGCCTTCTCACTTTGAAACTCAAAAATGAATGTCGATGATGTGTGCATTCATCACCGAAATTATTTTCCAGCGACAGAGACAGAAGTACAGAACTTAAATTTTTCCCAACATCTTCTTAAAACAATTCTTTCAAATTAAATTAAAATATTTATATCAGAAAATACTTCTAATAATATTATTATTATATTCCAAAATCATTCAAAAGAAATTTCAACACCCCGAAACATAAGTTTTAAATTTCCAGCGTCAATTATTTTACTTCAATCTTATTTCAACTATTATTTAAAAAATTTCATTACCTAACAACCAAATATAACCTTTGCAAAAAATTTATTTTACATATAGAAAATATAATATGCAAAATTATTTCATTCACCTATATTAAAACAAATATTGTGTCGGCCTGTCCTATTAAGTGTTTAGAAATCCCTATTGATGTCATAGCATCCCATGCATCAACCAGAATTTATAAATACAAAACGGAACGAATTAGCACAATATAAAAACCTTTTTATAACACTAACAAATACGCCCTCTCATATATATACACTCAACGATTCCATAGGGTATTACTACCCTATTAGTAAAGAGTCAAACCCCACAAAGCTAAGGTTTATCGCTAAACCAAAGCTCTGATACCAGATGTAACGTCCTGCCTTTTCGCACGCTTTAAATCGACACGTGCCAATTCAAACCATACGGAAGGGTGGATTGTTATGGGGTAAATAAGAAAAAGAAGTAAGAAATAAAGCAAAACAGAATCTTGCAGTGGAACGATAAAATGTAATAATCAAATATACAGCTCATGAAATTGCTTTACAAAATATTTGATTTTCTTTACTTATACAATACAATATCAGAGTACACATACCAGATAATAATAATTAATGCAGCGGAATTAAATGGTGTGGTGGAATAATATAGTAGATAATAATATTACAAATCTTCGTCTTCGTCCTCCAGAATAAAATCTTCAAATCCTGAAACGCTCGGACTGACCTGAGCGAATTGAAAAAACAAAACACTCGAGTCAGAACTAAAATATCTTATGTAAGTTAAATCAAGGAAATAAATATGAGTGCAGTAACTCAAGAGATGCTTGGGATTTACAACTCCAAAGGATCCGTTAAACTATTTACTATGTAGTATATTTCGCTATTATAATAGTGTCTAATTGTAGAATAAACTTACTTTTAAATAGCATTAAGGGGTTACCCATATAGCCCTTAACACAATTAATGCCAATAGTCTATACGGTATAGTAATACCTCCTGATCGGGAGGCTACTAGAGGATACTCCATAGGTACGACAGAAATAGAAACTCGTACAAGGCGTGATAGGGTAGGTGACACGACACAACTAGGCAATGCCAGGGTAGATATACCAATTACGCTTCCGGGTCGGTGGTAACGCGTAGCCGCAGCTACCGCCCACCTCGAGCCACACCCCCAAATCAAAGAAATCAAAAGTGGCCACCGAATAAAACCAAAGTCAGAGTAGAATATCGAAGGGATATGTCCGATCAAAGGTGCTACCTCATTAACCCGTCGATCGCTCCTATTTTAGCCACCTTATGCCAACTCACGGGAGTCGGGTCCACGTATTTACCTCAAAGGAAACGCCGCCGCCATCCTACTTCATTCTGGAATCTCCACCGCGTACACGGTTGTTAAAGTGGTTTTTGAAGTTGGCAGAGAGTATGACAACTTCCGATCCCGGTCTCTTCAACAACCAATCGTTATTATAACACCGCAGTCTTTCCAAAATAGTTTATACTTTTAAAACCAGAATAAAATATCCATTTCAAAACCATATAAATACGATATCATTTCTATTTTAAAAACCAAATTAAAATGATATCATTTTTATTTCAAATATATCCTCTTCCAAAATTATAGCATTTTTTTAAATCTATATACCTTGAAACCCATAGCTTTGGATCGTAACTCTTAATACTTAAATGGTTTAAATATTAAAATACTATATAAAATAAATATAGTTTCTTTAATATCCAAAATAAATTCCAAATACCGATTTGGATCTCCAAATAAACCATTTTAATTTTCCATATATTTCAAATCTTTAAATATTCCACCATTTCAAAACAATTCTTTGATAATTCCATATATCTCAAATCCAATTATCATTATATAGATTTGAAATGTTTACTTAATAAATCAAATATCATTTAAGTAAAACCTTTAAACTTCAAATAACTGGATGTTCTTTAAATTTTATTAACTTGATATATTCATTTAATCAACTCGATATTTATTTAAATCAATTTAACCCAAAATCAAGTTATAAAATGATACCCTTTTTAAAATCTCAATTTTTATTTAAATTTCACATCCATTTTTTTAGTCAGATTCTTTAATCCTTCAATTCAAACAAATTTCATAATTATCTTCCAGCTAAATTTTTATTGAAGTCATCAAAACCTTATATATATAATATCTTAAATAGGTACTTACCCATATAATAATAAAACAATCAAACTCCGTTATTCAACTTATTTTTATTAAACCAATTTATACACAGCTTAAATTCAAGAATTTAACTATATATATAAAATAATATTTATATCATATCAAAACTAATATTTATTAAACCGTATATTTCTTTCCAAACCATAGAAAATCACTTTAAAATATTTTTATATATAGACCGCGGTGCCTGCATATAATTTTCTATCCTATGGTCAAGTGATACAGATAATTATCATTTCAATCCGCAATTTAAAAATAAAAATTACGGTTATAGATCATTTCAAACCGTAATCCCGAATGCAATAAAATGCATAATAACTTGCAGTTTATGATGATATAAATAAACATCCATTCATCCATCAAAAATCATACATCCATTCATCACAATCATCATCCAATTCAAACAATACATCAACATATAACAGGTAGTAAATAACAGGCATTTACTAGCAGTTTATTATGCAAAATAAAATTAACTAATAATTTAAATGTCACTTTATATGCATAATAAATTAACTAATAATTTAACTATCGGTTTATATGCAAAAATAAAATTAACTAAAAATTTAACTGGCAGTTTATATGCAATAATGAAATAAACAAGTTAATTAAATAAATGCAAATTAACTGAGATAATGATGAAATATATGCCTAACAGCTATAAATAAATTTCAAATCACATCATAAATAGATTTAACAAACATAAAAATTTTTAGAAGTTGTGAGTGGGTTAAAACACTCACCTTTTTGAATTTAAATTGAATTCAAATCCAATTTAAACCCAAAAATTGGACAGTATCCAAATTCGTCCAAACCTGTTCCAAAATGTCTGAAATTCCGATACGATCTCAGCAAAACAAACCGCCCGTGAATCCGAGCTCGAATGCAAAAGTTACGAAAATTTGAAAATTGGAAAATTCTTGTCCTGGGTCGACTTCGGGTTCGACTGCAGTGCACCGCCTCAAATCCGAGGTGCTTGCTTGGAGTGTAACAACCCTGTATTTCGTGTCGATTTATAATCGACATTAAACGATTAATATTGTTGCATGTTGCTAATTGAAGTTTTGATTTTTAAAATTGAGTTAAAATTCTTTTATAAATGGTTAAAAAGATTGATGGGCTTTAAAAATAGATTGTGGCCCATGTTTTATGGGACAGTGAAAAAAAATATTTAGAAGGCAAATCGTCGTTTCCCTTTTTATTTTTATTCAACCCGGTCCCCCTCTTCCCCCTTTTCATTCGAAACCCTAAAATAAAAATAAACGAAAGAAAAATTATGGCGGCCCCCTTTCCCATTTCTCGTTCGCCCCTTCGTGTTGCTCGCGACTACTTCAATTTGGTCGAGCCGCCTTCGCCTTCAAAGCAAAGGTGAGTGATACTTATCACTCGCATCTAATTCGAACGCTCCATTGGTTCTTCGGTTTCTTTTTCTTCGTATGATTTTGTTGCTGTGTAACTTTACTTTGGTCACTTGAGTTTTCAGCTGTTAAATTGTGGTTTGATATTGTTGATTTCTCTGATGTTTTCCATTTACTCGAGTTTGAATGCTTGATTGGCTTTCGGCTTTGAATAGTTAATTGATAATTGCAGCTGGGTTACGGTGTAATTTGAACTGTAAATGACTTTGAAAATTTTTGGTTGGCATCGGCATTAAAGTGAATTTTGTTCTTGCTTTGACTTGACTATCACCTGACTTCGGGTCATGATGTTGGTTATGAGATGATTTTGGGCTTTCAAAGTTGAACTTGCTACTGTGATTTCTTTGGTGACGTTGGTTACTTCAAATATGTGATTTTATCACTGGGCACCTTCTGTTAGTATTCTAATTCGTTGCATCAGTTGTATAACTACTGCATATAAGTATTTATGTGTTAAGCTTGTTACAACTCTTATGCATTCACATGCTCATTTTACCTGTAGTCTTGTGTTTGTGGTGTGTGTCTTGACTCTGCTTACCTTGGTTCGGTCTGTAGTCTTCATTGACTTTGTGTTTGTATACATATGAACCCTGTTCATATGTATGCTAAGCAATTGCTTTTAGTGACTTCGGTCAATTGATTTTATATATGTGATCCCCTATCTTGGAGGTATCTTCGGCCATAAATTTGATATCACTGACTTTGGGCATTTAACAATTTGTGATTGCAGTTGTCTTTGTTTTTGAAAATAAAAATAAAATATAAGAATGCCTTAATGATGTTTTGCATTGATTTATTTGTTTGCCCTGTTACTTCGACCACTGTCCAGTTTCACTTTGTGCTTTTGTTTGCACTGTGTAGTCACGTGTATTGGTCTTTTAGCATTGCCAAGTTTGTTCCCTTATACTGTTGCTAGACCATATGCAATTCTTTGAACTTATGCTGATCTGGAGCTTCATCATTTGCTCCTTAATGTTTTGGGCTATTGACAGTTCATTTATAATTTGGCCTAGTCACATACTTTGGTAAGAGTTAGTATATATGCATACTGGAACAAGAGCTTGCCCAGGCACCTTATTACATTTCATGCGTTCGCATCTTCATTTGTTCTACTAGTTGCTGTTAACTTTGGCTTGTGGTCTTTACTTGTTAAGGCAGCTGCTCATATGTTTTAACCTGAAGTATATTGCCTGACCATTCAGTTCGTATACATATTCATCATGTCACTGTTTTCAGTTAAACATGGGGTATTATCTCGAAGTTATACCACTGCCATATGCAGTTCCATATTACACCTCTGATGCTTTTTGTCCATATGCAGTTCCATGTTGCACCTTTGATTTATTTTGTTCATGTGCAGTTTGTAATGTACATTCATTTGTGCACAATTGGGATTGCATATAAGTTTGGTCCTTATTAAGTCATATCATTGTCGTTGCTTTGCACTCGAGTCTTGCGGCACACATATATATGCACGCTGTGTATCTACGTATCCACAGGGTTGCCACAGCTATGACTTTTGATTCTTTGATCACCTTCTTTGACTCTCTGCATTTTGAAGTTTTCTTGCTTCATTTTGATAATTGCAGTTTCATTACTACCAATTTAACTGGAACTGGTCGTGCACATGTTGTTTACATTCCGGTGCATGATATTTGAGTTTCCCCAGTAAATTGTATGCACTGCTTCCTCGTGTATATTGTTTTGGTTGCTTCCCTGAACCAAGTTTTTTTTTGTATACATGGTTTTAGTTGATTGTGAGCTGCATCCCTTGAGTACTTGTCTGGTTCATGCCTTGATCACTTTGTAGTTTGGAACATGGACTGTTTTGTTCATGTGGTGGCCGCAGTTTCATTTTTGTTGTTGTTGCAGTTGTGTTGAGTCACTGACTTGACCTCTGCATTTCATAAGTGACTTAGCTTTATTGTTATGACTTGTTTCTCTGACATGTTCCTGTGTTTGTGCATGTCACTATTCAGTTTTGAATGCACCTGAGTTTCATATTGATTTTGGAATTTCACCTGTGTTGAACCCGTCTTTTTATTTTGGGTTTGACCTTGTGCCCGATTGGGTACATCATTACTATAGTGGCAAGGCAGTGCACGCAAGCGTGAACTGCAGCCACACGGTATGGCGTGTATGATATTCTATTTGTTATGACTTATGGATCTCTTTGCGTATTCCATATTCTGTAGTGGCGAGGCAGTGCACGCGTGCGTGTACTGCAGCCCTACATGAATTAATATTTTAATTGATATTTCAATGATTTGAACTGTTATGTTTATTTCAATTCAATATTTCTGAATTGCATTCTGACTTGGTTTAATTACTGTCGTCTATTCATTATTTGATTATTATTGCTTCTGTGCACTAATAACTGAGTTTGAATTAGACTGACCCGAGTATTATTTTCTTTTGAATTTAATACTCGGGTCAGACCGAGTATTTCAGGTTGTAGATATTCTGCTTTGGGTTGCTGCTAGAGCTATGAAGTTCTTTCATATCTTTTGGAGTAGTCGTCGTCATTTGTAGTAGTCTGTAAAATTGTATAGGAAGATATGTGTTCCTGTATATTAAATACGTTAATGTACTTGTATATGTAACTTCCTTAGTCGACTGTTGTAGTTGTATCATATGTACCGTGTGAATGTATTGTAACTGACATCAGTTATTATATATATATATGAGACTTTCTGTTTCATCTGTGTTCCGCATTTATATTATCTGTGTTGTTATTTTATATTTACTGTTCTAAACTATTACGAACCATCGTAGTTCGTTTTATACTGGAATTGGGGTATGTCGATGGGAGAAAATAAATCAGAGATGAAAAATGAAAGAATATATATATATATTTATATATCACTCCCATCGAGATAACCAACACTAGTGTAAGGCCAACTATTGATGGCCGCTCCTCAACAGCCTTATTCTCCGTGCTAGTTGACAGCACTACACCGTAGTGTTCTTGGCTAGCGTGGGTATAGAGGTGGGGCGTCACAGCTTGGTATCAGAGCCTGGAGTTTAGAACAAATATAAAACATAACTTAGATAGTACATGTGTTACAACTATTTGTCGATGTTTAATCTCTCGTATTTGCATATGATTGTCTTTGATTGTTAGGTATGAATTCCTAACGCTTATTCATATGCATTTGATTTTGATTCTTGTGTTTTCGGCTTTGATTTGATTTAGCCGATGATTGATTTTGTTCGAATCTCAGCGATTCCGAACTTGATATTTTATGTTTTCCTCTGCTTGAATTCCATTCGACTTCGGTCACTTTGTTTTTGAGAAATTTCTAAATTCGTGATTTCCAAGACTCTGATTTGGTTTGCCATTGAGTCCTTTTATGATGATGTTGAATCGTTTTGTACTCTATTAGGGCCATTAATTGTTGACTTCGACATTGACTCGATTTTTATTTTTTGTTGAAGTCATTTATGCATTTATGCTCGTTCTGCTTTGTTTTTCCAATTGTTAATCGATTCTTCTTTTCCGATTAGTTGTTATCTTCTTTGTCGACTTTGATAACTACTATTTCTGGAATTTTTGGATATTCCTACTTTGATGGATTTAAGAATCGAATTCTTTGGTTTTTATTCACGTCTTCGAATGTGAATTTTAGTGAATTGATTTGGTTTCCAAATTTAATCGATTCTTGTTAATTTCCCGATTTGTTGCTATCATTTATTAGCAACTTTGATGACCATTTCTTCGGGAATTTTTGTGAACATACCTTTCGATGAATTCAGTATCGATTTCTTTGGATTCTATTCACGTCTTCGTATGTGAATTCTTGTGATTGATTGATTTTACAATCATTTTTGTGATTTGTCACTTTAAAAAAATATATAAACATTTTAATACTAGTAGTAAATATCAAAACTCTTTTATCAAAATGTTTTCGACTCTATTTTCAATATCAAAAATCTTTTCCTAAACCGTTTTCCAACCTATTAGTATATACAAACCTTTATTTCACTCGTATGAGAAATCTAATTAAACGGCTTAGCAAAACAAGTGGTATGAAACGCTTGCGTTTACTTCGTCGGTTAATTTTTGGACTTGTTCGATTGAACCACTTGTGACATTTTTCTAGTGAAGATCTACAATTTGTTCGTAAATATTTAAGTTAAGCTAGTGGTTATGGGACATGAAGCTAAACTTTTATATTCACTAGCTTAGTGTAATTGACACTTCTCGTTGATCTTGATGATCGCTTTATGAATTAGACTAGCAATTTCGCGATGTCTCTTTCATTGCAAGGTCAGACTAGACACCACTTGTGCGATTCCACTCACGCATACCTTTTTGCTTTTTGGTTAGTCTTGACCTCAATCTGTGTGATTCCATTCACACATGCTTAGTGTAATTGGCACTCCTCGTTGATCATGATGATCGTCCTGATGGTCAGACTAGACACCACTTGTGTGATTCCATTCACACATACCTTTCTGCTTTTTGGTTAGTCTTGACCTCAATCTGTGTGATTCCATTCACACATGTGGGGTAGCTCCCCTTGGTCTTCGGACCGTCATGTGATAGGCCTCTTTCCCTTTTTCTGTGATTTCTAGATTCCTTATGTTGATTTCTGGAAATTTTATGCTTCACCTATTTTTGTGCATTGGTGAATTCATATGTTATTGATTTGTCATGAGTACAAATTTGGGGTATGATACCTCTTTGGATCTTTGAGAAGATTCTTGTGATATTGATTATCTCTTATCAGTTGATCTCCTGTTGATCATTATTTACATACTTATAGTAGTATGTCATTATGGATATTTTATGTTATGCCATATCTTTTATTCTATGTCATACTCTGTTCGAGTTTTCATACTCCGTTCGAGTTTTTATACTCCGTTCGAGTTTTCATACTCCGTTCGAGTTCTCATACTCTTATCTTGTGATTTCTGGATTTCTTGTGTAGATTTCTAGAATTTGTGCTTCACCAATTTTCGTGATTTCTATTGATAAGTTTTATCAATTCTTGTGCATTGGTGAATTCGTGTGTTATTGACTTGTTATGAATACAAGTTTAGGGTATGATATCCCTTTCTATCTTTGAGAAGATTCTTGTGACATTTTTGATGAACGAAAATTCATTGGTATTATATTTTGATGCCAATTATTTCGATGAAATTTTGTCGTATGTCGAAGTTGCTACTGACATTGCTATTTTAATCACGTGTTTTAAAAATGGTTTCAAAATATAAATCCAAATTGTTTTCAAAATTTTTACAGTTTACGCTTTCAAAAGAATGAGGAAGCGATTTAAACGTTTCAGAAAAATCGAGGACTATGACCCCTTTCTTTTACTGGTTCGCTTAATTCCGGACTTGTCCGTTTGAGAACGTAAAATGTTATTTATTTAAAATACACAATTTTGCACTTTCAAGGAAACGATGAAGTGAATTAAACGATTTAGTAAAACTCGTGGTTATGGGTCATGTGCGTTTGCTATTTCGGTTAGTTTCGGACTCGTTAATTGAAAAATTTGTGATTTGAAATTTGATTACTGTTATGGTAAATTCTGATTATCGTTTTGATAATTGGATGTTTATGATTTCTGATTATCGTTTTGATAATCGGATGTTTGTGATTTCTGATTTATCGTTTTTGATAATCAGATATTTATTGTTTCTAATTATCGTTTGTGATAATTAGATATTTGTGGTTTAATTATCGTTTGTGATAATTAAACATTTGCAATTTGAGATTTAATTATCAATTGTGATAATTAAATATTTATGATTTGAAATTTGATTACCGTTGTGGTAATTTCTGATTATCGTTTTGATAATCGGATGTTTGTGATTTCTGATTTATCGTTTTTGATAATCAGATATTTATTGTTCCTGATTATCGCTTGTGATAATTAGATATTTGAGATTTAATTATCGTTTGTGATAATTAAATATTTGTGATTCAAGATTTGATTATCGTTTTGATGATTGAATATTTGCTGATTTGGAATTTGATTACCGTTGAGGTAATTCCTGATTATCGTTTTTGATAGTTAGATATTTGTGTTTTCTAATTATCTTTGTTGATAATTAGATTTGCTGATTTTGCTGTTTTAAGATTTCTTTATTCTGATTATCTATTTGATAATCAAACTTTGTTGAGAATTTGGGAATTTCTTTTATGAAATTAAAAGCTTACCTTCTCCTGCTCTTATGGTTGTTACCTTTTATCCGTTTGTTCCTTATGATTGCGAGGACGCAATTTCTTTAAGGAGGAGAGTCTGTAACAACCCTGTATTTCGTGTCGATTTATAATCGACATTAAACGATTAATATTGTTGCTTGTTGCTAATTGAAGTTTTGATTTTTAAAATTGAGTTAAAATTCTTTTATAAATGGTTAAAAAGATTGATGGGCTTTAAAAATAGATTGTGGCCCATGTTTTACGGGACAGTGAAAAAAAATATTTACAAGGCAAATCGTCGTTTCCCTTTTTATTTTTATTCAACCCGGTCCCCCTCTTCCCCCTTTTCATTCGAAACCCTAAAATAAAAATAAACGAAAGAAAAATTATGGCGGCCCCCTTTCCCATTTCTCGTTCGCCCCTTCGTCTTGCTCGCGACTACTTCAATTTGGTCGAGCCGCCTTCGCCTTCAAAGCAAAGGTGAGTGATACTTATCACTCGCATCTAATTCGAACGCTCCATTGGTTCTTCGGTTTCTTTTTCTTCGTATGATTTTGTTGCTGTGTAACTTTACTTTGGTCACTTGAGTTTTCAGCTGTTAAATTGTGGTTTGATATTGTTGATTTCTCTGATGTTTTCCATTTACTCGAGTTTGAATGCTTGATTGGCTTTCGGCTTTGAATAGTTAATTGATAATTGTAGCTGGGTTACGGTGTAATTTGAACTGTAAATGACTTTGAAAATTTTTGGTTGGCATCGGCATTAAAGTGAATTTTGTTCTTGCTTTGACTTGACTATCACCTGACTTCGGGTCATGATGTTGGTTATGAGATGATTTTGGGCTTTTAAAGTTGAACTTGCTACTGTGATTTCTTTGGTGACGTTGGTTACTTCAAATATGTGATTTTATCACTGGGCACCTTCTGTTAGTATTCTAATTCGTTGCATCAGTTGTATAACTACTGCATATAAGTATTTATGTGTTAAGCTTGTTACAACTCTTATGCATTCACATGCTCATTTTACCTGTAGTCTTGTGTTTGTGGTGTGTGTCTTGACTCTGCTTACCTTGGTTCGGTCTGTAGTCTTCATTGACTTTGTGTTTGTATACATATGAACCCTGTTCATATGTATGCTAAGCAATTGCTTTTAGTGACTTCGGTCAATTGATTTTATATATGTGATCCCCTGTCTTGGAGGTATCTTCGGCCATAAATTTGATATCACTGACTTTGGGCATTTAACAATTTGTGATTGCAGTTGTCTTTGTTTTTGAAAATAAAAATAAAATATAAGAATGCCTTAATGATGTTTTGCATTGATTTATTTGTTTGCCCTGTTACTTCGACCACTGTCCAGTTTCACTTTGTGCTTTTGTTTGCACTGTGTAGTCACGTGTATTGGTCTTTTAGCATTGCCAAGTTTGTTCCCTTATACTGTTGCTAGACCATATGCAATTCTTTGAACTTATGCTGATCTGGAGCTTCATCATTTGCTCCTTAATGTTTTGGGCTATTGACAGTTCATTTATAATTTGGCCTAGTCACATACTTTGGTAAGAGTTAGTATATATGCATACTGGAACAAGAGCTTGCCCAGGCACCTTATTACATTTCATGCGTTCGCATCTTCATTTGTTCTACTAGTTGCTGTTAACTTTGGCTTGTGGTCTTTACTTGTTAAGGCAGCTGCTCATATGTTTTAACCTGAAGTATATTGCCTGACCATTCAGTTCGTATACATATTCATCATGTCACTGTTTTCAGTTAAACATGGGGTATTATCTCGAAGTTATACCACTGCCATATGCAGTTCCATATTACACCTCTGATGCTTTTTGTCCATATGCAGTTCCATGTCGCACCTTTGATTCATTTTGTTCATGTGCAGTTTGTAATGTACATTCATTTGTGCACAATTGGGATTGCATATAAGTTTGGTCCTTATTAAGTCATATCATTGTCATTGCTTTGCACTCGAGTCTTGCGGCACACATATATATGCACGCTGTGTATCTACGTATCCACAGGGTTGCCACAGCTATGACTTTTGATTCTTTGATCACCTTCTTTGACTCTCTGCATTTTGAAGTTTTCTTGCTTCATTTTGATAATTGCAGTTTCATTACTACCAATTTAACTGGAACTGGTCGTGCACATGTTGTTTACATTCCGGTGCATGATATTTGAGTTTCCCCAGTAAATTGTATGCACTGCTTCCTCGTGTATATTGTTTTGGTTGCTTCCCTGAACCAAGTTTTTTTTGTATACATGGTTTTAGTTGATTGTGAGCTGCATCCCTTGAGTACTTGTCTGGTTCATGCCTTGATCACTTTGTAGTTTGGAACATGGACTGTTTTGTTCATGTGGTGGCCGCAGTTTCATTTTTGTTGTTGTTGCAGTTGTGTTGAGTCACTGACTTGACCTCTGCATTTCGTAAGTGACTTAGCTTTATTGTTATGACTTGTTTCTCTGACATGTTCCTGTGTTTGTGCATGTCACTATTCAGTTTTGAATGCACCTGAGTTTCATATTGATTTTGGAATTTCACCTGTGTTGAACCCGTCTTTTTATTTTGGGTTTGACCTTGTGCCCGATTGGGTACATCATTACTATAGTGGCAAGGCAGTGCACGCAAGCGTGAACTGCAGCCACACGGTATGGCGTGTATGATATTCTATTTGTTATGACTTATGGATCTCTTTGCGTATTCCATATTCTGTAGTGGCGAGGCAGTGCACGCGTGCGTGTACTGCAGCCCTACATGAATTAATATTTTAATTGATATTTCAATGATTTGAACTGTTATGTTTATTTCAATTCAATATTTCTGAATTGCATTCTGACTTGGTTTAATTACTGTCGTCTATTCATTATTTGATTATTATTGCTTCTGTGCACTAATAACTGAGTTTGAATTAGACTGACCCGAGTATTATTTTCTTTTGAATTTAATACTCGGGTCAGACCGAGTATTTCAGGTTGTAGATATTCTGCTTTGGGTTGTTGCTAGAGCTATGAAGTTCTTTCATATCTTTTGGAGTAGTCGTCGTCATTTGTAGTAGTCTGTAAAATTGTATAGGAAGATATGTGTTCCTGTATATTAAATACGTTAATGTACTTGTATATGTAACTTCCTTAGTCGACTGTTGTAGTTGTATCATATGTACCGTGTGAATGTATTGTAACTGACATCAGTTATTATATATATATGAGACTTTCTGTTTCATCTGTGTTCCGCATTTATATTATCTGTGTTGTTATTTTATATTTACTGTTCTAAACTATTACGAACCATCGTAGTTCGTTTTATACTGGAATTGGGGTATGTCGATGGGAGAAAATAAATCAGAGATGAAAAATGAAAGAATATATATATATTTATATATCACTCCCATCGAGATAACCAACACTAGTGTAAGGCCAACTATTGATGGCCGCTCCTCAACAGCCTTATTCTCCGTGCTAGTTGACAGCACTACACCGTAGTGTTCTTGGCTAGCGTGGGTATAGAGGTGGGGCATCACATGGAGTTTTTGCCAAAACGACCCAGAGCGACCCGAGTAAATTTCTTCCGAACCCGAAGTAGAGGCAGCGTTTTTGCCTCTGAAACTCGAAGCGTGACTCAAAGTGGCTGCAGATTCGCAATTTTTTTTTTGAAATTGAAATTATTTTTTTTGGAATTTGGGAATTTGGTTTTTTCTTCTGCCATTGGAATGAGGAGTTGAGAAGGAGATGTACGTACAGACAAATGAATATAAGGAGTGGCTTGGTTTATAGCAGGATATTCATAGAGAAAGTTGAAATAGAACAAATAGATCGGGTTGAATACGCGCTAACGACAAAGTGGCCCAAAAAGCCCGTTCTGACCTCGAAACGAAATTGGAACGCATATATCAAAATAGGTGTTTTGAAATATTTTAAACGCGATGGAAAAGGTTTCAGGTTCAAATTGCGTCGCATGAAGAAGTTATGCTCAAATCAATATTTTTCAAATTGATTTCAGCCGATTTCAATTTCATAAATTTCAAGGCGTTTCGAGTCCGTACGATCAAACGAAAAGCCCGATCGCTACGAAACTTGAAATCCTATAATAATTCACCGTCATGGATTCAATGAAACTTGTTTCGTCGAAATCCGAGTCAGTGGCCAAAATGGCTATTTTTATATTAATTAAATAAATTTCCAATTAATTGATTAAACCAAATATCAAATTCCAATTCTAAAAGTGACAATTTTATCACCTTTATATTTCTTAATCATTTATCCAAATTTTAAACAAATTTATATATCAATTTAAAGTTGACAAATTTATAGTTTCCGTACTAACTTTAATTTATTGAATTCAGGATTTATAAGAAAATTCCCAATAATTCCATTGTGATATCCCGGAAATTTGGGACAATATCAATTTAATAATCTACATTAAAAATTAAATTGATGTGATAATATTTGTTAATAATCTACGAATTGATTTAATAATCTTCTTTTAAATAAATATTTAACTGATAATTTATCTTTTAGAAGCTAATCAAATTGCCTTCTATTTATAATGTATATATCTACATATATTGTAAATGGATGATCTTTGTTTTAAATTTAATAAATAGACATGTTTTCTAATATTTTTGATAATTTAGAAATTTGATGTTAAGCTATTTAATAAATGATCATATGATTTTAAATTACTCATGATTTAAGTTTAGTTTGTTTAAAATAATTTTAGCTAACATTTAAATTTAGCAAAAGGTTTGTTTAATTTGTTTTAAATTTAGCTTGATAAAAATAAGTAGTTTATTAATAAAGAGATAAATTCTTTTATAAATCATTTTGACTTAATAATGAGCTCTATTAATAATGCAAATCTTTACAAATGGATTTTAAATAAAATTGTTATTTCAACTTTAATTATATATGTGTGTTTGAATGAAAGTTATGATTTGGAAATTAAAAATAAAGGTTTCAAAATGTTTAAATTAAAATAAACATTATTAATATTAATATAAGTATAAAATAAAATAATAATAAGTAATCAAATATTTGTTGGTCTATGTTTAAAAATAAAAGAAAAATGAAAGTAAACACAATGTTAGAAATAGAACTAAATACTAAGACTAAATTCATAGAAAAGACCAAAACAACTTTATATATATTTGGACATAAGTAAAACAAAAACAAAAATTACCCAGGCAAGTAAAGAAATAAATAAATGCAAAGTTAAGAACAAAGTGTAAAAGTAATAGATTATGTAACTTGTAAGTAATGTATGCAAGACAGGAATAAACAAGAAAAAAATATATATGTGCAGGTAGCTTACAAAATTTAGATTCAGGCAAGAGAAAAAGAAACAAAAATAAAAATAAAACAAAACAAATATCTATAAACAAGTAGCTTCATATACAAGCCAAACTCTAACCTACAGATTGTACACTTACACACATATTTTTAGCAGTCAAACATAATTATGTAGGTAGGCTGTAAAAAAATTAAGATGCAGGCAAGAATAGAAAAAAATGAGACAAGTATGCCAAACATAACAAAATATCTAAGCATAAAATTGGGTAAATTGAGACACAAGTACATTAGCATTAATGACACCATTTCTTAGCAGCAAACAAGTCATTTCTAATTGTTTAAAGATCATTTCAGCCTCCTAATACAAGATTTGGCCTGATAAAACAAAACACATAGTATCTGCAAATAGCTTGTCTCAGATGCCACCTTCCCCTATAAGCTTCTTTTTATACATGCTTTCTTATTCAGTTCGTTCAATATAGCATAGCATAACAAACATTTATATTTTTATAACTGAAGCATCATACATCAACAAAGGCAACAAGGTTAAGGAAATTAAGCAAATAATTTCTCAGTTTCAAAGTTTTAGCTGTTCAAAACAAGAATGCTCTGTCCCTTCCAAATGCAATGGTGAGTAACATGTTTTTTAAATAACTTAAGTTCTAAACTTATTGTATGTCAATACTTGATTGCTTAGACATATTTGTGTGAATGTTTATGTGTTCATTCCTCTGTGCAATTGTGAAAATGGAATATCTGCATGTTACCCTGTAAGGCTATCCTGTTTATGAATTCTGAGCTAATGTATTACTTCAAAAATCATCTCTGCTCGATATATTGATTTATAGGGCTTAGTATCTAAACAAGATGGGTTGTTTAATCATAAAGCAAATGTTAAAATTTGTATTATAGTCTGTAAAGTAGAAATGCTCTGTGAAAACTTAAGGAATAGGCAATTGTGTGATATGCATGAAATTTCAAACACTCTAAGTCATTAATCCAGGTTTATAAAGGGAATTCTTACCTACAATTAGGATTTTTAAAACAATAATCACATTTTTATGTTTAGTAATTAAAGAGCTTTTCTGAGGAGAACATTTTGGGGTTTGCTTGATGTTCGATTTAGTTAAGGTGGAGAGTGCGGTAGGGAATTTTGGTTCAGAACCCTAATTGTGTTTAGTGGGATAAAAGTGCTCGGCATTTACTCTCTGTAGCATCGAGTGTAATGGGTTTGTGGGAGATGGAAGATCGGTCATCAGTAAAGCAGTAGCCGGAGGCGTTGACTTTCTGGTGGTCGAGGCGGCGTGTATAAGCTGTTGACAGGTTTGGTGGTGGTGGGAGTATTGTTGTTCCAGGTTTCGAATTCGAGTTCGTTTCCGAATTCGAGACGAAGACAAGGCTCTGGCAACCGAGGGAAGGAGTATGGGTGATCGTTGACTTGGTCGGCGTCGTGGCAACGTTGGGAGATGATCGGAGATGCCGTGCTCGTGAACGTGCACGAGTTGTTGAACCTGAAGAGTTTGATGGGTGCAGAGTATTTTTGCCTCGGGAAATCACTCGAGTCATACGAGTGCGTGATTCGAAGCAAGGGAAGGGTAAACTCGAAGCGTTTTCAGTTCGCATCGTGTCAATGTTTTTCAG
The DNA here is from genome assembly GCA_030765085.1 of Allium cepa. NCBI lineage: Eukaryota > Viridiplantae > Streptophyta > Magnoliopsida > Asparagales > Amaryllidaceae > Allium > Allium cepa. The sequence goes on from CM060935.1 coordinate 282,766,859, forward strand.
GCTTTTTGCAGAACCTGGAAGCAGTGTTTGTTTTTTTTTAAAAACAAATTCAAATGTAACCTGAAGATAAGCAATAAGTTAAATTAAGTCTAAATTAGTGGGGAGCTTTGAATTAAAGTTTACTGTTGGATTCAAATTTGAAAGGAAATCAAGGTTTAAGTGTTTAAAGGTAGAATTCAGGTTTTAAAAACCTGACAGGTTTCAAAATGAAAGTTAATGTAAAATTTGAAACAGAATTTAAACCGTGATTTAAATTCAAACATTTAAAGTCTAGTTTCAAGTGAACGTTTGAACCTTAAGGATTTAAATGGATTTGGAGTTGGAAATCAGTTTTTAATTCAAGTTTTTTTAGGAAGTTAAATCAAAAGTTTGAAATCAAAGATAACTTGATGGAATTCAAGATCACCTAGAATTCAAATTCTGGAAATTTAAATCAGTTTAAATATGGATGTTTTAAAAATAAGTTCCAATAAAATAGTTTTAAAAAGTAAAGTTGTTCTAAATAAATGTTTAACTTGAGAAAAAAAGGGGTTTTTAAAGGAAAGTAAATAAACTTGAACTTGCAAGTTAAAATATTAATGTATTTTGGTTGTTTAAGTTTAAATAAGGTTAAGTAGTTTAAATTTAAAAGATTTTCTTATATAAGTTCATATGTAAATAATAAATGTTATTTACATTTATTTAAAAGGATTTTAAATTGAATTTAAGTTATAATCATTTTGGATTTTCAATTCAAATGATATTTGAATTTAAATTTAAAATGTAATGTTAATGAAGTCGTTAATAAAGGAATAAATTATCTTAAGAATAATAGGGTAATTAAGGAATGACTTATGTATTTAAGTTAATAATTTAAATTGATTTATAACTAAAGATCAATTAAGAAGTAAATTAAGAAATGTTATTAGTTAATGTAGATAATTAACTAAGGATTATTAATTAATTCATATATAGGGTTAATTTTGGATAATTAATTAGATTAATTGGATAAACTATTGTAAATTATTAATTGTAATTACTCGATAAAGGTAATAAAGAGATTAATTACTTAGGGTAATTAATTTTGATAAGATGGTTAATTTAAGTTAATTAGTTTATTTTAATTAATTTAAGGAAATCATTTGATAAATTGATAAGTATAAATGACTTAGTGTATTCAGTGGAGCATAATTACTTAAGGAAGTAATTAATGATAATTACTGAATGTAATTAGTGAAAGGTGACGTGTCAATAAAGTAATTTGGATAATTACTTTTGAAATTAATCAAGGGATTAATTAATGGAGATAATTAATTATGGAATAATTAATTTATTAATATGTGATTAAGGGTAGTTAATTACTGATTGATATTAATCAAGGGCGATTAATAATTGAGTTAAGTTAAAGAGGAATCATTTAATGTGGTTATTTAAATCAAAGTAATTTAATTTGAATCTAAATTAAAGATCATTAATTAAGAATTAATGAGGCAATTAAGAATTGGTTAATTAAGAAAAAATAATAATGTGGTGATTAATAAATATAATTAATTAACAATAAATATGATTATTTATATTTAAATCAATTAAAAGGGTAATTAAATGCTAATTACTATGGATGATGTAGGATAATTAATTTGTGAAATTAATTAAAGACTAATTACTCATTGAAATTAGAAATGATTAATCAAAGGTGTTTAATCAAGATGCATATCTAGAGAGTAATCAATTAATTTAATTTATAATTGATTAATGGTTGTATAAGCAGGATTTATAGATGAGGTAATTAATTTAATTTACTTTAAATTAATTAGAGATAGAAGTAGTTAATTTAATTCATTTTAAGTTAATTACAAATGGTATAATTATAAATCATTGCTTATGGATGAATGAAATTAATATTTCATTTGATGATTGTGAACTCAGATATGAGATGAATAATATCTAGGTGACTTGGATGTTTGTTTAAGCATGATAGTATATTTTTATCTGATTGGGTGATAATTTTGATTGTCTGTGTATGATGATGATATGATTATCTACAATGATATTATGAATTATCTATCTTTCTGTATATTGATAATGTTGAATTAAACTGTTAAGACTAAATAGACAACTTGGCCTTAAAAAGACACGTTTTGGATTTCGATGAGACCGGGATCGGTTTTCCTTACTTGGAATATCCGAAAACCACATCGATTCCAAATTAACGATAGGTCGTGAATCTGAAGTGAAGATGAAGATTCAGAGTGCAAGGGTTGTCGTCGTTAACTCTGAGGGTGATTCCAAAATGAGTGTAACGAGATGATGCCTTCGGTTTCGTTCGAACCCGGAACGAACTTGTATGGATTGAATGCTTTCAACACATCGTCAGGTGGGCGATGAGCATTCTAAGAAATGTTTTCTATAAAGGTAATCGCAGCCTCAAGCCTCATCAATCGGGAATGGCTAAAACAGGGGAGGTGCAGCAAGGTTAGGTGGGTCATGCCCAAGCAGGACAAGATTTTCCCCTATCTAGATGTCCCTTTTATTTCGGCTGTGTGGGCGGTTGGATGTACACCAACTACGGGGTTATCTTGTTCGGGACTGTTCAGTAAGGAATGGTTCCGGCCTTGTGTTGCAGGGGGTCGGGAGTGATCCTCGGTACGTTGATCTAGGCCATGTACTGTGACGGGCGGTACCCCAGTAGCCCTGCCATTGTATGGAATCCACAATCCAATAAGTGCCAACGGTTTTGATTGTATTACCCACTTTTGTGGCTAGTAGCTGGAATTTAATCATGTAACAATTTCGGCTATTTTCTATTTACTTGAACCCTAGACCTATTATAATATCACATAATTTCCTATTAAATGTTTTGGTTAGCGTAAGGTAAAAACTTACCCATGTTTATTTGTGGGGAGTCTTACGTGATACCTTTTATTTTCAAAAGATTTTCAAAGCTAAGAAACTTTAACCTGTTACTCATACCAGACCCATGTCTGACCCGGAGTTTATTTTTGTTTTTCATAAACTCTTGGGTACCCAAATTTTTACGGGTAGCCAAGGGATTCAGGTTAGCTTTGACGAAATCTGGAGGAGCAATGGAGCAGGTGGCTTCAGCGTTGTAAATATATATATATATATATATATATATATATATATTTCCGCTGTGTTGGTATCTCTGAGTCTTATTGTTTGAGCTGTATTGTATTGAGTTGTACAACTAGACAGGTGTTTATAACTGTCTACTATGTGATGTATTATCTGTATAACTCTGATTGATGATGTATATTATGTAAATACTTGTGTGATTATTATGATTTATTCGTTCCGCTGTGAGATTCTGATATTGTTGTTCTTTCTTCTCTATCTTTTCTATTTTCTCATCCCTTTCTTTCTTCAAGAACGATACGTCTTCCTGGGTGTAGGAAGTCGGGTCGTTACATCCATATAATTATATAAATTAATAATTACCGCATTCATTATTGTTACGGACGAAATTAACCTTGGATCATTGTTTACTACATTATTATCCTCAAATTTCATCTTAATTTCAATAACGTAATATTTAAACTTTTAATTTCATTTATTTTGCAATAACTTTAGCTATTGAATTTTATACTTCAATTACATTAATAAATCTTGCTTTCTATACTTTAAATCAACCAATTGTGACGACCCGGAAATTTTAACGATTTAAAATGGAATAATAATTTGATTTTTAACATTTGAAAGGTTAATTTTAATTGGAATTCCAGATATCAATATTTACTTGATAATTAAATTATTGAATTATATAGTTCAAATATTGAATTTAGTAAATTGAAAATTTGGTAAATTGTTGAATCTGAAATTTCTAAGCCTGTTTAAATAATTTGAAGGCTTATAAAATTTATAATGATGATACTGACGATAATAGAATGGTTGAAATTTAATTTAAGGGTAATTTGTTCAGTTTTAAAAATTTATCGTTTAAATTGGAATTTAAAAATAGCCTTCCGAGACACAGTCTCGGAATTCGACGAAAACAGTTCCATTGGATCCGTAATAGTTAGATTTCAATTTTCGTAGCAAACAGAGTTGTTATTTGATCGTTTTCTTTTGTAACTCGCGCATACGATCAGATTGACCTTCGAAACACGTTCCATTGTGTTCAGGACGCGGGTAAAACTTTATATACGCCTGTCGGCATGTTTGATTTGGGGTTCGGGATTTCACGTTATGGAATACGAGAAATTTTTATATTTAATTATATAGTTAATTTGAAGTACAAGTCAGAGATATTTTTATTTATCAACAAGCGTATTCGGGAAGCCTCTCCAACCCTATATCCTATTCTCGTCTTCCTCTCAAATCTATAACTTCCCCGTCCTTCTCTCCTTATTTCAGAAATAAATTCACGAAAAAAAAGGGGCGTCCATTCTTTATCCCATTTCATAAACGAAATCAACTTGAAAAAAAATGGCGACTGTTATCTCAGCAAATCTAATTGTGGAGCCGAGCAAGCTGGAGCTCGCGAGATGGGATGCGATCGAACGCGAGAAGAAGGAGCGGTTTCGAGGGCGAGCACGGCCAAGTCGTGATGTGGGGTAGCAGCGACTAGGGCATAGGGGTGGCACGAGTGTTCTTGTCGCGATGGGGTGCTTGAGTTCGTCTGATTTGGGGATTCACGGCGAGTGGTTGAGGTAGCAGCGTGGGGTGTGGGCCGTGTAAGGAGGAGCGAGATTCGATGGGGGCTCCTGTGGTTATAGGGTTGCTTCGCGATTTTCGTTGCGTGGTTTCGGTCGCGACTGGTAGGGGGAGGGGCTGTTGCTCAGTGTCAAGGTGAGTGTTTGTTCTTTTTGTTTATATATATATATATCAACGCAGAGAAGAAAAACAAAAATATATATATATATATAGAAATCGAATATTTAGAGCAAGGTAGTTATTCTTAAATTTATTTAATATATATAGATGAGATTTTCAATTTGTAGTAGGATTCAAAACAATTCTATTTTGAAATTCAATATGTACATATCGGCTAGAAAGGAAATTTTAACACGTTGCATATTTATATATAAAGCTAGGTTTTTGAGAACTATAAATTAATTTTTAGTGTATGGGTTTCAAAAGAAAGGAAACAATTACTTATTTTTGGAAAATTGGTTCGGACAAAATAATTGGTAAATCATATTTTATTTAAACGGTAATTGATAATTTAATTATTCCAATTATTAATAAACTATATAAATGATTATTCAAGTCAATAATCAAGGAATCAACTCGAGGTTGAAGTGGATGTGCACATAAATGCAAAGGTGAGTAAATCTCACTTTATTGGATTCTATTTGAGTTTAAATGGTTAAATTAAAATACTTGATTGGATGATTTAATTTATTTGAGATGCACTATGAATTGAAGATTGGGTGATTTTGGTATTAGATGGTTCTCGAGTTAATGGTTGTTTAACTCGATGTATCGGGAATTTTAAGTTGTTTTAAATTTAAAACAATAAACAAGAAAATATTTCCGTTTAAAAGTTACTAATGACTTAATGATTTGTGATACATTAAATTAGTAGGATAATTGAAATGGATAATTAATTAATTTAATTAATTAATGATTTGGGGTTATTTAATTCAGTAATTCAAGATTTGAATAAATAATAAATCAAGTTCTAAGTTAATTAACTAAGTATGAATAATTCTGAATAATCATTTGAGGCTGTGAAAAATAATTACTTAATGTAATTAAAAAAAATGTAGTTTCTTCGTGAAACTTGTCAAGAGATTAATTAAGATAATTAATTAAGGAGTAACTGATTTATTAATAAAGTAAGTAGAAGAATAGTTAATTTCATGTTGAGATAAATCGAGAATGATAAATATTGGGATTGAATTAAGGTAATTAATTCAAATTAGACAAATCAAAACATAATTGGAAATCATTAATGTATATAATCGAAGATGTAATTAAAGATTGAATAATTAAAGATGAATTAATCAAAAGTGACTCATGAGAAGTTAATTAATATAAATAATTATGGACTTATGTGATTAAAATACTTAATTAATTCCTGAAGAAATAAAGATTTCTTATTGATTTGGGTCAAGAACAATTAATACCGTGAAATGAATTAAAGGTAATTACTTGAACGTAATTAAAGAATAATTGATCCAGGTTGATTAATGCTGATGAATGTGAAGGGATAATTGAATTATTTGATGTGGAATTAATTGATATAATATGAAGGAATCTAAGTGAATGTGGTTAGAAATTCAATTAGAATCAACTGAATTAATTTGGAAGTGATCAAATTTGTTATGAATGATGGAATGTTATTGGATGCTTTGAATGAATTGATATTCCTGATATGAAATGTTGAGTATTTCATTTTGATAATTTGGGTTTGGATGACACGAGTCTCGAAGTGGGATCGGGTATTAGGCAATACCCGAAACCACTTCGACTATAGATGGGTATGTGAAATTCCTATATTGGAATGAAGTGATTAAAGGGAAGTGGACTATTTAAATCTAAGCTTGGGCACTTAGGTAATGGATGTGTGAAATTAGTTATGCCTATAACATATTGAGCACTTGTAAAATTGGTTTGAGTTACCTCGGGTTTTATATACATTGATTACTTTGGTATTCCATATTAGTTTGGTTTACGCATGCTGGTTTCCAGCCTGACCCGGGTGTTACTTTGATGTAATGCTCGGGGTCAGACCGAGTATTACAGATTTTCAGGTAAGGACGTTCTGGAGCTCATGAGTCGAGCTGAATAGTAGGAACGTATGGAGTGGATCTGCTGTGATATATTATTATATATTTGAGGCATGGTATCGGTGTATATTCAGTGTCTGTATAAGTGTGAAACTCTGATGTATATTAAATGTAATCGACAGATATAATATTCTTTTGTAAACTGTTATTATTTATTATTATATTTTATCCGCTGCGAATGTGAGATGTTGTTACTATTCTTCTTCTTCTATCTCTCTCTTCTTTTTCATAACTATCTGGAATTTTCGGGTCAGAAAATTTCGGTCGTTACATTTGGTATCAGAGCTGAAAGGTTAAGCGAGAACCTTGGCTCTGGTGGGGATTACTCATTAAACGGAGTCTAAAGTACTCTAGAATGAGTTGAGTGTATATATATGAGCGCGTACTTGTTATTTTCTTATATAAAGATTTTAAATGATTTTATATAAAATATATTTTGATATATATAAAGCAATATTTCCTTCTATTAGATATTAAGGTGATTGGGTGTTAATTATTGAAATTAAAATTTAGAAGTAATATAATACAACCAAACTGAAGTCTAGAATTGGAATTTAATTAGGTAAAAATAAAAATACAACCAAATTAAAAATTTATTGGGTTGAAATGAAATTCTAAATCTGGTCCCAGAATTTGAAAGTTTTGTTTCAAAGAAATGAAAAAAAAATAGTAAATAAAGTATTAATTGGATAATTGGGACTTATTGCAAACAATGGGTTGTTTGAAAATTTATTTGAATTTAAAACCAAAGGTGGTTTAAAATTGTAAAAACTGGCCGAGAGGGCCAAGAAATAAATATGTATATATATATATATATATATATATATGGATATACATGATATTAAAGATAATTTGAAATAAACTCTATGAGGTTGAGTTTTGATTTTTTTTCCCTGAAATGTGATATAAAAACCCAAAGTGATATAAGTTTGAACTTATAAAAGGGGAAAGAATTTGAAGTTTGAAGTGGGAATTCAATGTGAGAATGTGGTTGACTGGATTAAGTAAATTGAATTTGCCTTGAGAGAAGTTAAATAAGTTTAAATGAACAACTTGGATTGAAGATTTTAAGATGAAATTGGAATTTAACTTGGAAAGTTAAATGGTTGATTTGAATTGGAATTTTTGTAATCTCAAAATGGGTTTGAGATTTAAAAAAAAATTGAAAATGGATGGATGTTTTAGAATAAATTGGATGCTATCATCCTATTGTTGATAAAAATCTTTAAATTTGAATTTGAATAATTGAATTGTAAAATAAACTTGTTTAAGAACTGATTTCAATGTGGAAGGTAAAATTGAATAATTAAAATTTTGAAATAAAATTGTATTGAACTCTAATTTGAACCATGAAATACATAAAAAAAAAATTTAAAATGCAATTTTGAGAATTGAACTCATAAATTAATTTAATTAAAAACTTTTAATAAAGGTTAATTTGGTTTAAATGGTTAAACCAACCGTTGAGGATTTAACTCAAATTTATATAGTTCGAGATAGTTTAGATTCAAGAGTGAAATTGAATCGGTTCAAAATTGAATTTGGTTTGAATTAATTGGATCAGTAATTGAAGATGTATAAGTTTGAAATTTAATAGGGAAATTGAATTGGATTATATTGAAATGATTTGAATTTGAAATGGATTCAATTGATGATAATTTAAACTGATTTGATTAATATGAAATTAAAATTAAAATCGAATAGGATTTAAAATCAACTAGAATTTGATTTAAATTGGGAAGAAATCAAGATTGATTCAACTTGAATTGGGAATTAATCAAGTCCAATGGAATTTGGAGTTATTTGAATTGGAATTGGGTCAATTTAAATGGAGATTTAAATTGAATTGTTGGGGAAGTGAACAGTTTGATTCTTGACTATTTTTAATATAAATTGTTTTTTTTATATAAACTTATTTTTCTAAGCTATTAAATATATACAACCTCTCGTTCTTAAAGCCAAATTATTTTATATACTTGATTACGATTATTTTTGGGGCTATTTAACCATTTTTCAACTGTTAACTAAACTAATTACTATTTTTCAACTATTTCACAAACTAATTTCTATTTTACAACTATTTTCCAATTATCTACAAATTTTGAAACTATTCAACTATTTCTTAACTATTTTACAGTTAGTTACCTATTTTATAGCTATTTTGCAAACTAATAATTATTTTTCCACTACTTATTTATTTATTCAAGCTATTTTCTAAATAAACTGGTCGGAGTTCAAACTGTTATGGATTTAATACCCAACTGAGATAGGAACTGAAGTGATAATTCAATGGAATTAAGGAAATATGAATAGAAAATGATTTTTGAAGGTGTTTGAAGTATAAAAGGAGTTTTGTACAAGTTTGAAAAGACACCAAGCTTTTAATTTTTATATATATCAAAGGATCTTATGAGGAATTTGGAAAAGGTTTTGAGTACCATTGGATTTGAAAAGGCTTTTGATTTTTGGGCAAAATCAATATTGAATTTGGAAAGCCTGATTTGAGAATGATTGATTTTGGGATAATCGATTTTGTGTAAAGGAGATTTTTATGAGATTCATACTAGGTGTATGATTTGAAAGATACTATATGTGTATAGTATAAAGTGTTTTGATGATGGCTCTGGGGAAAAAGGCGCTTCCTTGAAATGAACTTCTCAGGAGTGCCACCGGGTGGTGCTTCCTTGAGCCCAGTGGGGGGTTCTAAAGTTGATCCTGTGAGGAGTCCGGACAAAACTAGTTCCTGAGGATTATGAGTTGAGTATACCATAGCGTAAGTCGTGTGTGCCGCTGAGAGCCAACAGTCTGCGTTTGATTTTATATCGGTAGACTACGACACTATGGTATACCACATAGCGAAAGTCGTGTGTGCCGCTGAGAGCCAACAGTCTGCGTTTGAGTTTATCTCGGTAGACTGCGACCTATGTAGGAGTGGAGAGGTTTCATTTCGATAGCGAAATCAGAGGCCGCGGAGAGCCTGCAGTTACATGGACTTTTGCTGTGACAGCAACGTAACCCTGGATATAACTGTGATCTGTTTTGTGGGATCCATGGCGTAATCGAGAGGCCGCGGAGAGCCTGCAGTTACATGGACTTTTGCTGTGACAGCAACGTAACCCTGGAATGTAACTGTGACCATGGATGAGGGTGATGATTCCTAGAGCATTCTCACCAAAGATATTTCCTCTATTTCAAAATGTTTTCAATATTTTCAATAAAATTATTTTCAAAAGTATTTTCACTGGATGTTGAAAACGGGTCTACCAAGTACTTATAGATTTTCAGTCCTACGCCTGATCAACGTATGACTGAATTTCTGTGAGAACAAGGATGGACTAGTTGAGACATCGAGTCATAAAAAGTATTTTTATAAAGAGCTATTTTGTAAGTATGAGGTGAATTTAAAAGCATTTCTAACAACTTTTAAATTAAGATGCTGGAATTTTGGAGAAATAAAAAAAAGGAAATCCAAACTGGAATTTTAATAAAGTGAATTTGTAATTTAAATCGAACATTGATTTAAAAGTCGAAAATAAACTAATTGGCTAAATAGTTAATTGGTTGAGTATATTAATGAAATTTAACTTAGGTAAATAAATGGATGGAGTCTGATTGAAAAAAAAAGAAAAACTAAATCAAAGATGTGATTGGAATTGGATTATCAGGCTGAACATAAGTTCGGTGGCATAATAATTTGATGTATAAATGAGTTAAGTATGTGTTGGATATTATTTTGATAAATTGAGAGGGTGAATTAAAGTTAAAATTAAAATTAAAGTAGATGGGCTAACTAAATTAATGGAAGTTGATTAAATGAGGATCAAATAGAAGTAAACTTAAGTTTGATGTTGGAATAAATTAAAGTAAATTCACTTAAGTTTAAAATTTATGAAAGTTTGGTTTCAAATAAGAGTAGAAGCCCATTAATAAAAGCTTGGATTGAATTAATTTGGAAATGATTATTAACTTATAAGTTTGAATGTGCCAAGCTTAATAAATTGTTTTGTATGAATCCAATGTGGGAATGAGATAAAATGCAATGAATGGTTGGTTATTAAATTAGAAATGAAATTAAATTCAGAATGAGTTGAAATTAATTTGAAATAGTTATAAACTAAAATAGATACTTTATTAACCGAATATCATCGAGATTGCATAACAATAATTGTTGTTTGACGTAAACAAAATAATTAAATTCTATGAGTCGACGGAGATTAAATTAAATTGATTTTGAAATCATTTGAAGTGAATATGAACTTGTTTGGATTATAAATCAATGGAATATCAGAAATTGAGTTGTGAACCATTAAAACTTAAATGAAACGACATATGAATTGGTTGGAAGTAATTGGAATTAGCTTTAAATTATATAAATCGCTTATGCTAAGCGTTTGGTGTTCGTTGCTTTCGTAATGCTTGTTGTTTATGTAATTCTTGTGCTTAGCTATTGAAAGTAAGTGTTAGGTTAATAAAATTTCTATATATGGCACTTACATATTTAAATTGAGTAAGTACAGGTACAGGGAAGCCGTTTGGCTAGATTTGGGGTATGCTAATTGCTAAAATAAATAAGCCGCATGCTTAAAATACTAAATAAGGTACGCCTACGCAATACAAATAGGAAATATGAACTGTTTTTGCTTTTTCCGACCATGTGGGTCGATGTATATATATTTATATCTCTTGTGAAATTGCGAAAGCTCCTCCGTACAAAGCAGGCTCTGTCAAAATTTTCCGAAATTTTTTGGAGTTGAAATTTTTTTGAAATTTTTTGGGAAAATTTTTGTTAACGAAAAAACAATTTCAAATTGGGAATTAAAGTAAATTAGTATATGAAACTAATATGAATCAGATATACTTGAAAGATAAAATTTAACATTCAAGATTGAAAGTAATTTGAATTCGTATAAAGTGGGGAAAACTAGTTTGAATAGGAAAGGATATGAAATTTCTATAAGGATAAGTATGTAAAGATTTGAAAGGGCTATGATATGATATTATTGTTAAATAAGAGATGCAGGTATTATAGAGAGAAGGGAATTGGATTTGATTCCAAAGATAAATTTGTATTGCCTGACAAAAAGGTACGTATTTACATTTCTAGATGAGATTGGATTGGGTTTTTGATGTAGCCACTTGGCTTTTGTTTTCTTTTGGAATTTGGGAGCCCGTAGAGGCCTTTTGTAGTAGTACCGAGCTAGCCGCGCAAAAGAGACGTTGGAAATTTTTTTCGGAAATTTAGGGAGTTAGAAAATTTTGAGAATTCAAAATTTGGTTTTAAATTGAAATTTAAACGATTGGGTGGAAAGAGATTGTTGGAAACCATGGAAGGTTTTGGAAGTTAGTTGAAGCAATAGTGAATCTTTAATAAAAGATATTGTGGCAAGTTGATAAACTGTTGGTTTTGGGGAAAAGGTAAACGGGTATTGGTTCATTCTTCCTAACTAGTAATTTTGGGGACGAAATTCTTTTAAGGGGGGAGGAATGTGACGACCCGAAAATTTTAACGATTTAAAATGGAATAATAATTTGATTTTTAACATTTGAAAGGTTAATTTTAACTGGAATTCCAGATATCAATATTTACTTGATAATTAAATTATTGAATTATATAGTTTAAATATTGAATTTACTAAATTGAAAATTTGGTAAATTGTTGAATCTGAAATTTCTAAGCCTGTTTAAATAATTTGAAGGCTTATAAAATTTATAATGATGATACTAATGATAATAGAACGGTTGAAATTTAATTTAAGGGTAATTTGTTCAGTTTTAAAAATTTATCGTTTAAATTGGAATTTAAAAATAGCCTTCCGAGGCACAGTCTCGGAATTCGACGAAAACAGTTCCATTGGATCCGTAATAATTAGATTTCAATTTTCGTAGCAATCAGAGTTGTTATTTGACCGTTTTCTTTTGTAACTCGCGCATACGATCAGATTGACCTTCGAAACACGTTCCATTGTGTTCGGGACGCGGGTAAAACTTTATATACGCCTGTCGGCATGTTTGATTCGGGGTTCGGGATTTCGCGTTATGAAATACGAGAAATTTTTATATTTAATTATATAGTTAATTTGAAGCACAAGTCAGAGATATTTTTATTTATCAACAAGCGTATTCGGGAAGCCTCTCCAGCCCTATATCCTATTCTCATCTTCCTCTCAAATCTATAACATCCCCATCCTTCTCTCCTTATTTTTGAAATAAATTCACGAAAAAAAGGGGCGTCCATTCTTTATCCCATTTCATAAACGAAATCAACTCGAAAAAAAATGGCGACTTTTATCTCAGCAAATCTAATTGTGGAGCCGAGCAAGCTGGAGCTCGCGAGATGGGACGCGATTGAACGCGAGAAGAAGTAGCGGTTTCGAGGGCGAGCACGACCAAGTCATGATGTGGGGTAGCAGCGGCTAGGGCATAGGGGTGGCACGAGTGTTCTTGTCGCGATGGGGTGCTTGAGTTCGTCTGATTTGGGGATTCACGGCGAGTGGTTGAGGTAGCAGCGTGGGGTGTGGGCCATGTAAGGAGGAGCAAGATTCGATGGTGGCTCGTGTGGTTATAGGGTTGCTTCGCGATTTTCGTTGCGTGGTTTCGGTCGCGACTGGTAGGGGGAGGGGCTGTTGCTCAGTGTCGAGGTGAGTGTTTGTTCTTTTTGTTTATATATATATATATATATATATCTACGCAGAGAAGAAAAACAAAAAAATATATATATATAGAAATCGAATATTTACAGTAAGGTAGTTATTCTTAAATTTATTTAATATATATAGATGAGATTTTAAATTTGTAGTAGGATTCAAAACAATTCTATTCTGAAATTCAATATGTATATATCGGCTAGAAAGGAAATTTTAAAATGTTGCATATTTATATATAAAGCTAGGTTTTTGAGAACTATAAATTAATTTTTAGTGTATGGGTTTCAAAAGAAAGGAAACAATTACTTATTTTTGGAAAATAGGTTCGGACAAAATAATTGGTAAATCATATTTTATTTAAACGGTAATTGATAATTTAATTATTCCAATTATTAATAAACTATATCAATGATTATTCAAGGTCAATAATCAAGGAATCAACTCGAGGTTGAAGTGGATGTGCACATAAATGCAAAGGTGAGTAAATCTCACTTTATTGGATTCTATTTGAGTTTAAATGGTTAAATTAAAATACTTGATTGGATGATTTAATTTATTTGAGATGCACTATGAATTGAAGATTGGGTGATTTTGGTATTGGATGGTTCTCGAGTTAATGGTTGTTTAACTCGATGTATCAGGAATTTTAAGTTGTTTTAAATTTAAAACAATAAACAAGAAAATATTTCCGTTTAAAAGTTACTAACGAATTAATGATTTGTGATACATTAAATTAGTAGGATAATTGAAATGGATAATTAATTAATTTAATTAATTAATGATTTAGGGTTATTTAATTCAGTAATTCAAGATTTGAATAAATAATAAATTAAGTTGTAAGTTAATTAACTAAGTATGAATAATTCAGAATAATCATTTGAGGCTGTGAAAAATAACTACTTAATGTAATTAAAAAAAAGTAGTTACTTCGTGAAACTTGTCAAGAGATTAATTAAGATAATTAATTAAGGAGTAACTGATTTAATAATAAAGTAAGTAGAAGAATAGTTAATTTCATGTTGAGATAAATCGAGAGTGATAAATATTGGGATTGAATTAAGGTAATTAATTCAAATTAGACAAATCAAAACATAATTGGAAATCATTAATGTATATAATCGAAGATGTAATTAAAGATTGAATAATTAAAGATGAATTAATCAAAAGTGACTCATGAGAAGTTAATTAATATAAATAATTATGGACTTATGTGATTAAAATACTTAATTAATTCCTGGGGAAATAAAGATTTCTTATTGATTTGGGTCAAGAACAATTAATACCGTGAAATGAATTAAAGGTAATTACTTGAACGTAATTAAAGAATAATTGATCTAGGTTGATTAATGCTGATGAATGTGAAGGGATAATTGAATTATTTGACGTGGAATTAATTGATATAGTATGAAGGAATCTAAGTGAATGTGGTTAGAAATTCAATTAGAATCAACTGAATTAATTTGGAAGTGATCAAATTTGTTATGAATGATGGAATGTTATTGGATGCTTTGAATGAATTGATATTCCTGATATGAAATGTTGAGTATTTCATTTTGATAATTTGGGTTTGGATGACACGAGTCTCGAAGTGGGATCGGGTATTAGGCAATACCCGAAACCACTTCGACTATAGATGGGTATGTGAAATTCCTATATTGGAATGAAGTGATTAAAGGGAAGTGGACTATTTAAATCTAAGCTTGGGCACTTAGGTAATGGATGTGTGAAACAAGTTATGCCTATAACATATTGAGCACTTGTAAAATTGGTTTGAGTTACCCCAGGTTTTATATACATTGATTACTTTGGTATTCCATATTAGTTTGGTTTACTCACGCTGGTTTCCAGCCTGACCCGGGTGTTACTTTGATGTAATGCTCGGGTCAGAACGAGCATTACAGATTTTCAGGTAAGGACGTTCTGGAGCTCATGAGTCGAGCTGAATAGCATGAACGTATGGAGTGGATCTGCTGTGATATATTATTATATATTTGAGGCATGGTATCGGTGTATATTCAGTGTCTGTATAAGTGTGAAACTCAGATGTATATTAAATGTAATCGACAGATATAATATTCTTTTGTAAACTGTTATTATTTATTATTATATTTTATCCGCTGCGAATGTGAGATGTTGTTACTATTCTTCTTCTTCTATCTCTTTCTTCTTTTTCATAACTATCTGGAATTTTCGGGTCAGAAAATTTTGGGTCGTTACACCAATAGTCATATTGTTCAGTCTATTATTATCAAAAGGATGCATTTACATTGGTTTGTAGTTATTGCATTAATATTCTCAAATTTCCTCTAAATTTTCGTTAACGTATTTTTTAATTACGTTTTATTCCCATGGATTTAAAACTAATTCAATAGATGAAACAAATGGGTAAACAATTAATGATAATCACTAAATTTGCCTAATTCAGTCTCATTCTTATAAATTTCATCTCATAACATTTATTGCTTCATTCCCCTTTCTATTCATACAAGGATTCATCCATAAGATTTATATTTACTTATTTTACAACTTTTACTTTTATTTATTGGTTCAATGTTTATTTCAAAATTTTCATTTATTACTCCCAAATATTCATTTTCATTTATAATTGTCATGTCAGTTTCTTCTTTTATTGCATTATATATATTTATTTGTAAACGCTAAAATTGAACGCTAACACCCCGGTGTAAGTAGAGATAAAGTGAAAGCACCACCCGTCAATACGGGAATTGGAAGTAAGTAAAAGTCATAGAAAATACAGTAAAGAGACAACAGTTTTATAGTGGTTCGGCTTCTAGTTAAGTCTACATCCACTTTAATCTCCTTTATTGCCGATTCAATTACAGCTTATATATCAATCTTCGATTACAACACCACTTAGGCAAATAACTAGAACTCCAATGTAGGAGAATTCTTCAAATTCATGTTGAATGTATTCGATCTCTTCTTGAAATTCGTTGATGTGTCTTTCGTGTTTGAAGTGTCGGATGAGTCGAGAAATCAGCAGAGTATCGACGTTCCAGAAATGAGCCAAAAGTCCTTTCTCAGTTGGAGTAGGTGGAGTATTTATAGAGAAATCTGGGCTAAGTCGTAGGTCGCGAACGACCTATGGGTAGGTCGTAGGTCGCTAGCGACCTAAGGGATACGAGCTACGGCTTATCCTTGTTGCACTTGGTCAATCTGAGCGGGTTAGTACGTCGCAGCGACTTAGGGAGAGGGGGCATAGGAAGTTGCGGCATAAGCAATTATCTCGGTTTATTTAGGTCACTAGGTCGCTAGGTTGCTAGGTCGCTAGGTCGATAGGTTGCTAATTTGTCAAATCTTAGGAGTCTTTTAGGTCGTTAAGTTGTTGTGTCTTTCTCTTGCAATGTACTGTTAGGTCGTCGTATACTTAGGTCACCTATTATATTAGGTCGTTAAGTCACTCCCCCTTTTAGGTCGTTAGGTCGTTCCTTCATCGAGTAGCTTAGGTTATTAGCTCATCAAGCAGCAAGACCCGTTAACTTTTAGGTCGTTAGGTCGTGGAGCCCTTCAACTGGTTAGGTCGCTAGACTCTTCAATTAGTTAGGTCGCTGGACTCTTCAGTTGGTTAGGTCGCTGGACAGAGTAGGGTTAACACTTGCCCCTCGAAGCATATGTCTATGTAATAGGTCGTATGCTTCGATCTAACTTCGCTAGGTCGTGAGCGACCTAAACAAGCTCGTTAACTCGCGTGTCGATACATCTTTCCCTCTTTTCCCAATATAAGCCGTTAGCTTGCTTCACCCTCCTCACTTCATTGCGTATACTCTACCGCCATTGTTGCATTCGAGCTCAGAAGTTAACACGAAATATCCTCCTTTTTCATCTCCAATCAATAAATTTAGGTAATCTCGATCATCCATTTGCTGTGTTTACCATCGATTCCCCATAATCTTCTCCATACTATCTTTGTTATCCCGTTGTAAAAGCACACTCGTATTTGTCTTCGATTTTTGTTGAATTGCCGGCGATTGCTTCAAAGCTAGTAAGTGCTTTGAATTCAGGAGGCTAAGTAATGGTTCCTGGAGATTCAAGGGAGAAGATGAGGCATTAAGCGGTTTGAGGAGAGAAAGGGATTTGTTGTTAATCGGGTTAATAGGATTTTGGGTTTAATCATGATGCTTCAAGCGACGAAATGGTTGGTGGACGCATGGCAGAGTGTAATTGGAGAGCAAGGCATAGTGGTTTTGACGGGAGATAGCTTGAGATCGCCACGTTACTTCAGAAACGACCTAGTGAATCTGAGTGACCTAAAGACCTTCACGACCTAACAGATTTGGCCGACCTAACAGATTTGGCCGACCTAACAACCTTTTCGACCTAACCTTCCATGGCATTACCCTTTGCGACTTAACTCTTAGCAACTTAATCTTTAGGTTGCGTAAACGACTTAATCTTTAGTTCGCGTAAGCGACTTAATCTTTAGGTCACGTAAGCGACTTAATCTTTAGGTCGCGTAAGCGACTTAGAACTTAAAATTTTTTGCACTGCCTTGACTTGGAGCACAACTTTAACTTGTAGGAGCATGAATAATGAACTTTTTGACTTGAACCAAGCGACTTAATGGAATTTCGACCCATGCTAAGTCGCTTGAGCTTGATTGCTTGCAAAAATTGGACAGCACTTAACTGAATTTTCAACTTGAACTGTTGTGATGAACTGCCTGAATTTGCTGCACTTCTTTACAAATTATATTAACTTTTAATGCTAGTAACCTGTTAAATTCAACATTTTTAGAAAACTAGGGCGAATATACTGCCACTGACTGCCCACATCGAATGACAGATTAGTCGATAAAGAATAATCAACTTAAAGAAATTATACGAATGAAGTGCTATGAATCAATAAATTCAAGTGAAGTATTAATGCAAAGCAAAATTAATCAACTAAAGCTGACCTATTTACATCAACACTGCACTTGTACTTGGACCTAAAATAACAAGCCCTGAAACTTTATAATCGACAAATGCCAATTAGTTTAATTTCAGTCACATCTGCTTGTCATTTTATTAGTTTTGCACAACACTTCACACATTTAGGAAACATACACCTTCATATTTGAATATCCAGTTCCTTGTGTAGAATGACTTCCCAAGAAGAGATAGTAGAGAAAGCCGAAGAAGTCTTCCCAATAGCTAACCCCTTGGATGATCCCCCGGAAAGAACCCAACTACTCTGAATCAACGAGTGTTCAATCAACTATGTATCCAGTTTGGTATTGCTGAGGCTGACGCTTTGCTTCCGGGGGTAAACAATACTGCTGACAGGCCACCTCTTGGTTTCATCGCAATTAATCGTCAGATGTGCTCGAGTGGAGCCATTCCTCCCTTTAATGAGTTTCTTCGACAGCTCCTTCTCCGGTTGACTATCTCTCCCTTCCAGTTGCACCCCAATGGCTACGCCATCTTGATGGGACTATGTGTACTGTTCAGGAGGACACTCGACCGTCTTCCAAGCTTTGAAAAAATTTGTTACTTATGCACATTTGCAAGGAATAAAGATCATCCCTCTATAATACTCGTGAGAAGCGCAAGGAATCGTAAATTGATCACCGATATTCCCGAAAGCGCTCACGGGTTTCTGAATCAATTTTTCTTCGTCCGTTGCCCCCCAGGATTCTACAGCATTTGGAGAGTAGGAAGTAAGCTTGCTTATCTTCGTTCTTTCCGTTTCTGAAATTTCCAAAGTCCGAGTTGTTAAGTGCTAATTTCATTCTTTATTTTTATAGCGCTGCCTCCTCCTTCTAAAGATTCCAGCCATAAGCCGACTTTTGAAAGACTAAATGCTGTGGCGGCTGAGTAGAGAAGCATCAAATTTTTGCTTAAGGACGAATTTTTGCATCAATTTGGACTTTTGCATTCTTCCCGATCTACTCAGCTTCATGATGCCCCTGGTTCTCAAACAGAGACACCAGATGCCCCAGTTTCCGCTGGAGAACTTACACCAAACGAACCTACTGCCGAGGCTTCATTGGTGAAATTTTCTGCTTCCGTTGACGTTGCGGGGTCATCCGGCAAATTTGCACTTCCCCCGGTTATCGAAGAAGAGGAAGCTTCTCAACATTCCGGGAAGGCGGCTGATGCAGGAGCTGAGAGAAAGAGTCCCGCTTGGCATGACGGTGACGACACTTTTGAGGGATTGAGTGACTTGATCGTCACTTCACATGAACTCTTCAAGGATGATTCTACCGCTTCTAAACTTGCTTCTCTAGCGGTTGAAGTGACATCAGTTTTGCAAACAACTCCATCAACTCAAGAGATAACTCTTAAGTCTAAGAGTGGTTTGTAGTTTGACGCGCGTAGTTCACACGCCCCACACACTTAGAATTTTAGCAAGTTTGTGCACTTAACTTCTTTACTTTGAAGATTTCCGATCTTTTCTCTTCTTCATTTTCAAGTTCTCCAATGGGACGTAGCGGATCTTACTATGATGATTTTCAGCGCTATAGAAGGCGCGACTCTTATGATCCCAAGTGGTATCTTCCTGCCCTGAGGGAAACTGATGAAGAAAGAGCCGCAAGAAAAGCTCGCGAGAGGCGGGCTTATGAAGAGCGTTATGGGAGAAGGGATGAACGACATGATTCTTCCCAGAGAGGTGACGATTCCCACAAAATAAAATCTCATGATGACAAAGGGAAAAGTCACATTGCTGAAGATCCAAGTAAACTGGCCAAGCTTAGTGAAAGGCCAAAGTCTGCAATTTCTGAAAAGCCAGCTGCTCTCATCTCTTTGGAAATCCCTTCCAGCTCTCCTGCCCTTCAAAGAGCTGATATTCAAACGATCATCAGTAGGCCTTCGTATCAAGTTGTATAGGGTCCGGCTACTCTTCAAAGCCAGTTTCCGCACCGGTGCTTAAAAGGAGTGCATTTTGACCTTGATTTGGTCCCAATCGACAAGCAAGCTATGTTGCGAAATCTAGAGGCCGTCAAAGTCGATATTGAGAGAATGTCTGGTTGGCAAAAACTCGTTGACGAGCTTCAAAGAGTAAACCGCGCAAATCTCGAAGCCATGTTGACGATGGAAAACGATAAATCCGAGTGGCAGAAAACTCTTGACCAACATGATGTAGAGATGAAGAGCATCGCCGCTTACAATGAGAAGCTTGATGCAGAAATTGAGAAACTCAAAGAAGAGCTTGCCACTTCTTCCACTTCTTGTTCTCAAAAGGAAGAAGTGCCTCAAAAACAGGTGAGAGATGCTCATGCCGGGAAAAGAGATGCTGAAGCCAAATTCGAAGCACAACAAAAAGTTGTAGAAAGCTACCGTACTGACGTTGCTCAGTTGCGAGAAAAAACCAGCTCCCAGAACTTGGAGATTGAAATGTTAAGAGCTCGACTTTCTGAAGTTGAAAAAGAGCGTGATGAAGCTATCACCGGCAAAGCAGCATCCGAAGAATCTCATGAAGCGACCAAGGCCAACATCAGCTCTACCTTATTCGATTTTTACATACATAGTGTTTTGGGGGCGTGGTAGCCATTCGTTTTTGGGCCCGAAGTACGAGATTACTTTGGCCGAAGTGTGGGAGGCCGCACTTGATATGCTTGGAGGTGCTGGCTATGCTAAAGTAGATCTTGATGCACACTATCTGGATGATGATGCACGTGCCGCCCGTGCCAAGGGGAAGGAGCAACTTGCTAAACAACGAGCCGGAACAGCAGAAGGAGAACATTTAGGTAAGGCACATTTGACCGACACGATTCTCCCTTCGGTTTCGACTAACATTGATATCGATGGCTCCAGTTCCCATTCTCCGCCTCCTGCCAAAGCTGACATTGAAGTTATAACTACTCATACTGGAGATGAGGCTCAAGAGAGTGCCGAAGTACAAGGCTTTGAAGTTGACATGATAAAGCCAACTTCACCAGTTAACTTCAACGTTGATTTAGCTCAAGTGGATTACTTGTTTACTTCACATGAACTTAATGAACTTTTTGATTATTACTTAAGCCTTGACGCACCACTATCTCCTCTCTTTGCGGGGAATACTGATTTTAACTTCTCTTCTTCTGTAGTGAAAACGCCAAGTGCCGCACAGACTTCTCCTCTTCCAGCTGTTCCACCCCCCATCTCTTCAAGTTACGCCTCCTTCTGCTTCTCAACCGGGGTCGCAAGAAGAATTAATAGAAGCCCTTCAAGGCTTGGATGACTCGGCCGCTTCGCAAGAGCAGAAGGCTGAGGAACTTGAAGAAGGTGAAAAGACTCCAGAGCAATTTCATGACGACACAAAACTGTCTGCACTTATCACTCCAGGCAGTGAGTCTTCTTAAAGGAAGAAGGGGAAGCGTGCAATTTCAAAGAGGAGAAGGAAGAGCACTTCTGTTGGCGAAGAGAAGGAGGAAGTAGACCCGGCTGCACCTCTATCTCCTTCTTCCCCGACTCGTCCAGGCTGGCTCCCAAAGTTAACCATTAGGCCGGGCGAGGGCTCTAAAGGTGGCGGGAAGAAGAAATAATGAGTCTCACTCTACTTCTTGTTTTTCTTTTTGCTTGTACATAAAGGCTTGTATTGACCGAAATTTGTGCAGGCACCGGCCCCAGCTTTTTTGAAACCTGCACATGTATAAATTTTTTAGAGTATGGAATGAAATGATTCTTTTTACTTGTACAATCTTTGACTGTATTTAGGAATGCATTTGTTCCTTATTTTCGCACAAGTTTCTTCACTGTGATATTGCAATAAGTTGTGGTATGTTGTTTGAGCGTTGCTTTTATTAATATAGCTATGTTGTATTGTATTTCCCCCATACCACGACTTATTGAAATTTCTTTCATTTGATAAAACTTTAGAGAACAGTTCTTCTGAGAAGATTTGTACTCTTTAAGTTGGAGAACAATTCTTCTGTTTCGAGAAGATTTACACTCTTAAGTTGGAGAACACTTCTTCCATTTTATGAAGGCTTGCACTATTTCTTTAGAGAATAATTTTTCCTTTTTGAGGGAATATTACCCTGCTTTAGTAGAGTGTGCCTTGTAACGGAGAAGTCTTCTCTCTCTTTTATTTGAAAAAGTTTTTACACTTCACTTTCGGAGATAGTCACTTTTATTTTTTGACAAGTGGATTCTCCTACGCATTGAAATGAGTTTCCAAAGAAGGCTTTGAATTGGCACTACAACTTCTGGGGAAGAATATTTCCAGGATTGGTAAATTGATCTTCCCTTGAGAGATGCAGTGTGCCTCCCAAGAGGGCTTTCTTTTTTTTCTTTTTTCTTTATTCTTGTTGTGCCTCGTTGGAGGGCTTTTTTGCTTTATTCGCTTGAAAGTGCTTTTCTTGGGACGTGCCTACAAAGAGGTCTTGTGCCTTCGAAGAGGGCTTGTGCCTCCGAAGAGGTCTTTTGCCTCCGAAGAGGTCTTTATCCTCCGAAGAGTTGTGCCTCCGAAGAGGGCTTGTGCGTCCAAAGAGGTCTTTGGCCTCCGAAGAGGTCTTGTGGTGCCTCGGGAGAAGGCTTCTGCCTCTAAAGAGGGCAGGTGTGTGCCTTTGGTGAAGGCGAGTGCCTCCGAAGAGGGCTTGTGCCTCCAAAGAGGCTTGTGCCTCCGAAGAGTTCTTTTGCCTCCGAAGAGGTCTTTGGGGTGGTTGGCTTACCATGAAGGTTGCGTCTCACGGTTAAGTGGATCCACGGGGCAAACGCAAGCTATCTAACCGGATGTTCGTTTGCACAAACGATCGCAATTAGCTAGCAAGGGCCTGGTGCCTCCATTTTGGGAAGGTGCTTCTCCAGTGGTTCCACCAACCTTTTTTGTTGAGAGGCAGGACTCCTTTTTAGCTGTTTTCTTTCTGCTTGTCATTTGATCATCAGTGATTCCCTGTTATCATTTCCAAGCACATGTTCCTTTCTTTTGCAAATAGTTCGTTCTTATCCAAAGAAGTATACTTCATTGTTAAGCGAGTCCGACGGAATCACTAACTGTTTGCATGAAGCGCTCCTTATATAGGATTTGGAATCTGGAATTTTTGTGGCTTGACATTTGTTTATTGAATGATTTCTGGGATCGCTTGGCCTTATGATAGGTAAGCTTTGTTTTGAGAGCCTGCAAAGTTAAATCAACATTTTAGAAATACATTTAAAGTATTTACACATCGAGACAAAACAGGCATTTTATAATAGTAGAGAACACAAGATTTATAGTGGTTCAACCAATAACTGGGCCTACATCCACTTTATAGTTCTTATTATTCATTTGCACTTTGTTTTACAATAGCTTGCAATACAAGAATCATTCATCCATAATCATTTTACAAATTTAAGCAAAACTTTTAAGTAAAATATGGACGCAAGTGATCGCTGTTCCAAGCTCTTGGAATTGGATCTCCTTCGACACTTATCAGTTTGAAAGTGCCGTCAAGAAGTTTTTTTCCTATGACATATGTCCCTTCCCAGTTTGGCGCAAACACTCCTGTTGCTGTCACGATCCTTTTCAAAACTAGATCCCCAATCTCAAAGCTGCGTTGGCGAACTTTGGAATTGAAGTGCCTGACAATCCTTTGCTGATAAGCTGCAACTCTGAGTTGAGCCTCTTCTCTTCTTTCATCAAGGAAGTCAAGTGCTTCAAGTTGCAACTCTTTATTTTCAACTTGGTTGAAATGAATTCTTCTGTGTGAAGGGACTTCTATTTCCACCGGAATCATTGCTTCTGATCCATACGCTGATGAGAAAGGAGTGTGCCTAGTCGCAGTTTTATGGGTAGTTCTGTATACCCATAGTGCTAGTGGTAGCTTATCGACCCAACCACGTTTTGCTTTTTCCAGCTGTTTTTTGATGGTTGATTTGATAATTTTGTTTACTACTTCCATTTGTCCGTTTGCCTGCGGATGACCCACTGCTGAAAAGCTTTTTTGGATCTTGAATCGCTTGCAAAAATCTTGGAACTCTTCACTTTCGAATTGGGTTCAATTGTCTGCGATTATCTTCTGAGGCACACCGTACCTACAAATGATATTCTTAGTCACAAAGTTTATCATCTTTTTAGAGGTAATAGTAGCTAATGGCTCAGATTCATCCCATTTAGTAAAATAATCAACAACAACAATGGCATATCTGATCCGAACTTGGCGGTTGGCAAAGACCCGATAAGATCTATTCCCCAAATAGCAAATGGCCATGGACTGACCATCTGCGTTATCTTGGTCGAAGGTGCTCTTGGGATTTTTGCAAATCTCTGGCATCGGTCACATTTTCGGGCGTAGCTAGCAGCATCACGATTAATGTCTGGCCAAAAATAGCTATAACGGAGAATTTTCTTTGCTAGAGTTTGACCACCTGAATGATCTCCACACTCTCCCCCGTGCACCTCAGCTAAAATTGTTTTAGCCTCTTCCTTGGTTACACATCGGAGTGATGGCATTGAGAATCCCCGTCTGTACAATCGACCGTCTTGAATTACATATCTTGAGGCTTTCCTTAACAGCTTCTGACGCTCCTTTGAATTTCCTGGAAGGGAGCCGTTAAGTAGATATTCTTTGATTGGAGTCATCCATGATCCTGCTCTTGAGAAACAATCATGACCCAGTCAATATCCATCTCATCAGTACTTGGGGCTGACAAGACTTCTACAGGAACTAATCCCAGTAATTGAGCTTCGCCAGTGCTTGCATACTTTGCGAGAGAATCTGCCTTCATGTTCTCTTCCCGGGGTATATGACTTATCGTATAATGATCGAGATCATCGAGAAGTTCACAGGACCTTGACAAGTAAGCAAGTATATTTCCTCCTTTAGTTTGAAATTCTTTCTTGACTTCGCATACAATAAGCTGTGAATCACTGAAGATCTGCAACACTTTGACATTCAGTTCTTTAGCAATCTTCAAGCCGGCAATAAGAGCTTCATATTCTGCTTCATTATTTGTCGAAGGAAATTCCAATCTCAATGCGTAGCACAATGATCGCCCTTCGGGGGTTTCAAGCACGACCCCAGCTCCAGAACAATAGTCATTTCTTGCGCCATCAACATATAGTTTCCATCGGGTCGGGATGCCATTAGTTACTTTTTCCTCGCTGTCACCTTTATCTGTGTATTCTGCAATGAAATCTGCTAAAGCTTGTCCATTGATTGCTCTTCGGGGATGGTAAGTGATATCATATTGGCTGAGTTCAATATTCCACTTCAGAAGACGACCCAAAGTCTCAGGGCGAAACAAGACTTGCTTTAGAGGCTGGTCAGTGAGGACTTTGATAAGATGAGCTTGAAAATATGCCCTCAACTTTCTAGAAGCTATCAGCAAGCAATAGGCGAGCTTCTCTAGCTTTGAATAATTCATCTATGCCCCAGTGAATCTCTTGTTGATGTAGTAGACCGGACATTGAACTTTTGCATCTTCCCGTACTAATGCTGCACTGAGAGCATGAGACGAAAACACTAAATATATGAAAAGATCTTCACCGCTGCTAGGCTTAGAAAGTATTGGAGGCGCTTCCATATGACGAATTAGTTCATCGAAAGCTTTTTGACATTCCGGAGTCCATTCAAAGTTTTTCCTTCCTTTCTTTAGAGCGTCAAAGAATGGAATGCACTTATCCGTAGCCTTGGAAATAAACCGACTCAAAGCAGCAACTTTCCCATTGGGGGTCTGCAATTCCTTCTTTGTCCTAGGGGCTTTGACTTCACTCAGAGCAGTATTTTGAGCAGGATTAGCTTCAACGCCCCTAGCACTCACAATGAAACCCAAGAATTTCCCGGACTCTACCCGGAATGAACATTTCAAAGGGTTAAGTTTCATTCCATACTTTCAGAGGACTGCGAACATTTCTGCCAAGTGATCCATATGGTCCACTGCCTTCTTTGATTTCACTAACATATCATCAACGTAAACTTCCATAGTTTTTCCAATCTATGGCTTGAACATAGCATTAACAAGTCTTTGGTAAGTTGCCCCCGCATTCTTCAGTCCATAGGGCATGACTCTATAGCAGTAAAGACGGATATTAGTTATGAAGCTCGTGTCCTCCTGATCTGGCTCATGCATCATGATCTGGTTATATCCGGAGTAAGGATCCATGAAAGACAACAATTCATGCCCGGGTGTTCCATCCACCAGCTGATTGATCCTGGGTAACTGGAAGCTGTCTTTGGGGCAGGCTTTGTTTAAATCTGAAAAATCGATGCAAACTCTCCACTTTCCATTTGCTTGTTTAAAGAGCACTGGATTAGAAACCCAGTTCGGATAAGTGGACTCTCTGATGAAGCCATTCTCCATGAGCTGATCTACTTCTTCTTTCAATGCTGCCGACCTTTCTGGACCCTGGGCTCTTCTTTTCTGCTTCACAGGTGTAAATTTCGGATCAATATTCAGAGTGTGTACTGCGATTTCTGGAGATATTCCACACATATCGGCATGACTCTAAGTGAATACATCCAGATTTGCTTTCAGAAATGATATCAAAATATTCTAAAACTTCACACTAAGTTGCGAACCCACATTTAGCACCTTGTTTGGGTCTTTCGGATCAATAGGTACTAGCACCGTTACTTCCACCGGCACCACTATATTCTCCCCTGTACTAGCTTTTCTGGGATCCATTTCTTTTCGTGCTCCACTACGCTTGCCAGTGCAGGGTCCACCCTGTAATTGCGACAAGGTTGGCACTTTGATGCGGAGTGGAGCTGCCGCTTCTTTTCCCATCTCTCTCTTCCTTGCTTCTCGCAACTCTATCAGATAACATTCTCGCCTAGCATTCCGATCCCCTTTAATCACACCAACACCATTATCTATGGGGTACTTCATAGTGAGGCACCACGGGGCGAGAATTGCCTTGAATGCTGCAAGAGTTGGCCGACCTAGAAAGGCATTGTAAGCAGAAAATCTGTCAACAATCGCAAAAGCCTGCTTTCGAACCACCTTTTTCTGCCCTTCTCCATGTTCAACAAATTAGTCAATAGTTCCAATTGGCTGCTTTGGTTCCCCAGTGAACCCAGCAATCTTCCGCGATGAAGCCTGAACATCATCCATAGGAATCTTCATTTGATCGAATGTCTTTTTGAAGAGGATATTGCAAGAGGCGCCGCAATCAACAAGCGCCCTTCTTACAATAGTAGGCCCGATGCCCGCAGAGATGACCAAGGGATCCATGGTAGGAGCTTCAACACCCATAGAGTCTCTGGCCCTGAACACAATATCATCATTAAAAGTTCTTTGCTGCTTCAAAGGTGCAGCGCCTTCCAACACAAAAACATTCTCTTCTGGTGGGGTGTATTTCAAAGCATGAGCATATCTTTCCATCTCGTCCCAGCTTCTGCCTGCCGGGTGAGGACCTCCCATTATTACATTTATAACAGGCCTTTCTGATTCATGTGCAGCAGTCCTCTCACCCGAGCCAGATGGATGAGCAGGAAGTTGCTGGCCCTCAGGAGACGAAGCTGGGTTGTTCCTATTTCTCTTAACATATTGCTGCAGCTTGTTCTATCTCAGCAGCTCTTCAATCAAACTTTTCAAATGACGACATTTGTTAGCATCATGACCGAGTTGATTATGAAACCGACAAAATCTCCCACTTTGAACAGCCTTTTTCCTCAAGCTTTGTCATAGGTGGTTTAGGATATTCCACGGTATCTTTGGTAGCGAAAAGGATATTCTCCAGAGTATCATTTAAAGGAGTGAAATCTGAAGGCCTTGAGAAGCGAGGTTTCTTCATATCCTTCTGCTTCTTTCCACTGTTATTCTCCCTCTTCTAACTTCCGGATTCCTTTTTGGTAGGAGCAGCGGTGTTATTCTTAACCTCTGTTAATGCCACTTTCGCCGGCGCAGGAAGGCTTTCCAAGCACATAAATTCGTTAGCTTTCTTGTAGAATTTCTCAAGCGAGTTTGGTTCCTTCATCTTCAACCATTTCCCAAACTCACTCGATTTGTTGATAGCCCTCATTAAGTAGGTCAAAACCATTCGTGGCTCTGCATTGTCGACTTCAGCCAAGGCTATGTTGAAGCGGTTTAAGAAAGATCTAATAGATTCTCTGGGATTCTGTTCCAGGCTGGACAACGACATTATGTCCTTTGCCTTTGAAGCATACAACCTGAATTGTTCTTTAAACTTCCGAGTTAAATCGGAGAACTGGTCCACAGATCGGATAGGTAGCTTTGTGAACCAGAGTAGAGCCACTCCTTCCAAGTATACCAGAAAGTACCGGCATTTGATCTCATCCGATGCTCTAGCACCAGTCATGTGCCAGTCATACTTATATAGGAATTGGTTAGGGTCGCTTGTTCCCTTATAAGCCGGGATGGTGGGGGGAACAAACTTCCTTGGGAATTCCGCCTTCAGAATCCTTTCGGTGAACGGAGTTTTGCTTGGAGCGAACCCTCACTCTTTTTCATCTTCTTCTCTTTGCATACTTTCTTTCATAATCTATCGAACCATACCCGAAAGGCATTCCTCATCGTTTAAAGGCTCTGCGGGACAGACTTCAGCCATTTTCTCGAAAGTTTGCCTGGACAAACGTTCGCGGAGTGTCGGCTGCAGCCTTGATCCTCCAGCCTAGGGAGGTGCCTCTTCAGCGGGGCTAGCTGCCTTTTGAGGAATATTCCTCCCTTCAGGATTATGAACATCATCAGCAAAGTTTTCTTCATTATTCACTGGTTGAAGGTTATCTCCGAGCAAAGCATTCAAACTATCAAGCATTAAAGCGTTCTGGGCTTCCATCTGCTGATATAGCCCGGACACTGCAACATCCAACTCTGCTCGTGTAATTCCAGCACTTGGAGCTGCTTGACTTGACGAAGGAGAAGTGGCAGTATTTTCGTGGACATCACCGGGTCTAGTAGATCTGCGCTTTCTTCCAGCAGCCACAATCTCTGATAGACTTCTAGTTTTGAGAGAGATTCTTTCAACAAACTTTTGCGAATCAATGATGAAAACACCCTGAGTTCAATTCTCAGTGAAAGCACCAAAAATGTTAACGCTAAAATTGAACGCTAACACCCCGGTGTAAGTAGAGATAAAGTGGAAGCACCATCCGTCAATACGGGAATTAGAAGTAAGTAAAAGTCACAGAAAAAACAGTAAAGAGACAACGGTTTTATAGTGGTTCGGCTTCAAGTTAAGCCTACGTCCACTTTAATCTCCTTTATTGCTGATTCAATTACAGCTTATATATCAATCCCCAATTACAACACCACTTAGACAAATAACTAGAACTCCAATGTAGGAGAATTCTTCAAATTCATGTTGAATGTATTCGATCTCTTCTTGAAATTCGTCGAAGTGTCTTTTGTGTTTGAAGTGTCGGATGAGTTAAGAAATCAACAGAGTATCGGCGTTCCAGAAATGAGCCAAAAGTCCTTTCTCAGTTGGAGTAGGTGGAGTATTTATAGGGAAAATTTAGGCTAGGTCGTAGGCCGCGAACGACCTAAGGGTAGGTCGTAGGTCGCTAGCGACCTAAGGGATACGAGCTACGGCTTATTCTTGTTGCACTTGGTTAATCTGAGCGGGTTAGTAGGTCGCAGCGACTTAGGGAGAGGAGGCATATGAAGTTGCGGCATAAGGAACTGTCTCGGTTTATTTAGGTTGCTAGGTCACTAGGTCGCTAGGTTGCTAGGTTGCTTGGTCGCTAGGTCGCTAGGTTGCTAATTTTTCAAATCTTTGGAGTCTTTTAGGTCGTTAAGCTGTTGTGTTTTTCTCTTGCAATGTACTGTTAGGTCATTGTATACTTAGGTCGCCTATTATATTAGGTCGTTAAGTCACTCCCTCTTTTAGGTCGTTTAGTCGTTGCTTCATCGAGTAGCTTAGGTTATTAGCTCATCAGGAAGTAAGACCCGTTAACTTTTTAGGTCGTTAGGTCGCGGAGCCCTTCAACTGGTTAGGTCGCTAGACTCTTCAATTAGTTAGGTCACCGGACTCTTCAGTTGGTTAGGTCATTGGACAGAGTAGGGTTAACACTATTCATTCCTTCATTACTACATAACCTAATTTATTATTATTCATTTATTTATAGTAATTATGCTTAATCAAATTTCTTAGCCTCCCAATTGTTTACTTAAGTTTCTAACCATTTATTTATAATACTTCCCTTCCTATTATATTCTATTAGAAGCAATTTCAATTTTACCTAAGTTTATAATACAAGAACAACAATTTCTTATTTACTAAAGAATTCCATCAAATACCTCATTTGAACTTATTTCTCAATTCACCATTTACGACCTAAAATATAAATTTACGTTTCTATTAAATTTACATTCCTCCTTCCGTTACTATATTAATAATCACTAAGTAACGTTTATTATCAACTATAAATATTATAACTGCTTAACAAACATTGATTTAGTTACAAAATCTTATTAATTTACTCAATTTTATTTACCAGAATTTATGGGTCGTTACATGTTAACGCGAAAATCAGACGCTAACACCTCAGTGTAAGTGTAGTGGATGTGAAAGCACCACCCGTTAATACGGGAATCAGAGAGAAACAGTAATTCACAAAAAATGCAGTAAAGAACACAGAGTTTATAGTGGTTCGGCCTATAATCAAGCCTACGTCCACTTCAATCCTTTCTTATTGCTGATTTGATTACAACTTGTTACAATCTCTTTCAATTACAATTTACTTCAAAAGACAAGTAGCTAGAAAAACTTCGATGCGAGAAAGTTCTTCGAATTCATGATTGAATGTCTTGAATTTCTGTTTGAAGTTGATCTAAGCGTCTTGTGTGTGCTTGGAATGTTGGAGTGTAGATTGGCTTGAAGATAGCAGAGTCTCGATGCCCTGAAGAAAATGATCCAAAAAGTCCCCTCCACGTTGGAGTTAATGCTCTATTTATAGAGGAGCTTTCATGGGTCTTAAGTCATTTACGACTTAAAGTGAGTCGTAAGCCGTGAGTTACGGTATAAGATAAGTCATGGGTCGTTGGCGGGTTAAGGCATAAGGAGTTATGACTTAGCTGGATCGCTTATGTCCTTTAGTACTAACTGATAGGTACTAGCGACTTAAGAAAAGCGGCACGGTCAAAACCTCTAAGTCCAAGGTCGTTACTGACTTAAGCCAGGTTATAGGCCGGCAGCGACTTAGGGATAGGTCATAAGTCACGTTTCCGAGATAAGGCTTAACTGGGTTGCTGTGTCTACTGAGTACAAGTCCTGAGTCGCGAACGAGTTAACAGGCACCGGTTTAAGTAACTCAACATTGGATTTGCCTTTGTGCTTAGGTCGTGAGCGACCTACCATAAGTTGTATGTCGGCCATGGCTTAAGTGAAGTTGCTTTGGGCCTTTCGTGTCTTGAGTCGTTAGGTCGGTCATCTCTTGAGTCGTTTGCCCCCCTTAAACTGTTAAGTCGTCCAACCTCTTGACTCGCTGAGTCGCGTTATTGCTTAAGTCGCTAAGTTGATAACTCGATGAGTCGCTTATCCTTTGAGTCGCTGTCTCCCTTGAGTTGTTGAGTCGGTAACTACCTTAAGGTATTGAGTCGGTAACCCTTCAAGGCAGTTGAGTCGATCTATTCTCTTAGGGCAGTTAAGTCGGCAAGCTGTTAGGTCGGCATCCTTTTAAGTCACTGAGTCTCTTTAAGTCGTGAGCCCTTTTGAGTTGTTGAACATAGGAGTTAACATTTTCCCCTTGAAGTACACGCTTAAGTCATGAGTCGTGTGCTTCGACCTAGTTCCTGAGTCGTGAACTGCTCAAAGAGGCTTGTTAACTCGCTCATCCTCCCATCTTCTCCCCTGCCTCCTACATAAGTTGCCAAGTCGCTTCTTCCTTCTCACTCATCACTTACCTCCTCATTCGATTCTGCCATTAACATTCTTCCGAGCTCCCAAAGGCGATTTCGATTCGATCAGTTACCGGTTAACCTGAGATTACATTACGTAAGTGATCTTGCTCCTTTCTCGATCCTTTATTATCACTGATTCGTGAATTCCAACTTTCAATCTTAAATCACCTCCTTGTGCAATGATTCGTCGTGAATCTCGTTACACCAATGATTGATGGACCTAAGCTAGGTTGAGTTGGCATTAAACGATTGATGAGATGTTGTCGATGGGTTACTGCTTCAGGCTCACTGATCTTTGATTTGCGTTAGGGTGGCTAAGCATTGAATTTGGGGTGATCCCGAGCTAGTTTTTTATGGATGATTCGATAGCATGAATAAAATGAGGGTTCTTTGTTGATGGAGCGACTAACGGGTTAACGGGTTAATGGGTTAATAGGATGAGGAGTTTCTGATTAGATGGGGGGTTTGCTGGTTGAGTAAAGTGGAGCATTTAGCTTGGACACGACCCAGTACTTTTGAGCGACTTAGAAACCTTACGACCTAACTCTTGACCGACTCAACTGGATGCAACATAGGCTTTGAGTCGCAGCCGAGCCAGGACTTAGAGAAATTCACGCCATTTTGAACTGAAGCCTTTCCTCCTTATTATTCCTTACGACTCAAAAGACCAACGACTTAACTTAACTCGCAGGGAACCTCTTAGGTCGTAGACGACTTAGGACTTGGAGAATTTCTAGGTTGAATTGCTATAACAAACTGCTTGGATTTAATTGCTTAAATTCTGGACTGCTTGAACTTTGTTGTACTTTTTCACAGATCATATCAACTTATAAGCTAACACCCTGCTTAAAGACAACAATTGTAGAAAACCAGGGTGAATATACTGCCATTGACTGCCCACATCAAATGACAGATTAGTCGATAAAACATAATCAACTTTAAAGAGATTGTATGTAATGCTGTGAATCCAACTCAAATGAAGTATTAAAGCAAAGAATTATTTGACTGAAACTGATTTGTTTGCATCAACACTGCACTTGTACTTAGATTTAAAACAACAAACTTTGAAACTTTACAGTTGACAAATGTATGTTAGTTCAATTTCAGTTATATCCGCTTATTGCTTTATTAGTTTTACACAGCACTTCACACATTTAGGAAACGTGCACCTTCTCGTTTGAATATCCAGTTGTTTATGTAGAATGGCCTCATATCAAGAAGAAGTAACGGAACAAACTAGAGAGGCTCTTCCAATAGCGCTCCGCTGACCACTCCACCGGAAAGAGTCTCAACTTCCTTGAGTCAACGAGCGTTTAATCTATTACGCGCCCAATTTGGCATTATTGAAACAGATGCTATATTGCCCGGGCCAAATGATTTTGCTGATAGACCTCCTCGCGGCTTCGTTGCTGTCAACCGCCAAATGTGCTTGTGCGGTGCTATTCCTCCCTTCAATGACTTTCTTCAACAGTTTCTACTTCGATTGACCCTCTCTGTTCCAACTGCACCCCAATGGTTATGCCATTCTGATGGGGTTGTGTGTTTTATTCATGAGAACTCTGGATCGACTGCCGAGTTTCGAGGAAATTTGTTATTTATGTTCTTTCACAAAGACTAAAGATCATCCCTCCATTGTTGTTATAAGAAGTGCTAGGAATCGCAAACTCATCACTGATCTTTCCAAAAGCGTTCATGGCTTCTTAAATAAGTTTTTCTTTCGCTGCCCCCCAGGGTTTTACGCCATCTGGAGAGTAGGAAGTAAGATTACCTGCTTCTATTTTCCATTCCTGAGCTTTTCGAGATCTGAGTCGCTAATTGTTAATTTCACTCTTTTCCTTTTTCAGCATTCCTCTTCCTCTAGAGATCCAGGTCATAAGCAAGTTTTTGAAAGACTGAATGCTGTGACCGCTGAAGAGAGAAGTATAAAGTTTTTGTTGAGGGACGAACTTTTGCATCAGTATGGACTTTTACACACTTCTCGCTCTACACACCCCCATGAGGTCCCAGACTCCCCAGCTAAAGCATTAGATGCCCCAGTTTCTACTGACGCACCCACACCAAAAGAACTTGCTTCTGAGGCTTCTCTAGTGAAGTTCTCTACTTCTATTGATGTTGCGGGGTTATCTGGAAAATTTGCACTTGCCCCGGTCATTGAAGAAGAAGAGCCTCAGGGATCTCCCTAATATTCAAAGAAGTTTGGTGATGAAGAAGCCGGGAAAACAAGCCCTGTCAAGCAGAGCGGGGACGACACTTTTGAAGGTTTGAGCGACCTGTTTGTCACTTCACAGGAGCTCTTTAAAGACGACCCTATTACAACCATGGTTTCTTCTTCAGTATTTGAAGCGACTTCTACTTTTCAACAACCTCCGTCGACTCAAGAGTTGACGTTAACTACTACCCTCACCATTCCTCCGCGATCGAAGAGTGGTTCGTAGTTTGACGCGCGTAGTTTGCACATCACACATACTTAGAACTTTTCAGCACTTTCATGCACTTAGCTCTTCGTACTTTGAAGATTCTAAAGTTACGCTTCTTTTTCATTTTCAGGTTCTCCAATGAGGCGAAGTGGTTCATATTATGACGACTTCAAGCAATACGGAAAGCGTGGTCGGTATGACTATAGGCGCTATCTTCCCACTTATAGGGAAACTGATGAAGAGAGGGCTGCTCGAAAGGCTCAGGAGAGACGTTCTTATGAAGAACGCTATGGAAGAGGGGATGAGTGGTACGATTCTTCCCATAGAGAGGGTGATTCCCATAAATGTAAATCCCATGATGACAGAGGGAAGAGCCACATGGCTGATGACCCAAGCAAACGGGCTAAAGTTAGTGAGCAATCAGTGCCTGCAATTTTTGAGAAGACCACTGCTCCCATTCCTTCTCAATCTCCTACCCCTTCCCGTACCGATATCCAGACAATCATCAACAGGCCTTCATATCAAGTTGGGCCAGGTCCAGCTACTTTCCAAAGCCGGTTTCCACAATGGTGCTTGAAGGGGGTTCGCTTTAATCTCGATTTAGTTCCAATTGACAAGGCTGCCATGTTGCGAAATCTTGATGCCGTCAGACTTGATATTGAGAGAATGTCCAGCTGGCAAAAACTTGTTGACGAACTCCAGAGAGTGAACCGTGCGAACCTTGAAGCTATGTTGACCATGGAGAATGATAAATCTGAATGGCAAAAAATTATCGATCAACATGATGCAGAGATGAGGAGCATCACTGCCTACAACGAAAAACTTGAAGCAGATGTTGAGAAACTAAAAGAAGAGCTCGCCACTTCTTCTACTTCCTACACTCAAAAAGAAGGAGTGCTTCAGAAACAAGGGAGAGATGCTCATGCCGGCCAAAGAGATGCCGAAGACAGGCTCGATGTGCAAAAAAGAATCAATGAGGGCTATATCGCTGATATTGCAGAGCTTCGGAAGAAAACCGGCTCTCAAGAGGCGGAGATCGAAATGCTAAAGCTTCAACTCTCCAAAGCTGAAAGAGAGCGTGATGAGGCCGTTGCCGATAAAATTGCAGCTGAAGAATCTGATGAGGCAACGAAGACCAGCATCAGCTCGACATTATTTGACTTCTTTCTACACAGCATCTTGGGGCGCGGTAGTCTCGCCTTTCTAGGCCCCAAATATGAAGTTACTCTGGCTGAAGTGTGGGAGGGCGCACTTGACATGCTTGGCGGTAAAGGTGCTGGCTATGCCGAATCAGCTCTTGAGGAGCATTACTTGGATGACGAAGCTCGCGCTGCTCTTGTCAGGGGAAAAGAACAACTTGCGAAATTAAGAGCCGAAATGGCAGAAGGGGAACATTTAGGAAAAACTACTTCAACTGATCCAGTTCAGCCTTCACCTTCGGCCGAAATCGACATTGTCGGCTCCAGTTCTCATTCTCCATCCCCTACCAAAGCTATCACAGAAGGTGCAACTGTCCATAACGGAGACGAAAGCCAAGAGAGCGGTGAAGCGCTGGGTTTTGAGATTGACGTAGTAAAGCCTACTTCGCTAGGTAATCCTAATGCCGATGTTGCTCAAATAGACTGCTCATTTGCTTCCTATGAGTTTGATGAGCTTGTTGACTACTTCCTGAATCTCAACGAGCCTTTATCTCCACTCTTTACTGACTTTAACTTCTTTTCTTATGTAGAGAAAGTGCTGAGCATCATTCAGACTCCCCCTCCTTCAGTTATTCCTCCCCCGCCTCTTCAAGTCACCCCTCCATCCGCCTCTCAACCCGGGTCGCAAGAGGAGAAAATAGAGGCTCTCCGAGACTTAGATGATCCTTATGCTTCACAGGAACACGGGAGAGAAGGGCTTGGAGAAGGCAATGAGTCCCCGGAGCGAACCATTTCCGATGATATAAAATTGTCTGCTCTTTTTACTCCGGGAAGCGAGTCTTCTTCGAAGAGGAGGAGGAAGAGTACTACTTCTAAGAAGAAAAGGAAAAGCATTTCCTTTACTGAAAAGGAAGCGGAGGTTGATCCGGCAGTAGCCCTCTATCCTTCTTCCCCAACTCTCCTAAGCCGTCTTGAAAAACTACCTATTAGGTCAGGTGAAGGCTCCAAAGGTGGTGGTAAGAAGAAGAAGTGATGAGCCCTGCTTCCCCTTCCTTGTTTTTACTTTTTGCTTTTAGCTTTTTGTTTGAACTGACCGGACGTTGTGCGGGTACCGGCCCCCGCTTTTCTTTTATTTTGAAACCTACATATGTACATAATTTTCATAACGTTGAAGAAATGTACATAATTTTCATAACGTTGAATAAAATGATTCTCTTGCTTGTACAAACTTCTGTCTGTGTTTGAGATGGCATCTATTCTTTTTTTTATATATGCATGTTTCTTTATATAATATTACAGTGAGCTTGTGGTATGTTGTTCGGGCATTGCTTTTACCAATGCAGCCATACCGTATTGCCCCCATACCATAAGCTCATCGTAATATTTCCAATCTCGAGGGGACTTGTACTCCTATTTTTGGAGAATAATTATTCCATATTTGTGGAAATATCATTTCGCCCTAAACAGGGTACACCTCGTTTCATATAAGTTTTTACGCTTCAACCTTCGGAGATATCACTTTTTCTTTTGTGCATATATACATTTTTACAAAGCGAATTCTCCTATGTGGTAGAGCGGGCCTCTGAAGGGCACTTTAGTCTTTTGAGGAAGGGCCTTCTCAAAATAGATGAACCAATCTTCCTTTGAGAGCCAAAGTGTACCTTCGAAGGGGACCCTTTTTTTTATATTGCGCCTCGGTGGAGGGCTTTTTGATCTTTGTTTTGCATTTCTAATGAAATGTTTCTTTGAAAAGTTGTACCTCTGAGGAGGGCTTTTTCACGTTTCAACACTTGGAAGTTTTATTTCAATCTCGGTGAAACGTGTGCCTCCGAAGAGTTGTGCCTCCAATGAGGGCTTTCCACGTTTCAACACTTGGAAGTTTTATTTCGATCTCGGTGAAACGTGTGCCTCCGAAGAGGTCTTTTTATCATTTCAGCTTCTGGTGAAGTGGAACTCCGAAGAGCGACTCTTACACTTCAACTCCTAGTGAAATGGGCCTCCGAAGAGGGCTTTTCACGTTTCAACAGTTGGAAGTTTTATTTCAATCTCGGTGAAACGTGTGCCTCCGAAGAGGTCTTTTTATCATTTCATCTCCTGGTGAAGTGGACCTCCGAAGAGCGACTCTTACACTTCAGCTCCTGGTGAAATGGGCCTCCGAAGAGGGCTTTCCACGTTTCAACACTTAGAAGTTTTATTTCAATCTTGGTGAAACGTGTGCCTCTGAGTGGGGCTTTTGCCTGGGTGTTATTTTCTCCTGGTTGGATGGATTCACGGGGCGGACGCGAGTTACTTGGACGTTCGTTGTGCAAACTGTCCCAGTGAACAAGTGCCTTACCTCCCCATAGGGAAGAAGGTGCCTCCGGTCGTCTTATGGATTCCCGGGGCGGACACGAGTTACTTGGACGTTCGTTGCACAAACTGTCTCAGCTAGTGAACAAGCACCTTGCCTTCCCATTGGGAAGGTGCCTCCGATCGTCTCACCCATAGGGGAAGAAAACTCTCATTTTTTGGCATGAGCCTTCAGGGGTCTTTATCCTCCGAAGAGTTATGCCTCCGAAGAGGGCTTTTCCACGTTTCAACACTTGGAAGTTTTATTTCAATCTTGGTGAAACGTGGGCCTCTGAAGAGGTCATTTGCTTTTGCTGGTCTGTTTGCCCATATCTTTTTGCTGGTTGTCCATATTAGCAATCTCCTGTTATTATTTTTAAGCACACATCATCTTCTTTTGCTATCGGGTCACTTTATCCAAAGAAATCTAATCCAGCTCTAAGTTTGCTTGGAGTACTCCTTATATAGGATCCGACCCTAGAATTTTCGATTGCTTAAATCTTACTTTTGGGTGATGCCAAGGATTGCTTGGTACTATGATGGGTAAGCTTTATCTTAGCTGCCTGCAAATTTAAATCGACATTTTAGCAACATTCAGAGTACTTTACATATCGAAATAAAATGAGCGACTTGCAATAGTAAAGAACACAAGATTTATAGTGGTTCGGCCAAAAGCTGGGCCTACATCTAATTTATAGCTTTTCATTATTCACTTGCACTGGCTTTTACAATTGCTTTCAATACAAGAATCATATATTCGTGGTTCTTTTACATCATTTCAACAATTTTTTTCAAGTAAAGTATGGGCGCAAGTGATTGCTGTTCCAAGCTCTTAGAATTGGTTCTCCTTCGACAGTTGTGAGTTTGAATGTGCCATCAAGAAGCTTTGTGCCTATGACATATGGCCCTTCCAATTTGGCCCAAATACACCTGTGGCTGTCATAATTCTTTTCAGGACTAGGTCCCCAACTTCAAAGCTGCGTTGGCGAACTTTGGAATTGAAGTGCCTGGCTATCCTTTGCTGATGAGCTGCAATTCTGAGCTTAGCCTCTGCTCTTCTTTCATCAAGGAGGTCAAGTGCTTCCAGTTGCAGTTTTTCATTCTCAGCTTGATCGAAATGGATCCTTCTGTGTGAGGGAACTTCCGTTTCCACTGGAATCATTACCTCTGATCCGTATGCCAATGAAAATGGAGTGTGTCCAGTCGTAGTTTTATGGGTAGTTCTGTATGCCCATAGTGCTAATGGCAGCTTATCGACCCAACCACCTTGTGCCTTTTCCAGCTGCTTTTTGATGGTTGACTTGATGATTTTGTTTACTACTTCCACTTGCCCATTTGCCTGCGGATGAGCCACTGCCGAGAAGCTTTTTCAGATCTTGAATCGTTTGCAAAATCCTGGAATTCCTCACTTTCAAATTTTGTACCATTGTCTGTGATTATCTTCTGAGGCACACCATATCTGCAAATGATATTTTTAGTCACAAAATTTATCATCTTTTTAGAGGTAATAGTAGCCAATGGTTCAGCTTCAGCCCATTTAGTGAAATAATCTACACCAACAATAGCATATTTGATCCCGGACTAGGCTGTTGGTAAATGTCCAATGAGATCTATTCCCCAGAAGGCAAATGGCCATGGACTGATCATTTGTGTTAGTTCAGTGGAAGGTGCTCTAGGAATTTTGGCAAATCTCTGGCATTTATCACACTTTCGGGAATAGTCAGCAGCATCTCGACTAATTTCTGGCCAAAAGTATCCATAACAGAGGATTTTCTTTGCTAAAGTTTGATCATCTGTAGGATCCCCACATTCCCCTCCGTGTACTTCAGTCAGAATTGTCTTAGCTTCTTCCTTTGTCATGCATCGGAGTAATGGCATTGAAAATCCTCGTCTGTACAAACGACCATCTTGAACTATATATCTGGAGGCTTTCCTCATCAGCTTCTGTCTTTCTTTTGAACCTTCTGGCAAAGATCCATTAAGTAAATATTCCAATATCGAAGTCATCCAAGATTCTTGCTCTTGAGATACACTCATAATCCAATCAACATCCATCTCATCTGTGCTCGGAGTTGACAAGACTTCCACGGGAACTAATCCCAATAGTTGAGCTTCGCCAGTACTTGAATACTTTGCAAGAGAATCCGCCTTCATTTTCTCTTCCCGGGGTATGTGACTTATTGAATAATGATCAAAATCATCAAGAAGTTCCCAGGCCTTTGACAAATAAGCGGGACGATTTCCCCCTCTAGCTTGAAATTCCCTCTTGACTTGGCATACGATAAGTTGAGAATCGCTGAAGATTTGTAATGCTCTGATATTTAGTTCTTTAGCAATCCTCAAGCCAGCTATAAGAGCTTCATATTCTGCTTCATTATTTGTCGAAGGAAATTCTAATCTCAGTGCATAACACAGTGATCGCCCTTTAGGAGTTTCAAGGATAACCCCTGCTCCGGAACAGTAATCATTCCTTGCACCATCAACATATAACTTCCATCGAATCGAGGCATTATCGGTCACCTCTTCCTCACTATCACCTTTGTCTGTACATTCTGCAATGAAATCCTCTAAAGCTTGTCCATTAATCGCTCTTCTGGGTGATAAGTGATGTCGTACTGGCTGAGTTCAACATTCCATTTCAGAAGACGGCCCGAAGTTTCAGGGCGAAAAAGGACTTGCTTTAGAGGCTGATCAGTGAGGACTTTGATGGGATGAGCTTGAAAGTATGGCCTCAGTTTTCTTGATGCTATCAGTAGACAATAGGCAAGTTTTTCCAGCTTTGAATAGTTCATTTCTGCCCCAGTGAATCTTTTACTAATGTAGTAAACTGGACGCTGAATTCTTGCATCCTCGCAAACTAATGCTGCGCTGAGAGCATGAGACGAAATTGCCAAGTATATGAAAAGATCTTCACCATTGTCGGGCTTTGAAAGTATTGGAGGCACTTCCATATGACGAATCAACTCATCAAAAGCTTTCTGGCATTCAGGAGTCCACTCAAAGTTTTTTCTTCCTTTCTTTAGAGCATCAAAGAACGGAATGCATTTATCAGTGGCTTTGGAAATGAACCGACTCAAGGCGGCAACTTTTCCATTGAGACTTTGCAATTCCTTCTTTGTTCTAGGAGCTTTGACTTCTCTTAAAGTAGTGATCTGAGCAGGGTTAGCTTCGATGCCCCTAGCACTTACAGTGAAACCCAAAAACTTTTCGGACTCCACCCCAAATGAACATTTCAAGGGATTAAGCTTCATTCCGTACTTTCGAAGAACTAAAAACATTTCTGCCAGGTGATCCATATGGTCTACTACTTTCTTAGACTTTACCAGCATATCATCGGCATAAACTTCCATTGTCTTTCCAATCTGCGGTTTAAACATGGCATTAACAAGCCTTTGGTAAGTTGCCCCCGTATTCTTAAGTCCGAAAGGCATCACTTCATAGCAGTAGAGACCAACATCGGTGATAAAGCTCGTGTCCTCCTGATCCGGCTCATGCATCATGATCTGGTTATATCCGGAGTAGACATCCATAAAAGATAGTAATTCATGTCCCGCTGTTCCATCCACCAACTGGTCAATTCTGGGTAATGGGAAGCAGTCTTTGGGGCAAGCTTTGTTTAGATCTGAAAAGTCAATGCACACTGTCCACTTCCCATTAGCCTTTTTAACTAGTACTGGATTTGAGACCCAATTTGGATAAGTAGACTCCCTGATAAAACCATTCTCCATGAGCCGGTCAACTTCTTCTTTCAATGCTGCTGACCTTTCTGGACCCTGAGTTCTTCTCTTCTGTTTTACAGGTGTAAATTTCGGGTCAATGTTTAGAGTGTGCACTGCAATCTCTGGAGATATCCCACACATATCAGCATGAGTCCAAGCGAATACATCCATATTTGCTTTTAAGAATGATATCAGAATATTCCGAGTTGTTGCGTTGAGTTGTGAGCACATTTAACACCTTGTCAGGATCTTTTGAGTCAACAGGAACCGGCACCGTTACTTCCATCGGCACCACTCTATTCTCCCCTGCACTGGCTTTTCTCGGATCCATCTCTTTCCGTGCACCACTATGTTCTCCTATGCTGGGTCCACCCTATAGTTGCTACAAGGTTGATTCTTTGATGCGGACTGGGGCTGCCGCACCTTTTCCTGTTTCTCTTTTCCTCGCCTCACGCAACTCTGTGAGATAACATTCCCGCCCTGCATCTTGGTCCCCCTTAATCACCCCGACTCCATTATCCGTGGGGAACTTTATAGCCAGACACCATGGGGCAAGAACAGCTTTGAATGCAGCAAGAGTGGGTCAGCCTAAAAAGGCATTGTAAGTGGAAAATTCTTCAACAATTATAAAGATCTGCTTTCGAGCTACTTTTCTCGGCCCTTTTCCAAGTTCCACGAACAAACCTATAGTCCCAATCGGCTGTTTGGGTTCCCCAGCGAACCCAGCTATATTAAGTGATGAAGCTTGAATGTTAGCCATTGGAATTTTCATCTGATCGAAAGTCTTCTTGAAGAGAATGTTGCATGAAGCTCCACAGTCAACTAGAACTCTTCTCATAGTAGCCGGCCCAATACCAGCAGATATGACCAAAGGATCTATGGTAGGAGCCTCGATACCCAAAGAATCTCTGGCACTGAATACAATATCGTCAGTAGAAGTCTTTTGTTGCTTCGAAGGTGCATCATTTTCTAATACAAAAACATTCTCTTCCATCGGTCCATGCCTCAAGGCCCGGGTATACCTTTCCATCTCTCCCCAGCTTCTGCCTGCTGGGTAAGGACCTCCAGTTATTACATTGATGACGGGTCTTTTCGATTCATGTTCTTCGGCCTTCTCACTTGAGCCAGGACGGTGAGCGGGAACTTGTTGTCCTTGAGTCGACGAGGTTGGGCCGTTTCTATTCCTTTTCACATACTGTTGGAGCTTATTCTCTTTCAATAGTTGTTCAATTAGCTCTTTCAAGTGACGACATTCGTTGGTGTCATGGCCGGATTGGTTGTGGCATCGGCAGAGCCTTCCACTTTTCTCCATCTTACTTCCAACCCTCAGTTTGGCTGGTGTCGGATAATTGACATCATCTTTGGTTGCAAAGAAGATGTTTTCAGGGGTATCAGTTAAGGGTGTGAAGTTGAAAGGACGGCCTTTCTTTGCATCTCCCTGTTTCTTTCCACCATCATTTCCCCTTTTCTGAGTGTTAGGTTATTTCTTGTTCGAAGCAACACCATTGTTCCCGGCCTCTGCTGATACTACCTTAGCCGGTGCTTGGAGGCTCTCCAAGTGCATGAATTCATCCGCTTTCTTGTAAAATTTGTCAAGCGAGTTTGGTTCTTTCATTTTCAGCCACTTTCCAAATTCACTTGACTTATCAATTGCCCTCATCAGATATGTCAGGATCATGCATGGCTCAGCGTTATCTACCTCAGCCAAAGCTATGTTAAAACGATTCAAGAATGATCTGATGGATTCTCCCAGATTTTGCTCTAGACTTGACAGCAACATTATATCTTTTGCCTTCGAAGAATATAACCGAAATTGCTCCTTGAATTTCCGGGTCAAGTCAGAAAATTGATCTATGGATCGGACCGGCAACTTGGTGAACCAAAGTAAGGCCACTCCCTCCAAATATACCGGGAAATATCGGCACTTGATCTCGTCGGATGCCCCGGCACCTGTCATATGCTAGTCATTTTTATACAGAAACTCATTAGGATCGCTTGTCCCTTTGTATGCCGGAATAGTAGGAGGAACGAATTTTCTTGGGAATTCTGCCTTCAAGATTTTCTCAGTAAATGGAATTTTGCTTGGAGCAAAACCCCATTCTTTCTCATCTTCATCCCTTCGCATACTTTCCTTCATGATCTGACGAACCATGCCTAAGAAATAATCTTCATCATCTAAAGGCTCTGGAGGGCAAACATCAGCCATTCTCTCTGAATTCTATCTTGACAACTGTTCACGGAGGGTCGGCTGTGGCCCTGATCCTCCAACCTGGGGAGATGT
This sequence comes from Allium cepa, assembly GCA_030765085.1. Classification (NCBI taxonomy): domain Eukaryota; kingdom Viridiplantae; phylum Streptophyta; class Magnoliopsida; order Asparagales; family Amaryllidaceae; genus Allium; species Allium cepa. The sequence goes on from CM060935.1 coordinate 282,810,825, forward strand.
CTTCTCCACAGGGTTTGGGCTCTTCGAGAGACGTTCCCTCCTTCAACATCCTGAACTCCCGCAGTAGGGTTTCCATCATTATTAACCGGTTGCTTGTTAGCTCCAAGCAAATCATTCAACTTACTCAAGATCAAGGCGTTCTGGGCATTCTGAGCCTCCAACTGTGCATTATGGGCATTCAATTGCTGATTCAATCCCAAAACTACGGCGTCCAATTCTGCTCGCGTAACTCCAACAGTAGGAGCTGCTTGACTTGAAGGAGGAGAAGTAGCGGTATTCTCTAGAACATTGTCGGATCTCACAGAACTTCGCTTTCTTCCTGGAGCCATTATTTCAGATAAACTTCTGGTATTTAAAGAAATCCTTTCAACAACTTTTCAACAAGCAATGATGAGAGTTTCCTGAGTTCAATTCTCAGTGAAAGCACCAAAATGTTAATGCGAAAATCAGACGCTAACACCTCAGTGTAAGTGTAGTGGATATGAAAGCACCACCCGTTAATACGGGAATCAGAGAGAAACAGTAATTCACAAAAAATGCAGTAAAGAACACAGAGTTTATAGTGGTTCGGCCTATAATCAAGCCTACGTCCACTTCAATCCTTTCTTATTGCTGATTTGATTACAACTTGTTACAATCTCTTTCAAGTACAATTTACTTCAAACGACAAGTAGCTAGAAAAACTTCGATGCGAGAAAGTTCTTCGAATTCATGATTGAATGTCTTGAATTTCCGTTTGAAGTTGATCTAAGCGTTTTGTGTGTGCTTGGAATGTTGGAGTGTAGATTGGCTTGAAGATAGCAGAGTCTCGATGCCTTGAAGAAAATGATCCAAAAAGTCCCCTCCACGTTGGAGTTAATGCTCTATTTATAGAGGAGCTTTCATGGGTCTTAAGTCATTTACGACTTAAAGTGAGTCGTAAGCCGTGAGTTACGGTATAGGATAAGTCGTGGGTCGTTGGCGGGTTAAGGCATCAGGAGTTATGACTTAGCTGGCTCGCTTATGTCCTTTAATACTAACTGATAGGTACTAGCGACTTAAGGAAAGCGGCACGGTCAAAACCTCTAAGTCCAAGGTCGTTACCGACTTAAGCCAGGTTAAGGCCGACAGCAACTTAGGGATAGGTCATAAGTCGCGTTTCCGAGATAAGGCTTAACTGGGTTGCTATGTCTACTGAGTACAAGTCCTGAGTCGCGAACGAGTTAACAGGCACCGGTTTAAGTAACACAACATTGGATTTTCCTTTGTGCTTAGGTCATGAGCGACCTAGCATAAGTTGTAAGTCGGCCCTGGCTTAAGTGAAGTTGCTTTGGGCCTTTCGTGTCTTGAGTCGTTAGGTCGGTCATCTCTTGAGTCGTTTGCCCCCCTTAAACTGTTAAGTCGTCCAACCTCTTGACTCGCTGAGTTGCGTCATTGCTTAAGTCGCTAAGTTGATAACTCGATGAGTCGCTTATCCTTTGAGTCGCTGTCTCCCTTGACTTGTTGAGTCGGTAACTACCTTAAGGTATTGAGTTGGTAACCATTTAAGGCAGTTGAGTCGGTCTATTCTCTTAGGGCAGTTAAGTCGGCAAGCTGTTAGGTCGGCATCTTTCTAAGTCGCTGAGTCTCCTTAAGTCATGAGCCTTTTTGAGTCGTTGAACATAGGAGTTAACATTACAGTTGTACTCGGAGGTATGATTTCAATTTCCAATATATCAATTATAGTTCCATTAGATATGGGTGTTCTTAATCTTTTATATCGAAGATTTGGTCGATAGGTTAGGAATATAAACTACCTATTTGATTATGATTGGTTAATCTGATCGACGCTTGTGCCACTCTCGGATTAAGGTGCACTGACCTTGAATTTGACTTATGTGACCATTTGTCATTTGTAACCCTTATGTTTTAGACTTCATAATAAACAGGGTAAATTTGGGTATACATTGGTTGATGCAAAATGATGCTAGGAACTGTTAGGTGAATAAGATTATTTTCTTACGGAACCCTAGAGGTGAAAAAGAATGACGTCCAAGGAGATGGAATAATTAAAGAAGTAACTGATAGGACTTTAATAAACTGATTTAATTGGTTTTTCACTCTATGTTAGATGGGTGAATAGCTCTGCCTTAAGAAGAGGAAACTTTAATAAATTGATAGAAAACGTTAAAAGTAAATGGAGTGGAATGCCCAGTTGAAAAATAGTATCGATTTAAATGGTTATTCACTCTAAAGTGACCTTTTTGGTTACAGTCCTTTCAAATGCTCAAAAGTGTTATTAATCAATTGAAAGTATGAGTGCAAACTTTCTATGACAATGAAAACAACACTAAGCGAATTGGAATACTGTTTGAAAACTAATGCATGAAGGTGTCAAACTCCTGATTTGCGCTTTTCTTTCTCCTCCAATTATCACTTTTCTGATTTGCACTTTCTAGGATTCGAATAAGAGAGATGTCAAACTCCTCAGCATTGCAAGGCAAGGTTGAGTAGATGCAGTCCCTGTCCTCAACTTCTACAACATGGTCTGATGGAGGTTCCCTCTCCATATCACTGTCCCAGTTCTGGCTGTTTCTTTGATGTAGGATTTTGTTTATTATTGTATTATTATTGTATTATTATTGTCTGTAATCAAACATGACTCTGAAATAGGAGGGGTTTCAGAGTTAAACACCTTAATATGATTTCTCCCCTCTGTTATGTATTGGTTTGTATCATTCAATCTCTTTGCAATAATCTGAATGATGAACTTCGTTGGCAAGGATCTGATTTTGATCAGTGAGTGTCTTTGAATTTGTTTCTTGATCCACGATGATGCTTTCTTGGTTGATACGATCATTGCGCATTTGGTTTTTGACTAATTTTGGGTCTCTTTGCTGAAATTTGGTTCTTGAGCTAGCTCGGCGGATTTATTTTCTTGAACTACTGAATTATCTCCATTTTGAAATCTGTTTTGGGTATCCACATTTGTTTTGAACTACACTACTCTCTAGTGTGTTCAAAACTTTTGCAGATGCTTCGGTGGAAGCCATTCATATTCAACTTTTTGTATAATTGTAATAACCTGGATTTTTAGCCATATGATAATGGGATAATTTTAATTATTGGAACGAGCGTTAGGGCATGCGCTTCGCGCGTGATAATGGCATGTGTCTCATGCAGTATAAGAATATTGTATATGCAATAAATATGTATATGTAAATATGTATAAGGAGAAGTGTGATAAAATACATATGTATATTGTATATGTATGCATATATATATATATTAGAGTCTTTGATTAAAAGTTTTAAAATCTAATTCTGGAAAATAATTAAATAAACTTCACATTTCGAATGTGGGATAATATATATGCGTATGTATGTATGTATGTACAAAACCTATGGTATAAAATAAAGATAAAAAAATATTTGTAATAAGAAGATAAAAAAACATATAAGTGGATTTATATACTTATGTATGTTAAATATATATGTATATAACAATTGATACAATGAAATGCCAAACTTTAAAATGACAAAGTTATGTAAATAGGAAAACAAGTATGTGGTCAAAAGACTTATAGGAAAATATATATATATATATGTATTTATATATATATATAAGCAAAGGGAACATCATAAAAGAAATATCAAGTCAATCACAAATTTAATCAAATCATTCAATCTTCATGTCAACTAGAAATCAAGTCCACTAATTTTCAAATTAGGTCATTGTTTTCAAAATCAACGAAAAAAAGAAGTACTGTACATGAAATGGGCTCCAACCTTATTCTCCTTTCTATACACACACACACACACACACACACACACTTTTTAGCATTAAAAAAGAAGAAGGAAAATTGCCATTAAAACCTTGTAGAAACAAAGTACTCAAGCTCTAATTAAAACAAAAGGCAGCAGTGTCACATTTTTATCAAAGTCTGTGAGTAAAAACAACATCTTTTACTTACTGTAACTTTTGTATTATGCATATGTATTCTTGTAAATTTTGAACAAACTCTTTTTTTGTCAAGCATGCATGTATTAATAGGCTGTATATATGGGTGTTAGTCATGTTATACACCAGAAACTCACAGTAACGTATAAAACATCTATGTTCTTAAAGAAAAAAAGATCTTCCAACATCAAAAATCAGTAGCTCTCAATCTAGTTAGTTTTAGACGATGATACCAAAAACAAAGTTGTGTATTTTTAGTGTAGTTTATTCTAAAATTCATTTTATTTGTTATCATGAAGCATAGAGGATGAAAAGAACATTTTACAGTAAATAACTTAGAAATGACCAAAACTCAAATATCGTAATTTAATCTTTGGTTTATATGAATGTGTTTGTTATTCGAAATGATGATTTTGGAAGTGAAATGGAGATTTTTAGTTATGTATCCGGTGTGGTAAGGGAAGATGATCAAAAGTGGGTTTTTTGTCGAATTTAGGCGGCCGAGATGACGTGGTAGCTCGGTGTTGGTGGAGAAGGTTGCTTGGGTAGTGGGAAAGCCAGGAAAAATGGCGTGGCAAGTTTCGGTGGGTGTGGCGTCGGGGGAAGGTCAATTTTGGGTTTAAGTATTGTTCTCGTATGCGTTTGGTCTTGGATCATTAACGGCGACGAGGAGCAAATAGGGAGGTGCGTTGTGGGGGGAAAAGGAGGAGAAGGACGTTGCGCATGGTTTGGCAAGGTTTGGCATTGATCGATGGAGTGTGGTGGCTTGTTGAGGCATTTGTATGGGTGGAGCCGTCGTTCTAGTTTTTGAGGGAGATGTTCGAATTTTCGAACGATGCCAAGGTTCGAGTTTCGGGTGATGGAATATGATGGGATGGTCGAGTGCGATTTAGGAAGATGTTTGGCGATCATAAGGGTAGGCCGTAGGTGAAGTGCACGTGCATGCAATGGTGCACAGTTGGATTTCTCGAGAATAAACAGAACAGAGGAAGGTAAAGAAACTAGAGTGGGAAGAAGAAAGAAAGGTTTAAGAGTTGGGTCATGTTTTTGTGATTGGGTCGAAGAAACCTGGATGGGCTGGGCTTGTTTAAAAATAAATTAAAGGCAAAGCGATTTAGAAATTGTTATATGCTAATAATCTTTCGATTTTGAAACACTTGTTTCTCATTTATGAATATTCCAATAGACATGAAAGATTTATGTATTGTGATCCTCTCATCTAACTTTATAATCTAAACTAATTTTGTTAATTAATACAGAACTTAATTTATTGTAATAATTAAAGCGGATTATTTAAATCTTATGTTAATGAATAAATAATTAGATTCTTATTTGACTTAAATCTTATGTTGATTAATAAAATTAGCTATTAATTGGATTAGTTAATTTTAATTAACTAATAATAAATTATTTGATAATTTATTAAATTATAACTAATTTTTGATTAAAACTATAAGTAGATTCAATTAATGGAAACTAATTAATTCTAGTTGTGAATTGTATTAATATTTGTTGTTAATCGTCAATTTAGTTAATGATCTATGTTTTGGTTTATTGTTCTTGAATATTTATTTCAATTATTCTTGTCTGTGCCATTACATAGAAAAACGAATTTAAATAACTACAATAAAACGTTGACACGTTTTATTGAAAGTAAACATATGCAATAAATTCCCATATGAAAATATTGATACTAAATATAAATTTTTATTTTAACAATTTGGAAATTTAAAATTTATCATTTTGAGTTCGAAGAGACCGAGATCGGATATCTGCATTATTCGAAACCACTTCGATGAAATAACCACTACAAACCTTTACGGTTCTGATTATAGAGTCTAATATGCTTGAATTTAGTTAATTTAACAAATTTGATCATTTTCAATAAGTAAGATACTTGGACACTGGTATGATATCACCAGATTTTTTATAAAAGTGTTTTGGCTATCCTAAGATAAAAACCCATCATGTATATGTGATGTGGTCTTACGAGTTACCTTGGTTTTTTTGAAGGATTTTGATAACTTAAGTATTCCAAATGAAGTGGGTTTCACTCACTGTCTCTAGCCTGACCCGGATGTAAACTTTATTATAATGCTCGGGTCAGACTGAGTGTTACATGACTCAAGTTAGGTTGCATTGGAGCTCAGGAGACAAGCTGGATGGCAGAAATGTATCATGCATATTTCGATTATATTCCGCTATGTGTTGTAGGCTGTATATTCAGCATTTAAGAACAAGTTATTATTACTGTCTAGATTTATATGTTGATGATTGTACTCTGATAATTTTTATGTACATTAATAGTTACAGTTTTTTGTTTTGTATAAAAAGTTGTTATTGTATATTATATTTTGTTCCGCTGTGGTGATGAGATTCTGTGTTATTGTTATTCCTATTTCTTCTTCTATCTCTTTTCTTCTTAACCATAACAATCGGGTATTTCCGGCACTCAATTTCTCGGCACTCTATACAGGGAACGTACTAATGTTGATTTTCGAGGGTCGAAAATCGTGACCATCACACGTGGTATCGAAGCTGAAGGTTAAGCGAGAACCTTGGTTCTCGTGGGAATTACTCATTAGAGATAGGGTCAATAGTACCCTAGAATGAGTTAAGTGTATTGTATATGAGGGCGTATTTTTTATTTTCTTATATAATGATTTTAAAAAGGGTTTAAAATAATATTTATATAAGATTATATTTTGTTATAAAAAGAAATAATTTTTTTGAATTAACATAGTATATTGAGGAGATTGGTTGTTATTATTGTAATCAAATAAGATTATAAAATCTATGTGGTTATATACATACATATACATATACATATACATATACATATACATATACATATACATATACATATACATATACATATACATATACATATACATATATTTATATATAATCAAATAGAAATTTGGGTAAGAATGAATTATGAAAATGAGTTAAGATAATATAGATTCAAACCAAAAATTAAGTTCCAGAAATTTCTGAAGTGTTTTCAAAGTGTTTTGAAATGAAATAATTTTATCATGATTATATTTTTATAAATACGGAAATAATTTTCCAGGAAATTATTATGGGGTATATGGTGTGTTTGGTTTCTACATATGATAATATTAATCATTGTCACAAATTGGTTGTTGGGTCTTAAAGAAGGTTGTTTATTACATAATAAACAATGATAAAACATAGTGGAATGTTTGAGGAAGTGGAATTGTATAAGCATAATGAATTATAAATAAAAATGGATCTAAATCGAGAAATTTTGAATCTATGTCCCAAAAAAATTGAAATTTATTTCAAGGTTTTTGAAGAAATAATAAATAATAAGTTAGATTATTTAGAATATTTTGATATGAAAATTTTGCTTGAAAACAAGGGTTGTTTGGAAAATTCCAAAGGATTTTTTTTAGATAGAAACCAAGGTTGGTTTAAATTTAAAAGATATGATTTGGTATATAATGGTGTTTGTATATATATATATGTATGTGTGTATATATATATATATATATATATATATATATATAACGATTTCAAGGTGATTTGAAATAGATACCAGGTGTTGAATTTTGGGATTCCCACTGAAATAAGAAGTGTAACCAAAGGAAAATAAGTTTTTGAACCTGTAAGTGGAGGATGATGTTAATAAAAAAAGAAGTGTGGAAATTTAAATTTGGATGGTAAAAATTTAAATTGAGTAAGTTTAAAGGGGTTGAATGAATTGGAAATTAATTCAGGCCAAGTTAAATAAGTTTTGAACTTATAACCTGAAACTGGAAATTTCAAGTTGAAACTAAAATTTAACTTATGGAAGTTAAATAAATTAAATTGTGGAAGAAAAAGGTATAGATTTGATAAGAGTGCAAAAGAAGTTATGTTTGTGAATGGTTTCAAAAAGATTTTTGAAATAAAATAGGATTCAAATTCTGGAAATTAGTAATGGACCAGATTATCAAAATAGTGGATTAAATTTAACCTTGAATATGGAAATTTTAACTTATGCTATGTAGATAAGGAAGTCGAAGGAAATATAATTTATTTGTGTTGGGCGGATTCTCGCCCAGAAGGCCACGAGACCGTGAAGCGTCATGTCCCATGCACGTTTGAAACCAACAGGCACAGTAGGCGTCATCTCCTTGCACTCAAGTGCTCATGTCCATTCGGTACCTCCTTGTACCATGGTCCATTCGGCATTCATGAACCCAAGTTCATTCGGCGTCCATGCCCTCAACTTCATTCGGCTCTCTCTCCTCTCATGTCCATTCGGCACCAGCTCAACACCGGACCACACAATGCCGGTCCAATACTCCACGTCTCCACCGGACCACACAATGCCGGTCCAAGCTACCACTCCCACTCCACTACCGGATCAACCCCCCTACCGAGCCAACCTCATTCGGTCCCCCACTCCATTCGGCAAGGCACAACCACCATTCCATTCGGCATGAACCATGGCCGAACCAACTCCACTGCCACTCCAGCACCACCACCGGACCAAGGGATGAAGTCACCATGAAGTCACCATCACCAGTCCAAGCTCCATGCCGAATGAAGCCTCGCCAAACCAGAATGCTACCAGGCCAGATTGGTCCAGCCCAGGCCCGCTAGCAGCTATATACTTCCAAGACCCCTGCCCCCTACCTCACTCTATAAATAGAGGGGCAGGGGTACAACAATGGCAGACAAGTTTGAGAGCTCAAGCAAGGAAGGAACTTTCAAACTACTTTCATACACTTGTATACAACGCATTGTACTTGTAACCTGAAAGAAAGAAGATAATAACATATAAAGTGGACGTAGGCACATTCTGGCCGAACCACTATAAATCTGTGTGTCTTTTACATTTCAGCCCCTACTTTTCTCATATTTACATACTCATCTAAAATCATTGAAAATTACATATAATCAACTAAATAATACGACTTGGAGGTGTTTGTCCATTTTTTGTGCAAACATTTTTGGTGCTTTCATTGAGAGCTGAACTCAAACTTCATCTTCTCCCACTCAACCTTATTCCTAACGACATCACTCGTTGCTTAGAAATCATGCCTTCCAAACAGAGAAGGGATGTTAACAAAGGAAAGAACATCGCAACTAGCAGCCTTCCAGGTCCAGCAATCACAGATCAGCCCACTTCAACAGCAGTACCAGATGAAAATCAGGAAAATCCAACTGGTCCCGCAACGGAACAACCAATCACTAGGGCAGATCTGGACAGGGTTGTGGCTGAAGTAACTAACCGCTTCACATCCCAACAAGAAACTTTGGTGGACCAACTCATGACACGCTTAAGGGACGCTGAAGAGTCCAACCGCAACACTGAATCATGGGGTGAATCCCAATCCGGAGGATCCCGGAGGCAACAAAGGTCTTCACTCTTCGAACAAGCTATCAACAGGAAAAACGATGATAGGGGCCGCGCCCGGACTCAGCCCGAATTCCGACTCGAGGAAGCCCTTGGAACCGAACCTAGCGGGGGAGGCACCAGGCGAGGGTCGGATGTAGCTGAGCCAGTCATGCCACCTAATCATAGAAACCCCGCTGAACGGAGCCGAGCTAGAACCCAGCCCGAAGTTGACCCCATGGATGTGCTCGAAACAGAACCCCACAGGGGAAGATCAAGGCAGGGGGCAACTGTAGCTGGTCCTAGCGTGCATCCAAGCAGCCAAAGACAACCACTGGATAATGCTAGAGGTGATAGACTGTACCATCCCTACAGGTCATCTGGGCGAGATAGATCCCGCAGGGAAGAACCGAGCTCATTTTTGTCCGCTCCAAGTTCTGACGAGCGGATGGCACGATTATTCAGAGAATGTGTCCAACGGGAGCAAAGGGACCGGGGAATAGGCGCTAGGGTCACCAGTCCCTTTACCCGAAATATCGAAACTGCCATCACTCCCCGGGAATGGAAAATGCCAACCATGGAACCTTACAAAGGAACTTCCGACCCCATCGTACACCTGCAGAGATACACCCAGCATATGCTCATGAGTGGAGCAACAGAAGGAGTATTATGTAAATGCTTTCCGCTATTCCTATCAGATCTAGCTACCTCCTGGTTCTGCCATCTACCCCAAGGATCCATCAACTCATGGGAGATGTTAAAAGAAAGGTTTATTAGCCAGTTCCGCATCCATGTGGAACAACCCAGGGATGCTTATTCTCTATCCAATGTCAAACAGAAAACCGGAGAGACGCTACAACAATATCTAACACGGTTCAACGCCGCAGCGGCAGCAGTTCAAGATGCCGATGAAAAACTCACTCTAATGGCCCTCTGTAGTGGTGTGCATCCAGACACCAAGTTTGCCAGAAGATTAACTAAGGAAAAACCAGTTACCTTGCCTGATTTCTTCCATGAAGCTGGAAAGTATATGAGACTTGAAGACGCTGCTACGGAGAGGCAGCCAGGGCAACAAGGCAAGATAATTCAGGACAAGGTTCCCACTGCAGCTAAGGACGCTCGAAGAAATGAATCTAGAGACAATGCTGGGGGCAGAAAGGGTGAGAAGCGCCAATATCGACCAGGGCCAAGATTTGACTCCTACACTCCTTTGAATGAAACGATCGAAAACATCTACCTAGCCACTCAGGGCGAACTCGGATACAAGCGCCCCCCGCACAAGAAAGAATCAGATAACGCACTCAAGTCCGGAAAGTTCTGTCGCTTCCACGAATCCCACGGACATGACACCAATGAATGCCACCATCTTCGGGACTTGATCGAAGAACACATTAGAAGAAGAAGACTGGAACGTTATGTGAAAAGTCAGAACAGGACTCCAACTCCTGCCAATGAGAACTCAAAGCAACCCCTCCCAGAAGTAGGCGGAGGGAGTCGCAACAATCACAACACCAGTGGCTCTAGTCAAGAGAAGATAGTAGTCCTTACCATCTCAGGAGGACCACACATTGCCGACAGAAGTTGGGCAGAGATGGAAAGGTACGGCAAGTCGCTTAGAAATGCCGAAGGATACGTTAACTCCGTCACAGAAGAACGCCAACCGAAACGAAAAGAGAGCGACGACATCATATTCAGTAGACGCGATTTGGAAGGAAGACAGTACCCACATATGGATCCTATGGTCATCTCTGCCTGGTTCGGCCCTGCTAAAGTTTTTCGGATTCTAATAGACACGGGAAGCTCCGTAAACATCTTGTTCAAACATGCTTTCGACAAAATGAAGTTATCAATGAAGGATGTGTCTCCCTGCGACAAACCACTGCACGGTTTCACTGGAGATGCAAAAATGCCCCTCGGGCAACTTGACCTCTTCGTCGAAATAGGAAGTCATCCCCGCTCCGTGGTGCGAAAACAAACGTTCGTGCTAATAGAGAACCACTCGGCTTACAACGCCTTCTTGGGGAGACCAGCCTTGTCTGACTTCCAAATTGTCCTAGCCCCCTGGTGCCTGAAGATGAAATTCCCGACAGACAACGGAATAGGAGAAGTAGAAGGAGATCAAGACGCTGCCCGAGACTGCTATGTAACTGAGCTTCGCAACAACCGCAGAAAGAATAAAGGAAAAGATGCAGAGACTACTCTCTGCATGAAAAGCTTGGAGGCATAGCAACTAAAGAAAGCCCCTCCTCTTCGATACACAAGCGATCCCTTCAATGAACTAGACCCCCGGGATAAAGAGGAGGAGGCTACCGCCGAGCCTGCAGAGGCTATGGAATTCGTATCTGTAGATAAGCACGATTCAAGTAAACTATTAAAAATCGGATCTCAGCTGAAAACGGAATTAAAGGGTCAACTCATTGACTTTCTCCGCCACAACTTAGATGTATTTGCGTGGACCCACGCCGATATGACAGGAATCTCTCCAGACGTAGCGTGCCACATGTTGAACATCGATCCCACCAAGGTACCAGTAAAGCAGAAAAAGAGGAGCATGGGGGCAGAGCGATCAGCAGCCCTTGATGAGGAAGTAAAAAATCTACTTGCTAATGACTTCATACGGGAAGCCATCTACCCAGAATGGATCGCTAACCCAGTGCTAGTAAAAAAGGCCAATGGAAAGTGGCGAACATGTATTGACTTCTCCAATCTGAATGACGCTTGCCCGAAAGACTGCTTCCCACTTCCCCGAATTGACCAACTCGTGGACAGCACAGCTGGGCACGAACTCCTATCTTTTATGGATGCATACTCCGGATATAACCAGATCCCCATGCACGCTCCCGATCAGGACCACACTAGCTTCATCACCGACCGCGGATTATATTGTTACAAAGTCATGCCTTTTGGACTCAAAAATGCTGGAGCTACCTATCAACGCCTCGTCAACAAAATGTTCGCAGAACTGATAGGACGTACTATGGAAGTATATGTGGATGACATGTTGGTGAAGTCCAGGAAAGCCAACGACCATGTAAGCCATCTGGACGATATGTTTCGGGTACTTCGCCGATATGGAATGAAGCTGAATCCTCTAAAATGCTCCTTCGGAGTATCATCGGGAAAATTCTTAGGATTCATCGTCCACGCCAGAGGAATCGAAGCAAACCCTGAACAAATCCGAGCTTTAAAAGAAATAAGGATGCCTTCCACTCGGAAAGAAATGCAGAGCCTAAACGGAAAGGTGGCCGCCCTAAGCAGATTCATTTCCAAGGCAACTGACAAGTGTGTCCCTTTCTTCGAAGCACTCAAGAAAGACAACGGGAGGTTCGAGTGGACCGACGAATGCTTAAAAGCCTTCCTCAACCTAATCGAACACCTTCAGAGACCACCAGTACTCTCAACTCCAAATGAAGGTGAAGTGTTATACCTATACCTCGCTGTATCATCTCATGCTCTAAGCGCCGCCTTGGTAAGAGAAGAAGACCGCACACAACGTCCGGTTTACTTTGTAAGCAAGAGATTTACGGGGGCAGAAGCCAGATATCCTAAACTTGAGAAGTTAGCATATTGTTTATTGATCGCGTCACGGAAACTGCGACACTACTTCCAGTCTCACTCCATCAGGGTTCTAACCGATCAACCACTAAGACAAGTGCTCCATCGTCCTGACACTTCTGGGCGACTCCTCAAATGGTGCATCGAACTAAGTCAGTATGATATCACCTACCATCCCCGCACCGCTATCAAAGGACAAGCCATGGCTGATTTCATTGCCGAATTCACTACCAACGAAGGCAAGGAACAATCCGAAGTAGCAAAAAACATCAAGTGGAACCTCTTTGTAGACGGAGCATCGAACGAACAAGGCTCGGGGGCAGGTATTGTGATCGTCACCCCCAGGGGAAGAAAGTTGTACTATGCATTAAGATTGGAGTTCACGGCCACTAACAACGATGCTGAATATGAAGCAGTAATAGCGGGATTGGAACTGGCCCTAGAAATTGGGATCAATTCCTTATGTATTCATAGTGATTCTCAGCTTATCGTAAACCAGGTACTAGGAGAATTCCAGACTCGAGGAGAACGGCTCACAGCATACCTAAAGAAAACCAGACTGCTGCTCGATCGATTGGACCATTATCTAATCAAACACATTCCTCGAGAAGAAAACCAAGAGGCAGATGAACTTGCAAAGCAAGCTAGTATGAAGGACAGCACCATTCCCGGAGCACTAGTAATCTCAAGGCAGCTAGCCCCGAGTTTCGAACAAGCGAATCTGATAACTGCAATCGAAGAAGGAACCTGGATGACTCCTATCCGGAAATATTTGCAAGATGGCATACTACTCGACAGGCGTGACGAAGCTAAGAAGATCTTGAGGAAAGTTCCCCACTACACAATGCAAGAAGGCATCCTCTACCGGCGTGGTTTCTCTAGCCCCCTATTAAGATGCGTCGCCGGAAGGGAAGCCAAGGAGATATTAACAAACATCCATCAGGGAGGATGCGGAGATCACACTGGAGGACAGACTTTGGCAAGAAAGATACTCCGATATGGATATTACTGGCCCACACTAAACAAAGATGCCCTAGACTTCGTTAAGAAATGCGACAGATGTCAGAAGTTCGCCAAGATCCCTCGACTACCCACAAACGAAATTACTCAAATGACCAGCCCTTGGCCCTTTGCCGTATGGGGAATTGACTTAATTGGCGAACTGCCAACGGGCCGAGGCGGAGCCAAATATGCTATAGTGGCAGTCGATTATTTCACCAAATGGGTGGAAGCGGAACCTTTAAATAAAATATCTTCAGCAAAAGTTATCAACTTCTTGATCAAAAACATTCTGTGCAGGTATGGAGTCCCCCTCAAAATCGTATCAGACAACGGACTCCAATTTGACAGCGAAGAATTTGCCGACTGGTGCCAAGAGCATGGAATTCATAAAAGCTTCTCATCAGTAGCTTACCCTCAGGCAAACGGACAAGTTGAAGCTGTCAACAAAATTCTCAAAACCCTAATCAAGAAGAAACTTGAAAAGTCAAAAGGCGCTTGGGTGGACGAACTTCCTACGGCACTATGGGCATACCGCACATCTTTCAGAACATCAACGGGACATACTCCTTTCTCTTTGGCATATGGATCGGAGGCAATGCTCCCAGTTGAGACTATTGTGCCTTCCCACCGTAGGATCCACTACAACCCAGAAGAAAACGAAGAACTCCTCCTCATGTCTTTGGATCTGATTGAGGAAAGGAGAAACGATGCAGCACTCAAAGCAGCAGCTCACAAACAAAAAGTGGCAGCACTATACAATTCCAAAGTCAAGCATCGCAGCTTACAAGAAGGAGATCTTGTCCTCAGGCGAATCTTTCCGCGCCCCGGGGCACTGGACCCCATCTGGGACGGACCATATGTAATTCACAAAGATCTCCACAACGGAGCTTACATTTTGTCAACAGTGGACGGAGAGGTGTTCCAGAGGGCATGGAACATCCGACACCTCCGTCGATACTTTTCTTAACTTGTACTGCCCATATGAAGTGAATTAACAAAGAGAATCAGTGGACGTAGGCATTTTCGTGCCGAACCACTTTAAAAAATCTTGTCTCTTTTTAACTTGTTCCTTTATGTCTTGGCTACTTGTTAAGCGTTATCCCTTTCTGTTGAACAAAATTCTATGGCATCTCCACTCAAGACGCACCGCGGCCTCATCTGGACTAGGCCTAACAGGTACGCTACGATTCTATGCACTCGCCAATGAGACTCTTTTGCCCCGGCATCCCTCTGCTGCGGGTTAACTCATTGCGCGCCTGCCCTCAAAGCCAACTGTAATGAGCCGATTATAAGTCATCATAAAGGCCGACTATAGCCGATGGCAGCTCATTACGGCGTTCGGCTCGTCGGTAACTGTGAACCTACTTTAAGCCCCAACATAAGGTGTGGCCAGCCAGGGGTAGTTCACGGCCAACGGCACCCACGCTAGCCGGCCACGGTAAATCGAATAATACCCACGATTACGGACCATAATGGTTCGGGTAGTTACCGTGCGCGATCTCGGCTCCGATGTGTCTTAAGTGCGGCTGTGGTAAAAAAGAAAACTCCCCGCGGAGGCGTAAGATGGGTGACAAATGTCTCCAAGACCCACAGCTAGGGAAAGTGACTACAAAACCCGTTTGCCACGAACTTAAGCACATCGACGGCCTTCCGTGACTGGAAGTTTTACTTTTACTATATTTCCATTTCATTTAAATATTTTTCTCCTATCCTGTATAACAAACTCTAAAGTACAGGAAACCAAATAGGAAGCATTCACTCATGAGGCTCTAAGCCTGCGTACTGGGTGGCAGGGTGCTCAGCTATACCCGTGAACAGTTACACGAGACACTCAAAGCTACCGCCTGCGAATAAAACATGAAGGGCGGTACTCTCTTTTCTTGCACATAAATGCGTAACTATAGCTTATTCATACACTGACACTGCAACACGTGAAATTATATTTCAAGCAAAAAACTTAGCATCAAACACAACTAGAATCACAGGCATATACATAGCTATACTTCTCCAACAACGTATCTAGATAATCACAGCACAACAAGATAGTGATAACGTATTAACATAAAGAGATCAACACGTATTATAGAACTACACAAAGGCTGTCTGATGTCACAACATAACTACATGAAATTATTCGTCACAAATAATATTATTACAACACTTGAATTTTTTAGACTGACATAAACAGTGAAAAAAAAAAGAAACAAAAGGATGGCGGATGCATCCACACTCCGTCACCAACTCCCCCAGCCTACTTAGCCGCAGGATCAGGGCCCCCAGCATGTGGATCTGAAGTCCCACCTGTCCGAATCAGAAGAGGAATTCATTAAATGAACGATCAAGTTATGAAAACACGGAAGGAAAAGAAAGGGAAAAAAAATAACTCACCGGCACCCGCCGCTTGATCCTCATCATCCAGCTGTACACCCGCTTCCTCTGCAGCAAGCAGCCGCATCCCCTCCTTCACCGCCGCTTGCTCCTCCTTTGAGAACTGAGCAGTAACCGCACTCAAGTTGAAAGCCTCTCCGCCTTCCTTACCCGCATTCACCCTGGCCTCCTCTAAAGCCTGGAGATACACCTTGGCCATGACCCGAGGGTAATCGTCCATCCAAGACAAGCCGCCCTCCTTCCAAGTGTGGAAGTACATATCCTGCAACATCTCATCCATCATCCCCTCGTTTTCCTCAAACTCCCTCACCCGGGCTTCAGAAGCTTGCAGCTTGGCAACGGCGGCATCCCTCTCTGATTGGTACCTTAAGCAGTCAGCCTGGAACTTCCTCCTCATTTCCTCCTCCTTCAACTTGAGGGACCTCCTCATCTCCTCCATCTCCTCCTTCAACTCGGCCTGGGCCATCTCCGCAGCCTCGAGCCTCCCGGACAACTCCTCTACCCGCTCGAGATCCGCATTTCGAACCTCATCCACCGTTGTAATAGCCATGTTAATCCGCTCCCTGCAGGTGACCTCCATTTTCCGTAACTCCGCCCTACTTGCCTTCTCCATGGTCTCTTTCAGACGCTGGGAAGCTTCCTCATGCTGGGAGATCTGGATGGCTTGGTCGGCAAGCTGCTTGGCCTGATCGGCAACCTTTAGCCTTAACCGAATGTTAGCACTCCCAATCTCCTCCCCGGCCTTGACCAATCGAGCATGATGCTCCATTAACTTCTTAGTCTCTTCGGCCACCCGATCAATATTAGCCTTGGCCTCGTCCCCCATAGTAACTACTCGGGTAGTAAGCAGATCAAGATCTAGGGACTTGGCCTCATCCAGCACTCTTACCATGGGGTTGCGGGGAAGAAGGTGCTCGCCCGTGGCCTCATCAAATGAAATGTCTTGAGAGCTTGGGTCTAAATCGGGATGACCGGAAAAGGGGTCACGAGGCACGGGGTGAGGCATATCGGGACGCCTTATGCGAAGGATAGTAGGGCTCTTGGAAGGAGGAGGAGGGGGGCCGGGCTCCATGCTCTCCTCCGTAGTATCAAGAGGAGGCTGAGTAGGAGGAGGCTGAATAGGAAGCTGCGAAGCAGAAGAAGACTCAAATAGGGAACGGCTCCGCTTCCTTTTCTGAATACTCTCTTCAATGACCCCGAGGAGAGGACGATACCTAACCACGTCCCCAGTACGACCAGTGGGAGGCTTCGCAGAAGCCCTTCTCGACTTGAAGTGTTCGAGGCGGTGTCGAATATCTGAAGTTTTAACCACCTGGCCTGCCCCTGGGATAACGAACGAGTGTTACGAACATACAATAATCCGCAGTTCATGAAAATGTGCTAAGTTAAAAAGAAAGAAAAGTGAGAAGACACATCTATTATACAAACCCGGCGGAGGAGTGGGATACTGCAATAAGTCCTGGATCTCATTCCAGGACGGAAGTGAACCGTAAAAAATTTCTAAGTCCCTATCGAAAATGGAATCGGCAGAAGACAAAAGTTCACCTTGCATCGCCGGGGTCACCCTAGCTGAGGAACCCTTAGAGGATGGGTCAGTGCTAACCACAGCTTTGCCGGTTTCCTCTGCCTTCTCCGTTTCCTTCTCTGTTTCCGACTCCCCCTCTGACTCCCCGAAGGCCCGACGGAGAGCCTCATCCAGTTCGAGGTCCTGCTCAGAGGTTAGAGCAGCAACACCGCTACCACCCTGACCATCGCCATCTCCTCCACCCTCCGACCCTTCTCCAACTTCACCTCCTTCCTCCTCTTCTACACCTTCCTCCTCCGGGACATCCGGGCAAGTACTTGGAGAAGGGCCATCGGACTCCTTGAGCTTCTTGCCTCCTACGACTGGACGTTGTGCAAAGGGCTTCCTCTTGCCACCCTTCGCTGTCACCCCACCTTTAGGCTGGGCAGCCTTCTCTTCTGCCGTGTCCCTCTGTTTGACTACGGACTGATGTGGGAGGATCAAATTATACGACAAGAGCCTGGCATTCCTAATCAGATAAGCAGCCGATCTGTCTCTCCCGGAAATAGCTTCAATTTCTGCTGCCATCCGAACCAAGCGATCATCTTCCACAACCGCAAAACCACCTGTCGCTAGCAAGAAATAAAAGCGCATAAGAGAGTGAATTACAGCCAAGACAGGAATTATGAGTAGAGTTTTTACTTACATCCGGAGGTAAATCGGCGAATAGAGACGGAGTCATCCCTGACAAAGAACCATTCCTTCTTGAACATGCTATACTTCGAGTATAAATCCAAAACAGGCTTGAAGGAAACGGCTGACTCCAAGCTAATATATGGGGACCCCTTCCTGTACCCCCTCAGATTGTACAGATATCGTATTTCCCGGTTGGAGGGGGCGCGCCCATATCTCTTCTGGAAGATAGCATATAAGCATACCAGAATGGCATAAGAGTTGGGCTGAAGCTGGAATGGAGCCACCTTCAGATAAGTGACGAAGCTTAGTATCCAGGCGTTGATTGGAGGAATAGCCCCGCACATGCAATGGTACCGGCTATAAGCGAAGTACCCCTCAGGGGGATCATATGGCATGACCCCTTCCCCCGGTAACAACATAAGAGCCCTGTCTATCCCAAAGGAACGGGATATAACGTCAAGTTGCTCCTCCTTTAAGGAGCTTGGGAAGCAGTCAGGGGGAGAGTTCAAAAGTTCCTGTGGACCACATCCGTCCACTAGAGACTTCGGAATAGGTCGGTGTTGCCCGGATCCTGATTGGACTGGGGGCGAGGAAGAAGAAGGCTCTCCTGTGCCTCTAGACTTCTTTCTGTCTGATCGTGTTTCCGCTTTGCGAGACATTTTCTGCAGCACAAGAAAAACCTAATATTAGAACAAGGAAAATAGAAAAGTAAACAAACAAGTGCGTGCAAGTGTGGAATTTCATTCGCAAGCTGAAGTCTTCCAGATCACAAGTTCATTCGGTTTCCATGTTCATTCGGCTTCCAAGTTCATTCGGTTTCCAAGTTCATTCGGTTTCCAAGTTCATTCGGTTTCAACCCCATTCGGTTTTCATCTCATTCGGCTCCAAGGCAGTAGTCCCATTCGGTGAAGCAAGGACATACGTGTGTATTCGGTAATAAGTATATACCTGGTTCGGTATAAGGTTGGTTCGGCAAACACTTGATTCGGCAATGGAGTGATTCGGCTCTACTCGTTCGGTAAAGAAAAACAAGGGGGGTACGGCCTCTATATATAGGCAAACTCACAACCACCGAACCAGATGTCTCGCCCAACCGGACCAATGATACCGGACCACCAGAAGCCGGATGAGAATAGCCGGACCAACCAAGAACCGAATGGAACCCTCTATCTACCGTCCAAGACCAGGAACTGGGGGCACGCAGGCGCTTCACTCAGATAAGTACCAAACTCTAGAACTAACTAATAAAATAAGATTATGCTAACGATGAATAAGTCGTAAAATGCTCACTGACGTGGATTAAATCGTTTACACGTGTACGCGACCTCGAATGGTCCACAGGCACGCTCTGAATGGTTATTTACCCTACCATCGTGGGAATTTACACTTTGACACACATTCTTAAGCCCATCGGTCATATGGATATTTGATAATTATTATGAAATGGCTAAGCTACTTACACATGTACGGGGTCGCGAACGATCCCTAGGCATGCTCTGAGCTGGCGATAAACCACCTTGGCAAACGACCCAGGAACCCACTCTAACGTAAACCTGGCATCGACGATGCTAAGCCCCTTCGGGGCACACTTGCTCGTCCCGAGCGACACAGTTCACTTCATCTCAAATATTCCAACCACGAACGGTCGTTATTTGAAACCACACTAAAACTGTAAATTCCTTTGCAGGACATCCGCAGGATACGAACGTCCAGCCCATGGCGTTACGAAACAAGCCTTTCTATCACCAGGAAACAAAGCGCGACACGTGCAAGCACGTGCCCCACTTTGGGGGGCAAATGTTGGGCGGATTCTCGCCCAGAAGGCCACGAGACCGTGAAGCGTCATGTCCCATGCACGTTTGAAACCAACAGGCACAGTAGGCGTCATCTCCTTGCACTCAAGTGCTCATGTCCATTCGGTACCTCCTTGTACCATGGTCCATTCGGCATTCATGAACCCAAGTTCATTCGGCGTCCATGCCCTCAACTTCATTCGGCTCTCTCTCCTCTCATGTCCATTCGGCACCAGCTCAACACCGGACCACACAATGCCGGTCCAATACTCCACGTCTCCACCGGACCACACAATGCCGGTCCAAGCTACCACTCCCACTCCACTACCGGATCAACCCCCCTACCGAGCCAACCTCATTCGGTCCCCCACTCCATTCGGCAAGGCACAACCACCATTCCATTCGGCATGAACCATGGCCGAACCAACTCCACTGCCACTCCAGCACCACCACCGGACCAAGGGATGAAGTCACCATGAAGTCACCATCACCAGTCCAAGCTCCATGCCGAATGAAGCCTCGCCAAACCAGAATGCTACCAGGCCAGATTGGTCCAGCCCAGGCCCGCTAGCAGCTATATACTTCCAAGACCCCTGCCCCCTACCTCACTCTATAAATAGAGGGGCAGGGGTACAACAATGGCAGACAAGTTTGAGAGCTCAAGCAAGGAAGGAACTTTCAAACTACTTTCATACACTTGTATACAACGCATTGTACTTGTAACCTGAAAGAAAGAAGATAATAACATATAAAGTGGACGTAGGCACATTCTGGCCGAACCACTATAAATCTGTGTGTCTTTTACATTTCAGCCCCTACTTTTCTCATATTTACATACTCATCTAAAATCATTGAAAATTACATATAATCAACTAAATAATACGACTTGGAGGTGTTTGTCCATTTTTTGTGCAAACAATTTGTAGTAAATAAAAATGATCGAGAACAAATAAAATAATATTTAGACCCATTCGTAATGGATAACAAACCATTCGTAAAACATATCTAGACCCAAAAGAATAGACAAACAGATACAATTTTCCGCAATTCTTAAACACTAGGTATGGATTCCAAACTCAGGTCGGAATACCTCAAAGTATATATAACTTGTCCCTCTTCGAACTTTGATCCTCATAAGAAATTACAATAGAATTTTAAATTTGGTTTTAACCGAAATCGTTTCATTGATGAAATCAAATTTTACTTCATATTTAAGTTAACCAATTTATTTCAAATTTAAATTCCAAATTTATTAAAGTTTACAATGAAAAGCTGATAGAAACTGATGTAGAGAATTCGAAAAGGAACTTCCTACAAGGAATCGCACGGCCACCACCACACCCAAAGCTTCTCCCTCGAGCCGCCACAAAGCCATCAAAGAATTGACAATCAAAGAGATTGATAGAAAAGGATTGTTTCCGTGTTGTAGGCTTTTGACCATTTGTAGCGGTATTTCCCTGTCCCCTATCTCATACTTTTCTTGCACTCATACATACTATCAGTGGATAGTAAGAGAATTTACTGAGGCGTACAGACGGATATCTTAGGGATACACTCATTCTAGGGTAAACTTCACCCTATCTCTAATGTGTTACCTAATGTGTTATACTCCTGAGCTAAAGTTCAACCTTCAGCTCTGATACCAAGTGTAACGACCCTGACTCGACCTTCACCTGGAACCAAACCCAGACAACTAAAATCCCCTGCCGACGATGATCGTGGTAACTGGAACTGTAACAACCCGCCTATTTAGCGATTACATATTTAAACGTTTGATTTAAATATGGCGTCGTTATTTGGATTTTAGGGTCCGAAATGTTACTTTTTGCAAACGGTCGAATTGGGACTCGAAACCACTTCCATTGAGTTCAAAGCGTCGTTTGCGATCTTTTTGAGTATAAACTTTGATATATTTGGAGTAAGTCGAATTTTGCTATTTGCTAAGTGGGCTTTTAGGTTTGGGTTTCACCCAAACTGTTCTATAAACCAACTCAGCCCTTCTCTCCTTCCATTCACTTATTCATTTCATAAAACTTAAGCTAAAAACTGATAATGGTGGAAGAGAAAGAAATTAGAAACTCCTAGCCCTAGATCCTCTTGCAAATCCAAATTCTTGCTCCAAAATCAGAGTAGAAGCCATTGGTAAGTTCATCTCCATCTTCTCCATCTCTTCTCCTCTTCAATTTCAGTAATTTCCTAACCCTAACTTAGGAAATACTTGCTTTGATTCTAGATTGAAGCTTGTAGTGTTGAAGTGGAGTGTAGTTGGTTGATTCCTTGCATTTGTGCTTCTTCATCTTCTTTGTTTTGTGTAAAAAGGTGAGTTTTTGGAACTCACATCTAAGCTATTGCTTTTGTTGAGGTTAGGTATGAATTACTAACCTCTATTCATGTCTATTGCATTGGATTTGGATCGATTGGTTTCGATATATTTTGGCCACTTTGGCCTAGGCAAATTGTTGCCCAGACCAGGTGACCAGACGTCTGGTTACCAAGCTCAGACGTCTGGTTTGTACCTGGAGTGAAAAATATAAACATACGGCAGTTGAAAGAAAGTCAGAAACCACTCTTAGACGTCTGACCCTCAATTTCAGACGTCTGAATGGTTTCAGACGTCTGGTTCGCAAAATCAGACGTCTGGTCTGTTTTGCTAGGATTTTCCAAAGGACAAAACCAGACGTCTGAATGCACCCTACAGACGTCTGGAATCCCCTGTTTTGCCTGTTTTGCCTATTCTTGGTTGATATTTCATTGATTATCGATGTTTGTCGACTTGGTTTGTGATTATCATTCACGATTGACTTTGATGACTTGTTTTTGACTTCATTCACGGGTTTTATAAATAATCTCTCCAAATCGTATTAAAAGCTCCCTTTTCCAAATTATTAATTCTATTTAAAACACACACTTTCGCACGTCGAGCGAAGTGGAAGGATGATTAAATGGTTGGGCAAAACACGGACCATGAATCTGTGCGTTTATCCTTCCGATTAACCCCAACCTATTCAATTGATCGTTTTTGACCTTCGGGTTTAGTTTACCGATGATATGAGGTAAATTTGTACTGCTTTGAGTGTGAAAGTGGTTGACGGATAGTAAACCGTTTAGTGCGAACGAGTGGTTATGAGACATACGTTAACACTTTTCGGGTTCCTTTTCGAGAGTTGTGACACATTCCACCAGTTAGTTGTGTCCAGTACTGGGTCTTCGACCTTCACCACTACGGCTTGTCGCCCTATAGTATCGCTCCGATGTTGGCCTTATGTGCCGGATGGGTGATATTGGGTTTGTGCCTTCGGGTTTGTCGCCCTATATAGTTTCGCTCTGATGTTGGCCTTATGTGCCGCATGGGTGATACTTGGGTTTGGAGCCTTCGGGCTTATGGATCCTTGTTGTACAGTACTGAGCTCGAGCAATCATATGTTTCATTGATATTATATTCCCTTGGTATCGCCCATCGTGTTGGTCTGTTTGAGCCGCATGATGTATAACGATTACCTTGTGGAACTTGTATACCTTATTAGTATTTGTTATTTGCCATTCGGCTTGTTTTGGGATATTCGTATCCTTTGTTTCTATATGTTGCCGATGATATGAGGCTTGTTCTATATGATTCATCTCTTGTTGATGATTGTGTTATCTCCTCTAGAGATATTTGTTATACTGTATGACCTTGCAGGTTTATTATTGTTCAGTTTATCTAACTGATTTGTTTAGCTAGACTGACCCGGGTATTTTATACTCGGGTCAGACCGAGATGTTTCAGGTTAGGTGCTTTGGACTTAGCCTCTTTTGCTTCCGCATGGACTATTCTGCTGACTCCTTTTTGTCTTAGCTTTTTGTGTAGTCCTTTCTGTTATAACTCTGATATGTATTCTATTAACTCGTCTGTATATTGTGGTTTGCTATACCACTTGACATGTACTATTTTGTATACTCTGCTTTGTATCAGTATATGTGTGTATGTGATGATTTACTGTTCTGTGATGTATATTACATTTGAGTTGTTATATTCTGTTCTGATAGATCCTATAGCCATTGTAGTCTTGCTTTAAATATTTATTGAATACGTCGAACTGTTTGTGATTCTACTTTTCGACGTGTTTAGTGAATAGTTAAGGTAAGATTACACATGGTCGCTCCTATCCATCCTTATTCTCCGTGTTAGCAGACAGTATTATCTATACAATACTCTTTGCTAACGTGGATATAGAGGTGGGGCGTCACAGCTTGGTATCAGAGCCAGGTTCAGAACAAAATATGATAAACACAGAATAGAGCACATATTACGATACATCAGAGTGTGATAAGTGATACAAATCTTTGAATCATCGTGTGTCTCTATTCCTTCTACCATCAAAGGTTAGATAGGATTTGGGAATATGCCTAGGAATGCATTTAAATTCTGTAGTATTCCATATTGAATTATCTACCTGGGGAATAATCTTTACCTTATCTTAACTTTCAGCTTATGGCTGGAAGAGACGGAGGACGACGCTCGGATGCTGGGCAATCCAGTGGCTCACATCCGGACGGCGTCTATATGTCTGCCGATCAATTTTTAGAGTGGTTTAGGAGCACACAGCCTCCAGCTCCTACTCGAACATCTCCTCCATGCAAGTCCACCTTCGCACGTTTGTGCAGTGATTTTTCTCATCTTGGAGGGAAACCATTTAAAGTCTCCGAGATTGTTCTTGAGGTCCAAGCTTGGGTTCGCATGTACGAGCATGTTCTCTCTCGCATGGATCTTTCTGACCAGGATAGGGTTCTTGTAACTTCTAGCTTATTGCAAAAGCGTGCCCTTGACTGGTACGAGCTTCTTTTAGTTGAATTTGATGAGTCTGCTCTTTCTTGGACTCAGTTTCGGGAACGATTCGAACTCAAGTTCGTTCCTGAATCTGAGAAAGCTTTGTTGTCCCGACGCTTTCTTGAATTGAAGCAAGGGGATTCTTCCGTTTCTGAATATGTTGCATCTTTCGAGGCCTTATCTAAATATGGTCTTGAATTCATTAGTACCTCGTATAGGAAGAATCTGAAATTTGTATCTGGTCTTAAGAAATGTCTTAAGAAGTCTTTAATGCTCCAGCTTAAACTTTCCTTTGAGGAGGTGGTTGATTCGGCACTTCATCTCGAAGCCTTCGAGAAGGAGTGTGATTGTGGGAATGATGTTGAGGTTCGTAAGAACGCCAACAAGAGGCAGTTTCCATTCGATAAGCGGAAATTTTTCCCTTCCAAGAAGAAAAAGCCCGTTGAATCTGATCCTCAGTCTCAGTCTCAGTCTGTTGGAACACCTTCCACTCGGAAGTGTTTCAATTGTGGTTCCCCTGATCATGTGATTCGAGCTTGCCCTATGCCTCTCTTCTGCCACTATTGCAAGAAGGAAGGCCATCGTATTTTCACTTGTCCTATTATTTCGAAAAATCCTTTATCTAGCAAGCTAAAGATAACGGATGCTTCTAGAGGTTCTTCTCAGAGAAAAGGTACATCTCCATCTGTTTAGGAAGGTTCTATTTTATTTCTTGACTATTTTATTCGAGCTCTCTTCGATACGGGGGCTTCACATTTTTTTTCGTATCGAAGAAGCTCTTCGATGATTTATCTTTGGATGTTTCTTGTATGGTTACTTCTTTGAGAATTGCGAATCCGAATTGGTGGATCCACAACGCTCAATTTGCTTGTATTAATGTCGAGATTATTTTATGAGATTTTTCTTTCCGAGCCAATTTGCATGTTATGCGTTGCTTAGGCTTCGGAATTGACATTTTTGAAAGGATTGACTTAATATTATGAAGCCATATCCTATATCTCGAGTGGACTATTCATCCTCGACATTTTCTATCTGTTAAACAGATTTCTATCTTCCTTTGTGATTTCGATTTCCAATTTGATGGCATCATTTTTCTTTAAGTCCTTATGATGAGGAAAGTGTTGTTTCTCTCATTCTTGTAGTTTGAGAATTTTCTGGTATTTTCGGTCTTGTCTTAGGATTATCACCTAAACAATCTTTTGTTGTAGTGTTAAGGTGTTTTTAGCTCGACCTTACCACCGGTTTTCATTTGACTACGAGCTGCGGAAGTTAGCATTCCACTTACCGCTCTCCGCACTCGTTGTAATTCTTATGAATGATTTGTTGTGTCATTTAGTTTTTTCAGCTCATTTCACCCATTTTATGAATCGAGTATTCTGTGAATATATCGATGATTCCATTTTGGTATTTATTGATTTTGGATGGAAAATAGAAATTTAAAGAATTTTGCAAATCTTTTTCATAAGATTTATTTATAAGTATAATTGGATTTTTGTTCTTTAAACGAACAAAGAAGATTTATAAAAGTTTTTAGAAACATGTTTATCATATAGAAGATGATTTTGTGATTGTATTGCCCATTGAGTGCTTTAAGAATTCTGGTCGATGCGCTTGATCAACGTTATCGATAGGAATTTCCTAAACGCTTTAATGAGACAATCAGGCACAGTAAATTGATTTGGAATAAGTAAATTTTTCTTGAAAGATTATTACATAAAGATAATTGTTATTTTGAAAGTCTTAGCTTTTTGGAAAAGAAAATTAATTTAAAAGAACTGTTTCTTTTCGATATCCCTATTCTTGTTATTCCCGTAGGGAACCAATGCTTTATCTTTTGTACCAATGCTAATCGTATTGGTTTGGATGCCGTTCACTTGCAAAAAAAAGAACGTGCTATCATTTATTCTTCTAAATAGTTATAGCCTATCGAGATTAGATATGCCACTCATGATTTAGTGCTCGCGGCTATCGTTTTCGCTTTTAGAGTTTGGCATCATCGTTTATTTATGGCGGAGAAATTTGTCCTCCACCTCGATTATAAATCTTTGGAATATTTATTTTCTCATAAGGAGCTTAATGATGGCTTGAGTTCCTTGCATCTTATGACCTTGATATTTGTTGTATACTCCCGGAAGGGGGATCGTGTTGCCAATGCACTTTGTTGTAAGCAACAAGTGATTGTTTCTTTGTTGATGTCCGAATGGAATGATCTTTTTACCAAGTTCATCGGACGTTTTATTGTGCTTCTTTTTGTCGGGCTTCGGTTCATTGACGTATTGTTTGCATTACGTCGGTGTTCTGAATATTTGAGCTTAGGAATCTAGAGATTTCTCTAAGCAAGCAAGTTTGGGCTTATCTTTTCGTGCCCTTTATTGTGAGCTTCTTCTTTGGATATTCTTTTGTGTTGATATGCCTTTTGGCTGTTACTATTTATTTTATCCTTAAGTATTGCAAGGATGCAATTTCTTTAAGGAGGGGAGATCTGTAACAACCCGCTTATTTAGCGATTACATATTTAAATGTTTGATTTAAATATGGCGTCGTTATTCGGATTTTGGGGTCCGAAATGTTACTTTTTGCAAACGGTCGAATTGGGACTCGAAACCACTTCCATTGAGTTCAAAGCGTCGTTTGCAATCTTTTTGAGTATAATCTTTGATATATTTGGAGTAAGTCGAATTTTGCTATTTGCTAAGTGGGCTTTTGGGTTTGGGTTTCACCCAAACTGTTCTATAAACCAACTCAGCCCTTCTCTCCTTCCATTCACTTATTCATTTCATAAAACTTAAGCTAAAAACTGATAATGGTGGAAGAGAAAGGAAATTAGAAACTCCTAGCCCTAGATCCTCTTGCAAATCCAAATTCTTGCTCCAAAATCAGAGTAGAAGCCATTGGTAAGTTCATCTCCATCTTCTCCATCTCTTCTCCTCTTCAATTTCAGTAATTTCCTAACCCTAACTTAGGAAATACTTGCTTTGATTCTAGATTGAAGCTTGTAGTGTTGAAGTGGAGTGTAGTTGGTTGATTCCTTGCATTTGTGCTTCTTCATCTTCTTTGTTTTGTGTAAAAAGGTGAGTTTTTGGAACTCACATCTAAGCTATTGCTTTTGTTGAGGTTAGGTATGAATTACTAACCTCTATTCATGTCTATTGCATTGGATTTGGATCGATTGGTTTCGATATATTTTGGCCACTTTGGCCTAGGCAAATTGTTGCCCAGACCAGGTGACCAGACGTCTGGTTACCAAGCTCAGACGTCTGGTTTGTACCTGGAGTGAAAAATATAAACATACGGCAGTTGAAAGAAAGTCAGAAACCACTCTTAGACGTCTGACCCTCAATTTCAGACGTCTGAATGGTTTCAGACGTCTGGTTCGCAAAATCAGACGTCTGGTCTGTTTTGCTGGGATTTTCCAAAGGACAAAACCAGACGTCTGAATGCACCCTACAGACGTCTGGAATCCCCTGTTTTGCCTGTTTTGCCTATTCTTGGTTGATATTTCATTGATTATCGATGTTTGTCGACTTGGTTTGTGATTATCATTCACGATTGACTTTGATGACTTGTTTTTGACTTCATTCACGGGTTTTATAAATAATCTCTCCAAATCGTATTAAAAGCTCCCTTTTCCAAATTATTAATTCTATTTAAAACACACACTTTCGCATGTCGAGCGAAGTGGAAGGATGATTAAATGGTTGGGCAAAACAAGGACCATGAATCTGTGCGTTTATCCTTCCGATTAATCCCCAACCTATTCAATTGATCGTTTTTGACCTTCGGGTTTAGTTTACCGATGATATGAGGTAAATTTGTACTGCTTTGAGTGTGAAAGTGGCTGACAGATAGTAAACCGTTTAGTGCGAACGAGTGGTTATGGGACATACGTTAACACTTTTCGGGTTACTTTTCGAGAGTTGTGACAAATTCCGCCAGTTAGTGGTGTCCAGTACTGGGTCTTCGACCTTCACCACTACGGCTTGTCGCCCTATAGTATCGCTCCGATGTTGGCCTTATGTGCCGCATGGGTGATATTGGGTCTGTGCCTTTGGGTTTGTCGCCCTATATAGTTTTGCTCTGATGTTGGCCTTATGTGCCGCATGGGTGATACTTGGGTTTGGAGCCTTCGGGCTTATGGATCCTTGTTGTACAGTACTGAGCTCGAGCAATCATATGTTTCATTGATATTATATTCCCTTGGTATCGCCCATAGTGTTGGTCTGTTTGAGCCGCATGATGTATAACGATTACCTTGTGGAACTTGTATACCTTATTGGTATTTGTTATTTGCCATTCGGCTTGTTTTGGGATATTCGTATCCTTTGTTTCTATATGTTGCCGATGATATGAGGCTTGTTATATATGATTCATCTCTTGTTGATGATTGTGTTATCTCCTCTAGAGATATTTGTTATACTGTATGACCTTGCAGGTTTATTATTGTTCAGTTTATCTAACTGATTTGTTTATCTAGACTGACCCGGGTATTTTATACTCGGGTCAGACCGAGATGTTTCAGGTTAGGTGCTTTGGACTTAGCCTCTTTTGCTTCCGCATGGACTATTCCGCTGACTCCTTTTTGTCTTAGCTTTTTGTGTAGTCCTTTCTGTTATAACTCTGATATGTATTCTATTAACTCGTCTGTATATTGTGGTTTGCTATACCACTTGACATGTATTATTTTGTATACTCTGCTTTGTATCAGTATATGTGTGTATGTGATGATTTACTGTTCTGTGATGTATATTACATTTGAGTTGTTATATTCTGTTCTGATAGATCCTATAGCCATTGTAGTCTTGCTTTAGATATTTATTGAATACGTCGAACTGTTTGTGATTCTACTTTTCGATGTGTTTAGTGAATAGTTAAGGTAAGATTACACATGGTCGCTCCTATCCAGCCTTATTCTCCGTGTTAGCAGACGGTATTATCTATACAATACTCTTTGCTAACGTGGGTATAGAGGTGGGGCGTCACAGGAACCCACGGCACTCGTCCCTGAGCAGCACCACACTCCCATGCTCCGATCCCCCTTCATGCGATAGCTTTCGATGCCTCGTCGACAGCACAACAATCCTTTAAACTTCAACAAACAAACAACCCATAAAACCCTAGATCGACGAATTCCTATCGCTACAGTATTTTATAAATTACATATTTTTTCTAAGTTCACCGACGCTCCAACTAACTCCACTAAGAATCAAGACCTGCAGTTTGCCGTAGTTCACCAGAAATTGACAAAAATGCCAATTCCGTTCATCTCACTTTTTCACATGATTTAATGAACTAAAAATTTTGAAATTTGTTTTAAAAATCATGGTTTTCCAAGACAAACCCGATGATGTGGATGAATCGATTAATTATGAGATTTGAATTTATCATATTTATGAATTTTTTTACTGTAAATTCAAATTTCCAAATAAACTTAATTTAATTCTCTTCGAAAATATTTTTTAAGCCTAATTCTTGATGATACAAACATATTTCATTTAGATCATGAAGCCTAAATTGAATTAGAGAAGTAGGATTTAAATTTTCTTCCATATTTTATTTCCATCTTTAACAGGTTTAAGACCTGTAAAATTTAGAGCAGACATTCATGTCTGTTCCAAACATGCATAATTAAATCTATATATTTGAACATGTAGGAAAGTTCACGTCATCATTCAAACACATCTCATATCACACTTCAGAAATCATCAAGTTAAAATCAGGTTAAGTGGTTTTCTCACCAGTCATGATGAAGAACAGAGACAGAGAAGAATAGAGAATAGCCTAGAAATGATTTTTGATTCTTGAAATTGTTCTGAAGCTTCATGTTTGAGTTGTTGGATTTACTTTAATCTAGGACTTGACTTTAATTCATCTTGCTTTTGTTTTGCTCCTCTGATCCTTGTATTGCTTTAATTTGATTTCCCAGGCTTGATTCAAGATGAAGATTATTTGATCAGGCTCTGTCCAGATTTGAAAATTTGGAAACCTGAATTGGAAAATGTTTTGAAACTGAAGCTGTTGTTGTTTGGAACGAATCCATATCCTTTCTTTTCTTAAACCTGATGTTGTTGCTCAGGTTGAAAAATGGTTTTGATTTTGAATTGTTTTCAGACTTTTGATCTTTTCAATGTTTTTCAGGTTTGAAGCTTTTTAGGTTTTGATTTCTTGATTCATTTTGAATTTTCATTCCAGGTTGATATTAAAAACTTGAGAGAATAGTAGTTTCTTTTTTCTTTTAATACATCTTAATATAAATTTTCAAATTAAAAGAAAAATATATCTTTCCACTTATCTATTTGTATTAACACTTGTTAATTCACTTATGTAATAATGTTACAAATGTCTTAATATATTTTTAAAACACTTACACTTGTTTAATTCAATTAAATTTATGTTTAGCCCCTTTGTTTTAATTTATTTAAAAATTATGTCTTAAACCCAACTTCATTTTAATTTATATTTTAAACCCTTTCTTTTATAAATTACTTAATCTTTATATTTACATATGTTTATGTACTAGATTTCCTATTTAGTTTAAATATGTACAAAACTAATTTATTTCAAGTATAAAAGAAAAGTATTTTAAATTTTTTATTAGTTTAAGCAAATTATACTTATATCAGTTCCAGAATAAAATTTTAAAATCATCATATTATAAATAAAAAATAATTTTTCCTATTATAAGGATTCATCCATAAAATTCATATAAGGATTCATCCATAAAATTTACATTTACTTATTTTACAACTTTTACTTTTATTTATTGGTTCAATGTTTATTTCAAAATTTTCATTTATTACTCCCAAATATTCGTTTTCATTTATAATTGTCATGTCAGTTTCTTCTTTTATTGCATTATATATATTTATTCATTCCTTCATTATTACATAACCTCATTTATTATCATTCATTTATTTATAGTAATTATGCTTAATCAAATTTCTTAGCCTCCCAATTGTTTACTTAAGTTTCTAACCATTTATTTATAATACTTCCCTTCCTATTATATTCTATTAGAAGCAATTTCAATTATACCTAAGTTTATAATACAAGAACAACAATTTCTTATTTACTAAAGAATTCCATCAAATACCTCATTTGAACTTATTTCTCAATTCACCAATTACGAGCTAAAATATAAATTTACGTTTCTATTAAATTTACATTCCCCCTTCCGTTACTATATTAATAATCACTAAGTAACGTGTTAACGCTAAAATTTGAACGCTAACACCCTGGTGTATGAAGTGAGATTGTGAAAGCACCACCCGATAGCTCGGGAACAGATTATAAGCAGATAATAGTGAAAAAGCAGTAAACAACAGCAATTTTATAGTGGTTCGGCTTAAGAGAGAGCCTACGTCCACTTTGAATATCTTTATTGACGATTTGATTACAAGTCAATGCAGTTACACTTTGATTACAACACAATTTGAGTTTCAAGTGATTTAGAACAAGTAGCCTAAACTTCAATGTCGATCCAAATCTTTGAACACATGTTAGACATGCTTGATTTCTTCGTGAAGTTCCTTGAAGGTGTTGAAGTGGTTCAGAACGCAGCAGAGTAACGGCGCTTGAAATGAATGAGCCAAAAGTCCCCCGTCTGTTGGAGTTATGGGCGTATTTATAGGCATCTTCGGAGTTAGGTCATAACTCGTATACGACTCACGATGAGTCGTAACTCGTGTACGACTCATGATGAGTCGTAACTCGTGTACGACTCATGATGAGTCGTAACTCGTATACGACTCATGGTAGGTCGCGGCTGATTTACTGGGTTCATGGCTTGGCCCAGAGTTATGCACCCATCTGAATGAATGATGCAAGTTCTAAGTCGTTCACGAGTTAACCAAATGCAGTTTCCTTTACGCTAGCATGAGTCGTACACGACTCATCATAGGTTGTAAGTCGTCAGCGATTCTTCTTACTACAGCGTGGTGTTGAACTTGTCTCCAAGTCTTAGGTCGTGAACAACTTATCTTTTGACCCGCAGACTTCCTGTCGCGCCATCTTCTAACTCGTAAGATTGTTATCTCGTAGACTCTTTAACTCATGGAGGCCTTAAGCCATAGATCCTTATCTCGTAGACCTTTTAACTCGTAGAGTCTTTAACTCGTAGTGGCCTTCACTCGTAGATCTTTTAACTCGTAGAGTCTTTAACTCGTAGATCCTTAACTCGTAGGTCGTTCAGCCCTTGAATTGCTAGGTCGTGAAGACCTTGAGTCGCACAGTTCTTGAGTCGTTGATCCACTGAGTCGGCCTGTCTCATGAACCGTTAACCCTCTTGAGTCGTTCCATTCCTCTAAGTCGCCTTGAACCTTAACTCGTTAAGTCGTGGCACTTCTTAGGTCGTCCAATCCTTGAGTCGTTAAGCTTATTAAGTCGGCAACCTTATTAAGTCGGTAAGTCGTGCCACTTGTTAGCTCGTTAACCCGCTTCATCAGTTAGGTCGTTGACTTCGAGTAGAAGATAGGTCGTTCCATTCTCTAAGTCGTATACCGTTTTGGACGGGGCGCTGCCCCGCACCACGCCGGGGGCGCTGCCCCCTGGACCCCTGCGACCTGACCGGGCAGGTCGATCACCGTAGCGGTGGCGTTGCCCCCGCACCCCCACCTTGGGGGGTTGGCACCCCCCCTGGACCCCCCCTCCGTAGGGGATCTTATCTGAAAAGCCATTCAACGGAACTTGCTTTGTTGGGATGCTGAGTTGACTATTCTTCGAGACGAACTATCATTGGTTTCTCGGTCGATTTTTGATATCACGGCCATGCTGAAAAAGTGGAGTTAACATAACGTTTATTATCAACTATAAATGTTATAACTGCTTAACGGACATTGATTTTATAAATTTACACTTGATTACGTATTCTTCATCAGTTAACATAATTTCTAAATATCCCTTAATTAATATTAACGTAAACTTTTATTTATTGTTATTGCAATTTATAAAAAAATCAATTTATATAAATGCAGCTTTGACAAACTTTATTGCCTAAATTTACATGCAATTACTTTTAATAAATAAATTATTGCATTGGTTAATCCAACAATTACTTTCATTTTCTCATTTTATATTGTATAACCAAATGTAACAACTTACACTATTCATAAATGGAATTTCCCTTCAATTGTCAAAATTAAATTTTTATAACCACTGCTAATTTACATTCTTAACATTTACTTCAATATAGGTTATAAAATTTTTATTCCTTCCCAATTTAGTTACAAAATCTCATTAATTTACCCAATTTTATTTACCATAATTTACGGGTCGCTACACTCTCCCCCACTCAAAACTTTTCGTCCCCGAAAAGGAAAAAGAAGGGAGAAGAAAGAATTTAAATAAACAATATGCCTTATTCAAAATATTAACTTTATAAACAAATAATTTACAAAATTTATTACTTTAAATAAAATGTACCCATTTTATAACCATTAAATCCTTTTATACTTAAATAAATAAAGTTTGGAAATCATTTTTAAAAATTTTCTATGTCCAAAATTTTACGGAAAATTTCGGCGGAGTCTCTTTTGTACGGAGAGGCTCGAGAGAAAATATAATATCAAATATAACAATATATTACATATATTTACCAAAATAATGTATTTATCAACCCGGGAAAAATAATGTATGCAACAGCGCTATAACCATATTCCGAAAACGTACCTATTTGTCAGGCAATTTACGCTTATTTTATATAACCAAAAGCAGTAGCAATTGCTTCCATAACCTGCATTTCATTTATATAATCCAAAAAGGTTAATAATCATATAAAATGAAATATTATTTTTGTTTCATCCACTAACAAAACAAAGCAATGTCAAACAAAACAATCACTTGCAATCACAACATACAACCATCATACAAAATCAACATAATCAATCATTCGTTCATATCAAACAAAACAAATAGTTGTTCGTGTTCAAAACTTCAAATCGTACGGAATGAAAAATAAACTACTAAGTGTACCCTTCACTCAACAGTCTTAGGTGAAACTAAATAGATTATTCATTCATCCAAATAATTTTAAAGTATCCTTACCCAACAACCATAGACCAAAACAAACAACAACTATTTCGAACAATAGATTTAGTTTATCCTTATTAATTCTATTTATACATTTGTTAAGTGATTTCTTTTTCATTCATATATTGGTTTATCTTTTTAATTTACACTTATTTCTTACAATTTTATTTAGAAATAACTTCACCTTATTTACTTAAATTTGAAATTTCTTTTTATTGTATCACATTCATTTATCCACTACTTAATATCATTTATTTACAGTATACATCTTTCCATTATTTTATTATAAATAACTTCAATACTTCTTACATTTATTTTCACTTCTTTATAACTTTTCTATTATATTTAATTAGTGGCCTTTCAGTCATAACTTAAATTTATAACATTAAATTCTTATTTATAACAGCAAATTCATTGAATACTTTCATTACCTCAAGTTTTACCTGTAAGATTTCCCATTACATTTTCTTATTAACATTGTAACTTTTATTATATGGTAAGTTATATATGCTTTAAGAATGTAATTGAAAAATTATACCAGTTTTTCTCATTACCATTAATTAATTTAATATTCAACAATAATATCTTTTGTCTTATAGGTTACACTTTCCAAATTTCTTTTAATTTCATTCATAACTCAGCATTAAACTTCTTATTTTAATTAAAGGTTCTAATTATAAATTAGTTACATTCAAATTCACTATAATAATCGAAATTATTAATTAATGGAAAACTAAGAACTAAATACCGGGTTTAATTTCAAATTATTTTAAAATAATAGATAAATGTATATACTTACAGTTTATATATCCAACTATATTTTAAAACAATTTTAAAATTTACATTTGTCCATCAAAACAAATCTGCAGTAAACTACTACAGTGGCCTTCTCACTTTGAAACTCAAAAATGAATGTCGATGATGTGTGCATTCATCACCGAAATTATTTTCCAGCGACAGAGACAGAAGTACAGAACTTAAATTTTTCCCAACATCTTCTTAAAACAATTCTTTCAAATTAAATTAAAATATTTATATCAGAAAATACTTCTAATAATATTATTATTATATTCCAAAATCATTCAAAAGAAATTTCAACACCCCGAAACATAAGTTTTAAATTTCCAGCGTCAATTATTTTACTTCAATCTTATTTCAACTATTATTTAAAAAATTTCATTACCTAACAACCAAATATAACCTTTGCAAAAAATTTATTTTACATATAGAAAATATAATATGCAAAATTATTTCATTCACCTATATTAAAACAAATATTGTGTCGGCCTGTCCTATTAAGTGTTTAGAAATCCCTATTGATGTCATAGCATCCCATGCATCAACCAGAATTTATAAATACAAAACGGAACGAATTAGCACAATATAAAAACCTTTTTATAACACTAACAAATACGCCCTCTCATATATATACACTCAACGATTCCATAGGGTATTACTACCCTATTAGTAAAGAGTCAAACCCCACAAAGCTAAGGTTTATCGCTAAACCAAAGCTCTGATACCAGATGTAACGTCCTGCCTTTTCGCACGCTTTAAATCGACACGTGCCAATTCAAACCATACGGAAGGGTGGATTGTTATGGGGTAAATAAGAAAAAGAAGTAAGAAATAAAGCAAAACAGAATCTTGCAGTGGAACGATAAAATGTAATAATCAAATATACAGCTCATGAAATTGCTTTACAAAATATTTGATTTTCTTTACTTATACAATACAATATCAGAGTACACATACCAGATAATAATAATTAATGCAGCGGAATTAAATGGTGTGGTGGAATAATACAGTAGATAATAATATTACAAATCTTCGTCTTCGTCCTCCAGAATAAAATCTTCAAATCCTGAAACGCTCGGACTGACCTGAGCGAATTGAAAAAACAAAACACTCGAGTCAGAACTAAAATATCTTATGTAAGTTAAATCAAGGAAATAAATATGAGTGCAGTAACTCAAGAGATGCTTGGGATTTACAACTCCAAA
This sequence comes from Allium cepa, assembly GCA_030765085.1. Classification (NCBI taxonomy): domain Eukaryota; kingdom Viridiplantae; phylum Streptophyta; class Magnoliopsida; order Asparagales; family Amaryllidaceae; genus Allium; species Allium cepa. Next base: position 282,847,864 of record CM060935.1, read on the forward strand.
GGATCCGTTAAACTATTTACTATGTAGTATATTTCGCTATTATAATAGTGTCTAATTGTAGAATAAACTTACTTTTAAATAGCATTAAGGGGTTACCCATATAGCCCTTAACACAATTAATGCCAATAGTCTATACGGTATAGTAATACCTCCTGATCGGGAGGCTACTAGAGGATACTCCATAGGTACGACAGAAATAGAAACTCGTACAAGGCGTGATAGGGTAGGTGACACGACACAACTAGGCAATGCCAGGGTAGATATACCAATTACGCTTCCGGGTCGGTGGTAACGCGTAGCCGCAGCTACCGCCCACCTCGAGCCACACCCCCAAATCAAAGAAATCAAAAGTGGCCACCGAATAAAACCAAAGTCAGAGTAGAATATCGAAGGGATGTGTCCGATCAAAGGTGCTACCTCATTAACCCGTCGATCGCTCCTATTTTAGCCACCTTATGCCAACTCACGGGAGTCGGGTCCACGTATTTACCTCAAAGGAAACGCCGCCGCCATCCTACTTCATTCTGGAATCTCCACCGCGTACACGGTTGTTAAAGTGGTTTTTGAAGTTGGCAGAGAGTATGACAACTTCCGATCCCGGTCTCTTCAACAACCAATCGTTATTATAACACCGCAGTCTTTCCAAAATAGTTTATACTTTTAAAACCAGAATAAAATATCCATTTCAAAACCATATAAATACGATATCATTTCTATTTTAAAAACCAAATTAAAATGATATCATTTTTATTTCAAATATATCCTCTTCCAAAATTATAGCATTTTTTTAAATCTATATACCTTGAAACCCATAGCTTTGGATCGTAACTCTTAATACTTAAATGGTTTAAATATTAAAATACTATATAAAATAAATATAGTTTCTTTAATATCCAAAATAAATTCCAAATACCGATTTGGATCTCCAAATAAACCATTTTAATTTTCCATATATTTCAAATCTTTAAATATTCCACCATTTCAAAACAATTCTTTGATAATTCCATATATCTCAAATCCAATTATCATTATATAGATTTGAAATGTTTACTTAATAAATCAAATATCATTTAAGTAAAACCTTTAAACTTCAAATAACTGGATGTTCTTTAAATTTTATTAACTTGATATATTCATTTAATCAACTCGATATTTATTTAAATCAATTTAACCCAAAATCAAGTTATAAAATGATACCCTTTTTAAAATCTCAATTTTTATTTAAATTTCACATCCATTTTTTTAGTCAGATTCTTTAATCCTTCAATTCAAACAAATTTCATAATTATCTTCCAGCTAAATTTTTATTGAAGTCATCAAAACCTTATATATATAATATCTTAAATAGGTACTTACCCATATAATAATAAAACAATCAAACTCCGTTATTCAACTTATTTTTATTAAACCAATTTACACACAGCTTAAATTCAAGAATTTAACTATATATATAAAATAATATTTATATCATATCAAAACTAATATTTATTAAACCGTATATTTCTTTCCAAACCATAGAAAATCACTTTAAAATATTTTTATATATAGACCGCGGTGCCTGCATATAATTTTCTATCCTATGGTCAAGTGATACAGATAATTATCATTTCAATCCGCAATTTAAAAATAAAAATTACGGTTATAGATCATTTCAAACCGTAATCCCGAATGCAATAAAATGCATAATAACTTGCAGTTTATGATGATATAAATAAACATCCATTCATCCATCAAAAATCATACATCCATTCATCACAATCATCATCCAATTCAAACAATACATCAACATATAACAGGTAGTAAATAACAGGCATTTACTAGCAGTTTATTATGCAAAATAAAATTAACTAATAATTTAAATGTCACTTTATATGCATAATAAATTAACTAATAATTTAACTATTGGTTTATATGCAAAAATAAAATTAACTAAAAATTTAACTGGCAGTTTATATGCAATAATGAAATAAACAAGTTAATTAAATAAATGCAAATTAACTGAGATAATGATGAAATATATGTCTAACAGCTATAAATAAATTTCAAATCACATCATAAATAGATTTAACAAACATAAAAAATTTTAGAAGTTGTGAGTGGGTTAAAACACTCACCTTTTTGAATTTAAATTGAATTCAAATCCAATTTAAACCCAAAAATTGGACAGTATCCAAATTCGTCCAAACCTGTTCCAAAATGTCTGAAATTCCGATACGATCTCAGCAAAACAAACCGCCCGTGAATCCGAGCTCGAATGCAAAAGTTACGAAAATTTGAAAATTGGAAAATTCTTGTCCTGGGTCGACTTCGGGTTCGACTGCAGTGCACCGCCTCAAATCCGAGGTGCTTGCTTGGAGTGTAACAACACTGTATTTCGTGTCGATTTATAATCGACATTAAACGATTAATATTGTTGCTTGTTGCTAATTGAAGTTTTGATTTTTAAAATTGAGTTAAAATTCTTTTATAAATGGTTAAAAAGATTGATGGGCTTTAAAAATAGATTGTGGCCCATGTTTTATGGGACAGTGAAAAAAAATATTTACAAGGGAAATCGTCGTTTCCCTTTTTATTTTTATTCAACCCGGTCCCCCTCTTCCCCCTTTTCATTCGAAACCCTAAAATAAAAATAAACGAAAGAAAAATTATGGCGGCCCCCTTTCCCATTTCTCGTTCGCCCCTTCGTGTTGCTCGCGACTACTTCAATTTGGTCGAGCCGCCTTCGCCTTCAAAGCAAAGGTGAGTGATACTTATCACTCGCATCTAATTCGAACGCTCCATTGGTTCTTCGGTTTCTTTTTCTTCGTATGATTTTGTTGCTGTGTAACTTTACTTTGGTCACTTGAGTTTTCAGCTGTTAAATTGTGGTTTGATATTGTTGATTTCTCTGATGTTTTCCATTTACTCGAGTTTGAATGCTTGATTGGCTTTCGGCTTTGAATAGTTAATTGATAATTGCAGCTGGGTTACGGTGTAATTTGAACTGTAAATGACTTTGAAAATTTTTGGTTGGCATCGGCATTAAAGTGAATTTTGTTCTTGCTTTGACTTGACTATCACCTGACTTCGGGTCATGATGTTGGTTATGAGATGATTTTGGGCTTTCAAAGTTGAACTTGCTACTGTGATTTCTTTGGTGACGTTGGTTACTTCAAATATGTGATTTTATCACTGGGCACCTTCTGTTAGTATTCTAATTCGTTGCATCAGTTGTATAACTACTGCATATAAGTATTTATGTGTTAAGCTTGTTACAACTCTTATGCATTCACATGCTCATTTTACCTGTAGTCTTGTGTTTGTGGTGTGTGTCTTGACTCTGCTTACCTTGGTTCGGTCTGTAGTCTTCATTGACTTTGTGTTTGTATACATATGAACCCTGTTCATATGTATGCTAAGCAATTGCTTTTAGTGACTTCGGTCAATTGATTTTATATATGTGATCCCCTGTCTTAGAGGTATCTTCGGCCATAAATTTGATATCACTGACTTTGGGCATTTAACAATTTGTGATTGCAGTTGTCTTTGTTTTTGAAAATAAAAATAAAATATAAGAATGCCTTAATGATGTTTTGCATTGATTTATTTGTTTGCCCTGTTACTTCGACCACTGTCCAGTTTCACTTTGTGCTTTTGTTTGCACTGTGTAGTCACGTGTATTGGTCTTTTAGCATTGCCAAGTTTGTTCCCTTATACTGTTGCTAGACCATATGCAATTCTTTGAACTTATGCTGATCTGGAGCTTCATCATTTGCTCCTTAATGTTTTGGGCTATTGACAGTTCATTTATAATTTGGCCTAGTCACATACTTTGGTAAGAGTTAGTATATATGCATACTGGAACAAGAGCTTGCCCAGGCACCTTATTACATTTCATGTGTTCGCATCTTCATTTGTTCTACTAGTTGCTGTTAACTTTGGCTTGTGGTCTTTACTTGTTAAGGCAGCTGCTCATATGTTTTAACCTGAAGTATATTGCCTGACCATTCAGTTCGTATACATATTCATCATGTCACTGTTTTCAGTTAAACATGGGGTATTATCTCGAAGTTATACCACTGCCATATGCAGTTCCATATTACACCTCTGATGCTTTTTGTCCATATGCAGTTCCATGTTGCACCTTTGATTAATTTTGTTCATGTGCAGTTTGTAATGTACATTCATTTGTGCACAATTGGGATTGCATATAAGTTTGGTCCTTATTAAGTCATATCATTGTCGTTGCTTTGCACTCGAGTCTTGCGGCACACATATATATGCACGCTGTGTATCTACGTATCCACAGGGTTGCCACAGCTATGACTTTTGATTCTTTGATCACCTTCTTTGACTCTCTGCATTTTGAAGTTTTCTTGCTTCATTTTGATAATTGCAGTTTCATTACTACCAATTTAACTGGAACTGGTCGTGCACATGTTGTTTACATTCCGGTGCATGATATTTGAGTTTCCCCAGTAAATTGTATGCACTGCTTCCTCGTGTATATTGTTTTGGTTGCTTCCCTGAACCAAGTTTTTTTTTGTATACATGGTTTTAGTTGATTGTGAGCTGCATCCCTTGAGTACTTGTCTGGTTCATGCCTTGATCACTTTGTAGTTTGGAACATGGACTGTTTTGTTCATGTGGTGGCCGCAGTTTCATTTTTGTTGTTGTTGCAGTTGTGTTGAGTCACTGACTTGACCTCTGCATTTCATAAGTGACTTAGCTTTATTGTTATGACTTGTTTCTCTGACATGTTCCTGTGTTTGTGCATGTCACTATTCAGTTTTGAATGCACCTGAGTTTCATATTGATTTTGGAATTTCACCTGTGTTGAACCCGTCTTTTTATTTTGGGTTTGACCTTGTGCCCGATTGGGTACATCATTACTATAGTGGCAAGGCAGTGCACGCAAGCGTGAACTGCAGCCACACGGTATGGCGTGTATGATATTCTATTTGTTATGACTTATGGATCTCTTTGCGTATTCCATATTCTGTAGTGGCGAGGCAGTGCACGCGTGCGTGTACTGCAGCCCTACATGAATTAATATTTTAATTGATATTTCAATGATTTGAACTGTTATGTTTATTTCAATTCAATATTTCTGAATTGCATTCTGACTTGGTTTAATTACTGTCGTCTATTCATTATTTGATTATTATTGCTTCTGTGCACTAATAACTGAGTTTGAATTAGACTGACCCGAGTATTATTTTCTTTTGAATTTAATACTCGGGTCAGACCGAGTATTTCAGGTTGTAGATATTCTGCTTTGGGTTGCTTCTAGAGCTATGAAGTTCTTTCATATCTTTTGGAGTAGTCGTCGTCATTTGTAGTAGTCTGTAAAATTGTATAGGAAGATATGTGTTCCTGTATATTAAATACGTTAATGTACTTGTATATGTAACTTCCTTAGTCGACTGTTGTAGTTGTATCATATGTACCGTGTGAATGTATTGTAACTGACATCAGTTATTATATATATATATGAGACTTTCTGTTTCATCTGTGTTCCGCATTTATATTATCTGTGTTGTTATTTTATATTTACTGTTCTAAACTATTACGAACCATCGTAGTTCGTTTTATACTGGAATTGGGGTATGTCGATGGGAGAAAATAAATCAGAGATGAAAAATGAAAGAATATATATATATATTTATATATCACTCCCATCGAGATAACCAACACTAGTGTAAGGCCAACTATTGATGGCCGCTCCTCAACAGCCTTATTCTCCGTGCTAGTTGACAGCACTACACCGTAGTGTTCTTGGCTAGCGTGGGTATAGAGGTGGGGCGTCACAGCTTGGTATCAGAGCCTGGAGTTTAGAACAAATATAAAACATAACTTAGATAGTACATGTGTTACAACTATTTGTCGATGTTTAATCTCTCGTATTTGCATATGATTGTCTTTGATTGTTAGGTATGAATTCCTAACGCTTATTCATATGCATTTGATTTTGATTCTTGTGTTTTCGGCTTTGATTTGATTTAGCCGATGATTGATTTTGTTCGAATCTCAGCGATTCCGAACTTGATATTTTATGTTTTCCTCTGCTTGAATTCCATTCGACTTCGGTCACTTTGTTTTTGAGAAATTTCTAAATTCGTGATTTCCAAGACTCTGATTTGGTTTGCCATTGAGTCCTTTTATGATGATGTTGAATCGTTTTGTACTCTATTAGGGCCATTAATTGTTGACTTCGACATTGACTCGATTTTTATTTTTTGTTGAAGTCATTTATGCATTTATGCTCGTTCTGCTTTGTTTTTCCAATTGTTAATCGATTCTTCTTTTCTGATTAGTTGTTATCTTCTTTGTCGACTTTGATAACTACTATTTCTGGAATTTTTGGATATTCCTACTTTGATGGATTTAAGAATCGAATTCTTTGGTTTTTATTCACGTCTTCGAATGTGAATTTTAGTGAATTGATTTGGTTTCCAAATTTAATCGATTCTTGTTAATTTCCCGATTTGTTGCTATCATTTATTAGCAACTTTGATGACCATTTCTTCGGGAATTTTTGTGAACATACCTTTCGATGAATTCAGTATCGATTTCTTTGGATTCTATTCACGTCTTCGTATGTGAATTCTTGTGATTGATTGATTTTACAATCATTTTTGTGATTTGTCACTTTAAAAAAATATATAAACATTTTAATACTAGTAGTAAATATCAAAACTCTTTTATCAAAATGTTTTCGACTCTATTTTCAATATCAAAAATCTTTTCCTAAACCGTTTTCCAATCTATTAGTATATACAAACCTTTATTTCACTCGTATGAGAAATCTAATTAAACGGCTTAGCAAAACAAGTGGTATGTAACGCTTGCGTTTACTTCGTCGGTTAATTTTTGGACTTGTTCGACTGAACCACTTGTGACATTTTTCTAGTGAAGATCTACAATTTGTTCGTAAATATTTAAGTTAAGCTAGTGGTTATGGGACATGAAGCTAAACTTTTATATTCACTAGCTTAGTGTAATTGACACTTCTCGTTGATCTTGATGATCGCTTTATGAATTAGACTAGCAATTTCGCGATGTCTCTTTCATTGCAAGGTCAGACTAGAGACCACTTGTGTGATTCCACTCACGCATACCTTTTTGCTTTTTGGTTAGTCTTGACCTCAATCTGTGTGATTCCATTCACACATGCTTAGTGTAATTGGCACTCCTCGTTGATCATGATGATCGTCCTGATGGTCAGACTAGACACCACTTGTGTGATTCCATTCACACATACCTTTCTGCTTTTTGGTTAGTCTTGACCTCAATCTGTGTGATTCCATTCACACATGTGGGGTAGCTCCCCTTGGTCTTCGGACCGTCATGTGATAGGCCTCTTTCCCTTTTTCTGTGATTTCTAGATTCCTTATGTTGATTTCTGGAAATTTTATGCTTCACCTATTTTTGTGCATTGGTGAATTCATATGTTATTGATTTGTCATGAGTACAAATTTGGGGTATGATACCTCTTTGGATCTTTGAGAAGATTCTTGTGATATTGATTATCTCTTATCGGTTGATCTCCTGTTGATCATTATTTACATACTTATAGTAGTATGTCATTATGGATATTTTATGTTATGCCATATCTTTTATTCTATGTCATACTCTGTTCGAGTTTTCATACTCCGTTCGAGTTTTTATACTCCGTTCGAGTTTTCATACTCCGTTCGAGTTCTCATACTCTTATCTTGTGATTTCTGGATTTCTTGTGTAGATTTCTAGAATTTGTGCTTCACCAATTTTCATGATTTCTATTGATAAGTTTTATCAATTCTTGTGCATTGGTGAATTCGTGTGTTATTGACTTGTTATGAATACAAGTTTAGGGTATGATATCCCTTTCTATCTTTGAGAAGATTCTTGTGACATTTTTGATGAACGAAAATTCATTGGTATTATATTTTGATGCCAATTATTTCGATGAAATTTTGTCGTATGTCGAAGTTGCTACTGACATTGCTATTTTAATCACGTGTTTTAAAAATGGTTTCAAAATATAAATCCAAATTGTTTTCAAAATTTTTACAGTTTACGCTTTCAAAAGAATGAGGAAGCGATTTAAACGTTTCAGAAAAATCGAGGACTATGACCCCTTTCTTTTACTGGTTCGCTTAATTCCGAACTTGTCCGTTTGAGAACGTAAAATGTTATTTATTTAAAATACACAATTTTGCACTTTCAAGGAAACGATGAAGTGAATTAAACGATTTAGTAAAACTCGTGGTTATGGGTCATGTGCGTTTGCTATTTCGGTTAGTTTCGGACTCGTTAATTGAAAAATTTGTGATTTGAAATTTGATTACTGTTATGGTAAATTCTGATTATCGTTTTGATAATTGGATGTTTATGATTTCTGATTATCGTTTTGATAATCGGATGTTTGTGATTTCTGATTTATCGTTTTTGATAATCAGATATTTATTGTTTCTAATTATCGTTTGTGATAATTAGATATTTGTGGTTTAATTATCGTTTGTGATAATTAAACATTTGCAATTTGAGATTTAATTATCAATTGTGATAATTAAATATTTATGATTTGAAATTTGATTACCGTTGTGGTAATTTCTGAATATCGTTTTGATAATCGGATGTTTGTGATTTCTGATTTATCGTTTTTGATAATCAGATATTTATTGTTCCTGATTATCGCTTGTGATAATTAGATATTTGAGATTTAATTATCGTTTGTGATAATTAAATATTTGTGATTCAAGATTTGATTATCGTTTTGATGATTGAATATTTGCTGATTTGGAATTTGATTATCGTTGAGGTAATTCCTGATTATCGTTTTTGATAGTTAGATATTTGTGTTTTCTAATTATCTTTGTTGATAATTAGATTTGCTGATTTTGCTGTTTTAAGATTTCTTTATTCTGATTATCTATTTGATAATCAAACTTTGTTGAGAATTTGGGAATTTCTTTTATGAAATTAAAAGCTTACCTTCTCCTGCTCTTATGGCTGTTACCTTTTATCCGTTTGTTCCTTATGATTGCGAGGACGCAATTTCTTTAAGGAGGAGAGTCTGTAACAACCCTGTATTTCGTGTCGATTTATAATCGACATTAAACGATTAATATTGTTGCTTGTTGCTAATTGAAGTTTTGATTTTTAAAATTGAGTTAAAATTCTTTTATAAATGGTTAAAAAGATTGATGGGCTTTAAAAATAGATTGTGGCCCATGTTTTATGGGACAGTGAAAAAAAATATTTACAAGGCAAATCGTCGTTTCCCTTTTTATTTTTATTCAACCCGGTCCCCCTCTTCCCCCTTTTCATTCGAAACCCTAAAATAAAAATAAACGAAAGAAAAATTATGGCGGCCCCCTTTCCCATTTCTCGTTCGCCCCTTCGTGTTGCTCGCGACTACTTCAATTTGGTCGAGCCGCCTTCGCCTTCAAAGCAAAGGTGAGTGATACTTATCACTCACATCTAATTCGAACGCTCCATTGGTTCTTCGGTTTCTTTTTCTTCGTATGATTTTGTTGCTGTGTAACTTTACTTTGGTCACTTGAGTTTTCAGCTGTTAAATTGTGGTTTGATATTGTTGATTTCTCTGATGTTTTCCATTTACTCGAGTTTGAATGCTTGATTGGCTTTCGGCTTTGAATAGTTAATTGATAATTGTAGCTGGGTTACGGTGTAATTTGAACTGTAAATGACTTTGAAAATTTTTGGTTGGCATCGGCATTAAAGTGAATTTTGTTCTTGCTTTGACTTGACTATCACCTGACTTCGGGTCATGATGTTGGTTATGAGATGATTTTGGGCTTTCAAAGTTGAACTTGCTACTGTGATTTCTTTGGTGACGTTGGTTACTTCAAATATGTGATTTTATCACTGGGCACCTTCTGTTAGTATTCTAATTCGTTGCATCAGTTGTATAACTACTGCATATAAGTATTTATGTGTTAAGCTTGTTACAACTCTTATGCATTCACATGCTCATTTTACCTGTAGTCTTGTGTTTGTGGTGTGTGTCTTGACTCTGCTTACCTTGGTTCGGTCTGTAGTCTTCATTGACTTTGTGTTTGTATACATATGAACCCTGTTCATATGTATGCTAAGCAATTGCTTTTAGTGACTTCGGTCAATTGATTTTATATATGTGATCCCCTGTCTTGGAGGTATCTTCGGCCATAAATTTGATATCACTGACTTTGGGCATTTAACAATTTGTGATTGCAGTTGTCTTTGTTTTTGAAAATAAAAATAAAATATAAGAATGCCTTAATGATGTTTTGCATTGATTTATTTGTTTGCCCTGTTACTTCGACCACTGTCCAGTTTCACTTTGTGCTTTTGTTTGCACTGTGTAGTCACGTGTATTGGTCTTTTAGCATTGCCAAGTTTGTTCCCTTATACTGTTGCTAGACCATATGCAATTCTTTGAACTTATGCTGATCTGGAGCTTCATCATTTGCTCCTTAATGTTTTGGGCTATTGACAGTTCATTTATAATTTGGCCTAGTCACATACTTTGGTAAGAGTTAGTATATATGCATACTGGAACAAGAGCTTGCCCAGGCACCTTATTACATTTCATGCGTTCGCATCTTCATTTGTTCTACTAGTTGCTGCTAACTTTGGCTTGTGGTCTTTACTTGTTAAGGCAGCTGCTCATATGTTTTAACCTGAAGTATATTGCCTGACCATTCAGTTCGTATACATATTCATCATGTCACTGTTTTCAGTTAAACATGGGGTATTATCTCGAAGTTATACCACTGCCATATGCAGTTCCATATTACACCTCTGATGCTTTTTGTCCATATGCAGTTCCATGTCGCACCTTTGATTCATTTTGTTCATGTGCAGTTTGTAACGTACATTCATTTGTGCACAATTGGGATTGCATATAAGTTTGGTCCTTATTAAGTCATATCATTGTCGTTGCTTTGCACTCGAGTCTTGCGGCACACATATATATGCACGCTGTGTATCTACGTATCCACAGGGTTGCCACAGCTATGACTTTTGATTCTTTGATCACCTTCTTTGACTCTCTGCATTTTGAAGTTTTCTTGCTTCATTTTGATAATTGCAGTTTCATTACTACCAATTTAACTGGAACTGGTCGTGCACATGTTGTTTACATTCCGGTGCATGATATTTGAGTTTCCCCAGTAAATTGTATGCACTGCTTCCTCGTGTATATTGTTTTGGTTGCTTCCCTGAACCAAGTTTTTTTGTATACATGGTTTTAGTTGATTGTGAGCTGCATCCCTTGAGTACTTGTCTGGTTCATGCCTTGATCACTTTGTAGTTTGGAACATGGACTGTTTTGTTCATGTGGTGGCCGCAGTTTCATTTTTGTTGTTGTTGCAGTTGTGTTGAGTCACTGACTTGACCTCTGCATTTCGTAAGTGACTTAGCTTTATTGTTATGACTTGTTTCTCTGACATGTTCCTGTGTTTGTGAATGTCACTATTCAGTTTTGAATGCACCTGAGTTTCATATTGATTTTGGAATTTCACCTGTGTTGAACCCGTCTTTTTATTTTGGGTTTGACCTTGTGCCCGATTGGGTACATCATTACTATAGTGGCAAGGCAGTGCACGCAAGCGTGAACTGCAGCCACACGGTATGGCGTGTATGATATTCTATTTGTTATGACTTATGGATCTCTTTGCGTATTCCATATTCTGTAGTGGCGAGGCAGTGCACGCGTGCGTGTACTGCAGCCCTACATGAATTAATATTTTAATTGATATTTCAATGATTTGAACTGTTATGTTTATTTCAATTCAATATTTCTGAATTGCATTCTGACTTGGTTTAATTACTGTCGTCTATTCATTATTTGATTATTATTGCTTCTATGCACTAATAACTGAGTTTGAATTAGACTGACCCGAGTATTATTTTCTTTTGAATTTAATACTCGGGTCAGACCGAGTATTTCAGGTTGTAGATATTCTGCTTTGGGTTGTTGCTAGAGTTATGAATTTCTTTCATATCTTTTGGAGTAGTCGTCGTCATTTGTAGTAGTCTGTAAAATTGTATAGGAAGATATGTGTTCCTGTATATTAAATACGTTAATGTACTTGTATATGTAACTTCCTTAGTCGACTGTTGTAGTTGTATCATATGTACCGTGTGAATGTATTGTAACTGACATCAGTTATTATATATATATATGAGACTTTCTGTTTCATCTGTGTTCCGCATTTATATTATCTGTGTTGTTATTTTATATTTACTGTTCTAAACTATTACGAACCATCGTAGTTCGTTTTATACTGGAATTGGGGTATGTCGATGGGAGAAAATAAATCAGAGATGAAAAATGAAAGAATATATATATATATTTATATATCACTCCCATCGAGATAACCAACACTAGTGTAAGGCCAACTATTGATGGCCGCTCCTCAACAGCCTTATTCTCCGTGCTAGTTGACAGCACTACACCGTAGTGTTCTTGGCTAGCGTGGGTATAGAGGTAGGGCATCACATGGAGTTTTTGCCAAAACGACCCAGAGCGACCCGAGTAAATTTCTTCCTATCCCGAAGTAGAGGCAGCGTTTTTGCCTCTGAAACTCGAAGCGTGACTCAAAATGGCTGCAGATTCGCAATTTTTTTTTTGAAATTGAAATTATTTTTTTTGGAATTTGGGAATTTGGTTTTTTCTTCTGCCATTGGAATGAGGAGTTGAGAAGGAGATGTACGTACAGACAAATGAATATAAGGAGTGGCTTGGTTTATAGCAGGATATTCATAGAGAAAGTTGAAATAGAACAAATGGATCGGGTTGAATACGCGCTAACGACAAAGTGGCCCAAAAAGCCCGTTCTGACCTCGAAACGAAATTGGAACGCATATATCAAAATAGGTGCTTTGAAATATTTTAAACGCGATGGAAAAGGTTTCAGGTTCAAATTGCGTCGCATGAAGAAGTTATGCTCAAATCAATATTTTTCAAATTGATTTCAGCCGATTTCAATTTCATAAATTTCAAGGCGTTTCGAGTCCGTACGATCAAACGAAAAGCCCGATCGCTACGAAACTTGAAATCCTATAATAATTCACCGTCATGGATTCAATGAAACTTGTTTCGTCGAAATCCGAGTCAGTGGCCAAAATGGCTATTTTTATATTAATTAAATAAATTTCCAATTAATTGATTAAACCAAATATCAAATTCCAATTCTAAAAGTGACAATTTTATCACCTTTATATTTCTTAATCATTTATCCAAATTTTAAACAAATTTATATATCAATTTAAAGTTGACAAATTTATAGTTTCCGTACTAACTTTAATTTATTGAATTCAGGATTTATAAGAAAATTCCCAATAATTCCATTGTGATATCCCGGAAATTTGGGACAATATCAATTTAATAATCTACATTAAAAATTAAATTGATGTGATAATATTTGTTAATAATCTACGAATTGATTTAATAATCTTCTTTTAAATAAATATTTAACTGATAATTTATCTTTTAGAAGCTAATCAAATTGCCTTCTATTTATAATGTATATATCTACATATATTGTAAATGGATGATCTTTGTTTTAAATTTAATAAATAGACATGTTTTCTAATATTTTTGATAATTTAGAAATTTGATGTTAAGCTATTTAATAAATGATCATATGATTTTAAATTACTCATGATTTAAGTTTAGTTTGTTTAAAATAATTTTAGCTAACATTTAAATTTAGCAAAAGGTTTGTTTAATTTGTTTTAAATTTAGCTTGATAAAAATAAGTAGTTTATTAATAAAGAGATAAATTCTTTTATAAATCATTTTGACTTAATAATGAGCTCTATTAATAATGCAAATCTTTATAAATGGATTTTAAATAAAATTGTTATTTCAACTTTAATTATATATGTGTGTTTGAATGAAAGTTATGATTTGGAAATTAAAAATAAAGGTTTCAAAATGTTTAAATTAAAATAAACATTATTAATATTAATATAAGTATAAAATAAAATAATAATAAGTAATCAAATATTTGTTGGTCTATGTTTAAAAATAAAAGAAAAATGAAAGTAAACACAATGTTAGAAATAGAACTAAATACTAAGACTAAATTCATAGCAAAGACTAAAACAACTTTATATATATTTGGACATAAGTAAAACAAAAACAAAAATTACCCAGGCAAGTAAAGAAATAAATAAATGCAAAGTTAAGAACAAAGTGTAAAAGTAATAGATTATGTAACTTGTAAGTAATGTATGCAAGACAGGAATAAACAAGAAAAAAATATATATGTGCAGGTAGCTTACAAAATTTAGATTCAGGCAAGAGAAAAAGAAACAAAAATAAAAATAAAACAAAACAAATATCTATAAACAAGTAGCTTCATATACAAGCCAAACTCTAACCTACAGATTGTACACTTACACACATATTTTTAGCAGTCAAACATAATTATGTAGGTAGGCTGTAAAAAAATTAAGATGCAGGCAAGAATAGAAAAAAATGAGACAAGTATGCCAAACATAACAAAATATCTAAGCATAAAATTGGGTAAATTGAGACACAAGTACATTAGCATTAATGACATCATTTCTTAGCAGCAAACAAGTCATTTCTAATTGTTTAAAGATCATTTCAGCCTCCTAATACAAGATTTGGCCTGATAAAACAAAACACATAGTATCTGCAAATAGCTTGTCTCAGATGCCACCTTCCCCTATAAGCTTCTTTTTATACATGCTTTCTTATTCAGTTCGTTCAACATAGCATAGCATAACAAACATTTATATTTTTATAACTGAAGCATCATACATCAACAAAGGCAACAAGGTTAAGGAAATTAAGCAAATAATTTCTCAGTTTCAAAGTTTTAGCTGTTCAAAACAAGAATGCTCTGTCCCTTCCAAATGCAATGGTGAGTAACATGTTTTTTAAATAACTTAAGTTCTAAACTTATTGTATGTCAATACTTGATTGCTTAGACATATTTGTGTGAATGTTTATGTGTTCATTCCTCTGTGCAATTGTGAAAATGGAATATCTGCATGTTACCCTGTAAGGCTATCCTGTTTATGAATTCTGAGCTAATGTATTACTTCAAAAATCATCTCTGCTCGATATATTGATTTATAGGGCTTAGTATCTAAACAAGATGGGTTGTTTAATCATAAAGCAAATGTTAAAATTTGTATTATAGTCTGTAAAGTAGAAATGCTCTGTGAAAACTTAAGGAATAGGCAATTGTGTGATATGCATGAAATTTCAAACACTCTAAGTCATTAATCCAGGTTTATAAAGGGAATTCTTACCTACAATTAGGATTTTTAAAACAATAATCACATTTTTATGTTTAGTAATTAAAGAGCTTTTCTGAGGAGAACATTTTGGGGTTTGCTTGATGTTCGATTTAGTTAAGGTGGAGAGTGCGGTAGGGAATTTTGGTTCAGAACCCTAATTGTGTTTAGTGGGATAAAAGTGCTCGGCATTTACTCTCTGTAGCATCGAGTGTAATGGGTTTGTGGGAGATGGAAGATCGGTCATCAGTAAAGCAGTAGCCGGAGGCGTTGACTTTCTGGTGGTCGAGGCGGCGTGTATAAGCTGTTGACAGGTTTGGTGGTGGTGGGAGTATTGTTGTTCCAGGTTTCGAATTCGAGTTCGTTTCCGAATTCGAGACGAAGACAAGGCTCTGGCAACCGAGGGAAGGAGTATGGGTGATCGTTGACTTGGTCGGCGTCGTGGCAACGTTGGGAGATGATCGGAGATGCCATGCTCGTGAACGTGCACGAGTTGTTGAACCTGAAGAGTTTGATGGGTGCAGAGTATTTTTGCCTCGGGAAATCACTCGAGTCATACGAGTGCGTGATTCGAAGCAAGGGAAGGGAAAACTCGAAGCGTTTTCAGTTCGCATCGTGTCAATGTTTTTCAGGCTTTTTGCAGAACCTGGAAGCAGTGTTTGTTTTTTTTTAAAAACAAATTCAAATGTAACCTGAAGATAAGCAATAAGTTAAATTAAGTCTAAATTAGTGGGGAGCTTTGAATTAAAGTTTACTGTTGGATTCAAATTTGAAAGGAAATCAAGGTTTAAGTGTTTAAAGGTAGAATTCAGGTTTTAAAAACCTGACAGGTTTCAAAATGAAAGTTAATGTAAAATTTGAAACAGAATTTAAACCGTGATTTAAATTCAAACATTTAAAGTCTAGTTTCAAGTGAACGTTTGAACCTTAAGGATTTAAATGGATTTGGAGTTGGAAATCAGTTTTTAATTCAAGTTTTTTTAGGAAGTTAAATCAAAAGTTTGAAATCAAAGATAACTTGATGGAATTCAAGATCACCTAGAATTCAAATTCTGGAAATTTAAATCAGTTTAAATATGGATGTTTTAAAAATAAGTTCCAATAAAATAGTTTTAAAAAGTAAAGTTGTTCTAAATAAATGTTTAACTTGAGAAAAAAGGGGTTTTTAAAGGAAAGTAAATAAACTTGAACTTGCAAGTTAAAATATTAATGTATTTTGGTTGTTTAAGTTTAAATAAGGTTAAGTAGTTTAAATTTAAAAGATTTTCTTATATAAGTTCATATGTAAATAATAAATGTTATTTACATTTATTTAAAAGGATTTTAAATTGAATTTAAGTTATAATCATTTTGGATTTTCAATTCAAATGATATTTGAATTTAAATTTAAAATGTAATGTTAATGAAGTCGTTAATAAAGGAATAAATTATCTTAAGAATAATAGGGTAATTAAGGAATGACTTATGTATTTAAGTTAATAATTTAAATTGATTTATAACTAAAGATCAATTAAGAAGTAAATTAAGAAATGTTATTAGTTAATGTAGATAATTAACTAAGGATTATTAATTAATTCATATATAGGGTTAATTTTGGATAATTAATTAGATTAATTGGATAAACTATTGTAAATTATTAATTGTAATTACTCGATAAAGGTAATAAAGAGATTAATTACTTAGGGTAATTAATTTTGATAAGATGGTTAATTTAAGTTAATTAGTTTATTTTAATTAATTTAAGGAAATCATTTGATAAATTGATAAGTATAAATGACTTAGTGTATTCAGTGGAGCATAATTACTTAAGGAAGTAATTAATGATAATTACTGAATGTAATTAGTGAAAGGTGACGTGTCAATAAAGTAATTTGGATAATTACTTTTGAAATTAATCAAGGGATTAATTAATGGAGATAATTAATTATGGAATAATTAATTTATTAATATGTGATTAAGGGTAGTTAATTACTGATTGATATTAATCAAGGGCGATTAATAATTGAGTTAAGTTAAAGAGGAATCATTTAATGTGGTTATTTAAATCAAAGTAATTTAATTTAAATCTAAATTAAAGATCATTAATTAAGAATTAATGAGGCAATTAAGAATTGGTTAATTAAGAAAAAATAATAATGTGGTGATTAATAAATATAATTAATTAACAATAAATATGATTATTTATATTTAAATCAATTAAAAGGGTAATTAAATGCTAATTACTATGGATGATGTAGGATAATTAATTTGTGAAATTAATTAAAGACTAATTACTCATTGAAATTAGAAATGATTAATCAAAGGTGTTTAATCAAGATGCATATCTAGAGAGTAATCAATTAATTTAATTTATAATTGATTAATGGTTGTATAAGCAGGATTTATAGATGAGGTAATTAATTTAATTTACTTTAAATTAATTAGAGATAGAAGTAGTTAATTTAATTCATTTTAAGTTAATTACAAATGGTATAATTATAAATCATTGCTTATGGATGAATGAAATTAATATTTCATTTGATGATTGTGAACTCAGATATGAGATGAATAATATCTAGGTGACTTGGATGTTTGTTTAAGCATGATAGTATATTTTTATCTGATTGGGTGATAATTTTGATTGTCTGTGTATGATGATGATATGATTATCTACAATGATATTATGAATTATCTATCTTTGTGTATATTGATAATGTTGAATTAAACTGTTAAGACTAAATAGACAACTTGGCCTTAAAAAGACACGTTTTGGATTTCGATGAGACCGGGATCGGTTTTCCTTACTTGGAATATCCGAAAACCACATCGATTCCAAATTAACGATAGGTCGTGAATCTGAAGTGAAGATGAAGATTCAGAGTGCAAGGGTTGTCGTCGTTAACTCTGAGGGTGATTCCAAAATGAGTGTAACGAGATGATGCCTTCGGTTTCGTTCGAACCCGGAACAAACTTGTATGGATTGAATGCTTTCAACACATCGTCAGGTGGGCGATGAGCATTCTAAGAAATGTTTTCTATAAAGGTAATCGCAGCCTCAAGCCTCATCAACCGGGAATGGCTAAAACAGGGGAGGTGCAGCAAGGTTAGGTGGGTCATGCCCAAGCAGGACAAGATTTTCCCCTATCTAGATGTCCCTTTTATTTCGGCTGTGTGGGCGGTTGGATGTACACCAACTACGGGGTTATCTTGTTCGGGACTGTTCAGTAAGGAATGGTTCCGGCCTTGTGTTGCAGGGGGTCGGGAGTGATCCTCGGTACGTTGATCTAGGCCATGTACTGTGACGGGCGGTACCCCAGTAGCCCTGCCATTGTATGGAATCCACAATCCAATAAGTGCCAACGGTTTTGATTGTATTACCCACTTTTGTGGCTAGTAGCTGGAATTTAATCATGTAACAATTTCGGCTATTTTCTATTTACTTGAACCCTAGACCTATTATAATATCACATAATTTCCTATTAAATGTTTTGGTTAGCGTAAGGTAAAAACTTACCCATGTTTATTTGTGGGGAGTCTTACGTGATACCTTTTATTTTCAAAAGATTTTCAAAGCTAAGAAACTTTAACCTGTTACTCATACCAGACCCATGTCTGACCCGGAGTTTATTTTTGTTTTTCATAAACTCTTGGGTACCCAAATTTTTACGGGTAGCCAAGGGATTCAGGTTAGCTTTGACGAAATCTGGAGGAGCAATGGAGCAGGTGGCTTCAGCATTGTAAATATATATATATATATATATATATATATATATATATATATATATATATAGTTCCGCTGTGTTGGTATCTCTGAGTCTTATTGTTTGAGCTGTATTGTATTGAGTTGTACAACTAGACAGGTGTTTATAACTGTCTACTATGTGATGTATTATCTGTATAACTCTGATTGATATTGTATATTATGTAAATACTTGTGTGATTATTATGATTTATTCGTTCCGCTGTGAGATTCTGATATTGTTGTTCTTTCTTCTCTATCTTTTCTATTTTCTCATCCCTTTCTTTCTTCAAGAACGATACGTCTTCCTGGGCGTAGGAAGTCGGGTCGTTACATCCATATAATTATATAAATTAATAATTACCGCATTCATTATTGTTACGGACGAAATTAACCTTGGATCATTGTTTACTACATTATTATCCTCAAATTTCATCTTAATTTCAATAACGTAATATTTAAACTTTTAATTTCATTTATTTTGCAATAACTTTAGCTATTGAATTTTATACTTCAATTACATTAATAAATCTTGCTTTCTATACTTTAAATCAACCAATTATGACGACCCGGAAATTTTAACGATTTAAAATGGAATAATAATTTGATTTTTAACATTTGAAAGGTTAATTTTAATTGGAATTCCAGATATCAATATTTACTTGATAATTAAATTATTGAATTATATAGTTCAAATATTGAATTTAGTAAATTGAAAATTTGGTAAATTGTTGAATCTGAAATTTCTAAGCCTGTTTAAATAATTTGAAGGCTTATAAAATTTATAATGATGATACTGACGATAATAGAATGGTTGAAATTTAATTTAAGGGTAATTTGTTCAGTTTTAAAAATTTATCGTTTAAATTGGAATTTAAAAATAGCCTTCCGAGACACAGTCTCGGAATTCGACGAAAACAGTTCCATTGGATCCGTAATAGTTAGATTTCAATTTTCGTAGCAAACAGAGTTGTTATTTGATCGTTTTCTTTTGTAACTCGCGCATACGATCAGATTGACCTTCGAAACACGTTCCATTGTGTTCAGGACGCGGGTAAAACTTTATATACGCCTGTCGGCATGTTTGATTTGGGGTTCGGGATTTCACGTTATGGAATACGAGAAATTTTTATATTTAATTATATAGTTAATTTGAAGTACAAGTCAGAGATATTTTTATTTATCAACAAGCGTATTCGGGAAGCCTCTCCAACCCTATATCCTATTCTCGTCTTCCTCTCAAATCTATAACTTCCCCGTCCTTCTCTCCTTATTTCAGAAATAAATTCACGAAAAAAAAGGGGCGTCCATTCTTTATCCCATTTCATAAACGAAATCAACTTGAAAAAAAATGGCGACTGTTATCTCAGCAAATCTAATTGTGGAGCCGAGCAAGCTGGAGCTCGCGAGATGGGACGCGATCGAACGCGAGAAGAAGGAGCGGTTTCGAGGGCGAGCACGGCCAAGTCGTGATGTGGGGTAGCAGCGACTAGAGCATAGGGGTGGCACGAGTGTTCTTGTCGCGATGGGGTGCTTGAGTTCGTCTGATTTGGGGATTCACGGCGAGTGGTTGAGGTAGCAGCGTGGGGTGTGGGTCGTGTAAGGAGGAGCGAGATTCGATGGGGGCTCCTGTGGTTATAGGGTTGCTTCGCGATTTTCGTTGCGTGGTTTCGGTCGCGACTGGTAGGGGGAGGGGCTGTTGCTCAGTGTCAAGGTGAGTGTTTGTTCTTTTTGTTTATATATATATATATCAACGCAGAGAAGAAAAACAAATATATATATATATATATATATATAGAAATCGAATATTTACAGCAAGGTAGTTATTCTTAAATTTATTTAATATATATAGATGAGATTTTCAATTTGTAGTAGGATTCAAAACAATTCTATTTTGAAATTCAATATGTATATATCGGCTAGAAAGGAAATTTTAACACGTTGCATATTTATATATAAAGCTAGGTTTTTGAGAACTATAAATTAATTTTTAGTGTATGGGTTTCAAAAGAAAGGAAACAATTACTTATTTTTGGAAAATTGGTTCGGACAAAATAATTGGTAAATCATATTTTATTTAAACGGTAATTGATAATTTAATTATTCCAATTATTAATAAACTATATAAATGATTATTCAAGTCAATAATCAAGGAATCAACTCGAGGTTGAAGTGGATGTGCACATAAATGCAAAGGTGAGTAAATCTCACTTTATTGGATTCTATTTGAGTTTAAATGGTTAAATTAAAATACTTGATTGGATGATTTAATTTATTTGAGATGCACTGTGAATTGAAGATTGGGTGATTTTGGTATTAGATGGTTCTCGAGTTAATGGTTGTTTAACTCGATGTATCGGGAATTTTAAGTTGTTTTAAATTTAAAACAATAAACAAGAAAATATTTCCGTTTAAAAGTTACTAATGACTTAATGATTTGTGATACATTAAATTAGTAGGATAATTGAAATGGATAATTAATTAATTTAATTAATTAATGATTTGGGGTTATTTAATTCAGTAATTCAAGATTTGAATAAATAATAAATTAAGTTCTAAGTTAATTAACTAAGTATGAATAATTCTGAATAATCATTTGAGGCTGTGAAAAATAATTACTTAATGTAATTAAAAAAAATGTAGTTTCTTCGTGAAACTTGTCAAGAGATTAATTAAGATAATTAATTAAGGAGTAACTGATTTATTAATAAAGTAAGTAGAAGAATAGTTAATTTCATGTTGAGATAAATCGAGAATGATAAATATTGGGATTGAATTAAGGTAATTAATTCAAATTAGACAAATCAAAACATAATTGGAAATCATTAATGTATATAATCGAAGATGTAATTAAAGATTGAATAATTAAAGATGAATTAATCAAAAGTGACTCATGAGAAGTTAATTAATATAAATAATTATGGACTTATGTGATTAAAATACTTAATTAATTCCTGAAGAAATAAAGATTTCTTATTGATTTGGGTCAAGAACAATTAATATCGTGAAATGAATTAAAGGTAATTACTTGAACGTAATTAAAGAATAATTGATCCAGGTTGATTAATGCTGATGAATGTGAAGGGATAATTGAATTATTTGATGTGGAATTAATTGATATAATATGAAGGAATCTAAGTGAATGTGGTTAGAAATTCAATTAGAATCAACTGAATTAATTTGGAAGTGATCAAATTTGTTATGAATGATGGAATGTTATTGGATGCTTTGAATGAATTGATATTCCTGATATGAAATGTTGAGTATTTCATTTTGATAATTTGGGTTTGGATGACACGAGTCTCGAAGTGGGATCGGGTATTAGGCAATACCCGAAACCACTTCGACTACAGATGGGTATGTGAAATTCCTATATTGGAATGAAGTGATTAAAGGGAAGTGGACTATTTAAATCTAAGCTTGGGCACTTAGGTAATGGATGTGTGAAATTAGTTATGCCTATAACATATTGAGCACTTGTAAAATTGGTTTGAGTTACCTCGGGTTTTATATACATTGATTACTTTGGTATTCCATATTAGTTTGGTTTACGCATGCTGGTTTCCAGCCTGACCCGGGTGTTACTTTGATGTAATGCTCGGGTCAGACCGAGTATTACAGATTTTCAGGTAAGGACGTTCTGGAGCTCATGAGTCGAGCTGAATAGTAGGAACGTATGGAGTGGATCTGCTGTGATATATTATTATATATTTGAGGCATGGTATCGGTGTATATTCAGTGTCTGTATAAGTGTGAAACTCTGATGTATATTAAATGTAATCGACAGATATAATATTCTTTTGTAAACTGTTATTATTTATTATTATATTTTATCCGCTGCGAATGTGAGATGTTGTTACTATTCTTCTTCTTCTATCTCTCTCTTCTTTTTCATAACTATCTGGAATTTTCGGGTCAGAAAATTTCGGGTCGTTACATTTGGTATCAGAGCTGAAAGGTTAAGCGAGAACCTTGGCTCTGGTGGGGATTACTCATTAAACGGAGTCTAAAGTACTCTAGAATGAGTTGAGTGTATATATATGAGCGCGTACTTGTTATTTTCTTATATAAAGATTTTAAATGATTTTATATAAAATATATTTTGATATATATAAAGCAATATTTCCTTCTATTAGATATTAAGGTGATTGGGTGTTAATTATTGAAATTAAAATTTAGAAGTAATATAATACAACCAAACTGAAGTCTAGAATTGGAATTTAATTAGGTAAAAATAAAAATACAACCAAATTAAAAATTTATTGGGTTGAAATGAAATTCTAAATCTGGTCCCAGAATTTGAAAGTTTTGTTTCAAAGAAATGAAAAAAAATAGTAAATAAAGTATTAATTGGATAATTGGGACTTATTGCAAACAATGGGTTGTTTGAAAATTTATTTGAATTTAAAACCAAAGGTGGTTTAAAATTGTAAAAACTGGCCGAGAGGGCCAAGAAATAAATATGTATATATATATATATATATATATATATGGATATACATGATATTAAAGATAATTTGAAATAAACTCTATGAGGTTGAGTTTTGATTTTTTTCCCTGAAATGTGATATAAAAACCCAAAGTGATATAAGTTTGAACTTATAAAAGGGGAAAGAATTTGAAGTTTGAAGTGGGAATTCAATGTGAGAATGTGGTTGACTGGATTAAGTAAATTGAATTTGCCTTGAAAGAAGTTAAATAAGTTTAAATGAACAACTTGGATTGAAGATTTTAAGATGAAATTGGAATTTAACTTGGAAAGTTAAATGGTTGATTTGAATTGGAATTTGTGTAATCTCAAAATGGGTTTGAGATTTAAAAAAAAAATTGAAAATGGATGGATGTTTTAGAATAAATTGGATGTTATCATCCTATTGTTGATAAAAATCTTTAAATTTGAATTTGAATAATTGAATTGTAAAATAAACTTGTTTAAGAACTGATTTCAATGTGGAAGGTAAAATTGAATAATTAAAATTTTGAAATAAAATTGTATTGAACTCTAATTTGAACCATGAAATACATAAAAAAAAATTTAAAATGCAATTTTGAGAATTGAACTCATAAATTAATTTAATTAAAAACTTTTAATAAAGGTTAATTTGGTTTAAATGGTTAAACCAACCGTTGAGGATTTAACTCAAATTTATATAGTTCGAGATAGTTTAGATTCAAGAGTGAAATTGAATCGGTTCGAAATTGAATTTGGTTTGAATTAATTGGATCAGTAATTGAAGATGTATAAGTTTGAAATTTAATAGGGAAATTGAATTGGATTATATTGAAATGATTTGAATTTGAAATGGATTCAATTGATGATAATTTAAACTGATTTGATTAATATGAAATTAAAATTAAAATCGAATAGGATTTAAAATCAACTAGAATTTGATTTAAATTGGGAAGAAATCAAGATTGATTCAACTTGAATTGGGAATTAATCAAGTCCAATGGAATTTGGAGTTATTTGAATTGGAATTGGGTCAATTTAAATGGAGATTTAAATTGAATTGTTGGGGAAGTGAACAGTTTGATTCTTGACTATTTTTAATATAAATTGTTTTTTTTATATAAACTTATTTTTCTAAGCTATTAAATATATACAACCTCTCTTTCTTAAAGCCAAATTATTTTATATACTTGATTACGATTATTTTTGGGGCTATTTAACCATTTTTCAACTGTTAACTAAACTAATTACTATTTTTCAACTATTTCACAAACTAATTTCTATTTTACAACTATTTTCCAATTATCTACAAATTTTGAAACTATTCAACTATTTCTTAACTATTTTACAGTTAGTTACCTATTTTATAGCTATTTTGCAAACTAATAATTATTTTTCCACTACTTATTTATTTATTCAAGCTATTTTCTAAATAAACTGGTCGGAGTTCAAACTGTTATGGATTTAATACCCAACTGAGATAGGAACTGAAGTGATAATTCAATGGAATTAAGGAAATATGAATAGAAAATGATTTTTGAAGGTGTTTGAAGTATAAAAGGAGTTTTGTACAAGTTTGAAAAGACCCCAAGCTTTTAATTTTTATATATATCAAAGGATCTTATGAGGAATTTGGAAAAGGTTTTGAGTACCATTGGATTTGAAAAGGCTTTTGATTTTTGGGCAAAATCAATATTGAATTTGGAAAGCCTGATTTGAGAATTATTGATTTTGGGATAATCGATTTTGTGTAAAGGAGATTTTTATGAGATTCATACTAGGTGTATGATTTGAAAGATACTATATGTGTATAGTATAAAGTGTTTTGATGATGGCTCTGGGGAAAAAGGCGCTTCCTTGAAATGAACTTCTCAGGAGTGCCACCGGGTGGTGCTTCCTTGAGCCCAATGGGGGGTTCTAAAGTTGATCCTGTGAGGAGTCCGGACAAAACTAGTTCCTGAGGATTATGAGTTGAGTATACCATAGCGTAAGTCGTGTGTGCCGCTGAGAGCCAACAGTCTGCGTTTGATTTTATATCGGTAGACTACGACACTATGGTATACCACATAGCGAAAGTCGTGTGTGCCGCTGAGAGCCAACAGTCTGCGTTTGAGTTTATCTCGGTAGACTGCGACCTATGTAGGAGTGGAGAGGTTTCATTTCGATAGCGAAATCAGAGGCCGCGGAGAGCCTGCAGTTTCATGGACTTTTGCTGTGACAGCAACGTAACCCTGGATATAACTGTGATCTGTTGTGTGGGATCCATGGCGTAATCGAGAGGCCGCGGAGAGCCTGCAGTTACATGGACTTTTGCTGTGACAGCAACGTAACCCTGGAATGTAACTGTGACCATGGATGAGGGTGATGATTCCTAGAGCATTCTCACCAAAGATATTTCCTCTATTTCAAAATGTTTTCAATATTTTCAATAAAATTATTTTCAAAAGTATTTTCACTGGATGTTGAAAACGGGTCTACCAAGTACTTATAGATTTTCAGTCCTACGCCTGATCAACGTATGACTGAATTTCTGTGAGAACAAGGATGGACTAGTTGAGACATCGAGTCATAAAAAGTATTTTTATAAAGAGCTATTTTGTAAGTATGAGGTGAATTTAAAAGCATTTCTAACAACTTTTAAATTAAGATGTTGGAATTTTGGAGAAATAAAAAAAAGGAAATCCAAACTGGAATTTTAATAAAGTGAATTTGTAATTTAAATCGAACATTGATTTAAAAGTCGAAAGTAAACTAATTGGCTAAATAGTTAATTGGTTGAGTATATTAATGAAATTTAACTTAGGTAAATAAATGGATGGAGTCTGATTGAAAAAAAAAGAAAAACTAAATCAAAGATGTGATTGGAATTGGATTATCAGGCTGAACATAAGTTCGGTGGCATAATAATTTGATGTATAAATGAGTTAAGTATGTGTTGGATATTATTTTGATAAATTGAGAGGGTGAATTAATGTTAAAATTAAAATTAAAGTAGATGGGCTAACTAAATTAATGGAAGTTGATTAAATGAGGATCAAATAGAAGTAAACTTAAGTTTGATGTTGGAATAAATTAAAGTAAATTCACTTAAGTTTAAAATTTATGAAAGTTTGGTTTCAAATAAGAGTAGAAGCCCATTAATAAAAGCTTGGATTGAATTAATTTGGAAATGATTATTAACTTATAAGTTTGAATGTGCCAAGCTTAATAAATTGTTTTGTATGAATCCAATGTGGGAATGAGATAAAATGCAATGAATGGTTGGTTATTAAATTAGAAATGAAATTAAATTCAGAATGAGTTGAAATTAATTTGAAATAGTTATAAACTAAAATAGATACTTTATTAACCGAATATCATCGAGATTGCATAACAATAATTGTTGTTTGACGTAAACAAAATAATTAAATTCTATGAGTCGACGGAGATTAAATTAAATTGATTTTGAAATCATTTGAAGTGAATATGAACTTGTTTGGATTATAAATCAATGGAATATCAGAAATTGAGTTGTGAACCATTAAAACTTAAATGAAACGACATATGAATTGGTTGGAAGTAATTGGAATTAGCTTTAAATTATATAAATCGCTTATGCTAAGCGTTTGGTGTTCGTTGCTTTCGTAATGCTTGTTGTTTATGTAATTCTTGTGCTTAGCTATTGAAAGTAAGTGTTAGGTTAATAAAATTTCTATATATGGCACTTACATATTTAAATTGAGTAAGTACAGGTACAGGGAAGCCGTTTGGCTAGATTTGGGGTATGCTAATTGCTAAAATAAATAAGCCGCATGCTTAAAATACTAAATAAGGTACGCCTACGCAATACAAATAGGAAATATGAACTGTTTTTGCTTTTTCCGACCATGTGGGTCGATGTATATATATTTATATCTCTTGTGAAATTGCGAAAGCTCCTCCGTACAAAGCAGGCTCTGTCAAAATTTTCCGAAATTTTTTGGAGTTGAAATTTTTTTGAAATTTTTTGGGAAAATTTTTGTTAACGAAAAAACAATTTCAAATTGGGAATTAAAGTAAATTAGTATATGAAACTAATATGAATCAGATATACTTGAAAGATAAAATTTAACATTCAAGATTGAAAGTAATTTGAATTCGTATAAAGTGGGGAAAACTAGTTTGAATAGGAAAGGATATGAAATTTCTATAAGGATAAGTATGTAAAGATTTGAAAGGGCTATGATATGATATTATTGTTAAATAAGAGATGCAGGTATTATAGAGAGAAAAGGGAATTGGATTTGATTCCAAAGATAAATTTGTATTGCCTGACAAAAAGGTACGTATTTACATTTCTAGATGAGATTGGATTGGGTTTTTGATGTAGCCACTTGGCTTTTGTTTTCTTTTGGAATTTGGGAGCCCGTAGAGGCCTTTTGTAGTAGTACCGAGCTAGCCGCGCAAAAGAGACGTTGGAAATTTTTTTCGGAAATTTAGGGAGTTAGAAAATTTTGAGAATTCAAAATTTGGTTTTAAATTGAAATTTAAACGATTGGGTGGAAAGAGATTGTTGGAAACCATGGAAGGTTTTGGAAGTTAGTTGAAGCAATAGTGAATCTCTAATAAAAGATATTGTGGCAAGTTGATAAACTGTTGGTTTTGGGGAAAAGGTAAACGGGTATTGGTTCATTCTTCCTAACTAGTAATTTTGGGGACGAAATTCTTTTAAGGGGGAGGAATGTGACGACCCGAAAATTTTAACGATTTAAAATGGAATAATAATTTGATTTTTAACATTTGAAAGGTTAATTTTAACTGGAATTCCAGATATCAATATTTACTTGATAATTAAATTATTGAATTATATAGTTTAAATATTGAATTTACTAAATTGAAAATTTGGTAAATTGTTGAATCTAAAATTTCTAAGCCTGTTTAAATAATTTGAAGGCTTATAAAATTTATAATGATGATACTAATGATAATAGAACGGTTGAAATTTAATTTAAGGGTAATTTGTTCAGTTTTAAAAATTTATCGTTTAAATTGGAATTTAAAAATAGCCTTCCGAGGCACAGTCTCGGAATTCGACGAAAACAGTTCCATTGGATCCGTAATAATTAGATTTCAATTTTCGTTGCAATCAGAGTTGTTATTTGACCGTTTTCTTTTGTAACTCGCGCATACGATCAGATTGACCTTCGAAACACGTTCCATTGTGTTCGGGACGCGGGTAAAACTTTATATACGCCTGTCGGCATGTTTGATTCGGGGTTCGGGATTTCGCGTTATGAAATACGAGAAATTTTTATATTTAATTATATAGTTAATTTGAAGCACAAGTCAGAGATATTTTTATTTATCAACAAGCGTATTCGGGAAGCCTCTCCAGCCCTATATCCTATTCTCATCTTCCTCTCAAATCTATAACATCCCCATCCTTCTCTCCTTATTTCTGAAATAAATTCACGAAAAAAAGGGGCGTCCATTCTTTATCCCATTTCATAAACGAAATCAACTCGAAAAAAAATGGCGACTTTTATCTCAGCAAATCTAATTGTGGAGCCGAGCAAGCTGGAGCTCGCGAGATGGGACGCGATCGAACGCGAGAAGAAGTAGCGGTTTCGAGGGCGAGCACGACCAAGTCGTGATGTGGGGTAGCAGCGGCTAGGGCATAGGGGTGGCACGAGTGTTCTTGTCGCGATGGGGTGCTTGAGTTCGTCTGATTTGGGGATTCACGGCGAGTGGTTGAGATAGCAGCGTGGGGTGTGGGCCATGTAAGGAGGAGCAAGATTCGATGGTGGCTCGTGTGGTTATAGGGTTGCTTCGCGATTTTCGTTGCGTGGTTTCGGTCGCGACTGGTAGGGGGAGGGGCTGTTGCTCAGTGTCGAGGTGAGTGTTTGTTCTTTTTGTTTATTTATTTATATATATATATATATATCTACGCAGAGAAGAAAAACAAAAATATATATATATATAGAAATCGAATATTTACAGTAAGGTAGTTATTCTTAAATTTATTTAATATATATAGATGAGATTTTAAATTTGTAGTAGGATTCAAAACAATTCTATTCTGAAATTCAATATGTATATATCGGCTAGAAAGGAAATTTTAAAATGTTGCATATTTATATATAAAGCTAGGTTTTTGAGAACTATAAATTAATTTTTAGTGTATGGGTTTCAAAAGAAAGGAAACAATTACTTATTTTTGGAAAATAGGTTCGGACAAAATAATTGGTAAATCATATTTTATTTAAACGGTAATTGATAATTTAATTATTCCAATTATTAATAAACTATATCAATGATTATTCAAGGTCAATAATCAAGGAATCAACTCGAGGTTGAAGTGGATGTGCACATAAATGCAAAGGTGAGTAAATCTCACTTTATTGGATTCTATTTGAGTTTAAATGGTTAAATTAAAATACTTGATTGGATGATTTAATTTATTTGAGATGCACTGTGAATTGAAGATTGGGTGATTTTGGTATTGGATGGTTCTCGAGTTAATGGTTGTTTAACTCGATGTATCAGGAATTTTAAGTTGTTTTAAATTTAAAACAATAAACAAGAAAATATTTCCGTTTAAAAGTTACTAACGAATTAATGATTTGTGATACATTAAATTAGTAGGATAATTGAAATGGATAATTAATTAATTTAATTAATTAATGATTTAGGGTTATTTAATTCAGTAATTCAAGATTTGAATAAATAATAAATTAAGTTGTAAGTTAATTAACTAAGTATGAATAATTCAGAATAATCATTTGAGGCTGTGAAAAATAACTACTTAATGTAATTAACAAAAAGTAGTTACTTCGTGAAACTTGTCAAGAGATTAATTAAGATAATTAATTAAGGAGTAACTGATTTAATAATAAAGTAAGTAGAAGAATAGTTAATTTCATGTTGAGATAAATCGAGAGTGATAAATATTGGGATTGAATTAAGGTAATTAATTCAAATTAGACAAATCAAAACATAATTGGAAATCATTAATGTATATAATCGAAGATGTAATTAAAGATTGAATAATTAAAGATGAATTAATCAAAAGTGACTCATGAGAAGTTAATTAATATAAATAATTATGGACTTATGTGATTAAAATACTTAATTAATTCCTGAGGAAATAAAGATTTCTTATTGATTTGGGTCAAGAACAATTAATACCGTGAAATGAATTAATGGTAATTACTTGAACGTAATTAAAGAATAATTGATCTAGGTTGATTAATGCTGATGAATGTGAAGGGATAATTGAATTATTTGACGTGGAATTAATTGATATAGTATGAAGGAATCTAAGTGAATGTGGTTAGAAATTCAATTAGAATCAACTGAATTAATTTGGAAGTGATCAAATTTGTTATGAATGATGGAATGTTATTGGATGCTTTGAATGAATTGATATTCCTGATATGAAATGTTGAGTATTTCATTTTGATAATTTGGGTTTGGATGACACGAGTCTCGAAGTGGGATCGGGTATTAGGCAATACCCGAAACCACTTCGACTATAGATGGGTATGTGAAATTCCTATATTGGAATGAAGTGATTAAAGGGAAGTGGACTATTTAAATCTAAGCTTGGGCACTTAGGTAATGGATGTGTGAAACAAGTTATGCCTATAACATATTGAGCACTTGTAAAATTGGTTTGAGTTACCCCAGGTTTTATATACATTGATTACTTTGGTATTCCATATTAGTTTGGTTTACTCACGCTGGTTTCCAGCCTGACCCGGGTGTTACTTTGATGTAATGCTCGGGTCCGAACGAGCATTACAGATTTTCAGGTAAGGACGTTCTGGAGCTCATGAGTCGAGCTGAATAGCATGAACGTATGGAGTGGATCTGCTGTGATATATTATTATATATTTGAGGCATGGTATCGGTGTATATTCAGTGTCTGTATAAGTGTGAAACTCAGATGTATATTAAATGTAATCGACAGATATAATATTCTTTTGTAAACTGTTATTATTTATTATTATATTTTATCCGCTGCGAATGTGAGATGTTGTTACTATTCTTCTTCTTCTATCTCTTTCTTCTTTTTCATAACTATCTGGAATTTTCGGGTCAGAAAATTTTGGGTCGTTACACCAATAGTCATATTGTTCAGTCTATTATTATCAAAAGGATGCATTTACATTGGTTTGTAGTTATTGCATTAATATTCTCAAATTTCCTCTAAATTTTCGTTAACGTATTTTTTAATTACGTTTTATTCCCATGGATTTAAAACTAATTCAATAGATGAAACAAATGGGTAAACAATTAATGATAATCACTAAATTTGCCTAATTCAGTCTCATTCTTATAAATTTCATCTCATAACATTTATTGCTTCATTCCCCTTTCTATTCATACAAGGATTCATCCATAAGATTTATATTTACTTATTTTACAACTTTTACTTTTATTTATTGGTTCAATGTTTATTTCAAAATTTTCATTTATTACTCCCAAATATTCATTTTCATTTATAATTGTCATGTCAGTTTCTTCTTTTATTGCATTATATATATTTATTTGTAAACGCTAAAATTGAACGCTAACACCCCGGTGTAAGTAGAGATAAAGTGAAAGCACCACCCGTCAATACGGGAATTGGAAGTAAGTAAAAGTCATAGAAAATACAGTAAAGAGACAACAGTTTTATAGTGGTTCGGCTTCTAGTTAAGTCTACATCCACTTTAATCTCCTTTATTGCCGATTCAATTACAGCTTATATATCAATCTTCGATTACAACACCACTTAGGCAAATAACTAGAACTCCAATGTAGGAGAATTCTTCAAATTCATGTTGAATGTATTCGATCTCTTCTTGAAATTCGTTGATGTGTCTTTCGTGTTTGAAGTGTCGGATGAGTCGAGAAAACAGCAGAGTATCGACGTTCCAGAAATGAGCCAAAAGTCCTTTCTCAGTTGGAGTAGGTGGAGTATTTATAGAGAAATCTGGGCTAAGTCGTAGGTCGCGAACGACCTATGGGTAGGTCGTAGGTCGCTAGCGACCTAAGGGATACGAGCTACGGCTTATCCTTGTTGCACTTGGTCAATCTGAGCGGGTTAGTACGTCGCAGCGACTTAGGGAGTGGGGGCATAGGAAGTTGCGGCATAAGCAATTATCTCGGTTTATTTAGGTCGCTAGGTCGCTAGGTTGCTAGGTCGATAGGTTGCTAATTTGTCAAATCTTAGGAGTCTTTTAGGTCGTTAAGTTGTTGTGTCTTTCTCTTGCAATGTACTGTTAGGTCGTCGTATACTTAGGTCACCTATTATATTAGGTCGTTAAGTCACTCCCCCTTTTAGGTCGTTAGGTCGTTCCTTCATCGAGTAGCTTAGGTTATTAGCTCATCAAGCAGCAAGACCCGTTAACTTTTAGGTCGTTAGGTCGTGGAGCCCTTCAACTGGTTAGGTCGCTAGACTCTTCAATTAGTTAGATCGCTGGACTCTTCAGTTGGTTAGGTCGCTGGACAGAGTAGGGTTAACACTTGCCCCTCGAAGCATATGTCTATGTAATAGGTCGTATGCTTCGATCTAACTTCGCTAGGTCGTGAGCGACCTAAACAAGCTCGTTAACTCGCGTGTCGATACATCTTTCCCTCTTTTCCCAATATAAGCCGTTAGCTTGCTTCACCCTCCTCACTTCATTGCGTATACTCTACCGCCATTGTTGCATTCGAGCTCAGAAGTTAACACGAAATATCCTCCTTTTTCATCTCCAATCAATAAATTTAGGTAATCTCGATCATCCATTTGCTGTGTTTACCATCGATTCCCCATAATCTTCTCCATACTATCTTTGTTATCCCGTTGTAAAAGCACACTCGTATTTGTCTTCGATTTTTGTTGAATTGCCGGCGATTGCTTCAAAGCTAGTAAGTGCTTTGAATTCAGGAGGCTAAGTAATGGTTCCTGGAGATTCAAGGGAGAAGATGAGGCATTAAGCGGTTTGAGGAGAGAAAGGGATTTGTTGTTAATCGGGTTAATAGGATTTTGGGTTTAATCATGATGCTTCAAGCGACGAAATGGTTGGTGGACGCATGGCAGAGTGTAATTGGAGAGCAAGGCATAGTGGTTTTGACGGGAGATAGCTTGAGATCGCCACGTTACTTCAGAAACGACCTAGTGAATCTGAGTGACCTAAAGACCTTCACGACCTAACAGATTTGGCCAACCTAACAGATTTGGCCGACCTAACAACCTTTTCGACCTAACCTTCCATGGCATTACCCTTTGCGACTTAACTCTTAGCAACTTAATCTTTAGGTTGCGTAAACGACTTAATCTTTAGGTCGCGTAAGCGACTTAATCTTTAGGTCACGTAAGCGACTTAATCTTTAGGTCGCGTAAGCGACTTAGAACTTAAAATTTTTTGCACTGCCTTGACTTGGAGCACAACTTTAACTTGTAGGAGCATGAATAATGAACTTTTTGACTTGAACCAAGCGACTTAATGGAATTTCGACCCATGCTAAGTCGCTTGAGCTTGATTGCTTGCAAAAATTGGACAGCACTTAACTGAATTTTCAACTTGAACTGTTGTGATGAACTGCCTGAATTTGCTGCACTTCTTTACAAATTATATTAACTTTTAATGCTAGTAACCTGTTAAATTCAACATTTTTAGAAAACTAGGGCGAATATACTGCCACTGACTGCCCACATCGAATGACAGATTAGTCGATAAAGAATAATCAACTTAAAGAAATTATACGAATGAAGTGCTATGAATCAATAAATTCAAGTGAAGTATTAATGCAAAGCAAAATTGATCAACTAAAGCTGACCTATTTACATCAACACTGCACTTGTACTTGGACCTAAAATAACAAGCCCTGAAACTTTATAATCGACAAATGCCAATTAGTTTAATTTCAGTCACATCTGCTTGTCATTTTATTAGTTTTGCACAACACTTCACACATTTAAGAAACATACACCTTCATATTTGAATATCCAGTTCATTGTGTAGAATGACTTCCCAAGAAGAGATAGTAGAGAAAGCCGAAGAAGTCTTCCCAATAGCTAACCCCTTGGATGATCCCCCGGAAAGAACCCAACTACTCTGAATCAACGAGTGTTCAATCAACTATGTATCCAGTTTGGTATTGCTGAGGCTGACGCTTTGCTTCCGGGGGTAAACAATACTGCTGACAGGCCACCTCTTGGTTTCATCGCAATTAATCGTCAGATGTGCTCGAGTGGAGCCATTCCTCCCTTTAATGAGTTTCTTCGACAGCTCCTTCTCCGGTTGACTATCTCTCCCTTCCAGTTGCACCCCAATGGCTACGCCATCTTGATGGGACTATGTGTACTGTTCAGGAGGACACTCGACCGTCTTCCAAGCTTTGAAGAAATTTGTTACTTATGCACATTTGCGAGGAATAAAGATCATCCCTCTATAATACTCGTGAGAAGCGCAAGGAATCGTAAATTGATCACCGATATTCCCGAAAGCGCTCACGGGTTTCTGAATCAATTTTTCTTCGTCCGTTGCCCCCCAGGATTCTACAGCATTTGGAGAGTAGGAAGTAAGCTTGCTTATCTTCGTTCTTTCCGTTTCTGAAATTTCCAAAGTCCGAGTTGTTAAGTGCTAATTTCATTCTTTATTTTTATAGCGCTGCCTCCTCCTTCTAAAGATTCCAGCCATAAGCCGACTTTTGAAAGACTAAATGCTGTGGCGGCTGAGTAGAGAAGCATCAAATTTTTGCTTAAGGACGAATTTTTGCATCAATTTGGACTTTTGCATTCTTCCCGATCTACTCAGCTTCATGATGCCCCTGGTTCTCAAACAGAGACTCCAGATGCCCCAGTTTCCGCTGGAGAACTTACACCAAACGAACCTACTGCCGAGGCTTCATTGGTGAAATTTTCTGCTTCCGTTGACGTTGCGGGGTCATCCGGCAAATTTGCACTTCCCCCGGTTATCGAAGAAGAGGAAGCTTCTCAACATTCCGGGAAGGCGGCTGATGCAGGAGCTGAGAGAAAGAGTCCCGCTTGGCATGACGGTGACGACACTTTTGAGGGATTGAGTGACTTGATCGTCACTTCACATGAACTCTTCAAGGATGATTCTACCGCTTCTAAACTTTCTTCTCTAGCGGTTGAAGTGACATCAGTTTTGCAAACAACTCCATCAACTCAAGAGATAACTCTTAAGTCTAAGAGTGGTATGTAGTTTGACGCGCGTAGTTCACACGCCCCACACACTTAGAATTTTAGCAAGTTTGTGCACTTAACTTCTTTACTTTGAAGATTTCCGATCTTTTCTCTTCTTCATTTTCAAGTTCTCCAATGGGACGTAGCGGATCTTACTATGATGATTTTCAGCGCTATAGAAGGCGCGACTCTTATGATCCCAAGTGGTATCTTCCTGCCCTGAGGGAAACTGATGAAGAAAGAGCCGCAAGAAAAGCTCGCGAGAGGCGGGCTTATGAAGAGCGTTATGGGAGAAGGGATGAACGACATGATTCTTCCCAGAGAGGTGACGATTCCCACAAAATAAAATCTCATGATGACAAAGGGAAAAGTCACATTGCTGAAGATCCAAGTAAACTGGCCAAGCTTAGTGAAAGGCCAAAGTCTGCAATTTCTGAAAAGCCAGCTGCTCTCATCTCTTTGGAAATCCCTTCCAGCTCTCCTGCCCTTCAAAGAGCTGATATTCAAACGATCATCAGTAGGCCTTCGTATCAAGTTGTATAGGGTCCGGCTACTCTTCAAAGCCAGTTTCCGCACCGGTGCTTAAAAGGAGTGCATTTTGACCTTGATTTGGTCCCAATCGACAAGCAAGCTATGTTGCGAAATCTAGAGGCCGTCAAAGTCGATATTGAGAGAATGTCTGGTTGGCAAAAACTCGTTGACGAGCTTCAAAGAGTAAACCGCGCAAATCTCGAAGCCATGTTGACGATGGAAAACGATAAATCCGAGTGGCAGAAAACTCTCGACCAACATGATGTAGAGATGAAGAGCATCGCCGCTTACAATGAGAAGCTTGATGCAGAAATTGAGAAACTCAAAGAAGAGCTTGCCACTTCTTCCACTTCTTGTTCTCAAAAGGAAGAAGTGCCTCAAAAACAGGTGAGAGATGCTCATGCCGGGAAAAGAGATGCTGAAGCCAAATTCGAAGCACAACAAAAAGTTGTAGAAAGCTACCGTACTGACGCTGCTCAGTTGCGAGAAAAAACCAGCTCCCAGAACTTGGAGATTGAAATGTTAAGAGCTTGACTTTCTGAAGTTGAAAAAGAGCGTGATGAAGCTATCACCGGCAAAGCAGCATCCGAAGAATCTCATGAAGCGACCAAGGCCAACATCAGCTCTACCTTATTCGATTTTTACATACATAGTGTTTTGGGGGCGTGGTAGCCATTCGTTTTTGGGCCCGAAGTACGAGATTACTTTAGCCGAAGTGTGGGAGGCCGCACTTGATATGCTTGGAGGTGCTGGCTATGCTAAAGTAGATCTTGATGCACACTATCTGGATGATGATGCACGTGCCGCCCGTGCCAAGGGGAAGGAGCAACTTGCTAAACAACGAGCCGGAACAGCAGAAGGAGAACATTTAGGTAAGGCACATTTGACCGACACGATTCTCCCTTCGGTTTCGACTGACATTGATATCGATGGCTCCAGTTCCCATTCTCCGCCTCCTGCCAAAGCTGACATTGAAGTTATAACTACTCATACTGGAGATGAGGCTCAAGAGAGTGCCGAAGTACAAGGCTTTGAAGTTGACATGATAAAGCCAACTTCACCAGTTAACTTCAACGTTGATTTAGCTCAAGTGGATTACTTGTTTACTTCACATGAACTTAATGAACTTTTTGATTATTACTTAAGCCTTGACGCACCACTATCTCCTCTCTTTGCGGCGAATACTGATTTTAACTTCTCTTCTTCTGTAGTGAAAACGCCAAGTGCCGCACAGACTTCTCCTCTTCCAGCTGTTCCACCCCCCATCTCTTCAAGTTACGCCTCCTTCTGCTTCTCAACCGGGGTCGCAAGAAGAATTAATAGAAGCCCTTTAAGGCTTGGATGACTCGGCCGCTTCGCAAGAGCAGAAGGCTGAGGAACTTGAAGAAGGTGAAAAGACTCCAGAGCAATTTCATGACGACACAAAACTGTCTGCACTTATCACTCCAGGCAGTGAGTCTTCTTAAAGGAAGAAGGGGAAGCGTGCAATTTCAAAGAGGAGAAGGAAGAGCACTTCTGTTGGCGAAGAGGAGGAAGTAGACCCGGCTGCACCTCTATCTCCTTCTTCCCCGACTCGTCCAGGCTGGCTCCCAAAGTTAACCATTAGGCCGGGCGAGGGCTCTAAAGGTGGCGGGAAGAAGAAATAATGAGTCTCACTCTACTTCTTGTTTTTCTTTTTGCTTGTACATAAAGGCTTGTATTGACCGAAATTTGTGCAGGCACCGGCCCCAGCTTTTTTGAAACCTGCACATGTATAAAGAGTATGGAATGAAATGATTCTTTTTACTTGTACAATCTTTGACTGTATTTAGGAATGCATTTATTCCTTATTTTCGCACAAGTTTCTTCACTGTGATATTGCAATAAGTTGTGGTATGTTGTTTGAGCGTTGCTTTTATTAATATAGCTATGTTGTATTGTATTTCCCCCATACCACGACTTATTGAAATTTCTTTCATTTGATAAAACTTTAGAGAACAGTTCTTCTGAGAAGATTTGTACTCTTTAAGTTGGAGAACAATTCTTCTGTTTCGAGAAGATTTACACTCTTAAGTTGGAGAACACTTCTTCCATTTTATGAAGGCTTGCACTATTTCTTTAGAGAATAATTTTTCCTTTTTGAGGGAATATTACCCTGCTTTAGTAGAGTGTGCCTTGTAACGGAGAAGTCTTCTCTCTCTTTTATTTGAAAAAGTTTTTACACTTCACTTTCGGAGATAGTCACTTTTATTTTTTGACAAGTGGATTCTCCTACGCATTGAAATGAGTTTCCAAAGAAGGCTTTGAATTGGCACTACAACTTCTAGGGAAGAATATTTCCAGGATAGGTAAATTGATCTTCCCTTGAGAGATGTAGTGTGCCTCCCAAGAAGGCTTTCTTTTTTTTCTTTTTTCTTTATTATTGTTGTGCCTCGTTGGAGGGCTTTTTTGCTTTATTCGCTTGAAAGTGCTTTTCTTGGGACGTGCCTACAAAGAGGTCTTGTGCCTCCGAAGAGGGCTTGTGCCTCCGAAGAGGTCTTTTGCCTCCGAAGAGGTCTTTATCCTCCGAAGAGTTGTGCCTCCGAAGAGGGCTTGTGCCTCCAAAGAGGTCTTTGGCCTCCGAAGAGGTCTTGTGGTGCCTCGGGAGAGGGCTTCTGCCTCTAAAGAGGGCAGGTGTGTGCCTTTGGTGAAGGCGAGTGCCTCCGAAGAGGGCTTGTGCCTCCAAAGAGGCTTGTGCCTCCGAAGAGGTCTTTGGGGTGGTTGGCTTACCATGAAGGTTGCGTCTCACGGTTAAGTGGATCCATGGGGCAAACGCAAGCTATCTAACCGGATGTTCGTTTGCACAAACGATCGCAATTAGCTAGCAAGGGCCTGGTGCCTCCATTTTGGGAAGGTGCTTCTCCAGTGGTTCCACCAACCTTTTTTGTTGAGAGGCAGGACTCCTTTTTAGCTGTTTTCTATCTGCTTGTCATTTGATCATCAGTGATTCCCTGTTATCATTTCCAAGCACATGTTCCTTTCTTTTGCAAATAGTTCGTTCTTATCCAAAGAAGTATACTTCATTGTTAAGCGAGTCCGACGGAATCACTAACTGTTTGCATGAAGCGCTCCTTATATAGGATTTGGAATCTGGAATTTTTGTGGCTTGACATTTGTTTATTGAATGATTTCTGGGATCGCTTGGCCTTATGATAGGTAAGCTTTGTTTTGAGAGCCTGCAAAGTTAAATCAACATTTTAGAAATACATTTAAAGTATTTACACATCGAGACAAAACAGGCATTTTATAATAGTAGAGAACACAAGATTTATAGTGGTTCAACCAATAACTGGGCCTACATCCACTTTATAGTTCTTATTATTCATTTGCACTTTGTTTTACAATAGCTTGCAATACAAGAATCATTCATCCATAATCATTTTACAAATTTAAGCAAAACTTTTAAGTAAAATATGGACGCAAGTGATCGCTGTTCCAAGCTCTTGGAATTGGATCTCCTTCGACACTTATCAGTTTGAAAGTGCCGTCAAGAAGTTTTTTCCTATGACATATGTCCCTTCCCAGTTTGGCGCAAACACTCCTGTTGCTGTCACGATCCTTTTCAAAACTAGATCCCCAATCTCAAAGCTGCGTTGGCGAACTTTGGAATTGAAGTGCCTGACAATCCTTTGCTGATAAGCTGCAACTCTGAGTTGAGCCTCTTCTCTTCTTTCATCAAGGAAGTCAAGTGCTTCAAGTTGCAACTCTTTATTTTCAACTTGGTTGAAATGAATTCTTCTGTGTGAAGGGACTTCTATTTCCACCGGAATCATTGCTTCTGATCCATACGCTGATGAGAAAGGAGTGTGCCTAGTCGCAGTTTTATGGGTAGTTCTGTATACCCATAGTGCTAGTGGTAGCTTATCGACCCAACCACGTTTTGCTTTTTCCAGCTGTTTTTTGATGGTTGATTTGATAATTTTGTTTACTACTTCCATTTGTCCGTTTGCCTGCGGATGACCCACTGCTGAAAAGCTTTTTTGGATCTTGAATCGCTTGCAAAAATCTTGGAACTCTTCACTTTCGAATTGGGTTCCATTGTCTGCGATTATCTTCTGAGGCACACCGTACCTACAAATGATATTCTTAGTCACAAAGTTTATCATCTTTTTAGAGGTAATAGTAGCTAATGGCTCAGATTCATCCCATTTAGTAAAATAATCAACAACAACAATGGCATATCTGATCCGAACTTGGCGGTTGGCAAAGACCCGATAAGATCTATTCCCCAAATAGCAAATGGCCATGGACTGACCATCTGCGTTATCTCGGTCGAAGGTGCTCTTGGGATTTTTGCAAATCTCTGGCATCGGTCACATTTTCGGGCGTAGCTAGCAGCATCACGATTAATGTCTGGCCAAAAATAGCTATAACGGAGAATTTTCTTTGCTAGAGTTTGACCACCTGAATGATCTCCACACTCTCCCCCGTGCACCTCAGCTAAAATTGTTTTAGCCTCTTCCTTGGTTACACATCGGAGTGATGGCATTGAGAATCCCCGTCTGTACAATCGACCGTCTTGAATTACATATCTTGAGGCTTTCCTTAACAGCTTCTGACGCTCCTTTGAATTTCCTGGAAGGGAGCCGTTAAGTAGATATTCTTTGATTGGAGTCATCCATGATCCTGCTCTTGAGAAACAATCATGACCCAGTCAATATCCATCTCATCAGTACTTGGGGCTGACAAGACTTCTACAGGAACTAATCCCAGTAATTGAGCTTCGCCAGTGCTTGCATACTTTGCGAGAGAATCTGCCTTCATGTTCTCTTCCCGGGGTATATGACTTATCGTATAATGATCGAGATCATCGAGAAGTTCCCAGGCCCTTGACAAGTAAGCAAGTATATTTCCTCCTTTAGTTTGAAATTCTTTCTTGACTTCGCATACAATAAGCTGTGAATCACTGAAGATCTGCAACACTTTGACATTCAGTTCTTTAGCAATCTTCAAGCCGGCAATAAGAGCTTCATATTCTGCTTCATTATTTGTCGAAGGAAATTCCAATTTCAATGCGTAGCACAATGATCGCCCTTTGGGGGTTTCAAGCACGACCCCAGCTCCAGAACAATAGTCATTTCTTGCGCCATCAACATATAGTTTCCATCGGGTCGGGATGTCATTAGTTACTTTTTCCTCGCTGTCACCTTTATCTGTGTATTCTGCAATGAAATCTGCTAAAGCTTGTCCATTGATTGCTCTTCGGGGATGGTAAGTGATATCATATTGGCTGAGTTCAATATTCCACTTCAGAAGACGACCCAAAGTCTCAGGGCGAAACAAGACTTGCTTTAGAGGCTGGTCAGTGAGGACTTTGATAAGATGAGCTTGAAAATATGCCCTCAACTTTCTAGAAGCTATCAGCAAGCAATAGGCGAGCTTCTCTAGCTTTGAATAATTCATCTATGCCCCAGTGAATCTCTTGTTGATGTAGTAGACCGGACATTGAACTTTTGCATCTTCCCGTACTAATGCTGCACTGAGAGCATGAGACGAAAACACTAAATATATGAAAAGATCTTCACCGCTGCTAGGCTTAGAAAGTATTGGAGGCGCTTCCATATGACGAATTAGTTCATCGAAAGCTTTTTGACATTCCGGAGTCCATTCAAAGTTTTTCCTTCCTTTCTTTAGAGCGTCAAAGAATGGAATGCACTTATCCGTAGCCTTGGAAATAAACCGACTCAAAGCAGCAACTTTCCCATTGGGGGTCTGCAATTCCTTCTTTGTCCTAGGGGCTTTGACTTCACTCAGAGCAGTGATTTGAGCAGGATTAGCTTCAACGCCCCTAGCACTCACAATGAAACCCAAGAATTTCCCGGACTCTACCCGGAATGAACATTTCAAAGGGTTAAGTTTCATTCCATACTTTCAGAGGACTGCGAACATTTCTGCCAAGTGATCCATATGGTCCACTGCCTTCTTTGATTTCACTAACATATCATCAACGTAAACTTCCATAGTTTTTCCAATCTATGGCTTGAACATAGCATTAACAAGTCTTTGGTAAGTTGCCCCCGCATTCTTCAGTCCATAGGGCATGACTCTATAGCAGTAAAGACCGATATTAGTTATGAAGCTCGTGTCCTCCTGATCTGGCTCATGCATCATGATCTGGTTATATCCGGAGTAAGGATCCATGAAAGACAACAATTCATGCCCGGGTGTTCCATCCACCAGCTGATTGATCCTAGGTAACTGGAAGCTGTCTTTGGGGCAGGCTTTGTTTAAATCTGAAAAATCGATGCAAACTCTCCACTTTCCATTTGCTTGTTTAAAGAGCACTGGATTAGAAACCCAGTTCGGATAAGTGGACTCTCTGATGAAGCCATTCTCCATGAGCTGATCTACTTCTTCTTTCAATGCTGCCGACCTTTCTGGACCCTGGGCTCTTCTTTTCTGCTTCACATGTGTAAATTTCGAATCAATATTCAGAGTGTGTACTGCGATTTCTGGAGATATTCCACACATATCGGCATGACTCTAAGTGAATACATCCAGATTTGCTTTCAGAAATGATATCAAAATATTCTAAAACTTCACACTAAGTTGCGAACCCACATTTAGCACCTTGTTTGGGTCTTTCGGATCAATAGGTACTAGCACCGTTACTTCCACCGGTACCACTATATTCTCCCCTGTACTAGCTTTTCTGGGATCGATTTCTTTTCGTGCTCCACTACGCTTGCCAGTGCAGGGTCCACCCTGTAATTGCGACAAGGTTGGCACTTTGATGCGGAGTGGAGCTGCCGCTTCTTTTCCCATCTCTCTCTTCCTTGCTTCTCGCAACTCTATCAGATAACATTCTCGCCTAGCATTCCGATCCCCTTTAATCACACCAACACCATTATCTATGAGGAACTTCATAGTGAGGCACCACGGGGCGAGAATTG
Source organism: Allium cepa (assembly GCA_030765085.1). NCBI lineage: Eukaryota > Viridiplantae > Streptophyta > Magnoliopsida > Asparagales > Amaryllidaceae > Allium > Allium cepa. Next base: position 282,890,865 of record CM060935.1, read on the forward strand.
CCTTGAATGCTGCAAGAGTTGGCCGACCTAGAAAGGCATTGTAAGCAGAAAATCTGTCAACAATCGCAAAAGCCTGCTTTCGAACCACCTTTTTCTGCCCCTCTCCATGTTCAACAAATTAGTCAATAGTTCCAATTGGCTGCTTTGGTTCCCCAGTGAACCCAGCAATCTTCCGCGATGAAGCCTGAACATCATCCATAGGAATCTTCATTTGATCGAATGTCTTTTTGAAGAGGATATTGCAAGAGGCGCCGCAATCAACAAGCGTCCTTCTTACAATAGTAGGCCCGATGCCCGCAGAGATGACCAAGGGATCCATGGTAGGAGCTTCAACACCCATAGAGTCTCTGGCCCTGAACACAATATCATCATTAAAAGTTCTTTGCTGCTTCAAAGGTGCAGCGCCTTCCAACACAAAAACATTCTCTTCTGGTGGGGTGTATTTCAAAGCATGAGCATATCTTTCCATCTCGTCCCAGCTTCTGCCTGCCGGGTGAGGACCTCCCATTATTACATTTATAACAGGCCTTTCTGATTCATGTGCAGCAGTCCTCTCACCCGAGCCAGATGGATGAGCAGGAAGTTGCTGGCCCTCAGGAGACGAAGCTGGGTTGTTCCTATTTCTCTTAACATATTGCTGCAGCTTGTTCTATCTCAGCAGCTCTTCAATCAAACTTTTCAAATGACGACATTTGTTAGCATCATGACCGAGTTGATTATGAAACCGACAAAATCTCCCACTTTGAACAGCCTTTTTCCTCAAGCTTTGTCATAGGTGGTTTAGGATATTCCACGGTATCTTTGGTAGCGAAAAGGATATTCTCCAGAGTATCATTTAAAGGAGTGAAATCTGAAGGCCTTGAGAAGCGAGGTTTCTTCATATCCTTCTGCTTCTTTCCACTGTTATTCTCCCTCTTCTAACTTCCGGATTCCTTTTTGGTAGGAGCAGCGGTGTTATTCTTAACCTCTGTTAATGCCACTTTCGCCGGCGCAGGAAGGCTTTCCAAGCACATAAATTCGTTAGCTTTCTTGTAGAATTTCTCAAGCGAGTTTGGTTCCTTCATCTTCAACCATTTCCCAAACTCACTCGATTTGTTGATAGCCCTCATTAAGTAGGTCAAAACCATTCGTGGCTCTGCATTGTCGACTTCAGCCAAGGCTATGTTGAAGCGGTTTAAGAAAGATCTAATAGATTCTCTAGGATTCTGTTCCAGGCTGGACAACGACATTATGTCCTTTGCCTTTGAAGCATACAACCTGAATTGTTCTTTAAACTTCCGAGTTAAATCGGAGAACTGGTCCACAGATCGGATAGGTAGCTTTGTGAACCAGAGTAGAGCCACTCCTTCCAAGTATACCAGAAAGTACCGGCATTTGATCTCATCCGATGCTCTAGCACCAGTCATGTGCCAGTCATACTTATATAGGAATTGGTTAGGGTCGCTTGTTCCCTTATAAGCCGGGATGGTGGGGGGAACAAACTTCCTTGGGAATTCCGCCTTCAGAATCCTTTCGGTGAACGGAGTTTTGCTTGGAGCGAACCCTCACTCTTTTTCATCTTCTTCTCTTTGCATACTTTCTTTCATAATCTATCGAACCATACCCGAAAGGCATTCCTCATCGTTTAAAGGCTCTGCGGGACAGACTTCAGCCATTTTCTCGAAAGTTTGCCTGGACAAACGTTCGCGGAGTGTCGGCTGCAGCCTTGATCCTCCAGCCTAGGGAGGTGCCTCTTCAGCGGGGCTAGCTGCCTTTTGAGGAATATTCCTCCCTTCAGGATTATGAACATCATCAGCAAAGTTTTCTTCATTATTCACTGGTTGAAGGTTATCTCCGAGCAAAGCATTCAAACTATCAAGCATTAAAGCGTTCTGGGCTTCCATCTGCTGATATAGCCCAGACACTGCAACATCCAACTCTGCTCGTGTAATTCCAGCACTTGGAGCTGCTTGACTTGACGAAGGAGAAGTGGCAGTATTTTCGTGGACATCACCGGGTCTAGTAGATCTGCGCTTTCTTCCAGCAGCCACAATCTCTGATAGACTTCTAGTTTTGAGAGAGATTCTTTCAACAAACTTTTGCGAATCAATGATGAAAACACCCTGAGTTCAATTCTCAGTGAAAGCACCAAAAATGTTAACGCTAAAATTGAACGCTAACACCCCGGTGTAAGTAGAGATAAAGTGGAAGCACCATCCGTCAATACGGGAATTAGAAGTAAGTAAAAGTCACAGAAAAAACAGTAAAGAGACAACGGTTTTATAGTGGTTCGGCTTCAAGTTAAGCCTACGTCCACTTTAATCTCCTTTATTGCTGATTCAATTACAGCTTATATATCAATCTCCAATTACAACACCACTTAGACAAATAACTAGAACTCCAATGTAGGAGAATTCTTCAAATTCATGTTGAATGTATTCGATCTCTTCTTGAAATTCGTCGAAGTGTCTTTCGTGTTTGAAGTGTCGGATGAGTTAAGAAATCAACAGAGTATCGGCGTTCCAGAAATGAGCCAAAAGTCCTTTCTCAGTTGGAGTAGGTGGAGTATTTATAGGGAAAATTTGGGCTAGGTCGTAGGCCGCGAACGACCTAAGGGTAGGTCGTAGGTCGCTAGCGACCTAAGGGATACGAGCTACGGCTTATCCTTGTTGCACTTGGTTAATCTGAGCGGGTTAGTAGGTCGCAGCGACTTAGGGAGAGGAGGCATATGAAGTTGCGGCATAAGGAACTGTCTCGGTTTATTTAGGTTGCTAGGTCACTAGGTCGCTAGGTTGCTAGGTTGCTTGGTCGCTAGGTCGCTAGGTTGCTAATTTTTCAAATCTTTGGAGTCTTTTAGGTCGTTAAGCTGTTGTGTCTTTCTCTTGCAATGTACTGTTAGGTCATTGTATACTTAGGTCGCCTATTATATTAGGTCGTTAAGTCACTCCCTCTTTTAGGTCGTTTAGTCGTTGCTTCATCGAGTAGCTTAGGTTATTAGCTCATCAGGCAGCAAGACCCGTTAACTTTTTAGGTCGTTAGGTCGCGGAGCCCTTCAACTGGTTAGGTCGCTAGACTCTTCAATTAGTTAGGTCACCGGACTCTTCAGTTGGTTAGGTCACTGGACAGATTAGGGTTAACACTATTCATTCCTTCATTACTACATAACCTAATTTATTATTATTCATTTATTTATAGTAATTATGCTTAATCAAATTTCTTAGCCTCCCAATTGTTTACTTAAGTTTCTAACCATTTATTTATAATACTTCCCTTCCTATTATATTCTATTAGAAGCAATTTCAATTTTACCTAAGTTTATAATACAAGAACAACAATTTCTTATTTACTAAAGAATTCCATCAAATACCTCATTTGAACTTATTTCTCAATTCACCATTTACGACCTAAAATATAAATTTACGTTTCTATTAAATTTACATTCCTCCTTCCGTTACTATATTAATAATCACTAAGTAACGTTTATTATCAACTATAAATATTATAACTGCTTAACAAACATTGATTTAGTTACAAAATCTTATTAATTTACTCAATTTTATTTACCAGAATTTATGGGTCGTTACATGTTAACGCGAAAATCAGACGCTAACACCTCAGTGTAAGTGTAGTGGATGTGAAAGCACCACCCGTTAATACGGGAATCAGAGAGAAACAGTAATTCACAAAAAATGCAGTAAAGAACACAGAGTTTATAGTGGTTCGGCCTATAATCAAGCCTACGTCCACTTCAATCCTTTCTTATTGCTGATTTGATTACAACTTGTTACAATCTCTTTCAATTACAATTTACTTCAAAAGACAAGTAGCTAGAAAAACTTCGATGCGAGAAAGTTCTTCGAATTCATGATTGAATGTCTTGAATTTCTGTTTGAAGTTGATCTAAGCGTCTTGTGTGTGCTTGGAATGTTGGAGTGTAGATTGGCTTGAAGATAGCAGAGTCTCGATGCCCTGAAGAAAATGATCCAAAAAGTCCCCTCCACGTTGGAGTTAATGCTCTATTTATAGAGGAGCTTTCATGGGTCTTAAGTCATTTACGACTTAAAGTGAGTCGTAAGCCGTGAGTTACGGTATAAGATAAGTCATGGGTCGTTGGCGGGTTAAGGCATAAGGAGTTATGACTTAGCTGGATCGCTTATGTCCTTTAGTACTAACTGATAGGTACTAGCGACTTAAGAAAAGCGACACGGTCAAAACCTCTAAGTCCAAGGTCGTTACTGACTTAAGCCAGGTTATAGGCCGGCAGCGACTTAGGGATAGGTCATAAGTCACGTTTCCGAGATAAGGCTTAACTGGGTTGCTGTGTCTACTGAGTACAAGTCCTGAGTCGCGAACGAGTTAACAGGCACCGGTTTAAGTAACTCAACATTGGATTTGCCTTTGTGCTTAGGTCGTGAGCGACCTACCATAAGTTGTATGTCGGCCATGGCTTAAGTGAAGTTGCTTTGGGCCTTTCGTGTCTTGAGTCGTTAGGTCGGTCATCTCTTGAGTCGTTTGCCCCCCTTAAACTGTTAAGTCGTCCAACCTCTTGACTCGCTGAGTCGCGTTATTGCTTAAGTCGCTAAGTTGATAACTCGATGAGTCGCTTATCCTTTGAGTCGCTGTCTCCCTTGAGTTGTTGAGTCGGTAACTACCTTAAGGTATTGAGTCGGTAACCCTTCAAGGCAATTGAGTCGATCTATTCTCTTAGGGCAGTTAAGTCGGCAAGCTGTTAGGTCGGCATCCTTTTAAGTCACTGAGTCTCCTTAAGTCGTGAGCCCTTTTGAGTTGTTGAACATAGGAGTTAACATTTTCCCCTTGAAGTACACGCTTAAGTCATGAGTCGTGTGCTTCGACCTAGTTCCTGAGTCGTGAACTGCTCAAAGAGGCTCGTTAACTCGCTCATCCTCCCATCTTCTCCCCTGCCTCCTACATAAGTTGCCAAGTCGCTTCTTCCTTCTCACTCATCACTTACCTCCTCATTCGATTCTGCCATTAACATTCTTCCGAGCTCCCAAAGGCGATTTCGATTCGATCAGTTACCGGTTAACCTGAGATTACATTACGTAAGTGATCTTGCTCCTTTCTCGATCCTTTATTATCACTGATTCGTGAATTCCAACTTTCAATCTTAAATCACCTCCTTGTGCAATGATTCGTCGTGAATCTCGTTACACCAATGATTGATGGACCTAAGCTAGGTTGAGTTGGCATTAAACGATTGATGAGATGCTGTCGATGGGTTACTGCTTCAGGCTCACTGATCTTTGATTTGCGTTAGGGTAGCTAAGCATTGAATTTGGGGTGATCCCGAGCTAGTTTTTTATGGATGATTCGATAGCATGAATAAAATGAGGGTTCTTTGTTGATGGAGCGACTAACGGGTTAACGGGTTAATGGGTTAATAGGATGAGGAGTTTCTGATTAGATGGGGGTTTGCTGGTTGAGTAAAGTGGAGCATTTAGCTTGGACACGACCCAGTACTTTTGAGCGACTTAGAAACCTTACGACCTAACTCTTGACCGACTCAACTGGATGCAACATAGGCTTTGAGTCGCAGCCGAGCCAGGACTTAGAGAAATTCACGCCATTTTGAACTGAAGCCTTTCCTCCTTATTATTCCTTACGACTCAAAAGACCAACGACTTAACTTAACTCGCAGGGAACCTCTTAGGTCGTAGACGACTTAGGACTTGGAGAATTTCTAGGTTGAATTGCTATAACAAACTGCTTGGATTTAATTGCTTAAATTCTGGACTGCTTGAACTTTGTTGTACTTTTTCACAGATCATATCAACTTATAAGCTAACAACCTGCTTAAAGACAACAATTGTAGAAAACCAGGGTGAATATACTGCCATTGACTGCCCACATCAAATGACAGATTAGTCGATAAAACATAATCAACTTTAAAGAGATTGTATGTAATGCTGTGAATCCAACTCAAATGAAGTATTAAAGCAAAGAATTATTTGACTGAAACTGATTTGTTTGCATCAACACTGCACTTGTACTTAGATTTAAAACAACAAACTTTGAAACTTTACAGTTGACAAATGTATGTTAGTTCAATTTCAGTTATATCCGCTTATTGCTTTATTAGTTTTACACAGCACTTCACACATTTAGGAAACGTGCACCTTCTCGTTTGAATATCCAGTTGTTTATGTAGAATGGCCTCATATCAAGAAGAAGTAACGGAACAAACTAGAGAGGCTCTTCCAATAGCGCTCCGCTGACCACTCCACCGGAAAGAGTCTCAACTTCCTTGAGTCAACGAGCGTTTAATCTATTACGCGCCCAATTTGGCATTATTGAAACAGATGCTATATTGCCCGGGCCAAATGATTTTGCTGATAGACCTCCTCGCGGCTTCGTTGCTGTCAACCGCCAAATGTGCTTGTGCGGTGCTATTCCTCCCTTCAATGACTTTCTTCAACAGTTTCTACTTCGATTGACCCTCTCTGTTCCAACTGCACCCCAATGGTTATGCCATTCTGATGGGGTTGTGTGTTTTATTCATGAGAACTCTGGATCGACTGCCGAGTTTCGAGGAAATTTGTTATTTATGTTCTTTCACAAAGACTAAAGATCATCCCTCCATTGTTGTTATAAGAAGTGCTAGGAATCGCAAACTCATCACTGATCTTTCCGAAAGCGTTCATGGCTTCTTAAATAAGTTTTTCTTTGTTCGCTGCCCCCCAGGGTTTTACGCCATCTGGAGAGTAGGAAGTAAGATTACCTGCTTCTATTTTCCATTCCTGAGCTTTTCGAGATCTGAGTCGCTAATTGTTAATTTCACTCTTTTCCTTTTTCAGCATTCCTCCCCCCTCTAGAGATCCAGGTCATAAGCAAGTTTTTGAAAGACTGAATGCTGTGATCGCTGAAGAGAGAAGTATAAAGTTTTTGTTGAGGGACGAACTTTTGCATCAGTATGGACTTTTACACACTTCTCGCTCTACACACCCCCATGAGGTCCCAGACTCCCCAGCTAAAGCATTAGATGCCCCAGTTTCTACTGACGCACCCACACCAAAAGAACTTGCTTCTGAGGCTTCTCTAGTGAAGTTCTCTACTTCTATTGATGTTGCGGGGTTATCTGGAAAATTTGCACTTGCCCCGGTCATTGAAGAAGAAGAGCCTCAGGGATCTCCCTAATATTCAAAGAAGTTTGGTGATGAAGAAGCCGGGAAAACAAGCCCTGTCAAGCAGAGCGGGGACGACACTTTTGAAGGTTTGAGCGACCTGTTTGTCACTTCACAGGAGCTCTTTAAAGACGACCCTATTACAACCATGGTTTCTTCTTCAGTATTTGAAGCGACTTCTACTTTGCAACAACCTCCGTCGACTCAAGAGTTGACGTTAACTACTACCCCCACCATTCCTCCGCGATCGAAGAGTGGTTCGTAGTTTGACGCGCGTAGTTTGCACATCACACATACTTCGAACTTTTCAGCACTTTCATGCACTTAGCTCTTCGTACTTTGAAGATTCTAAAGTTACGCTTCTTTTTCATTTTCAGGTTCTCCAATGAGGCGAAGTGGTTCATATTATGACGACTTCAAGCAATACGGAAAGCGTGGTCGGTATGACTATAGGCGCTATCTTCCCACTTATAGGGAAACTGATGAAGAGAGGGCTGCTCGAAAGGCTCAGGAGAGACGTTCTTATGAAGAACGCTATGGAAGAGGGGATGAGTGGTACGATTCTTCCCATAGAGAGGGTGATTCCCATAAATGTAAATCCCATGATGACAGAGGGAAGAGCCACATGGCTGATGACCCAAGCAAACGGGCTAAAGTTAGTGAGCAATCAGTGCCTGCAATTTTTGAGAAGACTACTGCTCCCATTCCTTCTCAATCTCCTACCCCTTCCCGTACCGATATCCAGACAATCATCAACAGGCCTTCATATCAAGTTGGGCCAGGTCCAGCTACTTTCCAAAGCCGGTTTCCACAATGGTGCTTGAAGGGGGTTCGCTTTAATCTCGATTTAGTTCCAATTGACAAGGCTGCCATGTTGCGAAATCTTGATGCCGTCAGACTTGATATTGAGAGAATGTCCAGCTGGCAAAAACTTGTTGACGAACTCCAGAGAGTGAACCGTGCGAACCTTGAAGCTATGTTGACTATGGAGAATGATAAATCTGAATGGCAAAAAATTATCGATCAACATGATGCAGAGATGAGGAGCATCACTGCCTACAACGAAAAACTTGAAGCAGATGTTGAGAAACTAAAAGAAGAGCTCGCCACTTCTTCTACTTCCTACACTCAAAAAGAAGGAGTGCTTCAGAAACAAGGGAGAGATGCTCATGCCGGCCAAAGAGATGCCGAAGACAGGCTTGATGTGGAAAAAAGAATCAATGAGGGCTATATCGCTGATATTGCAGAGCTTCGGAAGAAAACCGGCTCTCAAGAGGCGGAGATCGAAATGCTAAAGCTTCAACTCTCCAAAGCTGAAAGAGAGCGTGATGAGGCCGTTGCCGATAAAATTGCAGCTGAAGAATCTGATGAGGCAACGAAGACCAGCATCAGCTCGACATTATTTGACTTCTTTCTACACAGCATCTTGGGGCGCGGTAGTCTCGCCTTTCTAGGCCCCAAATATGAAGTTACTCTGGCTGAAGTGTGGGAGGGCGCACTTGACATGCTTGGCGGTAAAGGTGCTGGCTATGCCGAATCAGCTCTTGAGGAGCATTACTTGGATGACGAAGCTCGCGCCGCTCTTGTCAGGGGAAAAGAACAACTTGCGAAATTAAGAGCCGAAATGGCAGAAGGGGAACATTTAGGAAAAACTACTTCAACTGATCCAGTTCAGCCTTCACCTTCGGCCGAAATCGACATTGTCGGCTCCAGTTCTCATTCTCCATCCCCTACCAAAGCTATCACAGAAGGTGCAACTGTCCATAACGGAGACGAAAGCCAAGAGAGCGGTGAAGCGCTGGGTTTTGAGATTGACGTAGTAAAGCCTACTTCGCCAGGTAATCCTAATGCCGATGTTGCTCAAATAGACTGCTCATTTGCTTCCTATGAGTTTGATGAGCTTGTTGACTACTTCCTGAATCTCAACGAGCCTTTATCTCCTCTCTTTACTGACTTTAACTTCTTTTCTTATGTAGAGAAAGTGCTGAGCATCGTTCAGACTCCCCCTCCTTCAGTTATTCCTCCCCCGCCTCTTCAAGTCACCCCTCCATCCGCCTCTCAACCCGGGTCGCAAGAGGAGAAAATAGAGGCTCTCCGAGACTTAGATGATCCTTATGCTTCACAGGAACACGGGAGAGAAGGGCTTGGAGAAGGCAATGAGTCCCCGGAGCGAACCATTTCCGATGATATAAAATTGTCTGCTCTTTTTACTCCGGGAAGCGAGTCTTCTTCGAAGAGGAGGAGGAAGAGTACTACTTCTAAGAAGAAAAGGAAAAGCATTTCCGTTACTGAAAAGGAAGCGGAGGTTGATCCGGCAGTAGCCCTCTATCCTTCTTCCCCAACTCTCCCAAGCCGTCTTGAAAAACTACCTATTAGGTCAGGTGAAGGCTCCAAAGGTGGTGGTAAGAAGAAGAAGTGATGAGCCCTGCTTCCCCTTCCTTGTTTTTACTTTTTGCTTTTAGCTTTTTGTTTGAACTGACCGGACGTTGTGCGGGTACCGGCCCCCGCTTTTCTTTTATTTTGAAACCTACATATGTACATAATTTTCATAACGTTGAAGAAATGTACATAATTTTCATAACGTTGAATAAAATGATTCTCTTGCTTGTACAAACTTCTGTCTGTGTTTGAGATGGCATCTATTCTTTTTTTATATATGCATGTTTCTTTATATAATATTACAGTGAGCTTGTGGTATGTTGTTCGGGCATTGCTTTTACCAATGCAGCCATACCGTATTGCCCCCATACCATAAGCTCATCGTAATATTTCCAATCTCGAGGGGACTTGTACTCCTATTTTTGGAGAATAATTATTCCATATTTGTGGAAATATCATTTCGCCCTAAACAGGGTACACCTCGTTTCATATAAGTTTTTACGCTTCAACCTTCGGAGATATCACTTTTTCTTTTGTGCATATATACATTTTTACAAAGCGAATTCTCCTATGTGGTAGAGCGGGCCTCTGAAGGGCACTTTAGTCTTTTGAGGAAGGGCCTTCTCAAAATAGATGAACCAATCTTCCTTTGAGAGCCAAAGTGTACCTTCGAAGGGGACCCTTTTTTTTATATTGCGCCTCGGTGGAGGGCTTTTTGATCTTTGTTTTGCATTTCTAATGAAATGTTTCTTTGAAAAGTTGTACCTCTGAGGAGGGCTTTTTCACGTTTCAACACTTGGAAGTTTTATTTCAATCTCGGTGAAACGTGTGCCTCCGAAGAGTTGTGCCTCCAATGAGGGCTTTCCACGTTTCAACACTTGGAAGTTTTATTTCGATCTCGGTGAAACGTGTGCCTCCGAAGAGGTCTTTTTATCATTTCAGCTTCTGGTGAAGTGGAACTCCGAAGAGCGACTCTTACACTTCAACTCCTAGTGAAATGGGCCTCCGAAGAGGGCTTTTCACGTTTCAACAGTTGGAAGTTTTATTTCAATCTCGGTGAAACGTATGCCTCCGAAGAGGTCTTTTTATCATTTCATCTCCTGGTGAAGTGGACCTCCGAAGAGCGACTCTTACACTTCAGCTCCTGGTGAAATGGGCCTCCGAAGAGGGCTTTCCACGTTTCGACACTTAGAAGTTTTATTTCAATCTTGGTGAAACGTGTGCCTCTGAGTGGGGCTTTTGCCTGGGTGTTATTTTCTCCTGGTTGGATGGATTCACGGGGCGGACGCGAGTTACTTGGACGTTCGTTGTGCAAACTGTCCCAGTGAACAAGTGCCTTACCTCCCCATAGGGAAGAAAGTGCCTCCGGTCGTCTTATGGATTCCCGGGGCGGACACGAGTTACTTGGACGTTCGTTGCACAAACTGTCTCAGCTAGTGAACAAGCACCTTGCCTTCCCATTGGGAAGGTGCCTCCGATCGTCTCACCCATAGGGGAAGAAAACTCTCATTTTCTGGCATGAGCCTTCAGGGGTCTTTATCCTCCGAAGAGTTATGCCTCCGAAGAGGGCTTTTCCACGTTTCAACACTTGGAAGTTTTATTTCAATCTTGGTGAAACGTGGGCCTCTGAAGAGGTCATTTGCTTTTGCTGGTCTGTTTGCCCATATCTTTTTGCTGGTTGTCCATATTAGCAATCTCCTGTTATTATTTTTAAGCACAAATCATCTTCTTTTGCTATCGGGTCACTTTATCCAAAGAAATCTAATCCAGCTCTATGTTTGCTTGGAGTACTCCTTATATAGGATCCGACCCTAGAATTTTCGATTGCTTAAATCTTACTTTTGGGTGATGCCAAGGATTGCTTGGTACTATGATGGGTAAGCTTTATCTTAGCTGCCTGCAAATTTAAATCGACATTTTAGCAACATTCAGAGTACTTTACATATCGAAATAAAATGAGCGACTTGCAATAGTAAAGAACACAAGATTTATAGTGGTTCGGCCAAAAGCTGGGCCTACATCTAATTTATAGCTTTTCATTATTCACTTGCACTGGCTTTTACAATTGCTTTCAATACAAGAATCATATATTCGTGGTTCTTTTACATCATTTCAACAAATTTTTTCAAGTAAAGTATGGGCGCAAGTGATTGCTGTTCCAAGCTCTTAGAATTGGTTCTCCTTCGACAGTTGTGAGTTTGAATGTGCCATCAAGAAGCTTTGTGCCTATGACATATGGCCCTTCCCAATTTGGCCCAAATACACCTGTGGCTGTCATAATTCTTTTCAGGACTAGGTCCCCAACTTCAAAGCTGCGTTGGCGAACTTTGGAATTGAAGTGCCTGGCTATCCTTTGCTGATGAGCTGCAATTCTGAGCTTAGCCTCTGCTCTTCTTTCATCAAGGAGGTCAAGTGCTTCCAGTTGCAGTTTTTCATTCTCAGCTTGATCGAAATGGATCCTTCTGTGTGAGGGAACTTCCGTTTCCACTGGAATCATTACCTCTGATCCGTATGCCAATGAAAATGGAGTGTGTCCAGTCGTAGTTTTATGGGTAGTTCTGTATGCCCATAGTGCTAATGGCAGCTTATCGACCCAACCACCTTGTGCCTTTTCCAGCTGCTTTTTGATGGTTGACTTGATGATTTTGTTTACTACTTCCACTTGCCCATTTGCCTGCGGATGAGCCACTGCCGAGAAGCTTTTTCAGATCTTGAATCGTTTGCAAAATCCTGGAATTCCTCACTTTCAAATTTTGTACCATTGTCTGTGATTATCTTCTGAGGCACACCATATCTGCAAATGATATTTTTAGTCACAAAATTTATCATCTTTTTAGAGGTAATAGTAGCCAATGGTTCAGCTTCAGCCCATTTAGTGAAATAATCTACACCAACAATATCATATTTGATCCCGGACTAGGCTGTTGGTAAATGTCCAATGAGATCTATTCCCCAGAAGGCAAATGGCCATGGACTGATCATTTGTGTTAGTTCAGTGGAAGGTGCTCTAGGAATTTTGGCAAATCTCTGGCATTTATCACACTTTCGGGAATAGTCAGCAGCATCTCGACTAATTTCTGGCCAAAAGTATCCATAACAGAGGATTTTCTTTGCTAAAGTTTGATCATCTGTAGGATCCCCACATTCCCCTCCGTGTACTTCAGTCAGAATTGTCTTAGCTTCTTCCTTTGTCATGCATCGGAGTAATGGCATTGAAAATCCTCGTCTGTACAAACGACCATCTTGAACTATATATCTGGAGGCTTTCCTCATCAGCTTCTGTCTTTCTTTTGAACCTTCTGGCAAAGATCCATTAAGTAAATATTCCAATATCGAAGTCATCCAAGATTCTTGCTCTTGAGATACACTCATAATCCAATCAACATCCATCTCATCTGTGCTCGGAGTTGACAAGACTTCCACGGGAACTAATCCCAATAGTTGAGCTTCGCCAGTACTTGAATACTTTGCAAGAGAATCCGCCTTCATTTTCTCTTCCCGGGGTATGTGACTTATTGAATAATGATCAAAATCATCAAGAAGTTCCCAGGCCTTTGACAAATAAGCGGGACGATTTCCCCCTCTAGCTTGAAATTCCCTCTTGACTTGGCATACGATAAGTTGAGAATCGCTGAAGATTTGTAATGCTCTGATATTTAGTTCTTTAGCAATCCTCAAGCCAGCGATAAGAGCTTCATATTCTGCTTCATTATTTGTCGAAGGAAATTCTAATCTCAGTGCATAACACAGTGATCGCCCTTCAGGAGTTTCAAGGATAACCCCTGCTCCGGAACAGTAATCATTCCTTGCACCATCAACATATAACTTCCATCGAATCGGGGCATTATCGGTCACCTCTTCCTCGCTATCACCTTTGTCTGTACATTCTGCAATGAAATCCGCTAAAGCTTGTCCATTAATCACTCTTCTGGGTGATAAGTGATGTCGTACTGGCTGAGTTCAACATTCCATTTCAGAAGACGGCCCGAAGTTTCAGGGCGAAAAAGGACTTGCTTTAGAGGCTGATCAGTGAGGACTTTGATGGGATGAGCTTGAAAGTATGGCCTCAGTTTTCTTGATGCTATCAGTAGACAATAGGCAAGTTTTTCCAGCTTTGAATAGTTCATTTCTGCCCCAGTGAATCTTTTACTAATGTAGTAAACTGGACGCTGAATTCTTGCATCCTCGCAAACTAATGCTGCGCTGAGAGCATGAGACGAAATTGCCAAGTATATGAAAAGATCTTCACCATTGTCGGGCTTTGAAAGTATTGGAGGCACTTCCATATGACGAATCAACTCATCAAAAGCTTTCTGGCATTCAGGAGTCCACTCAAAGTTTTTTCTTCCTTTCTTTAGAGCATCAAAGAACGGAATGCATTTATCAGTGGCTTTGGAAATGAACCGACTCAAGGCGGCAACTTCTCCATTGAGACTTTGCAATTCCTTCTTTGTTCTAGGAGCTTTGACTTCTCTTAAAGTAGTGATCTGAGCAGGGTTAGCTTCGATGCCCCTAGCACTTACAGTGAAACCCAAAAACTTTTCGGACTCCACCCCAAATGAACATTTCAAGGGATTAAGCTTCATTCCGTACTTTCGAAGAACTAAAAACATTTCTGCCAGGTGATCCATATGGTCTACTACTTTCTTAGACTTTACCAGCATATCATCGGCATAAACTTCCATTGTCTTTCCAATCTGCGGTTTAAACATGGCATTAACAAGCCTTTGGTAAGTTGCCCCCGTATTCTTAAGTCCGAAAGGCATCACTTCATAGCAGTAGAGACCAACATCGGTGATAAAGCTCGTGTCCTCCTGATCCGGCTCATGCATCATGATCTGGTTATATCCGGAGTAGACATCCATAAAAGATAGTAATTCATGTCCCGCTGTTCCATCCACCAACTGGTCAATTCTGGGTAATGGGAAGCAGTCTTTGGGGCAAGCTTTGTTTAGATCTGAAAAGTCAATGCACACTGTCCACTTCCCATTAGCCTTTTTAACTAGTACTGGATTTGAGACCCAATTTGGATAAGTAGACTCCCTGATAAAACCATTCTCCATGAGCCGGTCAACTTCTTCTTTCAATGCTGCTGACCTTTCTGGACCCTGAGTTCTTCTCTTCTGTTTTACAGGTGTAAATTTCGGGTCAATGTTTAGAGTGTGCACTGCAATCTCTGGAGATATCCCACACATATCAGCATGAGTCCAAGCGAATACATCCATATTTGCTTTTAAGAATGATATCAGAATATTCCGAGTTGTTGCGTTGAGTTGTGAGCACATTTAACACCTTGTCAGGATCTTTTGAGTCAACAGGAACCGGCACCGTTACTTCCATCGGCACCACTCTATTCTCCCCTGCACTGGCTTTTCTCGGATCCATCTCTTTCCGTGCACCACTATGTTCTCCTGTGCTGGGTCCACCCTATAGTTGCTACAAGGTTGATTCTTTGATGCGGACTGGGGCTGCCGCACCTTTTCCTGTTTCTCTTTTCCTCGCCTCACGCAACTCTGTGAGATAACATTCCCGCCCTGTATCTTGGTCCCCCTTAATCACCCTGACTCCATTATCCGTGGTGAACTTTATAGCCAGACACCATGGGGCAAGAACAGCTTTGAATGCAGCAAGAGTGGGTCAGCCTAAAAAGGCATTGTAAGTGGAAAATTCTTCAACAATTATAAAGATCTGCTTTCGAGCTACTTTTCTCGGCCCTTTTCCAAGTTCCACGAACAAACCTATAGTCCCAATCGGCTGTTTGGGTTCCCCAGCGAACCCAGCTATATTAAGTGATGAAGCTTGAATGTTAGCCATTGGAATTTTCATCTGATCGAAAGTCTTCTTGAAGAGAATGTTGCATGAAGCTCCACAGTCAACTAGAACTCTTCTCACAGTAGCCAGCCCAATACCAGCAGATATGACCAAAGGATCTATGGTAGGAGCCTCGATACCCAAAGAATCTCTGGCACTGAATACAATATCGTCAGTAGAAGTCTTTTGTTGCTTCGAAGGTGCATCATTTTCTAATACAAAAGCATTCTCTTCCATCGGTCCATGCCTCAAGGCCCGGGTATACCTTTCCATCTCGCCCCAGCTTCTGCCTGCTGGGTAAGGACCTCCAGTTATTACATTGATGACGGGTCTTTTCGATTCATGTTCTTTGGCCTTCTCACTTGAGCCAGGACGGTGAGCGGGAACTTGTTGTCCTTGAGTCGACGAGGTTGGGCCGTTTCTATTCCTTTTCACATACTGTTGGAGCTTATTCTCTTTCAATAGTTGTTCAATTAGATCTTTCAAGTGACGACATTCGTTGGTGTCATGGCCGGGTTGGTTGTGGCATCGGCAGAGCCTTCCACTTTTCTCCATCTTACTTCCAACCCTCAGTTTGGCTGGTGTCGGATAATTGACATCATCTTTGGTTGCAAAGAAGATGTTTTCAGGGGTATCAGTTAAGGGTGTGAAGTTGAAAGGACGGCCTTTCTTTGCATCTCCCTGTTTCTTTCCACCATCATTTCCCCTTTTCTGAGTGTTAGGTTCTTTCTTGTTCGAAGCAACACCATTGTTCCCGGCCTCTGCTGATACTACCTTAGCCGGTGCTTGGAGGCTCTCCAAGTGCATGAATTCATCCGCTTTCTTGTAAAATTTGTCAAGCGAGTTTGGTTCTTTCATTTTCAGCCACTTTCCAAATTCACTTGACTTATCAATTGCCCTCATCAGATATGTCAGGATCATGCGTGGCTCAGCGTTATCTACCTCAGCCAAAGCTATGTTAAAACGATTCAAGAATGATCTGATGGATTCTCCCAGATTTTGCTCTAGACTTGACAGCAACATTATATCTTTTGCCTTCGAAGAATATAACCGAAATTGCTCCTTGAATTTCCGGGTCAAGTCAGAAAATTGATCTATGGATCGGACCGGCAACTTGGTGAACCAAAGTAAGGCCACTCCCTCCAAATATACCGGGAAATATCGGCACTTGATCTCGTCGGATGCCCCGGCACCTGTCATATGCTAGTCATTTTTATACAGAAACTCATTAGGATCGCTTGTCCCTTTGTATGCCGGAATAGTAGGAGGAACGAATTTTCTTGGGAATTCTGCCTTCAAGATTTTCTCAGTAAACGGAATTTTGCTTGGAGCAAAACCCCATTCTTTCTCATCTTCATCCCTTCGCATACTTTCCTTCATGATCTGACGAACCATGCCTAAGAAATAATCTTCATCATCTAAAGGCTCTGGAGGGCAAACATCAGCCATTCTCTCTGAATTCTATCTTGACAACTGTTCACGGAGGGTCGGCTGTGGCCCTGATCCTCCAACCTGGGGAGATGTC
Source organism: Allium cepa (assembly GCA_030765085.1). NCBI lineage: Eukaryota > Viridiplantae > Streptophyta > Magnoliopsida > Asparagales > Amaryllidaceae > Allium > Allium cepa. The sequence continues at coordinate 282,907,701 of CM060935.1, forward strand.
TTCTCCACAGGGTTTGGGCTCTTCGAGAGACGTTCCCTCCTTCAACATCCTGAACTCCCGCAGTAGGGTTTCCATCATTATTAACCGGTTGCTTGTTAGCTCCAAGCAAATCATTCAACTTACTCAAGATCAAGGCGTTCTGGGCATTCTGAGCCTCCAACTGTGCATTATGGGCATTCAATTGCTGATTCAATCCCAAAACTACGGCGTCCAATTCTGCTCGCGTAACTCCAACAGTAGGAGCTGCTTGACTTGAAGGAGGAGAAGTAGCGGTATTCTCTAGAACATTGTCGGATCTCACAGAACTTCGCTTTCTTCCTGGAGCCATTATTTCAGATAAACTTCTGGTATTTAAAGAAATCCTTTCAACAACTTTTCGACAAGCAATGATGAGAGTTTCCTGAGTTCAATTCTCAGTGAAAGCACCAAAATGTTAATGCGAAAATCAGATGCTAACACCTCAGTGTAAGTGTAGTGGATATGAAAGCACCACCCGTTAATACGGGAATCAGAGAGAAACAGTAATTCACAAAAAATGCAGTAAAGAACACAGAGTTTATAGTGGTTCGGCCTATAATCAAGCCTACGTCCACTTCAATCCTTTCTTATTGCTGATTTGATTACAACTTGTTACAATCTCTTTCAAGTACAATTTACTTCAAACGACAAGTAGCTAGAAAAACTTCGATGCGAGAAAGTTCTTCGAATTCATGATTGAATGTCTTGAATTTCCGTTTGAAGTTGATCTAAGCGTTTTGTGTGTGCTTGGAATGTTGGAGTGTAGATTGGCTTGAAGATAGCAGAGTCTCGATGCCTTGAAGAAAATGATCCAAAAAGTCCCCTCCACGTTGGAGTTAATGCTCTATTTATAGAGGAGCTTTCATGGGTCTTAAGTCATTTACGACTTAAAGTGAGTCGTAAGCCGTGAGTTACGGTATAGGATAAGTCGTGGGTCGTTGGCGGGTTAAGGCATCAGGAGTTATGACTTAGCTGGCTCGCTTATGTCCTTTAATACTAACTGATAGGTACTAGCGACTTAAGGAAAGCGGCACGGTCAAAACCTCTAAGTCCAAGGTCGTTACCGACTTAAGCCAGGTTAAGGCCGACAGCGACTTAGGGATAGGTCATAAGTCGCGTTTCCGAGATAAGGCTTAACTGGGTTGCTATGTCTACTGAGTACAAGTCCTGAGTCGCGAACGAGTTAACAGGCACCGGTTTAAGTAACACAACATTGGATTTTCCTTTGTGCTTAGGTCATGAGCGACCTAGCATAAGTTGTAAGTCGGCCCTGGCTTAAGTGAAGTTGCTTTGGGCCTTTCGTGTCTTGAGTCGTTAGGTCGGTCATCTCTTGAGTCGTTTGCCCCCCTTAAACTGTTAAGTCGTCCAACCTCTTGACTCGCTGAGTTGCGTCATTGCTTAAGTCGCTATGTTGATAACTCGATGAGTCGCTTATCCTTTGAGTCGCTGTCTCCCTTGACTTGTTGAGTCGGTAACTACCTTAAGGTATTGAGTTGGTAACCATTTAAGGCAGTTGAGTCGGTCTATTCTCTTAGGGCAGTTAAGTCGGCAAGCTGTTAGGTCGGCATCCTTCTAAGTCGCTGAGTCTCCTTAAGTCGTGAGCCTTTTTGAGTCATTGAACATAGGAGTTAACATTACAGTTGTACTCGGAGGTATGATTTCAATTTCCAATATATCAATTATAGTTCCATTAGATATGGGTGTTCTTAATCTTTTATATCGAAGATTTGGTCGATAGGTTAGGAATATAAACTACCTATTTGATTATGATTGGTTAATCTGATCGACGCTTGTGCCACTCTCGGATTAAGGTGCACTGACCTTGAATTTGACTTATGTGACCATTTGTCATTTGTAACCTTATGTTTTAGACTTCATAATAAACAGGGTAAATTTGGGTATACATTGGTTGATGCAAAATGATGCTAGGAACTGTTAGGTGAATAAGATTATTTTCTTACGGAACCCTAGAGGTGAAAAAGAATGACGTCCAAGGAGATGGAATAATTAAAGAAGTAACTGATAGGACTTTAATAAACTGATTTAATTGGTTTTTCACTCTATGTTAGATGGGTGAATAGCTCTGCCTTAAGAAGAGGAAACTTTAATAAATTGATAGAAAACGTTAAAAGTAAATGGAGTGGAATGCCCAGTTGAAAAATAGTATCGATTTAAATGGTTATTCACTCTAAAGTGACCTTTTTGGTTACAGTCCTTTCAAATGCTCAAAAGTGTTATTAATCAATTGAAAGTATGAGTGCAAACTTTCTATGACAATGAAAACAACACTAAGCGAATTGGAATACTGTTTGAAAACTAATGCATGAAGGTGTCAAACTCCCGATTTGCGCTTTTCTTTCTCCTCCAATTATCACTTTTCTGATTTGCACTTTCTAGGATTCGAATAAGAGAGATGTCAAACTCCTCAGCATTGCAAGGCAAGGTTGAGTAGATGCAGTCCCTGTCCTCAACTTCTACAACATGGTCTGATGGAGGTTACCTCTCCATATCACTGTCCCAGTTCTGGCTGTTTCTTTGATGTAGGATTTTTTTTATTATTGTATTATTATTGTATTATTATTGTCTGTAATCAAACATGACTCTGAAATAGGAGGGGTTTCAGAGTTAAACACCTTAATATGATTTCTCCCCTCTGTTATGTATTGGTTTGTATCATTCAATCTCTTTGCAATAATCTGAATGATGAACTTCGTTGGCAAGGATCTGATTTTGATCAGTGAGTGTCTTTGAATTTGTTTCTTGATCCACGATGATGCTTTCTTGGTTGATACGATCATTGCGCATTTGGTTTTTGACTAATTTTGGGTCTCTTTGCTGAAATTTGGTTCTTGAGCTAGCTCGGCGGATTTATTTTCTTGAACTACTGAATTATCTCCATTTTGAAATCTGTTTTGGGTATCCACATTTGTTTTGAACTACACTACTCTCTAGTGTGTTCAAAACTTTTGCAGATGCTTCGGTGGAAGCCATTCATATTCAACTTTTTGTATAATTGTAATAACCTGGATTTTTAGCCATATGATAATGGGATAATTTTAATTATTGGAACGAGCGTTAGGGCATGCGCTTCGCGCGTGATAATGGCATGTGTCTCATGCAGTATAAGAATATTGTATATGCAATAAATATGTATATGTAAATATGTATAAGGAGAAGTGTGATAAAATACATATGTATATTGTATATGTATGCATATATATATATTAGAGTCTTTGATTAAAAGTTTTAAAATCTAATTCTGGAAAATAATTAAATAAACTTCACATTTCGAATGTGGGATAATATATATGCGTATGTATGTACAAAACCTATGGTATAAAATAAAGATAAAAAAATATTTGTAATAAGAAGATAAAAAAACATATAAGTGGATTTATATACTTATGTATGTTAAATATATATGTATATAACAATTGATACAATGAAATGCCAAACTTTAAAATGACAAAGTTATGTAAATAGGCAAACAAGTATGTGGTCAAAAGACTTATAGGAAAATATATATATGTATTTATATATATATATAAGCAAAGGGAACATCATAAAAGAAATATCAAGTCAATCACAAATTTAATCAAATCATTCAATCTTCATGTCAACTAGAAATCAAGTCCACTAATTTTCAAATTAGGTCATTGTTTTCAAAATCAACGAAAAAAAGAAGTACTGTACATGAAATGGGCTCCAACCTTATTCTCCTTTCTATACACACACACACACACACACACACACACTTTTTAGCATTAAAAAAGAAGAAGGAAAATTGCCATTAAAACCTTGTAGAAACAAAGTACTCAAGCTCTAATTAAAACAAAAGGCAGCAGTGTCACATTTTTATCAAAGTCTGTGAGTAAAAACAACATCTTTTACTTACTGTAACTTTTGTATTATGCATATGTATTCTTGTAAATTTTGAACAAACTCTTTTTTTGTCAAGCATGCATGTATTAATAGGCTGTATATATGGGTGTTAGTCATGTTATACACCAGAAACTCACAGTAACGTATAAAACATCTATGTTCTTAAAGAAAAAAAGATCTTCCAACATCAAAAATCAGTAGCTCTCAATCTAGTTAGTTTTAGACGATGATACCAAAAACAAAGTTGTGTGTTTTTAGTGTAGTTTATTCTAAAATTCATTTTATTTGTTATCATGAAGCATAGAGGATGAAAAGAACATTTTACAGTAAATAACTTAGAAATGACCAAAACTCAAATATCGTAATTTAATCTTTGGTTTATATGAATGTGTTTGTTATTCGAAATGATGATTTTGGAAGTGAAATGGAGATTTTTAGTTATGTATCCGGTGTGGTAAGGGAAGATGATCAAAAGTGGGTTTTTTGTCGAATTTAGGCGGCCGAGATGACGTGGTAGCTCGGTGTTGGTGGAGAAGGTTGCTTGGGTAGTGGGAAAGCCAGGAAAAATGGCGTGGCAAGTTTCGGTGTGTGTGGCGTCGGGGGAAGGTCAATTTTGGGTTTAAGTATTGTTCTCGTATGCGTTTGGTCTTGGATCATTAACGGCGACGAGGAGCAAATAGGGAGGTGCGTTGTGGGGGGAAAAGGAGGAGAAGGACGTTGCGCATGGTTTGGCAAGGTTTGGCATTGATCGATGGAGTGTGGTGGCTTGTTGAGGCATTTGTATGGGTGGAGCCGTCGTTCTAGTTTTTGAGGGAGATGTTCGAATTTTCGAACGATGCCAAGGTTCGAGTTTCGGGTGATGGAATATGATGGGATGGTCGAGTGCGATTTAGGAAGATGTTTGGCGATCATAAGGGTAGGCCGTAGGTGAAGTGCACGTGCATGCAATGGTGCACAGTTGGATTTCTCGAGAATAAACAGAACAGAAGAAGGTAAAGAAACTAGAGTGGGAAGAAGAAAGAAAGGTTTAAGAGTTGGGTCATGTTTTTGTGATTGGGTCGAAGAAACCTGGATGGGCTGGGCTTGTTTAAAAATAAATTAAAGGCAAAGCGATTTAGAAATTGTTATATGCTAATAATCTTTCGATTTTGAAACACTTGTTTCTCATTTATGAATATTCCAATAGACATGAAAGATTTATGTATTGTGATCCTCTCATCTAACTTTATAATCTAAACTAATTTTGTTAATTAATACAGAACTTAATTTATTGTAATAATTAAAGCGGATTATTTAAATCTTATGTTAATGAATAAATAATTAGATTCTTATTTGACTTAAATCTTATGTTGATTAATAAAATTAGCTATTAATTGGATTAGTTAATTTTAATTAACTAATAATAAATTATTTGATAATTTATTAAATTATAACTAATTTTTGATTAAAACTATAAGTAGATTCAATTAATGGAAACTAATTAATTCTAGTTGTGAATTGTATTAATATTTGTTGTTAATCGTCAATTTAGTTAATGATCTATGTTTTGGTTTATTGTTCTTGAATATTTATTTCAATTATTCTTGTCTGTGCCATTACATAGAAAAACGAATTTAAATAACTACAATAAAACGTTGACACGTTTTATTGAAAGTAAACATATGCAATAAATTCCCATATGAAAATATTGATACTAAATATAAATTTTTATTTTAACAATTTGGAAATTTAAAATTTATCATTTTGAGTTCGAAGAGACCGAGATCGGATATCTGCATTATTCGAAACCACTTCGATGAAATAACCACTACAAACCTTTACGGTTCTGATTATAGAGTCTAATATGCTTGAATTTAGTTAATTTAACAAATTTGATCATTTTCAATAAGTAAGATACTTGGACACTGGTATGATATCACCAGATTTTTTATAAAAGTGTTTTGGCTATCCTAAGATAAAAACCCATCATGTATATGTGATGTGGTCTTACGAGTTACCTTGGTTTTTTTGAAGGATTTTGATAACTTAAGTATTCCAAATGAAGTGGGTTTCACTCACTGTCTCCAGCCTGACCCGGATGTAAACTTTATTATAATGCTCGGGTCAGACCGAGTGTTACATGACTCAAGTTAGGTTGCATTGGAGCTCAGGAGACAAGCTGGATGGCAGAAATGTATCATGCATATTTCGATTATATTCCGCTATGTGTTGTAGGCTGTATATTCAGCATTTAAGAACAAGTTATTATTACTGTCTAGATTTATATGTTGATGATTGTACTCTGATAATTTTTATGTACATTAATAGTTACAGTTTTTTGTTTTGTATAAAAAGTTGTTATTGTATATTATATTTTGTTCCGCTGTGGTGATGAGATTCTGTGTTATTGTTATTCCTATTTCTTCTTCTATCTCTTTTCTTCTTAACCATAACAATCGGGTATTTCCGGCACTCAATTTCTCGGCACTCTATACAGGGAACGTACTAATGTTGATTTTCGAGGGTCGAAAATCGTGACCATCACACGTGGTATCGAAGCTGAAGGTTAAGCGAGAACCTTGGTTCTCGTGGGAATTACTCATTAGAGATAGGGTCAATAGTACCCTAGAATGAGTTAAGTGTATTGTATATGAGGGCATATTTTTTATTTTCTTATATAATGATTTTAAAAAGGGTTTAAAATAATATTTATATAAGATTATATTTTGTTATAAAAAGAAATAATTTTTTTGAATTAACATAGTATATTGAGGAGATTGGTTGTTATTATTGTAATCAAATAAGATTATAAAATCTATGTGGTTATATACATACATATACATATACATATACATATACATATACATATACATATACATATACATATACATATACATATACATATACATATACATATACATATACATATACATATACATATATTTATATATAATCAAATAGAAATTTGGGTAAGAATGAATTATGAAAATGAGTTAAGATAATATAGATTCAAACCAAAAATTAAGTTCCAGAAATTTCTGAAGTGTTTTCAAAGTGTTTTGAAATGAAATAATTTTATCATGATTATATTTTTATAAATATGGAAATAATTTTCCAGGAAATTATTATGGGGTATATGGTGTGTTTGGTTTCTACATATGATAATATTAATCATTGTCACAAATTGGTTGTTGGGTCTTAAAGAAGGTTGTTTATTACATAATAAACAATGATAAAACATAGTGGAATGTTTGAGGAAGTGGAATTGTATAAGCATAATGAATTATAAATAAAAATGGATCTAAATCGAGAAATTTTGAATCTATGTCCCAAAAAAATTGAAATTTATTTCAAGGTTTTTGAAGAAATAATAAATAATAAGTTAGATTATTTAGAATATTTTGATATGAAAATTTTGCTTGAAAACAAGGGTTGTTTGGAAAATTCCAAAGGATTTTTTTTAGATAGAAACCAAGGTTGGTTTAAATTTAAAAGATATGATTTGGTATATAATGGTGTTTGTATATATATATATATATATATATATATGTATGTATGTGTGTATATATATATATATAACGATTTCAAGGTGATTTGAAATAGATACCAGGTGTTGAATTTTGGGATTCCCACTGAAATAAGAAGCGTAACCAAAGGAAAATAAGTTTTTGAACCTGTAAGTGGAGGATGATGTTAATAAAAAAAGAAGTGTGGAAATTTAAATTTGGATGGTAAAAATTTAAATTGAGTAAGTTTAAAGGGGTTGAATGAATTGGAAATTAATTCAGGCCAAGTTAAATAAGTTTTGAACTTATAACCTGAAACTGGAAATTTCAAGTTGAAACTAAAATTTAACTTATGGAAGTTAAATAAATTAAATTGTGGAAGAAAAAGGTATAGATTTGATAAGAGTGCAAAAGAAGTTATGTTTGTGAATGGTTTCAAAAAGATTTTTGAAATAAAATAGGATTCAAATTCTGGAAATTAGTAATGGACCAGATTATCAAAATAGTGGATTAAATTTAACCTTGAATATGGAAATTTTAACTTATGCTATGTAGATAAGGAAGTCGAAGGAAATATAATTTATTTGTAGTAAATAAAAATGATCGAGAACAAATAAAATAATATTTAAAAATAAGAATAATAGCTAAAAATTCGACTAATAGAGGTTTTAATTATAGATTAGGAAGTCCTACTAGAATCTAGAACAAGTTGTAAAAGATTGAAAAAGGAGAAGAATGGAAGGAAAGGCGTAAGGAGCGGAGAGCAGCTGCACGTAAGGCATGGGAAGAAGTAGTAATGGAGTATGAGAAACAGATTAGTGAAAGAGCTGGACCATGTCCTTATGATAATGTCATATGCTATAGATGCCATAATAAAGGACATTACACAGATAATGCTATAAATCAAGAAAGGGAAAGAATGAGGAAGTCAAACGGTTTCACTCTGAGATTTTATGCTTTAGGTGTCATGAGAAAGGACATTTTCTAAACCATTGCCCTAAGGTGAGGTAGATAAAAAATAAACCCATGGTACCAGTCGATGGATCAACCATTTTCTATCATTGTAAAATGACGGGACACATCGTTAGGGATTGTCCCAAGAGACAGATTAAAGAGCAAGTTGTGGAACACCCCACGGAAGGCGTGAAAGTCATCCGTAAAGATGGAAGTGTAGAGTTCTTTTGTGGCAAATGCAAGAAGTGGGGACACCCTGCTATGGATTGCACGAACGGTTGTGGCGAGTTATTAGGAAATACTTAAGAAATTATTTATGAAGGATGCAGAGTGGTGAGAGATGGCGGGTAGGGTTCATTGTAATATAAGTAGGGCTCTGTTCTTTTCTAAACCCCTAGGCAGTTGTTAAGGCGTCAGGATTTATGGCCTTTTGTAAAACTATTTATGGATAAATGGATGTAATGTTTGAACTTACTAGTGTGTAGTCTGTCGATGTTGTGAAATATTTTGTAGAAATACGAACTTATATAAAATCACTTTCTATATTGATTTGAATGTAAATTTATAATTACTTAATTACTAATGTGGAAATTGATATTGATTCGAATTGGAATATCGAGAATTGAATTAGCGTGACTTTGAAACTATTTTCAAATGAATTATTTTAATATAAACTGTTTAAAATCTATCTTCTTAAATATTCAAATTATTTTGATTTTTCGAAGCTATTTTACTATAAATTATTTTTAAAACTCAAAATACCATTTAACTATTTTTAAAACTATTCAACCTATTTTCTAAATTCAAACAGGTCAGAGTGGGAATTTTTTATATTTAAATCATGGATTTAAATACAAATTGTGTTAAATTGAAGTTATAACCCAAATGGAAGTTCGAAGCAATTTTGAACTGGAACTGAAATCGAGATATTAAGGCAAAGATGATTTTGAAGTGAAATAGTTTATTTTGAGTAAATATGATGAGTTTAAAAATGAAAATTGAATAGTTATTACAACTGAAATATACTTTATAAGAAGTAAGAAAAGTTACAAATAACTTTTTAAAGTAATCGAACTTGGAAATTTTGGACTGGCACTAATGATATTACATATGTTAGTTATATATTCAAACTCCTCTTGTTGAATTTATAACCAGAAAGATATGATCTTTGAAAGATATTTGAAATACTAAATGGAGTATATATAAGTATGAAGCGAACACAGAAATTATTGGTCCTAGAATTTTTTGAGCTGGGAATAATAATCTTATATGTATATGAGAATGAAATTGAAGTAGTTTTGGAACCTACTGATATATAGAAACATTGATTTTGGGAAAAGGTCGATTTTGGAATTTGGGTAAAGAAAATTCGAAAACTATGGATTGGAAAGATATCGATTTTATATAGATAAAATTCATATGGGATGTATGGTTTGAATGGTACTAATGATATAGTATGATATGTTTTGAAACTAAAAGTATGAAAAAGCACTGCTACGAAAGTCGAAACATAGAGTAGGAGATCCATTGGGTGGTTCTACCTAGGAATCCACAGGGTGGGTTCAATGAGAATTGGGACTATTCGCATTTCGCACATGTCGGACTTGAATAATTCAAAATACTGAATTGTTAATTTTAAATTTTGCAAAACCGAGCATATACAGTAAATAAATAATCACAGATTACAGACATAGAGTAATAAATGCAGCGGATACAAAAGATAGTAGTTCATGAAGCTACTATATATATAACAGAGTTAATATGTTACGACAAAAGTCTCGAATACAATAGTAAAATACAAGAATCAGAATATGTCACTAGATTCAATCGAATATTTGAAAGCTGGATAGATAGCCGGATCTCCAAGCGAAGCTCCAACTCCAAAGGTGAGCCTCGAATACTGGTACACTCAGTTTGACCCGAGCGTAAAGCAAACCACAAAACACTCGTGTCAGGATTAAAATTTTTATATCAATAAATCCAACTCAAGTGAAATGACACTGAAATACAAGTAACTCAAAGGATGATTGGAATAACCATCCTCTAATGATCCGTTAAACATTTATATGTACGCTAAGTAGACAATGTCTATCAGTAATATAAGTATCAAAATAGTGCTAAGGCGTTACCATTATCCCCCTTAACACATTTTGTATAAGTTTCATAGTCTATTCAGCACTGTAAACTCCACCGTAAACTAGTGGGATATCAGGGAGTACTCCATAGGTATAACACAAAACAAATTTGTAGTGGTCGCGTATATAAGGATACAAGTATGACAAGGCACATGAGCAATACCCAAGGTAGTGAATCTATCGTTTGCCTGATCCAGACAGGTGAGAACGCATCGTCACAGCGATCGCCACATCGCGAAACAACACTCCCAAAATTTCGAGGGTGCAAGTCAATCAATAACAAGTAATGAGTAGTTTACGAAGAAGTGTGTTCACTCGAGGTGGCAAACCCCATTTGGTCCGGCATGGCTCCTATTTTAGTCATTTCCAATTTGACACAAGTGTCAAGGCTATCCATTATCGTTCTCTTTCTTCAGTCTTCACGTACATCATTCCATCCACTTCATTCTGGATCACACTCCGTGTATAGTTATTGAAGTGGTTTTCGGTTTAGACAGTGAGTATGTCCCTAACCGATTCCGGTCTCTTTAATAACTTTGTAATTATAACCCCGATTGGTCGTTTAATATATTTCAAAACCAAATCAAATTCAATTTCAATTAGAATTTGTAAACCGACATTTCATTTGTCTTTCTAAACCAATTTCCAAAATTTTACGTTTCAAAACTTCCAAATTACCACTTCAAAACTCTATAATTAAAATCCAAAATTTGATTTGAAACAATTCAAATATCGATTCAAGTTCGTACATAAGTTTCATTTCAGAATCATTTAATTTAATTTAATTTAACATTCAAATCAATTTAAATTCATTGACCGATTTCATTCAATATTCGTAAAGTTAATTTACCATTCAAAACAATTTCTGTTTAATTTCCAATTCATTAAATCAATTTACGTTTTCCTATATCATCTCAAACTTCCAAATTTAATTAAATTAATTCGTCAAATCAAATTCTTTAAATTTCAAGTCTTATATTAAATTCAATAGATCACATTTCATTTCTTGTTGAAGAATTTCGATTTCACTTATTTACTTATTTAATTTAAACAAATTTCCAACACTTAATTATTACAGAACTCAATTTCACTTAATAAAGAAGTTCAATTCCACTTATCAAAGAATTCAATTTTATTTAATTATTAAATAATTCAATCTCATTAAATTATTAAATAATTTCAAAACTTAATTATTAGATGATTTCAAAACTTAATTCAGTCATTTCTTAAACTAAACAACGTTCTTTCATCAATTACATTGTGAATATTTTGTTTCAGATTATTGAATATTAGCCTTTAAATTTCACTAGAATTCAAATTCCAACTTCATTTAAAACCCTTATTATTTTATTCAAAAAAATCTTTAATTTTATTTTTAAATCAAATTATTGACAAATCGAGTTTTTATCTAATCCTCTATCCTAAGTCAAAGTTTTATTTGGGTATTTTTCATTTCAACCCGATTCCATTTCAATTCAAAAATCAAAGCATGACAAAGGGAACTTGTAGTGTGATAACTGTGATGGTGTTAATGTAAATAAACAAGCAATAACAACAATCAACAACAATCCAATAATTAATTCAAATAATCCCGAAATAATCGTATAAATTTACATTGTTGTTTATGAAAATTAATATAATTATTTCTAGAATCTACACTATCATTTCATGCAGATTAAAGATTTTTACACTATTATTTTATGTGGTTCTATACTTGATATCTATAATCAAATTTCATACTACATCAATTTATACAACATTCATTTAAATGGTTGAAGGTGTATTTAACCATATTTCTGCGTATCAAATAATTAGTCATTTAAAGGGGTCATATTATACCAATTTTATCTAATCAAATTCAACATATATATCAATTTCAAATCGTTAACTATCCTACGTCAAATTCAATTTCAAATTATTTATCACTTACTACATTAACAATTTAATGCCCAATGTCAACATCAAACAATCAATCATTTATCAACCAAACTGGACTATCATCGTATAAATAACATATAATGGTGTCAGATGTCACAGGTGAACTGATACAGGTAATAACATATAATAATATAAATAACTAACAACAACATATTTCAATTGTCGTACAATTGAAATCAAATTTAATATATATATAAGAACATAAATTGTGAGTGATTGCTCACCTTTCGAGGCTAGAGAGAAATAGTAACACGACAACCTATGATTTTAATCATGATCTGGACTATCGACCTAGCCAATAATGAACCTCAAAGCAAAGTAAGCTAAACGCGGATTTGACCAAAAATCCGATTGATAAGGAATTGAACAAATAAATCAAAATTTCGAAACATAGGTCTAACTAAAACTCATATATTAAAACTGCAAAATATATACTCTTATTAAAACTCATGTATTAAAACTTTGGAAATCACCATATATATACTTAAATACATATGTTAACTTAAATACATATGAATTTCAAAACATAGGTCTAACTAAAACTTATATATTAAAAATGCAAAATATATACTCTTATTAAAACTCATGTATTAAAACTTTGGAAACCACCATATATATACTCTTGTTAAAATGCATGACACTTATATTTCAAAGATACTACATACCCAGACTAACTTGATACAAATTATGCTAATATAGATATAACTACACAGCTTGACATAAAATATTTATATCAACATATAACTTATACGCACATAGCTATAAAACAATACTTACAGCAAAATGCAACTTCAACTGACCCTTATATATAATATAACTAACAAAATATAGATATATACGATACTGTATATAAACCACTTTACAATATAAAATATAATACTTCCTTTATAAAATAATATATATGGTCTATAGCTTATATATATAACACAACCAATATGCTTATAAAAGCCTATATACACAATTATATAACTGTTCGAATATATGATGGTTTTAAAACCAAAAGTGAACAATACAGTAAACACATTTAAATGTAGAGCATATATGGATAATAGAATATACAATACTGTACAAATTTTTTAGAATCCAGACTTATAAAAAATCTATATAACTAGGTAAAATATTAGATATAAACTATATATATAATACTGTAATAATACTCAATATAAATCTATTGCTGCAAATAAAATCATAATAGTGAAACACATATCATCCTTCTTTCATAAGACAATATATATTGTAAATATCTATATATATGACATATCTACCTTACAAAATGAAAGATGCCCGAAAGCTCCGGGTGGATGCTTTGGAGATGGGCGATAACCAGGTCGGCCAAAGGAGAAGAAAGTGCGGGGCGGAGGGGAAGTAGGGCGTCGGAGAAGGGGAGAGGCGCGGAGGGTTCGGTCAGGCTGTGGTGGTGCCTTGGTCAGCGAAGGGACGAAAATTGCTGAGGTGAGTTGGGCTTTCTGGTGTAGTGCGGACGTGGGTGGATATAGCGGAGGCTAAGTCGGGAGAGGAGGAGACGCTGCCTTGTGGTGGAGAGGGAAGACGACGGTCGGTAGGGCTGTTGGCTGGGCGTTCAGGCGGAGATGGAAGTGGGGCGAGGTGAAGGGTGGCAGTGGTTGCTTGGTCGGAGGAGAAAGAAGGCTTGGGCAAAAGGTTCGTGAATGTAAGATACATGCAAGAATAATGTAAAGGAGGAGAGGAGAGGGCAAGAAGAAAGCAATGTCGTTTTTTTTCTTTTAAATGCCGAGCAAAAGTGAGTATGAATTTGTAAGAAGAATGGGGTAGGCGGAAATAAGGAGGAAGGGGAAAATGACAGGAAAACGAAAAATATAAAAGTTATAAAGTCAAATTGAAACTAACGGCTCAAAATAAATTTCAATGGAAACGTTAGCAATGAATTTGGAATAGTGACAACCCCTTGAATTCTGGAATAATAAAGAAACCGCTATGATTTAGCTAAAAATAATTTATGTCTTGATTGGACAGCAAGTTTTGAATTTTAAAACGGAAGGAAGGAATAAAGTCACAAATTATGGTACCGTTACAACGAAGAGTTTATTGTTTCCATCGCGTACCGGACCTCAAAACACAGAAACAAATATACCATAGAGATCAGCACGATGAGACGATCAAAATGGTATACAGATATCAGTGATTCGATTGGATTATAATTTTTTTTTTGAATTTTCCACTAGCGGAAAATGCAGCAAAAATGTAGAAAAATAAGATTGACGGAGCTAAAGAAGTCCGAATTTGGAAAAACGAAAAATGACGTCTTGCTCAGAGGATGATTTAGAATTTTTCTATGTAAAAATATTTAGGTTTCGAAAACATTTTATTTTCATCAATTCTTAACTGATTAAATTGAAATAAAATTACACACGAAAATAAACTTCATATTTTTGGATGAAAAATTATCAGTTGCTATGCTTAACTAGACGCATTTCAAATATTAAATTTTTATTTCCAAATTCCAATATTTCAAATTACACAAAAATTCAGTTAAATTATGTTATTAAAACCGTTAAAATTTACGGGTCGTTACACTCTCCCGCACTCAAAACTTTTCGTCCCCGAAAAGGAAGGAGTTATGAGAATAGAAATGACCAGAAAGAAAATAGACTGAAAACAAAGTAAAACAATTAATTCAAACCGTATAACTTTCAGTTTACCTTAATTAATACTCAATATTTGATTTAAAATTCAAGGTATTTCAATTAGTTGATTTAATTTAAATTTATTAATATTTGATACCAAAAGATTTCTTCAAAACAAAATTTTATTTTACTTATCTCATTTATTCATTTTTTTATTATCCAATTATCCTCGATTAACAATTTTCTAAAATCATAAATTTTGAATAATTATTTATTATAATCATATTTTATTTAACAAATTTAATTCTTCTTTGTTCCAAATTATTATTAAATTTATTCCACTTAACATCCTATCACATATATTAAGTATATTTGCACTTATTATAACCACTCAATTCATTTATAAATTCCTTTAACATCATTTACACTGTATAATATTCAATTACATAGTTAACTTTTGAAAATTTTAGGTAAGTTATATATAATGCAATTGAATATTATCCAAGTAAAATTTCTAATTCAATTATTTCAAGCTTACATATTTATTCAAAATTTTGGTTCATTTTATATTTGAGATTATCCTCAACAAAAATTTAAGTATTAAATTTTCGATTCTCTTCAAACTCGATTCTACATCTTGGAACCAGGCTAATTTTGGACTATTTAAGGATAAATAAATATCAAATCAAATTTAAAACCATATATCAATATATTTTATAAATCAAAACATACTTTAGAAATTTCAAATCAAATTCATTTCAAAACAAAAATGTAGCAAGCTACTGATGGTCTCTCCACTTCGAAACTCGAATGAATGTCGATGATGCGGCTGTCATCACCGAATTTTTTTTTCCAGCGACCAAAGAGAAGAGCACTAATTTAATCATTTAAAATTCTTTGAAAACCATTTCTATTCGAAAATCTTTTATATAATATTTATTTTAAAATTTAAACCCAAAGTTTGAAATCACTGGAAATTAAATTCTCAAATTCCTGATTTAAATTCATTTAAATTTCCAAATCAAATTATAAACCAAGTTTTGTAATTCCGTTTATTTATGTGTTGGTAAATCAATGATTTATACAACAACAATTGAAAATCAAATAACATCATTTAGTTAACCAATTCATTTATCAATTATCAGAAAATTTACTTATAATCATACAAAATTTATCTTATTTACCAAATTTGAAAACAATATTGCGTCAGTTCGCTCTGTTAAAGTGTTTTGGAATCCGATCGATATCGTTGATCAGACGAATCGATCAAAAACCCAAATCAACATCAACAACTCAAACAACACAATATATTTAACATTTTAACATTGATTTACAAATACACTTCCTCGCTCGACGATATAATAATGGATTTCAAGACAAGGATAGAGATTCAAATTTAATGGACTCAATAAAAGAGAATTTTTGATTCGAAGATATGTTCGAAACAAAGATAAGATGATTAAAAAATCAAAATAGAAAGATGAATAAGTTTATTAAATCGTGGGCAACCTTAACCGGGTCAACCGACACTTCAAGGATATGATCGATGCAAAATTCCGAGGCAAATTTACAGTCGATCTCAAGAAATAGAATTCAGCATAACCAAAGATGTCAGCATCTAAACCGAGGATATATAAATTTCTGGAAAATCGATGTTGTTGTAAAGGATTTTCACCCCTTTACAAATCAATTTGAGATTGGCGGGACCGCCAATTCTTTTAAAGGTCATTCGAAGTGGAGTTATGGGATACTCCAAAATCAAAAGAAGATGAATAGTGAGGGACACGAATGAATTTTGGAACCGCATGAAACATTTCAAAATTCAAAGGAATCGAGTCAAGAGGGACGAGATTCAAACTCAGATGGAGTGATTTTGTAAATACGTTTATCATATATACTAAGTTTTGCCTAGAGCTACCAAAGCTTTGATACCAACTGTAACGACTCGCTATTTTGGACTATTCGCATCCGCACATGTTGGACTTGAATAATTCAAAATAACAAATTGTTAATTTTAAATTTGGCACAACCGAGCATATACAGTAAATAAATAATCACAGATCACAGACATAGAGTAATAAATGCAGCGGAAACAAAAGATAGTAGTTCATGAAGCTACTATATATAAAACAGAGTTAATATGTTACAACAGAAGTCTCGAATACAATAGTCAAATGCAAGAATTAGAATATATCACTAGAATCAACTAAATATCTGAAAGCTGGATAGATTGCCGGATCTCCAAGCGAAGCTCCAACTCCAAAGGTGAGTCTCCAATACTGGCACACTCAGTCTGACCCAAGCGTAAAGCAAAACACAAAACACTCGAGTCAGGATTAACATTCTTATGTCAATAAATCCAACTCAAGCGAGGAAAATATATAGATTTAACTAAAACTCATATATTAAAACTGCAAAATATATACTCTTATTAAAGCTCATGTATTAAAACTTTGGAAATCACCATATATATAATCTTGTTAAAATGCATGACACTTACATTTCAAAGATACTAACATACCCATACTAACTTGATACAAATTATAGTAATATAGATATAACTACACAGCTTGACATAAAATATTTATACCAACATATAACTTATACACACATAACTATAAAACAATACTTATAGCAAAATGCAACTTCAACTGACCCTTATATATAATATGACTAACAAAATATAGATATATATGATACTGTATATAAACCACTTTACAATATAACATATAATACTTCCTTTATAAAATAATATATATGGTCTATAGCTTATGTATATAACACAGCCAATATGCTTATAAAAGCCTATATACACAATTATATAACTGTTCGAATATATAATGGTTTTAAAACCAAAAGTGAACAATACAGTAAACACATTTAAACGTAGAGCATATATGGATAATAGAATATACAATACTGTACAAATTTTTTAGAATCCAGACTTACATAAAATCTATATAACTAGGTAAAATATTAGATATAAACTATATATATATATAATACTGTAATAATACTCAATATAAATCGATTGCTGCAAGTAAAATCATAACAGTGAAACACATATCATCCTTCTTTCATAAGACAATATATATTGTAAACATATATACATATAACATATCTACCTTACAAAATGAAAGATGGCCGAAAGCTCTGGGTGGAAGCTTTGGAGATGGGCGGTAGCCAGGTCGGCCGAAGGAGAAGAAAGAGCGGGGCGGAGGGGAAGCAGGGCGTCGGAGAAGGGGAGAGGCGCGGAGGGTTTGGTCAGGCTGTGGTGGTGCCTTGGTGGGCGAAGGGACGAAAATTGCTGAGGTGAGTTTGGGCTTTCTGGTGTAGGGCGGACGCGGGTGGAGATAACGGAGGCAAAGTCGACAGAGGAAGAGACGCTGCCTTGTGGTGGAGAGGGAAGACGGCGGTCAGTAGGGCTGTTGGCTGGGCGCTCGGGCGGAGATGGAAGTGGGGAAAGGTGAAGGGTGGCAGTGGTTGCTTGGTCGGAGGAGAAAGAAGGCTTGGACAAAAGGTTCGTGATGTAAGCTACAAGCAAAAATAATGTAAAGGAAGAGAGGAGAGGGCAAGAAGAAAGCAACGCTGTTTATTTTTTCTTTTAGATGCCGAGCAAAAGTGAGTATGAATTTGCAAGAAGAAAGGGGCAGGCAAAAATAAGGAGGAAGGGGAAAATGACAGGAGAAAGAAAAATATAAAAGTTGTAAGGTCGAATTGGAACCAACAGCTCGAAATAAATTGCAATGGAAGCTTCATTATTCCGGAATTCAAGGGGTTGTCACTATCCCAATTCATTGCTAACGCAATGATTTGGCTGAAAATAATTATGTCTTGATTGGACAACAAGTTTTGAACTTTAAAATGGAAGGAAGGAATAAAGTCACAAATTATGGTACCGTTACAACGAAGAGTTTATTGTTTCCACTGCGTATCGGACCTCAAATTACAGAAACAAATATACCGTAGAGATCAGCACGATGAGACGATCACAATGGTATACAGATATCAGTGATTCGATTGGATTGTAAAAAAATTCGAATTTTCTACTAGCGGAAAATGCAGCAAAAACGTAGAAAATAAGATCGACGAAGCTAAAAAGTCCGAATTTTGAAAAACGAAAAATGACATCTTGCTCAGTAGATGATTTAGAATTTTTCTATGTAAAAATATTTAGATTTCGAAAACATTTTATTTTCATCAATTCTTAACTGATTAAATTGAAATAAAATTACACACGAAAATAAACTTCATATTTTTGGATGAAAATTTACCAGTTGCTATGTTTAACTAGACGCATTTCAAATATTAAATTTTTATTTCCAAATTCCAATATTTGAAATTTCACAAAAAATCAGTTAAATTACGTTATTAAAACAGTTAAAATTTATGGGTCGTTACAATTCAATGAGAATTGGAATCCAAGAGGACGTTCAGACAAAACTCATGCGTTCCTGGCGATCATTTGTTTGTATAACATAAATTGAGAAGTATTATACCTACAGTTACGTTTGGTTTTGTTGTGTACCTTTATGTAACTGCGATCTATCGTGGTTCCATAGCGTAATTCGGGATGCAGCGATTGCCTACAATCTACATTTTATTTTGCTGTGATAGCGACGTAACATCGGTAGATTACGATATATGTGGTTTGGTTCCATAGCGCAATTAGAGAGGCAACGATTGCCAATAGTGAATGTTTGGTTTCATTAGGATAGTGATGCAACCTTTATGTAGCTGCGATCTATGTGGTTTAGTTTCGTTTGATGGCGTAATTCAAGGGGCAGAGATTACCTACAAAATACTTTCGATATTTGCTATGATAGCAACCCAACCGTTGTGTAGCTATGGATTGTTCCTATGGTGGAAATCGAGGGGTGTTGATGCATACGGTTTACTTATGATTTCGTCGGGATGGCGATGCAATCATCGTGTTAATTGCGATCCATGGTGGTAAAAGGGGGTGATACTTTCCATATCTTTTTTGAAAAAGTTTTCAACTATTTTCACTGGGTGTTGAAACGGGTCTTCTAAGTACTTATAGATCTTCGGTCCTATGCCTGATAAACGTATGACTAAATTTCTATAAGAACAAGGATTGACTTGTTAAGACATCGAATTATAAAAAATGTTTTAATATGAAATTAGCTTGGTAATACTATGTGATTTAAGATGTTTGTATCTTAAAATGCATAATAAGGGAATAAGGAGATTAAAATGTTAAAGACAATTATTTAATAATATACATCGAAAATCTAATTCTTGCTTCGTTCCTTTTCGAGGATGAAAAATTCTAAGAGGGGAGGATTGTAACGACCCGGATTTTTGGCCATCTAATATTAGGATAATTTAAATTATTGGAATATTAATTTTTATAAGTTGAATAAATAAATTTTTTGATATTTAAAATATCTAAATATGTTGATTAAACTATATCTAATCTTAAGATATAACTTTCTGGGTATGATAAATATTATAGATATATGTATATAAAGTCCACCATTTAAAAAAAAATTGGGATAGAATATCCTTATATGTATATACATGAGTATATACAAGTTTTATGATGTTTAGAAATATATGTAAGTTATATATGTGTATTTATGTTTATGAAAGATGTTGCGTAAGTCAATGACTATATATTCTATATATATATATATGTAAATGTTTATAAAAATAGTGCATACAGAATATATATATATATATATATGAGTTTATATGTGCATATGTGTTATAATAATTTTGTATATGCAATAAATATGTATGTGTGAATATGTACAAGGGTAAATATGATAAAATACATATGTATATTGTATATATAAGCATATATATATATATATATATATATATATATATATATATATATTAGAGGCTTTGATTTAAAAGTTTAAAATCTAAGTTCTAGAAAATAATTAAATAAACTTCACATTTCGAATATGGGATAATATATGTGTATGTATGTATGTATGTATACACAAAACTTATGGTATAAAATAAAGTTAAAAAATGTATTGGCAATAAGAAGATAAAAAGCATATAAGTGGATTTATATACTTATATATGTTAAATATAGTATGTACATAACAATTGATACAAAGAAACACCAAACCTTAAAATGACAAAGTTATGTAAATAGGCAAACAAGTATATGTGGTCAAAAGACTTGAAGGAAAATATATGTGTGTGTGTGTATGCAAAGGGAACATCATAATGAGAAATATCAAGTCAAGCACAAATTTAATCAAATCATTCAATCTTCATGTCAACTAGAAATCAAGTCCACAAATTTTTGAATTGGGTCATTACTTTCAAAATCAAAGAAAACAAAAAAAAGAAAACAAAAAAGCAATGTACATGAAATGAGCTTCAGCTTTGTTCTCCTATATATATATATATATATATATATATATATATACACACACACACACATTGTCTTTGTTGTATGCACGTATACCTTTTAGTATTAAAAAAGAAAGAAGGAAAACTGCCATCAAAACCTTGTAGAAACAAAGTACTCAAGCTTCAACTAAACAAAAAGCAGCAGTGTCGCATTTTTATTAAAGCCTGTGAGTAAAAACAACAGCTTTTACTTACTGTAATTTTGTATGCATATGTATTCTTGTAAATTTTGAATAAACTCTTTGTTTTGTCAAGCATTCATGTATTAGGAGGCTATATTATGGGTATTAGTCATGTTGTACACCTGAAACTCACACTAACATATAAAACATCTCTATTCTTGAAAAAAAAGATCTTCCAACTTCAAAAATCAAAAGCTCTCAATCTAGTTAGTTTTAGACGATGATTCCAAAAGCAAAGTTGTATCTTTTTGAGTGTAGTTTATTTTTAAAATTCATTTCGCTTTTTATCATGAAGCATAGAGGAAGAAAAGAACATTTTACAGTAAACAACTTAGAAATGACCAAAAATCAAATATCATAATTTAATTTTTGGTTTATATAAATATTCGAAATGATGATTTTTGGAAGTGAAATGGAGATTTTTAGTTGCATATCGGGTGAGATAAGGAAAGATGACGAAAAGTGGGATTTTTGTCGAATTTAGGCAGCCGAGATGACGTGGTGGCTCGGCGTTGGTGGAGAAGGTTGCTTGGGTGGTGGGAAAGCCAGAAAAAATGGTGTGATAAGTTTCGGTGGTGTTTGGCGTCGAGGGAAGGTCGATTTAGGGTTTTGGTATTGTTCTCGTACACGTTCGGTCTTGGATCATTATCGACGATGAGGGGCAACTGGGAAGGTGCAATATGGGGGGAAAAGGAGGAAAGGGATGTGGCGCATGGTTTGGCATTGATCGATGGAGTGTGGTGCCTTATTGAGGCATTCGTATGAGTGAAGTCGTCAAAACAGTTTTTGAGGGAGATGTTGGAATTTTCTAACGACGCTGGGGTTTGAGTTTCAGGTGGGGGAATATGATGGGATTATCGAATGTGATTTGGGAAGTTGATTGGCGGTCATGAGGGTAGGTCATAGGTGAAGTGCATGTGCATGCGATGGTGCACGGGTGGGCGGTCTCGAAAATAAATAGAATAAAGGAAGGAAAAGAAACTGGAGTGGGAAGAATAAAGAAAGGTTTGAAAGTTGGGCCGTGTTTTTGTGTTTGGGCCGAAGAAATCTGGATGGGCTGGGCTTGTTTAAAAATAAAATAAAGACAAAGTGATTTAGAAAATGTTATATGTTAATAATCTTTCAATTTTAAAACACTTGTTTCTCATTTATGAAAATTCCAATGGACATGAAAGTTTTTGTGTTATGATCCTCTCATCCAACTTTATAATCTAAACTAATTTTGTTAATTAATATGGAACTTAATTAGTTATAATAATTAAAGTAGGTTATTAATTAAAAGCTTATTCGGTTAAACCTTATGTTAACGAATAATATTAGAATCTCATTTGGCTAAAATCTTATGTTAGTTAATAAAATTAGCTATTAATTGGATTAGTTAATTTTAATTAACTAATAATAAATTATTTCATAATTTCTTAAATTATAAGTAATTTTGCATTAAAAATATAAGTATATTCAGTTAATTGAAATTAATTAATTCTGGTTGTGAATTGTTTTAATATTAGTTGCTAATCGTTAATTTAGTTAATGATCTATGTATTGGTTTATTGTTCTTGAAAATTTATTTCAATTATTCTTGTCTGTGCCATTAAGTAGCCAAATGAATTTAAATAATTAGATTAAAATGTTGACACGTTTTATTGAAAGTAAATATATGCAATAAATTCCCATATGTAAATATTGGCACTGAATATAAATTGTTATTTTAACAATTTGGACATTTTAATTTTATTGTTTGGTGTTCCAAGGGACCAAGATCGGATATCTGCATTATTCGGAACCACTTCGATCAAATAACCACTAAAAACCTTTACGGTTCTGATTATAGAGTCTAATATGCTAGAATTTAATTAATTTAACAAATTTGACCATTTTCAATAAGTATGATACTTAGACACTGGTATGATACCACCGAATTTTCTATAAAAGTGTTTTGGCTATCATAAGATAAAAATCCATCGTGTACATCTAATGGTTTGACAATTAATTATGTAATAGAGGCACCAGTATGTGACGCAGTCTTACGAGTTAACTTGGTTTTTTTCGAAGGAGTTTTGACAACTTACGTATTTTAAATTAAGTGTGTTTTACTCACGTTGGCTTCCAGCCTGACTCGGGTGTTACTTTATTGTAATGCTCGGGTCAAGCCGAGTGTTAAAGTATTCATTTCAGGTTGCTTTGGAGCTTAGAAAACGAGCTAGATGGCAGAGATGTATCACGGTATTTTGATTATATTCCGCTATGTGTTGTAGGCTGTATATTCAACATTTTGGGGATAAGTTATCATTACTGTCTAGATTTATATGTTGATGATTGTACTCTGATGATCTATATGAATATTAACAATTATAATTTTTTGTATAAAAACTTGTTATTGTATATTTTATTTTGTTCCGCTATGGTGATGAGATTCCATGTTGTTTCTATTTACGTTTCTTCTTTTATATCATTTCTTATTAACCCTAAAATTCGAGTATTTCCGACACTCTATACGAGGAATGTATTAGTATCGATTTTCAGGGGTCGAAAATCGCCGGTCGTCACAATAATATTTTTAGCATTGTAAAGTGTAAAATTGATTTCTTTAGGAAGTTCATTGTTTGCAGACACTTTCACAAGAAGGCGAGCATAATTCAATCTCGTCTTCTATAATGGCAGGCCATTTCGAACCATTTAAATCGACAATAATCCATACATGTCAGATTTGAATTTCTTAAAATAACAGATTGTTAATTTATATTTGGCAACACTTAGAATTTACAGTAAATAAATCAATCACAGAATCACAAACACAGAGTAATACAACAATAAACAGTAGAATAAATAAATGGTAGTTTATGCAACTACTACAAAACATCAGAATCTGAAACAAATACAACAGAAATCCCAAATACTAGAAGTCTCTAATATATAAGCAAATGACAAGTCTGAACATAAATAACCGAAAACAACTGAAATAACTGAAAGCTGAATAGATAAAAGATAGACCTCCAAGCAATGCTCCAAGCTTCAAAGGTGGGTCTCAAATACTGTGACACTCAAGCTGACACAAACATAAAGCAAAATATAAAACATTCAAGTCAAGATTAAGATTCTTATTCAAGTAAATTAGCTCAAGTGAAATGCAATATAACTTAAAGAATGTTTGGGATTCTCATCCTTTAAGGATCCACGGAATTATCTACATACATAGTACAATATGCTACATAGATAATGTTTATAATAAAGTAAAATATCAAAATAGCCTTAAGGCGCTACCATATCCCTTAAAACATTTTATATAAATTACATAGTCTATACAGTACCGTAATTCCTCCGTAAACCGAAGGGCTATCAAAAGGCACTCCATAGTGTATGACACAAACCAAACTCGTTGTGGCACGATAAGGCGTGTGAAATGGCACGCGAGGTAATACCTAAGGTAGGATACTACCATTCTGCGAATTCGGACTAGTGGTAATGCATAGCAGCTACTGCCGCCCACCTTGGGACACACTCCCATAATCGAAGGTGCACCTAACCAAATCATAAAGTAATAGAATGGTATCGAAGAAGCATGCTCGATTGAAGGTGCGACCTCACTTGGCCAGGTGTGGCTCTTGTTTTAGTCACATCAAGCTGACCCAAGGAGGTCAGGTCTGTGTTCATACCTTATACGGTCGTTCGCTAAACCATCCTACTTCATTATGGTTTTCGGTATTGGCAGAGAGTATGATAATATCCGACCTCGGTCTCTTTAACAACCAAACACTTATTTCACACTATGGTCATTTTTCTTTTCAAACAGTTCGTACTTCATATCAAAATATCATTATTCATTTCATTAAATAGCATATCACTTTCGAAATCACATTCACTTTTGAAATCATATCACTTTCAAAATCATATTCATTTCCAAAAATTATAACCACAAACAGGTTAGACCATAATATCAAAATACTCGCATTTAAATCCATTAAATCTAAATCATAACCCTTCCAACTTAAACTGTTTGAATATTGAAAGTATTTTATATATTGAAATTTTTATACATTAAAAATAGTTTATATTTAAAAATAGGTTATAGATTAATATAGTTTATATATTAAAAATGGTTTATATATTAAAAAATTATATATCGAAAAATAGCTTCAAATTAGAATTGTTTCTTCCAATTTCACAAATCAATTCAAATCAACTTTAGTTCCAAAATTCAATCTATTCCGCTATTTCAATTAAAAAGGTTAATGATTTGATTCATATTCTCTAAAACCATTTTTAATTTCTATCAATTTCAAGTCCACGTTTGAACTACATATTTAAACCATTTTCAATTCAATAGGTTTCAAAGTTTAAATATTCAAACAATTTACAATAACTCAATTTGATAAATTTTATTTATACTTCAAAATTCAACTTTAATTTTATTCAAATTTGAAAATATTCACTTAATCATTTTTATTTAAATAAAATCTCAAATAACAAATATAAATCAATATTAAATATTCAATTTCAGTTTTATTTAAATTTAAGAATATTCATTTAATCACCATTAATCAAAATCCAGTTATCAAGTTATAAAATCGTATCTTTAAAATCTTACAAATAATAAGTTTCAA
This sequence comes from Allium cepa, assembly GCA_030765085.1. NCBI lineage: Eukaryota > Viridiplantae > Streptophyta > Magnoliopsida > Asparagales > Amaryllidaceae > Allium > Allium cepa. The sequence continues at coordinate 282,933,898 of CM060935.1, forward strand.
ATCAATTTTTATTTAAATACAATTCTTAAACAAATAACATTTCAAATCAGCTTCAATTCATCTTTCCCACCTTAATTCAATACAGTTACTACAAAATCTATTTTAAAAATTTTAGTATAATTTTAAATAAATACTTAAACCAATTATATATATGCTAATTAAATTAAATTTTATTATATTAAATTTTATTATATTAAATCTTATTATATATGTATTTAAAAATAGTAAACTTATAAGTAAAATCTTAAAATTTACATTTTCCAAAACTTAACGTATAAATTTAAAATTTCCAAAACATATAATTTCAGAAATCTAAATTTGCACATATATTAAAATAAAATCTTTAAATTATATTTTACAATCAAAACGCATATATTTTCTTTTCTAAATTTTTTGGAAATCATTTAAAATAGACCAACGATGTCCGTATATAGTTTTCTATCATATGGGCAAGTAATACAGATATTTATCATTTCAATCTCCAAAATGCAAAATTAAATAAAATCGCTTGGGTTTATCATTTCAAGCTATAACAAATTTTCCTAATCTATAATATCATTCGGGTATGTATCATTTCAACCTATAGGAAATTCCTAACTATTAGGGGAGCTTGCAGTGTGAGAATAACAATACAAATAGCATGAACGGCATAGCATATCAGTGGCAATTAAGATCATAATTTACAATTTAATTATAATATATAAAATAGGTTATGGTTATCATATGTCAATTAACATAAGTAAACAAACTAAATAATAATATATCATATTCAATAATTAAATTTTCTAACTAATTCAATTTAACAACATATTTCAATTGTCATTTCACGTGAAATCAATTTACTAAACATATGATTGCTAATCATGAGTGATCACTCAACTTTTGAGGCTCTGAAATTTGATAGCACAAACAAGCTACTAATTGAATCACGAACTCGACAATTGATCAATCAAAACGACAATCCCAAAGCAAAGCAAGGTGGACTCATGAACGATGAAAACAAAACATATAATTTTTAAAAATCTAAAATTTACTCACATATTTAAAATAAAATGTTTATATTATATTCATAGAAATCAATATTCAATTTAAAACACATATTTAAAATAAAAGTCTTCATATTATATTTTAAAAATTAATATTTATTAAAAAATATATATTAAAATCAAGATATCTATATTTTATATTTTAAAAATCAATATTTTTTTTATATATAATGAGGAATAGAAGCTGCTGCACATGACTAGAGGCTAGGATATGTGCGAGGCGTGTGGAAGGTGCGGGTTTGCTATGAAAAGAGAACGGAAGATCTAATGTGGGGTGTTTGGCGGCTGTGAAGAGGGAGGCGGATGGCATGGAGATGGCTGGGTTTGCAGTGGGGCAGTGGGCTTCTGGTGTGGGTATAGGGTCGGTTGACAGTAAGGTGCTAGGGGTTTTGAAGGGATAGGGTCTGCTTAGTTGTGGGCTGTGGCGTGGAGTCTTGGTCGGCTGCAAAGTGGGAAATGGAGTGGAGGTAGAGGCCGAAGTGGAGGAGTAGGCTAACAGTGCCGGTCAAGTGGAACAAGGGTGTGGCCATGAGAGGGGAGGAAGGGAAGGCGTGGTGGCTGATGTCTGCAGCGTAGTAGGGTGGCTCAGCTGAGGTAGGAGGGTTTGGGTTGTCGGCGGCAACCATGGGATGGGTCGGAGCAGGCTAAGGCGGAGGGAATGGCGGAGATAGGCTAAGGTGGTGAAGGATCGGAGTTGCGTGCAAAAGGACGAGTAGGGTTTCGTGATAAAATAAGATGAGCAGGATGGTTCGGCTAGGCTACTAATGGCTGTTGTTCATGGGGTTGAGGGACGAAGGCATGGGTTTGGCGAGTTTTGAGGCGAGGCTGGTTGTGGAGTAGGTTGGTGGGTCGGATGCGGCTTTGGGAAGGTCACGAGATGGTCACGAGTGAGGGAATAAGGAAAAGGAAGGAGACGAAATCTAACAGATGTATAACTTTATATATATTTATTTTTTTTAAAGTGGAGGCACATAACAAAAAAGAAAAGGGAAGGGAATGAAATGGAATTGAACCAGAGAAGGAAATGAACCAATATACTGAAATGGTAGGAATAGAAAAGGTTGGATATTAATTTTAAGGAATATAAAAGGCTAGTGGCCATTCATTTTCATGGTGGATTATGAAAGGACATAGAACACCAAACGGGTATCGATATAGCTAACTGTTTAACAGATTTCACCGCGTTTCGGATGTCTAAGTACACAAATGAATATACTACGGAGATCAGCATGACGAGACTAATAGAATGGTACAAAGATATGTGCGATATGACCAACCTATTAAAACTCGATTTTCACTGCCAAAAATGCTGCTAAAACACGGAAAATAATATAAACGGATCTAGAGCATTGGCGAAACGAATTATGACGTCTTACTCAGAAAATGATTTACATTTTTCTTATATAAACTTATTCAAATTTCAAAATTATTTTATTTGCATCAAATTTTAGCTGGTTTAAATTTAAGTTGAAAATTTCACAATTGAATAAACTTAAATATTTTCTGATAGAAATCTGACCTTGCTACGTTTCAGTAAACGATACCAAATATCAAATTTTCATTGCTAAAATTTAATTGTTCAATTTCCAAATTTTTTTAGTTAATTACATTATTAAAATCATTAAAAAATTTAGGTCGTTACATTCTCCCCCACACAAAACTTTTCGTCCCTGAAAAGGAACGAGATAGGAGAATAGAAGCAACAATAAGGAAACACAGATTCGAAATACATAGTACTAGGTACAACAATTAATTCAAAACCATATAAATTTCATTTTTGGACATCTTATTGCTTTTATATTATATACTATTCAATTACATATTCTCATTACATTTAAACCTTTCCAGGTAAGTTTTATTAATGCGTCTGAGTGTAATTGAGTACTATACAAATTACCTTTTATTTACAACATTTCTATTAAGCGAAATTTAGTCTGAACATTTCTATTGCTTAATTTTCTCTTGTATAACCTTCGGTTACATATTCACCTTAGCATTCTAACTTTTTGAATATTTTAAGTAAGTTATATATGTTTTAGAATGCAATTGAGTATTATACAAATTAATTTTATCGTAGTTCAACTGTTTCAAGTTGTTTCAATTTCATTCCTCATTTTAGACACCCCAATTATCCAAAAAAATTGCTTCATTTCCGCAATTGAAAATCATCACTTAACATAAAACTTAAGAGTTAAGTTTTCGGTTTCAAACCATTTTGAAATAAATATACACACGTATATTTTGTACGTCAAATCATACTCAAGAAATTCAAATCAAATCTATTTTCCAAAACAAAAGTGTAGCAAAGATACTAAGTGGTTTCCACACTTTGAGACTCGAAAATGAATGTCAATGATGCTGCAGTCATCATCGAAATTATTTTCTGTAGGATCTAGATTAACCCTAGAGGGGGGGTGAATAGGGTTATAGCAAATTTTCTCGATTTAAACACAAAAATAAACTGCAGAAATAAATATACTGAAAAGTAAATCACACACAAAATTTACCCAGCTTCGGCAACCCCTGCCTACTGCTGCATTCCCAGATTACTATTAGAATTAAACAGTATCACGCTTACAAACACTCTAACAGACTTGCAAACCCTGCTACCGCCTATAGAGTTTTGCAAACTCGCAACCCCTGCTTACTGAACTAACTCTAAATAGACAATCAGACACAACCTAAACCCTAGGTGGTGATTTACAAATTTTTGGTTCGTAAAATAAAAACAATAATAAATAAAAAAAACAATAGAAAAATAACCCTAAAACTAATTAATATAACAAAGCCTTATTATAAAATTAAAAGACAAAACCCCTTTTTTAATAAGGCCAGCCCACTCCTTTATTTCACCCGATCCTTTTGTCTCGTTCGTGAGAATAATGGCGGCTTCGTCCTGTTTAGGGCTTCGTTCCCTTTGTTCCAATTAGGGCTTCGGCTCTTTGTTCCAATTACGGCTTCGGTTTCTTCAATCGATCTGAGATATGTTGCCCTAGCTTGCTGCTTCTCTGATGGTTGACTATTGCTCGTTTGCAGTTGCTTGATCGAGTTCGTTGTTTTGTGAATTCGGTATGTACTGTCTCCTTTTGCTTTACTAAGTTGATACTTGAACTCGATGATTTCATTTGCCAGTGATGATTAGGTTATATATGCATTCGAATTCCTTGAATTACGTTCGTCTAAATATATTTGAATTTGTCAATAGTCGTTCGATCCTGTATTGATGCTTGGGATTGATCTGACTTTGTCAACTTCGTATTTTTGGTAGCTTGATTCACACGGTATTGATTTGATTTTGTGATCAATTTGCCTTGCTTATCACGGTTTTGAATTTGCTGGTTCGACTTGGCATTGACTGTTTCAATTTGTCTCACACTTGATTTCTGATTTGTGAATTATTCAACCTTGTTCATCACGATGCTGACATTTGCTTTGACCAGTTGATTTACTTTGGCCATACTGTTGAAATAGTGTTCTCTGACCATCTTTTCTATCATTTGGTACTGCCATGCATTTGCATAGTACCATAGCTTCTTTGTTGCACTCGAGTTAGTTCAAACATGAACTTTTTGCTTGGTTCACTGTGTTACTCATTGATTAGTTTGCATTGTCATATTATATTCCTATTGCCTTCATTTGCCATTGAGTTTTGTAGCTTGGTGTCATGTTTGCTGGACTTGTTGTTGGCATGTACATTGTGTTTATTTGTGTCCACTTATGCTTTGAGTCTGCAACTTGTAGCTGGACTTGATTTGTGCCTTGTCCATTCTCATGTGTTCATCCCTGTAGTATATGTTAGTGATACATTTTGGAGTTGGTTCATGTTGCACTGCACTTTGATGTCGTAGTCTTTGACTTTGCTGTATCCATGCTTTTATGCTTGTGACATTCCTCTGCCTTGTTGAGTTCCTGTGTTTGGTCACCGATGCATTACTGTAGTTGAATTTTGTGATGTTGCCTTGTAATGCCCCAGAAATTCATAGAATCTTATTTGGTTGAATTTTGAAAATATATGAATTCATTTGTATAAGAATACATGGAAAAAAAAAGTGTTCAAGTGTGTGCACACTGATATGGCACAAGAAAGAACTCCAAATCCACTGATATCAAAACAAGAATTAAAAAGTATTACAAACATAATTTTGTGATATGGATATTTGATCTCTGGAATTATATGAATCATCCAAGAAAATAAGAAAAGTAAGTTTTGTTTTGAATCAGTAAACATATTTTATTTAAACCCAGAAAAGAAAATGTTACAAGGATTTAAAAGCCTGTATGCACATATAGGTGCATATCTTTCTGAAATTAAGGAGGAGTTAAATAAGCCTAGATAGGATATGTATGCAAATGTACATTTCTGTAAGAATAGAAAATGTTAGAAAGAAATAAGCAAGTAAAAGATTGTAATACTAAAATAGCAAAAGACAAATTGCAAGCAGAATAATTGCTTTAGGCAGAAATAGAAAGGAGGATTTCTAGAAAATAAACAAGTGACAATGTCACACAATTTTCATGACTTGGTAAGAATATGATATATTTTGAAAAGGTAAAGAAAAATAAGGGAAAGTAAGCACCATATGTGGCCGGGGTATCAAAAGTGAAAATGAACAAATCTGAAATGCAAAATGCATGAGTCTTGGCCAGGGTAGGAATGGGATTTTACAATGATAAACCCTAGAAAACTTCTCTTATAAATCCAAGTATAAACCAGAAAAGAATCATTTGCTACCCAAAACATTTAAGGAAACAAGGAGGAAAATATTTGCAAGCAGAAAAGCAAGTTTTAAAAGGTTTCCTTTCCGATTTAAGCAGGAGAAGCATCTTTGGTGAGTAATCTCACTAATCCATGGCATTAAGTCCTGTTATGAGGCAGCCTAGCTTATGCTAATTTTTCTGCATACTTTGGATTTTATTACTATGGTTTTAATGGATGCTTTAATGGGTGTTTCTAAATGCTTTTAGTTTTGATAGTTGAGTATTATGCTCTGATTGTTTATACCCAGAAATGTTATAGTATGAAAATATAACAGTAAATAGAGAATGCTTGTAGCTGGTTTAGTTATGGCATGACAAACATATGTATATGAGTTGCATTACACTTGTGTAAGTGCTGAGGCTCAAATGAAAGATTCAAGGTTGCAATGGAAATTCCTAAAGTGCTGAACCCTTGATCAAATAGAAAACCATGGGCCAGAAATCTTGTTTAAGCTAGATCTTGAATTTAGTTCAAACATGGTTGCTTGTGAAACAATAATAACCCACATGCCTAGTCTTTATTCCCAGTTACAAACATTCTTGTATTTTCTTTTAAACCAGAATAATTGTGGATATGAATTCCCTGGATATGAAAGTTAGCTTGTTCTGGAATTATGCTTGTGAGCTCCATATAATGTTTCATGTACACTGTGATTCAGTCACCTAGCTATCTCATGATAGGATCAAACATGAACACTTAGTAAATAAACAAAGGATTGTGAGCCAAGAGAACTGCTGGAATGCTTGTTGTATTTAAAGTATGCAAGTTGGCACATGGTTTGTTTAAGCCCTGAGATCTTTGTGCAATAATGTGAATTATTTTATTGCAATGTGTCCCCGTGATTCCTTATGGCAGATGAGGCTAGGAAGAAATTTGGTAAATGCAAATCTCAGATTGATAAAGTAGGAACTAGTGTATTCCTTGATTGGTTGGACTGGAGCTATGATAGTTCTTGAACATTTCTATTTAAAATATAAGTTTGCGTAGTTGAATGTGTGTACAAAATTAGTTTTGAACACTGATCATAGTTGCACAAGGTATCATAAATAAGTCAAATAGATTGATCAAAGAAGCTCTGCCAATCTATACAAAATGTTTAGGTCTCACTTAATTACTTAATATCATGGAATTTTTGATGATGCTCATACCAGATCTTGTATCTGACCCTTGTTTGTTTATGGCAACTGGGGTGTCTCATTTAAAATGGGGCAGCCCTTAATGCTTTTTCAGGGAATGCTGGTTCTAAATAGGAAGTTGCTATGGCTAATGAGAATGATTGGATAAGCATGCTAAACTAGAGTTAGATAAGAACTTAGAATGAAATATTTGCATGTAATCTGGGAAGTTTGATAGTTCTGTTTAGGTTGTTATGTAATAACCTTGAAAGTTTGGATTTATTCAGTTATTTTAAATGAATCTAGTGATGTATTAAGTAGGAAGAACTTGCAAGAAATATGTGTTATGTTGTTTCTGGTTTCTGGTTTGGTATGTATTAAGGATATTGAAGTTAAACTGAATTGAAAATCTATTTGCTGAGGTTGTTTTTGATTTAGAGGAAAAACTGGATTTTATAAGTATGATCACCTTATGATGGTTTTAGTTAATCCTGAATCTTTTCAAAAAAAATAGATATATATAGGAAATTATATTGGGAAAATCCAGAAAGAATTATAACTGTTACATTTTTAAGTCTTGATACTGATTATGTCCAAATGCAAGTAAAAGAATGGTTTCTTTAACCAAATAGTTAGATCACAGGTCAGGCCAAATGCACACTTCAAATAAATGGAGCAAGGAACCATTTGAACCCAGTTTTCTGGAAAATGAGCAGAAGCATAAACATGTACATGTATATCTGTGTACATGTTGATATTTGGGCAACAATATGAATATAAATTCCTAGAAAAGTAGTAGGAATGGGTTTTGAAAATTATAAAGCAAGAAATATTGTTTTGTATGTTAGATTATAGGCAAAATTTAAGTGTATATGTGTAGATAGGTAGGTATCAGGTTTTAAAACCATGCAGGAAAAAAAAAGAAAACAAAAATTGGGTTTGAACTGACCAGCATAGCACTCGAACTCGTGACCTCTCATGTGTAAGTTAGGCGCGTTTCCATTACGCCTAGATGTTGCTTGTGTTCACTTATGATACACTTTCTTTTAGCTTGTGTTTGAAACTATGCAGATTTTAACACAAACATCCATATTAAAAAGCTTTCTTCCACCGGATTATTACTTAATTATTCCTTAATTGGAATAACAGACCAAAGTACATGTTTACAGTGGATTCTATGATCAATAATCAGAATGTGAAAATAAATCTTTTATCAGGGAATTATCACATTTTAATAGATTTAAAAAGATTTCTACCTCCATATTATTATTATGCTCTGATTCTAGTAGGATATAACATAGATATCTTCATATATGTATGTTAGGAATGATTTAGATTTAAAACAATATTTTTATATTGAGAAAGATCCTGGATAATATGAGAATAGGTAAGGATGACCCTAGGTAGTCTTAGTTAAGTATGTAAAAAAAAAAATTTTGCTTAAGAATTAGGGTCATTCCATTTTGGTATCAGAGCTATGTTAAATTTATACATAGCTAAGAATGATTGTATTGATTGATTGAAGTACTATAATCATATGTATGTACTGTTTGAGTAAAATAATAATATAGATAGAAAGTTAAAATATATAGATATATATATACTCTCGTGATAAACTAACCTTATCTACCCATACTGTAGTTGTCCAATTATGGTAGGAAGAGGATCTCAACACAATGCAGGATCATGTACACCACAAATGCTTGATATGCAAGACTTTATGAGGGCTTTAAGGGATGGAGTAGGGCAGAGACTTGAGAATCCACATGAGGAACTTTCCAAACTATTAAAGACTTATACCAATTTAGGAGGCAAGAGCTTTGAAGGGACTGAAAATGTGATGGAAATTCAAGCATGGTTGAGAACACTGGATAGAATTTTCAATGACATGCAGTTGGATGATCAAAGGAAGAGGCAAGTGGCCTCAAGACAACTGAAAGGTGTGGCTTTAAGTTGGTGGGAGGTAGTCATTGCTGGGAGGATTGAGAATGAAATCACTTGGAATCAATTCAAGGAGATGTTGGAAGCTAGATTTGTTCCAGCATCAGCCAAAACTCTACTGCTTGAAGAATTCATCAGACTTAGGCAGGGAACTTTTAATGTGACTGAATATACTCATAGGTTTGAAGGCTTGTCTAAGTATGGAGCTATGCTTGTGGCTGATGAGGCATCAAAGAATGATAGGTATATTAAGGGTTTAAATCCAGGGCTTAGTAGGGCCATGTTGCCATATGTAGATAAAACTTTTGATCAAGTCATTGATCTGGCCTTAAAATTTGAGCAACATGACAAGGAAAGGGAGAAGTATAGGAGTTTTAAGAATAACAACAATAAGAAGAATAAGGGAAGACATCACCCCTATGACAAAAAGAAGGAGGAGACAGAAAGTAAGAAAACTAATGATACTAAGACCACTGATACAAAGAAGAAAATAACATGTAATTATTGTGGAAAAGAAGGACATATCAAACCAAGGTGCCCAGAATTGAAGGGAGGAGCTTTCAAGTGCTATCTATGTGGAAAGGAGGGACATATCAAGAGAAACTGCCCTGAGTATAAACAGCAAGGGAAGCTAGCAAGTTTGGAGAGCAAAGGCAAATCCACAGTAGAGACTATTGCAGAAAATCATGGTCAAGTAGAAGGTACCTTATTTATTTGTACCTTACCTATATCAGTAGTGTATGATACAGGGGCAACACATTCTATGATTTCCCATGAATTAGTTGCATTGCTTAAATTAAATTGCATATTGGTTGAAACTCCTTTGTTAGTGCAAAGCCCATTGGGAAGTTCTAGTGTTTTAAACATGATTTGTGTGGATGTGGGATTAAACATAGGAGGAAATGTTTTTATTTCCAATTTATATGTTTTAAATTACCCAAATATAGGTGTTATATTGGGTGTAGACTGGTTAAGGCAATACAAAGCCATAATTAATTTAGACTCATCCACCATATCATTACAAAATTCTAGAGGTCAAAGAATCACAATTTTGTGTGAAACAGCCAAAGAAAGAAAATTATATCACTTGATCGACTTAAATAAGGATTCCAGTGAGCCTTCTATTGAAGAAATCCCCATAATTAACGAATACATAGATGTGTTTGGAGAAGTTGAGGGGGTTCCACACCACAGACCAGTGGAATTTCAGATTAGTCTGATACCAGGAGCAAGTCCAATTATTAAGAAACCCACTAGGATGGGGCCAAATGAGTTGAAGGAATTAAAGAAACAGCTAGAAGAGTTAGAAAGCAAAGGATTTATAAGGCCAAGTAACTCTTGCTGGGGTGCTCCAGTAGTATTTGTAAAGAAACATGATGGTACTTTAAGAATGTGCATAGATTACAGGGAGTTAAACAAAGTCACTATCAAGAACAAGGACCCCTTACCTAGAATTGATGATCTTTTTGATCAACTTAGTGGAGCAAAAATATTTTCTAGGTTAGACTTGGCATCTGGATTCCATCAGATGAAGGTTGAAGACTCAAGTGTTAAGTATACAGCCTTTAACACTAGGTATGGTTTATATGAGTTTCTTGTCATGCCATTTGGGTTGACAAATGCCCCATCATATTTTGTAGACTTAATGAATAGGATATTCAGGGATTATTTAGACAAGTTTGTATTGATTTTTATTGATGATATTTTGATTTATTCTAAAACAGTAGAGGAACATGAAAATCACTTACACCTTGTTTTGTCAAGATTAAGAGAAAAAGATTTAAAAGCCAAATTTTCTAAGTGTGCATTTTGGAAAGAAGAGGTGCATTTCCTTGGGCATGTTGTATCTGCCAAAGGCATTTCAGTGAACCCCAATAAAATTGTGGCTATCCAAGCATGGAAAAGGCCAAGCACAGTGGGAGAAGTTAGGTCATTTATGGGAATGGCAGGGTATTATAGAAGATTTATAAAAGATTTTTCTAAGATGTCATCACCTCTTACCAACCTAACTAGAAAGAACCAACCCTTTAGATGGACTGAGAAATGTGAACAAGCCTTTAGTAAAATCAAGGAGGCTTTAGTCAATGCACCGGTGTTGAGAGTACCAGAAGGAAATGAGGATTTGATTGTTTATACTGATGCAAGTGGCTCTGGGCTAGGAGCTGTATTGATGCAGCAAGACCAAGTTATAGCCTATGCATCAAGGCAACTGAAGCCGCATGAATCAAAGTATGCAACCCATGATCTTGAATTGGCAGCAGTGGTATATGCACTAAAGCTCTGGAGACATTATCTTCTAGGTGCAAAGTTCATTTTATACACAGACCATAAGGCATTGAAATATCTTTTTTCACAAAAAGATCTGAATATGAGGCAACATAGATGGGTTGAATTTTTAGCAGCATATGATTTAGACATACTTTATACCCCAGGAAAAGCTAATAAGGTTGCAGATGCTTTGAGCAGGCAGCACGCAAAAGTAGCCATGTTAATGATAGAAGAGTTTAAAAATTTATCTCTACTTACTGATTTGGAAATTGAGGAAGACAATGAGGTAAACATGGAGATGATTGAAGAAGGGAAAAAGGGAAAATTAAGTTTGATAACTTTGCAATCAGATTTAATTTTGAAAGTGGGAAAAATGCAGGAGGAAGATCCAGATTTGTTAGAAAAGAAAACTCTAATAGAAAAAGGAGAAGAAGTAGCAAACTACCACGTTGATAAGAATGGTTACTTAAGGAATAAAGGTAAGATATGTGTTCCAAAGAATATAGGATTGAAGGAAGAGATACTTAATAAATATCATAGAAGCAAATATTCTATACACCCAGGTAGCACCAAGATGTACCAAAACTTGAAGAGGGATTATTGGTGGACAGGGATGAAAACTGATGTGGCCAAACATGTTGCAAAGTGTATGACTTGCCAACAAGTCAAAGCAGAAACCCAAAGACCCTCGGGCCTATTACAACCTCTAAGTATACCACAGTGGAAGTGGGAAGATATATCTATGGATTTCATAGATGGTCTGCCTAGATCAAAGAGAGGAAATACAAGCATTTGGGTAGTAGTTGATAGATTGACCAAAGTGGCACATTTTATACCAGTAAAGGCAGAAAGAAATGCCCCTAAACTAGCTCAGATATTCATGAGAGAAGTAGTAAGGTTGCATGGAATCCCTAAAACTATAGTGAGTGATAGGGACACAATCTTTACCTCCAGATTTTGGAAGAGCTTTCAAAAAGCCATAGGGAGTGAATTATGCTTGAGTACAGCATACCACCCCCAATCAGATGGTCAAACTGAAGTGATAAATAAGGTTTTGGAGGATTTATTGAGGGCATGTACATTAGACTTTGGAGGTAATTGGGAAGATCACCTCCATTTGGCTGAATTTACATATAACAATAGTTATCAAAGCACCATAGGCATGGCACCATTTGAAGCCTTGTATGGAAAACCATGTTTGTCACCAATATGTTGGGTTGAAGCAGGAGAAAAGGCTGTCTTAGGGCCTGAGTATGTAAAAGAGACCACAGAGAAAATTGAACTGGTGAGGAGAAGAATGGCAGCAGCTCAAGATAGGCAAAAGAAGTTTGCAGATAAAAAGAGAAAGCAGGTAGAATATGAAGTTGGTGATTATGTTTTCATCAAAGTTTCACCTATGAAGAAGGTGTTAAGATTTGGCAAGCAAGGAAAACTTACCCCAAGATATGTTGGACCTTACAAGATTTTGGAAAGAATAGGTTCATTAGCATATAGGCTAGAGCTGCCTGAAGAGATGAGTGCAATGCACAATGTATTCCATGTATCACAACTTAGAAGATGGGTACATGATAAAGAAGAGATTCTAGAGAAACCCACTCAGGTTCAAATAAATTCTGATTTGGTCTATGAGAAAGAACCCGTGGGGATTTTGGCTAAAGAGGAAAAGAAGTCGAGGAACAAAACTTTAAAATTGGTAAAGGTTCAATGGAGCCTAGACCCTAAGGACTGTACATGGGAATTGGAGGATAAAATAAAGATGGATTACCCTAAGCTTTTTGTAGTGGAAGGTAAAAAACTAAATTCCTAAAAGTTTAATATGTATGTTTTGACTGAATTGTTTGCTTATGCAATGTCTGATAGATTTTATGAGAATCTAGAAATAAAAAAAAAAAAAATGAATGAGAAAATTGTGAGGACACAATTCCTAAAAAGGTGGGGTGATTGTAATGCCCCAGAAATTCATAGAATCTTATTTGGTTGAATTTTGAAAATATATGAATTCATTTGTATAAGAATACATGGAAAAAAAAAGTGTTCAAGTGTGTGCACACTGATATGGCACAAGAAAGAACTCCAAATCCACTGAAATCAAAACAAGAATTAAAAAGTATTACAAACATAATTTTGTGATATGGATATTTGATCTCTGGAATTATATGAATCATCCAAGAAAATAAGAAAAGTAAGTTTTGTTTTGAATCAGTAAACATATTTTATTTAAACCCAGAAAAGAAAATGTTACAAGGATTTAAAAGCCTGTATGCACATATAGGTGCATATCTTTCTGAAATTAAGGAGGAGTTAAATAAGCCTAGATAGGATATGTATGCAAATGTACATTTCTGTAAGAATAGAAAATGTTAAAAAGAAATAAGCAAGTAAAAGATTGTAATACTAAAATAGCAAAAGACAAATTGCAAGCAGAATAATTGCTTTAGGCAGAAATAGAAAGGAGGATTTCTAGAAAATAAACAAGTGACAATGTCACACAATTTTCATGACTTGGTAAGAATATGATATATTTTGAAAAGGTAAAGAAAAATAAGGGAAAGTAAGCACCATATGTGGCCGGGGTATCAAAAGTGAAAATGAACAAATCTGAAATGCAAAATGCATGAGTCTTGGCCAGGGTAGGAATGGGATTTTACAATGATAAACCCTAGAAAACTTCTCTTATAAATCCAAGTATAAACCAGAAAAGAATCATTTGCTACCCAAAACATTTAAGGAAACAAGGAGGAAAATATTTGCAAGCAGAAAAGCAAGTTTTAAAAGGTTTCCTTTCTGATTTAAGCAGGAGAAGCATCTTTGGTGAGTAATCTCACTAATCCATGGCATTAAGTCCTGTTATGAGGCAGCCTAGCTTATGCTAATTTTTCTGCATACTTTGGATTTTATTACTATGGTTTTAATGGATGCTTTAATGGCTGTTTCTAAATGCTTTTAGTTTTGATAGTTGAGTATTATGCTCTGATTGTTTATACCCAGAAATGTTATAGTATGAAAATATAACAGTAAATAGAGAATGCTTGTAGCTGGTTTAGTTATGGCATGACAAACATATGTATATGAGTTGCATTACACTTGTGTAAGTGCTGAGGCTCAAATGAAAGATTCAAGGTTGCAATGGAAATTCCTAAAGTGCTGAACCCTTGATCAAATAGAAAACCATGGGCCAGAAATCTTGTTTAAGCTAGATCTTGAATTTAGTTCAAACATGGTTGCTTGTGAAACAATAATAACCCACATGCCTAGTCTTTATTCCCAGTTACAAACATTCTTGTATTTTCTTTTAAACCAGAATAATTGTGGATATGAATTCCCTGGATATGAAAGTTAGCTTGTTCTGGAATTATGCTTGTGAGCTCCATATAATGTTTCATGTACACTGTGATTCAGTCACCTAGCTATCTCATGATAGGATCAAACATGAACACTTAGTAAATAAACAAAGGATTGTGAGCCAAGAGAACTGCTGGAATGCTTGTTGTATTTAAAGTATGCAAGTTGGCACATGGTTTGTTTAAGCCCTGAGATCTTTGTGCAATAATGTGAATTATTTTATTGCAATGTGTCCCCGTGATTCCTTATGGCAGATGAGGCTAGGAAGAAATTTGGTAAATGCAAATCTCAGATTGATAAAGTAGGAACTAGTGTATTCCTTGATTGGTTGGACTGGAGCTATGATAGTTCTTGAACATTTCTATTTAAAATATAAGTTTGCGTAGTTGAATGTGTGTACAAAATTAGTTTTGAACACTGATCATAGTTGCACAAGGTATCATAAATAAGTCAAATAGATTGATCAAAGAAGCTCTGCCAATCTATACAAAATGTTTAGGTCTCACTTAATTACTTAATATCATGGAATTTTTGATGATGCTCATACCAGATCTTGTATCTGACCCTTGTTTGTTTATGGCAACTGGGGTGTCTCATTTAAAATGGGGCAGCCCTTAATGCTTTTTCAGGGAATGCTGGTTCTAAATAGGAAGTTGCTATGGCTAATGAGAATGATTGGATAAGCATGCTAAACTAGAGTTAGATAAGAACTTAGAATGAAATATTTGCATGTAATCTGGGAAGTTTGATAGTTCTGTTTAGGTTGTTATGTAATAACCTTGAAAGTTTGGATTTATTCAGTTATTTTAAATGAATCTAGTGATGTATTAAGTAGGAAGAACTTGCAAGAAATATGTGTTATGTTGTTTCTGGTTTCTGGTTTGGTATGTATTAAGGATATTGAAGTTAAACTGAATTGAAAATCTATTTGCTGAGGTTGTTTTTGATTTAGAGGAAAAACTGGATTTTATAAGTATGATCACCTTATGATGGTTTTAGTTAATCCTGAATCTTTTCAAAAAAAATAGATATATATAGGAAATTATATTGGGAAAATCCAGAAAGAATTATAACTGTTACATTTTTAAGTCTTGATACTGATTATGTCCAAATGCAAGTAAAAGAATGGTTTCTTTAACCAAATAGTTAGATCACAGGTCAGGCCAAATGCACACTTCAAATAAATGGAGCAAGGAACCATTTGAACCCAGTTTTCTGGAAAATGAGCAGAAGCATAAACATGTACATGTATATCTGTGTACATGTTGATATTTGGGCAACAATATGAATATAAATTCCTAGAAAAGTAGTAGGAATGGGTTTTGAAAATTATAAAGCAAGAAATATTGTTTTGTATGTTAGATTATAGGCAAAATTTAAGTGTATATGTGTAGATAGGTAGGTATCAGGTTTTAAAACCATGCAGGAAAAAAAAAGAAAACAAAAATTGGGTTTGAACTGACCAGCATAGCACTCGAACTCGTGACCTCTCATGTGTAAGTTAGGCGCGTTTCCATTACGCCTAGATGTTGCTTGTGTTCACTTATGATACACTTTCTTTTAGCTTGTGTTTGAAACTATGCAGATTTTAACACAAACATCCATATTAAAAAGCTTTCTTCCACCGGATTATTACTTAATTATTCCTTAATTGGAATAACAGACCAAAGTACATGTTTACAGTGGATTCTATGATCAATAATCAGAATGTGAAAATAAATCTTTTATCAGGGAATTATCACATTTTAATAGATTTAAAAAGATTTCTATCTCCATATTATTATTATGCTCTGATTCTAGTAGGATATAACATAGATATCTTCATATATGTATGTTAGGAATGATTTAGATTTAAAACAATATTTTTATATTGAGAAAGATCCTGGATAATATGAGAATAGGTAAGGATGACCCTAGGTAGTCTTAGTTAAGTATGTAAAAAAAAAAAAATTTTGCTTAAGAATTAGGGTCATTCCATGCCTCTGGTTGGTGTTGTTATTGCATTTATGACCACTATCTTGCATGTTTTTGATAAAGTGTGACTGATGCTATGCTTGGTCTTTGTTCTGTTGCTTTGAATGAATAATTTGCAGTGATGTTATCATGTGCATTTCATTTACATCAAGACCTGTAGTCTTCATTCATGTTGCTGTGCAGTAGCTATGCCTTACTTGTCTCTGCTCCACCCTGGTTGCTTCCCTGACCTTGTATCACTTGATTCAGAAAAAAAAAATTGGAACTGGATTAGTGCAGTTTTCATTCTAGTTTGTAAACGCAGCCATGTTTCATTTTGAGTTGCAGTGTTGGTCTGACTTGCTTGAGTTTCACTGCCATAAGTCGTGCATGTGTGTTGCAGTTGTTTATATGCACTTCATCACTTCAGTATTGCATTGTTTTCACCTCTGGCCTGTTGTAGTTTGATTGTGTTCATATACACTACTGCCTTGAACTGTTTGTAGTCAATTGCTTTGCCTATTCATTTGCCTTGAGTTGAACCTATCTTGGGTTTGACCTTGTTTTTGATTTCTGTGCTTTTGTTTGATTTTTTGCACTCGAGTTGGCGAGGCAGTGCACACGTATACGAATGTACACGTGTGTACTGCAGCCACTTATAATTGCCTGTTCCTGATAAAAATACTGATATGCACAGATATTGCACAGTCAAAAATGATGACGAACAACCCAAATAACTGAGGCAAACAATGTTTTCAAAATCATCGTTTCTTTCAAATTTCAAAAATATTTCTCTTTCAATTTTACTGCTTTTGAGAATATTTTTGCAGATTACTCAGATGCTGCATTCAAACCAGAATGCAGTTGAAGACAAAAAAAAACACGAGTGTGAGTGATATGTAGTGAGGTTAACTGTAAATGTGAAATGTGATGTGATTGTAATCAAAAATGTATATGTATAGTGAGAGCATGAAATTGTACTATTTAAAATTGCAATAAATATTAGTTTGAATAAAATATTCGTTTGAATTCAAAATCTGTGTAACTTGTTCTGTTTGAATTCAAATTCAAATTCTGTGTAATTTTATTTTATTCAACAAATATTTATTTAATCTATGAAAAACAAAATAGTACATTACCAAATACATTAAAATGAATATATATGTTTATTATCATCAAACAAAAACATACAAGCGCATATTTAACAATCTCCCCCTTTTGATGATAACAAACATATATTTAAGATTTTGAATGTATTAAATGTATTTGATCGTTCAATTTTCTCCCCCTATTTGAATTCTCCCTCTCTACATAATACCCCCCCTACATATATGCATACAAATAGAAATATATGAATGAGCCTATATGCAAAGTGAAAATTATTTGACCTTTGCTTGATTCTATTCGACAAAATCTTAACTTTTCTCTCCCCCTTTTGTTATCAGCAAAAGAATAATAGTGTTATAAAAATAGGGATGAAGTGATAGACATGAATCAAACATTTAACTCAATTAAATATAAATATCAAATTTCAATAAAACTCAAACAAAAATCATAATTACCCTTGTCAAGCGCATATTCCACTTTCAGAAGTGATGAGGATAAAATCATCAAAAATCATACAATTCTGTCTATTTGTGGTATATTTATTTCAGGAAATTTGAATATCTACTAACCATGCATAACCGTTAGGACTTTTAAATGAGATTAGTAGTATTCCAATTTAATTTAAAAAATGAAATCAAGTATCTTCTAACCATGCATGACCGTGAGGACTTTTAAATGGGATTAGAATCAACTTGTCTATTTGAATCAATTAATTTTGATATGCGTTCCATACATGCATAACCGTGAGGACTTTTAAATGAGCATGGAAGTACATAATCAAAAATCCAAGTAATTCACCCATGCATAACCGTGAGGACTTTTAAATGAGAGTGAATACTTTGGATATTTTTTTTTATTGCTAATTATAATAAGTTGAAGCACAAATAATTTCCTTTACAGTATTTAAAGATATTGAAGAAAAAATGATTTCCTTTGTAAACTACCACAAATTTACATACTAAATATGATCTTGATGAGTGATGGTCGATAGAAAGATGATAGAAATAGAAATGGTCATGGAATTTTTACCCAACAAAAAGTTTTTATAACTCTTGTTAGGAAATTCTAAAGAAATTTTCTAATTATACTTTCTCGAGTTATAATATATGATAAATATCAACACTCATCTCTTTTTCAATCACTATTCATCTTTTCGATAATCAAAGGGAGTTAGATTAGTCAAAATTTGTCATTTAAAATCAAATTAAATTTTTTTTTTTAAAAAAAATGATTAGTCAATCTCTATAATTCCCAAATCCAAACGTAATTTGGAAAATCTGTCTTCGGGGAGGGGTTTTGTGAAAATATCAGCAAGTTGAGTTTCAGTTGAAATATATTCAATGCAAATGTCTTCTTTAGCAATGTGATCTCTAAGAAAGTGGTGTCTCACATCAATGTGTTTTGTGCGTGAATGATGAACAGGATTATTTGACAAATCTATAGCACTCCTACTATCACATTTTAATGGAACTTGTTTATAGACTAAGCCAAAATCAAAAAGAGTTTGCATCATCCATAGAATTTGAGCACAACAACTTCCCAAAGCAATATATTCTGCTTCAGTGGTGGATAATGCAACACAATTCTGTTTCCGACTTGACCATGAGACTAATGAATGTCCTAGCACGAAACATGTCCCACTAGTGCTTTTTCTGTCAACTAATGAACCAGCATAATCAGCATCAGAATAACCTACTAAATCAAAATTTTCACAAGAAGGGTACCATAGTCCAAATTTGTGTGTGTGTGAAAGATATCTCAAAATTCGTTTAGTAGCTTTTAAATGAGATTCTTTGGGATTAGCTTGAAAACGTGCACACAAGCACACAGAAAACATAATATCAGGTCTAGAAGCAGTAAGATAGAGAAGTGAACCGATTATCCCTCGATATTTCTTTTGATCAATTGCAATTCCTTTCTCATCTTTGTCCAACTTTGTTGATGGGCTCATAGGAGTTCTCAATGGTTTGGAATTTTCGACTCCAAATTTCTTCAATAGTTCCAACACATATTTGGATTGTGAAATGAAAATACCATCACTGCTTTGCTTAATTTGAAATCCAAGAAAGTATTTCAATTCACCAACCAAACTCATCTCAAATTTAGCCTGCATGACTTGTTCAAAATTCTCACACAAGAGCTCATTAGTAGCACCATAAATAATATCATCCACATAAATCTGAACAATCAAAAAATCACTTTCTTTATGTAATAGAAACAGTGTCGTGTCAGCACTACCCTTTTTAAAACCATTTTCCAAAAGATATGTACAGAGGCAGTCATACCAAGCTCTTGGAGCTTGCTTAAGACCATATAGTGCTTTTTCTAGCTTATACACATGATTTGGAAATTCATGATTTTCAAAACCGGGTGGTTGTTCAACAAAAACTTCTTCTTTTAAATCACCATTCAAAAAGGCACTTTTTACATCCATTTGTTTAAGTTTGAAACCCTTGTAACATGCAAAACTTAGCAAGATTCTAATGGCTTCTAACCTAGCAACTGGAGCAAATGTTTCATCAAAGTCTATGCCTTCTATTTGGTTATAACCTTTTGCAACCAACCTAGCCTTGTTTCTAATTACATTTCCCGATTCATCAAGTTTATTTTTAAACACCCATTTAGTCCCTACAATTGGATAGTCATTAGGCCTAGGAACTAATTTTCAAACTTTGTTTCTCTCAAATTGATTAAGTTCATCTTGCATTGCTAAAATCCAATTTTCATCATTAAGAGCCATTTCAACAGAATCAGGTTCAATCTCTGAAATAAAACCACTATGACAACAAAACGCACACAAATTTTCATCAAATGAAGAACGAGTACGTATACCTTCCGTAGGATCACCAATAATTAATTCAGGAGGATGATTAGGTTTGAACCTTAATTTATCAGCATCAACAGTCCTTCTTTCAGTTTTCTCACTAAATGTCCCTTCTTCAGTGCCTTCAGGATCTACTCCATCGTCAACCATCTTTTCAGTCGTTCTTTCCAGATCAGATTCATCAAATTTCACATTGATTGACTCAACAATTGTCTTTGTTCGTTTGTTGTATATCCTGTAAGCCTTACTCCTTGTTGAATAACCCATGAAAATTCCCTCATCAGCCTTTGATTCAAATTTTCCAAGTTGATCACCTGTGTTAAGAATGAAACAAGGACATCCAAATATACGAAAATAAGAAATGTTAGGTTTCCTTTCATGCCACAATTCATAAGACGTTTTGCCAAGTATTGGTCTAATCATTACTCTATTCATTACATAGCACGAAGTATTCACTGCCTCTGCCCAAAAGATTAGAGGTAGCTTATACTCACTCAACATGGATCTAGCCAATTCCTGTAATGTACGATTTTTCCTTTCAACCACCCCATTTTGTTGAGGTGTTCGTGGAGCAGAAAATTCATGTTTTAAACCATTTTCTTCACAAAAATTTTCAAATTCAAAATTTTCAAATTCGCCTCCATGATCACTTCTCAAGGTTTTAATTGTAACTCCTTTTTCATTTTGAACAAGTTTTGCAAATTTTGAAAAATAGTCGAAAGATTCAGACTTTTTGGCTAAAAAGTAAACGCATGTAAATCTAGAATAATCATCAACCAATACGTAACAATAACGTTTTCCATTCAAGCTTGAAATTTCATTTGGTCCAAATAAGTCCATGTGAATTAGTTCAAGGACCCTTGATGTGCTAACAATGTTTTTAGGATGAAATGATGATCGACTAAGCTTGCCCAAGGAACATGCTTTACACACTTTATTATTTTTAAATTTCTGATGTGGTAACCCTCTGACTAATTCTTTTGATTCAAGTTTTTCTAAGAGACTCATGCTAGCATGTCCAAGTCTCCTATGCCATAAATATGCCTCTTCGTCAGTGGCTACCAAACATCTAGAAAGATTTAGATTATCAAATGAAAGTGAGTAAACATTCCCTTTTCTTTTGCCCATAAAAAAAATGTTATTAGAAGATTTATCAGTGATTTTGCAAGTGTCACTATCAAAAATCACGTTCATACCTTTGTCACATAGTTGGCTAATAGAAATGAGATTGTGATGCAGATTTTCAGCGTATAAAACATTAGTCAAGGAAAAAATACCGTTACCAACTTCACCTTTGCCAATAATCTTACACTTGCTATTGTCTCCCATGATCACATTTCCACCTTTAAAATTCTCTAAGCTAAGGAACTTCGATTTGTCACCTGTCATATGTCTAGAACAACCTGAATCTAGAAACCATTCTTGTTGTTCCTTAGCTCGCCAACAGACCTACATAAAAAGAGAGGAAGATGACCTAGAGAAACTCTTAGGTCCAATGTTATTAGTGATAGAAGCATTGTGAATAAACAATCCCTTTGGAACCCATACTTGTTTAGTCCTTTTATTTTTATTCCAATAGACATGAAATTTGTTTGTAGAATTCTTAGGAACCCAAACTTATATAAATTTTGTGTTCTTGTTCCTATGACTATAATTTTCAGCACGACATCTAATTATTTCACATCTATCAAAGACATTCTTATATTTTGCATTATCATCAACTTGTGTTTTCCCAAAACCTAGTCCTTTTCCGTTGTTAGCAAAAATTTGATTTCTCAATAACATGTTGAATGATTTTTCTCCTCTTGAAAAGTTATTTAGAGATTTTTCAAGATTTTGGACTTTGGTTTTTAGTGTTGTGTTTTCAGTTGCAAGTGAGGTGCACCTATTTATAAAATCCTTTTTCCTAGTGTCAAGGTTTTCCTTAAGACTTAAATTTTCTTTTTCAAGATTTACAAAGCTATTTCTAAGTCTTGATAATTCTGAATCTAAAGTTTTACATTTTTTACAGTCTAGGTTTTTAATATTTTCAATTTCAGTTTCTAACCTAGAATTTTCATGGACAAGTTCTCTCCTATCAGATTTTAGTTTTTCAATTTTAGATTCAAGAGTATCAATCATTTTAGTAAAATCACAACACATTGAAACAAGTTCTTTATAAGAATAGTCACTTACCTCACTAGATTCCTCTAAGCTTGCTTCTGAATCCGATTTTGACATAAGGCATAAGTTAGCCTCCTCTGAGCTATTATTCGAAACTTCCTCTCCTTCTTCATCATCCCAAGTTGCTGCAAAGGCCTTCCTTTTCTTTTTCTTTCCTTTGTTGTTTTTGAGGAGTGGACATTTTTGTTTGAAGTGGCCAGGCTTCTTGCAGTTATAGCATGTCAATTCATTATCGGAATCATCAGAATTCTTTGATCTATTACCACTCATTTTCTTCTTTCGTGACTTGAATCTTGACCATTTTTTAAGATTATTGACAGCCATTGCAAGCTCTTCAATTGGATCTTCTTCTTCTTCATCGCTTTCTTCTTTGCTCTTTAAGGCAATCGTCTTCTTCTTTGGTTCGGAGTTGTTGCGTTCTTCCTTTGCTTTTAGCTCAAGTTCATATGCCATCAAGTTGCCAATCAACTCCTCCATGCTTAGCTTACTCAGATCTTTCGATTCTTGTATTGCCGTGACTTTTGCCTCAAAGTTCATCGGTAGGACTCGTAGTATCTTCCTCACAAGCTCTACCTCAGTGAATACCTTCCCAAGCGCTCTAGCGTTGTATACCAAGGTTGAAAAGCGTCCAAACATATCCTTTATGCTTTCGCCTTTGTCCATCACAAAGTTTTCGTATTCATTTCTGAATAGGGCTAGACGAGACTCCTTGACTTGAGAAGTTCCTTCGTGTGTCACCTCCAAAGTGTGCCAAATTTCCTGTGCTGTTGTACATTGAGAAATTCTATTAAATTCATTTTTATCAAGAGCACATATCAAAGCATTCATGGCTTTAGCATTTGTCGTTTTCAATTTCTTATCGTTAGCATCCCACCTATCCTTAGGTTTAGGAATCTCAGTATCACCAACGATTATAGTAGGGGGTTTATAGCCAGTTTCAATAATATCCCAAACATCATAATCAACAAAACTGAGATAGATACCCATCCTAACTTTCCAATAAGCATAATCGTTCCCGTTAAACATGGGTGGCCTAGCAATAGATTGCCCCTCAGAAAAAGCATTATTTTGTAGACTCATGACTCTAGAGTTAAATAAAAAATATACCGGGCTCTGATACCACTTGTAGGATCTAGATTAACCCTAGAGGGGGGGGGGGTGAATAGGGTTATAGCAAATTTTCTCGATTTAAACACAAAAATAAACTGCAGAAATAAATATACTGAAAAGTAAATCACACACAAAATTTACCCAGCTTCGGCAACCCCTGCCTACTGCTGCATTCCCAGATTACTATTAGAATTAAACAGTATCACGCTTACAAACACTCTAACAGACTTGCAAACCCTGCTACCGCCTATAGAGTTTTGCAAACTCGCAACCCCTGCTTACTGAACTAACTCTAAATAGACAATCAGACACAACCTAAACCCTAGGTGGTGATTTACAAATTTTTGATTCGTAAAATAAAAACAATAATAAATAAAAAAACAATAGAAAAATAACCCTAAAACTAATTAATATAACAAAGCCTTATTATAAAATTAAAAGACAAAACCCCTTTTTTAATAAGGCCAGCCCACTCCTTTATTTCACCCGATCCTTTTGTCTCGTTCGTGAGAATAATGGCGGCTTCGTCCTGTTTAGGGCTTCGTTCCCTTTGTTCCAATTAGGGCTTCGGCTCTTTGTTCCAATTACGGCTTCGGTTTCTTCAATCGATCTGAGATATGTTGCCCTAGCTTGCTGCTTCTCTGATGGTTGACTATTGCTCGTTTGCAGTTGCTTGATCGAGTTCGTTGTTTTGTGTATTCGGTATGTACTGTCTCCTTTTGCTTTACTAAGTTGATACTTGAACTCGATGATTTCATTTGCCAGTGATGATTGGGTTATATATGCGTTCGAATTCCTTGAATTACGTTCGTCTAAATATATTTGAATTTGTCAATAGTCGTTCGATCCTGTATTGATGCTTGGGATTGATCTGACTTTGTCAATTTCGTATTTTTGGTAGCTTGATTCACACAGTATTGATTTGATTTTGTGATCAATTTGCCTTGCTTATCACGGTTTTGAATTTGCTGGTTCGACTTGGCATTGACTGTTTCAATTTGTCTCACACTTGATTTCTGATTTGTGAATTATTCAACCTTGTTCATCACGATGCTGACATTTGCTTTGACCAGTTGATTTACTTTGGCCATACTGTTGAAATAGTGTTCTCTGACCATCTTTTCTATCATTTGGTACTGCCATGCATTTGCATAGTACCATAGCTTCTTTGTTGCACTCGAGTTAGTTCAAACATGAACTTTTTGCTTGGTTCACTGTGTTACTCATTGATTGGTTTGCATTGTCATATTTTATTCCTGTTGCCTTCATTTGCCATTGAGTTTTGTAGCTTGGTGTCATGTTTGCTGGACTTGTTGTTGGCATGTACATTGTGTTTATTTGTGTCCACTTATGCTTTGAGTCTGCAACTTGTAGCTGGACTTGATTTGTGCCTTGTCCATTCTCATGTGTTCATCCCTGTAGTATATGTTAGTGATACATTTTGGAGTTGGTTCATGTTGCACTGCACTTTGATGTCGTAGTCTCTGACTTTGCTGTATCCATGCTTTTATGCTTGTGATATTCCTCTGCCTTGTTGAGTTCCTGTGTTTGGTCACTGATGCATTACTGTAGTTGAATTTTGTGATGTTGCCTCTGGTTGGTGTTGTTATTGCATTTATGACCACTGTCTTGCATGTTTTTGATAAAGTGTGATTGATGCTATGCTTGGTCTTTGTTCTGTTGCTTTGAATGAATAATTTGCAGTGATGTTATCATGTGCATTTCATTTACATCAAGACCTGTAGTCTTCATTCATGTTGCTGTGCAGTAGCTATGCCTTACTTGTCTCTGCTCCACCCTGGTTGCTTCCCTGACCTTGTATCACTTGATTCAGAAAAAAAAATTGGAACTGGATTAGTGCAGTTTTCATTCTAGTTTGTAAACGCAGCCATGTTTCATTTTGAGTTGCAGTGTTGGTCTGACTTGCTTGAGTTTCACTGCCATAAGTCGTGCATGTGTGTTGCAGTTGTTTATATGCACTTCATCATTCAGTATTGCTTTGTTTTCACCTCTGGCCTGTTGTAGTTTGATTGTGTTCATATACACTACTGCCTTGAACTGTTTGTAGTCAATTGCTTTGTCTATTCATTTGCCTTGAGTTGAACCTATCTTGGGTTTGACCTTGTTTTTGATTTCTGTGCTTTTGTTTGATTTTTTGCACTCGAGTTGGCGAGGCAGTGCACACGTATACGAATGTACACGTGTGCACTGCAGCCACTTATAATTGCCTGTTCCTGATAAAAATACTGATATGCACAGATATTGCACGGTCAAAAATGATGACGAACAACCCAAATAACCGAGGCAAACAATGTTTTCAAAATCATCGTTTCTTTCAAATTTCAAAAATATTTCTCTTTCAATTTTACTGCTTTTGAGAATATTTTTGCAGATTACTCAGATGCTGTATTCAAACCAGAATGCAGTTGAAGACAAAAAAAAACACGAGTGTGAGTGATATGTAGTGAGGTTAACTGTAAATGTGAAATGTGATGTGATTGTAATAAAAAATGTATATGTATAGTGAGAGCATGAAATTGTACTATTTAAAATTGTAATAAATATTAGTTTGAATAAAATATTCGTTTGAATTCAAAATCTGTGTAACTTGTTCTGTTTGAATTCAAATTCAAATTCTGTGTAATTTATTTTATTCAACAAATATTTATTTAATCTATGAAAAACAAAATAGTACATTACCAAATACATTAAAATGAATATATATGTTTATTATCATCAAACAAAAACATACAAGCGCATATTTAACATTTTCCAGTGACATAAGAGGAGAGTACCGATTTACTTCTTCTAAAATTTCTTTGGAAATAATTTCCCATTGAAAATACTTTCAAATAAATTTTTTTCAAAACTTTGAAAACCAAATTATGAAAAGCACTGGAGATTAAATTCTCAAGTCCTTAATTTAAATTCATTTCATTTGCAAATCAAATTTATAAACCATGTTTGTAAATTCATCACCCTATAACCTACAACAATAGTTAATGGTTTAGGAATGTTGACAAAATATAAATGATAATCTAGTACTATCATTTCTAACAACAATTTCATTTAACTATCCAATTTCAGAAAATTATAATCTTATATATAAAATACAATCATATATAAAATTATTTCATTTATCAATTTCGAAAATAATGTTGTGTCAGTTCGCTCTGTTCAAGAGTTTTGGAATTACTATCGATAGCATTCGCTAGACGAGTCGATCGAAACCAAAAATTCAAATTAACAACTTAAACAACACAATATAAAACATTTTTATATCAATTACAAATACACTCCCTCATAGGATGATTCAAGAATGGATTTTAGAACAAGGGTAGAGATTCAAATTTAGAGGGACCCCAATCAAAGATAATTCTAACTAAGAAGATATGCTTGGAAGGAAGATAATATAATTAAATTACAAAAGAGGAAAAATGGATAGACTTATATTAATTGTGACGACCTTAACTGCGTCGATCGAGATTCCATTTTCAAAAACAATGTGCCCAAGAAATCAGACTTTGTCCCTCCAGAAATGTCATTTAGAAAATTAGGCTATCAACTGATGGTTCCTAAGAGTTTCTATCATATAGCCCAAATGAGATTCATGCTCTTTCTCAGACTCATAGAAGACAATAATGTCATCAAAAAAATAAGGACAAACTTGTTGAGAACATAACGGAAAATGCGATTCATGAGAGCAACGAAGAAGGAATGGGCATTGGTTAATCCAAAGGGCATGAATAACCATTCATAAAAACCATTCTCCATTCGGAAAGTTGTTTTGGGAGTGCTCTCCTCGGCTAATGAAGTTGGTGAAAAACGGTAGCAAGATCGTGCTCCAAGAATAAGATCGATGCAGAATTAAATTTTCTAGTTGTGGGGAAAGAGAAGCGACTTCATCAAAACATCAGGATAATCCCAGAGTATCAGGGTGGAGTCAAGATCACTAGGCTAAGCATCAAGCGAAAAGATAAAACTACTTGCATAATCCTGAGCCATTCGACATATGATTACAAAAGAATTACTCTGGTCGTCTATTAAAGAAACGGTTCGGGCTTTGCAAGAAATAACAACATCAAAACCGAGGACGTAGAAATCTCCAATGAATAGACGCCAGTTGTAAGAAGTTTCACCCCCTTACAAAACATACTAAGGTTGACGAGACCGCCGATAGGACTATTCACATATAAGGATGAAGTTGCCAATTGAGGTTGCAAGATGTGCTCAAATTTATTACAAAGATCAACAGAAATAAAGCTATAGGATGCTCCAGTATTAAGAAGACCACGTATAGGAAAAGACAAGAATGGATTTTAGAACAAAGGTCGAGTTTCAAAATTTAAAAGAAATCATAATCCGGGAGGATCCTAATGAAAAATTTCAAGCTCGAAAAAAGATAATTCTGTAATTAATTTTACTCATTCTAGGGTATCACTACCCTATCCCTAATGAGTTTTTACTTTATATGCTAAGTTTTGCCTAAACCAAAGTTCTGATACCGCATGTAGCGAGAGACCGGCCGGTGCGGTGACGCCCACTATAGCATACAGTGGTACCTGTCTTCTGCTTTTATGGCCAGCCTCTCGACTGCACCAACCTAAGGACATGTAAGGGTAAGAGTCATCCATTCGCTACCAAACTCTGAAGCGAGAACCCCCTATCATGCTGCACCCTCCAAGTGCATAAGCGGACACATATGTTAGACTTGAATTGCTCAAAACAACAGATTGTTAACTTACATTTGGCAATACTTTGCATATGCAATAAATAAACCAATCATAGAAGCACAGACACAGAGTAATATAACAATAAGCAGTGTAATAGATGAATAGTAGTTCATGAACCCACTACAAAACATTAGAATCTGAAACAAATACAACAGAAATCCTAAATACAAGAAGTCTCTAATACATAAGCAAATGACAAGTCTGAATATAAACAATTAGAAACAACTAAAATAACTGAAAGTTAAATAGATAAAAAATAGATCTCCAAGCTAAGCTCTAAGCTCCAAAGGTGAGTCTCAAATACTGTGACACTCAGGCTGACCCGAGCATAAAGCAACACACAGAACACTCGAGTCAAGATTAACATTTTTATGCAAATACATCAACTCAAGTGAAATGTCCAAGCGAAATGCAATATAACGTAAAGAATGTTTGGGATTCCCATCCTTTAAGGATCCGTGGAACTATCTACATACATAGTACAATACGCTACATAGATAATGTTTACAGCAAAGTAAAATATTAAAATAGCAAGGCATTACCCACATCCCTCTTACCACATTTTATATAAATGTCGTATTCTATATGATACCATAATTCTCCCATAAATTGGTGGGCTATCAAAGGGCGCTCCATAGTGTACAACACAAATGAAACTCGTAGCGGGCGCAATAAGGCATGTACAAGGCATGCGAGGCAATGCCTAGGGTAGGATACTATCGTTTTGCGGATCCGAACTGGTAGCAGATACTACCGCCAACCTTGAGACACACTCCATAATCAAAGGTGCACCTAATCAAATCATAAAGTAATAGAATGATATCAAAGAAGCAAGCTCGATCAGAGGTGCGACGTCACTTGGCCCGGCGTGGCTCCTGTTTTAGTCACATCAAGCTGACTAAGAGGGTGAGAGTTGTGTTCATACCTCATACAGACATTCGCCAAACCATCGTACTTCATTCTAGATGGTTTACAGTATTGGCAGAGAGTATGACAATATCCGATCCCGGTCTCTTTAACAACCAAATACTTATTTCACACCACGGTCACTTTTCATTTCAAATAGTTCATACTTCATATAAAAATATCATTATTCATTTAAAAAAATCATATCACTTTCGAAATCATATTCATTTCCAAAAATTAGAACCACAAAATAAGCTAAACCATCATATTAAAGTATTCGCATTTTAATTCATTAAATCTAAATCATAACAGTTCGAACTTCAAAAGTTTGAATGTTGAAAGTATTTTATATATTGAAATAGTTATACATTAAAAATAGTTTATATTTAAAAATAGGTTATAGATTAAAAGAGTTTATATATTAAAAATAGCTTATATTTTAAAATATATGTATCGAAAAATAGTTTCATATTAGAATTGTTTCTTCCAATTTTACAAATCAATTCCAATCAACTTTAGCTCCAAAATTCAATATAAATCAATCTCATTTCCACAATTTCAATTAAAAAGGTTAATGGTTAAATTCAAATTCTCATTAAAACCATTTTTAATTTATATCGATATCAAATCCAGGTTTAAACTATAAATTTAAACCACTTCCAATTCAATATGTTTCAAAGTTTAAATATTCAAACAATTTTTAATAATTCAATTTCATAAATTTCATTTATATTTCAAAATTAAACTTTAATTTTATTTAAATTTGGAAATAGTCACTTAATCATTTTTATTTAAATAAAATCTAAAATTACAAATTTAAATCAATGTTAAATATTCAATTTCAATTTTATTTAGATTTAAAAATATTCATTTAATCGCCTTCAATCAAAATCCAGTTATCAAGTTATAAAATCATATCTTTAAAATATCACAATTAATAAGTTTCAAATCAATTTTTATTTAAATTCAATTCTTAAACAAATAAACTTTCATATCAACTTCAATTCATCTTTCCCACCTTAGTTTATTAAAGCTATTACAAAATCTATTTTCAAAATATTAATATAACTTTATATAAATACTTAAAACTATTATATATATAATAATTAAATTAAATTTTGTTATATTAAATTTTATTAAATTAAATCTTATTTTATATGTATTTAAAAATAGTAAAGTTATAAGCAAAATCTAAAAATTTACATTTTCCAAAACTTAACTTATAAATTTAAAATTTCCAAAATATGTAATTTTAAAAATCTAAATTTACATATATATTAAAATAAAATATTTATATTATATTTTAAAATCAAAACACATATATTATCTTTTCTCAAAAATTTGGAAACCATTTAAAATAGAACAACAATGTTCATACATAGTTTTCTATCCTACGGTCAAGTAATACGATATTGACACAGCGGATAACAACTTTGATCACGAGATGATGCTTCGTGTCAAATAAGTCGGTAAAACAATAATGGAACGATACAATGATGAATCGATCGATTGATAATACCCATGATAAATGCCCAAATCCATTGACCTCGCGAGTTACCGGATTCTAGCTATCTTTAACACGTTGATCGTGCACGATACCGTGTTAGAAGAACTACGATTCTTCGACGTTGATCTCGCACACGAGATTCCGTGAATCGGCTTCAAATCCATTGATTCGAGCGCACTCGAATAACCGAAAATGGAGAAAGGAGATAACACTCAACTTCCAATTTTAAAGAGGCACAAAGCACTCAAACAAAAGTTCATTCAAAATCAACCTTCTTTACAAATGAACCAACCTGCCTATTTATAGGCTTACAATACACAGGTACACGACCTAACAGACGCGACTTAACAAAATTACAATGTAACAACATACGCGACTTACGACCTAAGAGATATAGGTCGCACTCGACTTAACGAAATTACAACATTCAAACGACTTAACCAAATATACAACATAACAATACATCACACGACTTAAACAATGCGGCATAAGGATTTTGCGACCTACTAAAGCGGCATCCTGGAGCGACTCAAGTAAACATGGCAGCGACATAAGTGAAATGACTTAAGACAAGCAACCTAAGTGAGAAAGCGGCTTAACTCCAAATAGCATGTAGTTCGTAGGTTGTAGCTCGTATAGGTCGGAGCGACCTAAGAAATGCGCACTGGGTTGCTTAACTCGCTAGGTTGTGTAACTTAGTAGGTCGTAGCTCACACGAATACCTTGTTGGATCGCCATCTTGCAATGCAAGAAGGTTATGTCGTAAGTCGTTACTTGCTAGGTCGCCGACAGCATCTGAAGGCAGAAGTGATTCCAAGCTTAGCTCACGTAACTCGTGGGTGACATAAGATAACCCGTTAGGTCGTGAGTGACTTAAGGCCACCGTGCGACTTAAAGCCAATGAGTTAGCATTGTGCGCTGCATCATCCTCCCCTGGTTGACAAGTATTCGACCCCGAATTCGCACCTTCCTCTTCCTCGACAAATTTATCCCCATGATACGGAATCAAATGTTTAACGTTGAAAACGTCAGAAGTATGGATATGATCCAGCAACCTTAACTGATAAGCATTATCATTGATCTTCTTCATGATTTCTACTGGACCAATCTTTCGGACTTTCAATTTGTTGTAAGTTCCAACTGGAAAACGATCCTTGGTCAACACTGTATAAACAAAATCACCTTCTTTGAAGTCCACACTCCTTCGCTTCTTATCTGCAAGTTGATTATACTTCTCATTTGACTTAAGAAATCGTTCATGAACAATCTTGTGACATTCCTGCAACTCATTCACGAAATCAAAAACTCGTTTAACAACTCCTTTCTGACGTGGAACTATCGACAAATCCAACGGTCCCTTCGAAATTGCTGAATATACTACTTGAAATGGACTAAATCCAGTACTTCGATTAACGACATGATTGTGTGAAAATTCCGCTTGACATAACTTCACATCCCAGCTCTTCAAATTATCTTTCACAAGACATCACAACAAGTTTCCCAAAGATCTGTTCACCACTTCCGTTTGCCCATCTGTTTATGGATGATAGGCACTACTAAAATTCAGCTTAGTCCCAACCATCTTCCATAGACTCAACCAAAAATGACTTAGAAATCGAGTAACCCGGTAAGAAACAATGGTCTAAGGTAGCCCAAGTAGTCGATAAACTTCTTTAAAGAATAATTGAGCAGCACGGACTGCATCGACGGTGTTTTTACAAGCTATGAAATATGCCATCTTCGAAAATCTATCCACCACAACATATATAGAATTGTTCCCTCGTTGAGTTCTTAGAAAACCCAAAACAAAGTCCATGCTAATATCAACCCATGGTCTAGTAGGCACGGGCAATGGCATATACAATCCCGCATTTGTAGCCGTCCCTTTGGAAACTTGACATATGTGACATCTCTTCACAAATCTTTCAACTTCTTTTCTAATGGAAGGCCAAAAATATGATTGAGAAATCAACTGCAAAGTACGATCTCTTCCCGCATGACCTTCTTCATGCAATTCCTTCACAATTTTCATTCGCAAGCTGCACTCTGGTATACACAACCGATTTCCTTTGAATAGAAAACCATCTACCAACACATACTCATCCGTCTTTCCTTTCTCGACTTCATCTATAATCTTAGCAAAGTAAAGATCCTCAACAAACAATTCTCGAAGTACATCAAACCCCGTTACTTCAACTCTCATCGTAGTCAACAAATGATTTCTTCTACTTAATGCATCTGCCACACGGTTTGTAACTCCCGACTTATGCTTTACAACAAATGTAAACTGTTGCAAATATGTGATCCATGAAGCATGCCTGGCTGCAATCTTATCCTGTCCCTGCAAATACTTCAACGCTTCATGATCAGTATACAACACAAACTCCTTATAAAACAAGTAGTGTCTCCAGTGCTTTATTGCTTGGACAATAGCATAGAACTCCAAGTCATAGGTGCTGTATCTTGTCTTAGCTCCAGAAAGTTTCTCACTATAAGCAATTGGGCGTCCCTTCTGACTTATACTCCACCAATTCCAACCTTAGACGCATCAGTATCTAGCTCAAAGAGCAAATGAAAATCCGGGTATCTAAGAATCGGTGTTGTAGTCAACAGTGTCTTGATCTGTTGGAAAGCAGAATCATCCTCTTCAATCCACACAAACTGCTTTCCTTTCATACAATCTATCACTGGTGCCATCACGCTACTGAAATGTGGGATAAACCTTTGGTAGAATGATGCTAACCCATGGAAACTTCTCACTTCAGTTACAGTCCTGGGTTGTGGCCAATCCTTAATTGCTTCAACTTTACCTTGATCCATATGGATTCTTTCCTTGGACAACACATGCCCCAAAAAAAATATACTGTGTGTCATGAACATGCACTTCTTTGTTGCCGCGTAAAATTTATCTTGATGAAGTATCATCAACACGTCCCGCAAGTGTTCTTCTGTGGTTCCACTGTATATCAATATATCATCAAAGTATACCACCACGAACTTTCCAATAAATGGTCGAAAGATCTGATTCATTACTCGCATAATAGTACTAGGTGCATTCAAAAGACCAAACAGCATGACCAGCCACTCATACAACCCTTCCCGTGTCTTGAATGTGGTCTTCCATTCATCCCCTGGTCGAATTCGAATTTGATGATACCCACTCTTCAGATCAATCTTTGAAAAGATAGCAGCTCCGCTCAACTGATCTAACAAATCATCCAATCTAGGCATCGGAAATATGTACCTCACTGTAATCTTGTTTAATGCTCGACTATCTATACACATTCTCCAAGTTCCATCCTTCTTTGGTACTAATAAAGCTAGTACTGCACAAGGACTTAAACTTTCTTGTACGCGCCCTTCTTCAAGTAATTCCTCCACTTGCCTTCTCAACTCTTCGTGCTCCTTTGGACTCATCCTATAGTGTGGTCTATGTGGCAACACAGCACCCGGAACAAGATCAATCTGATGTTGTATGTCTCTCAACGGTGGTAACTCTTTCGGTAATTCATCAGGAAATACATCTTCAAATTCCTTCAACACTGGTTTAACTTCTTCAGGAATTTCAATCGTTTCACCACTTTCACGTCCAATCAATAGAAATACATCAGGCCCATCCTCCACTTCCTTGACAAATTCCTTCAAAGATAATAGAGTCTTTAGTTCTTCAATCTCCTCCAACTTGCTTTCACTCTGTTGTCGCTTTTTAGGAACTAAAATGATTTTAGTGCTCTCGAACATGAAACTATAGCGGTTGGTCCTTCCATCGTGTTGCACAGCTCTATCAAACTGCCACGGCCTCCCCAACAACAAATGACATACGTCCATATCTACCACATCACACCAAATTTCATCCTTATACTTCTTTCCAATGGAAAAAGTTACACAAGCTCTTCGACTAACCTTCACTTCCCCACCTTTCCTCAACTAAGCTAATTTGTAAGGTTTGGGATGCTTCTCCGTCTTTAACGCCAACTTCTTTACAGCTTATGTAGAGATGATGTTATCACAACTTCCTGCATCGATAACAAACTTACAAACCCTTCCCAAAATAGTGCACGTTGATTGAAAAATATTACTCCTCAACCAACTAGTCTCCTCTTCCTGTTTTGGTGTTAAGCAACATCTCCTCGTCATTAAAGAATATCCTTCGTATCCCGCCAATAATTCTTTCTTCCTCCTCAACTTGTGGTGAATTGGAATACTCTATTTCTGCATCCACATCCTCAACCTCAATCTCAGCAACCATAGCTCGCTTCTTTGGTTTCGGGCATTCATTGCTCTTATGACCAAACTCCTGACAGTTATAACACTTGAAATTGTTGTTGACCTTGGTCTTAGCAACCTCATCGACAACCGTTTTACTAACAGCCTTGGAAACATTAGTATTGCTACTAGCACCCTTTTTCTGGTTGTTAGAATTCGTAAACACGCCACTCCCAAGCTAGAGCCTTATGGTGTGCTTCAGCAACGGATCTTCGATCAAACATATTCATCATATCCTGAATTTGCATTCTCAATCCTCCAACAAATCTAACTGTCAACAACTCCTCCGTCTCCATGATATCATTTCTAGCAATCAGTTGATAAAACTCATCTGCATAATCATTTACCGACTTTGTCCCTTGTCTCAAATTCTGTGAGCGCTGATACATAAGACACTGATAATTATAAGGCAAAAAAGTGGCCTTCATCAACTTCTTCATCTTCTCCCATGAAACAATCTTCGACTTTCCCATTCTCTCCCGTGTAAGTTTAGTTTATTGCCACCATGCCATAGCTCTTCCCCTCAATCGTGTAGCAACCAACTTAACTCTACGATGCTCGGGTACTTCCTTGAAGTCAAAAATTTCTTCAACATTTGATAACCAATCCAAAAATTCTTCCGATATCATTCCTCCTTTGAATTATGGAATCTCTGTTTTCATCCCTGACTCCCATCAACGATTATCTTCTACATTCGGATATTGACTTTGTACTCGATCTCGATCTCGATAATGAACACTACCTCTATCACCATCTTCATTATAATCAAGTGTACGTCGATATCGATCTCGACCATCAACATTTCCACGATCACACATATCTCTTCTACTATGTCTTTCAGCTTCACGATATGGCTCATCTCCAAACTCACGTGGAATTCTTCTCTCTTCATTTCTGTACTCATGGTATTCTCGTCTCATTGAAACTGATGATTATCTTCTATCTCGACAAGATTGTGGTTACACCCTCCTTGCTTTCGCAACCGATGGAGAAACTCTGTTTCCTTCATGGTTCGAGACTGGTGACCTTCTCCTTTGACTTTGATTCATGTCATTCATCAATTTCTCTAACTTCCCAATACCTTCATCAAACTTTTCATTGATACGTTGTTCCATTTGCTCAGCTTCTTGTCTTCGATACACATCTTCAACATTTTGAAAACGGTTAGCACGTCTCAGGGGCATGATTAATTAACAATCTCCAAATTGATACAAAGTGATACAATCTTATCTCGGATTTAGCTCTCGGCTCTGAATTCTGCACCTAGCTCGGCTTGGCTCAAAGTTTAACTCTGATACCTTAACTGATGCACTGGCTTCGGTTCTGCACTTACTTAGCTTGGATCTGAACTCCAACACCTTAACTTGGCTCCCAATAGGCTCGGCTTAGCTATAATTGGCTAAGTCTAGCTCTGATACCAATTTGACGTAGTGGATAACAACTTTGATCATGAAATGATGCTTCGTGTCAAATAAATCGATAAAACGATGATGGAACGATACAATGATGAATCGATAGATTGATAATACCCAAGATAAATGCCCAAATCCGTTGATCTCGCGAGATACCAGATTCTAGCTATCTTTAACACGTTGATCGCGCACGATACCGTGTTTGAAGATCTACGATTCTTCGACGTTGATCTCGTGCATGAGATTCCATGAATCGGCTTCAAATCCGTTGATTCGAGCGCACTCGAATAACCGAAAATGGAGAAAGGAGATAACACTCAACTTCCAATTTTAAAGAGGCACAAAGCACTCAAACAAAAGTTTATTCAAAATCAACGTTCTTTACAAATGACCCAACCTGCCTAATATAGGCTTACAATACTCAAATACACGACCTAACAGACGCGACTTAACAAAATTACAGTGTAACAACATACACGACTTACGACCTAAGAGATATAGGTCGCACTCGACTTAACGAAATTACAACATTCAAACGACTTAACCAAATATACAACATAACAACACATCACACGACTCACAACAATGCGGCATAAGGATTTTGCGACCTACTAAAGCGGCATCCTGGAGCGACTCAAGTAAACATGCCAGCGACATACGGGAAGCGACATAAGTGAAACGACTTAAGACAAGAAACCTAAGTGAGGAAGCGGCTTAACTCCAAATAGCATGCAGTTCGTAGGTCGTAGCTCGTATAGGTCAGAGTGACCTAAGAAATGCGCGCCGGGTTTCTTAACTCGCTAGGTTGTGTAACTTGGTAGATCGTAGCTCGCACGAATACCTTGTTGGATCGCCACCTTGTAATGCAGGAAGGTTATGTCGTAATTCGTTACTTGCTAGGTCGATGACAACATCTGAAGGCAGACGTGATTCCAAGCTTAGCTCACGTAACTCGTTGGCGACATAAGATAACCCGTTAGGTCGTGAGCGACTTAAGGCCACCGTGCGACTTAAAGCCAATGAGTTAGCATTGTGTGCTGCATCAGATATTTATCATTTTAATCCGCAATAATTTAATATTTATGGTATATATCATTTCAACCCACAAATCGCAAAATTCAAAAATCAATAAAATCGCTTGGGTTTATCATTTCAACACATAACGATTCCTAATCTGAAATATCGTTCGGCTATGTATCTTTTTGACCCATAAGGAATTCCTAACTATCATGGAACTTGCAGTATGAGAATGACAATATAAAATAGCATAAAAATGGCATATCAATGGAAATTATGATCATAATTGACAATTTAATTATAATATATACAATAGGTTATAGTTATCATATGTCAATTAACATATGTAAAAAAATTAAATAATAATATATCATATTCAACAATTAAATTTTCTAAACAATTCAATTTAACAACATATTTCAATTTTCATTTCATATGAAATCAATTTACTAAATATATGAATGCTAATCGTTAGTGATCGCTCACCTTTCGAGGCTATGAAATTTGACAACACAAACAAGCTAAGAATTGAATCATGAACTCGACAATCGACCAATCTAAACAACAATCCTAAAGAAAAGCAAGGTGGACTCGAGATCGATGAAAACGAAATATATAATTTTTAAAAATATAAAATTTACTCACATATTTAAAATAAAATCTTTATAATTTATTCTTAGAAATCAATATTCAATTTAAAACGCTTATTTAAAATAAAAGTCTTCGTGTTATATTTTTAAAATCAATATTTATTGAAACACATATATTAAAATTAAAATATTTATATTTTATATTTTAAAAATCAATATTTTAAAATCAAAATTTTAAAATCAAAATTATATATATATAATGAAGAATAGAAGCTGCTGCACACGGTTGGAGGCTAGGATGTGTGCAAGGCGGGTCAAGGAGGACGTGGAAAGTGCTGGTTTGTTCGAAAAAGAGAATGGCGGACCAGATGTGGGGATTTTGGTGGCTGTGGGAAGCGGGAGGCGGATGGCATGGAGATGGTTGGGTTTGTAGTGGGGCAGTGGCTTCTGGTGTGGGTTCAGGGTCGATTGACAGTGGCGTGCTAGGTGTTTTGAAGGGGATATGGTCAGTTCGTTTATGGGTTGTGGCATAGAGGCTTAGTCTGCTGCAAAGTGGGAAATGGAGTGGAGGTTGAGGCCGAAGTGGAGGAGCGGGCTAATATTGTAGGTCGAGTGGAACAAGGGCGAGGCCACGAGAGGGGAGGAAGGGAAAGTGTAGTGACTGCATTTTGTCGCATAGCGGGGTGACTGAGTAGAGGTTGGAGAATTTGTGTTGGTCGGTGGCAGCCATGGGATGGGTCAGAGCGGGCTAAGGCGGAGGGAATGGTGGAGATAGGCTGCGGTGGTATAGGACCGGAGTTGCATGCAAAATTATGAGCAGGGTTTGAAGATGAGCAAAGGGGCTCGGCTAGGCTACTGATGGCTGCTGTTCATAGGGTTGAGGGATGAAGGCATGGGTTTGGCGAGTTCTGAGGTGAGGCCGGTTGTAGAGTAGGTTAGTGGGTTGTATGCGGCTTCGGGATAGTCACGAGTGTGGGAATAAGGAGAAGGAAGGAGACGACATCTCACAGATATATATATATATATATATATATATATAATTTTCTAAAGTGGAGGCACAAAACAAAAAAGAAAAGGGAAAAGAATAAAATGGAATTGAACCAACGAAGAAAACGAACCAACATACTAAAATGGTAGGAATAGATAAAGTTGGATATTAATTTCAGGGAATATAAAAAGCTAGTGGCCATTCATTTTCACGGTGGATTATAAAAGGACACAGAACACTAAAATGTTCCAAACGGGTACCGATATGACTAACCGTTTCACAGATTTCGCCGCGTATCAGACGCCGAAATACACAAATGAATATACTACCGAGATCAGCACGATGAGACGAACATAAAGTTACAAAGATATGAGTGATATGACTAACCTA
Organism: Allium cepa; assembly: GCA_030765085.1. Taxonomy (NCBI): domain Eukaryota; kingdom Viridiplantae; phylum Streptophyta; class Magnoliopsida; order Asparagales; family Amaryllidaceae; genus Allium; species Allium cepa. Next base: position 282,973,335 of record CM060935.1, read on the forward strand.
TCAAAACTTGATTTTGGCTGCCGAAAATGCTACTAAAGCGCCGAAAATTATATAAACGGAGCTAGAGCAGTCCAAATTTGGCAAAACAAATTATGACTCTCACTAAGAAAATGATTTATATTTTTATTACACAGAATTATTCAAATTTCACAAGTATTTTATTTCCATAAATTTTAACTGATTTAAATTTAAATTGAAAATTTCACAACTAAATAAACTTAAATATTTTCCTAATGAAAATATGAGACTTGCTATGTTTAAATAGACGCATACAAAATATTAAATTTTCATAGCTAAAATTTAATTGTTTAATTTCCAAAACTATTTTTAGTTAATTACATAATTAAAATCGTTAAAATTTCTTGGTCATTACATCTTCATAGTTGTGGTTGCATCAATTTTAATAGGTGTTCCGATGATGCCAGCCATCATGCTAAATGCCTCGCGGTCCTACGGTTTAGGTTTACATTATGTAGTTTTACCCATATCGGCATTGTTGTTAGAAGATCTCTATCCATTTTCAATGATTCAGATCATCTTCTCAATATAACGAGTTTTCATTGTAAAAGTATGAGCCATTTTGAATAACTGAATTTCAATCTTGAGATTCTTTGAACTTAATAAGGAAGAATCTGTTTTCTCTGGTAAAGATTTTGAATTCTCCAACTTGTTTCTAGACACATTGAATGTACGCTTTAAAATACATGTAGTATGGTTTGGTACCTACAACATAAACTATGACTAAATTATTCCAACTTTCGATTTCTCTTTTGCACACATATTCTTTAACCAGACCATACTTCTTGTTATTAATCTTAATTGATGCAATAATCTTAAGATTGCATTCATCTTTTTTTGGTTCCTCTGACTGCTCTAAAACTATATTAGCCCATGTTCTATGGCCTTGTTCTTTATTCAGAGAGAAGGCTGTTGGTTTTCTTGGTTGCAATAGTTGTTTTCCCTTGTTCTATAATGGATTGGTTAATTTCTGACCCTCCTTGCCCTTCAAGTCTCCATTACTGACCGGTGGCAACTCTTGAACCTTCTTGCCCTGTCACTTTCTTTGCAGTCTTGATTGGACCAATTGAAAACCACCATCATCAATGATGATACCATCACTTGACTTTTCGATGAGAGATGTTTCATATGGTCTATCCTGAAATCTTGGAAATGGAAGATCAGACTGATTTTTGTGAGGAGAATGAATTTCCCCGTGGCTGAAGAAGAAAACCATAAGTTTTTTTTTCTTTTCGAAGGCAGTAAACTTTATTAAAAAAATATAGCACTTAAAATGTGTGTTGGTTTTGAATTCTGACTGCAGAAGGTATAGTTGTTAAGAATTTGTTGAATTGGTACCTTATATTTTCCATTTATATAACTATTATTACACCATGCAATAAATTTTCAATTGCATACATCAAAGTGATATATATCCCCTGATGATTGCTACTTATCTTATTTAATCCTAATAACTAATAATGTGTATATACTATTTAAAGAAATAATACAACGTAGAAACGAAAATGATATATATATATATAAATCAACTAGAAATCTAACCGGTTGAAGAAGGAAATTTCGTCTGAGGCTTGTCGAAACAAATTTCTTAAGACTTTATTCAAAGTCTCCGAAGATACAACAGACGTAAGCTACTCGAGACCGTGATGTGTATGATCCTCTGTGTGATAGGACTGATTATGATTTAATAAAATGAAGACAAAGAAGAGATAATTCAGTTTTGAAATTGAGTGAGGAAATTGATCAGGTTTCCTCCTCATTTATAGTCGAATTTCCAATGGCTACATCCGTTGAGAAAAATAGCATTCCTTCATTTGCAATGCCAAAAAGTGTTACTGTTCGCAACAGTTGCATCTGTTCGTTTACAATGCCATAAAGTGTTACTGTTCGCAACAGTCGCGTCCGTACGTTTGCAATGCCAAAAAGTGTTAATATTCGCAACAGCCGCGTCCGTCCGTTTGCAACACCACAAAGTGTTACTGTTCGCAATAGTCGCATCCATTCGTTTGCAACGGTTTAGAACTTTTGCTTTCGTTGTAACCTTCAACTGGAAAAATCGCGTCTCTTCATTAGTTTGCAACGGTCACAACCGTTGGAAAATCCGTATCTTTTTAAACACGCTTCTGTTTTAAAATCATTCCATTTTTTAGGTAGCAAAAATATATGACACGACCCAATCTTACTAGACCCGCACCCGACTTGACACGTCCCGATTCAGTCGGTCGGTCGGAAGGGCGGCGGCGCACGCGCATGTTAGTCCGTGTCCATGTAGGTCTTCCCCCTCGCACAAAATTACCTGACCCTAAGGGCCAATATAGGGATTGAGAGTACATTATACAAACAAGAAAAAAGACTTATTTTTCGCGATGTGGGATATATCTCATTTACTAATTTTGAGAATACTAATAATCCCCTGCATGAATGACGATATATGTCTCCCCCACATAAAGTGTAATATCACACAGTTCATTTGAAAATAATGATGTATCGAGGATAAGTAGATATTTCACTTTGAACTTTCCCTAGTTAAAACTTATCGGATATACTTGGCTAATTGGTGAATTATTTCATCTTGAATCGTCAGCGTTATTATATAACTAGACAATAAGCTTTACAACGCATTATTTCCCTTCACATCCAATCTCTAGGTTGTGTTCATTTTGGTCCTGAACAATTTTTGGTCCTGTAAGTGTTTTTAGAGAATAAAAGCCTTTAATATTCTCATAGAGCCGACCCAGCTCACACTAACATAGGTGATCACAATTATTAAGAGTATCCTACATATACCCCACTTGTTATTTTCAAGATATGGTCATCATTAAAAAACATAGTTTTATCATTTTAATGCTTCTGTAGGCATGCATTTATATTGTGCACCATAGGAATGGAGTAGGACTAAGTCCAAACAAATGCATTACGTCTTGAGTTATTCAGAATTGGTTTGCCTATGGATCCTAGTCCGTGGGATCTCCAGTCGCTAGGATAGTTTTCCATATAAGATAACTCTTGTCAGTTTAGGCTTTTAAACTCATTCCCCTCGATGCACGGTTAATTTTCACTCTTGATAAACTTTTAGTAAATTGATCCGCTAGGTTATCATTTGTTCGCAAATAATCTATGGAAATAGTTCCATTTGAGAGTAACTGCCTAACTGTGTTATAGCACTGACGAATGTGTTGTGACTTTCCATTATACACAAAGTTTTGCACTTTGTCTAATGTTGCTTGGTTATCACAGTGTATGCATATGACTGGTACAGGTTTAGGCCAAAATGGAATATCTTCTACAAAGTGACGAAGCCATTCTTCTTCTTCGCCTACTTTATGTAAAGCAATGAACTTCGATTCCATAGTGGATTGAGCTATGCATGTTTGTTTAGTAGATTTGCATGACATTGCTGCCCATGCTAAGGTAAATACATAATCACTCGTTGATTTTGATTCCTGTGAATTAGCAATCCATTTTGCATCACTATATCCTTCTAAGACGTCAAGATAGTTTCCATAATGTAAGGAACAGTTTGTTGTATTTTTTAAATATCCAAGCACTCTCATTAGTGCTTTCCAGTGTTCCTTCCTTGGGTTGCTTGTATACCTGCTTAATCGACTTACTACATAAGCTACATCTAGTCTTGTGTAATTCATGAGATACATGAGGCATCCTACTACACGAGAGTATTCTAGTTGCATTACACTTTCATTAGTGTTTTTATGCAGTACTTCCGATGGATTATACGGCGTTCGTACTCCTTTAATTCCAAAATTTTGAAATTTTTCAATCACTTTTTCTACATAATGTGACTGAGATAATTCCATTAGGTGTTGTTATTATTTTTATTCCCAAAATAACATATGCAACTCCTAAGTCTTTCATATCGAAATCATTGATTAACATCTGCTTAGTGGTCTCATTACCTTAGTATTTGGACCGAAGATTAGCATATCGTCTACGTATAGACAAATCATCACGTATGATTGTCCAATTTGTTTGTAATAAACACATTTATCACATTCATTTATACGAAAACCATTTTTCATCATGACACTATCAAATTTTGCATGCCATTTTTTTGGAGCTTGTTTTAGTTCGTATAATGATTTGACTAATCTACATACTTTGTTTTCATTCCCATTGGATATAAAACCCTCAGGTCTCTCCATGTAAATGTCTTCATCAAGATTTCCATTTAAGAATGCCATTGTTACATCCATTTGATGAATCTGTAGATTATAGATGGATGGAATTGCTATCAACATCTTATAGAGGTTATTCGTGTTACTGGTTAATAGGCATCGAAGAAGTCTACACCTTCTTTTTGATGATATCCTTTGGCTACCAATCTTGCTTTATATTTATCGATGGAGCCATCTGGTTTCATCTTCTTTTTAAAGATCCTTTTACAACCAATTGGTTTTATTCCAGGTGGAAGATCAACTATTTTCCAAGTTTTATTACTCAGAATTGAATCAATTTCAGTTTGGATTGCTTCTTTCCAACATGAGGATTCAAAAGATGATATTGTTTCCTTGTTTTGAGGTTAGTGTTCTAACATATATGTTAAAATTTCCAAACCAAATGTCTTAGAAGTTCTTTCCCTTACGCTTCTTCTTGGTTCTACTTTCTCAGTTTCATAATGAGTTTCATCTTCATGTGATTTACACAATTCTTCTCTTGTTTTTTTGGGGACATTATTTCCTTCATTTCTTTTTTGTAGAAACGCATATTCAAAGAATGAGGCGTCTCTTGGTTCCATTATTGTATTTGCATGAATATTAGTTATATGAAACTTGAATACCAAATATCTTTAGGCACCATTACTTTGGTCTGGTGGCTAGTCCTAAATAGTAACAATCTATTGTTTTTGGTTCAAATTTGATTTTCTTATAAGGCGGAACTAGAACTTTTTCCAAGCACCTTCAGCTTTGAGGTATTTAAAACTTGGTTTGTGTCCTTTCCATAACTCATATGGAATTGTTCCTGTTTTATTGTGATTAGACATATTTAAGGCTTCCCCCCACAAGTTCGTTGGTAGGTCAGAAGTTAAGAGCATCGCATTAATCATATCTTTTAATGTTCTATTCTTTCTCTCAGCTATACCATTTTGTTGTGGTGAATATGGTGTTGTTGTTTGATGAATTATACCACTTTTGGCACAGAATTGTTCAAATGGTGATTCATATTCTCCACTTCGATCAGATCTCAATATCTTGATCTTTTTATTTAACTGATTTTCTACCTCAGCCTTGTACTTCACAAACGATGTAATTGCTTCATCCTTACTATTTAAAAGATATACATAGCATTATCGTGTATAATCGTCAATAAAGGTAATAAAATACCTTTTCCCACCTCTTGTAGTAATGTTTTGAAATCACATAAATCGGTATGAACCAAACCTAGTGGTTCGGTGCTTCTATCAACTATATGAAATGGTTTTTGGACCATTTTTTCTTCTACGCATGTCTCACATTTGTAGTTTTTATCTACTAGGAATTTCAGAATTAATCCCAATTTTGATAGTTTTTTCACCTTTTGAAAATTTATGTGTCCTAATCTATCATGCGATAGTAAAAGTTCACGCCCAAGCAAATAAGAAACTTCAATTTTATTAATAGCATAATCAGAATATATTGTTTTATTGCCGATAACGGCTACATTTGCCTTAAATAGGCCATCACATAAATATTTCCTTCCTATATACATTCCAGCTTTGGACAGAGCCATCTTGTCTAACTCGAAGACCATTTTGAATCCTTTCTTTGATAGCACTGGACTAGAGATGAGATTCTTGCGTATGTTTGGAACGTGGAGCACATCATTCAACTTGAAAGCTTTTCCAGAAGTAAACTTGAGGATTACTGTGCCACTGCCTTCGATCATGGAAACTATAGAATTAGCCATATAGAGTTTTTCTTCCTGATTTAATTTCTGTTAAGTAGAAAATATGAATTTGTCAGAACAAACATGACGAGTAGCGTCTGTATCCACCCACCGTTGGTTAGGGTTCTGAACCAAATTGCATTCAGATATAACTGTTGAAAAATTAGACTCATATACTTATATGTTATCCATCATATTTACCTCTAAGTTGCGTTCCTTCTTGTGTTGTAATCTCTAGCGGTATGTCCTGCTTTTTCACAAATCCAACACTCGCCATTAAACTTCTTGGTTCGTTTGTTGTCTTTGGGTTTGTTTTCAGGCGCTTTTCTTTTCTACGGGAATTTCTTCTTCTTATATTTCTTGAACTGCCCTTTGTTCTTTGACTCTTATACCACAAATACCTCTTCTCTTTGTTTTGTCACTATGCGGTTAGCAGATTCAATTTTTAGCCTGACAATAAGATCTTCTAAGGAAATATTCATTATCTTATGTTTCAGATAATTGCGATAGTCCTTCTAGGATGGTGGTATATCCCTGTTATCCCTTCAACAAGGAAGGATTCTCCAACTTTATGTCATTCTGCTTCAAATTCATGAATTATGAGTTGGAGTTCTTGCACTTGACTTGTTATTGATTCGAAGTCAACCATTTTGTCTCCCATAAACTTATCTACGATAAACTTCTTCAAACTGACATTCTGCATTTTGTATTTATGTGCAAGTGTAGTTCATAAGAATTTTGCTGTCCAATGTGGCCGATATACATTATATAGTACTTTATCCAGACAATTCAGAATGTAGTTTTGGCATAGGAACTGAATGCTTCCATGAGTCAATTCCGAGAAAAACAGCTGCATCTTTTCCTCTAGTTTTTCCGTCTTTAGGCTTTGGTTCATCCTCCTCGATGCACTTCTGTAGCCCTAGCGTGGTGAGATTAAACATCATTTGATTTTGCCATGTTATGAAGTCATCACCATTTCCTTTGAACAGATCAGGCTTGCTGTGAGTAGTAGCCTTTGTTGATAGTTCAACTATTGCCATCCTATTTTAGTGAAAATAGGAAAGTCTAAAGACGTTATACGTTTAGTATACCAAAACAGAGACTAATCAATAATAAACTCGTCTCACAAGTTTTATAAATCAGATTTCCACAAAGTGTTATTGTTCGGAGACGTCGTGTCCGTTCGTTTGCAACGCCACAAAGTATTACTATTCGCGATAGTCACGTCCGTTCGTTTGCAACACCAAAAAGTGTTACTGTGCGCAACAATCGCGTCCGTTCATTTGCAACGGTTCAAAACTGTTGCTTTTCATTGTAACTGTCATTTGGAAAAATCGGTCTCTTCAGTAGTTTGCAATGGTCAAAACCATTGGAAAATCCATATCTTTTTAAACACACTTCTGCTTTAAAATCAGTCCATTTTTTTTGTAGCAAAAATATATGACACGGCCCAATTTCATTGCACCCACACCAGACCCAACCCGGTTCGGTCGACCGGACAAACATAACGTGGAGCACATCATTCAACTTGACAATATGTCTGAAACATGGAGCAAGTCATTCAACTTAACAGTTTTTCCAGAAGTAAACTTAAGGATTACTATGCCACTGCCTTTGATCGTGGAAACTGTGGAATTAGCCATATAGAGTTTTTCTTCCTGATCGAATATCTGGTAAGTAGAAAACTTGGATTTGTCAGAACAAACATGACGAGTTGCGCCTATGTCCACCTACCATTGGTTAGGGTTCTGAACCAAATTGCATTTTGATATAACTGCTGAAAAATTAGACTCGTTTACTTCCATGTTATCCACCATATTTTCCTCTGAGTTGCGCTCCTTCTTGTGTCGCAATCTCTAGCAGTGTGTCCTGCTTTTCCACAAATCCTACACTCACCATTAAACTTCTTGGTTCGTTAGTTGTCCTTGGGTTTGTTCTCAGGCGCTTTTCTTTTCTACGGGAATTTCTTCTTCTTATTTTTCTTGAATTGCCTTTTGTTGTTTGACTCTTCTGCCACAAATGCCTCTTTGCTTTGTTTTGTCGCTCCGTGGTTATCAAACTGAATTTTTAGTCCGACAATAAAATATTTTATGGAAATCTTCTTTTTCTTATGTTTTAGACAATTGCGGTAGTCTTTCTAGGATGGTGGTAATTTCCCTGTTATTACTTCAACAAGGAAGGATTCTCCAACATTAAGTCCTTCTTCTTCAAATTCATGAATTATGAGTCGGAGTTCTTGCACTTATCTAGCTACAGATTTGGAATCAATCATTTTGTCTCCCATAAACTTATCTACGGTGAACTTCTTCAAACTTACATTTTGCGTTTTGTATTTATGTGCAAGTGCAGTCCTAAAGGATTTTGCTATCTAGTGTGGCTGATATACTTTATCTAGACAATTCAGAATGTAGTTTCGGCGTAGGAACTGAATGCTTCCATGAGTCAATTTCGAGAAAAACAGCTGCATCTTTTCCTCTAATTTGTCCATCTTTAGGCTTTGGTTCATCCTTTTCAATGCGCTTTTGTAGCCCTAGCGTGGTGAGATAAAACAGAATTTGATTTTGCCATGTTATGAAGTCATCACCATCTCCTTTAAATGGATCAGGCCTGTTGTGCGTAGTTACCCTTGTTGATAGTTCAACTATTGCCATCTTTGTTTTAGTGAAAATAGGAAAGTCTTAAGATGTTATACGTCTAGTATACCACAACAGAGACTAATCAATAATAAACTCGTCTCACAAGTTTATAAATTATATTTCCACAAAGTGTTATTATTCATAGCAGTAGCGTCCGTTTGTTTGCAATGCCACAGACTGTTCGTAGCAGCCGCGTCCGTCATTTGCAACACCAAAAAGTGTTACTATTTGCAACAGTCGCATCCATTCATTTGCAGTAGTTCAGAACTGTTGCTTTTCGTTGTAACGGTCATCTGGAAAAATCGGTCTTTTCATCAGTTTGCAACGGTCACAACCATTGAAAATTCCATCTTTTCAAACACACTTCTTTTTTAAAATCAGTCCATTTTTTAGGTAGCAAAATTATATAACACGGCCCAATTTCATTGCATCCACACCCGACCCAACCTGGTTTGTTGGTCGGACTGGCAGCGGCGCGCGTGTTAGTTCATGGCCATATAGATCATCCTCTGGCACAAAATTACCTAACCCTAAGGACCAATACAGAGATTGAGAGTACACTATATAAAGAAAATGGACTTATTTTTGACGATGTGGGATATATCTCATTCACTATATTTGAGAATTCTAACATATATAACTCTTAAAAATTTGCAATCTTGTGAGGAAATTTGTAACCAGTGAAAAGTTCATAATGCATAACAATGAGTTATCTCTGCACCGTATAATATATATTCATTTTTTATTTATTTATAAAGTTGTTTAATCGATAATAGAAACCAAAGCCTCGTTTTTTGATTAGTTTAATCCTGACCTTGTTTCAGTCGTTCATCTTGGTTTACTACCAGTTAACCAGAAGTACATTGTCTCAGTTTGGATCAATCTGATTGCACAGGTAAGTATTTATAAAAGCTGTTTTTCTTTTTCCAAATTGATAAACTGTGAATTATTTAGAAAAGATTTTTTTGAACATTTCAACTTGGTATCATATGCCATAATTTAGACTCCAGTGACAATGCCATGCATATGTTGACTGTTTAGAAATTTCACATCATAGTTTTATACTATCACCTTAAATTTCATGTTGATCAGGCATTGTTAATATATGTTGCATTATTAAATCTAATGTGATAGCAGAAAACTAGCGCTATCCAAAAATATCAATAATTTTACGTTTTTCCATAAATAGATAAATTTATATCTTGAAACTCAAAGACGTTCAAAACGAATAAAGCTTGTATGTTTTGTAACTTGGCATTTATGATTACATGTGTGCGCTGAAAAACAGTGCTTAGAATTAAACATCATTCAAAATAATAATTTAGCTTTTTTTAATGATGATACCACAGTACCATTTTTCAAATATTTTTTTGTTTTCTTATTTTTTATATTTTAAATCACAGGATTGTTCCAAAACATTGTATACTCTTTTCAAATATTATTTTATTTTCAAATTACTTTATCAAATTGTCCCATTCTAGCATTTAGCAACCCTTATTGATATCATTGACCAGATGCATTGATCAGAATTCTTAAAACACTTGACGGATAAATTAATATCAAAATTTACTGCTAAAATAATTTCGAGTCACTTTATATAATCAAAATCATATTCATATTTTTTTTTCAAATCATTTGCTTGTTTGAAATAAATATTTATTTTCAAAAATCCACGTATATGTGTCTAATTCGTTAATCGTTAACAATAAAAAAAATTACTTACATAACTCCTAGAATAACTTGTCTCTTAATAGGGAAAAAACTAGACAGAAAAGTTGAAGCACATTTTTAGGTGGAATAGGCTAGAGGCAAGACCTGAAATTTGATAAATTAATTTTATTGACAAATGCATGAAACTTTGCTTCAAATTACAATTACCTTTCTAAAAATTCCATGATACAATATAAATATAAGCATTTTAATCTGTTGATTCAACTTGACCAACCAAATTTGTCTTACACTAATTTGAACAATACGTGTTGCACAGTAATTTCTTGATAGCTCATGTTTATGAAAATTCTGCTTTAAATAAATTGAACGGGAAATAAGAACAATTTCATATAATTCCCCTTATCAGTCACCACCATCAGCAAAATTTTTGAGGGAAACTAAGCTTTTCATTGTAGTGTAAAACAAAACTTTAAACATTACGATTAGGCACTAATTGGATTGGGGTATAACTTTCTTGGGTTGCTTCTCCAGTACATAAGTTGTATAAATACAGTTCATCCGTACCACTAGGCCCAAAAATTGTTCTTAATAAAAGGAACTTCCCATTCATTGAGAATCTAGTTGGAAATAGCTCACAACATCCTACAGATGGTGTGGGTCCTCTGTTATTTTTTTGCCAAGTCTCCTTAATGCCAAATTCATGGAGCATCCAAATTTCAAAACAGTCATTGCCACGCCAGAATGGAGTCACGCCCCTAATATAAACAAGCTTTTCATCTAAAAAGTCCAAAGCATAACCATAAGCTTCAGATTCATGACTATCAGGTAATGACATTGTTTCAAATACTTCATTTTTCAAGTCAAATGCGACAAGCATACTATCATGATTGTCAACTCCCAACCAGAAACATGTTTCATTCTTTCTTGTAGCATGATTAATTGAATGCCCAACGAAGTAGTTGAAAGGCAAAGTAACATCTTTATGTATAATTCTCCAATACCAACGAACTACGCAACCTTATTTCTTGGATTGTGACACGGATCTAAGAGTGAGGACTTGGGTAAAAGCTTTAGCTGTTTCAGTGATGGATTTCATAAAGCAACGTCGCCAGACCAATCATTGTGCAAACATATTATACCATCACAAGAATCAATGAGTTCCACTATATCGTTAACTACTCTTATAGTTGTATTGAACAGATCGTTAAAATCTGTATAAGTGTTGTTTTCATATTTATTACCAGAAAACAAATAAAAATCAAGTTTCCTTGACTTAGAATAAGAAACAATGAAAGCATCCTCTCCATATGATAATGAAGGTGATCGTTAATGAACCGGGGGCTTTCAATAAGGGCATGCCAATATTTGCATACCCTTTTATATCTCAGTAAGCTTACCACTAGCAACCATAGTAGAATGTCGAATAGGATTTCTTCAAGCATGTTCTTGATGGTTCTAAAACAAATGAATCGCAAACCTGCTAACTATCACAGTTGTTTATTAGTTCAATTTTATTTAAAAGACTAAATTGGGAGATGATGAACGTTGATAAGTAATCAACAGAAAATTGTGGTTTATTCAAATCAGATTTGAATCTAGGTATATAGATTTAAATATTACAGTTATTTAATTTATGAAGAAAAAGTTATCTTCAACGAAACCGAAATCAGCTCGGGATTAGAGCAACTTGGTGGATTCAAATAAATCATTATCAAAGTATTGCGCATATAAAGTGAATAATTAGCCTTAGATTGTAGAAGACATTGAATAAAGTTTTGTATAAATGACTACTGGACATTTGCTGCAGCACTTGGCTAGATGCGCTTGTCTATAAAGATATTCATGAACATGTGATTAATGTGATTAATTGCAGATGTATATTCATATAAAGAAGGAAGTTGCATTTGTTTTTATTGATGTTCATGAACATGCAAGATTGTAATTATTCAAAGGGATAATCTATTCGGACACTACCTAGGTCACAATTAATGACACTAAGTAGGTATATATTCTCAGATCATGTGTTTTAATTTATATTTTGACTACATAAGTGTGTTAGTACTAAGAATTTATTCAACCAGTATGTTGAATTACTGTACATTTTATTTATCAGTTACTACAAGCAAGTACATTCATTTTGATTAAGGCAAGAAATATTTGTCCATTCTCCCGTTATGGCAAGGGATAAACTAGGATTCCTAAAGTAATAAACGAGAGAGATGAAGTATGATGTATTTCATTTCTTGCAAGCTGGAAACATGAGCTCGGTTCTTATTTTTATTTATTACACTCTTACTGTTTGTTTCATAATTTTAATGTTCAATTTTCTTGATAAAAAACATAAATTTCAAATGTTCCATTTTTAGGATTTTTATATGCCCCAACTTAAAGCTGAAATGAACGAGTTCATAAGTTTCGGATAACCGAGCAAAAGCTTAACTTTTCTTGGTTAAGTAGATTTAAGCGGGGGTAGCAATGTGAATGGATGCAAATGGATGCGGATATCCGCATCCGCATCTGAAAATTTAAATCCGCATCAGAATCTGTATTCGATATTCGTGGATATTGGAGAATTAACATAAATATCCGCATCCACTGATATTTTTCAGATATCCAAAAATATCCGAATCCAATATTAAAAGGCGAATATTTTATCCAAAATATCCACATCCGAAATTGAACAAGATTTTTATTATACTAACCAGTATGTATGGCACGTCCGTTGGACGTGTGCGAAGACAACCGTGAGTTAAATTTTTGTTAATATAAAGCATTGCAACATCTTATATAAACAGACACTAATCCTTCCCTTTGATGACATTACAATTTGAAAACTATATATATCATTCGCAACATCTTATATAAGTCAATAAGTAAAATTGAATAAGCATTCTACAAATAAAAAGAATAAATATGTGCACATATATTGAGAATATTATAAAACAAAACAACAAATAAAGTACTCAACCTATAGCCTTATTGGCATTAGCTATAAGTACAATCAACAATTCTGAAGCAAATTCAGGTTCTTCTCTTCTTGTTAACAGCTTCTAAAGTGAAAGCATCGTTATCTTGCCTTTTTTTTTGAGACAGAAACCATTTTCAATGGTTCCAAAAACTGGAAAAATAAATAAAAGTAAAGCACATCAGTATGTTAAGAAATGAAAGTAACATATCAGTGTATTCCAGTTTCTTGATCATAACTTGTACATTACATCAACGTGTACATTGATCAATAACTATTCCAACATGATCACATTTTCCTTTACAATTGCATACTTGTATTGTTAGTTAAGTCTAAAATGTAAAATTAATGCAATGATTATAATTTTAAACGTTACTTATCTTTGATGCAATATTTTCAATAGCTCCAGAGGCATACAGGATGGAAGTGGAAGTGCATTTTGATGATACTTCACATTCGCTGGATCTAGGTTCTCCATGATTCTCACTGAAACTTTCTTCATATATGGAATTAAGACTGCACTTCTCCATTGTTGTTGAAAGCCATGAAGCGTCCCCAGACCTAAGCATTGATATATGAAATAATTTGATTTAAAATCGATTAAGCATTGATATACGTGCAACAAATCTAAGCGAGTAAACCTGACCATAAACCTAAGTCAAGTTCAAATTAAGGATATTTATTTATATATGGGCATATATTAACATAAAAAGTATCATGCCGTATAATCCCCCTTATAACTGAGAAACTCAAGCACAAATAAAGTGGATAAAGACTTACAACCTCAGCCTCAATATGCCACGGTATAAGCTGTTCCATTGTAGCTCCCCTGCAAACAACAAAAGACCAATTAACAGTGAGCATTTTTTTATTCAAACTAACAACATGGCAATAGTCTCCAAAGTTTATTTGTCTACTTATACAAATTTATGCAATGAACTATAAACTGTATAAATATGGAAATTGTAAATAAAACAATACTTGGTGATAAAAAGAAAAATGGAATTAGTGCTAAAGTCAAATGAAACAGTGTTGTTGAAACTAAAGTATCTCCTGCAAGAAACAAACATAGAATTGATTAACAACAAAGATACAGCAACGAAGACACCTTAAGTGAAACTTTTTTAGTAATATCCACGAACATCTTAGTTGCTCAAATAATGTTGTTAATAAACTCGCACAATCAATGCAGATAAAATATACACCATATCTCATAATATAATTGAGATTAGTACGACGATGATGGATTTTACACAGAATTAATTACTAAAACTGTAATTTGAGAATTGAGAGACGGTGTACCTATCGTGAAAGTGAGGAGGACGGAGATCAGCAACTTTAACTTTGGTAATGTACAAACGAATAGTCAGTCGAAGCTTAACAAATACCAAGCGTGCATTTAGGCTAAAGGAAAGATACTTCGACTTGTACCACTAAATACCTAAAACAGAAAATTGGAATGAACAGTGTAGGTTTGACCTATATCAAAGATTAAAAAAGATTAAACAGATTAAAACCTGATAAAAAAATGACTAACTATTGGATTACCGTAAAACTCATCATAATCTGCCTTACATTTTCCTTCCATCACGTTATAATCAAAATCCAAGTTTAAGGATTATTGTCACATTTGCATTTTGTGTAGCTCGATTTAAAACATGTAGGGAATCATCTGATTGGACAAAGTTTGAGCTATCTGATCCATTCCGAGTCAAACTATATTTATCTAAGTAGAAAGATGTATATAAATCAGTAACAAAAACACGTGAAATGGACAAAGTAGTCAGTAACGCAGATAATGTATTACTCACAGTTTTTGGACAGTCGTCGAAGTCAAGATAATGGGTAAGAAACATTTTCATAATTACAAAGTGAAGCCAATACCATAAAAAGTAACCCCTTAATTCCCCTAAGTTGTCAAACACTGACGACATGCGCCAATCTAACCATCTTCTGCATAAAAAATTATCAGGAAATCAGAATAATTACCCATGATGCGATGTGAACAAAAGATTAATTGAAAGCAAGCCTAATTTCTTTCCAGTTACTTCGTTAACTGATAATTGAAGGACCAATTACTTCATTCCCAAATCAACGTTGTCCGCGTCAATAATTCATCCCCAAATGAACGTTGAGTGCAGGATAACCCAACTGACCATGGGTAAGTTTCCCAAGTCGGAAAACAAAGTGTAAAAAATTGAAATCAAAACCTTGCGATTTACAGATGGATGGAAAGGTTTACAGGTCGTAAATTGCCGAGTTACCTCGCCTCTTCGAGAAGTTGAGACAATGGAGTTACGCTTTTATTTCTTCCTGATTTCAAACATTTTAGACCATCTCCGCCATGGCTAAATAAAATTCGGTTGAGACAGTAGAGTTACGCGGTAGGAGAGTGGAGAAAGGAAACGTATAAACTGCAAGTGTGGTCGTGGGCAGAAACGTGAGAAAAAGAGATTACAAAAATAACCCTAAACGCAGTAGAATTTTAGAAGGTCGTTTGTGACTTTTCAAAAGCTTCAAATTGGAGTATTCCTATTATATATAGATATGTTTGAACTAAAACATCACAACTAAAACAATCACTTTCTCAAATGACAAAATACACAAACTGCAATACTAATCAGTTTTTCAAATGACAAAATAGCAACACATAATGTCAAACAAGTTCATGCAATATTTCAACATTTCACATAAACAAAAACATACTAAAACGGTAGATAGGTTTTGCTCTTTTCCATCCACCATGGCCTTTTAACATCTTGCCAAGAAAAACATAATCGAATCATTAGATTAAACAGATTAATTTCAATAATCAAGACAACTATATAAAAACAAGATTGTATGTTAGCATGTATAATAACAGCTCGTTGCTGTAAACAGTAGCCGACAGCTGCTGTACAGTGGCTGCTCACTACTGTAATCAGCCATTGCTCGCTGGTATGAAAAGCTACGAGTCTGCTGTTTATACCAGCTGTAAACAATAGACATATAGCTTCTATGAATAGCAGCAAGCTGTTATGATGTTTTTATTTAAAAAATAGTTTTACCTTGTTTGACCGTCTTTATAGGGGAGCTGATACTTCATTTATGATCTCTATATTTTTGTCTGTTAAATGAAATTTTTAATAAATAGCATCAAATAGTAATATTTTCAAACTAATTTAAGTATTAATAATGAAAACACAAACCAATTTCCAATGGCAACCAGTTCTAATACAACTTAAGGATTCTACTATATTCGAAGATAACAAGGATCTATTTTCGGTAATCAATCTACTTCTACTACTAAATGAGGATTCAGATGCTATAGTAGAAATAGGAACGGCTAAAATATCGCGAGCAACTCTTGCAAGAATATGAAACGTAGGACCAGTTGTTTTCCACCACATTAAAATATCAAAGTTCATTATCTTCAATGGACATTAATTCATCTTTTAAATATTTATTAAGATCCGTTTAAAAAATTATAAACTTTCGATTTCTTGTTCTCTATAATTCCTCCATTTAAGATCCTTTTTTGTTCTTCTCTTAGGCCCACTATTAGAATTGTCATCCAATGAACAAGAAAAAGTAGATACATTCATATATGTTGCACCTTCTCTTTCGTATGAATAGAAAAAGAGCTTTTAACCATTCACGATTTTTTCATACATGAACTTATGCTTCTTGTTCATAAACACATCATAGAAGAATTCAATGTATGTCAATCTACAACAAGAATCAAAAACCATGCCAATACTCATCATCGAATTGCAAGTTCTCCAATACTTGTTGAATTTAACTCTCATCATTTATGCCATAGAACTAATATATTCATGCTCGCTTAACTCCCAACTTATAATACTTCCATAAATATTACACACTTTTTTAAAATATAGATTAGCCATTGGTTATTTAACTCTTGAAATTAAGTGCAACTTCATAAAAGATTTTCAAGCATTCGCATATTCATTTTCCTATCTCCCACTCTTTCCTTGAAGCAAACATCTATAATCAGAAGTTAACTCAACTAATCATTCAAATGTGGGACGCAATTCAAGCGCACTTCCAAGCATAAGGTATGTTGAGTTCCATCATGTTAGAACATCATATGAAACTCCTTTTCCAATTAATCAGTTTGTGCCAATGCATTTTCTCAACTTTGTTTTCTAGATTGCGACGACTTTGTAAAATTAACACTTTTTATTATCTTTACAATGAGATCATGCATGACTTTTAACTCTTCTTGCACAATTAAATTCAATACATGTGTGCAATGACGCATATAAAATAAATCATCATTTAAACCAAGACACCTTTACCATCTAACCAATCCTTGACATCTCTTATCATAATGTCATTATTAACAGCATTATCAACAGTAATTGAAAATAATTTATTATCTAAATTATAATGTAATAATTTTGTTTTAATGGCACTAGGTGCAAGTTCGTGTTTGGAGGAGGCATTTCATGATAAGCAAGTGTTTTTTTGCCATTTCTAAGCATGATCGATGTAATGACAATTGATGCGAAAATAACCTATATTTTTTTGATGTTTAGATGTCCATAAATCTGTAGTAATACTAACACGAGTGGGTAAACTATCAAACATTTTTTGCAATTCAGCTTTCATATCAGCATAGAGTTTCAAAACATCACAACGAATTGTATATATAGAATAGAGCTTAGCGGTTGGATTAATATTCCTTACAAAATTCTTGAAAGTAAACATGTTCCATATTATTGAATGGTTAATCATGTTTGGAAAACATATGAGAGAAACACATTCTTGTCTTATTCCGATTATATTTCCAACTTGCTAATCCGAGTGGTTTACTAGGAGGCTTTCTAGTAGTCAAAAGTTATTTCCCAGATAGTCTCTTATTATTAGTATTTTTAGACAATTTTTTGCATGTTTCTTCAAATGTATTATTCCAGGGATGTTGCTCCACTGAATATCCATAAACAATATTTACAAGTGGCTTTAACACTATTACTACCCTCCAATACTTCTATATTAAAATCTTTCCATACTTCGGATTTCATGAGTTTTACATTTAAAGGTGCAGATTTTTCTTCATTTATTGAAAGATTTTGAGCATGTGGCACACATGAATATTTGTTTGAGTTCCTTGTACAATTACATTATCGTTGACACAAGCATTTGAGGTACATGCAACAGAATTGCTACTATAACTTATTGAAGTGTGTTCCATTTTCAAATTTCTGCTATATACAAAAAATAATATTTATTAACTACAATTCTTATAACACCGTTAATATATTCTAACAAATTACAATTTTCATTTATGAAAACTAGGTGTATTTCAAAAAAATTAAAATATTTATTATACATAGGGTTATAAAACAATAAGTTTTCATTTAAAATTAAAATTAAAATAGAGTTATAAAATCAAAATTAAAATAGGGTTATAAAATTAAAATTAAAATAATACATAGGGTTACAAAATTAAAATCATAATTTTCATTTATAAAAACTATCTGCAATTCCGCCTTTCCAAAAAAATAGTTCCATGTTTATAAAAAATTTAACTTTAAGTTAACAACTGTTAGTATTCAAAACTCAAAACCATTTAAATTTATACCTAGAGAATACAACGTTTACATATAAAAAATGAAGAGGAAATGAGAAATACCAGAGGTGAGCACTGAGCTGTTAGGAGGAGAACCAACTACGAAGGTCGGAGCTGCGAGACACCGAGATGATGGTTGTTACATTAGGAGGAGAACCAACTGATAGTTGCGAGGCGAGGAGCGTTGAACAAGCTGCGAGGCGGACTTGCGAGGTGAGGGGTTTCGAACCGAGGCCAGAACCCAGTTGCGAGGCAGAGCGATGTCGGACGATGGGTTTGAAATTTTTTTTGCTGCACCTGTGAGTCAAAAAGAAAACGTTAAAAAAAAGAAAATGAATTGAGGATGAATTGAATACGTAGTGCCGTGCGGCGGCGGCTTAGGGTTTCTACTTTCTTTGTTGGGCTTGGGTTGTTGGCCTTTCATTTCTAAATATATTTTAACTATAACTTATGGTTATCTTTAAACAATAAATCAATAATAATAATAATTTATTACAATTAATTCGGATAGGATGTATGTTTTTCGATACGGATATGTCCATATCTGCAACTACATCCGATTTTCCTTTCAAATATCGGATATCGAATAATATCCGTTTTTCTGATATGGATCTAGGTGGATTTTGGATTTTCAGATATTCTTTCACAGACCTACTTAGGGACACTCTCAAGAGAAGTTTGCTGGAGGACCAAAAAAATTGATTGCAGAAGTGTGCAAAGTTTAATCGCATAATTAGATCTCAAGGGTAAAACCTATTACCGTGATCCATATCATTTCTGCACCCGTTCGGGCCTTCTTTTCTTCAGGCTTTATTCCTAGTTTGTATTTAGGAATTGAAAACTAGAGATACATGGATCTAACAATAGGAAAATTAGAAAAAAGATATAAATTAATGGTTATTTTTTTATCCCATACTAGCCTTCACTCTAATTGGGGTTTTGCTACCACGACTGTTTTAGAGGAACGAATTTTATAGAGAAAAAATTGAGAACATGAATATGAACATTTAAATTTAGAGGAATGGTTATGATCTGTGGAGCAGAAAATTTTGTAGTTAAAAACTAACCATTTTAGCATTATAGTTTTATCCATCATTATTATTGAAAAAATAACTATTATCTACCCTCTATTTACTTAATCAATATTTTGTATTTTTATTTTTAATTAATATAAATTTGTTCAAAATAAAATTATACATCAATAATCCTCACTATGAATAATCAAAAAATTAACCCGGCATCGTTACTAGAAAAACGGATAGAAGTCCAATCCCTTGAAGGATATTTGGATGTAGGAGGCACTTACATTCAAAAAATAATACATCTAATTCCTCAAGATAATTGTTTGTATTGTACGAATGATATGTTTTCATTGTTTTACCCTAATAGTCTATGTTACATGTATATAAATGCATATTCACTGTTCAAAACTAATTTTTATCGCCATATTATTATTTTTAATTTTTGTTCTTTTATAATCAATGAGATTGAAATAACTTTTATGTCAAACCAAACATTTATGTTAAAGAGATTGCTAGATCTCGCAACACCAAGGTGAAGTTGAAAAATCGTTGAACGTTTATGCCACTATGAACTAGCAGATCAACAATTTGTTAAAATATCATTTCAGATGATAATTGCATGGTTGAATGCTTATGGAACTAAGAGGATGTAGATGAACTGTTTGTTAAAATGCTAAGTAAATTCAATCTAACTTATAAGATAAATTAACGCACATGAACATGTAAAGCGGCAGAAAAGTAAAGACGTGAAGATATGTAGTTTAAGTGGTAAAGAATCCTATGACCTCGTGTCAATTCTTTCTCTTCGTATTATATTTTTAGTTCAAGCACTGATTTAATGGAGATTTGTTTTAGAACCTTTTTCAATAATAACTCTCTGATTTTTTCACAATGTCATCCTTTTCTTCTATTATGATCATTTCCTTTTATAGACGAATCACATCACCTGAAATGATGACTTCATTCTATTGATACTAGGCTAACACGTAGCAGGTTGAATGAGTGAATTTCAAAAATCATTACAATTATTGATCTTAATTGGTCCGATTAAATCTAAAATAATTTGGATCCAATTTTTTATATTTAAATCTTCATTTTATTTAATTGATTACCATAAATATTTGATTTGTTAATATATATTGTATATAATGTGTACATGTGTGCCAAAAACACATATATGTGTACATGCATATGCCACATATAATATGTACATGGTTTAATATATCAGTATATAAGTATTCAGATATATACCCTAATGGACACATTAGTCTCTTTTCAAATATGTTTGACGTCCAATATTATTATAAAATTAACATCATTTGAATTATACTTATACACATATACATTTATATATACATACAAATACACACACACCACTATAATAATTATGTATAAATATATTTTAAATATAATATTTAAAATAGTTTAAGAAATATTAAAATTTGAAATTAAATCTGGATTCAAAATAGTAGCTTATTTGAAATTGAAATTTGGATTTAAATATTGTATATTTAATACATATATACATTTATTTACGAATCAAAATATAATTTATTTATTTTGAAAATATATAATACGTAGATATATATACAAACACACATACAAAAATACATACGTACACATACATACATATATATATATAATATGTAATTATAATTTATATTTATATTTACATATTTTAAATATAAATCATTTATTTAAATCCATGTGGTTTAAGACAATTTTTTTAAATTACCATACGGATTTCTTATTAATTTTTTAATGTTTTTTGAATATAGTTTATATTATATATTATGCACACACACACAGACATATATAGTAACTAAAGCATAGAAATATACAAAAACACACACCCAAATATATATATATATATATATATGTACGTATATGTATATATGCATTAATCATCCTTTTTTCAAGTTTAACTCAACAAACTTCATGATTATCAAGGCAGAAAGTCCGAAAAGATGGTTACCAAGATTGAAGATCGATTATATTTGAAAGTACGGACTATAGTTGAAGGAATTTGGTTGGAAACACTCAAAAAATGGCTAAGTATGGCACTAAAACTTCTCCTAGAAGAAGGACCAGAATAGAGGGATCGAAATAGAGGGATCGGAGTAAAGGAATCAAATTAAACAGGATGCACACAACATAGCTCAACGATAATCGCTCCACAACTCAACAACCACAAGGCAGATTGAAGTGAAACTTTAGGAACAAGAAGAAAGGATCCTAGAGAGCCTACTTATCACGCATCATTTGAAGCAAGTTGGAGGTATCAGACCCAATCCTTTCATAGGGATCAGCTATAATCAGCCTTCACAACATATTACAATAAAGATCGGTCAATAACTGGAGTTCTACTAACCCAGTTGGCAAGAAACTTGAAGGCTATACATAATACAACATAGAGAAGCTCCCCTAGGGATCACACGTCACTTGGAGGAGTATATAGGGATCAGACTCTATCCCTATATAAGCGGATCGACTAAACCCAACTTTCTAGCAAAAATGGATCAATATCTCAACATCTACATATCCAATTGACGTGAAACTTGGAGCACAAGCTTACTACAACATATGGAACACCCCATAGGGATAACACATCAAATGGGTTAATTTGGTGGGATCGACATATATTCCTCCAAAAATTTTGGATGAAATCAGAATATATGCAACACCAGTTCACGCAAAACGTGATATCTCATAATTCGTAAGTCGAATAGCACAAAATTTGGAGGGCAAGTAGCTAACATCGTGGGGAACTCCCCTGCGAGATCGCACTCCATTTGGACACCAAAATAGAGATTGGTACCGATCCCTAGTTTAGGCCTTAATGGGCCTAAAAAAATTTGGGTGGCCTTGTTATGGCTAGAGGTTCTTCTGCTGAATTTTTAGCCCGATCCATGCACGTTTTCCCTTATAAATAAAGCAGAAATGGCATCTAAAAGGGGATCCTTTTCTTTCTACTTCTCTATTTCTTCAAACTAGGCTAAACTTTGCTAATTTTATTCTTGGATTTCAGATTATAACTATGAATAAACTGCAATATAATAAAAAAGGATTATTCTAGAGTGGATATAGGCCAGAGTGAAGCGAGCCACTATAAAACTTGCCTCTTTTTACCTACTTTCACTTTGAATTTGTTTGTTCTTCATATTATACTATACATTAGATACTATCTAAGATCTATGACTAGATATTGGTGTTCTTTCATAACTGGGTTTGGTGGCAAATTTTGATGCTTTTATTAAGAGGGTTTGCACCTATAGATTTGGAAGCTAGGATCTTAGATTTGGAAATTTGGGTACTTAGATTCAGAATGCAATGGCCAGGCAATCAACAAGGAGACTATTAGTAGATATGAGCCACCGTTGAGGGAGTCAGGGGGCTTCATCTAGAATTGGAGCTAATCAAACATTTATTTACACCATCGAAGATGAAATGGATACAATAATGGAACCTATTTAGGAAAGGATGCTAAAAAGACAGAAAGAGATGATGTAGAATTTACTTCGACAAATTGGATAGGCTTGAGCACATAATCAAGGGAGTAGAGCAGTAGGGTCTAATGAAAAATTTGAACAAGGAGTTGAAGCAGTAGTAACCATTAGAAATCAGAACCAGAATTATGAATATGGAGCCAATGGACAGAGGAATGGAATAGAGCAGTCGGAGGGCAGTCCACAACCATCTTAGAGGGACTGGCAGTGATCCCCCCAGAAGGATTGACACCAATCCCCAAAGGCTAAGGGCATGCTCCAGGTCAGGTTGACCGCAATGCTGGAGGACCTGGATGATCCCATAGAGATTCGTGCAAATCGAAATTTGATGCTCGTCTAGAGGAGTACATTCCAAAATTTCCTCGTGGGCTCGGGGGTAGTTTGGAAATGTTGGTAGGAGACTGCTACTGGATGATAATGGAAGGTTTACAAAGATGATCAGGTGAGCTAGGCGTAGAGGATTAATGAAAAGGGATTTGGAGGATGTATATAGTAGTCTATTCGCTCCTAATATCAAGAATGCTAGAAATCCACTGATGTTTAAACTTCCAATGCAGGAAGTATATGACGAAAAAGCGGACCCAACTATGCATATGATGAGGTATATGCAGCACATTGAAGTACTGAAGGCATCGAAGGAGGTCATAAAAAGGTGTTTGGAGTTAGCTACACTCTAGCTTAGGCAGTTGGATAGCGTTTCAATAAGGACATAGAGCAAATTGGTAGATTGGTTCATGAGGTAGTTTCGGATCCACATCATGAGACTCAAGAATGCTCTGACATTGGCAGCACTGAAACGGTGGACCAGAGAGTCTTTAAGGAGTTTTCTAACATGATTTAATGCCATGGCGGCAACGGTGGATCGACCTCCATTCACTGTTTTGATGGAAGTTGTATTAGGAATTGCTGATGACATAGATTTCAAGGATTCATTTGCATGGGAACCACCTATGGATCTCAGAAGTTTGATGATGAAGTAGAAAGGTTCATGCAGTAGGAAGACGCATGAGCCGACAAACTGGAGGTGAATGTTGTACAAAATAAAGGATCATCAGGAGATGCATACAAAAATGACAAAGGAAAATGGAAACTAGATGATGGGTATGATAGGACAAAATGGCGATGGAAAGAGCGGGATTCGAAGTTATTCTCCTACTTGGATTTGATGGACATCCTAGAATAGATTTATCTAGACATTATGGGGTAACTCCCCTATGAAAACCTACAAGGAGGGATCCCACGGAGTGGGAGCGTATGTCTGAAAGTAATGCCTATTCCATGAGTTGAATGGGCACACCACGGATGAATGTAGGCATTTAATGGATATGATTAAGGAGCATGTCAGGAATGGAAGATTGCTGCAGTACGTGAGGAATCAGACAACGACGATGAACAAGAGCAAACATTGTTCGCATCGAATGGAAACACGAATGGCTCTGGACCACGGCAACGGTTAATCATCAACTGATCGTGCGATAAGGGCCGAGTTTAGGATTTGGCCTCTAGCCATAGTAATAATAAACTCTATAATAAGGTGGAGTCACTTACACATGTATCAGATAGAGGATGGTCCCTAGGCATGCTTTGAGATAACGATGAACCGTCGTGCCCGGAGTGGCGCCCTTTTTTCTTTTTTAGTTTTTTGGATTTCTAGATGTACGAATTCTTATTTATCATGCTATTTATGATCCCGACTAGAGTGACGGGGCGGTAACCACAAGATGCGAGTCCCATCGTCGGACAGTGACAAAATGGACTTACACACGGACTAAGTCCTCGACCAAAGAGTCGATGCTACAGAATAAAACCCAACTGGAAGTCAATTATGGATTATATCTGGCAAGGAGTACGTTACTTCATCGGAGAGTCACATGATCAGCTTACACGGGTCATCAAGCATGGACTATGCTCGGCAAGGGTCCGGAGAGATCACTATAGGCTAAGGACTTAGGCCAAGATACCGCTTAATATTTAGGGACATTGAACCAAAGTGCAATTAGAAATGCCGCTTGCCGCAGAGTGACATGATTGGCTTACTTGCCGTTGTCCCCCCATCACTGAATAGTGGCATGATGGGGTTTAGTAAGAGCTCGGAGAGGCTATGATCGGTCCGAAGAGACCATGAACTGGGAAATTGACCCAAAAAGGTCACAGATTTGGATGTGGGCCTAGAGCGATCTTGGATTATTCTAATGACCCAGTGAGGCCATGGATTTGGATAAGACATTCTGGAGAGATCCTGGATTCAGAATTGGATATCGACTCGAAATGGTCATAGATTCACTAACAATCCGAAGAAACCATGATTCAAATTGGCAACAGATTAGATAATGTGGGTATCGATGGACTATGGACTTTGGATGTTGGATTTATGAAATTTAAAACACACCTTCCTATCCCAAGGCATGTTATGGGAGGCAAAGTGTTAACCCATCTTTTGCCAAGGCAGTACACTAGTGATTTAACCCAACAAACTTTAAGGTTATCATGGCAGAGAGCCCGGATTTATGGTTACCAGGATTGGAGATCAATTATATTTTTCTATGGACTATATTTGAAAGGATTCGGTTGGATGACACTAAAAAATGGCTATGTATGGACTAAAACTTTCCCCAAAATATAGGGATCGGAATAGAGGGATAGAGTTAAGAGATATAATTAAACAGGATGCACACAACATAACTCAACGATAATTGTCCCATAACTCGACAACCACAAGGTGGATTAGTGTGAAACTTTGGGAACAAGAAGAAGGGTCTGTAGGGAGTCAACCCTAAGGATCGCACATCATTTGGAGCAAGTTGCAAAGATCTACCCCTACCCTTCATAGGGGTCGGCTATAATTATCCTTCACAACATGTTGCAATAAAAATTGGTCAATAACTCGAGTTCCACTTACCCATTTGACATAAAAATTGGAAGCTATACATAATACAAAATGGAGAAGCTTCCCTAGGGATCCCTTTCCATTTGAAGGTGCTTGGAGATATCGAGCCCTATCCTTATACAGGGATTGGCCCTCTTCCCTCTTCCCTTTTAATGATCGGGTAAGCCTAATTTTATAGTAGAGATCGATCAATATTTCAACATGTACATATGAAATTGATGTGAAACTTGGAGGACAAGCTTACTACAACATATGGAACACCCCATAGGGATCGCATATTAAATGCTATACTTTGGAGGGATTTGCCCCTATCCCTCCAATGGGATTGGTAGAAATCAGAACGTATGCAACACAACGTCATTGAGAATGCGATATCTCACAAATCGTAAGTTGGAATGGTACGGAATTTAAATGGAAAGTAGCTTAACATCATAGGGAACCTCCAGAGGGATCGCACCACATTTGGACACCAAAATAGGGATCAATACTGACCCTATTATCGGCTTCGATGGGTTTGAAAATTCTTGGGTGGCCACGTCGTGCCTTGGAAGTTCTTCTGCCAAAATTTTAGCCCGAACCATGCATATTTTCCCCTATAATACAATAGGCATGACATCAAAAAAGGGATATTAGGAATTTTACTACCTGAATCTGATTGTAAAATATCTTAGGAATTTTCTATTTACTGCTTTCAAAACTTTAATTATTTTCAGAATAATAAAAGAAATATATAATATTTAGTGGAAAATAGGCACAATGACAAAATTTAAAAAAAATTAGCCTAAAGGATATTAAATTTTATCTTCAGCTGAAGGACAAACTTTAAAAAATATTAGACAAGGAAATGCTAATTATATTTAGCATTTTGTATAGTGTAAAACCGAATATAATGCTAGTTATAACTAGCATTTTCTGTAATGTAAAAACTGAATATAATGCTAGTTATAACTAGTTTTGTCCTTAAATCAAATTTTTTTCATCAAAGTTCATCCTTCGGTCTAAAAATGAAACTTGGTGTCCTTTAGTCTAATTTTTTTTACAAAATTTTGTCCTTCTCCCCAATTCAATCATATATTTAATCGTTGACAATGAATGAATGAGTCGTATTTAAATAGTTCTTACTGATTATATCAAATAATTCGTATATTTTTACAAGATGTTGTAAATAGAAACAAATAAATAACTTGCAAGTAATTTAATCTTTGTTTATGCTATATACAAATAAGTAGAAAACTTATTACAAATTGTCTTGGCATGTAAATATTATTCCCAGTGGGTTCATTTATGAACCAAATTCTGTTTGTGGATACATACTTTGTTTGCTCCAAAATGGAACAAACATCCAAGCGAACATTCAACGAAAATTATAGAGATTTGAGATTTTTTTTAAAGAAAAGTATATACAAGAATATAGGAGGTTCTACCAAAATCTATAATCTACGTTCAGTATTAACTTTGTCAATGGTTATCTTTCGCTTTTTACAAGAGATTTGCACTAGGTATTTGAACCATTCGAGTACGAATTCGAAAGAGTTTGGATGCAAAAATCCCTTAAATCAAAAAGAATATATATTTTTCAATGCATTAGCCTTGGTATTTATAGATGAAACTGTCCACCAAAATTGCCGATATTCTCTTGAACAATTCTCCATCCAGATCTAAAGTTCCAGCAAGAATATCTGGTCAAAATTAAAGATGTCACAAACTTAAAATGATTGATGCCGATTATTATGGATCGGCACCGAGTTATCCAATTATGTCAACTTGCACTTTCTTTTACTTGGTCTTCATCCTTGACTATGCTTGTCTCACTTCATAATCCAATAAGGATAGGTACCGATCATTATGGCTCATTACCGAGTTATTTCTTTTTCTTTGATCCTTGGTCTTCTTTTCCTTCCTTCGTCATCTAGCTTCTTTGAAGAAGTTGAGTATATTCACCCTAAAAGGATCAGTATAGATTCTTATCGCCTTGTCCAATCTTGATCATTTCCCTTGCATTATTCATTCAAGATTTATTTCATGAATACTCAGTAGTCCAGATCCATTGAAATATCATTTGGTTCAAATTCATGATAATACTTTACCCACAAAGTATGCTTTGGATCAAGAAAACTATCGAGTTCAAACTCTAATTTATAGAGATGCCCTTATCTTCTGAATTGCCTTCGTGAAGCGATGCAACCTTTCTTAGTCAACACGCTGCTTCAAACAGCTGTGGAATAACATCTCTTTGGCGGATATAAGAGCTTTGGTGTCACTTTTAAATTCTTTATTCAGTTCAGAGACTTATGAAAAAAATACCTTTTTTCGGTCGAATAGGATTTCATATTTTTTTCATTGCAATCTTGGCTATTACTATTAATTTTTCATTGTCATTTTTTCTTTTTATACTGGATAAGCTAATGGATCAGCATGGATATTTAAGGATCAGTACTGACCATTTTGTACTCCGTTACTGTTTAAGTAACACTTAACAATTTTGCTCATTTATCTTGCCTTGCCACTTAGTTTACTTTCGCTTTCCTTAGGCACCCATGGCTTACTTTCTTCCACGTCAACATCAGCGTTATCATCATCTCTCAGCCTCAAATGTAGGCCAAACTTTGGCAAACAATCAATATCAATCTAAGAATGCTCATTGTACTCGACCCATTCGAACTTGTCGCCAACTCATATGAACTCAAACCTAATTTTCCAATCCCAATGTCGTCTTCCTATTTCAAATTTAAACCTAGGTGGGTCCCCGCTACCGCCTTATGGCTGCAGATGTTAAGTCTTGTTCACCAATCCATGTTCGAATCTAATTTCATGTTTCCCCTTTCTTCCTCTTGCAATGGCAATTGGAAATACTAGACTCAAGATTCCTAGGTTAATCGATGTTGGCTCTAAGCTCTTGCGGGTCTGACCCCAAGTTTATCACATTTTCGACCTCTTCGTGTTCACTTCGTATTGCATAGGCGTTGAGTCTAAGTTTTCCATATGGCCTTCTTTTTGTTGTTTTTTGATAATTTTCGACGTGAAAGGAAGGGGTGATTAACTTTCGTCGAATTTTGATCGAATGTGGATTGGTGATTCGACTTCGGTGAGACGGTTTTAAGAAACGGCCACCTCGTACGCTCTTCAACATTCAACAAAATCATTTTTTTACACTTCGAGTCAAACATGACAATCTTGTGATCTATAAAGAAAAGCTCCGTGTCACTCTAGGCAATGGTTATGATGTCGTATATTTTATGAAAATGTAAAAAATCTGACATACAGTTCCATAGCACGACAGAGCTCATTTGTCAACACAAGCAGCCATCTATACAGAGTGTTTTCGTACACCATGCCTTGGACACAAGACAGACGCTGCATAGATTGGGTCGCACACTATTGCCCTTGTCGATATATGGGACCAAACTGGCTAGCACACGTCGACATCTATTTGATTATATACATCGGTTGCATAAGGCTTAGTTAAGGCATGGACATTAAAATTAAATCGTACCTAACCATGCTCATGGATTGATTTTTTAGTTAGATATGGATCATAATGCTCCCAACGCCTCTCTACTGTGGGTACAAGTCATTCCACCTCAGAGTTTTACTCCCATTCTCTAGCTTCATCCTTAACTGTAGCGGATGTTAGAAGAATTAATGACCACTGTTGTAACGACCCAAAATTTCGACCTTGAAAATTCAACACTAATACGTTCACTGTAGAAATGCCGAACAATCGAATGCCGAAAATCTCTGATTCTTAGAAAAAAAGAAGAAGGTAGAAGAAAAACAGAAACAACAACATCTCTCATTCGCAACGGATCAAAATATAATATCAAAATAATAGCATTTATATAAAGAAAAGCTGTAATTGTTAGATTACATACAATTCATCAGAGTTTTACAACCATTTACAAATAGACTAGACAGTTGTATCAACCTATCCCAGATCACTATCAAATGAAACTCAATTACACGGTGTTAAACTCCTTATGTTCCTACCATCCAGCTCGCCTCCTGAGCTCCAGAACGCCCTAACCTGAAAATCCATAATACTTGTTCTGACTCGAGCATTACATCAAAGTAACACCCAGGTTAGGCTGGAAACCAACGTGAGTAAACCCATCTAACATATAATACTAAGATATAAAATTTACTTAAAACCTGGGGTAACTCGTACTTCACTACAAGTTCATAACTTGTTATAGTCAACACTTATTTCATAAATCAACCTCTAAGTACCTTACTTAGTTTCAATGGTCCATATTATTTCATCCCAGCCTATTATTTTCACATATCAAATCTATAAATATTTAGTGTAGATTCCAAATCGAAGTCGTTTCGGGATATTTACTAATACGCGACCCCGGTCTCTTCGAATCCAATGTCATCTTAACCAAAGTTATTCATGTGAACATAATTCAATTTTAAATGCAGGATGTCCCTTTTATACAGCAATTCATCATTGGTAGACCACTACATTATCATTGTTCAACTCAAACATATCATATCACAAAACATTTCATATTAGAGATATAAACCAATTCAACGCATTCAATATCATACAATCATTCATAAGCAAGATTATTTGGTCACGGCATTCCCAATTAATAAATTAAATTAATTACTTCAATCACTTTTAATCCTGTTTACTTAACATTAGTTAATTACAAATCAATTAATTAATCATCATGTAATTATCATTTTAATACATTAAGTAATCAGCCTTTAATTAATTTCACAAATTGATTAACCTTCAACAATTCACATTAATTAATCTTTAATTACTCTTATAAATTAATTAATAATAATTTATTACATTGATCCTTAATTAATTACCCTAATTAATTATTTTATAATTACCTATAGTGATTAAATATCCTTAATTAATATATTCATTAATTAACTAACTCTTTAATTAATTTCCTTAATTAATTAATCCTTTAATTAATTGCACAAAGTAATTAATCCTTAATTACTTTCATTAAGTAATTTCCCTTTAATTACTTACGTTAAATAATTTTCATTTAAGTAATTAATCTCCAATTACTTACGTTAATTAATCTCTAAGTAATCACATTTAGAATTATCCATTAATTAATCATCTTGATCAATGATATTAAGTAATTAACTATCATTTAATTACTTCCATTAAGAAATTATTTTTTAACTACACTAAGTAATTATACTTATGTAATTATATGAAGTAACCATCACATGAATAATTTACCTTTAATCATTGATAAATTTTCTTTTAATCACAAATTAATTAACCTTCAATTTTTAATTAATTAATCCATAATTAATCACATTAATAAATCTTTAAATTACTTAAGTTGATTGATTAACCTTTAATTATTAATAAATCTTTTAATCATTAATTATCTTTAATAAATCACACAAGTTAATTACTATGTATATAATTCTTTCAAGCCAAGTTAAAATAAGTTTAAAAACATTAACTTTAAAATTTATATTATGGAAAACTTGCTTTGAAACTCATTCATTATTTTCTTTAGAACTAGGTAATTACTGAATTTTGAAACTTGCTTTATAGCTTGACCAAAGTTTACTATTTTAAACTTTGGATTAATACATTAATTACGTACATAATTACTCGGCCCAGTCCACAAATCCCGATCACCTACTCGATCCCAACTCCCTACAACTTCAAGCCAAAACCCAGACTTCCCGAAATACTCTCTTTTTCTTCCTATTCTAACCACAACAGCACTCACAACTGACACGCCGAGGTACGTGCACACATGCACGTTTGGTCAGAGCCTCTCCGACCTTCGCCTCCCTGTCTCCCAAACCGCTGACGACACTCTCATTAGACCCGACCTCTCAGAATCTCAAACCATCGCACGAATCAAAAACGAGGGTGTCTAGCAACTCAAGAACCAAAAACCCAACCACCAAAGCCCTTCGCACCGCTACCGCAGCCCGTTCCTTGCCACCAGAAATCACCTAGAGGTGCGTCGTCAACCCCTCCACCGATCCCCCAGGACCGCATGCTCGAATCCTCACCACGACGCTGCTAGGACCAAAGTACCCACCACGACCACAACTGGCCTCAAAACCCTATCTTGTCGTCATTCCGCTTCCACGTCCACCTGAAAAATCTTCAACCATTTTTCCCCGAATCCTCATTACCACAGCCACCTCTACCACCAACGATGACCCCTAAAATCATCTTAACCACCAGAATTTTACAGAAAATGCTATCTCTGTTCAACTTGAGAAATTTCCAAAATTGCAAACTTAGAAATTATGAAACCATTATCATAATTCATCAATTTCCCTTACGATTAAAGTTATATAATTAAAGCTTGTAAATTTAAAAATTAAATTTTTAACTTGAATTTATTTTCATTGTTATATCTTTTTTCCAGTGGTCCCCCTTGTTAAATATACCTAATAATATTTTTAAAATTTTAAATCTGGTTATTAACCAATTTGTTTTAAGGATACTAAGCTAAATTTTTTTATACAATGAGATATGAATTTTAATCAAGAATTCTTGAGCCTAATGATCATCAGAGGAATGCCTGAACATATACAGTATATTCAATTTGTACACACAGCTAATCATACTTCTACATTCATGCAAACCAGATCCAACTATTTCTTCAACCAATCATTTCAATGCACAGAGACTTACACATGATTTAGCTTAATAAGTTAGGTTTACTCACCTTTCTTCTAAAACCAGAGTATTGCTTCTTTGTTTTGTTTGATCATATGTTGAAAACCGGGAATTTTGGTTTGCCTGGCTTGATCTGATCTGGAAATTGTTTTTGACTGGAACCTGATTCTTGAATCTACTTCGTTTTAAAATGAGTTTTGCATTCCTTCGAACTTGCTTATTGTTGATAAACTGAGTTGAATCTCTTGAATTTGTAAAGCTTGATGCAGTTTGAATTTGATTCTTTTTTTCCTTTTATTTTCTGGTTTAGTTTTATAGATTTTTGTTTTCTTTGCTTTGAAAGATGAAGATAGAAAAAGAAATGAGAAAGGAATAGAAATGTATATATATCTTCTTTTATCCTTTGTTTATTATTTAAAAAAATTAAAAAAATAATGACACTTATTAAATTTTCTTACAAATGTTATTTGCATGTTATAATTGATTCATATTTGTTAAATCGAAAGAAC
Source organism: Allium cepa (assembly GCA_030765085.1). Taxonomy (NCBI): domain Eukaryota; kingdom Viridiplantae; phylum Streptophyta; class Magnoliopsida; order Asparagales; family Amaryllidaceae; genus Allium; species Allium cepa. The sequence continues at coordinate 283,006,638 of CM060935.1, forward strand.
TTATGTTTACGTTTGTAATTATCATGTATTAATATGTTTTTATATGTTCATATATATATTTATATTATAATTTCAATTTATTTTTATTAATGTCTTATGTGTTTATATTTAAACTTCCTCTCCTATTTATCTATATAAAATTTAAAAGTAAATGATATAAAGTTCCAATTATACACTTATAAATAGTTATAAATATACTAGTTATATATACATATTCTTTATTCGTATTTTTAAATTTTTTTCATAAAACTTTTATATTAAATTTTCTATTTAGTAAATACTTTCCTTAATTTCTATAAATAAAATCTTTTAAAGAAAATAATATAAAACAAATTATATACTAATAAAAATCATATATATACCTTTAATTCAATTTATTTTAAGATGCTTATTCTTTGAATTTCAAATTCAAATTCAAATTCTATTTAAAACCAACTCATATATCTGTACACATTTAAACAATCCATATTTAAATTTGTTTGAAAATAATAATTTAGCTCATTTTAAATAATATATAAAAGAATTTATAACATATTTATTTGCTTGAAATTCCAGGATATCACATTCCTCCTTCTTTGATTCTTTTCGTCCTCGAAAAGGAATGAAACTAGAATTTATTCAATACTTACAATCAGATAAATCTTTCTTTGATCATTTTTAAAGCACTTTAAAATCTATATAATGGTACCAAGAATAGTTTTTATAAAAATACTTTTACAACTCGATGTCTCAACAAGTCCATCCTTATTCTCACAGAAATTCGGTCATACGTTGATTAGGCGTAGGACTGAAAATCTTTAAGTACTTGGCAAACCCATTTTCAACACCCAGTGAAAATACTTTAGAAATCATTTTTGAAAATATAGAAAATAAGTTTTGAAAATATAGAATCATTTTTATGAGAATGCTATGGAAATCATCACCCCCTCCATGGTCGCAGTTAACCCGATGGTTACGTTGCCATCCCGTTAAAATCCATAGATAACTATAGGCACTCCGCACCCCTAGATTACGCCATGGAACCCACCACAGGTCGAAGTTACATCCTAGGTTACGTTGCCATCACGGCAAAATTCCATGTAACTGTAGGCATCGGCGTCCTCGATTTTCGCTGCCAAATGAAACTTCTCCACTCCCATATAGGTCGCAGACTTACATCAGTCAAGTCCCAATGTGGCCTTAGGCACTCACGACCTCTCGACTTTCGGTATGTCTCCATAGGTCGTAGTCTACCGATGTTACGTTGCCATCACAACAAAATCAAACGTAGACTGTTGGCTCTCATGGCATACACGACTTTCGCTATGGTCCATAGTAGATCACAGTGACATCGAGTTACACTATCGTCACACATAACCCATATGTCTCTATAGGCATCAACACCCTCAACTTTTTCTATACATAATACAAAATCCTCAAGAACTTCAGTTTGTCCGGACTTCCTCCCAGAATTCAATTTAGAGCCTCCCCCTTAGGGCTCAAGGCAGACCCACCCTATGGATCTCCTAATGAAGTTCATTCCAATGGAAGCGCCTTTTTCCCCAGAGCCAATCTCAAAACACTTTATACTATACACTTATAGTATCTTTCAAATCATACCCTTTATGATTTACATCAAAATCTCCTTTACACAAAGTCGATAGCTCCAAACTTGGCTTCCAAATTTCCAAAATTGATTTTTTCAAAGAATCAAAAGCCTTTTCAAAATCCTTAGATTCCAAAACCCTTTTCCCAAAATCATTCTCATAAAACCATTTATATTTACAGATATAAATATATACAACTTATCCTTTCCAACTTGAAAACAATCTTTGGATTACTTATATAGATTCCCCTTTTATACTTCAAATATTTTCAAAACCATTTCTTCTGGGTCTAGATTCAATCATGGGGGAGCTTATCATATATATCAAATATATATATATATATATACACACACCTTTATTTATACCAAATCAAATATTCTAATTTGATATTCCCTTATAAAGTTACTTACCATATCACTTTCTTTCCAAAAAGTGAATTTCAAAAGATATCAATCTTCCACCTTTATTCATATATATTTCTCAAAACATACTTTTCTTTTCAAAAGTCATCTTTCGTTTCTTTTAAAATTTCAATATCAATTTCATTCAAGCACATACGATGTACACATATCATCCGTACATAATTTCAAATCTGAAAGTTCACTTTATCACACAATTTCACTTCCGAACTAGTATCGTCCAACCGATCTCCTAGTGCAGACTCAGATCTGGTTTCTTGATCAGAAACCGTCATTCTCCTTGCATAGTCATAACCATGATAGAGAATTCCCATAATCAACCAAAAATCCATATCCAGGGTTCGCCGTAGAAAATCGAGTGAAAAATCCTAACTCGAATCGATATATTATGTCGAAATTCTATGCTCGAATCTGGATCAAATTATTATACGAATAGAATAATATACGTACATCCTATATATTTATCTTTATTGATCATCATCTAAATCAATTCTGTTTTCTATTCACCTTCATTTTGATACTATTCATTCATCCACAATTGCTCTAATTTCCATTTGGGTTAACACTTCAATTCGTATCTCAGTTGGTATTCAATTATAGATAGTTTGTACTCTGACCAACTTGTACTAACAAAATAGCTTGAAATTTTTAAAATAGATAAATAGTCGTAGAATAGTTATTAGTTGCAAAATAGCAGGACAATAGTAAAGTAATTATAAAATAGTTGTAAACTAGTTAGATAATTGCAAAATGGTTATAGAATAGTAATTGGTTTATAAAACAGTTGTAAAATTGTTGTAAAATAGTTAAATAGTTCCAAAAGTAGTAAAAGATAATTTTGGGTTTTAAAAAGAAACGTTGTATAGTAAATAGCTAGGAAAAATAGATTTAAAAACATGTATATTAAAATAATTTATTTGGAAAAAATGTTTCAGAGCAAAACTGTTCAATTCCTAATCTTCATTTTCAGTCAATTTCCAATTTCCACTTCCATTTAAATTGATTCAATTCCAATTCAATTTAAATTAACTTCAATTCCTATCCAAATTCAAATCAACACCCATTTCAATTTGAAACTTGTTCAACTTAAATTTCACTTCAAATTAATTCAATTCAAATTTTCCATTTGAATTTTATGCTTTTCCGTCTTCAATTACAATTCCAATTAATTCAAATCAAATTCAATTTGAACTAATTCTATTCAAATCTCAACTTAAAACCATCTCGAATTTCATAAATTCGAGTTAAATTTTAAACGTTGATTTAATCCTTTAAATCAAGCCAATCTTTATTTTTAACTAACAACTTAAGTTTTTTAAACCATTTAATTCTGAGTCCGAATTTCAAAATTCCATTTTAAACTACCTTTAATTAACTTATTTCAAAGTTCAAATAAGAGTTCAAAAACAACTAAATCTTCAAAATCCAATTTATTATCCAATTCTATCTTCGAAACCAATCCTTAACAAATTTCAGCAAGCTCAAACCTAACACTTAAATTTTTAAGTTCAAAGTGATTCCTTTTTCATAAGTTCAATCTTATTTCTATTTTATTCCAGCAATGGCTGTATATTACCTCAGTCAATTTCTTAATTCAATTAAAATAATCCAATTTACAGTTTCATGGATTATTAATTACAATATGATGATATCAGAATATGCCAAGGTAAATAAACATCCCAATTATTTTAAAACATCCATCCACGACATCCATTTCCAATTTCCAGATCTCAGACCTATACACATACTTCCCTTCAATTCAACCCATTTAACTTCTAAAGTTAAATCTCAATTTCATTTTGAAATTTCCAATTCAGGTTGTTCAATCTAAACTCATTTAACTTCCCCTAAGTTAAATTCAATTTATCAAATCCAGTCAACTTCACCCAATTTGTATTCCCATTTCAAATTTTAAACTTCTTACTAATAATATTCCCACTTAAGTTTAAAAACTTATTTCACTTTGGGTTTTCACATCACATTCCAAGGAAAAATTTAAAACTCAACACTTATAGTTTATTTCAAATCATCTTTGATATTATATAAATCCCTCATATATACATATTTTTCTTTGCACACCAAGTCATACTTTAAATTTTAAGCCACCTTTGGTTTTAATTCAAACAAATTTCTTTTAAAATTTTCAAACAATTTCAAATTTATGGACCTAGGTTTAAAACTTCACAATTTAAATTATCTACAATTCCAATTTATAAGTCTTACCCACCTAAATGTTTACTTCCCTAAAACATTTCATTTTTCTTAATCATTAACAAGCATTTTATTATTAAACACAACAACCATTTATGATAATAACCAAGATTATCATATCTGGATACCAATTCATTATTATCTTATTCTAAAAACACTTCTACAAATTCAAAATTTGATTTCAATTTGGATCCATTTCAGACTTATCCTCATTCAATTTCAATTTGGTTGTATTTCTATCACCACTTAATTCTTATTATTACTTATAACTCAAATAATACAACAACCAATTACTTTAATATATAGTGGTTAGAAAAATTATTGCTTTATATATCAAAATATAATCTTATATAAAAATCATTTATTTTTTAAAACCTTTATATAAGTAAATAACAAGTACGCCCTCATATATATAGTCAGCTTATTCTAGGGTACTATTAACCCTATTCTTAATGAGCAAATCCACCAGAGCCAAGGCTCTCGCTTAACTTTCTGCTTTGATACCAAAATGTAACGGCCAAAAATTTCGACCTCAAAAGTTCGACACCAATACGTTCACTATAGAAGTGCTAAACAATTGAACGCCGAAAATCTTAGATTGTTAGAAAAAAGAAGAAGAAGGTGGAAGAAAAACAGAAACAACAACATCTCTCATTCGCAACGGATCAAAATATAATATCATAATAATAGCATTTATACAAAGAAAAAGCTGTAATTGTTAAATTACATACAATTCATCAGAGTTTTACAACCATTTACAAATAGATTAGACAGTTGTATCAACCTATCTCAGACCACTATCAAATCAAACTCAATTACACAGTGGTAAACTCTGTACGTTCCTACCGTCCAGCGCGCCTCCTGAGCTCCAGAATGCCCTAACCTGAAATATGTTATACTCGGTCTGACTCGAGCATTACATCAAAGTAACACCAGGGCCAGGTTGGAAACCAGTGTGAGTAAACCCATCTAACATAAAATACTAAGACATAAATTTTACTTAAAACCCGAGGTAACTCATACTTCACTACAAGTTCATAACTTGATATAGTCAACACTTATTCCATAAATCAATCCCTAAATTCCTTACTTAGTTTCAATGGTCCATATTATTTCATCCCAGCCTATTAATTTGACATATCATATCTATAAAGAATAAGTGTAGATTTCAAATCAAAGTGGTTTCGGGTATTTACTAATACCCGACCCCGGTCTCTTCGATTCTAATGTCATCTTAACGCAAGTTATTCAAGTGAAAACAATTCAATTTTAAATAAAGGATGTCACTTTTACACAGCAATTCATCATTGATAGATAACTACATTATCACTGTTCAACTCAAACATATCGCATCATAAAACATTTCATATCAGAGATATCAACCAATTCAAGGCATTCAATATCATATGATCATTCATAAGCAAGATTAATTGGTCACACCATTCCCAATTAATAAATTAAATTAATTACTTTAATCACTTTTAATCTTGTTTACTTAACATAAATTAATTACAAATCAATAAATTAATCATCCTTTAATTATCATCTTTAATACATTAAGTAATCAGCCTTTAATTAATTTCATAAATTAATTAACCTTCAATAATTCACATTAATTAATCTCCAATTACTCTTATAAATTAATTAATAATAATTTATTACATTGATCCTTAATTAATTACTCTAATTAATTATTCTATAATTACCTACATTGATTAATTATCCTTAATTAATCACATTCATTAATTAACTAACCCATTAATTAATTTCCTTAATTAATCAATCCTTTAATTAATTACACTAAATAATTAATCCTTAATTACTTTCATTTAGTAATTTCCCTTTAATTACTTACATTAAATAATTATCATTTAAGTAATTAATCTCTAATTACTTGCGTTAATTAATCTCTAATTAATCACATTAAGAATTATCCATTAATTAATCATCTTGATCGATGATATTAAGTGATTAACTATCCTTTAGTTACTTCCATTAAGTAATTATTTTTTAACTACACTAAGTAATTATACTTACTTAATTATATTAAGTAACTATCACATGAATAATTTACCTTTAATCATTGATAAATTTTCTTTTATTCACAGATTAATTAACCTTAAATTTTTAATTAATTAATCCGTAATTAATCACATTAATAAATCTTTAAACTACTTAAGTTGATTAATTAAGCTTTAATTATTAATAAATCTTTTAATCATTAATTAATTTTAATAAATCACACAAGTTAATTACTTTGTATATAATTATTTCAACCCAAGTTAAAATAAGTTTAAAAGCATTAACTTTAAAATTTATATTATGGAAAACTTGCTTTGAAACTCATTCATTATTGTCTTTAGAACTAGGTAATTACTGAATTTTGAAACTTGCTTTATAGCTTGACCAAAAGTTTACTATTTTAAACTTTGGATTAATACATTAATTACTTACACAATTACTCGGCCCAGTCCACAAATCCCGATCACTTGCTCAAGCCCAACTCCTTACAACATCGAGCCAAAACCCAGACTTCCCGAAATACTCTCTTCTTCTTCCTATTCTAACCACAACAACACTCACAACTGACACGTCGAGGTACGTATGCACGTGCATGTTTGGTCACAGCCTCTCCGACCTTCACCGCTCCGTCTCCCAAATCGCCGACAACACTCTCATTAGACTCGACCTCTCAGAATCTCAAACCATCACACGAGTCAAAAATGAGGGTGTCTAGCACCATAGGAACCAAAAACCCAGCCACCAAATCCCTTCGCACCGCCACCACAGCCTGTTCCTTGCCATCAAAAATCACCCAGAGGTGCGTCATCAACCCCTTCATCGATCCCTTCTGGACTGTACTCTTGAATCCTCACCACGACGCTGCTAGGATCCAAGAACCCACCACGACCACAACTGGCCTCAAAACCCTATCTTGTTGTCGTTTCGCTTCCATGTCCACCTGAAAAATCTTCAACCATTTTTCCCCAAATCCTCATTACTACAGCCACCTCTACCTCCAATGATGGCCCCTAAAATCATCTCGACCACCAGAATTTTACAAAAATGCAATCTCTGTTCAACTCGAGAAATTCCCAAAATTCTAAACTTAGAAATTATGAAATGATTATCATAATTCATCATTTTACCTTACGATTCAATAATTAAAGATTGTAAATTTAAAAATTAAATTTTTAACTTGAATTTATTTTCATTATTATGTCTTATTTCCAGTGATCCCTCTTGTTAAATTTACCTAATAATATTTTTAAAATTTTAAATCTGGCTATTACTAACAAATTTGTTTTAAGGATACTAACCTAAAATTATTTATACAATGAGATATGAATTTTTATCAAGAATTCTTGAGCCTGATGATCACCAGAGGAATGCCTGAACATATACAGTATATTATTTTTTACACACAGGTAATCACACTTCTACATTCATGCAAACCAGATCCAACTATTTCTTCAATCCATCATTTCAATGCACATAGACTTAAACATTATTTAACTTAATAAGTTAAGGTTTAATCACCTTTCTTCTGAAACCAGAGTACTGCTTCTTTGTTTTGTTTGATCATATGTTGAAAACTGGAAATTTTGGTTTACCTGGCTTATCTGATCTGGAAATTGTTTTTGACTGGAACCTGATTCTTGAATCTACTTTGTTTTAAAATGAGTTTTCATGCCTTTGACCTTGCTTGTTGTTGATAAAACTGAGTTGAATCTCTTGAATTTGTTGAGTTTCAGGTTTGAGAACTTGTAAAAGCTTGATGTAGTTTGAATTTAAATTTTTTTTCTTTTTTTTTGGTTTAGTTTTATATATTTTTGTTTTCTTTGTTTTGAAAGATGAAGATAGAAAAAGAAATGATAAAGGAATAGAAATGTATGTATCTTCTTTTATCCTTTATTTATTATTTAAAAACAAAAACAAAATAATGACACTTGTTAAATTTTCTTACAAATGTCATTTGCATGTTATAATTGATTCACTTTTGTTAAATTGAAAGAATTTGTGTTTACATTTGTAATTATCATGTATTAATATGTTTTTATATGTTTATATATATTTATATTATAATTTCAATTTATTTTTATTAATTTCTTATATATTTATATTTAAACTTCATCTCCTATTTATTTATATAAAATTTAAAATTAAATGATATAAAGTTCTAATTATACACTTATAAATAGTTATACAATATATATATACATATATATTCTTCATTTATATTTTTAAAAGGCTTTCCATAAAAAATTTATATTAAATTTTCTATTTAGTAAATATTTTCCTTAATTTATATAAATAAAATCTTTTAAAGAAAATAATATAAAACAAATTATATACTAATAGAAATCATATGTATATACCTTTAATTTCAATTTATTTTAAGATGTTTATTCTTTGAATTTCAAATTCAAATTCAAATTCTATTTAAAATCAACTCGTATATATGTATACATTTAAACAATCCATAATTAAATTTGTTTGAAAATAATAATTTAGCTCATTTTAAATAATATATAAAATATTTTATCACAAACTTATTTGCTTGAAATTCTGGGATACCACAAGTGTAAAATTCTCATTAATGAAACTCTGATATAACACCTTACCAATGAACTAATGACCCACCAAAAGGCTGCTCAACTCGTTATATGTGTCTCCATTAGGATGTTACTACGTTCGATCACTCCCTTCGCTTAGTCTTTAGTTCATGAAGCCCGCCCATGTCTAGCTCCATCAATATGGGCATTCCGCACCAAATAACACATATATGATTTTCTTCTAGCACTAGGGCAAGGTGCCTACTCTTGAAGAATTAGATATTTTTATAGTTTCAAGAAACAAAGCGACCATCATCTGTAACTTATTTGGAGGCCTGCAAAGGTTGCCGCATCATTATTAGCCTCCACAGTAAACTCAGCCATTTCAAGGATGAGCATTTCTCCATCCATTACCTAGTCGGCTTCTCCTAAAAGTGGTTGTCAGAATGTAAGTTCCACCTTTACTCCTTAGTTAAATGGAGTTCATTACATTCAATTCACTAACTTCGTCATTCCTTAAATTTACAGATATTCCTCATAGGCCTTCTAACAATACTCTGGTGAGTACACTCCGAGCTTTGAAAGACATTCGAGTCGATGAACGGAGAATGAAGTTCCTTCTTACTTACTCTAAAAAGTAGCACTTCTAGCTATTGTACAATGGTCATAGACTTTACATCATTCTTTCCATACATATGGCTGTGCAAGCTATACGAGAGGTTGAAGTTGAACCACCACACTTGAACATTAATAGGACCCACATATAGTACGAAACCTATATGTTGATCAAAGGGAGGACAAGAGTGAAGATGAAGAGGACGACGATGAGAATGGAGGCAAGGATGTCAATGCAAATCTTAGATATGAACCCATTATAGAAACATGTGGAAATGAAATTATTTCTCCTCTTTCCTCCCGTTCGAGAATAAGGAACATATTACCACACCCAGTCCCGAAGCTACAACATATTCCGGTTAGGGTGACAACTCCAGTCTCTTATGTTAATGATATTTTTAGTTCTCTTGGAGACTTTGGAAGCATCTCGAACAATAACTTGTCTTATGATATCACCAATTTCATTCTTACAAATTTCACTTCCCAAATTCGAACTACAATCGATGTTCCCTTGACTTCTATGGGCGAAGTAACTCCACTCAATCGACTTCATGAGCATGGTCTATAGAATCAATAAGGCACATTACCACTTCACATGGCACTTAAAGCAATAACACATTCACTCTACATGCATCGTTCTTTGGCTTTCAAGTCCTAACTTGACTCTATTTCTTTTTAGGTACAATGGGATGCTTTGGGCTCTTTAGGACCTTCACGACAAATCAAGTGATTATCTTGGTTAAAAACTTTCTGGATTTCCGAGTCATGGACGCGACTCGTCATAGGAGTTTGATTCTACCAGGCTTCGAAGGAAGAAGAGGGTGAGAGAAGAGAAGGCGGGGAGACAATATTGCGTAAATTGCGATCGAGATTCTCGTGCCTACTCTAGGTCTGCTAGAAAGTCTCATTGCTCACATTGTGAGCGTTCTACACTTCCTAAATCGATGGAACCATATTACAAAAGGTTTGATAGTCCTCCTTCGTCCCTCAGAGCTCACAATGCCCCTGTATCAATACCTCCTCCTACTCAAGTCTCGGCTCCTTCTTATGATTCCAGCATGCCTCCCGACCTGTCGACTCTTCGAATTCTAAACCATTTAAAAAGGTCTAACAAAAAGAATGCCCTTATAAATTCTTCAACATCTGTCTTGGACCTAGTTATAAGCCATAATCTTATTGAGATGCGAAATTCTCTTCTCTAATTATTTTTACTAGGGTCAAAGTTGGCTAAAATCTGAAAACATTTTGCATGAGTGGCTAATCATACCAAAGCATGCGTTCATGAAGCCTTCAAATAGTATTACATTGTGAGGTCTTGAGAGACGTGCATGTGAGACTCCAATGGCCATGTAATGTGTTCATTTGGCTGTTCGATGTTCGTTTTCAATGGTTATAACAATGATGAAGAATGATGATAAACGATGAGGGAAATGTGCGACAACGTGATGGCTTTGAAACCCTGATACATTGATTCTACGAGTGATGTGGACATCTGTAAGGGTTTTGAAGATGATTACTCAATTGATGTGGTTATGATGATGATCCACTAGGGCGATTCGAGGAAGGGAACTCATGAATAAAATTTTAAAGGGTTCTATCATGGGAATTGTAACATTAAAGAGTTCTAATATGATGTGTGGAAATAGGTAAAGTGAAAAATAGCTTGGAACGCGTGCCTAGAGATCATTGATACACAGAGTGTTTCTAGTGTACTCGTAAGTTGTTGTATTGCAAAGACGCTCATTGATTACTTAGTTGGATACCTTGGATTATTGAAGGGATTCATATTTCACGAATAAGGAAGGGATCTAGTATCAGGTATGGACTAGTGTATGGTTACATAGAAAATCAGGATTTTTCCATTAATTCTTGGTAGAGGAATGGCCAATACGAGTTATCGTATATTTAATGTACATTGAGTGGCAGTGAAGATTGTTTGATGGATTCTATGTTTTTCATGTTTATTTGTCAAAGTCTAGGGATGTGTCATAACATACGTATCTTGGAGATCGATATCTAGACACTCAATAGTAGATGTGTGGGACACTTTATGCTATAAATTGGTTGGCATAATAGTATTATGTGCTAAATCTTTGGATGCATATATAGATTAGTATGACTCTTCGTATTATTGTTCCTTACTATATTGACTTCATCATATTTTAAAATTGTTTATCGCTCACACCAAACTGTTGTTTGATTTGAGCTTTTACGCTTTGCTTATTATTGTCTCGGGTACTCTTAAATGAGTAAACTAAATAGCTGGTTTAGGTGACATGTCATGTTATACAAATGGATGAGTATGAGGCAGCATTTTTTGTACTTATATTTGGACTTATTATTGTCTATATCGTTGTGCAATACCATGGAGCCTAGACAATATTCATTAATTTTTATCTATAGACAGTTTAACTTTTGAGTTTATTATCTGTTGTATAAACTCTACTATTCTTTATGTAACTATTTGAACATGTATGCTTTGATTTTGTGATTCATTTAATTATTACCCTCTCGCTTATTTTATATCTATGATGACTATTATATTTTATTTGATCCCCTATGAGATATGATAAGTTCTGTGTTGGCTTTATTTACTTTTCAACCTTGGTAATCATCATGCACACTATAATGTATATTAGGTGTTGGAAGTGTAGGGCCATCATCATAATTTTTAACACGTCTATTGCTACTGAGCTGTTCAAAATGCAAGTCGTGGCCCACATCCATTGCTCGAAGGAATTTGAAGGACGAGTGTCTTTCCACAAAGGGGAAGCAACAAACGACCTAAGCCCCTTGAAAAAATGCGGGTTTAGGAACTAGAACATATAAGCAGTGATCATGTGTGGATGCATATCTCTATTGTGGGTAGGAATAGCCCCAACTGAGTCTCTAGCACAATCCTCCTGTGGGTGTTATGCATTACGTTGAAAATTATATGGATAATGGGTTGGAAGGGGATCTGCTCAGTTGCTGCTGGGATCAACGAACCATATTTGACAATTTTCTAGGCATTCATCCTAGCCTTGAGTTCATTCAGGTTGTGGGGAATCTTCCCAAGGCTAGTGAGCTATTGACCAGAGTAGGCCATATTTTGTTGCTTAATCCCAAAATGGAAATGATGGCACTTGCTCTAATGGCGTCACTAGTGCGGTGACGGTTCGAGTGATTAGTCTTATTCTAACCCTTACTTTGCATGGTTTAACATTTTTAGCAGATAAAGGGTTTAAGTAGAAGAAAAGAGATTAAATTTGAGAGTTTTAGGGTAGACAGTCCTTCTAGTGCCAAAATGTTATCTAAATTTTTGTCTAACCTTGGATTATAGGTTGGTCTAGATATTAACAAAGGTAACTCGCTAATGTCATGCTTGGTAAATCGAGAATAAAGAGATAATCAATGATAATACATGTAATGAGACATATGATTTAGAATAGTTTTATCAAGTCGATCCACATCCACTACGGTAGTTGATTTATTGCTTTTGATTTGGTTACAACAGCTTAAATTACAAGAGATAATAATGTTTGCGAGAAATGAAAATTCGATCCTTGTACAAGTACATGAATGGATATATTTTTAGCATTTAGGTTTTGGTTTAGAAGGTTCGGATTAATATGTTGATTCCTCATGAGTCATGCAACGGCGTTGTAGGGCTCAGATACGAGCTAGCTAGGATTCCAAGTGAAGTGAGCAATTTAGATTATGGTTAACTGGTGGGTTATTTCGAGGCATGCTCTTATCATAAAGACGACATAGGAACAAAACACAGTTGTTAAGCAGTGGCATCGTTGCTTAGGTGGAAAGTGAAGGACTAAGGGAGGTTGTTTCATTCTTTTGTCAGATGAAAAGTGTCTTTTTATGTCGAGTTTTCAGTGGAACAATGCATAATCATTACTTCTTTATGTAAGGGCGGCTAGGTGCTTTTATCATAGGCATACTGATTCAAGACAAAGTAAGTGGCCGAGGCAGATCGATTTTCAAGGGAGTGGCAGGCGATGAAGAACAAAGGGCTTAAATGGACTAAGGGAGAGAGACCTCCATATTGCAGGTAAGTCCTTTGAAGGTGAGGTGGGTCGAAGAATTTTAGGCGTAGGGCCTAAGATATCCTACTAAGGGCATGAATCATGTTGGACCGTTTTATGAAGCAGTTACATGGATAATGGGCTGGGCTAGGTACCGTCCAGTCTAGGAGTGGCGGGGCGAGAATGCTGTAAGCTTAGCGGACCAGCTTATTATATCTTATGAGAAAATCGAGCAACTACTTTCCTAATTTACTAGAAGATCGTTGATTTGGAGTCTTAATTACAAAAATATCAAGACAATTGCAAATCCTACGAATTTCTTCTTAATAAAGGAAAGTATAACAATCCTTCTCCATCTCCAAGCTTCCTATTTGGTTTGGAATTTTAGACACCTGGTTCTTATGTTCGTGTAACCACTCATATTTCTGGAAAATCAAATCTTCCTCCTTTACTTTACCCACCATTATTTAAAATGGTAGGTCTTTCGAGATGGAAGAAATGGTCAGGACCAACTACAATCAGACAATAAAGAAATTTTGGAATGATAAATTTATATATGAACTCTCTAACCTTCGTATATAAATTGATAATCTAAAAAGCGATAAGAAAATCTTAGTTGATAAATTTAGAAGTTCACAAAATAAAAAAGTAAAGATCATTCTCAAGATATTTCATGTCTAAAAGGTGCAAATGAGACTTTTGAATATGAAATATCTCTATGGATAGGCTTAAGCACTCTTTAAAATATTGCTTGAAAGAAAGAAAGAAAATTGAAATTTCTGTTATCGCCTCCAACTTATAATTGACCCATTTGTTTTTGTTAAATCATTAGAGAAGGTGGTGGAGAAATATGAGGAGCAACTTAAGCTCATGCACCCTTACTTATCTGAGGCTTCCCAACTCGATACTTTAGATGATTATCTTATTGAGATCATTATTACTTTTAATATAATGATAGATTTCTCATTTCTTGGTCCCAAGAAGAATTTTCACTATGAAAAGCTAAGGTTTCCAATTACCAACAATATCAACTTTTCTTTTTCTATGGATGCTCGAATGGACTTAAGGTACAGGCGTTCCATCTATCTTGTATAAAGAAATTGCATCTTGTGGTGATGTTCATTTTTGTACGTTAGACATCCCTTGCAAGGAAAAGAACTTCGAGGTGAAACTTAACATATCATACATTTATGGTGGCAGTAGTGCTTAACGATATGCAAGGACTTCTTGCTACTAATTCTTTGGATAACTCCCGACAGGATGTGGTAGGAGAGTACCCTTGGATTATCCTGTTCCTGGACAACGTATATGGACGAATGTTTGACATTGCATCTCTAGTTGCATTTAATTGATCTCATGAACGTATCATCTATTTGACGGTGGAGAAGGCAACCTCTCTTAGCTTAACTTCCTTTCCTAAGACGTATGAGCTTAGGAGTTATACGTTTGTAGAAGTCAGTTGCATGTTTGTGGGATTGTCAATGTGGCATTCAAAGTGAAATGTTGTGTATGAAAGGTAATCTTTTCCTTATGCCTCATCACCCGAAAATGATATAAATAGGGTAAAAGAGCCATGGCTATGTAGGTCACTCCCATAAGGATATGGTCATCACCTTTCTAGATTACCCCATGCATTCGAGTATTTGTATGATGTGTCCACGGATAAGTCGAGGATGACCAGTTTGAAGTCATATTCAGTATTAGTTCTGTGTTGGTTTAGCGTTCAGTTTTTGGACCATAGGTTGATTTTTCTTGAGATGTACCGGAAGGTGGTCTATTACCATGTCATTTATATGGAATCCATTGTCCAATACATGCCTGCCAGTTTTTTTGTAGACTTATTACATCATCAAATTTAACCAATGTAGAAATTTCGACTATCTAAATATTATTTGTGTACTAGACACTATTATAGTAACAGACGGTTTGACATAAAATGTTGTGGTTATCGCAAGGTAAAAACCCGTCTGTCTTTATGTTTGGACAAGGTCTTACAAGGTACCTTTGTTTTGATAAAGCAAAGTTTTATAACTTTAAAATTAATTTGAGATGTGTATTTTCATGCTGGTTTACTAAACTGATCCAGCAATTTTTCCTTTTCAATGCTCGGGTCAGATCGAGCATATTTACAAATTCAGTTTTGGATGCTTTTGATCTTTAGCAGATGAGTTGAAAGTCTTTTGGGTCATATTCCACGTATATGTTTTATTTTCCGCTTCATTGTTGTTTTAAATTATCAGCATATGTGAGGACGGGTTATTACAACTGTCTAGGCTGATGATTGTGTTTTGATTGTTGTACTCTAATTGATGTATGTATATTAAAGATTACAGTTTCTCTTTTGCAAAGCTCATTGATATCGTAGTATATGTTGTTCCACTGCGATTGTGAGATTCTGTGTTGTTTTAGTTTTCTTTTTCTTTCTCTTTTCTTCTTCTCCCCTTATCATCTTCTCTCTTCTTTCTTACCTATAACATTCTAGTTTTTGGAATTAGATTGCTTGGCACGCAATACAGCGGAGGTATTAGTGTCGATTTTCAAGGGTAAAAAATTCCCATTCGTTACAATATGTATCTATGTAGGTATATGTATGTTATGTTTTAATCTTAGATTTATCCTAATTCTTTTGTTTTTACTCATATACTTTTATAATTTAAATCCTTATCTCTCTATGATTCACGCGTATATTCAAACATTGAATGCTTTAAATTTCTCAATCAACAAGATTTAACATATCCGACCATATAAACATGTCTATTCGACTTTTCTATTTATTGGTTTTACTCTTTTTGATAAAATCTATTCTATCTATCCATGAACTTTAAACATAGGCAAAATTTCTATATTATCATGAAAAGTAAATATCTATTCTCCATATTCCAACGTTCATTGTAAATCTCGTTAATCTTAGCTCCACAATAACTCAAAATGACATGAAATTTCAATTGCATAATTCAATCATCGAAATATGCCATATAATACTATGGGAAGTTTTAAACTAACGATATTAAACTCTCCGTTCCACTCATTGGCTTGATTTTTATTTTCTCTCTATATATAGTTCATTTTATATTCCATATTTGTAAACTATTTTCTTTGGATCATTGTAGGCCTTCATGTTTCCTTGAAATTGCGTTTATTATTTTGGATGGTAAAGTCCATATAATATTTTGGTTTCAAAGTACAACATATTTTGAGTTTATATTATTCTCTCTTTTCCCTGTAGATAAGTAAGAATTAGTTTATATAATGTTTTTCAATTTAACATTCTTAATTTATGTCTATATGTGCATTATAGTTTGATCTCTTCTAATCGTTCTATCATTTTTATCTAAATTTTAGAATGAAGATCCTCATTTCTACATGATTCATATGTATATTTCCAGTTTACCCCTCTAAAGTTCCTCATTTAATAAGTTTTAATATATTCAGCTGTAACAACATGCCTCTTTTACTAACCCATTTATTAATTTTACTCGTTGTATTTAATTCAGTTTTATTTCTCACTGAAGCTAAAACCATCAATAAGAAGGAGTTTCTTTTCTCTAATTAGAAATAAAATCTCTACTTTCTTTGTTTTTATATTTCATTATACTCTCTTTTATCTCAAGTTTCACGAGAACTCGAAATGACATCTAATTTGAATTGCAAATTAAATCTTCAGAAATGTTCAAATAATACAGTGATAAGTTTTTAATTTTGTTGATATCAACTCTATTTCCCTATCAATTCACTTAATTTTTTCTTACTCTATGTTTTATTCAATTTTTAAACACCATATCTACAAAAAAACTTTAATCATAATAGGTTTTCGCTTTTTTTCAATTGTCATTTATTATCCCCGAAGACAACTATATAATATTTTTTTCTCCATTTCTCCATATATAAGTAAGTTTGCAGAATTTATCTTACTTTTTTATTTTAATAAATTATGTCTAGACCATGAATCTATATGCATAATTAAAATACAGATGGTGATTTCATTTTGCTGATTAGTTGCTTCTCAAAGAACATCCTACGCTATTAAACCAATTTATGATTTTTTTTAATTAGTAGGTTTATTTTTGGTTCTTTTGTTCTTCGAATACACACAATGTAATTGCTGGCTGCATCGAGAATATAGAAGATTGAAAGTTAAATTCTTTATATTGCATCTGTTTAAAATCTACGAATGTCATCTATGTTGTGCTCAAATAATAAAAGAAATCAATTAGAATTTGGCAATTTAATAACTTTTGGTCTAAAATTTCTAATTAATTAATTTTAATAAATTCATCAGTGGCAGTTATTCCTATCTTTTCCTCTTGATTAGGGAGGGAGAATCAGTTCGGATAAATTGGATAAAGATAAATAACATTTTCTTAATTAGAATAGAGTTGAAGAGAGAAGACTTAAACAATTGATTCATCCTTTATAAAATCAATTTACTATCAAAAAAAGATGATAGGGGTAATTTTTTCTTCTTATATTCGATAATTTTAATGATGTCTTTAGAAGGATTAGGATCTTATATCTTGTTGAAGGTTCAAAATAAGGTATGCAATTATGTATCTAATCAAGTTATTTATTTATTTTTTCAAACAAAAACTAATATCAATATTTTTTTACTTTTAGACTGAAGTGACAAAAAAGGAAAATAATGAAAACAATTCTAAATGAAATGAAGTGTAATAGTGGAAATTTTTGCGATAATTTTGGCTAAAAATTTAGTACAAGTTAAAAGTTTCTTCCTTTATCTAATATTGAATTTTATGGAAAATTTCTCAACTTTCATTCTCATTAACTAGACCACTCCCTTTTAACTCTTCCCTTTAATTAGTTTACGAATTTTGCATTAAACTATTCCATATAATTTTACATATCTATGCACTTCAATGCCTCAAAAAATATATTATTTTCCCAATCTAAAATAAATTCTATGATCTTTTCTTCCGTTCCTTCACCTTTTTTTTCACTTTAATATCGAGCTTCACACAAACTTAAAAGGACATCATAATTTCTACTATGTATATTTAAGTTGGATCTCTAGTCCATTTGATTCATTCTTTCATTTCACTTACTTGTTAATCTTGATTCCTCTAGGTCTCGAAATCATGTCATAAATTTAATTACACAATTCAACCATCACAAATGGTCACATAATTTGGTTGCAATTTGGATGTGTACATAGAGGATATTTAACTTTCTTTCCAAATCAATTAACTAGAATTGTTATTACTATTCACAATTCATTCTTTATGTTCCATCTATATAAACAATTCTCTTTGAATTATCTCAATTTTTTTTTAAAATGGTACTTTATATACAACAAATCATTGAGATAACATGTCCCATGTCAATAAACGTTCGAAAGCAAGTTTCGAACTTGTGACCTCTTGCACCAAAGCCGAATCATTAACCACTTGGACTATGGTGCTTCTCAAATATTCACTTTTTATTGAACTTATATTCAAAGAAAAGTCTGTACAATATTTAGAATCTAAAGCATAACATGTTGATATTTTATTTTTTGTCTTTTTATTTGCTAAAATAAGTATTTAGAATCTAAAGAGAAATGTATTTTGATAATTTAAAGACAAGTCTGTACAATATTTAAAATCCAAAGAGAAATGTATTTTGGAATCACCATTACAATTACTGATATCACATTTTAACTATTTCAGTTTATATAACTTTAGAATATCGTGTGCGTAGCACGGGTTGCACTCGCAACATTATATATACATGTATCATATACATATACATGTGTATCATATACATATATGTGTGTGCATGCATGTGTGAAATAGCGATCTATGTAAGGTATAACATGTTCGTGTATAAGTGCAAGGATATACACAATAAGATATGTTAGCTCATCTAATATGCAAATATATTATCTAGATGTATGTTTATATGACTTATTCATGTATGCAAAATATTACAAAAATATACATAAATACATACATATATGCATTTGTGTGTGTATATATTGATATTCTATTTTAAAATTATTTTATGAACACACACACACACACACACACACACATAAATGAAACTTATAATATATATTATATTGAAATTTATTTATTTATTTTAGTCGAAATTGAAAAGAAAAATCAATTTTTTTATTAAAGTGTGTGTATATATATTAATATCTTATAAAATTAATAATACATACATAAACATATACATACAGATATATATATATATATATACCAAAATAAAATACATGTATGAACTTACATACATACATACATATATACACCAATAAACATTCACATGCCCATTAGATTGCTATTGTAATGATGTTTTATTAATTTTAAATTCATATATATTTCGTATGTAAATATATTATAAATTAATCATAAATTTTTTTTTTCTGGATAACCTCAAATTTAAATATTTTAGTAAAAATCTTAAACATATTATGATATTTAGACATTACATATATTTTATAATTAAAATTAATTTTAAATCAATATATTAGTTTCACTAATTATAGAAATTATTTAAATTATATAAAATTTTAATATTTTTCTTTTCTATCGATTGTGATTTTGAGTACAAATTTAATTTTAAGAAATTCAAAACATATCTTTAAAACGAATGTATGTATTAATAATATTTATTTATAGAATTAAATAATTTAAATAATAAATAAAAATATAAATATAAAAATTATTTTATTTTTGATAAGAATATTTTATATATAACCTATGTTATGAAAAGCATGCTTAAGCCTCGCTTAAACATCACTTAAGCACTAAATGCATGCACGCTGCTTAATTTTTTTGGAAAAAGAATAGAATTAAGTTAAGAGAGCCAATTGTGCTTAATTGGCGCTTACCGTACTTTGCTTAAATTTAAGAAATGATTAAAAACTACTATACAAACAATATATTATTTTTAAAGTAATAAGAAAGAAGATTATAACATAAAAGCGACACTTCCAAGTAAAGTTTCCTCATTTTCTATCATATTGAGTTGATGGATGGTGGGTTGTTCTTATGTTAAGGTATGACTATTTATTAGACAAACATGCTTTGTTTGTAGTAAACCAAATATGCTTTTTTAATGAATAATGAAAGTCAAATCCAACTTTTGCAACCTATGAATTATAAGGCGACTTTAAAGTAAAACCTTACTTCTTTGTGATTAATTCATGCATACATGCATAGTCATGCACTTATTATAATCTCTTTGTATAAATTTATATTGATAGGAATAATGTATGCTATAAAATTAAGCAGTGCTTAGGTGATGCTTAAGCAACATTAAGCAAAGAGAGACTTCTATCGCCTCGTCTAGGGCTTAATATAACATACTATATAATAATTACTTATACAAAATTTTAAAACCATATTTTATGCAATGTAAAGTTTAATATTTGAATTACAAAGTTTATGTAAATTAAACAATGAATATTGAATTAATTTAAAAATTAAAATTTATGTATTTAGTTTTATTCTGTAAACACTATAGTTATGAAAATGACATAAAATAATTTTATTTATTTATTTTAAAATGCATGAACATACTACCAGTCTAATTACGACAATGTATTAATATAACTTATTTGTCACCTAACTAATAAAATAATATACATGAAATAAATATTATGTAATATCAGTATTCAATAATAGATTTGTAAATTTACTATATTAGAAAGGCCTATAAGTTCACCTTAAACGATGAGATCTACTCCTTGAACAAGTTTCCAATCCAATAGAATGTTAGTCCCTGAACAGATCACCAGCAGCTATCGAATAGTATTTGTTTTACTTTGGTACATGTTTGAAAATGAAGGGTTGGAAGGAGCTAATTTCAGCCAGAGATAGTACTTGGAGGCTTTAAAAGTTCTCTAATAGGTGTGGGTTAAGATGCTTACATAAAGGAAATATTAGAGACAAGTTAGGTTCTAGATCCTGTTTTGTCTCTTACCTATACTCTATCCAAACCAAGCCCAACTTGTCATCACGTGGCCTCTCCCCATCATCGCCGAACCAACTATCCCTCGTATGGGCTTTAGACTTATAACTACCCGAATAATGTTTCGAATGGGAATATTGAATTTATTTAAATATTAAGTTTGATTTGAAATTAATAAATAATGAGACAGTTTTTGTTAAAAACGACTTGATTGTTAATGGCATTTTTTTATTTTTATTCAAATGATTTTTCCATAATTTTTAATTTAAAAAATAATTAAATTTTCATTTGACGTATTTTATGGAAAATGTTGGTATTTTTGAAACTTCATAAAATAAGTTAACATACCTATGTTATTATTGTTTTGTGATAATGTCATATTATTGTGCACGATGTTGTTCGTAGTCGTACGCGAATGTGATATTGAGCGGCGGTTACCCCAAAAGCTTTTAATGTTCAAAATTTAAACACATCTGCATGTAATCTTTTCATTATCTTTTCACTTTGACTTGGTTGCTTAGCATTTAAGTATTTGTTCTTTAGTTTTCTTAGCTATTAAGCGATTTTTTAATATATTTACACATTCACAGTACAACAAGCTTGGTAGAAAAGAAGGCAGGCATGAAATAGAAGTATAGATATTTCATTTTTCTTCTTCTTTGTAAAATGTATGAACACAACAAACTCTCCCATTTTAGTTTAATTATTCCAATAACTCCCTACATACAAAGAATTAGCCAAAAGTGTAAACAACAAAGTTATAGAGGTAGAGGGCAGCTTCATCATTTGTTTACATTCCAGTTGATATGGAGGAGCCATGGAGGAGATATCCCC
This sequence comes from Allium cepa, assembly GCA_030765085.1. Lineage (NCBI taxonomy): Eukaryota > Viridiplantae > Streptophyta > Magnoliopsida > Asparagales > Amaryllidaceae > Allium > Allium cepa. Next base: position 283,028,789 of record CM060935.1, read on the forward strand.
TGACGAACTTGAAACATGTGCGCATGGTTGTGTTTGTTCATAAAGGAGAGGAGAAGCTATATCTAATGGGTTTGATTAAATAATGGGCCTTGTGCATTCTTAGGCCTGATTCATAAGTGGGTGCATTGGAGCTAGCGTGCAAAGATGAGGGAGAAGATTGTATGTATTTTATGTTGTGTAAGATTGCATGCAGGCATGAGCAGGTAGGATGGAGGGGAGAGGTACTGTTCTTTGTTTGTTGGGATTGTTTGTTGGGCCGTGGGCCTTGGGTAAGTTGGAGCTTGCATCAAAGTATAGGAGAAAGTGGTTGTAGGTGGCTTGGTGGAGTTTGGCAGTGGAATGATTGATTAAGCAGGGGTGTGTAGTACTTTATTTAGGAGGAAGAAGCACTGTTCATTTTGGTTTTGTAAGTTGGATTGAAGCACGTTGGGGTAGGCTTTGCTTGATGGGCTTTGGGCCTTTAGGTGAGGATGAGTTTTAATTTAACTATTTTAATTATATAACTATGCATGTTAAATATAAAATGTCATATCTCATTTGTTTTAAATCTGGTTAAGCCACAGATTTTCGCGTTAGACTAGTATTGAGGAGTACAACATTTTAGTATAAATAATTAATGGTTTTAGTAAAGTATAATTTAAATATAAAATAATAATATTTTAATATAGTTACATTTTTTAAATAATAATGTAGTTAAAATAATTATAATTCATTCGTCATATCTTTTTAGTAGAATAAAACTATGTTTTGCTATAATTAAATTGAATAGATTATTTTATACATCTATTGGATCCCCGTTCAGTGCTTGCTAGTAAAAAGATGTTTTTTGTAGTTAATTAATATGTGGATCAGTTAATATTGGAAAAATGATGCATTAACTATTGAAATACAATTATTTGTTCTCTTTGATTTAAAAATAATTTTGATTTGAACGATGATATAAAAGTGACTTTGGAATCTTTAATGAGCTTTTATTTAGAAATAGTTTTTGCATATCTCTTTTTTTACTTTAACCCTTTTTGTTAGTCTTTTCAAACAAATGTAGAAATGTTTTAAAAAGTATTTTCAGAAGTATTTAAATTATAGAAATGTTAATACAATACGTATTATACATAAAATAAGTTTATCTCTTAATATAGTGATTGTTTTTAAAGAAGCTGGAAATATTTTTGAAAAATATTCATGAAATGCTTTGTTTAAAATGTTGTATGGAAAGGAAGATTTATAAAATTGTGCTTAATAAATAAAATAATATATTTATAAATGTTATTTATAAATGGGAGTTTTATAAATAATTTTAAATATTCATAAAAGGAGTTTTATACATAATCCTAGATATTTATAAAAAGAGTTTTATAAAAGTGATTTATAAAAAAGAATTTCAGAAAAGGAAAGTGGTATGGGTTTATAATGAACAATTTTTTTATATGACCTTTTTTAACCCAACTATGTTTGGTTTTGAAAGTGTAGAGTTTTATGAATATGCTTACACCATCGAGATAAGTATATGGATCAATTTTCAAAGTACCGAAAGTGTAGTGTTTTATGGATATACATATACCAATAAGATAAATACATGTTTTCCAAGCATTGAAAGTGTGATATCCCGGAAATTTGGGCAATACAAATTTAATAATCTGTGTTTTAAATTTAATTTAATTTGATAATTAATAATAAAATTTGGAATTTGATTTAATAATCATGTTTAATAAATATTTAAATTAGAAGATTTTATCTTTTAAAAGTAAATATATTGTTTTCTGCTTATAATATATATTTGTATGTATTGTAAATTAATAAACTTTGATTTTGAATTTAGTAAATGAATTAATTTTCTAGCTTTAATTCATATTTGGTAAATTGGAAATTTGATTTAAACTTAACATTTAACTTTTCAAGACAATTTAATAAATAATTATATGGTTTATATTAAAGGAAAATCTTATTTGTTTAGATTGATATTTTTAATTTATTTAAATTTGAAGTCAAATTTGATTAACATATAAGCTTTGTTTTATTTTCTTTTTAAAATATTGCTTGAAATTTCATAAGAAGTTTAAAATACAAATTTCATATGTTTTAATTTATTAAGTAATAAAAGTAATTTATAATCTCTTTATAAATTATTTAGAATTGTTTAATTTGATATTTTTAAATAAAAATGATAATACTTAGTTTTTATAGACATAAATAAATTTTGTAGTAATAGGATTTGTTAGTTTTAATTTTTACAAGAGTTATATATGCATCTATATATAACTTAATTTTAAAATTGGATTTGATAAATTAATTTAAATTTGGATTTAATGTTTTAAAATTTAATAGAATAAATACTTCAATATTTGTGAATGAGCTTGTATTCATATTTGTTTTGTTTCATAAAATTAAAGAGAGGTAAACTCATACATAAGAAATAATGAATTAAGGTATAAAGTCTTTAAAAAAAAAACAATTTGAATTAAATTAAAAACACTTAATACATGTGTAATCTTTTAAAACACCCATATAGACATGTGTTAGTCATATAATAAAGCAATGTGACAAATGTTTATAATTAGAACAAGTGTCCTATATTTATTTTTCTTTTTCTTTTATTTTAAAATAAATCAAAATCTACTTACATAAGCACATTTCCTCTCAATCTCTTTTTCTTTTCTATTCTTCTTCAGCTGAAATCATCTTTTTCAAACCACCTAAGATCTGCAAATCTTCCTCTAACCATATCAAAGCAAAAATTTGAAATCTCCTCTCAAAAACTCATCTGAAACTCATCTGAAACTCATATTATCCCTAAACCAAAGCCTGCAGTCTTCATCCTGTTGTAAAAAGAAATTTACAAACATGCATGCAACCAAATCTGGGAGTAGAAGCATGCATGTGATTCAGGATGCAAGGCATTTGAGTGAATCTGGAATTAAATTTTGAAAATATAAGAGAAGCAACTGCAGTTTAAAAAAAAAAAAGGGATCTGAAGCTTTCAAATTTAAAGCAACCATCAGATTTAAGTTCTTGAACACAGAGGCTCTGCTCATAAATGGTGAGTAACATTTTATTACATAATAAGCCTAAGTATAATTCAGTTGCTTGTATTCTCTGAAATTAATTGTGTGCATGCAAATTTATAAGCTCATTTCTGCTGTTTGCACAAAAAATGGACAAACACCTCCAAGTCGTATTATTTTAGTTGAGTATGTGTGATTTTCAATGATTTTAGATGAGTATGTAAATATGAGAAAAGTAAGGGCTGAAATGTAAAAGACACGCAGATTTATAGTGGTTCGGCCAGAATGTGCCTACGTCCACTTTATATGTTATTATCTTTCTTCTTCCAGATTACAAGTACAATGCGTTGTATACGAGTGTATGAAAGTAGTTTGAAAGTTCCTTCCTTGCTTGAGCTCTCAAACTTGTCTGCCATTGTTGTACCCCTGCCCCTCTATTTATAGAGTGAGGCAGGGGCAGGGGTCTTGGATGTGTATAGCTGCTGGTGGGCCCGGGCTGAAGCAATCTGGACTGGCAATTCTGGTTCGGCGAGCCTCCATTCGGTATGGAGCTTGGACTGGTGATGGAGCGGGATGGAGGTTCATTCGGTGGTGAGGTATGTGGTTGGCTCGGTGCTTGTTTGGACCGGTTGTGGAGATGGTCCGGTAGGCCTTCTGGTCCGGCATAGGGGTGTGAAGGATGGTGGACCGGTAGAGAGAAGGAGGTTGTTGGCTACCGAATGAGCATGTGACCTTAGTGCCGAATGAACGTGTGACCTTAGTGCCGAATGAACTCGTAGGCTTGCATAGCCGAATGAACATGTACTCCGGATGGACCTTCACTGCCGAATGGAACTTGTTCCTTTGAATTGCCGAATGGACATAGGAGCTGATGGAATGGAGGTCGCAAACCTGGGTGAAACTGACACTTCTCGGTCTTGAGGTCTTCTGGGTGAAAATTCGCCCAACATTTGCCCCCCAAAGTGGGGCACGTGCTTGCATGTGTCGCGCTTTGTTTCTCTGTGGTAGGAAGGCTTGTTTTTTAACGCCATGGGCTGGATGTTCGTATCCTGTTGATGTCCTGCAAAGGAATTTACAGTTTTAGTGTGATTTCCAATGACGATCGTTCAGGATCGAAATATTTGAGATAAAGTGAATCGTGCCGTTCGGGGCGAGAGACTGTGCCCCGAGGAGGTTTAGCATTATCGATGCCAGGTTCACGTTAGAGTGGGTCCCTGGATCGTTTGTCAAGGTGGTTTATCGCCAGCTCAGAGCATGCCTAAGGATTGTTCGCGACCCCGTACATGTGTAAGTAGCTTAGCCATTTCGTAGTTATCAGAATTAAATATATATTTAGCCGATGAGCTTAAAAAAGGATGTCAGAGTACAAATTCTCACGACGATAGGGTTAATAGCCGTTCAGAGCGTGCCTATGGACCGTTCGTGGTCGCGTACACGTGTAAATGATTAACCCATGTTAGTGAGAGATTTACGACTCATTCATTGTTATCATATTCTCTACTTTATTAGTAGTTCCTAGAGTTCGGTACTTATCTGAGTGAGGCGCTCCGCGTGCCCCCTGCTTCTGACTTTCGCTGGTGGAGACAACGTCATTCGGTGTTTGGTTGGTCCGGATGGATGTTTTCATTCGGTTGGAGGTTGGTCCGGTAGGCCAAACCATCTGGTCCGGTGGTGCTGCTTCAGTCTATATATAGGGGCTACCCCCCCTTGGATTTTCCTTACCGAACAAGAGAAAGCCGAATCAACTGACCGCCGAACCAAATCTTTGCCGAATCAAATCTTCACCGAATCAGGTATATACTCTTTTGCAGAATGGCCTTTACCACCGAATGGATCCGATTGCCGAATATACACGTAAGGCTCTTAATGCCGAATGGTACCGTGTACCGAATGAACTTGAGATACCGGTGCCGAATGAACTTGAGGCTCTAGTACCGGATGAACTTCAGATTCTATTTCCAAATGAACCTCAGATCCCATTGCCGAATGAACTATGACTTGTACTGCCGAATGAACTTGAACTTCCATTGCCGAATGAACTTTGTATTCGGACTTTGAGTGGAACTCTGGACCTATGTTTGCTTGCTTGCTTATACTTCCATTCTAACGTCATGTTTTTCACTTTTGTGTATGCAGATAAATGTCTCGCAAGGCGGAAACACGATCAGACAGACGGAAATCCAAGGATGGAGGAGAGTCTTCTTCTGTGCCCCCAGCCCAACCAGGATCCGGGCAACATCGACCTGTTCCGAGGTCGTTGGTGGACGGACATGGTCCACAGGAACTTCTGGTCTCCCCTCCCGACTGCTTTCCTAGCTCCCTAAAGGAGGAGCAACTTGACGTTATATCCCGTTCCTTTGGGATAGACAGGGCTCTTATGCTGTTACCGGGGGAGGGGGTCATGCCATATGATCCCCCTGGGGGGTACTTTGCTTACAGCCGTTACCATTGTATGTGCGGGGCTATTCCTCCAGTCAACGCCTGGATATTAAGCTTCGTCACTTATCTGAAGGTGGCTCCATTCCAGCTCCAGCCCAACTCTTATGCCATTCTGGTTTGCTTGTATGCTATCTTCCAGAAGAGATACGGGCGTGCCCCCTCCCACCGGGAAATACGATATCTGTACAATCTGAGGGGGTACAGGAAGGGGTCCCCATATATTAGCTTGGAGTCAGCTGTTTCCTTCAAGCCTGTTTTGGATTTATACTCGAAGTATAGTATGTTCAAGAAGGAGTGGTTCTTTGTCAGGGATGACTCCGTCTCTATTCGCCGATTTACCTCCGGATGTAAGTAAAAACTCTACTCATAATTCCTGTCTTGGCTGTAATTCACTCTCTTATGCGCTTTTATTTCTTGCTAGCGACAGGTGGTTTTGCGATTGTGGAAGATGATCGCTTGGTTCGGATGGCAGCAGAAATTGAAGCTATTTCCGGGAGAGACAGATCGGCTGCTTATCTGATTAGGAATGCCAGGCTCTTGTCGTATAATTTGATCCTCCCACATCAGTCCGTAGTCAAACAGAGGGACACGGCAGAAGAGAAGGCTGCCCAGCCTAAAGGTGGGGTGACAGCGAAGGGTGGCAAGAGGAAGCCCTTTGCACAACGTCCAGTCGTAGGAGGCAAGAAGCTCAAGGAGTCCGATGGCCCTTCTCCAAGTACTTGCCCGGATGTCCCGGAGGAGGAAGGTGTAGAAGAGGAGGAAGGAGGTGAAGTTGGAGAAGGGTCGGAGGGTGGAGGAGATGGCGATGGTCAGGGTGGTAGCGGTGTTGCTGCTCTAACCTCTGAGCAGGACCTCGAACTGGATGAGGCTCTCCGTCGGGCCTTCGGGGAGTCAGAGGGGGAGTCGGAAACAGAGAAGGAAACGGAGAGGGCAGAGGAAACCGGCAAAGCTGTGGTTAGCACTGACCCATCCTCTAAGGGTTCCTCAGCTAGGGTGACCCCGGCGATGCAAGGTGAACTTTTGTCTTCTGCCGATTCCATTTTCGATAGGGACTTAGAAATTTTTTACGGTTCACTTCCGTCCTGGAATGAGATCCAGGACTTATTGCAGTATCCCACTCCTCCGCCGGGTTTGTATAACAGATGTGTCTCCTCACTTTTCTTTCTTTTTAACTTAGCACATTTTTTGAATTGCGGATTATTGTATGTTCGTAACACTTGTTCTTTATTCCAGGGGCAGGCCAGGCGGGTAAAACGTCGGATGTTCGACACCGCCTCGAACAATTTAAGTCGAGGAGAGCTTCCGCGAAACCTTCTACTGATCGCACTGGGGACGTAGTCAAGTACCGCCCTCTTCTTGGGGTCATCGAAGAGGGCATTCAGAAAAGGAAGCGGAGCCGTTCCTTATTTGAGTCTTCTTCTGCTTCGCAGCTTCCTACTCTGTCTCCCCCTACTCAGCCTCCTTGTGATACTACGGAGGAGAGCACGGAGCCCTGCCCCCCTCCTCCTCCTTCCAAGAGATCTACTGTCATTCATATAAGGCGTCCCGATGTGCCTCGCCCCGTGCCTCGTGACCCTTTTGCCGGTCATCCTGATTTAGACCCAAGTTTTCGGGATATTTCATTTGATGAGACCACGGGCGAGCACCTACTTCCCCGCAACCCCATGGTACGTGTGCTGGATGAGGCCAAGTCCCTAGATCTTGATCTGCTTACTACTCGGGTAGTTACTATGGGGGACGAGGCCAAGGCTAATATTGACCGGGTGGCCGAAGAGACTAAGAAGTTAATGGAGCATCATGCTCGATTGGTCAAGGCCGGGGAGGAGATTGGGAGTGCTAATATTCGGTTAAGGCTAAAGGTTGCCGATCAGGCCAAGCAGCTTGCCGACCAAGCCATCCAGATCTCCCAGCATGAGGAAGCCTCCCAGCGTCTGAAAGAGACCATGGAGAAGGCCAGTAGGGCGGAGTTACGGAAGATGGAGGTTACCTGCAGGGAGCGGATTAACATGGCCATTACAACGGTGGATGAGGTTCGAAATGCGGATCTCGAGCGGGTAGAGGAGTTGTCGGGGAGACTCGAGGCTGCGGAGATGGCTCAGGCTGAGTTGAAGGAGGAGATGGAGGAGATGAGGAGGTCCCTTAGGTTGAAGGAGGAGGAAATGAGGAGGTCACTCCAGGCTGACTGCTTGAGATACCAATCAGAGAGGGACGTCGCCGTCGCTAAGTTGCAAGCTTCCGAGGCTCGGGTGAGGGAGTTTGAGGAAAATGAGGGGATGATGGATGAGATGCTTCAGGATATGTACTTCCATACTTGGAAAGAGGGCGGCTTGTCTTGGATGGACGATTACCCTCGGGTCATGGCCAAGGTGTATCTCCAGGCTTTAGAGGAGGCCAGGGTGAATGCGGGTAAGGAAGGCGGAGAGGCTTTCAACTTGAGCGCGGTTACTGCTCAGTTCTCAAAGGAGGAGCAAGCGGCGGTGAAGGAGGGGATGCGGCTACTCGCTGCGGAGGAAGCGGGCGTGCAGTTGGATGATGAGGATCAAGCGGCGGATGCTGGTGAGTTATTCTTTTCCCTTTCTTTTCTTTTCGTGTTTTCATAACTTGATCGTTCGTTTAATGAATTCCTCTTCTGATCTGGACAGGTGGGACTTCAGATCCACATGCTGGGGGCTCCGATCCTGCGGCTAAGTAGGCTGGGGGAGTTGGTGATGGAGTGTGGATGCATCTGCCATCTTTTTGTTTCTTTTTTATCACTGTTCATGTTAGTCTTTGATATGCAACTGTAATAAAATTATTTGCAAAGAATAACTTCGTGTGATCTTATAATATAAGCTGATTTTGTCATGTTTAAATGTTGTTGCTATCTTTATGTGCTGTGTGAGAAGTATAATTATGTATATGCCTGTGATTCCACTTGTGTTTGATGTTAAGTTTTTGCTTGAAATATAATTTCACGTTTTGCAATGTCAGTGTATGAATAAGTTATAGTTACGCATTTATGTACAAGAGAAGAGAGTACCGCCCTTTATGTTTTATTCGCAGGCGGTAGCTTTGAGTGTCTTGTGTAACTGTTCACGGGTATAGCAGAGCGCCCTGCTACCCAGCACGCAGGCTTAGAGCCTCATGAGTGAATGCTTCCTATTTGGTTTCCTGTACTTTAGAGTTTGTTATACAGGATAGGAGAAAAATATTTAAATGAAATGGAAATATAGTAAAAGTAAAACTTCCAGTCACGGAAGGCCGTCGATGTGCTTAAGTTCGTGGCAAACGGGTTTTGTAGTCACTTTCCCTAGCTGTGGGTCTTGGAGACATTTGTCACCCATCTTACGCCTCCGCGGGGAGTTTTCTTTTTTACCACAGCCGCACTTAAGACACATCGGAGCCGAGATCGCGCACGGTAACTACCCGAACCGTTATGGTCCGTAATCGTGGGTATTATTCGATTTACCGTGGCCGGCTAGCGTGGGTGCCGTTGGCCGTGAACTACCCCTGGCTGGCCACACCTTATGTTGGGGCTTAAAGTAGGTTCACGGTTACCGACGAGCCGAACGCCGTAATGAGCTGCCATCGGCTATAGTCGGCCTTTATGATGACTTATAATCGGCTCATTACAGTTGGCTTTGAGGGCAGGCGCGCAATGAGTTAACCCGCAGCAGAGGGATGCTGGAGCAAAAGAGTCTCATTGGCGAGTGCATAGAATCGTGGCGTACCTGTTAGGCCTAGTCTAGATGAGGCCGCGGTGCGTCTTGAGTGGAGATGCCATAGGATTTTGTTCAACAGAAAGGGATAAAACTTAACAAGTAGCCAAGACATAAAGGAACAAGTTAAAAAGAGACAAGATTTTTTAAAGTGGTTCGGCACGAAAATGCCTACGTCCACTGGTTCTCTTTGTTAATTCACTTCATATGGGCAGTACAAGTTAAGAAAAGTATCGACGGAGGTGTCGGATGTTCCATGCCCTCTGGAACACCTCTCCGTCCACTGTTGACAAAATGTAAGCTCCGTTGTGGAGATCTTTGTGAATTACATATGGTCCGTCCCAGATGGGGTCCAGTGCCCCGGGGCGCGGAAAGATTCGCCTGAGGACAAGATCTCCTTCTTGTAAGCTGCGATGCTTGACTTTGGAATTGTATAGTGCTGCCACTTTTTGTTTGTGAGCTGCTGCTTTGAGTGCTGCATCGTTTCTCCTTTCCTCAATCAGTTCCAAAGACATGAGGAGGAGTTCTTCGTTTTCTTCTGGGTTGTAGTGGATCCTACGGTGGGAAGGCACAATAGTCTCAACTGGGAGCATTGCCTCCGATCCATATGCCAAAGAGAAAGGAGTATGTCCCGTTGATGTTCTGAAAGATGTGCGGTATGCCCATAGTGCCGTAGGAAGTTCGTCCACCCAAGCGCCTTTTGACTTTTCAAGTTTCTTCTTGATTAGGGTTTTGAGAATTTTGTTGACAGCTTCAACTTGTCCGTTTGCCTGAGGGTAAGCTACTGATGAGAAGCTTTTATGAATTCCATGCTCTTGGCACCAGTCGGCAAATTCTTCGCTGTCAAATTGGAGTCCGTTGTCTGATACGATCTTGAGGGGGACTCCATACCTGCACAGAATGTTTTTGATCAAGAAGTTAATAATTTTTGCTGAAGATATTTTATTTAAAGGTTCCGCTTCCACCCATTTGGTGAAATAATCGACTGCCACTATAGCATATTTGGCTCCGCCTCGGCCCGTTGGCAGTTCGCCAATTAAGTCAATTCCCCATACAGCAAAGGGCCAAGGGCTGGTCATTTGAGTAATTTCGTTTGTGGGCAGTCGAGGGATCTTGGCGAACTTCTGACATCTGTCGCATTTCTTAACGAAGTCTAGGGTATCTTTGTTTAGTGTGGGCCAGTAATATCCATATCGGAGTATCTTTCTTGCCAAAGTCTGTCCTCCAGTGTGATCTCCGCATCCTCCCTGATGGATGTTTGTTAATATCTCCTTGGCTTCCCTTCCGGCGACGCATCTTAATAAGGGGCTAGAGAAGCCACGCCGGTAGAGGATGCCTTCTTGTATTGTGTAGTGGGGAACTTTTCTCAAGATCTTCTTGGCTTCGTCACGCCTGTCGGGTAGTATGCCATCTTGCAAATATTTCCGGATAGGAGTCATCCAGGTTCCTTCTTCGATTGCAGTTATCAGATTTACTTGTTCGAAACTTGGGGCTAGCTGCCTTGAGATTACTAGTGCTCCGGGAATGGTGCTGTCCTTCATACTAGCTTGCTTTGCAAGTTCATCTGCCTCTTGGTTTTCTTCTCGAGGAATGTGTTTGATTAGATAATGGTCCAATCGATCGAGCAGCAGTCTGGTTTTCTTTAGGTATGCTGTGAGCCGTTCTCCTCGAGTCTGGAATTCTCCTAGTACCTGGTTTACGATAAGCTGAGAATCACTATGAATACATAAGGAATTGATCCCAATTTCTAGGGCCAGTTCCAATCCCGCTATTACTGCTTCATATTCAGCATCGTTATTAGTGGCCGTGAACTCCAATCTTAATGCATAGTACAACTTTCTTCCCCTGGGGGTGACGATCACAATACCTGCCCCCGAGCCTTGTTCGTTCGATGCTCCGTCTGCAAAGAGGTTCCACTTGATGTTTTTTGCTACTTCGGATTGTTCCTTGCCTTCGTTGGTAGTGAATTCGGCAATGAAATCAGCCATGGCTTGTCCTTTGATAGCGGTGCGGGGATGGTAGGTGATATCATACTGACTTAGTTCGATGCACCATTTGAGGAGTCGCCCAGAAGTGTCAGGACGATGGAGCACTTGTCTTAGTGGTTGATCGGTTAGAACCCTGATGGAGTGAGACTGGAAGTAGTGTCGCAGTTTCCGTGACGCGATCAATAAACAATATGCTAACTTCTCAAGTTTAGGATATCTGGCTTCTGCCCCCGTAAATCTCTTGCTTACAAAGTAAACCGGACGTTGTGTGCGGTCTTCTTCTCTTACCAAGGCGGCGCTTAGAGCATGGGATGATACAGCGAGGTATAGGTATAACACTTCACCTTCATTTGGAGTTGAGAGTACTGGTGGTCTCTGAAGGTGTTCGATTAGGTTGAGGAAGGCTTTTAAGCATTCGTCGGTCCACTCGAACCTCCCTTTGTCTTTCTTGAGTGCTTCGAAGAAAGGGACACACTTGTCAGTTGCCTTGGAAATGAATCTGCTTAGGGCGGCCACCTTTCCGTTTAGGCTCTGCATTTCTTTTCGAGTGGAAGGTATCCTTATTTCTTTTAAAGCTCGGATTTGTTCAGGGTTTGCTTCGATTCCTCTGGCGTGGACGATGAATCCTAAGAATTTTCCCGATGATACTCCGAAGGAGCACTTTAGAGGATTCAGCTTCATTCCATATCGGCGAAGTACCCGAAACATATCGTCCAGATGGCTTACATGGTCGTTGGCTTTCCTGGACTTCACCAACATGTCATCCACATATACTTCCATAGTACGTCCTATCAGTTCTGCGAACATTTTGTTGACGAGGCGTTGATAGGTAGCTCCAGCATTTTTGAGTCCAAAAGGCATGACTTTGTAACAATATAATCCGCGGTCGGTGATGAAGCTAGTGTGGTCCTGATCGGGAGCGTGCATGGGGATCTGGTTATATCCGGAGTATGCATCCATAAAAGATAGGAGTTCGTGCCCAGCTGTGCTGTCCACGAGTTGGTCAATTCGGGGAAGTGGGAAGCAGTCTTTCGGGCAAGCGTCATTCAGATTGGAGAAGTCAATACATGTTCGCCACTTTCCATTGGCCTTTTTTACTAGCACTGGGTTAGCGATCCATTCTGGGTAGATGGCTTCCCGTATGAAGTCATTAGCAAGTAGATTTTTTACTTCCTCATCAAGGGCTGCTGATCGCTCTGCCCCCATGCTCCTCTTTTTTTGCTTTACTGGTACCTTGGTGGGATCGATGTTCAACATGTGGCATGCTACGTCTGGGGAGATTCCTGTCATATCGGCATGGGTCCACGCAAATACATCTAAGTTGTGGCGGAGAAAGTCAATGAGTCGATCCTTCAATTCCGTTTTCAGCTGAGATCCGATTTTTAATAGTCTACTTGAATCATGCTTATCTACAGATACGAATTCCATAGCCTCTGCAGGCTCGGCGGTAGCCTCCTCCTCTTTATCCCGGGGGTCTAGTTCATTGAAGGGATCGCTTGTGTATCGAAGAGGAGGGGCTTTCTTTAGTTGCTATGCCTCCAAGCTTTTCATGCAGAGAGTAGTCTCTGCATCTTTTCCTTTATTCTTTCTGCGGTTGTTGCGAAGCTCAGTTACATAGCAGTCTCGGGCAGCGTCTTGATCTCCTTCTACTTCTCCTATTCCGTTGTCTGTCGGGAATTTCATCTTCAGGCACCAGGGGGCTAGGACAATTTGGAAGTCAGACAAGGCTGGTCTCCCCAAGAAGGCGTTGTAAGCCGAGTGGTTCTCTATTAGCACGAACGTTTGTTTTCGCACCACGGAGCGGGGATGACTTCCTATTTCGACGAAGAGGTCAAGTTGCCCGAGGGGCATTTTTGCATCTCCAGTGAAACCGTGCAGTGGTTTGTCGCAGGGAGACACATCCTTCATTGATAACTTCATTTTGTCGAAAGCATGTTTGAACAAGATGTTTACGGAGCTTCCCGTGTCTATTAGAATCCGAAAAACTTTAGCAGGGCCGAACCAGGCAGAGATGACCATAGGATCCATATGTGGGTACTGTCTTCCTTCCAAATCGCGTCTACTGAATATGATGTCGTCGCTCTCTTTTCGTTTCGGTTGGCGTTCTTCTGTGACGGAGTTAACGTATCCTTCGGTATTTCTAAGCGACTTGCCGTACCTTTCCATCTCTGCCCAACTTCTGTCGGCAATGTGTGGTCCTCCTGAGATGGTAAGGACTACTATCTTCTCTTGACTAGAGCCACTGGTGTTGTGATTGTTGCGACTCCCTCCGCCTACTTCTGGGAGGGGTTGCTTTGAGTTCTCATTGGCAGGAGTTGGAGTCCTGTTCTGACTTTTCACATAACGTTCCAGTCTTCTTCTTCTAATGTGTTCTTCGATCAAGTCCCGAAGATGGTGGCATTCATTGGTGTCATGTCCGTGGGATTCGTGGAAGCGACAGAACTTTCCGGACTTGAGTGCGTTATCTGATTCTTTCTTGTGCGGGGGGCGCTTGTATCCGAGTTCGCCCTGAGTGGCTAGGTAGATGTTTTCGATTGTTTCATTCAAAGGAGTGTAGGAGTCAAATCTTGGCCCTGGTCGATATTGGCGCTTCTCACCCTTTCTGCCCCCAGCATTGTCTCTAGATTCATTTCTTCGAGCGTCCTTAGCTGCAGTGGGAACCTTGTCCTGAATTATCTTGCCTTGTTGCCCTGGCTGCCTCTCCGTAGCAGCGTCTTCAAGTCTCATATACTTTCCAGCTTCATGGAAGAAATCAGGCAAGGTAACTGGTTTTTCCTTAGTTAATCTTCTGGCAAACTTGGTGTCTGGATGCACACCACTACAGAGGGCCATTAGAGTGAGTTTTTCATCGGCATCTTGAACTGCTGCCGCTGCGGCGTTGAACCGTGTTAGATATTGTTGTAGCGTCTCTCCGGTTTTCTGTTTGACATTGGATAGAGAATAAGCATCCCTGGGTTGTTCCACATGGATGCGGAACTGGCTAATAAACCTTTCTTTTAACATCTCCCATGAGTTGATGGATCCTTGGGGTAGATGGCAGAACCAGGAGGTAGCTAGATCTGATAGGAATAGCGGAAAGCATTTACATAATACTCCTTCTGTTGCTCCACTCATGAGCATATGCTGGGTGTATCTCTGCAGGTGTACGATGGGGTCGGAAGTTCCTTTGTAAGGTTCCATGGTTGGCATTTTCCATTCCCGGGGAGTGATGGCAGTTTCGATATTTCGGGTAAAGGGACTGGTGACCCTAGCGCCTATTCCTCGGTCCCTTTGCTCCCGTTGGACACATTCTCTGAATAATCGTGCCATCCGCTCGTCAGAACTTGGAGCGGACAAAAATGAGCTCGGTTCTTCCCTGCGGGATCTATCTCGCCCAGATGACCTGTAGGGATGGTACAGTCTATCACCTCTAGCATTATCCAGTGGTTGTCTTTGGCTGCTTGGATGCACGCTAGGACCAGCTACAGTTGCCCCCTGCCTTGATCTTCCCCTGTGGGGTTCTGTTTCGAGCACATCCATGGGGTCAACTTCGGGCTGGGTTCTAGCTCGGCTCCGTTCAGCGGGGTTTCTATGATTAGGTGGCATGACTGGCTCAGCTACATCCGACCCTCGCCTGGTGCCTCCCCCGCTAGGTTCGGTTCCAAGGGCTTCCTCGAGTCGGAATTCGGGCTGAGTCCGGGCGCGGCCCCTATCATCGTTTTTCCTGTTGATAGCTTGTTCGAAGAGTGAAGACCTTTGTTGCCTCCGGGATCCTCCGGATTGGGATTCACCCCATGACTCAGTGTTGCGGTTGGACTCTTCAGCGTCCCTTAAGCGTGTCATGAGTTGGTCCACCAAAGTTTCTTGTTGGGATGTGAAGCGGTTAGTTACTTCAGCCACAACCCTGTCCAGATCTGCCCTAGTGATTGGTTGTTCCGTTGCGGGACCAGTTGGATTTTCCTGATTTTCATCTGGTACTGCTGTTGAAGTGGGCTGACCTGTGATTGCTGGATCTGGAAGGCTGCTAGTTGCGATGTTCTTTCCTTTGTTAACATCCCTTCTCTGTTTGGAAGGCATGATTTCTAAGCAACGAGTGATGTCGTTAGGAAAAAGGTTGAGTGGGAGAAGATGAAGTTTGAGTTCAGCTCTCAGTGAAAGCACCAAAAATGTTTGCACAAAAAATGGACAAACACCTCCAAGTCGTATTATTTTAGTTGAGTATGTGTGATTTTCAATGATTTTAGATGAGTATGTAAATATGAGAAAAGTAAGGGCTGAAATGTAAAAGACACGCAGATTTATAGTGGTTCGGCCAGAATGTGCCTACGTCCACTTTATATGTTATTATCTTTCTTCTTCCAGATTACAAGTACAATGCGTTGTATACGAGTGTATGAAAGTAGTTTGAAAGTTCCTTCCTTGCTTGAGCTCTCAAACTTGTCTGCCATTGTTGTACCCCTGCCCCTCTATTTATAGAGTGAGGCAGGGGCAGGGGTCTTGGATGTGTATAGCTGCTGGTGGGCCCGGGCTGAAGCAATCTGGACTGGCAATTCTGGTTCGGCGAGCCTCCATTCGGTATGGAGCTTGGACTGGTGATGGAGCGGGATGGAGGTTCATTCGGTGGTGAGGTATGTGGTTGGCTCGGTGCTTGTTTGGACCGGTTGTGGAGATGGTCCGGTAGGCCTTCTGGTCCGGCATAGGGGTGTGAAGGATGGTGGACCGGTAGAGAGAAGGAGGTTGTTGGCTACCGAATGAGCATGTGACCTTAGTGCCGAATGAACGTGTGACCTTAGTGCCGAATGAACTCGTAGGCTTGCATAGCCGAATGAACATGTACTCCGGATGGACCTTCACTGCCGAATGGAACTTGTTCCTTTGAATTGCCGAATGGACATAGGAGCTGATGGAATGGAGGTCGCAAACCTGGGTGAAACTGACACTTCTCGGTCTTGAGGTCTTCTGGGTGAAAATTCGCCCAACATCTGCTACATATAGATGAATGTTTGGAGTATGCAAGTTGTTGTGAATTGTTTTACTGTGTATGGTATCCCAGGCTCAGAAATTTGTTAAATTCATCCCTTTTGATTTAAATCATTGTAGAGCTTAAGATTAAATCAATATGGTGTTGTGATATGAGTTTAAAGTTTAAAATTTTATAAAAAAAAATTCTGTAGTGGTCTCTGAATTATTAATATAACAGAGCACACTGAATATAAGTAGGAATTTGATTTTCTAGAATCATTAATTTAAGTTGATAAACTGATTACACTATCTAAAATTTGAATTTTAAAACTAAAATTAGGATTTTTAGTTTGGAAATGAATGAGCATTACTGCTTTTTCTAGAAAACCTGTTTTGAGTCGAGTCTGTCAATTTAGGAAGATTTGGTGGCCATGGTTTCTTCTGATGATCGAATATTGATCGAAGTTTATAGGAAAAATAATAGATGGTGGATTAAAGCAGTATGGCAAAGGTGATTTGGGTTTGGAATTTTGAACCCTAGTTTTTTCTGTATTTAATAGATTTGATCACTGTGATCAAATTGTGTGACCGAGTTCTCTCTGATTCGAGTTGAGGATAGTAGGGGTATGGAGGAGATTGTGACCGAAATTAGAGATCTTCTGATGATCGGAAATAGGAGATTGAGGCAAATTTCTGTAGCGACATTTGCTACTGTTTGAGCTTGAATGCTCGATTTCAAATTAGGCGTTCTGCGTTCGAATCGAAGATCGGAATAGCTTTTGATGATGAGCAGGGACTTGCGTGGGGGATCGTGAGGGATCGGAGGTGGACGCTGCGGTGGTGCAGGTGCACGATTTTGATGGGTGTCAGCTGTTTCTTTTTGGGGAAGGAGAAGCTCGTGTCGTATCGTGTACTTTTGTGATGAGCTCGAAGTATTTGGATGTTAGACTCGAAGTAATGGGTCTGGGAACTCGAAGAAAGTGATGTGAGGCTCGGGTTTTAGTTTAGTTACAGGTTTTGGTAACCTGTAGAACAGGTTTGTATAAACCTGTTTATATTTGAAGTTTAAATAGATTTTAGGATGGAATTGTTATTCGAGTTACTCAAGTAGCTTGAGTCAGCTCGGGCTTATGAATGAAGTTTAGAAATTGTTATGTTTCAAATTTTAAAATTTGAATTTGAGATATAAAGCTAAGATTTAAATTAAGTTTTAAATCTAATAGATTCAAGTTGAATTGAATCTTAAATTTTGAAATGATTAAGCTTTTAAATCCAAATTTTGTTTTAAAATGACTTTGAAGAGTTATTGTTTAAAATATTTTAAAGAATGTGAATTTAAATTTTGAAATCTAGATTTGAAGTAATGTTTAAATAAAGTTTAAATTTCAATTAAATCTAATTTTGGATCTTGATTTAAAATGAATTTAAGTTTGTAAATTTAAGTGTTTAAACCAAATTTGAATGTTAATGTAAAAATTTAAATGGTTTAAATTTTAAAAAGAAATTTATTTTAACTTTTGTAAATTTCTTTTATAATTAAGGAATTATTATCAATTAAGGATTTTAGATTGATTTTAAACTTGTTAAGTTAATAATAAATGAATGTTTTATATTTCATTTAATTATTAGGTTAATTAAATGAATAATTAATTTATTTAATAAATTAATGAAATTAATAATTACTTAAAGTAATTAAGAGTTAATCTTAAAGGTTTAGGATTAATTATTCTTTGAATAATTAACTTGTAATTAAGAATAATTTATTAAATAAAATTAGTTTTTTATTAATGATTAATAATTAATTAATCAAGTAATAATGGATTAATTAAGTTTTAATTAACATTTAATTATTTAATTAATTAGGGGTTAATTAATAGATTAGTTAATGATTAATTAATTTGTAATAAATAATGATTAAAATAAGTTAATTACTTTGAAAAATAATTAATGAGTTGTTAATAGTTAATAAAGGTCATTAACTGAGGATTATTTTATAATTAATTAATGTGGTTAATTTTAATTATTAATTAGATTAATTAATTTAAAGATAATCAATTGTGAGTTATTAAGTATAATTACTTATGGAAGTAATAGGGAATTAATTACTTATTGTAATTAATTAAGTTAATTTGATTAGTTTAAGTTAATTAATTCATTTTAATTAATTTAAAATAAATCAATGGATGAGTTGTGAAAGATAATTACTTAATGTAATTAAATGAAGAGGAATTACTTAGAGAAGTAATTAATGAGTAACTACTATATGTAATTAATTGAAGGTGATTTGTTGATAAAAGTAGTTTGAGTATAATTACTTTGTAAATTAATCAGGAGATTAATTGGAAACAATTAATTAAGGGAAAATAATTATTAAATGGAGTTAATCAAGGGTGATTAACAGTTGTGATTTATATGAAGATTAATTACTTAAAGTAATTAATTTAATTGGAAGATGTAATTAGAAGATCATTAATTATTATAATTAATGATGTAATTAAGGTTGATTAATTAAGATTAATTAATCAATAATAAGTGATTAAAGATAATTAATTTAGATAATTAATTAATGAAGTAATTAGAGGTTAATTACTGTATTTCGATAAATATAATTAATTTGAGAAATTAATTAGTGGATAATTACTTGGATGTAATTAAGGGATAATTAATCATGGATGATTAATTAAAATGAATTATTAGATGATGATTAAATTAAGTGATTGATAAATTATCAATAGTGATATGAGCAAGTTGATATTGATGAAGTGATTAATTTAATTTACTTTAAATTAATTTGAATGATGTAATTAATTTAATTCATTTTAAATTAATTATATTTTGGTGTGGTTAATCATTGCTTATATGTTTGGTTAGTGTTGTTTGCTTGAATGATTGAATCTCAGATATGAGATAGATTATGTTGAGTGATTTGGATGCATTGGTTGCATTGTGATGTTGATATAGATTATCTTTTAGTGATAATATGGTTTATCTGATATGATGATAATGTTGATTACCTGTTGTGTATCTATGATTTATCTATTTGTATGGATATAGATAATTGAATTGTTTTAAACCTTTAAAACAACTTGGCCTTAAAAGACACGCTTTGGATTTCGATGAGACCGGGATCGGATTTGCTACACTACAGCGTGATAGGGGGTTCTCGCTTTGCGTTAGGTGGCGAACGGGAGACTCTTACCCCTACATGCCCCCGGGGATAGTATAAGGTCTTGCGGGGTTGGTTGCGACTCGAGAGGGTGGCCGTAAAAGCAAATTCGAGGTATCACTGTGAGCCACAGCGGGGCTGGGATGGTTGAAAAGCCTACCGGTCGTGAGCCGTTGCTGATGGTTGAAAAGCCTAGGACGTCACAGTTGGTATCAGAGCGTTAGGTTGAGTGAATACCTAGGCTCTGGAGTGGTGTCTATCTTGAGAGAGCGTATTTGTATTTTTATTATATATATATATTTATATATTTATTCTACCTAATTGTTGGGTTACCTGTTCGGGTTATCCAATATAGGCTATAAAGGTAGATAAGGTGGTGGGGTGTGTAACACAACTACTACCCTTGGTTGAAGTTTGGTGCTTGAGATTGGTAGTGTATTTGTCGAGACTGTAGACCTAATACCGTCTCGAGTGAGTTGTGCGGAGTATAGGATTTTATAGATCTCTGAAGGTAACCTGTAAAGGTTCGGAGTCTATCTTTGAATTGGATGAGTAGAGTTTGGATCTGTCGGTTGGGCAGAAGAGAATGATGGTATCTTGATATTTTAAGGAGTAGTAGCTGCGTGATGAGACGCAGTGACTATGGATGTTCTCGAAGATGTTTTCTTTGGAACAATGTAAAGAGGTGAGTCTGCTTCGAAGTTGTGACTGGATTTAGCAGGATGGTTCTGTCCGTTTGAAGTCCGTGTTTCTCGAAGAGCTTTGAATTAGGAAGTCTTTGGCGTTGGTGTCAGCAGTGCAGTTCGGAGTGTTCTGTGTGCCAGCAGAAAGTCTTTTGGTTAGCAGTTTTTCTGAAGATAGAATTCAGAAGTAGCAGAGAAGATTCTATTTTTACGATGGATTGGCCAGTTAAGCGTAAGCTGTTCTGAATTGGTAAAGAGAGAATAGATTTCTGTGGATTTTGGGCTAGTTGATCGCAAAAGTGACTTGCGATAGTATGAGTGTTCTCTTGAGCTATGGGAAGTTTGTCCCTATTTGGAGGCTGAGTTTTCTTTTAGACTGGATTCTAGGAGTAGTACCGAAGGTTTAGTGAAGTAGCTTTGGTTCAGATAGGGCATCTGAATTTTCTTTTATGGATCTATTAAACCATATTTCTGTGGTGTGTTATCCAGTTTGTGCTCGAGTTTTTCTTCTGCTTCAAATCAGAGTTGCGCAGCGGAAGCAGATTGGAAGTGCTTTTGTTTTATCTTTTCCGGATAATAGAAGTAAGTTGATCCTCTGATGTTTGTGGAGTATAGTTGGAGTTTTTGGTTTGGAATTGATCTTGAGGAGATCATTTGGTTGGATTGTTTTGGTCCAGTTTGTTTCTAGAGACATCAGCAAAGGTTGAGCTGATCAAGAGAGTTAAAAGTAGCTCAGGATCGTCAAGAGTGTTTGGTGAATAAGAGACGAAGGAGTTTGGATTCTGGAGTCGGAGATTTGATCTTGAATAAGTTTTCTCCGATCTGAGGAGCTATAAGATTGAGTAAGACTGGGTAAGTCAGCTTTGAGGTTTTTGGATTCTTTTCTGTGTTCTTGTGAGAATTGGCGTTTGGTTTTCAGGATTGAATTGCCAGTTTGGATAACTGGAATTTGATGTGTTTCACGTATCTCTGAGGGAGTACATGTATGGTTTAATTCTGGTTGTGAAACCAGCAGTTCAGGAGGATGTGATTGTAGAGTCAGACTTGTCTGTAGTCTGATATATTGTTTTGTTGGTAGATAGAGTTGGATAGGAGCTCTATAGTTTAATAGTATTGATTGTTTAGATTCTATTGAGTGAGTATCCCGATATTTATACCGGGGAAACTCGTGAAGATTTTATCCAGGTTTTTCTGGAAAATTAGATTTATTTTGTTTGAATTGGTTGCTATGGTTGTTAGCATATGTTTGATAATATATGCTTGTGTTTTAAAATAAAATCTTAAGATAGATTATTAAATTACCTTTGCTTTAAATTTCGGGGACGAAATTCTTTTAAGGGGGAAGGAATGTGATATCCCGGAAATTTGGGCAATACAAATTTAATAATCTGTGTTTTAAATTTAATTTAATTTGATAATTAATAATAAAATTTGGAATTTGATTTAATAATCATGTTTAATAAATATTTAAATTAGAAGATTTTATCTTTTAAAAGTAAATATATTGTTTTCTGCTTATAATATATATTTGTATGTATTGTAAATTAATAAACTTTGATTTTGAATTTAGTAAATGAATTAATTTTCTAGCTTTAATTCATATTTGGTAAATTGGAAATTTGATTTAAACTTAACATTTAACTTTTCAAGACAATTTAATAAATAATTATATGGTTTATATTAAAGGAAAATCTTATTTGTTTAGATTGATATTTTTAATTTATTTAAATTTGAAGTCAAATTTGATTAACATATAAGCTTTGTTTTATTTTCTTTTTAAAATATTGCTTGAAATTTCATAAGAAGTTTAAAATACAAATTTCATATGTTTTAATTTATTAAGTAATAAAAGTAATTTATAATCTCTTTATAAATTATTTAGAATTGTTTAATTTGATATTTTTAAATAAAAATGATAATACTTAGTTTTTATAGACATAAATAAATTTTGTAGTAATAGGATTTGTTAGTTTTAATTTTTACAAGAGTTATATATGCATCTATATATAACTTAATTTTAAAATTGGATTTGATAAATTAATTTAAATTTGGATTTAATGTTTTAAAATTTAATAGAATAAATACTTCAATATTTGTGAATGAGCTTGTATTCATATTTGTTTTGTTTCATAAAATTAAAGAGAGGTAAACTCATACATAAGAAATAATGAATTAAGGTATAAAGTCTTTAAAAAAAAAACAATTTGAATTAAATTAAAAACACTTAATACATGTGTAATCTTTTAAAACACCCATATAGACATGTGTTAGTCATATAATAAAGCAATGTGACAAATGTTTATAATTAGAACAAGTGTCCTATATTTATTTTTCTTTTTCTTTTATTTTAAAATAAATCAAAATCTACTTACATAAGCACATTTCCTCTCAATCTCTTTTTCTTTTCTATTCTTCTTCAGCTGAAATCATCTTTTTCAAACCACCTAAGATCTGCAAATCTTCCTCTAACCATATCAAAGCAAAAATTTGAAATCTCCTCTCAAAAACTCATCTGAAACTCATCTGAAACTCATATTATCCCTAAACCAAAGCCTGCAGTCTTCATCCTGTTGTAAAAAGAAATTTACAAACATGCATGCAACCAAATCTGGGAGTAGAAGCATGCATGTGATTCAGGATGCAAGGCATTTGAGTGAATCTGGAATTAAATTTTGAAAATATAAGAGAAGCAACTGCAGTTTAAAAAAAAAAAAGGGATCTGAAGCTTTCAAATTTAAAGCAACCATCAGATTTAAGTTCTTGAACACAGAGGCTCTGCTCATAAATGGTGAGTAACATTTTATTACATAATAAGCCTAAGTATAATTCAGTTGCTTGTATTCTCTGAAATTAATTGTGTGCATGCAAATTTATAAGCTCATTTCTGCTACATATAGATGAATGTTTGGAGTATGCAAGTTGTTGTGAATTGTTTTACTGTGTATGGTATCCCAGGCTCAGAAATTTGTTAAATTCATCCCTTTTGATTTAAATCATTGTAGAGCTTAAGATTAAATCAATATGGTGTTGTGATATGAGTTTAAAGTTTAAAATTTTATAAAAAAAAATTCTGTAGTGGTCTCTGAATTATTAATATAACAGAGCACACTGAATATAAGTAGGAATTTGATTTTCTAGAATCATTAATTTAAGTTGATAAACTGATTACACTATCTAAAATTTGAATTTTAAAACTAAAATTAGGATTTTTAGTTTGGAAATGAATGAGCATTACTGCTTTTTCTAGAAAACCTGTTTTGAGTCGAGTCTGTCAATTTAGGAAGATTTGGTGGCCATGGTTTCTTCTGATGATCGAATATTGATCGAAGTTTATAGGAAAAATAATAGATGGTGGATTAAAGCAGTATGGCAAAGGTGATTTGGGTTTGGAATTTTGAACCCTAGTTTTTTCTGTATTTAATAGATTTGATCACTGTGATCAAATTGTGTGACCGAGTTCTCTCTGATTCGAGTTGAGGATAGTAGGGGTATGGAGGAGATTGTGACCGAAATTAGAGATCTTCTGATGATCGGAAATAGGAGATTGAGGCAAATTTCTGTAGCGACATTTGCTACTGTTTGAGCTTGAATGCTCGATTTCAAATTAGGCGTTCTGCGTTCGAATCGAAGATCGGAATAGCTTTTGATGATGAGCAGGGACTTGCGTGGGGGATCGTGAGGGATCGGAGGTGGACGCTGCGGTGGTGCAGGTGCACGATTTTGATGGGTGTCAGCTGTTTCTTTTTGGGGAAGGAGAAGCTCGTGTCGTATCGTGTACTTTTGTGATGAGCTCGAAGTATTTGGATGTTAGACTCGAAGTAATGGGTCTGGGAACTCGAAGAAAGTGATGTGAGGCTCGGGTTTTAGTTTAGTTACAGGTTTTGGTAACCTGTAGAACAGGTTTGTATAAACCTGTTTATATTTGAAGTTTAAATAGATTTTAGGATGGAATTGTTATTCGAGTTACTCAAGTAGCTTGAGTCAGCTCGGGCTTATGAATGAAGTTTAGAAATTGTTATGTTTCAAATTTTAAAATTTGAATTTGAGATATAAAGCTAAGATTTAAATTAAGTTTTAAATCTAATAGATTCAAGTTGAATTGAATCTTAAATTTTGAAATGATTAAGCTTTTAAATCCAAATTTTGTTTTAAAATGACTTTGAAGAGTTATTGTTTAAAATATTTTAAAGAATGTGAATTTAAATTTTGAAATCTAGATTTGAAGTAATGTTTAAATAAAGTTTAAATTTCAATTAAATCTAATTTTGGATCTTGATTTAAAATGAATTTAAGTTTGTAAATTTAAGTGTTTAAACCAAATTTGAATGTTAATGTAAAAATTTAAATGGTTTAAATTTTAAAAAGAAATTTATTTTAACTTTTGTAAATTTCTTTTATAATTAAGGAATTATTATCAATTAAGGATTTTAGATTGATTTTAAACTTGTTAAGTTAATAATAAATGAATGTTTTATATTTCATTTAATTATTAGGTTAATTAAATGAATAATTAATTTATTTAATAAATTAATGAAATTAATAATTACTTAAAGTAATTAAGAGTTAATCTTAAAGGTTTAGGATTAATTATTCTTTGAATAATTAACTTGTAATTAAGAATAATTTATTAAATAAAATTAGTTTTTTATTAATGATTAATAATTAATTAATCAAGTAATAATGGATTAATTAAGTTTTAATTAACATTTAATTATTTAATTAATTAGGGGTTAATTAATAGATTAGTTAATGATTAATTAATTTGTAATAAATAATGATTAAAATAAGTTAATTACTTTGAAAAATAATTAATGAGTTGTTAATAGTTAATAAAGGTCATTAACTGAGGATTATTTTATAATTAATTAATGTGGTTAATTTTAATTATTAATTAGATTAATTAATTTAAAGATAATCAATTGTGAGTTATTAAGTATAATTACTTATGGAAGTAATAGGGAATTAATTACTTATTGTAATTAATTAAGTTAATTTGATTAGTTTAAGTTAATTAATTCATTTTAATTAATTTAAAATAAATCAATGGATGAGTTGTGAAAGATAATTACTTAATGTAATTAAATGAAGAGGAATTACTTAGAGAAGTAATTAATGAGTAACTACTATATGTAATTAATTGAAGGTGATTTGTTGATAAAAGTAGTTTGAGTAAATTACTTTGTAAATTAATCAGGAGATTAATTGGAAACAATTAATTAAGGGAAAATAATTATTAAATGGAGTTAATCAAGGGTGATTAACAGTTGTGATTTATATGAAGATTAATTACTTAAAGTAATTAATTTAATTGGAAGATGTAATTAGAAGATCATTAATTATTATAATTAATGATGTAATTAAGGTTGATTAATTAAGATTAATTAATCAATAATAAGTGATTAAAGATAATTAATTTAGATAATTAATTAATGAAGTAATTAGAGGTTAATTACTGTATTTCGATAAATATAATTAATTTGAGAAATTAATTAGTGGATAATTACTTGGATGTAATTAAGGGATAATTAATCATGGATGATTAATTAAAATGAATTATTAGATGATGATTAAATTAAGTGATTGATAAATTATCAATAGTGATATGAGCAAGTTGATATTGATGAAGTGATTAATTTAATTTACTTTAAATTAATTTGAATGATGTAATTAATTTAATTCATTTTAAATTAATTATATTTTGGTGTGGTTAATCATTGCTTATATGTTTGGTTAGTGTTGTTTGCTTGAATGATTGAATCTCAGATATGAGATAGATTATGTTGAGTGATTTGGATGCATTGGTTGCATTGTGATGTTGATATAGATTATCTTTTAGTGATAATATGGTTTATCTGATATGATGATAATGTTGATTACCTGTTGTGTATCTATGATTTATCTATTTGTATGGATATAGATAATTGAATTGTTTTAAACCTTTAAAACAACTTGGCCTTAAAAGACACGCTTTGGATTTCGATGAGACCGGGATCGGGTTTCCATATTTGGATATCCGAAAACCACATCGATTCCAAATAACGTTAGGTCGTTAATCCAAGTGGAGCGAGTGAAGACTCGAGGTGTAAGGGCTATACGTCAGTATAACTCTGTGGGTGATTCCGTAATGAGTTTGACGGAATAGTGCTTATAGATTCGAGATGGTGAATCTGAGTGCAAGGGTTATCGTCGTTAACTCTGAGGGTGATTCCAAAATGAGTGTAACGAGATAATGCCTTCGGTTTCGTTCGAACCCGGAACGAACTTGTATGGATTGAATGCTTTCAGAACATCGTCAGGTAGACGATGAGCATTCTAAGAGATGTGTCCTCTAAAGGTAATCGTAGCCTCAAGCCTCATCAACCGGGAATGGCTAAAACAGGGGAGGTGCAGCAAGGCTTCGTGGGTCGCACCCACTGGAGAGCAAGATTGATCCCTGTCTAGAGGTCCCTTTTCATTTCGGCTGTGTGGGCAGTTGGATGTACACCAACTGCGGGGTTGTCTTGTTCGGGACTGTCCAGTAAGGGATGGTTCCGGTCTTGTGTTGCAGGGGAGTTAGGGTGGCTCCTCGGTACGGTGATCTAGGCCACGTACTGTGACGGGCGGTACCCCAGTAGCCCTGCCATTGTATGGAATCCAAAATCCAATAAGTGCCAACGGTTTTGATTGTATTACCCACTTTTGTGGCTAGTAGCTGGAATTTAATAGATGTAACAATTTCGGCTATTTCTTATTTACTTGAAAACCCTAGACACTATTATAATATCATCAGATTTCCTATCAAATGTTTTGGTTAGCGTAAGGTAAAAACTTTTCCATGTTTATGTGTGGGAAGTCTTACGTGATACCTTTCTTTTAAAGGATTTTTAAAAGTTAAGCAACTTTAACCTGTTACTCACACCAGACCCATGTCTGACCCGGAGTTATTTCTGTTTTTCTTTAACTCTTGGGTACTCAAATTTTTACGAGTAGCCAAGGGAATTCAGGTTAGGATTCAGGATTGGCTTTGACGATTTGTGGAGGAGCATATGGAGCAGGAGGCTTCTGCGTATAGTTATATAATTCCGCTGTGTTTGGTATCTCTGAGTGTTGTGTTTGATTTGAGTTGTATAACTAGACAGGTGTTTATAACTGTCTAGTATGTGTTGTATATGTCTGTGTACTCTGATATTTGATGTAAACTATGTAATATTTTGTTATAAATATAATTTATTCGTTCCGCTGTTGAGATTCTTGTGTTGTTTCTTCCTTCTCTTCTTTCTATTCTCTTTTCTATCCCTTTCTTTCTTAATTCATGATGCGATTTTCCGGGAGTGGAAAGTCGGGTCGTCACAGAAAGAGTATAAATGAATAGTGAAAAAATAGTATACCTAAGTATGTCGTCATAAAAGTATGTTGATACAAGTACTTATGAAATATTTTTAATTAGTGAAAGGTTAATTAAAGAGGCTTAGGGTTGCTTATATGTTTACCCATGTGTGATTTCTCATGAAATTAAGTCTTTTTTGAATTAAATAACCGACTACCAAATCTTGACCAAATATACTCTGGAAATATATAGAAGAAACACGGAAATTATATGGTACAGTTATTTTCAGTGATGCAATATTGTACGTATAAACCCATTTTGCTTTTTTAGGGTAAATGATAAGAAAACCTATCCAGTTAAATGGTTATGAGGTGATCTCTGCTCTTATGTATTATATGTTTGTTTTCCATAGAACTATAGTTGAGATTACTGGAAAATATCGATTTGTATTGAGCCCCTCTTAAGCAGAAAAGTGTACTTGTATGAGATGAGTCAAAAACGTTACCGCTTCAAAACCATATACGTGTTTTATGCTTTGGAAGAGGTTCGTGATCTATTTTGAGATGTGGAGATCCATGTATGATTCCGATACATATTGGGGTATGGGAAACCATATGTGATTCTCAGATTTATTGAGATGCCGGAATATATGTGTGGTACCGACCCCTATTGAGGCATTGGAATCCATGTGTGATTCCGAGACCTTTTTAAGTTGTGACTCGTGTGCTGGTATTCCAAATGTAGCCTCACCAGCGGAGACGGCTATAGTTAGAAATATGATGCATTTCCATTGGGATTTAGCTACCTAAAAGGGTGTAGTCGACTCTATTCTAGAACTACTTACAGATATGCATGCGAGAGCGATGCACATATCCTACCATTGCTAGCGGCCAGCTACGTATTTCCTATGGTACATTCACTACAGATGAACGACCCTTCGGTAGGATTACTCTGATCCTCGTGCAAGAGGACCGTCTTGGAGATTCTAAGGGCTCTCCATTGAATCC
Organism: Allium cepa; assembly: GCA_030765085.1. Classification (NCBI taxonomy): domain Eukaryota; kingdom Viridiplantae; phylum Streptophyta; class Magnoliopsida; order Asparagales; family Amaryllidaceae; genus Allium; species Allium cepa. The sequence goes on from CM060935.1 coordinate 283,057,019, forward strand.
TACACAACTACCGGACGCACCTTAGAGGTTTGATTTATATACCTATTATTGTTGTGTTGTACACTCATTTGCAATGCAACTATTTCTTTTGTATTTTCAACTCTATATGTTAGTATAATATCATTGGATTTTCTAATATAAATGGTTTGGTTATCGTAAGGTGAAAACTCTTTATGTTTACATGACATGATCTGACAATGTTTTGAAAGGTTTTATAACAGTTGTAATACTCATAATTTTTGTTTAACATTTTTCAAGAAATTTAATTGGGTAGATTAAATAGAATAATGCAGTGAGGCATAAGGATGAGATTTGATGATTAACAAGGTTTGGCCTTAACTAATTAAATAATAAGATTGTTTTAAACTTCATATAGAATAGAAGAAGCAAGAGGGGAAAAATAGGAATAGTCATTCTTTTATCCCTTGAACCCTCGACCTCTCCTATTTCTCTCTCATTTTTGATAAACATAAACAACTAAAAGAAAACAGAAGAGATCAGCCATTAACAAGCTAAGGAGGAACAAAATTAAAAAAAGTTAACTCAAGAAAGATCTTAGCAAAATTAAAGCAACGTCAATTCCCCACTCCAAATCATGTCTAAGGTGAATAATAAGTAAACCATCTCTATTTCTTTGATGGGTAATATCCGATTATTTTTAATGGTTTTCGCCATGCTATGGTTGCATAATCATTTATTGTGTAGAATAATGATTTATAAAAATTTTATGAAATTATTTGAATGGATTTTGTGCCTAAAACCTAAGTTTTCAATCTCTAATTGCTTTGATTTTCTGATATGTTATGGAAAATAATATTTTAAAGATTGGTTTTTAATTTCATAATTTTCCAAGTTAAAATAAATATTTTAATTTCTAGCATTTATTTGGGTTCTAATTATTTAAAATAATTTAAATAATTTTTTTAGCTAGAAACTTTTATATGGTAATGAATATGAAAATTGTAAATTTCTTGGATTTTTAGGGATTTTTCCCAAGTGATTTCAAGTTATTATGAATTTATCATGCTAGATAAGCATTTCGATTAATAATTAATCGAGGATATTAATTAATTTTTTTGTATATGTTTTGGGAAGAAAAAATGAGTTGGGTTAGTTTTTAATAAAGTTTTGGGTAGAGCATAGTATTATCCAATAAGAGTTGGTAAGAGTTAAGATTTGGTAAAATGTAATTGCTTTTAGTAATAATAAATCAGTTTTCATGATAAATACGATAATGCCATCCCCCGTTATACCGAAGCTAAGTCACGCCATAGCTATGAGAGTTAACGTCAACACAGAGGGAAGCTTATGATAACTAATTAGGTAGTTATGGAATGACTCCAACTGGGTTGAAGTGGACATTATCGACAACCTAATATTGGCAGCATTACAATATCGTAATTCATTAAAGTGTTTAAAGTGGTAATGCTTCAACCATTGATGCCGCATGTTTTTACCCTTGTTTTAAATGACGCCACATACAACCATTTTAATTGTTTTTTGTATCAACAATATAAGAAGCAATGATGCCGCCTATTTTTAATATCCACTTTATATATTAGACGACAAAATAGCCAAAATGCCAGAAGTAACTGTTTTGACTTAAAGTAATAACGTCGTTTATTTTTTGTGATCTTTCCACGTTGTATTAGTGTCACATTTTTTTTATACTGCCACTGAGGCTTTATTAGCTGCATTGTCATATTTTTTTTGATTACAAAATTTTTGCTTTAGAAGGTGGATAACCTATATCGTATGTGTGTCGATGACCTCGTTATCGACATATTGTTTTATACTTAAAAGAAATTTAACTTTTGTCTTCTAACCTTGAATAAAGTTTCACATGTAACATGGATGTTGCATCTGTTCATTTTAACGCCAACTAGGCTAAGTATTATGCAAAGTAAAATAATGTTTTAAAAAGACAAGATAACCAATGCTTAAGAAGGTCGACCACATTATGATTTTGATAGTTAGCCATACGATTTATAATAATATATTTTGTTATCTTGGATAGAGGTTCAACATTATATAGTGTGACATAAATGCCATAAATTTTCTATATAAATGGCAGCGAGCCATAGGTCTTTGTTTCAATATTAAACATTAGGGATACTAATGCATATCATTTTGAGATGCTATAAGTTTAAGGGGTATACAACCTAATTGGGAACACCAATAGACATAGGTTGAACATTTGGGTTAATTATGAATTAGATCGATAGGTGACAGATTCATAGTTACCCTAGGAAAACTATGGGATGTGTGATGGATAGTCCTCATCATGTTGGAAATGGATAGCCTCTATATGGTTATTGTAAGGTTCATAGTCATCTTAGGAAAACTATAAGATGTGTGATGGATAGTCCAATTCATTTTGAATGAATGAAACCATATGTGATGTGTAGTCCATATAAGAAGAGATAGATAGTCCATAAAAATATTTATATGTTGATGAATAGTCCACATCATTTTAAACGAATGAAACCATATGTGATGGGTAGTCCATATGGGAGGGGATAGATAATCCATAAAAATGATTATATATAAGATGGATAGCCCACATAAGTTTGATAATGAAACCATGCAGAATGGGTAGTCTATATGACAGAGGATGGGTGGTCCAAATAAATACATATAAGATTGGTAGTCCATATAAATATAAGATAGATAGTCAATTGTAATTAAGATAGATAGTCAGATAAGAATTAAGACTGATAGTCTAATAAATTGGGATGGGTAGTCCAATGCATGTTATATTATAATCATTGTGGATACATGAGCATATTATATGGTTAATGTGTTTTGGTCAAGATAGTAGTGAGTAAGAAATCCATATCGCTCAACAGTATGGTCTTACTAGCTATCTATTTTTGGTTCAAGATGGTAGGTTATTACTAACACTAAACTGTTGTCAAACCCAAATTTTTTGTTTTTCTTCTTATACTCATAGTACTCATTTTAGTAGGTTGGGAGTAAGAGATTTTAGTTTTTCGGTAAGATGAATAAGTTTCTGGGGATGTGCAGGAGGCAATCTAACTATTTAGGAGTTCTTATCTAATCCATTATGTGGTTTAGTCTTATTTGTATTGATATAATGGCAAGTTATATAATTGTCAGGTGTTAGACTTTGATCAACATCTTCATATGTTGCTCTTAGAGCATTTTATAATAATAATTTTTTTTTGGACATGGAATTGAAAATGAGATTATGTAATGAATATGAAATGTTAATTATGAAATGAAATGTGAAAGTTTGTTATTAAATTATGTTAAATTGTTTTGACATTGATCACGTGCTTCTGATTATTGATATGACTAACACATCCATAATTTATCACCGGAAATTAATATCATGGATGACTGTAGCATCCATAGCGCTAGATTTCAGGCCTTACGATGGGGATGTTACTAGTTGATGTCAAAGCATAGGTTTATGTAAAACTTAAAAGATTAAAAGATTTTCAAAAATATAATCCTAGTGAATCAAAAAATAAGATTGGAATTTGGGATAATGCTACAATAATGTACTTGTATTTTCTATATACTAGTATGTATTCTCCCCTCTATCTTAGAACATTTTTCTAGATCTTATTAAGGCTCGTATGCAGATTATGAGAAAGCAAGGTATGGAAGTAGGAAAAAAAAGAGTTAATCTTAGTTGAGGAAGCATTACAAAAAAGGAAACGTTCGATCCAATACCAACAGGACCTCAAGTCGAAAGGAAAATGCTAATCAAAATAATGTTAACGTAGATGCTGAAACCCCACTAGTAGATATAGGGGCTATGTATCAATTCTTTATCAGCCTAATGCAAGCCGGAGTAGCTGCAAGAGTAGTTAGGGGAATGCCGCAAATGCGAGAGGAGTTAATCCCGTAGGGCTGGTTGATAATAACCATGCTAATATGAACCAAGACTATACTAGTCTTTCCAGGAAGCCTTCTTTTGAATTGAAGATGCTATTTAAATGGCGAACTGGCTGTTGCATTATGAAAGAATTTTTGCTGATTTAGGTCCGAATGACGAGCATAAAAGGAGTTTTGCTTCGAGAAAGTTGTAAGAAGCTACTTTATTATTGTGAAACAAGGTGAACATAGGTGTACCAGAAGAGGAATTGACTCGGGCAATATTCCAAAGGAGATTCGAAAAAGGATTATTATTCGAGGTAGCCAAGTCCACCATGCTTAGGAAGTTCATGGAATTGGAGAAAGGGAAAATGTTGGCATTGGAATACTCTGCTAAGTTTGATGAGCTATTTAGGTACGGATATGCTATAGTTGACACTGTGATTAAGAGAAATGAGAAGTTCACCGGGGGTCGAGGCTAAAGATTGCCAGGGAAACTATGCCAGATCTCAAGGATCCACTAAATGTACTAGTGGAAATGTGTATCAGGAATAAAAAATGGTTTTGACCTTCGGGAAGAAGAAGTCAGTTGTAACATCCCCTATTTTGAGGCCCGAAGTTAAGCGCTATAGATGCTGATGTCATATGTAGTATTAATTTCCGATGATAAAATACAGTAATGTTATTGGTATTTATTATATTAAAAGGATATGAATATGAAATAAATCAACATAGATTTCAAAAATAGCTTTTCTAATTACATTTGAAATAAATATTTCATATTCAATTACATAATCCCAAAACGTTTCCCAGCTTTTGATCAAATATAATTATTACAAATTATGCTAGAAACGACATATGAAAATATCTCCTTGGATGATCGGAGTACTAAATAGATAGACATATTAGTTATAAATATATCATAATAGAAGTAATACTAAATTACTCCTATATAGCTAGCCTTGCCTTGAAAAGTCCTTAACTCTCAATCTACTCAAATTTAGTTTTGAGCATTCGAGAGTTTAAGGGGAAACATAAATTTCGAGTCAGACATAAAGCTTGGTATGAATAATTCTATTATATCTTGGTTTACTGATATTAAGTGAGACCATCCGCTTAGCAGAATGAGTTTTCCTTCACTAGTTTCCTTTTAAAATCATATCTTTTGCAAATCAAAATTCTATTATTAAACTGATTATAACAACAATAGCAATAACATATAAGCATGTAAATCGGTAATCAATGGACTATCTGTCTGAACGATATAGTTTTACAAGGTAGACTATTAACCACTGTCTAACTCGAGCTTACCTACAACACCCCGCATTTTTAGATATTTAAATAAACAAAATATTTATAAACAGCGAAAATGAATATCTTTAGGATTTTCAGAATGTGGCCTCGAAATTTATACCATTGTGTTCGTGGCGATTTCTGATTGATTTGCATATGTAATATGCCTTGAGTGGACTTCGTATGAAAAAGTTATTGACGTTCGAATCAAAAAATAATTATACATGTAAATGTGCGTGAATATTTGTTTATAAATATATGCACGTAAAAATTTCAGAAATAACACGCGTTTGAATTTCAAAATAGACATGCATCATGAAGAAAATTAATTGACATCAATAGTTAGTGGTAATTAATTAACATTAGTACGCAATGTCAATCAAATCAGAAATTAAAGGAAATTGATTTACGTTAATTAGAAACGTTTGAATTTCGAAATAAACATGTGTTATAAAGAGAATTAATTTTTCAATTAATGGAAATTAATTAGAATGAATGGACAATGGTTAAAATTTAACGTTTAACAATTTATAACGTTTAGAAATAGAGGAAATAAATTTATACGTATAAAATAAAAAGGACAGACATGTCAAAACTGACGCGTTTTGCTTGTTTTAAATGGCTAGATTTCAATCACTTTAAACGATCGGACGACGTTGCTTGGGCTCTCTATAAATAAATGTGCAGGGATAGCCTTCAAATCCATATATTTCCGAATGGGCGCGGAAGCCCTGTCACTTTTCTTTCTCCTCCAATTCTTCAAAAATCAAATATATTAGATTTAAGTTTTTTCATTTGCATTTTGGAGGTAGAAACTGTAGATCTAGAGAAGAGATGTCCAATTTAAGTTGTTGGTATGAGGTCAGCTTCCATCTGGTTTTTTAGTTTATGCGTTTATTTTCCTTCAATTAGATCCGGATTTATGAATCCATACAAATTCCGGTTTATGGATCCACATAGGGTTGCAAAGGGGAAGGATATAGATAATAGAACCGGACTAAAAAACAGATCTGGAATTTGGAGTGTTTTCTTTTTAGGTGACAAGATTTAAATTATATATCTTTTATGTTATGATATATAATATTGTTAGATTCCCATTAAATATTTAATTCAGCATTAGGCTAATTTCAGTGATTGGTTCTACTAACTAGTTATGTTCAAACTGTAAATTTTGCGAGCAAAGTATACCTATATTTAAATGTTATTTATATAAAAAATGAAACCCAATTGAATATAAGTAATTTAGGCTTAAAAGTTGAAGAGAAAGGCATGAGCCAAAAAGTGAGAAATTTATAGTAAATTAAGTTAAAATGAGAGAAATGAATTAAAAGGTGGAAAAAATTTAATTACTTGATTTGCAAAGGTAATTGCAAGAATAAAAGCAAGAAAAATGGAATTAGTGCGAAATAGAGACATTACTGTATTTTGCATTACCCAACAATTAAAGAAACAATAAAAGAAATATCTTGTAGTTACGAGCTATAGTTTATAGCATTATCTAGTATTAAAATATGGAAATGGATTTTTAGCATAGTTTTTGTAATCAACCAAATAGAATATAACTACTTCCCAGAATAAAAGAGAATAACACGAAGCATTAGAAAAATTAAAGAAGAATAAATATTCAAGTTAATTATTTGACAAATCTAGAAACAATAAACAAAAAAATATGACTAGATCTGCATTTACTGCATAGATAATAGAGTAAAAAGTAAAGCAGTTATTATGATAAGTAACTTACGACAGTAGAACATGGTCCCAACTTAAGATTGTTATATAATATAAGAGAACCAAGGAAAATTTAATATCATGATAAAAGATGATAGACTAGAATAGAAAAGAGACACATGCAATTATATCACATGTAGGTTATAAAAGAAAAAAAAAAGAATATAAAAGGGACAATTGCAAGTATAATTGTAACACGTAGGTTATAATTGAAAAGAAAGAAATGAAGAGGCTTATTTTATCAAACTTATATTTGGATTCAGTTAATAATTAAAAATCATAGCAGTGGCCCTTACCGGCAGCATTCCCTTTCAGGTCTAGGACTGATGGTCTCATACGTGGATGAGGTAGGGCATGCTAATTAGGGTAAATAAGTAGCCAAAGAATAAGAAAAGTAAAATAAACGCATAATAAAAGATTAGACGTAGGGTCTAATAAAATGGTAAGGTGCGTTTGGAGTAGCCCAAAGAGAATCAGGATAAAGAGCCTAACGAAGTAGTTCATCACAGATTTTAGTACAGAAAGAGCAAGTCCTACTTAGTTATTTTAGGCTAGAAGAAAGTACGAGACCCCAGCGGGACATGAGGATACTCTAGGATGGACCTCTGGGGTAGGCCTAATGAAGCTGCACCCTCGAAGGCAGATCTGTAGGTGTTCCATTAAAAGGTATGCCTTGATTGCTTTTGCATTGCAGGCCTAATGAAGCGGACCTTTGTAGGCTGTCAAAAGGTTTATGATGGAGTAGGATATTCGTATGACACTGTACTCTAGTTTGCGACCAGGTTATAGTGGGCAGGACCCATAAGGATAGTCGCATGCAGATATTATCCATCATCTGTCAGAGCAAGTTCGAGAATGACTAGAGTTAAACCAACATGCCAATGATTCTTTCACCATCTAGACATTGGATAAGGAGCACAACCAATTGGATGTTTATATTATTTGCAGTAGGGCACAACCACTTAGCTCTAGAAACGTCTTTCGATTAGTTGACGGGGCTGCGTTGGGCCATAGCCACGTTAAGAAAGAGACAGACTAAGTAGAACATATGTATCATAGGCCTAACGAAGCAGACCTTTACAGATATAGAAAATCCCCGACCTAGTTACGTACAAGGTTGACCTTGTTGGTGGAGCTCAGGGAGTAGACAAAATGATTACATATGGTCCTCAAGGTACACACTTGGTGGTACATTGTGGATGTCCGAGAACTAGTATAAGCTAGTGCAGTTGCAGTTTCTTGTTTTCATAATAGACATTGGAACATCTGCATTGTAGGCCTCACAAAGCTATCCTTTATGGATGTAGTTACGGTACGCTCTAGTAGCAAGACGATGGAGTCCTTTTCGAGGAGGATACGGAAGGGACTATGGGTGGTACCTAGGACCAATGCGGTCTTTGGGTATGTAGCTACATATATATTGGTCATTAGGTGTTGATCTACTAGGGAGTAGATAGGTACGATTCACACATAGAGGCGAGACTATTATCAACTTAAAAAACCTAATATAACAGAAAATGAAAATAGAATGGTATATGTAGAGTTATGCTTAGAAGTGTACATTTTTTCCATTCACCATAACTTTAGTTCTGACCTCCTCCTCATATCATCCCATAGGTTAGATAGATGGCAGAGATTTTCTAGCTTTGTGACACTTGTTTAGAAAGTGTTATTACCATGGTTAGTATTTACTTACTATTATATTTTAGTCAGTTCTACTGTGAGATATTTACTTTAGCTCTATTATATTTATCTTTACTTATTTATAGGATACCAGATACCCAACTCGGGCTTTAATGGGCTTGGATTTTAGCATTTTTATGAAAAATCTGGACCCACTGGAATTCGGGTTGTTACATTTGGTATCAGAGCTTAGGTTAGTAGATCCTAAGTAAATTAGGAAATATGAGTGAACGTATTTTTATTTTTGAATAAAATATAATATATTATATACTAAAATCCAAATAGTCCCAATTATAAATTTTAACATATGGAATTTTTTTAGAGGTGTATTTGTGCATAGTTTGCTAGTCGGGTTCGGGATGACCCAAGGATGTTGAGTCCTATGTTATTGTCGTTTTATAATGTACAATAAGCTATGTTTCGAGAGAAGATTGGTATCGATATGTTATAGCAAGTGGGAAAGTCCCTAGGGATAGTAGGGAGAGTATTTTTATTTTGGAAGGGTATTCCTAAGGTAGTAAGAAGAAAATTCACTTTATGTCTAGCCCAATAAAATGAAACTTTTGGAATTGATAAAATGAAAAATAAAATTGTTAATATGTTTAAGGGAGTAAATATTGGGTTTTGGAAAAAAAGGTATGAAATTTAAATTCGTTTTTATATGATGTATATTTTGATAAAAGTGAAAATCTTTTTGAAGAATTATAGAGCACGTATAGCTCTCTACTTTCCTTGTAGCTAAACAAAGATTTTAAATATAAAAACCTATATAGTGTTAAGTATCAAAAAGTAGGTTACAACATTTATTGTTTTAACAGATGTTTTTGTGAAAAATAAAGGAAGCATAGACTATGACACTATTGTATAGTAGGTGACTTCCAAAGGATTTTACATAGCATATGAGATTTATTTATATTTATTTTAATTGAATCCATGTACTAGTTAGTATTTTTGGATTGCAGTAACGGAGTTTTACGCAACATCTGTTTTGACCCAAATAAAAATGTGTTTCGAATATAATTTCTAAGTATAGAAATAAAGTGGTTTGTAAGTACATTTATTATTTAAATAAGTGTACGGAAATGTTTTCTAGTTATGAAGATATTAAAACAGTTTTGAAAATGAGTTCTTTTGAAAAAAGAAGAAGATGTAAGTTAAATATTAGGCAATTAATAAATTTCGTAGGAAATGTCTATTGTAAGTAAATATAGATTAAATTTACTTTAATCTATTGGAATGAAATGAATAATGATATAATTTTCTATGAAACCAAATCACAAATAAAGATGTTATGTGCAAGTTATAAGGAATACGTGAAAGAGATGTAAAAGGTATGGAAAGCTTCATATTTTGTATAGTCTATTTCGATAAAATATAAAATAAGTTCCTTGTAACATGAAATCCTCTGTTAAAGGATCTGCAGAAGGTTTTTGCGTTAGTAGTTTCTCATAAGAGAAAGTAGTTCCACTACATTAAGGTATAAAACCATTAGGTGTAATAAGAAGTGTAATAATTAGAGACAGCGTTAGTTAGGAGGGATGTTATAAAGAGCCTTAGTAGGAAAGCTAAACAATGGAAATTTCATATTTTTCCATTGATTATGTGCATTTGTTGCCTGCCTTTGTAGAAAGTCCCTATTTGTAGTAAGTTAGAAACTCCTCCAAGGTTAGGTAATTGGAAAAGTAGGAAAGTTAAGGGATTTTTGCTTAAATAATTGTTGTTATCTATTGCAATTTTTGTGAATTTGAAAATCTATGAAAGGAAGATGTTTTGAAAACATGTGAGGACATTTTTAGAAGTCAAGAAAAAAAAGAAAAAAAATGTTTTAAGGACAAGCAAGGCATGTTTTAAAGAAAAATGGATTGGTGAAAAAGTAAATAAGTTTTTGGAAGAGAAAAACTTAGTAAAAAGTTAAATTTAAAAATCCAATTTTTTCATGGAAAGTTGTAAAGGTCTTTAAAAGGAAAAGAGGAATAAGTTTTGAACTTAGAATTTGTAAGTTTTTCCCTCTAGGTTTGGGGAATAATTTAAATTCAAAGAACTGTAAAGATGCAAGTCTAGAAGGATAAAATGTTAAGTAACCAAGTACCTTTGAATTTAACAGACACTTCGAGGTAACACTTTAAAGGCAAGAATTTTGGGATTTGATGTTTCAAAAATTTAGATGCTTTAATTTTTGAAATGAAATGATAAATACCAAACCAAACTTTTAAATATGGAGTAGATAGGAATCATTTCCTAGGGGTGATGGAAAAAGTATACGGCTATATAGAAGATAACAGTGATTACTTTTAGTAGTAATAATAAAAGTTCCCATAAAGTGTGTAGGACACTAGTGAGAACCTAGGAATGTTGCTTCATGTGTGTAGACTATAGAAGAATACTTAAGTGATATTAGTAAGATAGCAAGACAAACGTGGTTGGGATAGGTAGATATTGGTTGGGGAAAAATGAAAGGTAAAGGTAAAGAGAAAATTTCCTCAAGCTTAGCTGCCTTTTTAGATAGAGACTGCATAGATTAAAATCCTTATTCGTTGCTGTAAATGAGACTTGGTTATTAATTTTGTGTACGGAATGGAAGAGATGAATAAATCTTATTCATCGTGAGTAATACAGCGTAAGTTAGTAACGATTAATAGGCAGCATGAGGAGCATATGAGTTACTTGGATTTCTAGAGTATGACCTTTTAGTGTCAAGGTGGATATGGTCCTAAGCGTCCTAGCCCTAGATGATAGCTGTGTTTAGCGGCTATATTATTTATCTAGTATCCCTTTGTAGTAGGACATGTTTTCTTTTTTAGTTATGAGATCATACTCCTATGTAAGCATTTTTTCTTTATTATTGCAATTCAGTATGGATTAGTATGATGCTGTTTTTCTGTGATGTTCACAAGAAGAGAATAAAAACGTATGACATAAAGAATAAAAGAAAATTAAAAGCGGATATAACTAAAAGAAAAACAGTAAAATCTAAAGAAAGCGACAGAAACGTCAATAAAAATAAATGAGAATTGCAAAAGAAAAATACATTTTTTTCCAAAAATTAAGCTTGGGAATTTTTTTGGAAAGGATGTTTTTCTTATGTAAACCTGCTTGGGGATGAAAATAGAGATTTTTATAGAATAGCGCCATAAGTTCCAAATACGGAGAAAGAGTCGTGCAAAAGTAAAACGGTAAATGTGAGGTCTTCCATTTTCTACCTTCTTTCTGACATAAGAAATCGAGTTTGAAAAAAATTAGATTTTTTTGAATTTCGAATATTAAAAGTTGTGTGGTAGGATTTGAATGTAAAAATTGTTGAACTACGCCCCTATTCAGTAGGAGTTTGGGAAAAATTGGATGAAAAATATTTTGAGTTTTCAAAAGATTGCATTCATATAAAAATTGCAAGTACATTTAGGATGTGTGCATTATATTTTAAAAAGGAGTATTCAAAGAAGAAAAGCATTCATATAGGAGGTACCGCCTAGAAATTCACGTACACATTGTTAGGAAATCAAATCTACAGTTTCGATGACAACAACTATACAACGAAAATCGAATACGCATATATATATATTTACATATACATGTACTTGCTAGAGCAACATCACTAAAAAACAAGAACAAGGCTCAAAGGACATGACAAGAGACTACAAGTCGATAGGATCAAAGAAGCACAAGAAAAAAGCAAAAAAAATGATATGCACAATATCAAACGTCTGGGAGCACAAGCCAGACGTTTGAAATAGTTTTCTAGAACAATAAACAGACTGAACCAGACATATGGCAACTGACTTAGACGTCTAATCTACTACTATATTCAAAAATATATATAGCATCAAATGTCTGAAACATATTCCAAACGTCTGATTTCAAACTCGGATTTTAAATATAAACTTCGACTGCCACATTCGAATGGACATCTCCACTTCTCTTCGCTGCAATTCTTCATCATCAACTGAAGCAACTGTAGAGCACTAGTTAGTGGATGCAACTACTCAAGATACCTATCTACAACTATGTATAGCATCAAGAATCAAGAGAACAAATCACCTAACTTACTTACGCTCTCTAACTACATACTCTATCATATATTCTTGCTCTCTAGCAATCTATACTTGTATTTCACTCTTTCATATATTCAGTTCCTCACAGACAATACTCTCTCGATATATATTGGAAGCATTTGTATTAATTAGTCAATATCCGTGTTATAGAACACACATTTGACAAGGACAACTTATTGTAACCATGCCTATTCTTCCGGGCGAAGCGATGGTGTTTGATAGTCGAATTCAGAAGGGGAGCTTCAGGACTGGACGTACGACGGGAGGTCCGAACCAGTACAAAATCCTGGTGTGCTTATTCCATATTTACATATATTAATATTGTTTTAGTTGCATCATATATTTTGTCCCATATACTTTCATATACTATACACGATCCACCCTCTAGACTTTCATTTGGTATCAAAGCGTGGTTTGATCAAAGTACAGTAACACGTTTTTGAATCACTTTAACATGGCAAGTATTTTTCAAGAAGGTCAATTCACAGCACGACCCCCACTTTTTAATGATTCTAACTATGCATATTGGTCAACACGTATGAGAATTTTTATGGAAGCTAATGGATTAAAAATTTGGTCAGCCACTCAAAATAAATATGAAGCACCTGACACTGCTATGAACACATGGAATGATGCACAAAAAACCGCGGCTTCTAATAATGCCAAAGCTATGAATGTTTTATTTTTTTCATTAGATTTGAATAAATTTTCTTGTGTCATGCTATGTAACACTATAGATGATATTTGGCGTACCTTACAAGTTACACATGAAGGCACAAACGAAGTTAAACAAACTAAAATTTCAATTTTACAAAATCAATTTTGATCATTTAAAATGAAACAAAATGATTCTATAATAGACATGTACTCTAGATTCCAAACCATTCAATATGATTTAATGGCACTTGGAGTCAAATTCATAAATTTTGACTTAATATCTAAAATACTCAATTCTTTAAGTCCAAAGTGGGAAGAAAAGTATTAGCTATCGAATAAGCTAATGATCTCTCAACAATGTTAGTTAAAGTATTGATAGAAAACTTAATGTCCTATGAAGCTAATTTGCAGGCAAGAAAAGAACATAATTCAGAGAAGAAAAACACATTACAACAAGAATACCCTATTACAACGCTCTTTTAACAACGGGCATTTTCTGCCCGTTGTAATAGAAGGCTATTACAACGGTCCGTTCAGGACCGTTGTAGTAGATGCTTATACAACACCCTTTTTACAACAGGCAATGGCTGCCCATTGTAATAGAATGCTACTACAACGGTCCTTTCATGCCCGTTGTAATAGATGCCAATTTTACAGCGTTCACAAAATGACCGTTGTAATATATACCAATTTTACAACAGTCCCATAGTGCCCGTTGTAAGAGGTTCGACCAGCATTTTAATAAACTTTTTACTTTCCAGTTATTAGAGAATCACCTGGTTCAAAGTGAATATTCATTTTTTCATGAAATAATGGCGACTGGCGACCCACCCTCATCAAATCCCTAATTCAAATCGCCTTCGTTCGTCGTCCTCCTCAAATCCCTAATTTCTAATTGCCTTCGTTCGGCCTCCTCCGCCTCTTCACCTCACCCCTTGTGTTGCTTGTCGCCCTCCCTTGTAATCTGCGCGTGTTAACGTGAAATGAAACCGGGCTTTTTCAACCCAATGGAGAACGCCTCCAAAACCACATCCAGCAAGATTCGAGTGTCGCCTTGTCAGTCAAAGCCCCGGCCTCCTCAACCTCCTACTGGTTCGCTATACCAATTTTCTCATACCCGTTCTTTCTCAAATGGTCCGGTTACATAACATTTGAGTGATAAAATCATGCTACTCTATAAGATATTTCCAAAATAAAGAATGGCCCTAATTGCTCCGACGCCGTTGATTGCTGAGGTGGCAATGGACGGTAGTTCTGAGACCGCCTCTACTACATTTAGGGCTACCATTGTTCAAGCGTCCACTGTTTTTTAAGACACCAATGCAACTCTCGGTATGAAAATCAGTCAATACAACAAAACAATTCAAATTGGGTGACCTGTGTTTTTATTTGAATTAATTTGAAATCATCAATTTGAGGCTTTGTAAAATTAAAGTTAGCTACTCCTTGATAGTCAATTTTCTTTGTTTAGCTAGATGTATACAATTGAGAATAATGAAGTTATATGTTTGGAAGAGATTAAATTTAGTCTAAAAGCGCTTATAAGCTAGCGTTAAATCTACCTAGTGAACTTAGGAAGTTGTCAGTGTGATTTTGAAAAGGCGGATTGTATTAAGTTTTTCATGTGTCTCATTGGTATTAAGCTATTAGCTTATTTTTTGTCATTTGCATCAACTGAAAAATTATTTGTATCTGCAGAGAAGGCGGAGAGATTGATTGGAGAAGTAGCAGCATATGGATCGCAGTTGGTTGTGTTTCCAGAAGCATTTGTGGGTGGTTACCCTCGCGGTTCAAGCTTTGGTGTTACCATAGATAGCCGTTCAGCTAAAGGCAGGGAAAATTTGCGTAAATATCATGCTTCAGCTATTGATGTGCCTGGTATGTTGTTTTACTACATTTTCCCCCCTCTTCTTGTTTAACCTTGTGCACATTAATTGCTGTAGAGACAACCCCTAAACCTTGTATTAGCATTTCTAAGGCCAAAGCATTGAAAATATTTACGGGTACAGTTTGCTAATAACAAATATAGGAGCTTTCCTTTATAGTAGCATGGGCATTCTACAATTTTGAAATCATGTGCATGTACGGTATTTGTTGCAGGCAAAAGAAAAGTAGTTCATAGCAAATGCCAATATTTGAATATTGTTTCAGCTTGCATCAGACTTACAAATATAAATGCAGATGAAACACTTAACACTCTTATGTATGCCAATTGTGCTCACAACATTCGAAATAAACACATTGTTTGTTTTTAGTACTATGTTGAATTTCTGTGTAAAGTTATTGTATTTATATAATTCTAGAAGGCTTATATAAACAACACGATTTCACATAGCTCTTTGCCATTGTTTTCTATGTTTTTTTCTACATTAAACTTTTACCTATCATTTCTTATCACTTATACTATTTGACAAGAAATGAAAATATTATAATAAGATGGATTATGCTTATATATTGTATGTGAGAATCTATTAGTGGGTGAGTATGTGCGTTAGTATGTGTGTAGGTGCTTTGAATGCATATGTATGTGTGTACTAGTGTTAGTGTGTAAATGCTGGGTGGTGTGTGTGCATGGGGGTCGTTTAGTGCGTGAGATATGTGTGTGTTTAAGTTTGTAGGTATGTGCTTGTATTTGTAAAGTTGGATGGGTAGGGGATGCGCATGTGGTTATGGTGATGTGTGAGTTTATTAGCTCTTGCTGTTTCTTTGCATGGTCTTCTACATCCTCATAATTAATTGAATTTAGTCTCCCTTCTAGATTCATTTACCTACTCCAGCATACATGCCACTGAAGTGCAAGTTATGTGCTGGAGCCTGACATCGATTTTATTCGTTTAAGTATTTGATCCCTGCCTTCTACTTTACTTCCTGCATGTGTTGCTAGGTGTGCTTGCGTGTGTTGATATGTGTGCCTGCATGTGTTTTTGGCAGTGAAAATTCTTTTTAGCGTTTGTGTTAGTGATTAGCTATGGCAGTGCGTGACGCAGCGTAGGAAGCGAATTCGATGATGTAAATCGAATCCGTCCAGGATCTCACACGATTAGCGGAAATAATCGATGAATTTAAGAATACCGAAAGGCCCAAATCCATTGATCACGAAGATACCGGACTTTAGCAATCTTCGACACGTTGATCATGCACGATACCCTAAGAGAAGATCTTCAATTCTTCGAACGTTGATCAAGCGCACTTGATTCCGTGAATTGGCTTCAACAATCGTTGATTCGAGCGCACTCGAATGCCGAAAGTGGAGATATGAGATAACACTCAACTACCAATTTAAATGGAGGCACAAAGCACAAACCAAATTTTATCAAAATTCAACAACCCTTACAAATGACTATTAACTATTAATTCGAAATTTATTTTAAGCATGGCCTATTAACTATTAATTAGAAATATAAGCCATCAAATTTTAATTTCAACAATCACTTCTTTGCCATAATCATATGTAGATGAAGAGGCAATTTGTGTTTTGTTTGTTTAAGCATAGCCTATTTGTTATAAACAACATAGACTATCAAATTCAAAGCTAAACAACATCATTAAACCACTTCAATCATTCTCATTAAGCATAAAAAGAGAGCATAAACATCAAATTAAGTTGAAGCTACATGATTAGAGAGCTTCATTACCCCTAAATTAAAGGGGTTTAGCCTCTCATATTTGTTATCATATGAACAAATGTAGCTTGCAACATTAAACAAGAAGAGAGAAAGAGAGCAAAATGAAAAGAAAAATTATTCTACTTGCATAAAATAAAAGAGATCTATACTAGAACATGAAAGAAAATAAACAAGAAAAGAAAATGCACATGTAATTAAAAGGAAACACTAAATAACATTGCATAAAAAAAAAGAATTACATAAGAGAAGAAATGGCTAAGTAGCCATGGAAAGAAAGAGAGCTTTGATTTATTTTCTAAACTAAAACTAACTAACTAAGAGGAAGATGGCTACATGAAACATAAGGGGTATATATACAAGTTTAAAACCCTAATTCCTATTTTTGAGGAATGCCCAAAATGCCCATGAGAAAGTGTGGAGGCCAAGTTATCATTAGCATGTTTTAATCCCCACTTAAATGTACATGAAGCCATTAAATCCATAAGCATGTGCATTAGCCTTTAATTTGTACATTAAGGTAGGTGGGTAGGTGGGGTCCTCCATGTTCTTCACTTTGAATTATTTCCATCTTCATTCCTTTGTATTAATTTTGTGCATGCATATCTTCATGAAACCACTTCTATTTGAGATCAATTTCCTACAAAAATATATACAAATTTTCAATTAATTTTTCTCAAACAAATATATGCACACAAATGACCTTTTTGCCCATATATGAAGATGAATATGCGACAATTTGGAATAATTTGAATTTTTGGTTTAAACAAGTTAAAATACCCGATATGATCATTTATTTAATTCAAATAGATTAAATATGTTGATAAAAATATGCACATTTACGTGCACATCAAATACCCCACACTTATCTTTTTATTCGTCCTCGAATAAAGAAAAACTAAGATAAATCTGTTTTCGTAGGAAACACCATTGCATTGAGCGTATGCAACATGCCGTTAAACCTCTGGGTGACCCCGGTAGAACGAGTGTTGTCTCTTGAGGGTTTTCAGCGGATACTACCCACAAAATCCAAATGCGTGATGAAAATATTTTCAAAATGCAAGATTTATTTACAAAGAGATGAATGCAAATTTTTGAAAATATTTACAAATGAAGGATTTATTTTTAAATTGACACGAATAAGTTAAATATATGTTTTGGTTATTATCTTGAAAATTTATGTCATTTACTCGTCAAAATTTCCAACAAAAATCAAGTTATCATAACAAATAGACAATAGTTTAACTTGTTGTTTCGGTTGATAACAAATTGTAATTATAAAATGGATCCTTAGTTGATTATCAAAGTTTATCAAAGTGGTATTTTCATTTCTTTTCAATAACAAATTAAATCAAATAAGTAAAAATAGTGCTAGGATTTCAATTGCTTGCTCTCTCATTATTTGCAAGAAAAATTACACACCTAGCTCAGGTAAACTGAGGCCAGATATACCACCCATGCACTGCCTTTCGGGCTTATGTGAGGGGAGTAAAGAGCATGGCGAGTGCACACACTTTCGTGCATACACCTAACGACCGTAGGTGGTTTTTATTAAGTCTATTTTTTTTACATGTGCTCCATACATGCATAACCGTGAGGACTTTTAAATGAGTATGAAAGCACATAATCAAAGATTTCAAGTAATTCACCCATGCATAACCGTGAGGACTTTTAAATGAGAGTGACTACTTTGGATGTTATTATTTTTTTTTTAAGAGAGAGAGAGTTTTGCAAAATCATCTTAGCACAATTTAACTTAGAAGACAAAAAAAATGTTATATCTTTTCTTTAAATCAACCACTTTTTAAAACAAAGATTTTCAATTAGGATGTACTTCATAATTAACACGTATGAATCTTCCTATATACTAGTTAAACCATTATTATTTGTAATCAAATTCAATTTTATTTTTGTTAAGACAAATAAATTTTCAAAAATTTTAATTTAATAAACCAAAACCATATATTTATCCTATAGTGTTTCTTTAAAAATAAATCAAAAACGCTATAAAAAAAATCTTCTTTTGTTTTTGGATTTTTTTTTATTTTTTGGAAGAAAAATGAAAAATTAAACCTGAAAAATCAAGAAGAAGATGAGTCTCCCCCCACACTTGATTTTGACTGTGTCCCCACAGTCAACCCAAGTGAAAGGAACGTTTATTATTATTTACATGAAAATGAAATGTATTTACACGACATCAGAAAGTATATTGCCAAAAAGTTAATGAAACGGTCTTCTAAAGACCGATTGATTTGTCTCGTCAAGTATACGAGATACAGCTTAAGCACGAAAAACCAAATCGTAAAAGAATTTGAAGTTGATTGTCGATTTGGAAAAACGAATATCGTTTTATTAAAAATCGTACGAGTTGTTTTATCTTCGATGATTTTCAGGGTCGACAAAACAATTGATTGAAGTTCAAGTTTATTTTCACCAACTTGAAATTCAAGCTTATCATTGAAAACATTTTCACAATTATTGATTTCAAAATCAAAATGGTGATTTTCGTCTTCCCCTTCGGAATTTAACAACTTGTCATCCAAAAGTCCAAAAAATTCATGTTTATTAAACTCGTCTTCCTTTATTGGATTATCAACAACTTTATTACATGTCTCAAGTTCAAAATTCAAAGTTCGTGTATTCAAATTTTCAGAAAAAGGAAGATCGAAATTTAAATCGAGTTTCTCGCCCTCAAAAGAATTGAAATCCAACACAATTACCGTCTTTTCAACAACTTCGTTAAGATCATCATTTTCAGTTTCAAAAGTTGTTGTTTGAAAATCATCGATTTGGGTAAAAGATGGATTATCATTTGACTCGTCACACATTGAAATTTGATTTTGTTTCTCACAAAAATTTTCCAATGTTTTAATCAACAAATTCGTGTGATCATCGTAAATTTCATTCATTTGCTCAACAAAGTCAAATTTGTAATTATTAACTTGAAAATTTTCGATCTGGACTTGTTGAGAACAAGAATTGTCAATTTCGATAAATGGTAGATTATTATTTGATTCTTCGTGGGTTGAGATTTGATTATGATTTTCACGATAAGTTTTGTATTTTTCAAGTAATAAATCTCCGTTATCTTTTTCCATTTTGTCAACAAAATCAAATTCATGATTATTAATTTGAAAATTTTCACTTTGAATTTGTTGATAAGCAAAGTTTTCAATCGTATCGCTATTGAAACTATTCCCATTGCCAAATTCGTTTGAAAAGTTGTTCCCATTTTCATGTTGAGTTTGAAATTCATTTTGGAGTTCGAAATTAAATTGGCATGGGTTATAATCGTAATCGTTTGAATTTTGAATTGAATTCAAATTTTGAAATCCTTGACTCGAGTTATTACTCAAATAAGAATTACATAAATCATTTATTTCTTGATTTTTTCGTGTAGAAAGTTCGAGTAAAGATGAAATCATTTCAATGCTATTTTCAAGAGTCGAAGGTTGGTCATCGTTTTGAAAACTTTGTTGTTCAAAATTCGAATTGTTTAAAGAATAGTTGTTGTTAAAATATCCATATGAATTCGGAGTGAACTCATATGGATTATATTGATTTTCACAACTATTGTAAAATTCAAATGAATATTGAAGTTCGGACATTTTCAAGAATGTTTTTAGTTTTTTTTTGGTAAAGGAAAAATATTTACAAAAAGAATATATTTTTCAAAATGGAAAATCGATCTTTTTTTTGTTTTTGGTTTTTCTAAATTTTTTTTTAATGAAAAGATTATATATTTTTTTTTTGGGATTTTTTGATTTTCTAAATTTTTTTGAATTTTTGAAATTTCAAAGAAACAGGATTTAAAATTTTCAAAGGAAAAGGAATATTTACAATTTTTAGTTTTGGATTTTGAATTTTTTTTTTTTTAAATATGCATGAACTAATGCAACTAAATGAATGCAAGGGTTAATTACAAATGATTTATCCTAAGTTAACCCAAAATTGTATATTCACAAATTGTCTTAGATAAACAAGATAGTTCTCAGCCAGGTAACGGGCAGGATTTATCGGTGCACCACGAATCACCGTAGCAATGCAGCCGAAGGTTTAAGTACCTTCAGAGGAACAACCACTATAATATTTACGAATCACCGTAATATTTATAAATGGTTATTACTCCGTCGTAGCCTAGACACCATGAAATTAAATTGTTCAAAAAAAGACAAATTGTCAATATACAATTAAGTGTTATCGATGTCTAACCGTTATTATTAATCAAAATCTAAGATGAAATGCAGAACAGAAACTAAACGTGTATTAACAATGCAACTACGAATGAATTTTTTTTATTTTTTTAAAATGCAAATGCAAGCAACCAACAATTCAATTCAAATAAAACTAGAAATGAAAGCAGAATTTTTTAGCAAGCAGAGCAATTTATTTTGGCTAGCTAAGGAAGCAATTTTCAGCAAGCTATTCTTTCTTTATTTCCTGCTTTGGCAACCTGAAAATTAAAAACTAAGATATATACAATAATTTTTTTTTGTTTTTTTTGTTTTTTGTTTTTGAAAGGAAACTTAAAAGTAGGGTTTTACTGAAAAAAAAATTGAGAAAAAGAAGACTAAAACAAATGGAAAATCAAAATAATCAAAATCAAATGAAACAAAACAAAACAAATGAAGAAAAGACTTGTATGTTATTTTTTTTTTATTTTTTTATTTTTATATTATGAATAAAACAAAACCAGAAAACTTGCTATTTTTCTTTCTTTTCTTTTTGTTTTTTTTAGAAAAAAAAGACTAAAATCAAAGGAAAAAAACCCTTTATTTTTTTAAAAGAAAATAATAAACTAGGGCCCGACCCAAAATAAAAAAACAAACAAACTTTCGAAACAAACCAAAATCACTACTATCTGAATTTCACCACTCTGTTAAAATTGAACGAAACTTCAATTACACATATTTCTCAAAACAACTAAAATCATTGTCTAGCCCCAATTCAACATTTTTAAAATTCTGAAACGAAAGTCGATCAAATTGTCGCCATATCGGTCCGAAGCTGTCAGATGCAATCGCAGGTGGATGCGAATTTGGATAGAGGTGGTGATCGATGTCTGGAATTTGGTTCGATGTCGTTGCGGCAGTGGTTCTTGAGCTTTGGGGCTTTTCCGAAGTTTGATTGCTTTTTAAGGGGAAGTGATGGAGTTGGCGATTTGGGAGGGGGCAGTGGTGGTTGTTGAACTGGGTCAGTGAAGGAGTCTAATGTCGGATGTTGTAGATGGTGGTAGTGGAGTAGGCAAGTGCTGCTGTTGTTGATGGCTGTTGCAGGCAAGCTTGTATTTGCAGAAGGTTGCTGCAGGATTGCAGAGTGGTTGTTGTCAACGATGTAGATGAAGTGGGGATTTGAGAGAGGTTGTTGTATGAAGTATGAGTTTTTATGAACTGCACAGTGGTTCAGTGAGGGAATGAAGTGTTGTAGATGAGTATGAAGTTGTGGTCTTGTATGATGAAGGAGGATATGATGAGGCTGCAGCAAGTTGTTGTTGTGGAAGTTGTTTCGGTGGTGAATAGGATTGTTGATGGCAGAAGTAGTAGAGGAGGTTATGGTTGTTTGTGGCAGTGTTGTGGAAACAGTGAGGCAGAAGTGGGTGATAGATGAAGAGGATGTGCACTGTATTGCAGTTGCACAGAGACAATAAACAACAGAAATTAGCAGAAGATAGCAGAAGTTGGTAGTTGTCGATGTAAAACAGTAAGAAAAATGCGTGTGAAGTGAATGGATGAGGAAAGCAAGGGGAAGTAGCAGATGATGGTTGTAAGAATGGTTACAGAAGTGCAGTATCCCGGCAATGGAACCATTATTGGTCGGTGTGATGGTTTTGTGATTGTAGAGTGTGGGCAGAGACTGTGAACAGTTGTTGTGAGCAGTTGGAATTTGGAGTGAAGAATGTGTGCAGGGTTGTATGGGGTGAAGTTCAGTGGTTTGTAGAGATGTTAATGAAATATGGAATACTGGTGGATGGTGGGAAGACAGGATATCAGTAGTGATAATTGTTGAAATGAAATTCTGAGGGGATCAGGTTTAAAGGTAGTGGTGAAGTTGATGCTCTGGTGTTATGCTAATGTACTGATGATGTACAGTTTGGGGGCGGGACAGGGGGATGTCAGAGGCAATTCAAGGTGGCAGTGAGAAGGCAATTTTGTGAAATATGGCAGGTTTGAAGAAGTGAGATGGTGAGATGATCGTGGAGCTGTTGACAGTAGATTATGTTTTGGGGCAGTGATCAAAGTGAATAACTGTGCAGAAGAACTGTTGAATGAAATACGAAGTAGCGGAAGTGGTTGAATGCTTGGTTTTGTGATTATTGAGGAGCAGAGTGTTGAATGTGTGGCGTATGCAAGAAGGTGGGCTGGCTGCTGTGTGTCCTGGTATGTGCACAGATGTGCACAACAGAGGAACAGAGAGGAGAAATACACAAGAACAGGAAAAAAAAAACAAGAAAAACACAGAGAGGAGAAAAACTGTAAACAAATGAAATATGTAAATGAGGAAGAAATAAAATATTTTTGTTTTTGTTTTGAAATTTTGTATGTTTTTTTTAATAGAAGTAGAAATGCAAAATGAAAAGCTACAAACACACAAACAAATGCAAGCACAAATCAAACACACACAACAAAACCTTTTCTTTTTTAATTTTAAAATGCACTCAACACACAAAAGAAACACACAATAAAAATCAAACGAAAAATAATTCGAAGAGTAGAAAATAAAATCAAAACAACTCCTCGGCAACGGCGCCAAAAACTTGTTCGTCGACGGAAATTCTATCGGTTTAGAAAACCGTCGAACGAATTTATAGATAAAAATAACCGCAAGCGCATGGTGTACGAATGTAGCACGTGGCGAATATGGGTCGATCCGCAGGGAATTGATGATTTTTAAATTCTACTCAATCAAATTAACCAAAGTTGGAAGAGTGATTAACTAAAAAAAAGAAGAAAAATGACAAAAGAAAATAGATAAAAATATGAGAGTGTTAAGACAATTTAGAGGCAATTTCCACTCTCTAGATCACATAAATCAACAAAATGAAGTTATGATCTCTCTTTTCTTGTCATTAGTGAATTAGTTGATGTGCTTATCATAAGTATGGTATATTTGTGCTATTAATTAGCTCAATATAAACCATCAAACTATAACACAACCACTAATACACTTTTAAATCTCATAAAATATGACAACAAAGTGGAAAGCAAAATTTATTTTAAGCATGACCTATTAACTATTAATTATAAATATAAGCCATCAAATTTTAATTTCAACAATCACTTCTTTGCCATAATCATATGTAGATGAAGAGGCAATTTGTGTTTTGTTTGTTTAAGCATAGCCTATTTGTTATAAACAACATAGACTATCAAATTCAAAGCTAAACAACATCATTAAACCACTTCAATCATTCTCATTAAGCATAAAAAGAGAGCATAAACATCAAATTAAGTTGAAGCTACATGATTAGAGAGCTTCATTACCCCTAAATTGAAGGGGTTTAGCCTCTCATATTTGTTATCATATGAACAAATGTAGCTTGCAACATTAAACAAGAAGAGAGAAAGAGAGCAAAATGAAAAGAAAAATTATTCTACTTGCATAAAATAAAAGAGATCTATACTAGAACATGAAAGAAAATAAACAAGAAAAGAAAATGCACATGTAATTAAAAGGAAACACTAAATAACATTGCATAAAAAAAAAGAATTATATAAGAGAAGAAATGGCTAAGTAGCCATGGAAAGAAAGAGAGCTTTGATTTATTTTCTAAACTAAAACTAACTAATTAAGAGGAAGATGGCTACATGAAACATAAGGGGTATATATACAAGTTTAAAACCCTAATTCCTATTTTTGAGGAATGCCCAAAATGCCCATGAGAAAGTGTGGAGGCCAAGTTATCATTAGCATGTTTTAATCCCCACTTAAATGTACATGAAGCCATTAAATCCATAAGCATGTACATTATCCTTTAATTTGTACATTAAGGTAGGTGGGTAGGTGGGGTCCTCCATGTTCTTCACTTTGAATTATTTCCATCTTCATTCCTATGTATTAATTTTGTGCATGCATATCTTCATGAAACCACTTCTATTTGAGATCAATTTCCTACAAAAATATATACAAATTTTCAATTAATTTTTCTCAAACAAATATATGCACACAAATGACCGTTTTGCCCATATATGAAGATGAATATGTGACAATTTGGAATAATTTGAATTTTTGGTTTAAACAAGTTAAAATACCCGATATGATCATTTATTTAATTCAAATAGATTAAATATGTTGATAAAAATATGCATATTTACGTGCACATCAAATGACAACACATTCCTATTTATTGGGACAATACAACACACACGACTTAACAAGTATACGACTTACAACACAATAAGCGACACAACGGTACAAAATACGAATGACTTAATAAGTTACAACAACATTATACGACTTAACAACAATGTACATCTTAACGGCATAAGCAAGCAGCGACTCAGACAAGTGGCGACTTAAACAAGTACAACATGTCAGCGACATAAGGGATTTTAGCAACCTAATGAAGCTCGTTTGCGCGACCTAATGAAGCTCATTCACGCGACCTAATGAAGCTTGTTCACGCGACCTACTGAAGCTCGTTCACGCGACCTACTAGAAGAAATTCGCGACTTATAGAAGCAGATGAGTTAAATTGGATGACCTATTGGAGCTCGTAGCTCGTTCGCGACCTAGCTGCCAATCGCGACTTATGGGTTTGCTTATAGCTCGTGCGCGACATACTGAGGAGGAGGCGCAAGCTATGATTTCGTGACCTAAGGCGGAGGAAGGTCGTTCGCGAGGTAACCTTAATTGATACGCATTATCATTGATCTTCTTTATGATTCACACTACCCTTGTTGGAAGGAATTCGACCTCGAATTCACACTCTCCTCATCTTCGAAAAGTTCCTTCCCATAATACTGAATTAAGTGTTTGACTTTGAAACCATTAAAAGTATGAACCTCTTTCGGTTACCTTAATTGATATGCATTATCATTGATCTTCTTTATGATTTCTAAAGGACCAATCTTTCTAGCAGCTAGTTTGTTGTAAGTACCAACAGGAAATCGATCCTTAGTCAATACTGCATATACAAAATCTCCTTCTTTGAAGACAACACTTCTTCGTTTCTTATCCGCCATTTGTTTATACTTCTCATTCGTCTTCTCCAATCGTTCCTGAACGATTCTATGGCATTCTGTCAACCCATCAATAAAATCAGCTGCCCGCTTAACTGTCCCCTTCGATTGTGGTACTATTGTCAAATCCAACGGCCCCTTTGGTAAGTTTGAATATACAATCTGAAATGGACTGAAACCTGTACTCCGGTTAACTGCGTGATTGTGTGCGAACTCAGCTTGACACAACTTCAAATCCCAACTCTTCAAATTGTCTTTCACAAGACATCTCAGTAAATTTCCCAACGATCGGTTAACCACCTCTGTTTGCCCATCAGTTTACGGATGGTAAGCGCTACTAAAATTCAGCTTCGTTCCGACCATCTTCCACAAACTCAACCAAAAATGCCTCAGAAAACGAGTATCTCTATCTGAAACAACAGATTCAGGTAAACCATGAAGTCTATAGATCTCTCTAAAGAACAACTGTGCCACATGGACTGCATCTGCCGCCTTTTTACAAGCAATAAAATGTACCATCTTCGAGAAATGGTCCACCACAACATATATAGAGTCATTTCCCCTTTGAGTCCTCGACAAACCCAACATGAAATCCATGCTTACATCTACAAACAGTTTTGTCGGAACAGGTAAAGGCATATACAAACCGGCATTTGTAGCTGTTCCTTTCTTGACAAACATGACATCTCTCCACAAATCTCTCAACCTCTTTTCACATTGATGGCCAAAAATAAGAATTTGCAATCAACTGCATAGTACGATCACGGCCAACATGTCCTTCTTCATGCAGCTCTTTTACAATTTTCATTCTCAAGCTGCAATTTGGTACGCATAAACGACTCCCCTTGAATAAGAATCCATCTACCAACAAAAACTCATCAGAACTCCCATCCTTGACTTTCTCAACAATCTTCATAAAGTAAGGATCTTCTTCAAACAACTTTGGCAATAATTCAAATCCTGTCACTTCAATCTTCATTATAGTCAACAAATGGTTTCTCCTGCTCAAAGCATCAGCTACACGATTCGTCACCCCTGATTTGTTTTTCACAACAAAAGTAAAATGTTGTAGATACGCAATCCATGATGCATGCCTTGCTAAAATCTTGTCTTTCCCTTGTAGATGTTTCAACGCCTCATGATCAGTATATAACACAAACTCCTTCTAAAACAGATAATGTCTCCAATGCTTCACAGCTTGAACAATCGCGTAAAACTCTACACCATATGTACTATATCTCAACTTTGCTCCAGACAATTTCTCACTGAAATAAGCAACTGGTCTTCCATTCTGACTCAATACTCCACCAATTCCAACCTTCGAAGCATCAGTGTGTAACTCAAACAACAACTGAAAATTTGGTAGTACCAGAATTGTTGCTGTCGTCAAAAGTTTTTTGATCTTCTTAAAAGCTAACCCTGCTTCCTCGGTCCACACGAACTTCTTTCCTTTCATGCAATCTGTTATAGGTGCCATCACACTGCTAAAGTGTGGAATGAACCTTCGATAAAAAGATACCAACCCATGAAAACTCCTTACTTCAGTAATTGTCTGCGGTTGTGGCCAACTCCTGACAGCTTCTACTTTACTCTTATCCACTTGAATACCGTCCTTCGACAGAACATATCTCAAAAACAAAACACTGCCCGTCATAAACACGCACTTCTTTGCTGCCGCATAGAACTGCTCCAGTCGTAGAATCAACGGTACTTCTCGCAAATGTTGGATGTGCTCTTCCGTACTCCCACTATAAATCAAAATATCATCAAAGTAAACTACTACAAACTTCCCAACAAATGGTCTGAAAATCTGGTTCATCACTCTCATAAAAGTACTAGGAGCATTTGATAAGCCAAATGGCATAACCAACCATTCGTATAAACCCCCCTGGTTTAAAAGCAGTCTTCCACTCATCCCCGGTTTAATACGAATTTGATGGTATCCACTTTTCAAGTCAATTTTCGAGAACACCACAGCCCCACTCAACTGATCTATCAAATCATCGAACCTCGGCATTGGAAATCTGTATCTCACAGTGATCTTATTTAAAGCCCGAATGTCCGTACACATCCGCCAAGCTCCATCCTTCTTCGGTACCAATAAGGCTGGCACTGCACAAGGACTCAAACTCTCCTAAACACCCCCTTGTTCTAACAACTCCTCCACCTGCCTTCTCAGTTCCTCATGCTCCTTAGGACTCATCCTGTAACGTGGCCTGTGAGGTAACACTGCTCCTGGAACAAGATCTATCTGATGTTGAATATCTCTCAAAGGCGGTAACTCCTTTGGCAAATCCTCAGGAAACACATCTTTGAATTCGTCCAACACCGGCTTTACTTCCTCTGGAACTTCAGCAGATTCAGTAGCTTCATGTCCAATCAACAAGAACAGTTCTGGACTCTCTTCTACTTCTTCAACAAACTCTTTCAAAGTCAACAAAGTCTTTAGCTCCTCGGTCTCTTCTGATTTGCTCTCTCCTTGTTGTCTCTTCTTCGGAACTAGAAAATACCCTCAAACATAAAGCTGTAGCTATTGGTTCGGCCATCATGTTGCACTGCTCGATCATACTGCCATGGTCTCCCCAAAAGCAAGTGACAAACATCCATCTCCACAACATCACACCAGATCTCATCTTTACATTTCTTCCCAATATAAAATGGTACATGAACTCGCCTGTCCACCTTCACCCCTCCTCCTTTTCTCAACCTCGCTAACTTGTAAGGATTCGGATGTTTCTCCGTTTTCAACTTCAACTTTCTCACAGCTTCCGAAGAAATAATGTTATCACAACTCCCAGCATCAATGACAAATTTGCAAACCTTTCCCAAAATAGTGCACGTTGACTAGAAAATATTACTCCTCAACCAACTAGCTTCTTCTTCCTGCTTCGGTGTCAAACATGATCTCCTCAACATTAGATTACATCCTTCATCTCCTGACGTGATATCCCGTTCATCCTCCTCAACTGGACTAGAATAATCTTCACCAGCATCCTCACCTTCCACTTCAGCAATCAAAGTTCGTCTCATCGGCTTTGGACATTCGTTACTCTTGTGACCCACTTCCTGGCAATTATAACATTTAAAACTATTGTTGGTCTTCGCCTTCGCAACCTCATTCACAACTGGTTTACTGACATCCTTGGAAACATTATCATTGTTACTAGCTCCCTTCACTTGATTGTTGGAATTTGTAAACACACCACCTCCTCGTCTTCCCTGCTTCTCCCAAGCCAACGCTTTCTGGTGTGCTTCGGCCACAGATCTAGGGTCAAACATATTTACCATGTCCTGGATCTGGATCCTCAACCCCCCAACAAATCTAGCGGTCAATTGTTCTTCCATCTCCATGATGTCATTTCGAGCAATCAGTTGATAAAACTCATCAGCATAATCATGAACAGTCTTTGTCCCCTGCCTTAGATTTTGTAAGTGTTGATACATAAGAGATTGATAATTGTAAGGTAAGAAAGTAGCTTTCATTAACTTCTTCATCTTCCCCCATGAAACAATCTTTGACTTCCCCATCCGTTCTCGTGTAAGTTTTGTCTGTTGCCACCACACCATGGCTCTCCCTCTTAAATGAGTAGCAATCAACTTCACTCTATGATCTTCCGAAACCTCCTTGAAATCAAAGATCTCTTCAACATTAGATAACCAATCTAGAAATTCTTCAGCCTGCATACCACCCTTAAACTCTGGAATTTCAATTTTCATTCCAGACTCCCATTTGTGATCATACTCTAAATGATTTCTTCCTTGGCTTCGATTTCGACTATGAACACTACCACCATCAAACTCCTCATCAAAATCTGATGCATAACGATGTCGTTCATGACCAGCAATATCTCTACCACCATTTCTACCACCAACATTTCTTCGATCTACATTCCTCCGATCACGATAATCCACATCTCTCCGATTTCGTTCATCAACATTTCTATCACGATCGGCA
Organism: Allium cepa; assembly: GCA_030765085.1. NCBI lineage: Eukaryota > Viridiplantae > Streptophyta > Magnoliopsida > Asparagales > Amaryllidaceae > Allium > Allium cepa. The sequence goes on from CM060935.1 coordinate 283,087,032, forward strand.
ACATTTCTACGATTATGATCTTCTCTTCTCTCCCGTTCTGAATGTGGTGAAACTCGATTTCCCCCATGACTCGATTCAGGTGAAACCCTACTTCTACTTTGATTCATTTCAAGCATCATTCTCTCTGATCGACCAATTCCTTCATTCAACTTCTCAGTGAAACTCTCGTTGATTCGTTGCTCCATTTCATCGGCCTCTTCTCTTCCATAAAAAGCATTAATATTGCGATGACGTTGAGCTCGTCTCGGTGGCATGATTGAACTTCAACAAATTCAAAAAAATAAAATTCAAACACTTTCCGAACTTTGATCCAAAACGATATGGATCGAAACTCCCAACTCGTTGCTACTTCACGATGAACACGATGAACACCAAACTTATCAAAAATTGCAAATCTGTTCTCCAAACTACAAATTCTCGAAATCTAATTCTCCAAATGATACAAACTTCAAATGACGCAAACTCCTTACGATCTAGCTCTGATACCAAACTGACGCAGTGTAGGAAGCGAATTCGATGATGTAAATTGAATCCGTCCAGGATCTCACATGATTGGCGGAAATAATCGATGAATTTAAGAATACCTAAAGGCCCAAATCCGTTGATCACGAAGATACCGGACTTTAACAATCTTCGACACGTTGATCGCGCACGATACCGTAAGAGAAGATCTTCAATTCTTCGAACGTTGATCAAGCGCACTTGATTACGTGAATTGGCTTCAACAATCGTTGATTCGAGCGCACTCGAATGCCGAAAGTGGAGATAGGAGATAACACTGAACTACCAATTTAAATGGAGGCATAAAGCACAAACCAAATTTTATTCAAAATTCAACAACCCTTACAAATGACAACACATCCCTATTTGTAGGGACAATACAACACACACGACTTAACAAGTATACGACTTACAACACAATAAGCGACATAACGGTACAAAATACAAACGACTTAACAAGTTACAACAACATTATACGACTTAACAACAATGTACATCTTAACGGCATAAGCAAGCAGCGACTCAGACAAGTGGGGACTTAAACAAGTACAACATGTCAGCGACATAAGGGATTTTAGCGACCTAATGAAGCTCGTCCGCGCGACCTAATGAAGCTCGTTCACGTGACCTAATGAAACTTGTTCACGCGACCTACTGAAGCTCGTTCACGCGACCTACTGGAAGAAATTCGTGACTTATAGAAGCAGATGAGTTAAATTGGAACGACCTACTGGAGCTCGTAGCTCGTTCGCGACCTAGCTGCCGATCGAAACTTAGGGGTCTTCTTATAGCTCATGCGCAACATACGGAGGAGGAGGAGCAAGCTATGATTTCGCGACCTAGGGCGGAGGAAGGTCATTCGCGAGGTGGTTCTGGGGTGGCGGCGCGACCCAGGGTAAGTCGCTTGCGATCTTCATCAGTAAGTTGCTCGCGATCTTCATCAGTGTGTGTGTTAGTGTGTGGTGAGTTTTTGTGTGCTCCTGTATATATATATATGTATACATATATATATACATGTTGTGTGAGCAGAGCCGGCCCAACTAGAATACTGCCCCGGCCCATTTTTATTTGCTTTAATATTGGTCCCAATAGCCAAAAAAAATGTCCTGCCTACCAGATATGAACCCAGGCCAGCAAGCAGCAACATCAAAGCACTAACCGTTGGGACATAACATCAATTGATTCTTAGCTACAAGTTTTCTCATATATTCTTAAATATACACGGTTAATGTATTTATATTGCCCTTGAACTGGGTTGCCCCAGCCCACGGGCTTGGTGGGCTTCCCCTTGGGCCGAACCCGTGTGTGAGTATGGGTGTTCTGAGTGCATGAGTCATTTATGTGCTGTGTCATTATTTGTATATCTCCTTATTTCTATGCTTTATATCTTGCATTTTTTTATACCTGAACTATTTTCTTACTGAACTAAGGTAAATCCCTTGCTGTATTGGTTTTTAGTTTCATCCTTTGGTCTATTTCATTGGCACGCCGTTCCTAGTTTCACACTGATTCCATTTGCATTACTTTGACTCTTTCATGTTTGATCCTATTTGCTTAATGATGAGTTCGTGCGCTATTTAGATTTAAATTTAAGTGAATTTGTAACTATTATATTTTTTGTTTTCAAGGCACCTTATTTTTTGATTACCAGTTGTTATTTGTTTTGTTATGTTGAAAATTAGTACAATTACAAAGTATTGAAATTTTTTTCTCAACTTGGTTTTAAATGTGTTTGAATCGCAATGTAAATCAAATCGAAACGGGAGAGATCTGATCCGAAAAGGGATTTAAATCGTAAGGTTTTAAGATTTTTGATAACAATGGTTGGTACGCATGTATTAGAAAGAACTCGCAAGGACTGAAATTCATAGTGTAATTAGTTTTGACTTTGCTGATATGTCAAGATGAAGATCTTTTCAGGAAACAGTTGTTTTAATCCCTTGACTTATATTATCTTCAACAAAAACTAAAATTTAGAAGTTTAATTACTACCTCCCAATTGCAGATTGAGGCTTTTGGTGGTCAAGCCATTACTTTTGGCGGTGATGTTTCAAAAGAGGCTGAAGATAATATATAATCTGTTACTACAGTTCATATTTTGGTTAACAATGTAGGTTAGAGGTTCTAGCCACTAGTAATCTGTTACTACAGTTTATATATAATCTACAGCATCTTATAATCTATTTTATTCAGGAATCACAAGGGATACTTTGCTGATGAGAATGAAGAAAAATCATTGGCAAGACGTAATTGATCTGAACTCAGCCGGCGTTTTCCTCTGCACACAGGTATTTTTTATTTTAACTAGTCTTTTTTTACAAGCTTTCACTATTTTGCATTTCTCTCTTAGTTTTAATCTGCATATTGATAAATAACTGACAGGCTGCTGCTAAAGTAATGATGAAAAAGAGGAAGGTATGTCAAATTTCTTGCATCATGTGATTAATGTATTGTTTTGCAACCCTTTTTTTGCTATAGATCAAGTATTATATTTGTGTATATCATCTTTATGATTATCGTGGGATTATGTATCTAATAGAATATTTAACATATGCTAGTGATGCATTTGGTATCCTATTATTTTAAATATGATTGATTCTTATCTGGTAATTTTAATGTATGCAGGGAAGAATAATAAATATAAGATTAGTAATGGGCAGAATAATTTTAACTTATGATTGATTCTTATTATGTAATTTTAATGTATGCTTGGTGATGTAGATTATATGGAGGCAAAGGGGTGTGAACTGTGAATAGTTTATAAATTTAGCAGTGTGGATGGAGTGGTGGTTAAGGTGATTTTGTATGTTGAAGTTGGTCAGGTATAGGTGCAGAAATGGTTGATGGGAAGTTGTATTTTGCTTGGATGGTTGTTGAAATTTGAAGTGTTTAAGTTTAGTTCAGGTGCATCAATCGTATGTGCGTGGGGTGTTTGAGGAAAGTAACTGTCAATTTGGCAATGAGGTTGGTTTGTTGTTCGAGCACTGCAGTGGTCTGGAGCAAGTAGTGGATAGCAGTTGGTTTAATGTTGTGCTGTGAAGTATGTGAATTGCAAGAAAGTTGGGGATGTACGGCTTAGGGTGTTAATGCTTTATGTATTTGGCATGTAAACTTATCTAACTTTTTAGAGTGTTAGAATTCTATGACTCTTACTTTTAGTCTTTTCGTATGTGATTTTAATTATTTTACGACAATATTTAGTATTAGTATGGATGTATTGCATGGATACTGCTGCAATTTTTTTTTGAAATTTGCATTTATTTTGCAATGGGCAATGTAAGTTGTTATATGAGCTTTTTACAACGGTCAATGCATGTTGTGATATAGGCTATGCAACTAGTATGGTCAGTCTATTGCAACGGGTCATGACCGTTGTATTATAGTCTAGTACAACGGTCATAACCCGTTGTAAAAAGGTATACTGTAACGTGCTTTGCCCGTTGTAAAATGTGGTGGATCTATTACAACGAGGCCTATTACAACGGGCACATGCCCGTTGCGAAAACCATATTACAACGGGCGTTACCCATTGTAAAAAGACTGTTTTGTTGTAGTGACATAGAGTTCCCAGCAAAAAATGAAGACTCTAACTTAGAAGAAGAAGAAATCATATTTATTGCCAAAAACTACAACAGATTCAAGACATTTAGGAAAATGGCCAGATTTCAGAAAGGAGGAAAATCAAACTCTACAAATCAAACATCAATCAAATGCTATGAATGTGACCAATTTGGACATATGAAGAAAGATTGTCCCAGGCTCAACAATGATAAAAAGAAGAACAAATTTGAAAAATTCAAAAAGAAGAAAGCTTTCAAAATAACATGGGATCACTCGGATTCTTCATCATCATCAGATAGTAACAACGATATTAACGAAGAACAAGCTAATGTATGTTTTATGGCACAAACTAATGAGGTATGTCCCAAACTTAGCTATGATGAATATTAGAACTTAGCATGGAATTAGATGATAAATTTAGACAAATTAAAAAATTGAATAAAGAACATATAGCTAAAATAAATAGATTAGAACTTGAAGTAGGATATTAAAAGATGAAAAAATTATTTTAGAGGAGGAACTAGAATTATCTCAAGAAAAAATTAGAAGTAGTTTGGTTGAAAATGAGACTATAGCTATTGATTTTGAAAAAATTATACTAGAAAAGGATAACTTGTTAAAAGAAAATATCAACTTGAAGAGTAATATAGAAACATTGAAAATTGAAAATTTAGAATTAAAAGAAAAATTAGACAAAATTACAAATGATGTTTCAAAATTTAATAAAGGAAAACAAGATTTGGAAAATCTTATCAAAACTTCAAAACCATCAGGTAATAGAATTGGAATAGGATTTAAAAATATTCCTAAACAAAAAGGCAATAATATTAAGAAATATAGTTGTATTTATCAAAAGACTAAAAGATAACCTAAGTCCAATACTAATACCAAAAATATAAAAATTTGGTTACCTAAAACAAATAATAAGTTGATTAGACAAAAACATATTAATAATTTTTAGATAATGTAGTCTATAATAGAAATTATATTCATAAATGTACCAAACCTTCGTGGATATGGCTACCTGCTTCTCCTAACAAGTAGGACCCTGACAAAGTATATGGGTACCAATTAAATAATCTTTTATTTTGCAGGTAGCAAAAATAAAAAAATAAGGAGAAATGGATACTTGATAGAGGATGCCCTAAGCATATGACCGGAAACTCAAAAATGTTATCAAATATTACATACATCGATCGTGGAGCGATAACATTTGGAGATAACTCAAAAGTATACGTCGTTGGCATCGAAGAAGTCATCAGCTCTGGTATTTCTAACTCTCCTATTATTACAAATGTTTTATTAGTAGAAAATTTAAAATACAACCTACTTAGTATTAGTCAATTATGCGATAAAGGTTTTCAAATCAATTTTGAAAAAGATAGATGTAATATTTTTGACAATAACAAACAACTTATCTTTGAGGGATTTAGAAAGAAAAATATTTATGTCTTAAATATAAATATAAATCAAAATTCAAATTTATGTTTAGCTACCAAACATGATGATCCATGGTTATAGAATAAACGATTTTGTCACATGAATTTTAAATATATTAATAAATTAGCAAAATATGAGCTAGTTAGAGGTTAACCTAAAATAAATTAAAAAGTAGAGAATTTATGCGACGATTGTCAATATGGAAACTAAAGAAAAGCTTTTTTAAATAAAAAAAATAATATTTCTACAAAAAAACCATTAGAATTATTACATTTAGATTTATTTGGTCGAACTCAAGTACGATCTATAAATCACAACAAATATGTTTTTCTAATAGTTGATGATTTTTCAAGATATACATGGACTTTATTTTTAAAACATAAAAGTGACACCATTGGTATGTTTAAAATATTTTCTAAAAGAATTAAAACTCAAATGGATTTGAAAATTAAGAATATTCGAAGTGATCACGGTGGAGAATTCGAAAATGATCCTTTTACTAATTTTTGTAATAAAAAGGGCATAAGTCATAATATTTCTTTTCTCCGCACACAAAATGGTTTAGTAGAAAGAAAAAATCATACATTATAAGAATGTGCATGAACACTATTAAATAGTAGTGGTCTACCAAAACATTTTTGGGTTGAACCTGTTGCTACGGCTTATTATGTTTTCAATCGAGTAACCATACGACCTATGACTAAACAAACTAGTTTTGAAATATTTTTTGGAAGAAAACCAAAAGTATCATACTGCAAAACTTTCGGATCAAAATGTTTTATACTAAATACAAAAGATAATTTAGGAAAATTCGACCCAAAGGCCGATGAAGGAATTTTTGTTGGATATTCGGATCATAGCAAGGCGTATAGAATTGTTAATAAACGAACTAACAAAATTGAAGAAAGTTTACATGTTTCGTTCGATGAAATTTTTCTTAACCATCAAACTAATGACGATGAAGAAATAATTTCAATAACAAATACAACAAATTCTTGTAATAATGAGACAAATGCATTAAATATTACTTTAGTGTCGTCTTTTAGAATTCTAAAAGATCATCCAAAAGATAACATCATTGGAGATCTTAATTCTAGAGTAACTAGAAATCAACTTAATCAAATAAGTCATATAGCATTTGTGTCAAATTTTGAACTGAAAATTTTTAAAGAAGTCTCAAATGATAATTTTTGGATAATTGCTATGCAAGAAGAATTAAATCAATTTGAATGTAATAATGTTTGTGTATTAGTACCAAGACCAGAAAATCAATTAGTTATTGGTAAAAAATGGGTATGTAAAAACAAAGCAGATGAAAACGGAAATATAGTTAGAAATAAAGCACGTTTAGTTGCCCAAGATTACAATCAAGAAGAAGGTATCGACTACGAAGAAACTTTTGCTCTAGTAGCAAGACTCGAGGCCATACATACATTACTTGCTTTTGCAAATCATCACAATTTTAAATTATTTTAAATGGATGCTAACAGTGCTTTTTTAAATGGTTTTATTAAAGGAAACGTATATGTTGAACAACCTCCATTGTTTGTTCACAAAAAATATCCCGATCATGTTTTTAAGTTACAAAAAGCCTTATATAGTTCAAAGCAATCCCCCGTGCGTGGTACGAATGTAAAAAAATTGTTTAATTACATTTGGTTTCCAAATAGATAAAATCTACATGACTTTATTTATTGAACGAGAAAATAATGACATTTTAGTTGTATAAATTTACGTAGACGATATTATTTTTGGTTCAACTAACGAAAATCTTTGTAATCAATTTTCAAATATTATGAAAAATGAATTTGTAATGTCTCACATGGGAGGATTAATTTTTTTTTTGGTTTACAAATAAAACAACATGAAAATGGTATTTTTATTCATCAAGAAAATTTTTAACGATCTATTACGTCATTTTGAAATGGATAAAACTTCAAGCAAACCAACACCAATAAGTACTAGTGTTCGCTTGGAAAAAGATGATAACGGAAAATATTTTGATGAATAATTATATTGTAGTATGATTGGCTCCTTACTTTATTTAATGGCTAGTCGACCCGACATTATGATGAGCGTAGTCTTTGTGCCCGATTTCAAGCAAAACCAAAAGAATCTCACAAAAGAGCCGTTAAACGTATCTTACGATATCTATCTCTCATTGGAGATTATGGTTTATTTTACCCTAAAGGATCATCGTTTGAACTAGTTTCATATAGTGACGCAGACGGATGTAAAACAGATCGTAAGAGTACTAGCGGAACGTGTCACTTTATCGGAGAATCATTAGTTTCATAGTTTGGGAAAAAGAAAAATTGTGTCTCCTTATCTACTTGCGAAGCCAGATATATTTCAGTAGCTCTAGCAAGTGCACAAGTGACGTACATGCAACAAACACTTACCGATTTCGAAAAGAATATCAATAAATCACCAATATATTGTGACAACACGAGTGCAATAAATCTATCAAAAAATCCTGTAAATCACTCGCGTACTAAACATATAGATATACAACATCATTTTTACATGACAATGTTGAAAAAGGAACTATTACGTTAGAATGCATAAATACCGAGAATCAAATAGCAGATATTTTCACAAAACCACTAGATGAACAAACTTTGTTAAACTGCGACGCGATTTAGGAATGTGTTCTCTTAATGATCTTCTAAACTAATACTACATTTTCATTTATTCTATTTTTAACTTAAAATTTTTATCCATAAATTAAAATTGTTAACTCCTTCACCTTAAATTTTTTAGGTGGTTGTTTTCTGAAATTACCTATGAATAACCTTTAAAATCATGTATAAATAGCTTTTCACAAAACAAAAGGTAAAGAACATATAGATTTCATTTTTTTTCAACTCTGAAAATAAAAGCATGTCTTCTAACAACTCTCATCTTTCTTTCTCAACACCAAAAACGGATAACTCAGCAGATACACCTCATCGCCTTGCTACTCCTACACCAGATCAGGAACCAACCTATAAGTGGTCTTCCTACCACACGGGATTCACTCTCGATAAAAAGAGGTCCAACGATCTCTATTTGTCTCTCCTAACACCAAGGAGAAAATCGATGAGATACATCACTATCAAGAGCAACAAATAGATTTACAATGACAATTAAACTTTGAGCAAAAGGTCACTGCGCGATGACTAAGTTTTTTGGAGCAAGTAGCGATAAAATTTTTAATTCATGAAAGAAGGATGTACATGAACCACTTCCAATTCCTTGCAATCCTTTGGATCCCTCTGCCTCTTATCCTACACCTTTGTTTACTTCACCTAGGCGACTCTCTGGTTCCCCGAGAACCCACGAACGTGGAAATATATGGTCTCCACTCAAGCCATGGAGGGATGACAAGTCTGAAAATCACAATGCTCCATTGTCATCTAAATAAATTTACTTATTCTCATTGTATTTTTATCTATGGATATTTGTATTTTGTTTCACAAATAATAATACTATGTTTTATTAAAATCAAACTCTCGAAAAATAAGCAACACCCTTCAAAATTAGGCTATTTTAAGGCAAACTGGTCATTTCAGATGTTTGAACATTGCCATCAGACGTCTGACACTCTTGTATCACACAAAATTTTGACCATCGTGCATATATCAGACGTCTTATACAACCTTCCAAACGTCTGAAAATTATCTCTGCTTAATAAAAAATAGAAACCAGTCTATTTCAAACGTCTGAACTTTTAACAAGACGTCTGGACAAAGTCTTTTCCTCCATAAGATAAAAACTCAGACCATTTTTAGACGTCTGATATTATATCCAAACGTTTGAGACAACTATCTGTCCTATAGAAATAACACTTCGACCTATTCCAGACGTCTGATTCTACAACCAGACATCTGATAATTTTCTTTGCCTTTCAAAATTTACAAATCGATCAATTCTAGACATCTTCAACCAAAAATCAAACGTCTGATTCTATTTACTATCTTCAAAATAGGTTAAATCAGACGTTCGATTCATCTTCCAGACGTCTGAAATTCAAGCGACACTCTTAAGTACCCTGTTAATGTCTATTTTTCTTTTCTCACTTCCGTTTCATTTCATTTCTATTGCAAAGTCGATTCCCTATTTCTCAAAATTACTTTCTCTTCCAAGCTCGCTTGAATTTCATGGACCCTAAAACAAAAAACCATAAATTCTCTAAGCGAAAGCAAGATCAAGCCACTTCATCCAACCCTCAAGTTTGCTCTAATGATCAAATTAAGCGATGGATGAATCGTGTACCGCATCCACTCAAGAGATACAAGGATATTCAAAAGAAGAAACTCCATATAGGTCCATTTTATAATTTGTTAAAGTTCCCAATGTATGATTTAGACGAAATGTGCGAAAGAGCTGGTTTAGAAACATTGACATCCTTCAATCCCAATAACATCCAAATTGATCAGCTAGCCATATTTCTTTTCTATGCTAGTTTAGATAGAACAACAGTTTGAAACACTGACAACGATGATAATTGGCTATGGCCAAGTGTTTACGGCAACACAATTAGAGTTACTTCAGGGATCATAGGACGTACTCAAGGATGTTCCGACATCAGAGAAGATTTATATAATATTCCAGATATGTGTCTCAAACCGAGAGATAATATCATACATCAAATATGGAAAGATGAATGCCCAGATTTGCATCCAAATACCTAAGACCTAAGGCGAGACTTCTTACTAGAATGATTATAAACACTATCGTTCCTCGCCTTGGTAGTCATGAGCAAATCATGGAGCTTGAGCACAAGGCCATATATGCTATATTTAGTGGAACAAGGGTTAATTGGGCAAAATTTATATTTGACGAGCTCAAACATTTTTGGACTCGATCACGCCGATCCATCGTCTATCCTATGTACATCATGAGACTTCTAAGAGCTCACAACATCCCCTAATATTTATCCACTTTTGAAGAAATTTCTCCGAAATATGCATCCACAAATATTTTCTCTCTAATGTACTTGCCCAAAAATACTCCGGATTTTTTATCGTTTGAAGAGTGGACGCAACATCATCAAGCTGGACAAGCTACGCCTCCACCTCAAACATAATCTGAACCATCACAAGAGGTATAGCAACATCACGAGAATACTCCTCCTCCGCCTACACCATTTGATTATACGTGCCAAGATGATATTTTGGAGACTCACACTGAGTCGAACCCAAATGAGAGTATTCGTGACTTAGCTCTCCAAAATCAGCTTATTTTATCTTAGAATCAAAAATTATTGGCTAAGCACATTGATAGTTTTGAAACATCTTTTGCTTCTCGCCTAGCCACAGTTGAAACGTCACTTTCTACTACGTTATCCGTTCTAAAGGAGGTTCTCAACGGGTTCGTGGTCCTACACCGCCTTCAAAAGATTGGCCAACTCTAGTGCCTTCTTTTCCTCCTTCAAAACACTCCAAACTTTTTGACAAGGAGAAAGAACCTCTTGAACACACTCTAACATCTCCTAAAAAAGAAGCTAGCACTTCCAAAAATGAAGATGAAGGAGATGTTCAGGATAAAGCTTCCCCAAAAGATCCTTCGATTTTTTACGATTCCATCTTTTGTATAAAACTGATAAAAATCTATGAATGTAATCGATTAATATGATTAATGAGATTTCCTTTTTGGTGTGTTAATTCTGTGTATATTTATGCAATCTTACAATGATTAGTAAATACTTAATGGAATGGACATAATGTCTACAATTAAAAAGTTATAACTCCTTTTTGATAATTCCAAAGGGGGAGAAATAATAAAGATCACATTAAATGATGGAAAGCACATATTCAGGTGGAGATTTATAAAATTATATGTAAGTACATTGTATTGTTGTCATCATCAAAAATGGGGAGATTGTAAGGAAATCAAATCTACGGTTTCGATGACAACAACTATACACTGGAAATCGAATATGCATATATATATTTATATATACAGGTACTTGCTAGAGCAACATCATTAGAAAGACAAGAACTAGTCTCAAAGAATACTATAAGAGACTATAAGTCGATAGGATCAAAGAAGCACAAGAAAATGTGCACAAAACTAATATGCACAATATCAGACGTCTAGGTGCACAACCCATACGTCTGAAACAGTTCTCTAGAACAACAGACAGACTGAACCACATGTCTAGCAACTGCACTCGGACGTCTGATCTACTACTATATTCAAAAATGTATGTAGTATCAGATGTTTGAAACATATTCCTGACGTCTGATTTCAAAAACTCTGATTTCAAATATAAACTTCAACTGCCACATTAGAATGGACATCTCCGCTTCTCTTCGCTGCAACTCTTCATCATCAATAGAAGTAACTATAGAGCGCTAGTTAATGGATGCAACAACTCAAGATACCTATTTACAACTAAATATAGCATCAAGAATCAAGAGAACAAATTACCTTACTTACTTACGTGCTTTAATTACATACTCTATCATATATTCTTGATCTGTAGCAATCTATACTTGTATTTCACTCTTCCATATATTTAGTTCTTCACAGAAAATACTACATATATACACACATTGAAAGCATTTGTATTGATTAGTAAATATCCGTGTTATTGAACACACATTTGACACGATCAACTTATTGTAACCAAGCCTATCCCTCTGGGCGAAGCGAGGGTGTTTGATAGTCGAATTCCGAAGGGGAGCTTTGGGACTGGACGTAGGACGGGAGGTGTAACGACCCAACTTTCTTACCACAGAAAATCGCATCATTTTTAAGAAAGAAAGGGATAGATAGAGAAAAGAAAGAAAGAAGAAAAGAACAACGTCAGAATCTAAACAGCGGAACGAATAAATTATATTAATAATATGAATATTACATAGTTTACAACCACTATTAGAGTTACACAGATATACATCACATACTAGACAGTTATAAACACCTGTCTAGTTATACAACTCAATATAGTACAAGAAACAACTCAGAGAAATCTACACAGCGGAATACTACATATCTACACGCAGAAGCCTCCTACTCCATTGCTCCCCCATAATTCGTCAAAGCTAACCTGAATCCCTTGGCTACTCATAAAAATTTGAGTACCCAAGAGTTTAAGAAAAATAGAAATGAACTCCGGGTTAGACATGGGTCTGGTGTGAGTAACAGGTTAAGGTTGCTTAATTTTCAAAACCTTTTGAAAAGAAAGGTATCACGTAAGACTTCACACACATAAACATGGAAAAAAAATTCCTTACGCTAACCAAAACATTTGATAGGAAATTCGATGATATTATAATAGGGTCTAGGGTTTTCAAATAAACATGAAATAGCCGAAACTGTTACATTTATTAAATTCCAGCTACTAACCACAAAAGTGGGTAATACAATCAAAACCGTTGGCACTTATTGGATTCTGGGTTCCATACAATGGCAGGGCTACTAGGGTATCGCCCGTCACAGTACGTGGCCTAGATCAACGTACCGAGGAGTACGCCTGCTCCCCTGCAACAAAAGGCCAGAACCATTCCTTACTAAACAGTTCCGAACAAGACAACCCCGACAGTTGGAGCTCAACAACTGTCCACACAGCCGAAATAAAAGGGACCTCTAGACAGGGGTAAATCTCACTCTCCAGTGGGGGCTACCCACGAAGCCTTGCTGCACCTCCCCTATTTTAGCCATTCCCGGTTGATGAGGCTTGAGGCTACGATTACCTTTACTGAACACATCACTTAGAATGCTCATCGTCCACCCGACGATGTTCTGAAAGCATTCGATCCATATAAGTTCGTTCCGGGTTCGAACGAAACCGAAGGCACTATCTCGTTGCACTCAATATTGGAATCACCCTCAGAGTCAACGACCATAGCCCTTGCACTCTAAATCGCCATCTCAAACCTGTAAGTACTATTTTCGTCAAACTCATCACGGAATCACCCCCAGAGTTATACTGCGAATAGTCCTTACACCTCGAGTCTTCACAAAGCTCCACTTGGATTCACGACCTAACGTTTAATTGGAATCGATGTGGTTTTCGGATATCCAAATATGGAAACCCTATCCCGGTCTCATCGAAATCCAAAGCGTGTCTTTTAGGTCCAAGTTGTTTTAAAGTTTAAAACAATTCAATTATCTATATACACGTAGATAGATAACTCACCAATCACAATTGATAATCCACATTATCAAATAACAAGTAATCCACATTATCAATATCAAAATAGATAATCCATATTTCACCGTCACAATAGATAATCTATGTTATCATCACAATGCATCCGAATCATTCATACCACATAACATTAGTTATCTCATTTCTGGGATCACAAAGCATCCAAGACAATCAATGTCATCCATTCATATATAAGCAATGATTTACTTCATCACAATATAATTAATTTAAAATGAATTAAATTAATTATCTCTATCTCTAATTAAATTAAAATGAATTAAATTAATTGCTTCATATCTAATATGAATTAAATTAATTGCTGCACTAATATAAATCTTGCTTACTTAACCATTTAATTGATTACAATCAATTAATTAATCATTCAAAATTAATCACCCTAATTAATCACCCTTGATTAATTATTCTTAATTACATTCATGTAATTCTCTTTAATCAATTTCACAAATTAATTGTTCTCAACCAATAACAGTAATTAACCTTTAATTACTTCAATTAATTAATTAACCATAATTAATTACATAAATTCTTAATTAATTACATTAATTAATTACCTTTAATCACTTATCATCAATTAATTAGCCTTAATTAATCAACTTTAATTACATCATTAATTATAATAATTAATGATCCTTAATTTTATTTAATTATTATCTTCCTAAATTAGTTACCTTAAGTAATTAACCCATAATTATTAATCCCTTCTGATTAACCATATCTAGTAATTAACTAACTTAATTACTTCATTAAAACAAATTAATTATTCCCTAATTAATTCTTAATCAATACCTTGATTAATTACAAGTAATATTACTCCAAATTACTTCATTCTTAAACATCCTCAATTAATTACAACTTGAAATTATTAATCAATTACTTCAACAAGTAATTTCCAATCCATTATTTACATTAAATAATTATCTTTAAAACATCAAGTGTTTAAAATTAAATAAACTTAATTAATTAAATTAAACAATCCCATTTAACTCAATTAATTACCTTAAGCAATTAATTCTTAATTACTTCATTAAGTAATTATACTCAACAATTCACAAATGATTATTATTAAATTAATTAATCTAATTAGTTATAAAAATTAACCATGTTAATTAATTATTAAATAATTCTGGTTAATGACCTTTATTAAACATTCTTTAATTATTTTCATTAAGTAGTTGACTTAAATTAATTACAAATTAAATCATCTTTAATTGTTCATTAATTAAAGTCTAATTATTTAATTAATTAAGAGTTAACTGTCTCTTTATTAATCCTTAATTATTTAAATAATTAACCTTGATTAAAAACTTAATTACTTAATTAATAATTCTTTAATCATTAATTTAAAAATCTAATTAATGATCTTTAGTTTAAAATTGATTAACCTTTAATCAATATTCATTAAACCTTAATAATTAATTAATTAAATAAATAAATTATTTCTTATTTACCTTTTTAATAAATTAATTTCAAAACATTAATTCTTAACTTAATTTTAAGATAAAACGTTTCTAAATTATGTTTCAAAACAAATTTTATTTGAGACAAAGTACCTTTGAAATTACTTTCAAATTTCATTTTAAATACAAGTTTTAAAATAAAAATAATTTAAACTTATCAAAGTTTAAACAATTTATAACTTTTTAAAGTTCCAAGTCAAACAAGTGTTTTGCCTTAGAAATTAATTTCACAAGAATTTTGAAATTTAATTCATTTTAAAATTTCAGTAACTTCAATTTATATTTAGTTTAAATTTTCAAATTTAAATCTTCTTCAAATTTTAAAAACTGAAATTCATTTTTAAATTTCTAGATTTAAATTGAATTTCAAATCTTGCTCATATTTAAACAAAACTTCATTTTTAAAAAGTTTAATCTACTTTTTCCAAAATAAAGTAGTTAAACAAGTTTTAAAGTTTAAAACTTTATTTTTCTTTAAAATCTGAGATTTTAAATTTAACTTGGATTTCAAAAATTCAATCTTTGAATTTAAAATTTTGTTATACTTCTCTTTACATCTAAATGCCTCAGGTTTACAAAATTTAAAACCCAAATGCTATAGGTCTGTCAAACCTGTAAAATAATGAAAATACCCGAGACTTCCCAAAACTTCTTCGAGTAATTCCCTCATCTGCTTTGAGTTGAAAACTCAAATAACTCGAGTCATTCCCGATTCAAAAACTGCACACCACACAAAAAAAATCCAACTGAACTTCAACTGCACGGTGCACATGCACCGTGGCTCTGGCCATCACCGGCCATCCACCAACACCTCTACCCATCAGCGATCATCCCCTAACGACACCACAACTCTCTCTAAGCCATCTCGCTTGCTGGAATTAAAACCGAGCATCAATTTAAAACTTGGAAACAGAAAAACAGTTTTCTGCTTCAAACCTGACTTCGGCAAAAACACGTCACTCCGACCATCTGACTACTAGCCCCTCCGGCCTCAACTTCATCCACGGCCAATCCGCCAATTCCCAAAACAACTTATCACTCGATCACCTATACAAGTCAAAATGACCAAATCTTTAAAACCCATCAAAACTAGGGTTAGAAATTTTAATCCCAAATTAATTCTGCCTCAATGCATAATCCCACCTCCCTATATTTTTTTTCTGCATCATAGATCATCACTCCACCACCAGGAACAACAATGGCCACCCTGACCTCTCAAATTGACAGAACCACCCCAAAACTCCATTTCCAGACAAACCAGAATTGCTCTTTCAATTTTAAACTAAATTTTCTGATTTTAGTTATAGAATTCAAGTTTTAGTTTAGGTAACTTGTTTATATTCTTAAATCAAAGAATCTGAATGATCAAATTCTAATTTTTCAAAAGTTGCTCTGTTGCTCTTTGTGTTTCCCATAGTCAGTACAATTTTCATTTTATTTTTCATATTTAATAAAATTAAACCTTTAACTTATGTTGCATACCACATTTTGTTTGAATCTTAAACTAAAACAAAGGTTTGAATATGATATCATGGTTTTTTTTTCTTTCAGGATTTAAACCTGGAATGCTAGAACAGGCAGAAATAAATCAAAAATAAACATGCATTTTATCATACATATATACAGGGAATTTAATCATAGTTATCCACATACAAGTCATATTTATCTCAAGAAAGCAATCAACAAATATATTTACTTAAATTAGCATTAAAATAAAATGTTACTCATAGATTTCATGAGCAGAGTATCCATGCTTTGACAAGCCTAAACTTGAATTGCTTGAAACTGAATTGTGTTTTCTATTTCCAAAACTTTGAGTTGGTTCCTGTAACGACCCGGAATTTTGGGTCGCTAGATTTGAACATTTAATTCATTTTAAATGTTGAATATGTGGTATAATTTGAATTTTGAAATAAAAGACTTTGGTTAAGTTAATAAAATTAGTCAAATTTCAAATACGAGAATTAAATTGGAATTTGAATAATAATAATTTAATATTAGAATTGGAATAATTAGTAATTCTTAGTGTAAATAGATATCAAATTTATTCTAAAGTTTTTTTTGAGTCTAACTGGATTTGAATTGTAATATTGGACCATTGGATGGAATTAATAGTCGACAGATTGAATTTGGAATTTTATATTAATTTAATAATATAATATTGCAAATAATCAGATTTTGATTTGAAATGAACCAGAATGATTTTAAATGTGAATATAAATTTATACGAGTTATAATGGAATTAATAAAATTTTAAAAATGAAATTTTAAGCGTTTTCGACAAATTCGAAAATCGCTCGATTTAATAGACGAGTTAAAATAGCCTTCCGGTGCACAGTCTCGGAATTCGACGAAACTAGTTCCATTAGATCCGTAATAGTTAGTTATTATTGGATTTCAATTTTTGTAGCAATCGGAGTTGTCGTTTGACCGTGGCAGCTCGAAACGCATAGAAATCGATTTAACCGATTTAATTTTAAATTGATCGTTTAATTCCGTAACTCGCACATACGACTGAATTAGCTTACGAAACCTGTTCCATTGTGTCCGAAACGTGGAAAAAACCTAGGAACACATGTTGGTGCATGAGAATTGGAGTTCGTTTGTAGTATGATGTTACATAGAGAATTTTATTAATAAAATAACATTAAAACAATAATATATATATTATATTTATTCTCTAACCTAGCAAAACGTGAGCCGCCGCATTTTTTCATTTCAATGTTCGGGAATCGTTTTTGTTCGTCTCAAATTATCAAGCAATCCTTCGAGTTTTAGCGGAATCTCCGAACTACAATGTCGACGAGCTCTTCGAGCTCTATGGATCCTACGGTGGAGATATTGTTCGGTGGGGCGTAGAGACCTGGAAGGGGCAGCGATGTACATGCGTCCGTGCGTGTTTTCGATGGGACAAGGGGAGCCGAGCTCGTCGATACTCAGGTCGATGGTGGAGGTTAAGCAGCCCTTCGATATGGTAGGCTCCGATCGCTTTCTCGTGCAGTGTGGTGGCCGCGTTTTTCAGCCCTAATCGACGTTGTTGATGGGTTCGTTCCTTCTGGAGTTGCTTTTGCGTGAGGAAGATGGCTTCGGCCTTTTTTTGTGATTAACGGTTAGATCTAAAGTTTGATAATAATAATTGAAATTTAAAAGGAATTTGTTTAATTATAGATTCAAACTTTAAACAACCATATCTTTTGCATACTTGATCAGATTTTGACGAAATTTGCGGCGCCGGAATCGAAGAGATGCGTACTACGCAATGGTGCAGTTCAGGAATCATTTCGGGCAAGTAGAAATTTGAGTTAAATCAAGCATCATTCGGTTTAATTTAAATTTCGAACGCTCGCCGAAACTCAAGTTGAGTTATTCTCACTCACATCTGGATGCTAGACATTTTAAATGACAATATTTAAATATTTTTGTGCTTGGTTGAATATAAATGTTTTTATCAGTCTGGATTGATATATATATATATATATATATATGTTTGTTGTGCTAATATATGTGGATGCAGGGAAAACAGGTTGGGGGGATCCAACTGGATTCCTCACAATATAGGAATTATTGTTACAACTGATGATGTATTTTATTTATACACTGTGATAGCTAATTATGGAATCCAGTTTGTTGTGATATGAATTGATAAATTTTAAACCTGGAATTGTTAAGCATAAATAAAATAAATTGATTTTAAAAGAAATAAAAGAAATTATTAAATAAAGGATTTAGAGGAATAAAAAATTCGAAACTCGTTTGGATGAAGATTGGAAATTGGTAAATTTGGAATTATAAATGAAGAGGAAATTTATTAGTTGATAAATGTGAAAGTATGGATTTCTGGAAATAAATTCTGTAAGAAGTTATAAATTGTTTTTTAATAACGATGGGGTTATTTGAAATGTTTCCTGGAAATTAAATATGATTTCAACGAGTCCTTTCAAATATAATTAGTAGTTCAAATGTTTATTAATCATTTTAGAAATACTATTTTAAACCCATAGGAAATTTATTTAAGTAAATCTTAGGTATTTTTTTCATTTAATAAATTCCCAATAGTTTTATTTAAAAATATTTAAGCCTAGACTTTGAAAGTGAATTTCCAGAAATGGGAAGTGGGTTTAAAACTTCAAAGGAAGTTTATTTTAAGCAGGTGAACAAATTTACAATAATTGAAAGTAAATTTGAATTGGAATAAATCGAGCGGGATTTATAAAAAAGATTCTCTGGGTTGTTTGGATAGAAGTATATTTCCCTGGGAAACCAAGTTCGTGTTTTAAAGCAGATTTTAGGTAATGTTAAAGTTTAAACTTGTTTCTAAAGTGTTTTTGAGAAATTATTATTTAAAGGAAATAATTAATAAACTAGCTATAATAGTAATCATTTAAGAATATTATTAGTAATTATCTTTATATGTGGATTTATTTAAAGGATAGTTTGATTTGAGTTATTTGATACCTTGTATATTTTCTTTTAAAACTCCATCTCTAAATTTCATTCAACTAAACCTTATTTTAAACTAGCCTATATGTTATCAAGTGGTTTTACTTTAAATATTTTGAAGTTATTTTTGGACTAAATAACTAGTAGTAAAATTTAATATTTCAAAGTATATTTAAGAATAAAGTATTTTAATTGGTTTAAAATTTAAATGGTTTGGACTTGGTTGTTTCCAATGAGAAATAAATATTGTGAAATTTATTTTGTTAAGGAAGATGTTTTGTAAAAGGGTTTTCAAAGGGAATTGAAAATAGAAATATATCTTGTAAAGATATTTGAGGCAAATGAATAATGTGGGAATTATTTATTGTGTAATGGATGTTTGTGAATATAAATTGATAGTTAAATCACCGACTACCAATATTGGACAAATGCGCTGATCGTTTCGAAGAGACTGGGATCGAGATTCATTTCTCGAAAGCCCACTTCGATCCGGTTTGTACGTTTCGCGGAAAAACGTGTTCGGAGTCGAAGACGGAGCAGTGAAGTGCAAGGGCTAGTCGCTACTAATCCTGAGGATATTTCCAAAATGGATGTAGTAGGAGTAGTTCCTTCGGTTCCGTTCGAACCCGGGACGGACTTGTATGGACGAATTCTTTCGGAACATCGTCAGGTGGGCGATGGGCATTCTAAGTGAAACGTTCTAAAAGGTAACGCTTAGCCTCAAGCCTCATCAAATGGGAATGACTAAAAATCAGGGGATGTGCAGCAAGGCTTCGTGGGTATCCCCCACTTGAGAGTAAGGTCATCCCTGTCTAGATGTCCCTTTTTATTTCGACTTAGTGGGCGGTTGCTGATCCCAACCGTGGGGTGATCTTATTCAGAACTGTCCATTAAGGGATGGGTCTAGCCTTGTGTTGCAGTGGATCGGGCGTGGTCCTCGGTACGGTGATCTAGGCCCCGTACTGTGACAGGTGGTACCCCAGTGCCTAGTCATTGTTGGAAATCCATACTCCCTACGAGCCTTGTACGAGTTTTGTTTGTATTACCCACTCTGTGGCTAGTAGCTGCAATTTAATAGATGTAACAATTTCGGCTATTTTATAAGTATTTGTATATAGACCTTATTATAATATCAGAGGATTTCTATAAAAAGCGATTTAGCTATCGCAAGGTAAAAACCCAACATGTTTATTTGGGGCGTGGTCTTACGAGATGCTTTTGTTTTCAAAAGGATTTTGAAACTTTAATAATCAATGTGGGTGCATTATTATCAGCTGGTATTCCAGGCTGACTCGGGTGTTATTTCATTATAATGCTCGGGTCAGACCGAGTGTTATATGTTCAGGTGAGGATGCTATGGAGCTGGAGAGGAGCTGGAGCCCAAGACGTATTATTCGTATTCGTATATATATCCGCTGCTATGATTGTATGGGATTATCTAATTGCTAAATATTTTTGTATGAGATACTCTGATGATATGACGTATAAAACAGATATAGATTCATTTTGTGTAAAAATCTATATTTACTATTATAGTTTATTCCGCTGCGACTGTGACATTCTGATATTGTTTAGTTCCTTCTTCTTCTATCTCTTCTTCTTTAATCCATAATGGTTCGTATTTCTGTTCCGTTTGAGTTAATTGATGTAGAATAGTGTTGACTCAATGGGTACGGATTTGCAGGCTGTTACAAAGTTTTGCTTCTTTAAAAACTTTAGTTTGCTCTTGCTTTTTAAAAGACTTAAATCTTGATTTATTGCTTTGCTCCCGGATGCATGCATGTTTGTTTCTAGGTGAAAATGTAGACTTGGTTGATTTTTAAACAAAAAAGCAGAGACCTTCAGTTGCATGTAGGCATGATGAAGTTCAAAACAGAAATGCAGAATAAATTACAGGCATTTGAATGGAGGTTGCAGTTGCATGCAATTCTTTTGAGTTGCAGAATGATTTGCATTTCAGACAGGAGTAAAATTTTCAGACAGTTTTGGGTTTTGAGGGGAAAAAAAATTTGTTTGAACAGATTCTGATTTGATTAAAATTTCTTTTTGAAGAAAGATGTAGATTTTTGTTTTGATCTTGGCTTTTTGATTTGAATAAGAAGATTAGAAAAGAAGATGAGGTGAGAAAAATATGTGTTTATAAAAGAAATCTTTTGATTTCATAAGATTAAAAGAAAAAGAAAATATAGGACACTTGTTTCAATTTTAAACATTTGCCACGATTCTTATTTCATAACTAACACATGTCATTTAGTTGTTTTGAGAGATTACACATGTTTTAAGTATCTTTATTTTAATTTAAAATTGTTTATAAACTTTTAAATCTTAATTTACTATTTCTTATGTATAAATAAATGAATTCCTTCCTTTTTCTAATTAAAAAGAAATGAAACAAAACAATTTATAATTAAAAGCTTATTCTAATATTTTAAATATTTATTCTTTAAATTCAAGGCATTAAATTCAAATTTTGAATTAATTTATCAAATCAAGTTTTAAAAATCAAGTTATATATGTATGCATATATAATTCTTATTAAATTTAAAAATAACAATCTATTTCTAAAAATTTATTTATGATTATAAAAACTGAGTATTATCATTATCATTTGAAAATAACAATTTAAATAAATTAAACAATTTTATACTAATTTTATAAAAGAGATTGCAAATCTCTTCTATTACTTAATAAATTAATACCATTTGTTATTTGTATTTTAATTCTTACATAAAAATTTCAAGCAATATTTTAAAAAGAAAATAAACAAAGCTTTTATGTTATATCTAATTTAAATTCATATTTAAGTTAATTAAAAATAATTTTAAAACAAATAAGATTTACCTTAAGTATAAACCATAAAATTATTTATTGAATTGCTTTGAAAAGTTAAATGTTAAATTTAAATCCAATTTCCAATTTTCCAAATATAAATTAAAATTAGAAAATTAATTCATTTACTGAATTCCAAATCAAAGCTTATCAATTTATAATATGTACAATTATATATATTATAAACAGAAAACCATTTATTAGCTTTTAAAAAGATAAATTCTACAAATTTAAATATTTATTAAAAGGTGATTATTAGATCGATTCAAAATTTATTATCAAAATTATCAAATCAATTCAATTTTTAACACAGATTTTTAAATTTATATTGCCAAATTTCCGGGATATCACAGGAGGTCCGAACCAGTAAATCCTGGTATGCTTATTCTATATGTACTTAGATTAATATTGTTTTAGTTGCATCATATATTTTGTCACATATACTTGCATATACACTACACAATCCACCTTATAGACTTTTACATACATACATACATACATACATACATACATACATACATATATATATATTATGTTGAATGACACTTTGCACAAAGACACAGATGATTGCAAAAATTGGATGTATGCAAAATGGATGTGATTGATGCGGAGACTTACATAGTTTTACCCTTACCAAATTTCGAGGATGAAATTTCCTAAAGGGTGGGAGAATGTAACACCCCGCATTTTTAGATAATTAAATAACCAAAATAATTATAAAAATGAGCGTTTTTGGAATTCTCAGAATATGGCCTCGAAACTTATACCATTGTGTTCATGGCGATTTTATGATTAATTTACATATATAATATGCCTCAAACGGACTTCTTTGAAGTTCTGTATTGAAAAATAATTATACGTTAAATGTGCATGAATATATTTGTTTATAATATGCGCGTATAAATTCCAGAAAAAATGCACGTTTGAATTTCAGAATAGACGCATGTCATAAAGGAAATTAATTGACATCAGAAATTAGAGGTAATTAATTAATATTAGTAGGTAATGTTAATCAAATCAGCAATTAAAGGAAATTAATTTACATTAATTAGCAACGTTTGAATTTCAAAATGAACATGGGTTATAAAGGGAACTAATTATGCAATTGATGGAAATAACTAGAATGAATAGGCAATGATTAAAAGTTAATTTTAATAATTTATAACGTTTAAAAATAGACGAAATAAATTAATATGTATAAAACAAAAAGACTAGGCATATCAAAACTGACGCGTTTTGATTGTTTTTAACTGCTAGATTTCAATCGCTTTAAATGAATGGATGACGTTGATTTGGCTCTCTATAAATAAATGTGCAGGGCTAACCTTCAAGCCCATATTTTTCTGAATGGGCGCGGAAGCCCTGTCACTTTTTTTCTCCTCCAATTCTTTAAAAATCAAATATATTAGGTTTAGGTTTTTTGATTTACAATTTGGAGGTAGAAACTGTAAATCTTGAGAAGTGACGTCCAAATTAAGCCGTGCGTATGAGGTGATATTTCAGATCTGGTTTTCTAATTTTCTTCAATAAAGTCCAGATTTATAAACCCATAAAAATTCCGGTTTGTGAATCTAAATAGGGTTGCAAAAGGGAAGGCTATGGATAATAAAACTGGACTAAAAATTAGATTTGCAATTTGGAGTGTTTTATTTTCAGGTGAGTGGATTTAAATTATACATCTTTTATGTTTATGATGTATAATGTCGTTAAATTCCCACTAAATATTTAATTCAACATTTGGACTAATTTCAGTAATTGGTTCTACTAGCTAGTTATATTAAAACTATAAATTTTGTAAAAAAAGTGCACTTATATTTAAATGTTATTTATATAAAAAAAGAAACCTAATTAAATATAAGTAATATTAGGCTTAAAAGTTATAGAGAAAGGCATAAGCCTAAAAGTGAAAAATTTACAGTATATTATGTTAAAACGGGAGAAATGAATTAAAAAGGGGGAAAATCTAATAACTTGATTTGGAAGTTAACGATTGGTTAGTTGGTTGGTTTAAAAAAGGGAATACATTTCTATAGTTTAATATTGTAAGAATAATGATAAACGTAATTGCAAGAATAAAAACAAGAAAAATGGAATTAGTGCAAAATAGAGACATTGCTGTATTTCGCAGTATCCAATAATAAAAGAAACCACAAAAGGAATATATTGTAGTTACGAGTTATTGTTTATTGCATTATTTAGTATTAAAATATAAAAATGAATTTTTTCCAGTTTTTGTAACTAGCGAAATAGATTAGAACTACTTTCCAGAATAAAAGAAAATAATGCAAAGTGTTAAAGAAATCAAAGAAGAAGAAAAAAAATCAAGTTAATCATTTGACAACATTGGAAAAAATAAACAGAAAATATGACTAGATTTGCATTTATTGCGTAGATAGTAGAGTAAAAATTAGAGCAGTTATTTTGATAAGTGACTTATGACAGTTGGATGTAGTCCCAAGTTAAGATTGTTATATAATATAAGAGAACTAAAGAAAATTTAGTATCATAACAAAAGAGGACAGGCTAGAATTGAAAAGAGACACTTGCAATTACATTTATAACATGTAGGTTATAAAAGAAAAAAAAGAATATAAAAGGGACAATTGCAAGTATAATTGTAACACGTAGGTTATAATTGAAACGAAAGAAATAAAGAGACTTATTTTGCCAAACTTAGATCTTGGATTAAGTTAATAAGCAAAAATAATAGTAGTGGCCCATACCGGTAGCATTCCCTTTCACTTCTAGGACTAATGGTCTCACACATGGGTGGGGCTAGGCATGCTGATTAGGATAAATTAGTTGCCAAGAGAAGAAAAATAGTAAATTAAACACATAATGAAAGATTAGATGTAGGGTCTAATAAAATGGTAAGATGCTTCTGGAGTAGCCCAAATAGAATCTGGATAAAGAGCCTAACAAAGCAGTTCATCGTAGATTTTTATTACAGAAAGAGTACATCCAACTTAGTTATTTTGGGCTAGAAGAAAGTATGAGACTTAAATAGGAGTGAGGATACTCTTGGATGGCCTTCTGGGGTAGGCCTAATGAAGCTGCACCCTCAGGTGCAGGTCTATAGGTGTTCCATCAAGAGTGTATGCCTTGACTGCTTTTGCATTGCAGGCCTAACGAAGCTACCTTTATAGGTAGTTAAAGGGTTGATGATGGGGTTGAATATTCATATGACACCATACTCTAGTTTGCGAGTAGGTTATAGTGGGCAAGACCCGTAAGGATAGTCGCATGCAGATATTAGCCATCATCAGCCAGAGCGAGTTTGGAAAGACTAGAGTTAAACCAACATGCCAATGATTCTTTCACTATCGAGACATTGGATGAGGGGCACAGCCAGTTGGACGTTTAGATTGTTTGCAGTAGGGAACAACCACTTAGCTCTTGAAAGGTCTTTCTATTAGTTGAGGGAGGCGGCGTGGAACATAACCATGATGAGAAAAGAGACAACCCAAGTAGAATATCTGTAGGCCTAATGAAGCGGATCTATATAGATATAGAAAATTCCCGACTAAGTTACATACAAGGTAGACTTTATTGGCGGAGCTCAGGGAGTAGACAGAACGATTACGTGTAATCCTCAAGGTATGCACTGGGTGGTACATTATGGATGTTCGAGCACTAGTATAAGCCAGTGCAAATGCAGTTTTTTGTTCTCATAGTAGATGACATAATATCTACATTGTAGTCCTCACAAAGCTATCCTTTACAGATATAGTTATAGTGTGCTCTAGTAGCGAGACGATAGAGTCCTTTTCGAGGAGGACACAGAAGGTACTATGGGTGGTACCTAGTACCGGTGCGGTCATTGGACATGTAGCTACATATATATTGGTCATTAGGTCTTGATCCACTAGGGAGTAGATGGGTACAATTCACACACGGAGGCGAATGTAGATGAAACCAATAAACCGAATATAATAGAAAATGGAAATAGAATGGTATATGTAGAGTTATGCTTAGTAGTGTATAATTTGTCCATTCACTAGAACATTAGTTCTGACGCCCTCCTCATATTATCCTATAGGTCAGTTAGATGACAGATATCTTCTAGCTTTGTGACTCTTGTTGAGAAAATGTTATTACCTTGGTGAGTATTTACTTACTATTATATTTCAGTCAGTTCTGCTGCGAGATATTTATTTAAGTTTTGATATATTTTTCTTTGTCTATTTGCAGGATACTAGGTACCCAACTTGGGTTTCAGTGGGCTTAGATTTTAGCATTTTTGCGAAAAATCCAAACCCACTGGAATTCGGGTCATTACAGTACCAGACATAATAAATATTCTAACTTTTATTCGATACAACACTAGATGATCTATCCTTACTTCTCTTAGGGTCAACTGATCTAAGAGTTTTGCGGGCTCACCAATAACTTACCTCTACTCTATGTATTTCTTTCTGTGTGTAACATTATTATAGTCTTCCTATGACAGATCCATACATATTACAATTTTGGACTTATATTAGCTATGGGCTACTAGCAAAAGTATAGGATGCGCCCCCACACCAGACCTATCCGATCTTCTAATATCTGAGTTATATAGTTAGCAAATACCTAGGCCGATCACCTTATTCCAATTTCTTTCCCTTGAAAACAATCTTTACAAATGATTTACCATTGAAATCATATCTTTATAAAACAAGGAAATTGTACTCTTTGTTGTACTCAAAATACTTATGCCATGATATAGCTTCATAAATCAATGTTGATGAAAACCTAAAATCAATAGGGTTATCTAGCCCTTTGAAATATGTCAAAGCCTTTTTTAACTAAGAAAACATTAGGCTATAAAGACAAAATAGTACCTTCGGAACCATTATTGAAAACCTTAAACAATCCCTTTCGGAATCATAGAAAGCATCCCTCTCGAAACACTTAAAACAAAGGTTTTGAAACACGTAAAACATACCTTTTGAAAGCATTGGTTTTAGGTAAGAAATTATGTTTGAAACCAATTAAACGTATCACTTTCAAAACCATAGTTTGAAAATAACACAAACTACAAAGTAGAAAAGAGGAGACATTTGAATGAAACCTTTGCCTTTGGAACTATTAGTAAAAGATGCTAAGTCGTCCTTTTCGAAAACATAGGGAAGGTGGCTTCAATGGTTGCGAAGGGGTATTGGTTCGCAACCTACTTTTTGCATTCATTGATCTAAAGGTTATAAAAAGTGGCTTCTTATCGAGCGACAACTACGGTATCGAAGCGGTTCAGAAGCAAATAAAACTTGCTTTTGACACCATCCTTTCTTTCTGCCTTTCTCCAATACGCTATGTACCAATTACTTGATACCATGTGCCTAGATTTTGAATAGGCGTGAAAGGTTTTACCAACTATGGTGAAGGAAGTAAGCAAATGAAAGTGGCAAAGTTGTAATTCGATATAAAACTGATTTTATGCCTTTTAATGTAGTTCCTTTTCACCTAACTTACATAACTGACCAAAATATGATTGGTTAAAAATACTTTACCAAATCTTTCTAAAAAGCTGTCGAACCTGACATTGAACAATTGAAAATATTTTAGAAAATAACCCATTCTTCTTCTCAAAACAACTAAAACATTTAAGCCTTCAACTTAAATAATTTATTAACCATAACTAAGAACTTAGGAAAAATCCCCTAAAATCACAATAATTCACATTAATGTTTTCTAACATATATAAATTTCTGACCTGAAGGCATTATTTAATTTCCTTAAATAATTTAAACCCAAAATTAACCATTTTCTCTCATAGAAGATTTATAATAAATCCATATTCACTTGGAAAATTATGAAACTTGAAACCCATTTCTAAAATAATATTTTTAACCATATATAAAAAACGCAACTCATTTTTATGTCATATGATAGGTTTTCTAATCTAAACATATTATAAAATTCTTATTAAAATCTCCGTGAATCATCAACTTAAAATGCATAATCATTTAATCACTGTAACATGGCATAAATTTGCAAAGAAAACAAGTTTACCTTTAAACCGAAATCATTCATCAAAAATAGAGATGAAAAATATTTATTCACCTTGGCTTTGTATCGAGAAGGCTAAGATTTTCCTTTAGATTGATTTGCTTAAGCTTTCTACTTGAATCCTAGCTTTTCTTCTCCTTAAATCCTCCTAATGGTGGCAACCCAATTTCTTTAGGGTTTTAGTTTTGTTTGTGAAAGTTAATATGAACGAGGAATGAAGAATTATGGGTTTAGGGTATAGGAACAAAGGTCGTTCCCATTTTACCCTTACCATATTCCTCCTACTTACTTATTTTTAATTCTCTTTTACTAATACATTCATTAAGGCATGACTCCTAAATTAACAAATCTCAATCCCTTAACTATATACATTATTTCATTAAATGTTTTAAATAATTAAGTCAAAATTGGCATCATTAAATGAGTAGAGGTCCAAGGTTGAAAAAGTATGAAGAGTAAATTATTTAAGAAAAAGGGAGCTCAGAACAGTAGAGCTATCATAAAATGGAAAGAAGATATCGTTGGTTATAAGTGTGCAAGAAGGGGCATTATGTTAATGAGTGTTAATTTGGTGATGGCAAAGTGGTTGTAGGATGTCAGAATGTTGAGTGCTTTAACTACGACCAAGTGAGGGCATTACAAGAACAAATGTACAGAAACGACCTAGTCTAATAAAGGAAAGGTATTTTCTTTGGAGCTATCTACATTAAGGCTGACTGGTGCTGAGAAAGGAAAGAAAGTGATGAAGGGTATGCTTTTGATTCATAGCATGCATGTTAGAATATGTTTAATACTGGAGCATCGCATTCACTTATATCTCGGTGTTTAATAACTAAATTAAATTGAGGGTGATCATATTTTGTTACTTCCTTGAGGATGGATAATCCAATAGGAGGGTATGCAACTCTGGGGATGAGATGTGACTATCAAGAATTTGATTTGTTAGGTTTTACATAATCCGATAGTTTGTTTGTGTTTTATTTTTTGGATTTTGTGTTTTTCTTCGATATGGATAGGTTGAGCAAATATGATGCTAGGATAGGACAATATCATTGAGACACCCTGATAGTACTGATCGGAACATATACACAGTTAAGAATTCGACTTCATAAGTTTGGGCTTTATCGGGTGCCATAGAAGTGGAAGACGAGTTAAATCGGTTTTATGTTGTAAAAGAATTTACAGATGTGTTCAAGCCTGTCACAGTACTATCACCAAAACGAGTTATTAGGTTTCTTTTATATCTTGTACTTGAAGCCGAACCGATTAGTAAACCATCTAGTAGGATGATACCTACCGAGGTAAAAGATTTAAAGGTACGGTAGATTTAGAATCAAACATTTCGCCTTAGTGAATAGCCACTGTGTTCATAAATAAAACGGACTGGTCGGAGATTATGTATTGATTATCGTACGCTGAATGTGAAGATGATAAAGAATAGATGTCTTTTACGGAGAATTGAATATTTTTTCGATCAATTGAGTGGAGCCAAAGTATTTTCTTAGATTTGGCTATAGGGTTCCATCGACTGAGGATGGTAGAGGATAGTATTCCTTTAGCAGCATTTCAAAAAAGATATGTTTCATACGAATGGTTAGTAATGCCATTCGGATTGTCAAATGCACCTGCTTTCTTTATGGCCTTGATGAACAAAATTTTCTAAGAGCATTTGGAAAAGTTTGTATTGGTATTCATTAATGATATTTTGATGTAATATAGGAATGAAAAGGATCATAAGATTCATCTTAGAATAGTGCTTGAAACGTTGAAGCAGCATCAACTAAAAGAGAAGCTTTCAAAATGTCAGTTTTGGAAGAGAAAAGTGAAGTTTCTTGGCCATGTGATTTCAAAAAAGTGGTTATCCATGGATCTAGTTAAGGTTGAAGCTGTTAACAAATTGAAGAGACCAAAGACAATGACTGTGATAAGGAGTTCTTTTAAGTTTAGCTCGCCATTACCAAAGATTTATTTAGGATTTCTCGTGGATAGCAGCACCCCTGACCAAACAAACAAGGAAGGATATAAAGTTTGTTTGGTCCAATAAATGTGAGGAAGCATTCCATAAGTTAAATCATTTATTGAATGGTGCGCCCGTATTAGTTATGCCAGACGGTAATCAAATTTAGTGGTGTATACGGATGCATCTGAAATAGTATTGGGAGCTGTATTGATGCAAAAGGGTAAAGTAATTGCCTACGCTTCGCAATAGATTAAACTACATAAAGTTGGATGTTCGACTCATATGGAAAGGGATGTAAGCTTAAGGGTAAGGTATTATTCGGTTACCAACAAGTGAAAGCCAATGGCAGAAGCCAAGTGGATTACTTTATTGACATCCATTTGGAAGTGGGATTTGATATCCGTTGACTTTATTGACAGGCTGCCAAGGTCGCATATGGGAAATGAAAGTATCCAAATGATAGTGGATAGACTAAATAAGGATGTACAATTCATTTTCGTTAAGTTAACCAGAATAACATTTGCCTTAGCTAAGTTGTATGTAAAGAATATTTTTAGACTGCATGGGTATCCTAGTAGTATAGTTAGTTACAATGATGCTTTTTTCACTAAAGAATTATGGAAAAGTCTACAAGGAGTATTAGTACTAAGTTAAAGATGAGCACCCCTTATCATGCTCAGGAAGATGGGCGGACAGAGAGAATCAACAAGCTACTTCAAGATTTTTGAGAGCTTGTGCACTAGACTTAGATGGGTTATGGAAGAAATTTGCTCTTGGTTGAGTTTTACTTTATAATAGTTTATAGACTAGTATAGGAATGGCATCTTTTGAAGCGTGGTATGAAAGGCAATGCAAACCACCAACACGTTGGTTGGAGACCAGAGACAGGTTGGTCCTTGGTCTGGTTATGGTGAGAAAGGCCGTAGAAATGAATGAGTTAGTCTGAACTAGTATAAGAGAAGCTCGGTTTAGGTAGAAAAGTTACGTAGATGGAAAGCACAAATATTTAGAGTTCTCAGTTGGATATTATGTTTTCAATAAGGTACCATCGATGAGGGTCTGGTATGATTTGGAAAGTTAGAGAAACCGGCATCGAGATATGTAGGACTGTTCCATATTACAGAAAGGATCGAGAAACTTGTGTACCGAGTGGTTTGGCAGGAGTCCATAATGTATTTCATGTTTCTCATCTTAGAAAGTATATGCATGATCCAGGGACTACTATTGCTTTGATTGCACTAGAAGACTTAGTTGTGGAACTAGATTTGATTTTTGTGAGATAAATAATTTTTGTTGTGGCTAGAGTTGAGAAGAGGCTAAGAAGCAAGACAATCATATTAGTGAAATTCCAGTGCAGTGACAACGAGAAAGACTGTATTTGGGAGTCAAAAATGGGAATAGAGATACTTATCCTGAGCCGTTATGATGGTATGTTCTATATTTATTGTATATAGACTTAGTAGCTGGTAGGATATACTAGCATGGTTTGCATGTTTGATATGCTTATTATATAGACCTTACAGAATTTCGAGGACAAACTTTATTAAGGAGGGGAGCTTGAAACACCCTTAAATTTTTTTAACATTATTCAGGAAATCAAATTGAATAGGTTAACTAGAATAATGCAGTGAGAAATGGGGATGAAATTTGACGATTAACTAGATTATGCCTTAACTAGTCAATTAATAAGACCGTTTTAATCTTAATATAGAAGAGAAGAAATGAGAGGGGCAAAATAGGAGTAGTCATCCTTTCATCTCTTAAACCTTACCCTCCCCCATTTCACTCTCAGTTTCGCAAGCATAAAAAATCAAAGAAAAAGAGAGGTGGGCTATTAACAAGCTAGGGTGAATCGAAACTAAAAAGGAGAACTCAAGAAAGCGGTTAGGGAAACTAAAGCAACATCAAATCTCAATTCCAACATCAAATCTAAGGCGAATAATGCATAGACATATCTATTTCTTGTTCTTAAATTTGGCTATGGGCAATATCCAAATTGTTTTGATGTATTTGCCAAGTTATAGTTGTATACTCATTATTTGGATAGAATAACTATTTATAGAATTTTTATGAAATTATTTGAAAGGGTTTTAAGGGTAAAACCTAAGTTTTTAATCTCCGATTGCTTTTATTTTCTAATATATTATGTAAAAATATATTTTGGAGATGGAATTTTAATTTCATAAATTTCCAAGTTAAAATGGATAATTTATGATTTCCTAATGAGGAAATAGCGTTTATTCAGCTTTTAGTATTAAAAATAATCAAAAAGTATTTTTTGCCTGAAATCGTTATATGGTAAATAATATGAAAATTCTGAATTTTTATGATTTTTCGTTTTCCCCCCGTGATTTCAAATTATTATGATTTTATTATGCTAGAGAAGCATTAAGATTAATAATTAATTGAGGATATTAACTAATTATTTTTGTATATGTTTTGGGAAGGAAAAATGGGTTGTGATAGTTTTCTAAAAAAGGTTTTGGGTAAAGCATAGCCTTATCTAATAAGAATTTGACATGAGTTAAGATTTGATGAAAAGTAATTGCTTTTAATAGTAATAAATCAGTTTTCATGATGATTATGATAGTTCCACGCTGCACTGTACCGAAGCTAAGTTATGCTGCAGCTATGAGAGTCGACATTGATGTGCAGGGAAGTGCATGATAACTGCTTAGGTGGTTATGGAATGATTCCAACAAGATCGAAGTGGACCTTATTGGCAACCTAATACTGATGACGTCACAATCTCATAATTCATTAATGTGTTTAAAGTAGTAATGGCGAAATCATTGATGCCAGATGTTTTCACCGTTGTTTTAAATGATGCCGCATATCTCCATTTTGATTGTTTCTAGTATCAACAACATAAGAGGTGGTGACGACACTTGTTTTTAATATCGAATGTATTTATTAGATGGCATAATAGCTGAAACGCTATAAGTATCTCTTTTGACTCAAAGTAATAATGCCGCCATTCATCAACATCGGCATTCTACAATATTTTTTCTCAGTGACCTTATGAGGCGGTCTGGGTTCTAGATTTCTTCTATACTGCCACTAAGTCTTTATAGGCCATATTGCCTTATTCTTTTGATAACAAAAGTTTTGCTTTGAAAGTGGATAACCTATATTGCATGTGTATTGACAACCTCGCTATCGACATAAGGTTTTATACTTAAAAGAAATTTAAGCTCTGTCTTCTAACTTTGGGAAGAACTTCATCATGCTGTTATACGCGAGACATTGATGCCGCATCTCCTTATTTCAATGTCGATGAGGCTAGATTTTTTACAAATTAAAGCTACGTTTTAAAATGGCGAGATAGCCAATGCTTAAGAAGGTCGATCAACATATGATTCGACAGTTAGCCATATGATTTATAAAAATCTAAAAAATTTATTTTCTAAGCATGGATAGAGGTTCAACATTATATAGCGTGGTATGAATGCCGCAAATCATTTATATAAATGACGGCGAGCCATAGGTCTTTATTTCAACATTAATCACTAGGGATACGAATGGATATTATTTTGAGATGTTATAAGTTTAAGGTGTGTACAACCTTATTTGGGATACCAATAGACATAGTTTGAAAATTTGGGTTAAATATGGATTAAATTGATAGTAGAAGTTTTCATAATTATCCTTGAAATACTATGGGATGTGTGATGGATAGTCCACATCATGCCAGAGATGGATATCCTCCATATGATTATTGAAGAGTTCACAGTCATCCTAGGAAAATTATGAGATATATGATGGATAGTCCACGTCATTTTAAATGAATGAAGCTATATGTGATGGGTTGTCCACATGGAAGGGGATAGATAATCCATAAATATACTTTATATGTGCAATGGATAGTCCACATAATTTTAAATGAGGAACCATACGTGATGGGTAGTCCATATGAGCGGGGAGAGATAATCCACAAATTGTTTATATGTTATATGGATAATCCACATAAGTTTGATAACGGAACATTGCGGGATGGGTAGTCCATATGGTATGGGATGGACAATCCAAATAATTACATGTGAGATGGATAGTCCACATAAATATAAAACAAATAGTCAACGATAATTAAGATAGATAGTTAGATAAAAATTAAGAGGGATAGTCTAATAAATTAGGATAAGTAGTCCGATGTATATTGCATGACTGCAGATACTTATTTTCTTTGTTATATCCATTGTGGATGCAAGTGCACAGTATATGGTTAATATGTTTTGGTTAAGATACTATTGAGGGGAAAACCTGTTCCATTCAGCATTGTGGTTTCACTATATATCTATTTTTGGTTCGAGATGGTAGGTTATTATTTACGCCAGATTGTTGTTTGACCCAAGGCTTTTTTTTTCCCATCGAACTCTCTGGTACTTATTTAAGTAGGTCGGAAGTAAGAGATTTTAGATTTCCAGTAAGATGGATTAGCTTCCGGGGACATGCAAGAAGCAACTCAGCTATGTAGGAGTTCTTACCTAATACATTGTGTTGGTTGATCTTTTCTTTATGGATGTAATGGAAAAATATATAACTGTCAAGTGTTAGATTATAACATACCATGGGGGCATCTTCATTTGTCGCTCTTGGAGCATTTTGTCATAAGTATATTTTCTCTGAACCCAAATGTCAAAATTATATACTTCCACTGCTTATTAACCTGTTATTGATTCGTTTTAATTTATTCCCATTCAATTGATTTATATTTAATTATTAACATTCACTTTGATTACATTCAATCTTAGTTTAACAACAATTCACTTACATTCACTTATTTACATTTCTTATTTACATCTAACTTATTCATATCCAATTCTTGAACATTCCATATAAATGTGCATTTCATTAATCTATATTAAATAAATTTTCATTCCATCCATTTGCATTCAATTTAAACCAAATTCCATTATATATTACTTTCACTTACATCCATTCAATTCATTTGTGGATTATTCAAAATCATTACATTTTATAACTCACTTCTAAACTTATACTAAGCGACTTCCTAAATGCTTTCGAAAGAGTTTAAGGGTTTCGAAGGCAACGGCTTTGAAAAGGGGTTCTATGCTAACCTCTATGTTTTACTTAAGTGTTTAGAAGCTTTCGAAAGGACGGTTCTGATGCCATTAAATGTTCCTAAACAAATTTATATGAAGATAAAGGTTTCGAAAGAGACACTTTTATATATATATTCACTTTGACCCAAAATATGATTTAAAGCAAAACCCAATTGTATCGAAAGCGTTACTTTAATTGTTTTCGAAGCTATGTTTGCAAGGATTATTAAGTATTTTGGCACTATCGAAGCCATTGCCTTAGAAATCCTTGAACCCTTTCGAAAGCATTTAGGAAGTCGCTTAGTAAGTTTAAAATTTAAAGTATAGTTTACATCTAGATGTCAAAATTTATATATTTATACGTGTATATATTATCAAATATAATTATTATTTAATATGCATCTTAAACCAAAATTCATACTTATGTATATAATACAGACACACATATCTGTGTGTGTGTCGAACCAAGTGTGGTTGTGGGTTTTTAAATTTGGTATCAGAGCTTAAGATTGTCCGAACGCCGAGGCGTTGGTTAGGTACTCATTATATTTAGGGTTAGTAATAACATAGAACGAGTTTGAGCTATTACCGCCCACCTCAAGCCACACCCCCAAAATCAAAAGGGCCCCAATCAATCACAAAGTAATAAAATGGTATCGAAGGAGTGTGTCCAATAAAAGGTGCTACCTCCTTAGCCCATCGATTGCTCCTGTTTTAGCCACCTTATGCCAACTCACGGGAGTCGGGTCCACGTATATACCTCAAAGGAAACGCCGCCACCATCCTACTTCATTCTGGAACCACCGCGTACACAGTTGTTAAAGTGGTTTTTGGAGTTGGCAGGGAGTATGACAGCTTCCGATCCTGGCCTCTTTAACAACCAGACGTTATTATAACACCGCAGTTATTTCAAAATAATTTATACTTGAAACCAGAATAAAATATCCATTTCAAAACCATACGAATGTGATATCATTTCCGTTTCAAAAACCAATAAATATGATATCATTTTATTAAAACCCAAATCAATATAATATCATTTTTATTTCGAATATATCCTTTCCAAAATCATAGCACTTTCAAAATTATAATACTTCAAAACCAACCTCTTGAAATATAATCTTTCGAAACATAATACTTCGAATTTCATAGCTTCTAAACCATAACTTTCAAAACTTAAATGGTTTGGATATTGAAAAAGTATATAAATTAAAATAGTTTGAATTTAAAATTACTTTATAAAGTAAAATACTTTCCTCGACTTCACAATTTTATTCACTTTAAATTAAATCTCTATTCATAACTTTCAACTCACTTTTAGTTTTCAATAAACCATTTCAATTTCAATATATTTCAAACTTTAAGTATTAAACAATTTCAAAACTAAGGTTGGTAATTACGATTCAACAATTCAATTTTCTATTATTTAATTTTGAAATATTTGCATAATAAATCCATTATCATTTAAATAAAACTCAAATTACAAATAACTAAATATTTCCTTCATTTATTTATAGTTGAAATATTCATTTAATTCATCTTAAACCAAAGTCCGGTTATAAAAATCATACCATTAAAATCTCAATTTTAATTAATTTCAAATCAATTTCATATTTATCTTCCCACCTTATTCTCATTTAAGTCATTATAAACTCCAGAAATATAATTTAAATAAATACATAACCATATTATATCTTAATAAAATCAAACTTCATTATTAAACTTATTTTATACTTTAAACCAATTTTATACATAGCTTAAAACCAAGAATTTAACTATATAACATTTATAAAATATCCAAATCAATATCTCATAAAACCATATATTTCTTTGCAAAACCATAGAAATCATTTCAAAATATTTTTATATATAGACCATGGTGTCTGTATAAAATTTTCAATCCTATGGTCAAGTGATACAGATATTTATCATTTCAATTCGCAATTTAGGATAGAAATACGGTCATATGTCATTTCAAACTGCAATCCCGAATTAAATAAAATCCATAACAACGTGCAGTTTATAACAATATAAAATACAACATCCATTCGTCCAATATCAGTTATCAACCATTTATCACAATCATGATCCAATTTAATCAGTAACATCAATATAGAACATATAATAAATAACAGGTATTTGCTGGAAGTCTATATGCAATAATAAATTAAATAACAATTTAATTCAATAAATTCAATTTAATTGAGATGATGATTAAAAATATGCCAAATAGTCATAAAAATATTTCTGATCACATCAAAAATTAATATAACACACATAATTTTTTTTAGAAGTTGTGAGTGCGTTAAAACACTCACCTTTTGAATTTAAATTGAATTTAAATTCAATTTGAATCCTAATTTTTAACAGTCTTAGAATTCGTCCAAACCCAAGTCAAAATGTCCGAAATTTGCTAGGATCGCAGTGGAGAAAACAGCGCATGGAACGGACCTCATACGCAAAAGTTATATACGTTAGAAGTTAAAAAATCAAAATTAAAATAAATAAATAAGGAAAAAATGAACCAGACGTAGGCCGCCACGTCATCTCTACACCACAGCACGCTACATGAACCAGCCATCATCTCCTATATGTGGACGCGACCGATGCTGCCATGCATCACCGTTGACTGCAAAATTTTGCCGCCAACCACCAGCTCGCGGCCTTCGCTAGCCTCCCCACTACGGCCTGTGACCTCACCTGATGGCCTCGCGACCATCGCTCGGCGATGTAAGGTGCAACCGCCATTTTTGTACCAAAACACTACTTGAATTTTTTCATGCAATCAAACCATCGAATCGTCAAGCAACGTACGCCGATGTATTGCGTGCGATGACCTCTACAGCCCAACGCCTCTAATTTGTTGATCAAGCGAATTCGATCATGACCTAACGAATGGCTTAGAATTGTTCTTCAAATTATGGATAAACAAAAATCCAAATCAAAAAACGAACAACATAATCGACCTGCGCTCGTTGAGAGCTTGAAAACGATATAAAATTTGATATTATTTGAGGAGTTTGATTTTTTTTTGTTGGATTTTGAATTGGAATTGAATTGGAACATTTAGGGTTTTCAGCCATTGAGAAAGAGGAGCAATTGAAGTTTCTGTACGTATGAAAATGAGGAATGGAAAGGCTGCTAGGGTTTATAACAAGGTATATATAGGGAAAGTTGAAAAAGAATAGATGGACGCGATTGATTTACATGTTGAACGATAAAATGGCCCGAAAAGCCCGTTCTGACTCCGAAACGAAATTGGGTCAACCCATATTTCAAAATAGAAGTATTTAAATATTTTAAATGCAATGGAACATGTTTTAGTCCAAATTCCATCGTATGAAGAAGTTATGCTAAAATCAAGTCATTTCAAAATTGATTTCAATTGATTTCAATTTAATTAATTTTTGGGCGTTTCGAGTCTGTACGATCAAATGACCAGTACGATCGCTACAAAGCTTGAAATCCTAAAATAATTCAACGTTACAGATCAAATGAAACTGGTTTCGTCGAAATCCGAGTCAGTGGCCAAAATGGCTATTTTTACATTAATTAAATTAAATTAGTATTTAATTAATTAAATCACTTTTTCGTTTCAAATTTAATAATTCACAAATTCCATCTTTCTTGACTTCTTAAACAATTACAAAATTTTAAACAACTTACATATCAATTCATAGTTAATTGATTTACCCATTACCGTATTTAATTTCAATTTTAACAAATTCATTAATTATCAACTGAAATTTAATAAACCCCTTTATTTGATTTTAAATCGTGTATTCATCAAATTATTATCAAATGGATGAAATTAACATTGGTTTGTGATCTATTACATTAATATTCTCATATTTCATCTTAATTTCTATTAACTTAAAATTTTATATTAAATTTCATTTAATTGCAATTAATCCAATTTATCAAATTTAAATTCCAATAAATTAATAAATCTTGATATCCATTAATTTTATTTAACCAATTATCATATTATGAATAGAATTAACATTATTTCCTTTATTTTAGCGATTTCATTATTAAATTATAGATTTTTATTTTCTTTCCGAATTAAATTTCCAAAACTTATTATATTAACAAAATTTAATTATCGAAAATTTACGGGTTGTTACACTCTCCCCCGCTCAAAACTTTTTGTCCCCGAAAAGGAAAAAGAAGGGAAAAGAAGAATTAAGAATCAATACATCTTACTTAAAATGTTAAATTTATAAACAAATAAATTAATTTAAATAAAATATACCAATTTATAACCATTATATTTTTTTATACTTAAATTAATAAAGTTTGGAAAACATTTTTCAAAATTTTCTAAATCCAGAATTTATGGAAAATTTCGGCAGTCTCCTTTGTATGGAGAGGCACGGAAGAAAATATAATATGAAATATAACAATATACAACATATATTTCCAAAATAATATATATATCCCAACACGGGAAAAACGATATAATAACGCTATAAACCGTAATCCGAAAACGTACCTATTTGTCGGGCAATTTACGCTTATTTTATGAAACCAAAAGCATTAGCAATTGCTTCCATAACCTGTATTTCACTTATATAATCCAAAAAGAGTTAATAATTATATAAAACGAAATATTTAAAGTTGTTTCAACCACTGACAAACAAATCAATATAAAACAACAATCACTTGCAATCTAAACATACAACTATCATATGAAGCCAATAAAATCAACCATCCATACATCCGTAGCAAACAGATAATTAGTTGTTCGGGTTTGAAACTTTAAATTGTCCAGAATGGAAAATAAACTACTAAGCGCACAATTTTCTCAACAGTTTTAGATGAAACTAAATAGATTATTCATACATCCAACAAATTTAAAGAATGCTTGCCCGAACAACCATAAATCAAAACAAACAACACATCTGAACAATAGATCAAGTTTGTTTTTTCAAATTTTCATTTCATAAAATTTGTTGTTTGATTTCCTTTTCATTCATATAACGATTTATCTTTTAAGTTACATTTACTTGCAAATTTTCAATTTCCATTCATTCATTTATTACTTAATTTCATTTATAGTATTCATTTTAATTAAATTATTTAGCATATCAATTTATTAACTTCAGTTTATCATCATTTATTTATAATACTTCCCTTTCTATTATACTTAATTAGTAGCATTTCATCTACACATCAAATTCTTATTTTTTACTTCAAATTTTACTTGTATAATATCCATTACATTTTCTTATTAACATTTTACTTTTTACATCTTTTGGTAAGTTATATATATGTTAAAGAATGCAAATTGAAAATTATACAAGTTTATCTTATCTCTCTTAATAAACTAAACGTTCAATAATCATATCTTTAGTTTTTTTAGGTTTCATATTTCATGTTCTTTTTATTTTATTTATAACTTAGCATTAAATCTCTTATTTCCTTTAAAGATTTCAATTATTAATTACTTAGATTCAATTTCACTAAAATAATTGAAACTATTAATTAACGGAAACTTAAAAACTAAATGCCAGGTTTAATTTCAAATCATTTTAAAATAATAGATAAATGTATATACTTACAATTTATATATCCAATTATACATAAAACAGTTGGAAATCTATATTTGTTTGTCAAAATAAATTTGCAGTAAAACTATTATAGCGGCCTTCCCACTTCGAAACTCTGAAATTAATGTCGATGATGCGTGCACTCATCACCGAAATTATTTTCCAGCGACGGAGAGGGGAGTACAGAACTTATTTCTTTAAAACAATTCTTTCAAATCATATTGAAATATTTATATCAGAAAATACTTTTAAATAATATTATTATTATATTCCAAAATCATTTGAAAGAAATTTTCAAAACCCCGAACCTTAAGTTCTAAAATTTCCCATTTTCATTTATTTTATTTTCTTTAAATCTTATTTTCAACTAATATCTAAAATTTCACTACCTAACAACAATTAAATTACAACCAAAAATATATATTATTTATAAAAATTTTATTTTATATATAGAAAGCATAATTGGCAATTTTTTTCATTTACCTATGTTTCAAAACAAATATTGTGTCGGTCTGTCCTATTAAGTGTTAAAAAATCCCTATTGATGTCATAGCGTCCTATGCACCAACCAGAATTTATAAATACTAAACGGAACAAATTAATACAATATCAAAACCCTTTTATAACACTAACAAATACGTTCTCTATCTCATATATATATATATATATATATATATATATATATATATGCTCGCGACTCATCATAGGGTATTACTACCCTACTGATAAAGAGTTAGACCCCACAAAGAAAAGGTTTACCGCTAAACCAAAGCTCCAATACAAATTGTAACATCCAGTCTTTTTGTACGCTTTAAATCGACGATAAACCACACACGTCAGACTTAAACCATACAGAATGGCAGATTGTTATTGGGGTGAATAAGAAAAAGCAAAGAAAGAAAAAAAATCAAAATAGAATCTTGCAGTGGAACGATAAAATATAAGAATCAAATAAACAGTTCATCAAGATGTTTGCAAAACATTTAATTATACTTATACAACACATATCAGAGTTACACATACCGGAGAATAATAAAATAATGCAGCAGAACAATGAAGTAATTAATTGTAATAATACAATCTTCGTCTTCGTCCTCCAAAAATAAAGTCTTCGAATCCTGAAATGCTCAGACTGACCCGAGCGAATTGAAAAGACAAAACACTCGAGTCGGAACTAAAAGATCTTATGTACGTCAAATCAACAGAAATAAATATGAGTGGAACGATGTCAGAGATGTTTACAGGATTTGACATCTCCTATCCAGTGTCTAACGTGAGTGCATTAACTTAAGAGATGCTCGACATTCACATCTCCTAAGAATCCGTTAAACTATTTACTATGTAGTAATATTTCGCTATTATAATAATGTCTAATAATAAAATAAACTTACTTTTAAACAGCGTTAAGGGGTTACCCATACAGCCCTTAGTCCTAGTAGTCCATCCAGTATTAGCGCATCTCCAGATTGGAAGACTACCCTAAATACTCCACGGGCTATGGGAGAAAACCAAACTCGTACATGACACGCTAGGAT
This sequence comes from Allium cepa, assembly GCA_030765085.1. NCBI lineage: Eukaryota > Viridiplantae > Streptophyta > Magnoliopsida > Asparagales > Amaryllidaceae > Allium > Allium cepa. The sequence goes on from CM060935.1 coordinate 283,129,519, forward strand.
AGGTGACACTGCACAACTAGGCAATGCCAGGGTAGATATACAAATTATGCTTCCAAACCGGTGGTAACGCGTAGCAGCTACTACCGCCCACCTCGAGCCACACCCCCAAAATCAAAAGGGCCCCGATCAATCACAGAGTAATAGAATGGTATCGAAGGAGTGTGTTCGATAAAAAGTGCAACCTTCTTAGCCCATCGATCACTCCTGTTTTAGCCACCTTACGCCAACTCACGGGAGTCGGGTCCACGTATATACCTCAAAGGAAACGCCGCCGCCATCCTACTTCATTCTGGAATCTCCACCGCGTACACGGTTGTTAAAGTGGTTTTCGTAGTTGGCAGAGAGTATGACAACTTTCGATCCTGGTCTCTTTATGTAAACTGTAACGACCCAGAATTTTAATTAATTAAAATTTGAATATTTAATTAATTTTAAATATTAATAAGTGAAATTTATAAGTCGAATAAATTTTATTTCGAATAATTGGATTTAATTGAATAATTAAATCGATAATTTAATATGTGAAAATACAGAAAAAATTGAAAATTGGGTAAAATATGATTGAAAATGATTTGTAAAATTTTATTTTATCATGTTGGAGTTAGAATGATGTTATAGAACTTTTAAAATCGAATTAAGAGTTTATTTGTGAAAATTGAATATTTTAATATTTAAATCGACTTGTGAAATTACTCAATTTTCGAACAGTCTCAGAATTGGACGAAACTAGTTCCATTGGATCCGTAATAGTTGGTATTATCGGATTTCAAATTTCGTAGCAATCAGAGTTATCGTTTGATCGCGGCAGCTCGAAACGCATCGAAATTGTTTTTAATATTAATCTGGCGAGTTAAAATAGTCATTTTTCAAACTGTCTTTGATTTCGACGAAACAAGTTTCATCGGATCCGTAATGTGATATTATTGTATGGTTTCAAATTTCATGTCAATCGGATTTACCGTTTGTCCGGTGCAAGCTAAAACGCCTAGAAAATCGTTTAATCGGTTTAATTTTAAATCGAACGTTTATTGCCATAACTCGCACAGATGACCGAATTAGCTCTCGAAACATGTTCCATTATGTTCGGAACGCGGGGTAAACCTTAGGAACGCCAACCGGCATGCTTCATTTGGAGTTCGGAAAATCCGGGATGAATAGTGTCGCGTGAATTTTCTATATAAGCCCCATCTCTTCATAAATTTGCAAAAATTATTAACCTAGCGTTTCAGAAAACCTAGCCGCCACCTTCATAAACATGAATGGCCGAAATTTAGTCTTCTTCTCCTCTCAATCTCTCCCAATCCAAGCATCGATTTGAGAAGCTTTCTAAACAAAAAACGTAGAGCATTGAGAGATCTTCGATTTCATACGACGATGATGGGTTATCGTCATAATTTAGAGGCACGAGATGGCCGTGTTCACCATTAGGTCGGCACAAATTTCAAGGTCCTAGAGGGGGCCGAGCTCCATGCCCTTGCAGCCGAAGGTAGAGAAGAAGATGCTCTTCAATATGGTACCATCTGATTGAGGTAGATGTGCGTGTGATGGGTGCATAATTCAACCCTAATTTTGATTTGGTGGGTTCTTTGTGTGTATTATTTACTGGAAGATGAACGTGAGAGAGGAGATGAGTTGAGGTGCGGCCCTGATGAAATCTAGCCAGATCCAACGGCCCGGAGGAGATGTGGGTTAAAAAAAATTGAAAATATGTTGTAAATTTATAATATAAAATTGTGTAACTTCTAAAATTCATATCTTTTTCATACGAGGTCGGAAACGCGCGAAACCAGTTGCGTTGGAATCATATAGAAGAGAACTATGCTATGGAATTGGATTGGATTCATTTGGAGTTAGCGAAAATTTTGGGTAAAATTAAACGCACGTTTAATTTTATTCGAAATAAATCGCTAAAACGAAATTGAAATCAATGTGAGAACTTCTCACTCAATCAAATCGGTTTCAATTTTAATTTTAAATAGTTATATTTAAAATTCTTGAATGCATGTTGAATGATGATGGTTATCTATTGATTGTTAAAATAGACATTATGCGTCGTTAGTAAGCGGTTGTTATTTACTAAAAACATACACCGCGAATATTTCATAAACAGTGAAATTGGTATTATTTATGTACTTGGAATTTATTTCCCGCATTATATAGAGGATGAGACCCTATTGCGTCGTCTATTAAGCGGATAATATTTTAAATCCCATATACCGCGATAATTTCGTACTGGAACGGAATTGGTATCGCGCTAACATCTTTGGATGCAGGAAAACAGGTTGGAGGGATCCAACTGGATTCCTCAACAGTATTTTTTTGATTATGGATATTTTGATATTTGATTGATCTTCATATCGATATATGATGTCGTTGTTGCCGTGATTGACTATTTGGTATATAGCATCATTGAGCCAAATTTTGGAATTTTAAAAGGATTTTTAAAGTGATTTTTGAAGAGCATACGTTTATAAAATATTTTTGGAATTGATTCAATTTAAATAAATAAACGTTATAATTTTAATGTTATAAAAATTATGATTTTTGAGAAAAATAGTTAAAAGTTGATTTTTGAAAATATGGGGTTAATGATTTTATAAAATGGTTTAAATCAGGATTTTTGAATTTATTGTGAAAAGTTTAAAAATAGTATTTATAAAATTTAATTATTTTATAAATCAAAATGATGAAATTATAAAGGACTTTAAAGACGTTTTGAAATAATAATATAAATTGATTTATATAAAAGATGTATAAATTGATAATTTATAAATTAAAATATTTGAATTATAAAATGAGTTTTTATAAGCGTTAGAATGAATTGTGAATGAATTTCATAAATGAATGAAATTTATAGAATTATAAACGGTGAAGTTATAAATGGAATTTTATAAGCAGTAGGTTTATAAAATTTGTAAAGTTATTTGAAGAATAGATATGGGTAAATAAATGAATCTTATAAGTTATAAGATTTATAATTTGGGAAGTTAAAGAAACGATTTTGGAAAACAAATAAATTATAAGTGTTTAACTTATAATATGAACTTTTGGTTTATAATTGAGCTATAAATTGAATAGGTTAATAAAGGAGATTTATAAAAGGAAGTTTTTATAAAATAAATAGAAATGGAATTTATAAACGTTGTTTTACAAATCTGCAAACGACTTATTTTGATAAGTAAATTGTTATAACTTATTTATGGAATTATATTCACGTTTTAGACAGTGAATAGTCCTTTAAGATTAAATGTATAGAAATGATGAAATTGGTTAACGAAGTATATTCACGTTTTTGAATAGTGAATAATATGTTAAAGAAATTGTTTTGGATGTGATGTTTTAAATAGAATTAAAACGATCTAATGATGTTTTCAAAATGTGTTAAGATTCGAGACCATAGATTTCAACATTCATTGTTGAAATAGACGTTTTCGAGAAATAGAAGGAAACAATGAACTATAACACTGTTGTTATAGTAAATGATTTCCAAAAGGAAATGTTTTATTTAGTATTGGGATTTATATATCTATCTTAAATTCGAATCCCTATATTAGTGATTTTGGGTTGTCATAACGATGTTTTACGTAACATTCGTTTTGGCACATATAAATATGTTTAAGAGAATGATTTCCTTAAAGAATGAAATATGTACTTAATTTCGATTTAAGTATATTGAATATTTTCCAAAGGTTGAAAATAAATAGATTTGTGAATTACTTATTAATAAATAAGTATGGAAATGTTTTCCAATGTGAAATGAAACGTTTTGAGAATTTATCTTTTTGAAGATAAATTGAAAATGAATAATTGAAATCGTATATTCATAAATATTTTGGAATATAAATTCACTATGGAATTTATAAATGAAAAGGGGAATTTGTTTAAAAATAAACGTTGATTTATTTTTGAAGAGTGGGAATAAATTTACGGATTTGGAACGTAAATATAAAGTAAATCATTAAGGATTTATTTAATTGTTTTAAACGAACCATGTTGAAATGAAAGTATTTTCGCATAAGGAAATGTTTGAAACATGTTTTCAAAAGTGGTAAATGTGAAAAGTGATTTGAAAATTGTTTTCAAATGGTTGAAGTGTGAAAATTATATATCTTGTAAAGATATTTTTGGGAAATAAATAATTTGGAAAATTTTTTGGAATCTGGTGATGTTGTGCATATCCATTGATAGTTCAATAACCGACTATCAATATTTACCTTTGAATGGGTATTTCTTGTGATTTGCTGAATTTGAATGCCACACTTATTTTTAAATTATTGCGCTCGTTATTCGGATTACCTATTTCGAATAATGATACGACGTAATGGATAGCATTGATGACCGGCGTTGAAGACCGGATATTTTTGAAAGCGAAAGGACAACTCGTCGAATGTCTTTGCATCGACTAGTCCCCAGTATAGAGACTCCATATGTGATGGGAAGTCCGAACGTGATTAGTAAATATCCGGATTGCAAGGACTTCTTTATAAGTGCCTTCGGTTCTGTTCGATCCCGGAACAGACTTGCATTGATTGTATGTCTGACATTACAATTGAGATATAAAGCTGATTTCTTTCAAATATATTTCCGTTGGTGGTGGAGAATTTACTCTTTTAGCTTAACACCCTTCTCTAAGACGTACGAGCTCAGAGGTTATGTAGTTGATGGTTATCAGCAATATATTCCCAATTTGGTAATGTGACATGCTAAGTGTTGCTGTGAAATGATCATTGTTTGATCATTTGTGATATGATCATTTGTTTGATCACTTATCTTTGTGATCATTTGTTGACCCAAAGCATAGCTTTTGTATAAAGTGTGGCTTTGTGGAAGAAACTTCGTCGAACCTCACACCCCGAAATGGTCAAAACAAGAAAGATGCGACAAGGTTATGAGGGGTAGCTCCCTTTAGGGTATGTGCATTTCCTTCTGGAAAGGGGTGGTATCATGGTATGGAGCCCAGATGCTTACTCATGTTGAAACACTTATTATTTTGGTGTGATGTTGATTACGAGCGCTCGGATAAAGGTCCCAAAGGACTGGGGGATGGCATACTCGTGTCAGTAGTTACCCAGTTAGGGGTAACCCGGCCTTGTGTTGGTAGAGATCCGGTTTGGTTCTCGGGGACGTCCTTCCAGAGGCGTTCTCATGTGGCAATGGGAAGTTCCTTGGCCTGACCATTTGTTGGAAATCCAAAGAAACAATACGAGACTTGTACGGTTTTTGTTGTAGAACCTGCTTCCTCAATAGGTAGCTATAGCGGGCATAATATAATGGTACCTATGCTAGCTAAGATTTATATTCTACTTTCGAAATGATTTTCCCTACACTATGCACTAATAATAATATCAAATGTTTCTTTTTAATGCGTATCAAGCATCTTTGACTATCATAAGGAGAAATCTCCTCCAAGTCTGCGTTTGCATTGTGTGTGTGGTGGGAGGTCTTATGGTAGTCTCATTTTTAAAAGCATTGCGAAATTATTTTAAAAATATTCCTCTATTTTGTTTTGAAGATAAAATAAACTGTTTTGAGTTCTCAGTCCAGTCACATGACTGACTCGGAGTTTATTGTTTTCCTTCCTAAACTCTGGGTGCCCACCAATTTCCACACGGGAAGTCAAGAGTTAAGGTATATCAGGATATTCTGGAATTCAGGAGTTGCTGGAGGCAAGATGGATGGCATGGCGTATTACTAGTATATAGTATTTCTTTTCCGCTATTTGTGTTTGTTTGTTGTACACTCTGATGATGATGTAAAGTAATGTAATGTTGATGCAATGTAATAACTTATATAGTTCTTTGTTTAAAGATTATTCATTTATCTATTATATGTTGTTCCGCTGCGAATTGTGAGATTCTGATATTGTTCTGTTATTTCTTTCTGTTCTATTTTCTATCTTGTTATCTCTTCTTCTATCGTTTTCTTTTTCTTAAACCCTAATGGTTCGTATTTCCGTTCATCTTGAGTTAATCGATGGAGATTAGTGTCACTTCAAGGGGTACGGAAAAGCGGACTATTACATTTGGTATCAGAGCTTATGGTTAAGCGATAATCATGGTTCTGTTGGGTATTACTCATTAGAGATAGAGTCAGTAGTAGCCTAGAATGAGTTTGAGTGTACTAATAGCTATGAGAGCGTAATTGTTAGTGAATATAAAATTGTTTTGTATTGTGTTGACTTATCGGTTGATTGTTTATAGATTTCGGTCGATGTAGTCTTGCTAACTATCGTAGATAGGGGTTTCTAAACTCTTAAACCAGATAAATCGACATAGTATTGTTTTAAATTGGTTAAATGAAATAATTTTACCTTGATTTTATTTTATATATAAAGGAATAATTTTTCAAAATTATTAAAGTGTATATAAGTTGATTGTTTGGTTGTTGAATAAGTTGTTTGAATAATCTAAATAAAAGAATAATTGTATAAGTAAAATGAATTATAAGAATGGAATTATAGTTAATGTGATTTACAATTGTGAAATAAACTTATATATATAAGAAGTGAAACTATATGAATATATTTATGAATATGAGTTGTAAATAAAAATGAATTTAAAGTTAAATGGAAATTTACTTTAGAATTTGGAAGCTGAATTGATTTATAAGTGGAATTTAAGTTAAGTTAAACAAATGATGTTTAAATGGAATATAACTTAAGAGATGTTGGATAAAGTTGATTTTGGTATCGAAGTAAATTAATAAAGTTAAGTAATAGATATGAACTTAAGTTATATAAATGAAATTCAACTTTTGTAATTGAATTGAATTTGATTTGGAAGTAAACCAACTTGAATATGAATTAGTGAATATAAACTAATTGAAAATGAATGTTAGTAAGAACATCCACTGTTAATGAATCAAATGTGATTAAATTAAAAACCTATTTCATTGAATATTAATGAGAATATGAATGAATATTTATTGGTTATGGACATTAGTTGGATAATAGTTGGTTGATGGTTGAATATATTGCTTTTGCTACATCTGCTATGTTGGCATATATAGCTATTATGTTGCTATATGTTGTATATCGATACTATTGTCTATATACATGTTCTCATGTTGTTTATTGAGTGTTTAGCAGGTGCGGATCGCGTTTGCTTCGCATTTGGAGCTCGCTTTCGCGCTATATTAGCCGTTTATGCTCGCTAATAAAAAAAAGGTACATATCTCAGATTACATACCGTACTTTTACACTTTTTTCCTCGCGGGATGCCTCATCACTTGATGAGATGTATATTTGTGATATATATACTGTCATTTTTTTTCGGATCGAGCCGCGCAAAGGAGACTATGGCGAATTTTTTCGAAAATTTAAGGCGTTAGAATTTTTTGAGAAAAATTGGAAAAATTTGTGAAAACTATAACTTTGATTTGGAGTCGGAAGTTAAAAAATAGTAGTTATTTTGAAAAGATAACTAAGTATGATTTGAAAACTTAGTAAAGTTATTGTAAGAAGTTTAACTATGGATTTTGGAAAAGTTAATAGATTCTGTAACTTTTCTTACTTGGTAATTTCGAGGACGAAATTCTTTTAAGGGGGGAAGTATGTAACGACCCAGAATTTTAATTAATTAAAATTTGAATATTTAATTAATTTTAAATATTAATAAGTAAAATTTATAAGTCGAATAAATTTTATTTCGAATAATTGGATTTAATAGAATAATTAAATCGATAATTTAATATGTGAAAATACAGAAAAAATTGAAAATTGGGTAAAATATGATTGAAAATGATTTGTAAAATTTTATTTTAAGCTATAATGATGTTATAGAACTTTTAAAATCGAATTAAGAGTTTATTTGTGAAAATTGAATATTTTAATATTTAAATCGACTAGCGAAATTAGTCAATTTTAGAGCAGTCTCAGAATTGGACGAAACTAGTTCCATTGGATCCGTAGTAGTTTGTTATTATCGGATTTCAATTTTCGTAGCAATCGGAGTTATCGTTTGATCGTGGCAGCTCGAAACGCATCGAAATTGTTTTTAATATTAATTTGGCGAGTTAAAATAGTCATTTTTCAAACTGTCTCGGATTTTGACGAAAAAGTTTCATCGGATCCGTAATGTGATATTGTTGTATGGTTTCAAATTTCATGTCAATCGGATTTACCGTTTGTTCGGTGCAAGCTAAAACGCCTAGAAAATCGTTTAATCGGTTTAATTTTAAATCGAACGTTTATTGCCATAACTCGCACAGATGACCGAATTAGCTCTCGAAACACATTCCATTGTGTTCGGAACGCGGGGTAAACCTTAGGAACGCCAACCGGCACGCTTCGTTTGGAGTTCGGAAAATCCGGGATGAATAGTGTCGCGTGAATTTTCTATATAAGCCCCATCTCTTCATAAATTTGCAAAAATTATTAACCTAATGTTTCAGAAAACCTAGCCGCCACCTTCATAAACATGAATGGCCGAAATTTAGTCTTCTTCTCCTCTCAATCTCTCCCAATCCAAGCATCGATTTGAGAAACTTTCTAAACGAAAAACGTAGAGCACTGAGAGATCTTCGATTTCTTACGGCGATGATGGGTTATCGTCATCATTTGGAGGCACGAGATGGCCACGTTCACCATCAGGTCGGCACAACTTTCAAGGTGCTGGAGGGGGCCGAGCTCCATGCCCTTGCAGCCGAAGGTAGAGAAGAAGATGCTCTTCAATATGGTACCATCTAATCGAGGTAGATGTGCGTGTGGTGGGTGCATAATTCAACCCTAATTTTGATTTGGTGGGTTCTTTGTGGGTATTGTTTAGTGGAAGATGAACGTGAGAGAGGAGATGAGTTGAGGTGCGGCCCTGATGAAATCTAGCCAGATCCAACGGCTCAGAGGAGATGTGGGTTAAAAAAAATTGAAAATATGTTGTAAATTTATAATATAAAATCGTGTAACTTCTAAAATTCATATCTTTTTCATACGAGGTCGAAAACGCGCGAAACCAGTTGCGTTGGAATCGCATGGACGAGCACTACGCTATGGAATTTGATTGGAGTCGTTTGGAGTTAGCGAAAATTTTGGGTAAAATTAAACGCACGTTTAATTTTATTCGAAATAAATCGCTAAAACGAAATTGAAATCAATGTGAGAACTTCTCACTCAATCGAATCGGTTTCGATTTTATTTTTAAATAGTCATATTTAAAATTCTTGAATGCATGTTGAATGATGATGGTTATCTATTGATTGTTAAAATAGACATTATGCGCCGTCAGTAAGCGGATGTTATTTATTAAAAACATATACCGCGAATATTTCATAAACGGTGAAATTGGTATTATTTATGTACTTGGAATTGACTTCCCGCATTATATAGCGGATGAGACCCTATTGCACCGTCTATTAAGCGGATAATATTTTAAATCCCATATACCGCGATAATTTCGTACTGGAATGGAATTTGTATTGTGCAAACATCTTTGGATGCAGGAAAACAGGTTGGAGGGATCCAACTAGATTCCTCAACAGTATTTATTTGACTATGGATATTTTGATATTTGATTGATTATCATATCGATATATGATGTCGTTGTTGTCGTCATTGACTATTTGGTATGTAGCATCATTGGGCCAAATTTTGGAATTTTAAAAGGATATTTAAAGTGATTTTTTAAGAGCATATGTTTATAAAATATTTTTGGAATTGATTCATTTTAAATAAATAAACGTTATAATTTTAATGTTATAAAAATTATGATTTTTGAGAAAAATAGTTAAAAGTTGATTTTTGAAAATATGGGGTTAATGATTTTATAAAATGGTTTAAATCGGGATTTTTGAATTTATTGTGAAAAGTTTAAAAATAGGATTTATAAAATTTAATTATTTTATAAATCAAAATGATGAAATTATAAAGGACTTTAAAGACGTTTTGAAATAATAATATAAATTGATTTATATAAAAGATTTATAAATTGATAATTTATAAATTAAAATATTTGAATTATAAAACGAGTTTTTATAAGCGTTAGAATGAATTGTGAATGAATTTCATAAATGAATGAAATTTATAGAATTATAAACGGTGAAGTTATAAATTGAATTTTATAAGCAGTAGGTTTATAAAATTTGTAAAGTTATTTGAAGAATAGATATGGGTAAATAAATGAATCTTATAAGTTATAAATTTATAATTTGGGAAGTTAAAGAAACGATTTTGGCAAACAAATAAATTATAAGTGTTTAACTTATAATATGAACTTTTGGTTTATAATTGAGTTATAAATTGAATAGGTTAATAAAGGAGATTTATAAAAGAAAGTTGTTATAAAATAAATAGAAATGGAATTTATGAATGTTGTTTTATAAATCCGCAAACGACTTATTTTGATAAGTAAATTGTTATAACTTATTTATGGAATTATATTCACGTTTTAGATAGTGAATAGTCCTTTAAGATAAAATGTATAGAAATGATGAAATTAGTTAACGAAGTATATTCACGTTTTTGAATAGTGAATAATATGTTAAAGAAATTATTTTGGATGTGATGTTTTAAATAGAATCAAAACGATCTAACGATGTTTTCCAAATGTGTTAAGATTCGAAACCATAGATTTCAACATTCATTGTTGAAATAGACGTTTTCGAGAAATAGAAGGAAACGATGAACTATAACACTGTTGTTATAGTAAATGATTTCCAAAAGGAAATGTTTTATTTAGTATTGGGATTTATATATCTATCTTAAATTCGAATCCCTATACTAGTGATTTTGGGTTGTCATAACGATGTTTTACGTAACATTCGTTTTGGAACAAATAAATATGTTTAAGAGAATGATTTCCTTAAAGAATGAAATATATACTTAATTTTGATTTAAGTATATTGAATATTTTCCAAAGGTTGAAAATAAATAGATTTGTGAATTACTTATTAATAAATAAGTATGGAAATGTTTTTTAATGTGAAATGAAACGTTTTGAGAATTTGTCTTTTTGTAGATAAATTGAAAATGAATAATTGAAATCGTATATTCATAAATATTTTGGAATATAAATTCACTATGGAATTTATAAATGAAAAGGGGAATTTGTTTAAAAATAAACGTTGATTTATTTTTGAAGAGTGGGAATAAATTTACGGATTTGGAACGTAAATATAAAGTAAAACGTTAAGGATTTATTTAATTGTTTTAAATGAACCATGTTGAAATGAAAGTATTTTCGCATAAGGAAATGTTTGAAACATGTTTTCAAAAGTGGTAAATGTGAAAAGTGATTTGAAAATTGTTTTCAAATGGTTGAAGTGTGAAAATTATATATCTTGTAAAGATATTTTTGGGAAATAAATAATTTGGAAAATTATTTGGAATCTGGTGATGTTGTGCATATCCATTGATAGTTCAATAACCGACTATCAATATTTACCTTTGAATGGGTATTTGTTGTGATTTGCTGAATTTGAATGCCACACTTATTTTTAAATTATTGCGCTCGTTATTCGGATTACCCATTCCGAATAGTGATACGACGTAATGGATAGCATTGATGACCGGTGTTGAAGACCGGATATTTTTGAAAGCGAAAGGACAACTCGTCGAAAGTCTTTGCATCGACTGGTCCCCAGTATAGAGACTCCATATGTGATGGGAAGTCCGAACGTGATTAGTGAATATCCGGATTGCAAGGGCTTCTTTGTAAGTGCCTTCAGTTCTGTTCGATCCCGGAATAGACTTGTATGGATTGTATGTCTGACATTAAAATTGAGATATAAAGCTGATTTCTTTCAAATATATTTCAGTCGGTGGCGGAGAATTTATTCTTTTAGCTTAACACCCTTCTCTGAGACGTACGAGCTCAGAGGTTATGTAGTTGATGGTTATCAGCAATATATTCCCAATTTGGTAATGTGACATGCTAAGTGTTGCTGTGAAATGATCATTGTTTGATCATTTGTGATATGATCATTTGTTTGATCACTTATCTTTGTGATCATTTCTATGATCATTTGTTGACCCAAAGCACAGCTTTTGTATAAAGCGTGGCTTTGTGGACGAAACTTCGTCGAACCTCACACCCCAGAATGGTCAAAACAGGAAAGATGCGGCAATGTTATGAGGGGTAGCTCCCTTTAGGGTATGTGCATTTCCTTCTGGAAAGGGGTGGTATCATGATATGGAGCCCAGATGCTTACTCATGTTGAAACACTTATTATTTTGGTGTGATGTTGATTACGAGTGCTCGGATAAAGGTCCCAAAGGACCGGGGGATGGCATACTCGTGTCAGTAGTTACCCCGTTAGGGGTAACCCAGCCTTGTGTTGGCAGAGATCCGGTTTGGTTCTCGGGGACGTCCTTCCAGAGGCGTTCTCATGTGGCAATGGGAAGTTCCTTAGCCCGACCATTTGTTGGAAATCCAAAGAAACAATACGAGACTTGCACGGTTTTAGTTGTAGAACCTGCTTCCTCAAGAGGTAGCTATAGCGGGCATAATATAATGGTACCTATGCTGGCTAAGATTTATATTCTACTTTCGAAATGATTTTCCCTACACTATGCACTAATAATAATATCAAATGTTTCTTTTTAATGCGTATCAAGCATCTTTGACTATCATAAGGAGAAATCTCCTCCAAGTCTGCGTTTGCATTGTGTGTGTGGTGGGAGGTCTTATGGTAGTCTCATTTTTAAAAGCATTGCGAAATTATTTTAAAAATATTCCTCTATTTTGTTTTGAAGATAAAATAAACTGTTTTGAGTTCTCAGTCCAGTCACATGACTGACTCGGAGTTTATTGTTTTCCTTCCTAAACTCTGGGTGCCCACCAATTTCCACACGGGCAGTCAAGAGTTAAGGTTTATCAGGATATTCTGGAATTCAGGAGTTGCTGGAGGCAAGATGGATGGCATGGCGTATTACTAGTATATAGTATTTCTTTTCCGCCGTTTGTGTTTGTTTGTTGTACACTCTGATGATGATGTAAAGTAATGTAATGTTGATGTAATGTAATAACTGATATAGTTCTTTGTTTAAAGATTATTCATTTATCTATTATATGTTGTTCCGCTGCGAATTGTGAGATTCTGATATTGTTCTGTTATTTCTTTCTGTTCTATTTTCTATCTTCTTATCTCTTCTTCTATCTTTTTCTTTTTGTTAAACACTAATGGTTCTTATTTCCGTTCATCTTGAGTTAATCGATGGAGATTAGTGTCACTTCAAGGGGTACGGAAAAGCGGACTATTACATAAACGACCCAACTTCCAAACTCCAGAAAGTCGGATCGCTAAGAAAAAAGAAAGGGATAGAGAAGAGAAAAAGAAAGGAAAGAAAGAATAGACAACATCAAAATCTCACAGCGGAATCGAATAAATTATATTATATCACATAAAACTTTACATAGTAGCATATACATCAGAGTTTTACAGCTAATATAACGCAAACTAGACAGTTATAATCCTCTGTCTAGCAATTACAATTCAAGTACATCAGAGAAAACAGATACAACTCAAACACAGCGGAATCACCATATATATTTACGCGCTGAAGCCTCCTGCTCCATTATCTCCTGCAGAACTCGTCAAAGCAATCCTAAAACACTTGACTACTCATACGTAATATGAGTACCCAAGAGTTTAATAAAACAGAAAATAAACACTAACATCAGACAGGGGTTTGGTGTGAGTAAACGGGGATAAAAGTTGCTTAACTTTAGAAAATCCTTTGAAAAATAAAACGTATCACGTAAGACTTCCCACACATAAACATGGAAAAGCTTTTACCTTACGCTAACCAAAACATTTGATAGGAAATCCAGTGAAATTATAATAGTGTCTAGGGTTTTCAAAATAAAATACAGAAATAGCGGGAATGCTTACATCTCACGTTCCAACATAGTTGGGCACAATCAAAACCGTACAGGCACTTATTGGATTATGGATTCCATCAATGGCAGGGCTACTGGGGTACCGCCCGTCACAGTACGTGGCTTAGATCAACGTACCGAGGAGTACTCCCACTCCCCTGCAACACAAGGCCGGACCCATTCCTTACTGAACAGTTCCGAACAAGACCACCCCGGCGATTCTAGCTAGCAATCGCCCCACACAGCCGAAATATAAAGGGACATCTAGACAGGGGTAAATCTCGCTCTCCAGTGGGGGCTACCCACGAAGCCTTGCTGCACCTCCCTTGTTTTAGCCATTCCCGGTTGATGAGGCTTGAGGCTACGATTACCTTAATAGGACATATCAATCTTAAAATGCTCATCGTCCTCCTGACGATGTTCTGAAAGCATTCAATCCATACAAGTTCGTTCCGGGTTCGAACGAAACCGAAGGCACTATCTCGTTACATTCATTTTGGAATCACCCTCAGAGTCAACGACCATAGCCCTTGCACTCTAAATCTCCATCTCGAACCTATAAGTACTATCCCGTCAAACTCATTACGGAATCACCCACAGAGTTATAATGACGTATAGCCCTTACACCTCGAGTCTTCACTTGCTCCACTAGGATTAACGGCCTAACGTTTAATTGGAATCGATGTGGTTTTCGAATATCCAAATATGGAAATCCGATTGTGGTCTCACCGAAACCAAATGCCATTTTAATGTCCAAGTTGTATTTAAGGGATTTTAAACAATTAACTCATTCATTATTATCTAATTCACATAGATAGAAAAACTACATCTCAAAATAGATAATCACATTCATATCATAAATAGATAATCTGTATCATCCATAAACAAATAATCATCTCAACCAAATAATCCATCACAAACCATCATACTTAATCCAAACATTCATATCATACAGATACGACTCGTCTCATTACTGAGATCACAACCATTCAATCAATAACATCGATAAGCAATGATTTATTAACCAACAATTATAATTAATTTAAAATGAATTAAATTAATTATAATCATCTCTAATTAATTCAAATTAAATTAATTACTCGTTTAAATCCTGCTTAACACCCATTAATTAATTAACCTAGTTAATTAATTATCCACTAAGTATTTAACTTTATTAAATATATTTGATTGATCATTTCCTAATTAAAATAAGTAATTAGTCCTTAATTAATTTCATAAATTAATTAACCTTAATGATAAGTAATTAACATTTAATTACTTCATTTATTCATTTAGTTTAACTTAATCAAACAATCCTTAATTACATCATTAATTATAACAATTAATGATCTTTAATATTTAAGTAAATTACTTAATTTAAATTAATTACATTTAGTAATTAATCTAGTTATTAATAACCTTGATTAATATTAAATTAAGTAATTTACTATCTTTAATTACTCATAAATCAAATTAATTATCAATAATTAATCATTAATTAATTCCTTAATTAATTACAAAAAATTATCCAAATTACTAATTTCATTCCAGTAATTATCATTATTACTTCTCTGAGTAATCCTGCTCCATTAATTAAAATAAATAATTCTTAAAATCATTAGATGATTTACTTAAATTAATTAAAATTAATTAATTAACTTAATTAAATCATATATCAAAATTAATTACAATAAGTAATTAATTCCTTAATTACTTAACAAATTACAATTAATTAGATTCAATTAATTAATCTGGTTAATTATCCAAAATTAATTTTCTTAATTAATTACTAAGTTATCCTTAGATAATTATCATCATTTATTAATTAACACATTTCATTAATTATATACTTAAGAAAATTTAAATTAGATTAATAAATCATTTCTAATTAATATTAATCTAAACCTTTATTTAAAAGTCAAATAATTAAGAAAAATCCTTAATTATCTTATCAAATGACTCATTTATATTCAAATATATTAAAACAATATATTTCTAAATTAAACTCAAATTCCAATTAAAAATTTAATATTTAAATGTTTAATCATTTAAACATTAATCCGAATTAAAATAATTATAAACTTTTAAATAAAAAGGAATGTTTAAAGAACATTCATTACTTGGATATAAAGGAAGGATTTGAAATAAATTACTCGATTAAATACATTAAGCTTTGAAAAAAAAAATAGATTATTTCAACTTCAAATTTAAATTAAACACCTTCATATTTTAATTCAAATACTTAAAAGAAACAAATTCTTTCAAGTTTAAAAACTCACTTGAAATCAAATTTCATTTAAACTATTTGAATATGTTCATTACTATATTTTTATATTTTATTTTTTTACAAACTGTTTTTGAAATCAAACTGATTTCCATAGAAATTTAAAAGCAGTTTTTAACTTGATTTCAAAACAAATTTAATTTTTGCTTAAACATTTAAATCTGTTCACATTCTTAAAATTTACAAAAACTGTTTTAATTCAAAAATCAGGTTTTAAAAGTAAACCTGAAACTGTTTTAAATATTGATTTAAACCCAAATTTAAATCTTGTTTAAATCATTTAAATCTGCTTAAAATTTAAAAACTAACAAAACTGTTTTAAATCAAACTCTAGTTTTAAAGATAACCTGAAACAGTTTTTAAAATCTTGATTTAAAACCAAAATTAAATCTGGTTTAAATTTAAAATTTTCATTTTTTTTAAAACTTGAATTTCACACTATATTTGAATTCAGTTTCAATTTATACTTAAATCAAATCCTGCACTAGAATTTGAATTTCATTCAAAAGTTTTAAAAAACTGCAAACAACTCTCTGGTTTAAACTCTATAGCCAACTACCCGAGCAATTCTATCATTTACTTCGAGTTTCCATCCCAGTTACTTCGAGTCACAAGCACGAAAACCCGATGATTGCTTCGAGTCAATTAAACTCTGCACATTACAGAAGTTCACCAGGCTTCAACCATAAATGGTGCACCTGCACCGGAGCTTTGATAAACTCCTGATACCCAAGGCCACTTCCCTTAGTTGCCTACCATCTCCTGACAAGCTTACAACCATCAAAAACATACTGTAACTCGAAATTTGAAGTTTAAGAAACCAATAGAAAAACCTGGAAAATCATCTACACCTTAAGTCCAAACCTGTCAACAGTCCAATAGCTCACCTCCGACCATCATCATCGACACGACCTTGGCCATAGCTACCTCTACACCCCTTCTACAACCTCTCAAATCCTTACCCCACTCGATGCAACAGAGTGAAGGTGCAGACCCTCAAAACTTCAACACTGCAACTCTTAAAACCAGGGTTTTGAATACCTGGGAAAAACCCAATATCATCTCCTCTCCTTCTGATCATCTATCACCAATATTTCCTCCATTCTCATATCAATACTCCACTAACATGAAGTATCTTAACACCCTAAATCCACTAGCTCTTCAGAAAATTCCTAAATTCTTAGTTCTGTTCAAAACAGAATGCTAGTACTACAGTTCATATAAAATGAAATTTTTTTATACTTCCTGATTTCTAACATACATCAATGTTATAATCTTGATTAAAATAATAAATGATGTTAGTATCCTGATTTTAATTAAAAAAATACTCACTGTTATAGTTATTTTAGAGGCAACAGATATAGATTTTAATTTATTTTAACTAATTCATGATTTTCCAGAACCTATACTTATACTAACAAACATATTTTATTTACACATATTATTTTCTACAGAAATTAATCAAGTGAATAAAGCTTCTATTAATACTTATCATAAGACAGAAATCTGTAGATTAGGATTCTGTAATCCAATACATATATATCTATATATATATTCACACATCATATTGATCACAATATAATCATACAAGCATTCCCAATCTTATGTGTTCACATGCAACATATAGATTCAACTTCTTGCAGTAAATAAATAAATAGATAACAAGGCAGTTTTAATCACCTAGATTTTTAATTAATGAACTAATATTTCATTCAGGAAATTTATAGATTTTTAATTTAAAAGAAACTGTTTTTAAAACAAGAAGTTCACTCACCTTTTAGAAGAATGCAGAGACAAACTTAAGTGGAGATTCAATTTCCAGAAAAGCAGATCACAATTTCCTGGATCTGTTGAAACTTCATGATGAAATCTGGCTTCCATTAGCTAGTTGAATTTGCTTTAACTTGATGATGTAATTTGTTGAACATGAATGCAGACTCCATCCTCAAATGCATAGATTTGTAGTTTATTATTTGCAGATTATGAAGTTGTTTGGTTTGCAGATTTGAGGTTATATGTTTTGCAGATTTGAAGTTGAATGCAGATTTTAAAACATGCATTTGTTTTGGGGTTTTTAATTTACTGAAATATGATTTCAGGTTTCAAATTTTGAAGAGAATGTGTTTTTAACAAAATGCTTTTGCTATGTTTTATTGTCTTGTTAATATATTTTAAATAAAAAGTTTTTTAAATCAATGCCACTTGTTATGCTATTATGTTAAATGTTTTACAAGTGTCTCTTTATGTTCTAAGAATTTAACACATGTATATTTTCAATATTTAAAAACAATTTCTTAAATTTATATATGTATTTGAATTATCTTAAAACCATCTGTAACAACCCGCATATTTAACGATTTTATATTTAAATGTTTGATTTAAATATAGCGTCGTTATTCGGATTTTGGGGTCCGAAATGTTACTTTCTGCAAATGGCCGAATTGGAGCTCGAAACCATTTCCATTAAGTCAAAAATGGCGTTTGCGATCTTTTTGAGTATAATCTTTGATATGTTTGGAGTTTGTGAAATTTTGGCTACTTTTCCTATTGGGTTGGGGGTTAGATTCAGCCCACTAGCTCACTTAACCCCTAGCTCAACCCTTCTCTTCATTTCATCTTCATTTAATTTTATTTCTTAAACTAAAAACTGAAATGGGGGAAAGGAAAGAGAAATAGAAATTAGCAAGCCCTAGTTTCTCCTTTGTAACTTGATTCTTGCTCCAAAATCAAAGAGAATCCATTGGTAAGTTCATCTCCATCTTCTCCATCCCTTCTCCTCTTCAATTTCTGTAATTTTCCTAGCCCTAACTTAGGAAATACTTGCTTTTGATTCTAGATTGAAGCTTGTAGTGTTGAAGTGGAGTGTAGTTGGTTGATCCCTTGCAATTGTGCTTCTTCATCTTCTTTGTTTTGTGTAAAAAGGTGAGTTTTGAACTCACATCTAATTCTCTTGATTTCATTGATGTTAGGTATGAATTCCTAACACCTTGTTCATATGCACTTGCAATTAGTTTGGGTTGAATTGGGGAATATTCCAATTTTTAGTGTTTTGGGTTCAAATCTTTGAAATCCTAACTTTGATGTTTTAATCATGTTTTGGTGATGCATAGAGGAACATATAGGGCCGTGTTGTCGATTGGCATAAGCCCTTAGAGCCAATGTTCTCCGATTGCATTTTGGGAGAGTTTGCTCTTCATTTAAATAAGGCTGAAAAACAGCCCAGGCATGATTCAGTCGACTGAAAACTTTGTTCAGTCGACTGAACCTGAAACCCAAGAGTTTCCAGGCATGATTCAGTCGACTGAAAAACTCTGCACAGTCGACTGAACCTGGAAACAGAAAGTTTCCTGAACCTGGAAAATTTTCCAGGTATAGGGTCAGTCGACTGAAAACTCTATTCAGTCGACTGAACCTGCTGTTTTAGCCCACTTTGCCTTTTGGGATTGAATTTTCAATTTGAATCAATTCATGATGATCCTATGTATGATCATCAATTGTTTTGACTTTGATGGTTCCTTTTAATTTTAATCCACGGGTTTTTATAAAATAATCTCTCGAATCGCATTTAAAAGTTCGTTTCTCTAATTTATAAATTCTATTTAAAACACACACACTTTCGCACTTCGAACGAAGTGGAAGGGTGATTATATGGTTGGGCAAAACACGGACCATGAATCTGTGCGTTTATCTTTCCGGTTAATCCTCGACCTATTCGATTGATTGTTTTGACCGTCGGGTTTGGTTTATCGATGATATGAGGTAAACTTTGTACTGCTTTGAGTGTGAAAGGGACTGACGGATAGTAAACCGTTTAGTGCGAACGAGTGGTTATGGGACATACGTTGACACTTTTCAGATTCCTTTTCGAGAGTTGTGACACATTCCGCCAGTTAGTGGTGTCCAGTACTGGGTCTTCGACCTTTACCACTACGGTTTGTTGCCTCTGGGATAGTGTCTTCGGACTGTCTCCCTAGGTTTGTTGCCTTCGGGTATGTTGCCTTCGGGTGTGTGCCTTCGGGTTTGTTGCCCTATATAGTTTCGCTCTGATGTTGGCCTTATGTGCCGCATGGGTGATACTTGGGTTTGGAGTCTTCGGGCTCATGGATCCTTGTTTGTACAGTACTGAGCTCGAGCAAATTTTATGATGTTTCATTGATATGTATATTCCCTTGGTATCGCCCTTCGGTATTGGTCTTTTTGAGCCGCATGGAGTATGGCGTTTACCTTGTGGAACTTGTATACCTTATTGGTATTTGTTGTTTGCCTATTGGCTTGTTTTGGGATATTTGTATCCTTTGTTTCTATATGTTGCCGATGATATGAGGCTTGTTCTATATGATTCATCTCTTGTTGATGATTGTGTTATCTCCCCTAGAGATATTTATTATACTGTATGACCTTGCAGGTTTATTAGTGTTCAGTTTATCTAACTGATTTGTTATCTAGACTGACCCGTGTATTTTATACTCGGGTCAGACCGAGATGTTTCAGGTTAGGTGCTTTTGGGGACTTAGCCTATTTTGCTTCCGCATGGACTATTCGCTAGCTTCATTTTGTTATAGAGTCTTTTGTAGTCCTTATCTGTTATAACTCTGATTTATACTCTTTCATCTCGTCTGTATATGGTGGTCTCCTGTACCACTTGACATGTATTATTTTGTATACTCTGTGGTGTATCTGTGTATGTGTATATTATGATCGACTGTTCTATGATGTATATTACATTTGAGTTGTTATATTTTCTTCTGATAGATCCTATAGCCATTGTAGTTTTGCTTTAAATATTTATTGAATAGGTCGAATTTTAATGTGTTTCTACTTTTTGACATATTTAGTGAATAGTTAAGGTAAGATTGCACATGGTCGCTTCAATTATACTCTATTGTCCGCGTTAGCCGACAGTATTATCTATGTAATACTCTTTGTTAACGAGGCTCTCGGAGTGGGGCGTCACAGCGTGGTATCAGAGCTGAGTTCAGAACAAAATATGATAAGCACAGAATAGATGCACATATTATGGTACATCAAAGTGTACAAGTGATACAGATCCTTGAATCATCGTGTCTCTTTATTCCATCAAGGTTTGATAGATATTGGAAATACGTCTAGGAATGCATTTTATTCCGTAGTATCCCATATTGTAATATCTACCTTATGAATAATCTTGTTCTTATCTTACTTTTAGCTTATGTCTGGAAGAGGCAGGGGTCGACGTTCGGATGCTGGGCAATCAAGTGGCTCGCATCCGGATGGCGTATATATGTCTGCCGATCAATTTTTGGAATTGTTTAGGAGCACTCAGCCTCCCGTTCCTCCTCGAGTGTCTCCACCTCGCAAGTCTGCTTTTGCACGTCAGTGCAGTGATTTTGCTCATCTTGGAGGAAAGCCGTTTAAGGGCTCCGAGTCTGTTCTTGAAGTCCAAGCTTGGCTTCGCACGTGCGAGCGTATTTTCTCTCGCATGGATCTTTCTGACCATGATAGAGTTCTTGTAACTTCTAGCTTATTACAAGAGCGTGCTCTTGACTGGTATGAGCTTCTTGTAGCTGAAATTGATGAGTCTACTCTTTCTTGGATCAGTTTCGCGGACGATTTGAACTCAAGTTCGTTCCTGAATCTGAAAAAGTTTTATTGACCCGTCGCTTCCTTGAGTTGAAGCAAGGGAAATCTTCTGTTTCTGAGTATGTCGCATCGTTCGAGGCTTTATCTCAGTATGGTCTTGAATTCATCAGCACTTCTTATAAGAAGAATTTGAAGTTTGTTTCTGGCCTTAAGAAATATCTTAAGAAGTCCTTGTTGCTCCAGCTTAAACTTTCTTTTGAGGAATTGGTTGATTCGGCGCTTCATCTCGAGACCGTCGAGAAGGAGTGTGATAGTGATGTTGATGTAGAGGTTTCCAGAAACCCCAACAAGAAGCAGTTTCCAATTCATAAGAAGCCTTTTCCTTATAAGAAGAAGAAGACCGGTGGTCCTAGCTCTCAGCCTCAATCTTCCGGAACACCTTTCGTTCGAAAGTGTTTTAATTGTGGTTCTCCGGATCATATTATTCGAGCTTGTAAAAAGCCTCTCTTTTGCCGTAATTGCAAGAAGGAAGGTCATCAAGTTTCTGCTTGTCCTACTGCTCCTGCTAATGCAAAATCTGGCAAGCTCAATGTGGCTAATGCTTCTGGAGGTCCTTCTCAATCCAAAGGTATGACTCCATCTATTTTGGAGGGTTCAATTCTATTTCATGATCATAGTATACGAGTTCTTTTCGATACGGGTGCTTCACATTCTTTCGTATCGAAGAAGCTTGTAGATGATTTATCTTTGGATGTTTCTTGTATGGTTACTTCTTTAAGGATTGCGAATCCTATTGGGGGATCTGCGACCCTTAGTTTGCTTTGAGATGATATTGAGATTTTTTTATGTGGCTTTTCTTTCCGTGCGAATCTGCACGTTGTTTCTCATTTGGGTTTTGATATGATTTTTGGTATGGACTGGCTAGTGAGGTACGATGCCAGGATTATTTGTTCTGAGAGAATTTTATATCTTTGTCATCCTGATTCACCTTCTCAGTTATCTCTTGTTCTTCGGGATGTGGATAATTCCGAGATGGCTTTGTATTCTCTTGATTCGCGAGATGGTGATGATGTATCTCGTATTCCTATTGCTTGTGGCTTTTCTGATGTTTTTGAACCTCTTTCGGGTTTGCCACCCAAACGGGCAATTGAGTTCCGCATTGATCTCATTCCAGGCGCGCAGCCAGTTAGTCGTCCTCCCACGAGGATGTCTACAAAGGAAAATGAGGAACTCAAGAAGCAGCTTTTAGAGCTCGAGTCCAAGTAGTTGATTCAGTCCAGTTTTTCTCCATGGGGATCCGCGGTCGTTTTTGTGAAGAAGTCTGATGGAACTCTTAGGCTTTGCATTGACTATCGCAAGCTTAACGAGTTGACCATTAGAAATAGGTATCCATTGCCTAGGATCGATGATATGTTCGATCTATTGAGTGGTGCCAAGGTCTTTTCTCAGCTTGACCTTGCCACAGGTTTTCATCAGTTACGAGTCGCGGAGGATAGCATACCTCTTACCGCTTTCCGCACTCGTTATGGTTCTTTTGAGTGGCTCGTTATGCCGTTCGGTTTGACGAACGCACCTGCTTTCTTTGTTGACCACATGAATCGGGTATTCCGAGAATATCTCGATAAGTTTGTTCTTGTCTTCATTGATGATATCCTTATTTATTCTAAGTCTGAAGCTGAGCATGCTAATCACTTGAGAATTGTCTTGAGTACTCTTCGTCGTCATCTGCTTAAAGCCAAATTCTCTAAGTTCTACTTTTGGGAGAATAAGGTTAAGTTCTTAGGCCATGTTGTATCTTCCGATGGCATTTCTGTCGATCCCTCAAAGATCGAAGCCATCCAGAATTGGAAGAGGCCTGAGAATGTGCATGAGATTCGTAGTTTCCTTGGATTGGCGGGTTATTACCGGCGGTTCATTAAGAACTTTTCCCGTGTTTGTGCTTCCTCTCACAAGCCTTACTCGGAAAGGCATTCGTTTTATTTGGTCCGACAAGTGTGAAGCTTCCTTTCAAACATTGAAAGAACTTCTCACTAATGCTCCTATTCTTGTGGTTCCCGAAGGGAATCATGATCTTGTTGTCTACACCGATGCGTGTGGTAGTGCTCTCGGTGCTGTGCTTATGCAGAGGGATCGGGTAGTTGCTTATTCTTCTAGGAAACTACGTCCGAATGAAGTTCGCTATGCCA
Organism: Allium cepa; assembly: GCA_030765085.1. Taxonomy (NCBI): domain Eukaryota; kingdom Viridiplantae; phylum Streptophyta; class Magnoliopsida; order Asparagales; family Amaryllidaceae; genus Allium; species Allium cepa. The sequence continues at coordinate 283,153,359 of CM060935.1, forward strand.
CCCATGATCTTGAGTTAGCCGCCATTGTCTTTGCCTTGAAGATTTGGCGACATTATTTATTGGGCGAGCGCTTCATTCTCTATACCGATCATAAATCTTTGAAGTATTTGTTTACTCAGAAGGAACTCAATATGAGACAACAGCGTTGGCTCGAGTTTCTTGCTTCCTATGACTTTGATATCCAGTTTACCCCTGGTAAGGGTAATCGTGTTGCAGATGCGCTTAGTCGTAAACATTCGGCTGTTATTTCTATGATGCTTGCCGAATGGAATATTCTTGAGACTCTATCTTTTTGTGAAATTCGTGATCGAGGTTCATCTTCTGATTCTCCTATTCTATTATTTAGTTTGGGAGCTCGACCTATTTTATTGGATCGTATTGCCGATGCTCAGCGGCGTGATCCTGATTTGTTGCATTTTATTCAGCTTTGTGAGTCTGGATCTTGTGATGAGGCGTTGCAAGATTTTAGCATTGATTCTCATAGGTGTCTTCGTAATAAGAACCGTCTTTTTGTGCCTTCTGATTTTGCACTTAGGCATGACATTCTTGATGATTGCCATCGTTCTAAGTATACCATTCATCCCGGTAGTAGTAAGATGTACGCCGATATGCGTCGTCTTTATTATTGGGAAGGCATGAAGCGCGATGTGGCGAGTTATGTGAGCAACTGCATGACATGTCAACGTGTGAAGGCCGAACATCAGCGTCCTTCTGGACTTCTTCAACCTCTTGAGATTCCATTGTGGAAGTGGGATCAAATTTCTATGGATTTTATTGACGGCCTACCTCGTTCGAGATCAGGTCATTCTAATATTTGGGTTATTGTCGATCGCCTCGCCAAGTCTGCTCATTTTGTCCCTATTAAGTCTAATAGGACAGCTTCGCATTTGGCCAAGTTGTATGTCAAGGAAATCGTGAGACTTCACGGTGTTCCTAGTTCTATTGTGAGTGATCGTGATCCTTTATTCACGAGTCATTTTTGGAAGAGTCTTCAGCAAGCTTTGGGAACAAAGCTTAATTTTTCTACAGCTTATCATCCGCAGTCTGACGGACAAACTGAACGGGTGAATCGTATTTTGGAAGATCTTCTCTGTATTTGTATTTTTGATTTTGGTGGTTGTTGGGAGGATCACCTACCTCTTGTAGAGTTCTCCTACAACAATAGTTTTCAGTCTAGTATCGGTATGGCTCCTTTCGAAGCCTTATACGGAAGGACATGTCGATCACCTTCTTATTGGTTGGAATCTGGGGAGAAGCTTATTCTTGGCCCGGACTTTGTTTGTCATTCTTCTGAGAAGATTGATCTTATTCGATTGAGGATGAAAGAGGCACAGAGTCGCCAGAAATCCTACGCGGACAACCGTAGGAAGCCTCTCGAGTTCTTGATCGGCGATCTTGTTTTTATTCGTGTTTCTCCTTTGAAAGGGGTTATGCGTTTCAGTGCGACTGGAAAATTGGCTCCTCGTTATATAGGACCGTTTTCTATTACTGAACGTATTGGCCCTGTGGCTTATAGAGTTTCACTTCCAGCTCATTTATCTGGCATTCATGACGTGTTTCACGTCTCGCAACTTCGGAAGTGTAATCGAGAATCGGATTCTGTAATTGATTCTCCTGATTTGCAAGAGCTTGAGATCTCACCGGACTTATCTATTGTACAGCAACCTATTCGTGTGCTTGACACGGAGGTGCGACATCTTCGGAACAAGGACGTGCCGCTCGTTAAAGTTCAATGGTTCGCTAATCCCAATGACTATACTTGGGAAACCAGAGAGTATATCGAGCGATCTTATCCAGGTTTTCTATCCTTGCTTCGTAATGGTAAGTCTATTTCTGTATCTAAAGTTTGTTCTTTCTTTTGTATGTAGTTGTTACAAATATCGTCTCTTGGAATTGCGGGGACGCAATTTTGTAAGGAGGGGAGATCTGTAACAACCCGCATATTTAACGATTTTATATTTAAATGTTTGATTTAAATGTAGCGTCGTTATTCGGATTTTGGGGTCCGAAATGTTACTTTCTGCAAATGGCCGAATTGGAGCTCGAAACCATTTCCATTGAGTCCAAAATGGCGTTGGCGATCTTTTTGAGTATAATCTTTGATATGTTTGGAGTTTGTGAAATTTTGGCTACTTTTCCTATTGGGTTTGGGGTTGGATTCAGCCCACTAGCTCACTTAACCCCTAGCTCAACCCTTCTCTTCATTTCATCTTCATTTCATTTTATTTCTTAAACTAAAAACTGAAATGGGGGAAAGGAAAGAGAAATAGAAATTAGCAAGCCCTAGTTTCTCCTTTGTAACTTGATTCTTGCTCCAAAATCAAAGAGAATCCATTGGTAAGTTCATCTCCATCTTCTCCATCTCTTCTCCTCTTCAATTTCTGTAATTTTCCTAACCCTAACTTAGGAAATACTTGCTTTTGATTCTAGATTGAAGCTTGTAGTGTTGAAGTGGAGTGTAGTTGGTTGATCCCTTGCAATTGTGCTTCTTCATCTTCTTTGTTTTGTGTAAAAAGGTGAGTTTTGAACTCACATCTACTTCTTTTGATTTCATTGATGTTAGGTATGAATTCCTAATACCTTGTTCATATGCACTTACAATTGGTTTGGGTTGAATTGGGGAATATTCCAATTTTTAGTTTTTTGGTTCAAATCTTTGAAATCCTAACTTTGATGTTTTAATCATGTTTTGGTGATGCATCGAGGAACATATAGGGCCAGGTTGTCGATTGGCATAAGCCCTTAGAGCCAGTGTTCGTCCGATTGCATTTTGGGAGAGTTTGCTCTTCATTTGAATAAGGCTGAAAAACAGCCCAGGCATGATTCAGTCGACTGAAAACTCTGTTCAGTCGACTGAACCTGAAACCCGAGAGTTTCCAGGCATGATTCAGTCGACTGAAAAACTCTGCACAGTCGACTGAACCTGGAAACAGAAAGTTTCCTGAACCTGGAAAATTTTCCAGGTATAGGGTCAGTCGACTGAAAACTCTGTTCAGTCGACTGAACCTGCTGTTTCAGCCCATTTTGCCTTTTGGGATTGAATTTTCAATTTGAATCGATTCATGATGATCCTATGTATGATTATCAATTGTTTTGACTTTGATGGTTCCTTTTAATTTTAATCCACGGGTTTTTATAAAATAATATCTCGAATCGCATTTAAAAGTTCGTTTCTCTAATTTATAAATTCTATTTAAAACACACACACTTTCGCACTTCGAACGAAGTGGAAGGGTGATTAAATGGTTGGGCAAAACACGGACCATGAATCTGTGCGTTTATCTTTCTGATTAATCCTCGACCTATTCGATTGATTGTTTTGACCTTCGGGTTTGGTTTATCGATGATATGAGGTAAACTTTGTACTGCTTTGAGTGTGAAAGGGACTGACGGATAGTAAACCATTTAGTGCGAACGAGTGGTTATGGGACATACGTTAACACTTTTCGGATTCCTTTTCGAGAGTTGTGACACATTTCGCCAGTTAGTGGTGTCCAGTACTTGGTCTTCGACCTTCACCACTACGGTTTGTTTCCTCTGGGATAGTATCTTCGGACTGTCTCCCTAGGTTTGTTGCCTTCGGGTATGTTGCCTTCGGGTGTGTGCCTTCGGGTTTGTTTCCCTATATAGTTTCGCTCTGATGTTGGCCTTATGTGCCGCATGGGTGATACTTGGGTTTGGAGTCTTCGGGCTCATGGATCCTTGTTTGTACAGTACTGAGCTCGAGCAAATTTTACGATGTTTCATTGATATGTATATTCCCTTGGTATCGCCCTTCGGTGTTGGTCTTTTTGAGCCGCATGGAGTATAGCGTTTAGCTTGTGGAACTTGTATACCTTATTGGTATTTGTTGTTTGCCTATTGGCTTGTTTTGGGATATTTGTATCCTTTGTTTCTATATGTTGCCGATGATATGAGGCTTGTTCTATATGATTCATCTCTTGTTGATGATTGTGTTATCTCCTCTAGAGATATTTATTATACTGTATGACCTTGCAGGTTTATTAGTGTTCAGTTTATCTAACTGATTTGTTATCTAGACTGACCCGTGTATTTTATACTCGGGTCAGACCGAGATGTTTCAGGTTAGGTGCTTTTGGGGACTTAGCCTATTTTTCTTCCGCATGGACTATTCGCTAGCTTCATTTTGTTATAGCGTCTTTTGTAGTCCTTATCTGTTATAACTCTGATTTATACTCTTTCGTCTCGTCTGTATATGGTGGTCTCCTGTACCACTTGACATGTATTATTTTGTATACTCTATGGTGTATCTGTGTATGTGTATATTATGATCGACGGTTCTATGATGTATATTACATTTGAGTTGTTATATTTTCTTCTGATAGATCCTATAGCCATTGTAGATTTGCTTTAAATATTTATTGAATAGGTCGAATTTTAATGTGTTTCTACTTTTTGACATATTTAGTGAATAGTTAAGGTAAGATTGCACATGGTCGCTTCCATTATACTCTATAGTTCGCGTTAGCCGAAAGTATTATCTATGTAATACTCTTTGTTAACGAGGCTCTCGGAGCGGGGCGTCACAGCGTGGTATCAGAGCTGAGTTCAGAACAAAATATGATAAGCACAGAATGGATGCACATATTATGGTACATCAAAGTGTACAAGTGATACAGATCCTTGAATCATCGTGTCTCTTTATTCCATCAAGGTTAGATAGATATTGGAAATACGTCTAGGAATGCATTTTATTCCGTAGTATCCCATATTTTAATATCTACCTTGTGAATAATCTTGTTCTTATCTTACTTTCAGCTTATGTCTGGAAGAGGCAGGGGTCGACGTTCGGATGCTGGGCAATCTAGTGGCTCGCATCCGGATGGCGTATATATGTCTGCCGATCAATTTTTGGAATTGTTTAGGAGCACTCAGCCTCCCGTTCCTCCTCGAGTGTCTCCACCTCGCAAGTCTGCTTTTGCACGTCAGTGCAGTGATTTTGCTCCTCTTGGAGGAAAGCCGTTTAAGGGCTCCGAGTCTGTTCTTGAAGTCCAAGCTTGGCTTCGCACGTGCGAGCGTATTTTCTCTCGCATGGATCTTTCTAACCATGATAGAGTTCTTGTAACTTCTAGCTTATTACAAGAGCGCGCTCTTGACTGGTATGAGCTTCTTGTAGCTGAAATTGATGAGTCTACTCTTTCTTGGACTTAGTTTCGCGGACGATTTGAACTCAAGTTCGTTCATGAATCTGAAAAAGTTTTATTGACCCGTCGCTTCCTTGAGTTGAAGCAAGGGAAATCTTCTGTTTCTGAGTATGTCGCATCGTTCGAGGCTTTATCTCAGTATGGTCTTGAATTCATCAGCACTTCTTATAAGAATAATTTGAAGTTTGTTTCTGGCCTTAAGAAATATCTTAAGAAGTCCTTGTTGCTCCAGCTTAAACTTTCTTTTGAGGAATTAGTTGATTCGGCGCTTCATCTCGAGACCGTCGAGAAGGAGTGTGATAGTGATGTTGATGTTGAGGTTTCCAGAAACCCCAACAAGAAGCAGTTTCCAATTCAGAAGAAGCCTTTTCCTTATAAGAAGAAGAAGACCGGTGGTCCTAGCTCTCAGCCTCAATCTTCCGGAACACCTTTCGTTCGAAAGTGTTTTAATTGTGGTTCTCCGGATCATATTATTCGAGCTTGTCCTAAGCCTCTCTTCTGCCGTAATTGCAAGAAGGAAGGTCATCATGTTTCTGCTTGTCCTACTGCTCCTGCTAATCCAAAATCTGGCAAGCTCAATGTGGCTAATGCTTCTGTAGGTCCTTCTCAATCCAAAGGTATGACTCCATCTATTTTGGAGGGTTCAATTCTATTTCATGATCATAGTATACGAGTTCTTTTCGATACGGGTGCTTCACATTCTTTCGTATCGAAGAAGCTTGTAGATGATTTATCTTTGGATGTTTCTTGTATGGTTACTTCTTTAAGGATTGCGAATCCTATTGGGGGATCCGCGACCCTTAGTTTGCTTTGAGATGATATTGAGATTGTTTTATGTGGCTTTTCTTTCCGTGCGAATCTGCACGTTGTTTCTCATTTGGGTTTTGATATGATTTTTGGTATGGACTGGCTAGTGAGGTACGATGCCAGGATTATTTGTTCTGAGAGTATTTTATATCTTCGTCATCCTGATTCACCTTCTCGGTTATCTCTTGTTCTTCGGGATGTGGATAATTCCGAGATGGCTTTGTATTCTCTTGATTCGCGAGATGGTGATGATGTATCTCGTATTCCTATTGCTTGTGACTTTTCTGATGTTTTTGAACCTGTTTCGGGTTTGCCACCCAAACGGGCAATTGAGTTCCGCATTGATCTCATTCCAGGCGCGAAGCCAGTTAGTCGTCCTCCCACGAGGATGTCTACAAAGGAAAATGAGGAACTCAAGAAGCAGCTTTTAGAGCTCGAGTCCAAGCAGTTGATTCAGTCCAGTTTTTCTCCATGGGGATCCGCGGTCGTTTTTGTGAAGAAGTCTGATAGAACTCTTAGGCTTTGCATTGACTATCACAAGCTTAACGAGTTGACCATTATAAATAGGTATCCATTGCCTAGGATCGATGATATGTTCGATCTATTGAGTGGTGCCAAGGTCTATTCTCAGCTTGACCTTGCCACAGGTTTTCATCAGTTACGAGTCGCGGAGGATAGCATACCTCTTACCGCTTTCCGCACTCGTTATGGTTCTTTTGAGTGGCTCGTTATGCCGTTCGGTTTGACGAACGCTCCTGCTTTTATTTGTTGGCCTCATGAATCGGGTATTCCGAGAATATCTCGATAAATTTGTTCTTTTCTTCATTGATGATATCCTTATTTATTCTAAGTCTGAAGCTGAGCATGCTAATCACTTGAGAATTGTCTTGAGTACTCTTCGTCTTCATCTGCTTAAAGCCAAATTCTCCAAGTGCTACTTTTGGGAGAATAAGGATAAGTTCTTAGGCCATGTTGTATCTTCCGATGGCATTTCTGTCGATCCCTCAAAGATCGAAGCCGTCCAGAATTGGAAGAGGCCTGAGAATGTGCATGAGATTCGTAGTTTCCTTGGATTGGCGGGTTATTACCGGCGGTTCATTAAGAACTTTTCCCGTGTTTGTGCTTCCTCTCACAAGCCTTACTCGGAAAGGCATTCGTTTTATTTGGTCCGACAAGTGTGAAGCTTCCTTTCAGACATTGAAAGAACTTCTCACTAATGCTCCTATTCTTGTGGTTCCCGAAGGGAATCATGATCTTGTTGTCTACACCGATGCGTGTGGTAGTGGTCTCGGTGCTGTGCTTATGCAGAGAGATCGGGTAGTTGCTTATGCTTCTAGGCAACTCCGTCCGAATGAAGTTCGCTATGCCACCCATGATCTTGAGTTAGCCGCCATTGTCTTTGCCTTGAAGATTTGGCGACATTATTTATTGGGCGAGCGCTTCATTCTCTATACCGATCATAAATCTTTGAAGTATTTGTTTACTCAGAAGGAACTCAATATGAGACAACAGCGTTGGCTCGAGTTTCTTGCTTCCTATGACTTTGATATCCAGTTTACCCCTGGTAAGGGTAATCGTGTTGCAGATGCGCTTAGTCGTAAACATTCGGCTGTTATTTCTATGATGCTTGCCGAATGGAATATTCTTGAGACTCTATCTTTTTGTGAAATTCGTGATCGAGGTTCATCTTCTGATTCTCCTATTCTATTATTTAGTTTGGGAGCTCGACCTATTTTATTGGATCGTATTGCCGATGCTCGGCGGCGTGATCCTGATTTGTTGCATTTTATTCGGCTTTGTGAGTCTGGATCTTGTGATGAGGCGTTGCAAGATTTTAGCATTGATTCTCATAGGTGTCTTCGTAAGAAGAACCAACTTTTTGTGCCTTCTGATTTTGCACTTAGGCATGACATTCTTGATGATTGCCATCGTTTTAAGTATACCATTCATCCCGGTAGTAGTAAGATGTATGCCGAAAGATCCAATACTCTTATCCACAAATCTCTCCTGACGATCATGGGCTGCCTTCAACTTCTAGATCAATCAAAATCCACCACACAACTCTACTACAGAAACATTAGAAGACTTCAAACATACTACCTTATCTGGAAAACAAACAGATGCAAAACAATCAAGCCTCCAGATCCAAAATAAATTTCCTGTAGAAATCCTTTGATCCAAGACAAAACTCAAATTCCCAAATGAATCGGGTGCTTCTATTCTGGAATAGCTGCCACCATGCTTCCACCGTGCAACTCTGATTCAAGAATGCTGTTGATGAACACAAGTATAAACTTGATCAACTTATCCCGGAAACACTGTTCATCAAATTCCATAAAATCTAAGTGACTTATCCGATTCAGTCACAAACACACAACAAAAATTCAACCAGAAACTGGATCCAATAAATCCTGCCAACTTAAACAGATCACACTCAAAGAATCTCCTACAATGCTGAACCACCGATAAAGCTCCAAGAATCAAGTCGAAATAGAACTCAAACTCTTGATACGGATGCCAATCTTAATTTCTTCGAAGATATCCAGAAAATACCACTTCGATAACTCAAACATCCTCTAGAGGTGCTTCAATCCAAACAAAGATCACTTATAGAACTTCCGAACCATCGCAAGTCACTTTTGCGATGCTACTCAGTTCAGATTCCAAGAAATCGTTCTCACTTCAAAAATCAAAACAGCTAAAGCCTTCTATCCAAAAGAAGAACTAGTGGTCAACCTCCAACCACAAACATCACACCCCACTGAGCTTCCAGAAGAAATGGAAAAGCTACACCATCTACCCGGACTACTGACAGAAGAAGACTACTGACAGAAGAAGCACAGAGACTTCTGAACCAACGAACAAACAGGCCACTCACTGCTGCTGCTGCGGCCAAAAACTTCCCTATCCAAAAGCTCATCGAATCCCAAAGCTACACCAGCCTCTTCCACAATAGAGCCTTCCAGAAGACAGATATCTCTCGGGAAATTCGCTCCCAAATCAAGCTCAAACACTCTGCCAAACTGAGTTTCAAACTCAAATACAGACAGAACTCCCTCCCAAGGTTGCCAAAATATCCTTGCTGGCTTCAGAACCCCCAACTGATCCAAACTCAAGAAAATCCACTCACACGAGTGCAACCAAGCTTATAATCCAAAATAAACTCCGAATCTTAAAAAGATTTCCTTCAAAGATCGGTGAATTCACCAACTACACAACTACTCAAGATGCCCACTACTGCCCTAGCAGATCACTTCCAACTTCAACCACTCAAACTCCAACCATCGGTAGTTGTGTTACACACACGACTACCCTATCTACCTTTATTACTTATGTTAGAAAACCTGAACAAGCAAACCAACAATTAGGCAGAAATAAATAAGTATATATATTTTCAAAATTACAAATACGTTCTCTCAAGATAGACACCGCTCCAGAGTCTAGGTATTCACTCAACCTAGAGCTCTGATATCACAATGTAAACGACCCAACTTCCAAACTCCAGAAAGTCGCATTGCTAAGAAGAAAGAAAGGGATAGAAAAGAGAAAAAGAAAGGAAAGAAAGAACAGACAACATCAGAATCTCACAGCGGAATCGAATAAATTATATTATATCACATAAAACTTTACATAGTAGCATATACATCAGAGTTTTACAGCTAATATAACACAAACTAGACAGTTATAATCCTCTGTCTAGCAATTACAATTCAAGTACATCAGAGAAAACAGATACAACTCAAACACAACGGAATCACCATAAATATTTACGCGCTGAAGCCTCCTGCTCCATTATCTCCTCCAGAACTCGTCAAAGCAATCCTAAAACACTTGACTACTCATACGTAATATGAGTACCCAAGAGTTTAATAAAACAGAAAATAAACACTCGGGTCAGACAGGGGTCTGGTGTGAGTAAACGGGGATAAAAGTTGTTTAACTTTAGAAAATCCTTTGAAACGTAAGACTTCCTACACATAAACATGGAAAAGTTTTTACCTTACGCTAACCAAAACATTTAATAGGAAATCCAGTGATATTATAATAGTGTCTAGGGTTTTCAAAATAAAATACAGAAATAGCCGGAATGCTTACATCTCACGTTCCAACATAGTTGGGCACAATCAAAACCGTACAGGCACTTATTGGATTATGGATTCCATCAATGGTAGGGCTACTGGGGTACCGCCCGTCACAGTACGTGGCCTAGATCAACGTGCCGAGGAGTACCCCCACTTCCCTGCAACACAAGGCCGGACCCATTCCTTACTGAACAGTTCCGAACAAGACCACCCCGGCGATTCTAGCTAGCAATCACCCCACACAGCCGAAATATAAAGGGACATCTAGTCAGGGTAAATCTCGCTCTCCAGTGGGGGCTACCCACGAAGCCTTGCTGCACCTCCCCTGTTTTAGCTATTCCCGGTTGATGAGGCTTGAGGCTACGATTACCTTAATAGGACATATCAATCTTAGAATGCTCATCGTCCTCCTGACGATGTTCTGAAAGCATTCAATCCATACAAGTTCGTTCCGGGTTCGAACGAAACCGAAGGCATTATCTCGTTACACTCATTTTGGAATCACCCTCAGAGTCAACGACCATAGTCCTTGCACTCTAAATTTCCATCTCGAACCTGTAAGTACTATCCCGTCAAACTCATTGCGGAATCACCTATAGAGTTATACTGACGTATAGCCCTTACACCTCGAGTCTTCACTTGCTCCACTAGGATTAACGACCTAACGTTTAATTGGAATCGATGTGGTTTTCGGATATCCAAATATGGAAATCCGATCCCGGTCTCACCGAAACCAAACGACATTTTAATGTCCAAGTTGTATTTAAGGGATTTTAAACAATTAACTCATTCATTATTATCTAATTCACATAGATAGATAAACTACATCTCAAAATAGATAATCACATTCATATCATAAACAGATAATCTGTATCATCCATAAACAAATAATCATCTCAACCAAATAATCCATCACAAACCATCATACTTAATCCAAACATTCATATCATACAGATACGACTCATCTCATTACTGAGATCACAACCATTCAATCAATAGCATCTATAAGCAATGATTTATTAACCAACAATTATAATTAATTTAAAATGAATTAAATTAATTATAATCATCTCTAATTAATTTAAATTAAATTAAATTAATTACTCATTTAAATCCTGCTTAACACCCATTAATTAATTAACCTAGTTAATTAATTATCCACTAAGTATTTAACTTGATTAAATATCTTTGATTAATCATTTCCTAATTACAATAAGTAATTAGTCCTTAATTAATTTCATAAATTAATTAACCTTAATTATAAGTAATTAACATTTAATTACTTCATTTATTCATTTAGTTTAACTTAATCAAACAATCCTTAATTACATCATTAATCATAATAATTAATGATCTTTAATATTTAAGTAAATTACTTAATTTAAATTAATTACATTTAGTAATTAATCTAATTATTAATAACCTTGATTAATATTAAATTAAGTAATTAACTATCTTTAATTACTCATAAATCAAATTAATTATCAATAATTAATCATTAATTAATTCCTTAATTAATTACAAAAGTAATTATCCAAATTACTAATTTCATTCCAGTAATTATCATTATTACTTCTCTGAGTAATCCTGCTCCATTAATTAAAATAAATAATTCTTAAAATCATTAGTTGATTTACTTAAATTAATTAAACTAAATTAATTAACTTAATTAAATCACATATCAAAATTAATTAGAATAAGTAACTAATTCCTTAATTACTTAACAAATTACAATTAATTAGATTCAATTAATTAATCTGGTTAATTATCCAAAATTAATTTCCTTAATTAATTACTAAGTTATCCTTAGAAAATTATCATCATTTATTAAATAACACATTTCATTTATTATATACTTAAGAAAATTTAAATTAGATTAATAAATCATTTCTAATTAATATTAATCTAAACCATTATTTAAAAGCCAAATAATTAAGAAAAATCCTTAATTATCTTACCAAATGACTCATTTATATTCAAATATATTAAAACAACATATTTCTAAATTAAATTCAACTTCCAATTAAAAATTTAATATTTAAATGTTTAATCATTTAAACATTAATCCCAATTAAAATAATTATATACTTTTAAATAAAAATGAATGTTTAAAGAACATTCATTACTTGGATATAAAAGAAAGATTTGAAATAAATTACTTGATTAAATACATTAAGCTTTGAAAAAAAAAAATTGATTATTTCAACTTCAAATTTAAATTAAAAGCTTTCATATTTTAATTCAAATACTTAAAAGAAATAAATTCTTTCAAGTTTAAAAACTCACTTGAAATCAAATTTCATTTAAACTATTTGAATATGTTCGTTACTATATTTTTATATTTTATTTTTTTACAAACTGGTTTTGAAATCAAACTGATTTCCATAGAAACTTAAAAGCAGTTTTTAACTTGATTTCAAAACAAATTTAAGTTTTTGCTTAAACATTTAAATCTGTTCACATTTTTAAAACTTACAAAAACTGTTTTAATTCAAAAATCAGGTTTTAAAAGTAAACCTGAAACTGTTTTAAATATTGTTTTAAACCCAAATTTAAATCTTGTTTAAATCATTTAAATCTGCTAAAAATTTGAAAACTAACAAAACTGTTTTAAATCAAACTCTGGTTTTAAAGATAACCTGAAACAATTTTTAAAATCTTGATTTAAAACCAAAATTAAATCTGGTTTAAATTTAAAATTTTCATTTTTTTTAAAACTTGAATTTCACACTATATTTGAATTCAGTTTCAATTTATACTTAAATCAAACCCTGCACTAGAATTTGAATTTCATTCAAAAAATTTAAAAAACTGCAAACAACTCTCTGGTTTAAACTCTGTAGCCAACTACCCGAGCAATTCTATCATTTACTTCGAGTTTCCATCCCAGTTACTTCGAGTTACAAGCACGAAAACCCGATGATTGCTTCAAGTCAATTAAACTCTGCACATTACAGAAGTTCACCAGGCTTCAACCATGAATGGTGCACCTGCACCGGATCACTGATCAACTCCTGATACCAAGGCCACTTCCCTTAGTTGCCAACCATCTCCTGACAAGCTTACAACCATCAAAAACATACTGTAACTCGAAATTTGAAGTTTGAGAAACCAATAGAAAAACCTGGAAAATCATCTACCCCTTAAGTCCAAACCTGTCAGCAGTCCAATAGCTCACCTCCGACCATTGTAACAACCCGCATATTTATCGATTTTATATTTAAATATTTTATTTAAATATTTTATCGTTAGTCGGATTTTAGTCCGAAAAGCTACTTTTTGCAAACAGCCGAATTAGGACTCGAGACCACTTCCATTGTTCAAAATGCCATTTGCGACCTTTTTTAGTATAAGCTTCGATATGTTTGGAGAAAGTTGATTTTTGCTACTTTTTTCCGCTTAGGGCATTGGTTGGGCTGAGCCAATTAACCACTTAACTCAGTTCCAACACTCTCATCTTCATTCACTTCATTTCTAATTCCTAACTCCTCAAGATTTAGCAAAAATGGTGGAAGAGAAAAAGAATTAGAAACTCCAAGCCCTAGTTCATTTGCAAAATCCAAGCTTTAGCTCCAAACTCAAGAAGAACCCATTGATAAGCTTCTCTTCTTCTTCTCCAACTCATTCTCTCTTTGATTTCAGAAAATTCCTAAACCTAATTTGGGAAATGTTTCTCTTTTTAGCTTAGATTCAAGCTTCTAGAGTTGGATTTGAAGAGCGGTTGATTCCCCTTTTGCTTTCAAGCTTCATCTTCATAAATTTAGTTCAAAGGTGAGATTTTTAATCTCACATCTATGCTTATAATTATCTTTGATTGTTAGGTATGAATTCCTAACACTTATTCATGTGCATTTGATTTTGATTTGGATTGCTTTTGTGAATATTCCAATTTTTGGTGTTTTGAAGCCAATTCTCTAAAAATCATAACTTTGATGTATGATCATGCTTTAAGAGGTGTTTCGGAGAGCCTATAAGACCGGGTTGTCGTTAGGCATAAATCCTTAGTCGTCGTCGCTCGTCCGATCGCTCCCGATACGTTTTGGCCACTTTGGCCTAGGCAAATTGTTGCCCAGACAAGGTGACCAGACGTCTGGTGACCAAGTCCAGACGTCTGGTTTGGACACGCATATTATAAAAAAAAGCCAGGGACTATTTTCAGACGTCTGAACCATCAAACCAGACGCCTGGATAGGTCTCAGATGTCTGACTTGAGGTTTCAGACGTCTGAGTGTTCTTTGGGTTATTTCCAGAGAACAAATCCAGACGTCTGGATTCCAAATCAGACGTTTGGAAATGTGCAGTTTTGCCTATTTTGGCTATTTTTGAGTAAATTTCCAACTTTAATCGATTCGTGTTGTTTCCTATTTGTTGTTGTCATCTATTATCACTTTGATGACCTTTTCTTTGGGAATTTTAGATATATCCACTTTGATGGATTTGATATCGATTTCTTTGGATTTTATTCACGTCTTCGAATGTGAATTTTTATGATTGATTGTTTCTACAATCAATTCTATGATTTGTCACTTAAAAATATTAAGGTTTCGATACTAGTAGTAAATATCAAAACTCTTTCAACAAAATGATTTCAACTCTATTTTCAATAACAAAGCTCGTTTCTTAAAACCGTTTTCCAATCTATTAGTATATACAAACCTTTACCTCACTCGTATGAGAAATCTAATTAAACGACTTAGTAAAACAAGTGGTATGAAACGCTTTCGTTTACTTCGTCGGTTAATTCATGGACTTGTTCGATTGAATCTCTTGTGACAATTTTATAGTGGAGATCTACAATTTGTTTGTAAATATTTAAGTTAAGCTAGTGGTTATTTGACATGAAGCTAAGCTCATATATTTACTAGCTTATTGTAATTGACACTTCTCGTTGATCATGACGATCATCTTTGTGGTTTAGACTAGCAATGTGCGATGTCTCTTTGTCTATGTGGAGGACTGTTCCTCATTTTTATTGAGTTTCGTCTCATTTCTCACATGGGTCGTACCTTTTTAGGTGCGTCAATGTTTTATTATGCATGGGGTGTACCTTTCTAGGTGCATCGATGTTTATTTACTTCGTGGAGCAAGCGGCTCAATAAGTCGGGACATGGGGCGTATCTTTCTAGGTGCGTCGATGTTCGTCTATGCATGGGGCATATCTTTCTAGGTGCGTCGATGTTCGACTTAGCATGGGGTGTATCTTTCTAGGTGCATCGATGTTAGACATTACATGGGGTTTATCTTTCTAGGTGCATCGATGTTTATTTGTGCATGGGGTGTATCTTTCTAGGTGCATCGATGTTTATTTGTGCATGGGGCGTATCTTTCTAGGTGCGTCGATGCCAGAGCATGGGGCGTATCTTTCTAGGTGCGTCGATGTTCGACTGTTCATGGGGCATGTCTTTTTAGGTGTGTCGATGTCCAGTTTGTGGGATTGGCCATCCTTTTTATTGTGATTTTTGGATTTCGTGTGTTGATTTCTGGAATTTATGTTTCACCAACTTTTACGAATGGCATGGATATATATGGAATTTATTGTGGCTTGGTGAATGAAATTAGGAGTATGACATTCCTTTTTATCTTGAGTAGATCTTTGTGATATTGATTAACCTCTTGTTGATTTTTCAATTACCTATATATCACAGCTTTGCTTTGTGATTATTATATGTTTATGTCATAACTCTTATTATATATCACTTCATCTGATATTTATAGCTAGACTGATCCGTTTATTATTTTCTTCTTAAATAATACTCGGGTCAGACTGAGATTTTACAGGTGCTTCTGCTTGACTCCTTATCGGACCATCCTCTGACTTTTGGCAAACTACTTAGATTAGTAGTTTATTTTGTTATATACACTTGAGACATAGACTCATAGTTGTATTCCTTTGTATAGCACGTGTTGCTATTCTTTTGTATTATCGTAGATCTTTTGACCACTACTCTGATATACACTTTTATGTGTAATATTCATATCAATTTCCGCCTTTGTGATATGAATTGTCTGTGACCGATTTATGTTATGTTTATTTCTATATTTGTTTCCGAAGATATTATAGCCACTGTGTAGTAGTTTTGAGTTTGTGTCGGTATGTCGGATTTCCTCTTGAGATGAAAAGTTATATTTTTATCCGGTATATCGGTACTCGCACAAACCAATTATACAGATGGTCGCTCCTCAACAGCCTTATTCTCCGTGCTAGTTGACAGCATTCACGGTAGTGTTCTCGGCTAGCGTGGGTATAGAGGTGGGGCGTCACAGCTTGGTATCAGAGCCAAACTTCGGAACAATATGGAATATTATAACAAGGATCGTCGTCCTAAGTCCATCTTAGGAGTCGTGCTTTAGGATTTTATTCGGGTCTTCGTACCGTCCTATCCTATTTTCTTTTATGATTCCTTGTTTTATCTATCAAGATTGCTTGATATTTATTTTGAGAATAACTTTTTCCTCTTCTTTCTTTCTTTCTTAAAGAAGAGAAATGGTTAGACCAGGCCATCCCAGCGCCGGTCAATCTAGTGCTACTCCCCTGGATGGAGTATTCATGTCTGCTCAACAATTTTTGGATCTTGTAAAGAATCAAGAGTTTATCTATGCTTTGGGTAAGAACCCCGAAATGGTTCTACCTTTGAAACTTGAAGTTTCTTTCAATCAGCTTGTGGATGTTACTCTTCTTCATGGAGAGGTTGGTAAAGAAAGTGCTTGTGATATTGGGACTTCCAAGAAGAGGCATATTAAGTTCAAGAGCCTTAATCCCAATAAGAGAGTGAAGCAAACTACTTTTGTAGCAAAGACTCCAATCCCTAATCGTGGAGGATGCTACAATTGTAATTCTAAGGAACACTATGCGAATATGTGTCCAAAACCCCATTCTTGTCGCTATTGCAAGAAACCGGGTCATCTTTTATCTGCATGTCCCAAACTTTTGAATAAGGACATGAGAAAGCTAAATATTGTGCAAGCCCCTAGCAACTCTTCTCTTGGTCAAGGTATTTTTCACTCAATCCTTGATGGCATTGTTTTATTTCGAGATCTTCTTATTCGAGTTCTTTTTGATATGGGTTTCATCTCATTATTTTTATATCAAAAGAACTTGTCGATTCTTTTTCTTTGAATATTTTGGGCTTGATGACTTCTTTGAGGATTGCAAATCCGGATGGAAGATCTGCAACACTCAATTTGCTTTTGTTTTGATGTCGAGATTGTTTTATGTGTCTTTTCTTTCCGAGCCGATATTTACTTTGGCTTCGGAATTGACTTTTTCTGTAAGGATTGGCCTAAATTGTGAAGCCCATATCCTATTTTTCCAAGTGGATTATTCATCTTCGACATTTTCAATCTGTTAAGCAGATTTCTATTTTTCCTTTGTGATTTTGATTCCAATTTGATGGCATCATTTTATTCCTTAAAACCCGCATGATAAGGAAAGTATTATTTCTCTCAATCATATCGTTTGAAAAAAAAATTCTGGTATTTTTGAGCTTGTCTTAGGATCATCACCTAAGCAATATCTTTTGTGTGGTGTTAAGGTCTTTTCAGTTTGACTTTACCACCGGTTTTCGTTTGCTACGAGTTGCGGAAGTTAGCACCACTTACCGCATTCCGCACTCGTTATGATTCTTATGAATGACTTATTATGTCATTCAATTTGTCCAACTTATTTCATCCATTTTATAAATCGAATATTCTATGAATATTTCGATGAGACCATTCTTGAGTTTATTGATTTTGGATGAAAATAGTAATTTAAAATTTTGCAAATCTTTTTCATAAGATTTATTTATAAGTAAAAGATGATTTTGTGATTGTATTGCCCGTTGAGTGCTTTAAGAATTTTGGTCGATGCGCTTGATCAACGTTATCGATAGGAATTTCCTAAACGCTTTGATGTGACAATCAGACACGATATATTGACTTGTAAAATGTAAATTCTTCTAGAAATAATTTTTACATTGAAATAAATGTAATTTTGAAAGTTTTAATTTTTCGGGAGAGAGGATTATTTAAAAGAACCCTTCCTTTCGATACTCTTATTCTTGTGATTCCTGAAGGGGAACCAAGACTTTGCTATTTGTACCGATACTAGTCGTATTGGTTTGGAATGCCATTCTCTTGCAATGGAGAACGTGCTATCCCTTGTGCTTCTAAATCATTATAGCATCTCGAGACTAGATAGCCACTTATGATCTAGTGCTCTCGGCTATTGTTTTTGCTTTTGGAATTTGGCATCATCATATTTGGATGAGAAATTTGTTCTCTACCTCGATCATAAATCTTTGGAATATTTATGTTCTCTTAAGGAACTACATGTTGACTCGAGTTCCTAGCTTCCTATGATCTTGATATTCTTTTTATTCCCGAAGGGGAAATCGTGTTGCCAATGCATTTAGTCGTAAGCAATAAGGGGTTGTTTCTTTGTTGATGACTAAATGAAATAATCTTTTTATCAAGTTCATCGGGCGTTTTGACGTACTTCGTTTTATTGAGTTTCATCTTATTTCTTTTATGAACTTGCGTCCGATGTTCTTTTAGTGTGTTCGGTTCATTGGACGTACCGTTTTTGTACTACGCGGTGTTCCGAAAATCATTCGGGCTTCGGTTCATTGGACGTACCGTTTTTGTACCGCGTCAGTGTTCCGAATTATTTGGGTTTTGATTCATCGGATGTACCGTTTGTACTACATCGATGTTATTGCTTTTGATTCATCGGATGTATCGTTTGTACTACATCGATGTCTTTGCTTTTGATTCATCGGATGTACCGTTTGTACTACATCGATGTCTTTGCTTTTGATTCATCGGATGTACCGTTTGTACTACATCGATGTCTTTGCTTTTGATTCATCGGATGTACCGTTTGTACTACATCGATGTCTTTGCTTTTGATTCATCGGATGTACCGTTTGTACTACATCGATGTCTTTGCTTTTGATTCATCGGATGTACCGTTTGTACTACATCGATGTCTTTGCTTTTGATTCATCGGATGTGCCGTTTGTACTACATCGATGTCTTTGCTGTTTGATACATTGGATGTACCGTTTGTACTACATCAGTGTCTTTGATTCATTGGATGTACCGTTTGTACTACATCAATGACTTTACTGTTTGATTCATTGGATGTACCGTTTGTACTACATCAATGTCTTCGCTTTTTGGTTCATTGGATGTACCGTTTGCACTACATCAATGACTTGGCTTTTTGGTTCACCGGACGTACCGTCTTTGTACTACGTCGGTGTTCCAAATTATTCGAGTTTCTAGTTTCTCGGGCGTACCGTGATTGTACTACGCCGTTGCACCGGCTCAACTTTCTGCTATTCTTGATGTTTTCCACGTCTTTTATCTACGGAAATGCCTTAGGGATTTCGGTTTTCATTCTTGAGCCCGGTGATGTTGTGGAGATTGAAGTTTCACCAAATTTGACTTTTGAGCACCATTCCATTCACATCATTGCTTCGAAAGTTGAGCGCCTTCGATATAAAGATATTCTTTTTGATAGAAGTTCAATGGTTCTCAAATCCTAAGGATTGCTCATGTGAAATCTTGAGAATTCATCGAACGGAAACTTTCGGATTTACTCCTTCGTGCTCTTTATGGTGAACTTCTTGATTCAAATTTTCTTTTGTGTTAATATGCTTCTGTGGTTGTTAGTTCTTATATTTCCTTCTTAATTATTGCGAGGACGCAATTTCTTTAAGGAGGGGAGTCCGTAACAACCCGCATATTTATCGATTTTATATTTAAATATTTTATCGTTAGTCGGATTTTAGTCCGAAAAGCTACTTTTTGCAAACAACTGAATTAGGACTCGAGACCACCTCCATTGAGTTCAAAATGCCGTTTGCAACCTTTTTGAGTATAAGCTTCGATATGTTTGGAGAAAGTTGATTTTTGCTACTTTTCCCCGCTTAGGGCTTTGGTTGGGCTGAGCCAATTAACCACTTAACTCAGTTCCAACACTCTCCTCTTCATTCACTTCATTTCTAATTCCTAACTCCTCAAGCTTTAGCAAAAATGGTGGAAGAGAAAAAGAATTAGAAACTCCAAGCCCTAGTTCATTTGAAAAATCCAAGCTTTAGCTCCAAACTCAAGAAGAACCCATTGGTAAGCTTCTCTTCTTCTTCTCCAAATCATTCTCTCTTTGATTTCAGAAAATTCCTAAATCTAATTTGGGAAAAGTTTCTCTTTTTAGCTTAGATTCAAGCTTCTAGAGTTGGATTTGAAGAGTGGTTGATTCCCCTTTTGCTTTCAAGCTTCATCTTCATAAATTTAGTTCAAAGGTGAGATTTTTAATCTCACATCTATGCTTATAATTATCTTTGATTGTTAGGTATGAATTCCTAACACTTATTCATGTGCATTTGATTTTGATTTGGATTGCTTTTGTGAATATTCCAATTTTTGGTGTTTTGAAACCAATTCTCTAAAAATCATAACTTTGATGTTTGATCATGCTTTAAGAGGTGTTTCGGAGAGCCTATAAGACCGGGTTGTCGTTAGGCATAAATCCTTAGTCGTCGTCGCTCGTCCGATCGCTCCCGATACGTTTTGGCCACTTTGGCCTAGGCAAATTGTTGCCCAGACCAGGTGACCAGACGTCTGGTGACCAAGTCCAGACGTCTGGTTTGGACACGCATATTATAAAAAAAAGCCAGGGACTATTTTCAGACGTCTGAACCATCAAACCAGACGCCTGGATAGGTATCAAACGTCTGACCTGAGGTTTCAGACGTCTGAGTGTTCTCTGTGTTATTTCCAGAGAACAAATCCAGACGTCTGGATTCCAAATCAGACGTCTGGAAATGTGCAGTCTTGCCTATTTTGGCTATTTTTGAGTAAATTTCCAACTTTAATCGATTCATGTTGTTTCCTATTTGTTGTTATCATCTATTATGACTTTGATGACCTTTTCTTTGGGAATTTTAGATATATCCACTTTGATGGATTTGATATCGATTTCTTTGGATTTTATTCACGTCGTCGAATGTGAATTTTTATGATTGATTGTTTCTACAATCAATTCTATTATTTGTCACTTAAAAATATAAAGGTTTCAATACTAGTAGTAAATATCAAAACTCTTTCAACAAAATGATTTCAACTCTATTTTCAATAACAAAGCTCGTTTCTTAAAACCGTTTTACAATCTATTAGTATATACAAACCTTTACCTCACTCGTATGAGAAATCTAATTAAACGACTTAGTAAAACAAGTGGTACGAAACGCTTTCGTTTACTTCGTCGGTTAATTCTTGGACTTGTTCGATTGAATCTCTTGTGACAATTTTCTAGTGGAGATCTACAATTTGTTCGTAAATATTTAAGTTAAGCTAGTGGTTATAGGACATGAAGCTAAGCTCATATATTCACTAGCTTATTGTAATTGACACTTCTCGTTGATCATGACGATCATCTTTGTGGTTTAGACTAGCAATGTGCGATGTCTCTTTGTCAATGTGGAGGACTGTTCCTCATTTTTATTGAGTTTCGTCTCATTTCTCACATGGGTCGTACCTTTTTAGGTGCGTCAATGTTTTATTATGCATGGGGTGTACCTTTCTAGGTGCATCAATGTTTATTTACTTCGTGGAGCAATCGGCTCAATAAGTCGGGACATGGGGCGTATCTTTCTAGGTGCGTCGATGTTCGTCTATGCATGGGGCGTATCTTTCTAGGTGCGTCGATGTTTGACTTAGCATGGGGTGTATCTTTCTAGGTGCATCGATGTTAGACATTACATGGGGTGTATCTTTCTAGGTGCATCGATGTTTATTTGTGCATGGGGTGTATCATTCTAGGTGCATCGATGTTTATTTGTGCATGGGGCATATCTTTCTAGGTGCGTCGATGCCAGAGCATGGGGCGTATCTTTCTAGGTGCGTCGATGTTCGACTGTTCATGGGGCATGTCTTTTTAGGTGTGTCGATGTCCAGTTTGTGGGATTGGCCATCCTTTTTATTGTGATTTCTGGATTTCGTGTGTTGATTTCTGGAATTTATGTTTCACCAACTTTTACGATTGGCATGGATATATTTTATTGTGGCTTGGTGAATGAAATTAGGAGTATGACATTCCTTTTTATCTTGAGTAAATCTTTGTGATATTGATTAATCTCTTGTTGATTTTTCAATTACTTATATATCACAGCTTTGCATTGTGATTATTATATGTTTATGTCATATCTCTTATTATATATCACTTCATCTGATATTTATAGCTAGACTGATCCGTTTATTATTTTCTTCTTAAATAATACTCGGGTCAGACTGTGATTTTACAGGTGCTTCTGCTTGACTCCTTATCGGACCATCCTCTGACTTTTGGCAAACTACTTAGATTAGTAGTTTATTTTGTTATATACACTTGAGACATAGACTCATATTTGTATTCCGTTGTATAGCACGTGGTGCTATTCTTTTGTATTATCGTGGATCTTTTGACCACTACTCTGATATATACTTTTATGTGTAATATTCATATCTATTTCCGCCTTTGTGATATGAATTGTCTGTGACTGATTTATGTTATGTTTATTTCTATATTTGTTTCCGAAGATATTATAGCCACTGTGTAGTAGTTTTGAGTTTGTGTCGGTATGTCGGATTTCCTCTTGAGATGAAAAGTTATATTTTTATCCGGTATATCGGTACTCGCACAAAGCAATTATACAGATGGTCGCTCCTCAACAGCCTTATTCTCCGTGCTAATTGACAGCATTCACAGTAGTGTTCTTGGCTAGCGTGGGTATAGAGGTGGGGCGTCACAACCATCATCATCGACACGACCTTGGCCATAGCTACCTCTACACCCCCTCTACAACCTCTCAAATCCTTACCCCACTCGATGCAATAGAGTGAAGGTGCAGACCCTCAAAACTTCAACACTGCAACTCTTAAAACCAGGGTTTTGAATACCTGGGAAAAACCCAATATCATCTCTTCCCCTTCTGATCATCTATCACCAATATTTCCTCCATTCTCATATCAATACTCCACTAACATGAAGTATCTTAACACCCTATGTAACAACCCACATATTCATCGATTTTATATTTAAATATTTTATTTAAATATTTTATCGTTAGTCGGATTTTAGTCCGAAAAGCTACTTTTTGCAAACAGTCGAATTAGGACTCGAGACCACCCCCATTGAGTTCAAAATGCCGTTTGAGACCTTTTTGAGTATAAGCTTCGATATGTTTGGAGAAAGTTGAATTTTGCTACTTTTCACTTAGGGTTTTGGTTTGGGCTGAGCCCACTTACTAACTCAGTCCCAACCCACTCTCCTCTTCACTTCATTCTTATTTTCCTAACACTCAAGCTTTAGCAAAAATGGTGGAAGAGAATGGGAAATAGAAATCCAAAACCCTAGTTCCTCTTGCTAGCTCAAGTTCTTGCTCCAAACTAATAGAAGAACCCATTGGTAAGCTTCTCTTCATCATCCCCAACTCATTCTTTCTTTGATCTCAGAAATTTCCTAAACCTAACTTGGGGAATGTTCTTCTTTTAAGCTTAGATTCAAGCTTCTAGAGTTGGATTTGAAGAGTGGTTGATTCCCCTTTGCTTTCAAGCTTCATCTTCATAAATTTTAGTGCAAAGGTGAGATTTTTAATCTCACATCTATGCTTATAATTCTCTTCTATTGTTAGGTATGAATTCCTAACACTTATTCATGTGCATTTGATTTTGATTTGGATTGCTTTTGTGAATATTCCAATTTTTAGTGTTTTGAGTTCAATTCGTTAAAAATCCTAACTTTGATGTTTGAACATGTTTTTGGTGATGCATCGAGGAGCATATAGGGCCGGGTAGTCGATTGGCATAAACCCTTAGCACCGTTGCTCGTGCGATTGCAATTTGATCGAGAGTTGCACCTCTTTTGAAATAGGGTAGGAAGTGCAAGCATACAGGTTCGGCCGACCGAGCCCCCTGGGCCGGTCGACCGACCTGTAGTCCAGGCACTTCCTGCCTCTGTTTGGAAGTGCTGGTTACAGGCTTCGGCCGACCGAGCCCCCTGGGCCGGTCGACCGACCTGGTGCCCCGAGCACTTCCAACCTCTGGTTCGGTCGACCGACTCAGGGAGTCCGGTCGACCGACCTGCTACTATTTGCCAGATTTGCCTATATTGCTAATTCGTTTGAATATCCAACTTTAATCGATTCGTGTTGTCTCCCTTTTGTTGTTGTCATTTATTATCGACTTTGATGACCTTTTCTTTGGGAATTTTAGATATATCCACTTTGATGGATTTGATATCGATTTCTTTGGATTTTATTCACGTCTTCGAATGTGAATTTTTATGCCGATTGTTTCTACAATCACTTCTATGATTTGTCACTTTAAAATATAAAGGTTTTCTATACTAGTAGTAAATATCAAAACTCTTTCTTCAAATGATTTCAACACTATTTTATTACAAAGCTCGTTTTCTCAAACCGATTTCCAATCTATTAGTATATACAAACCTTTCCCTCACTTGTATGAGAAATCTAATTAAACGACTTAGTAAAACAAGTGGTATGAAACGCTTGCGTTTACTTCGTTGGTTAATTTTTGGACTTGTTCGATTGAACCACTTGTGACAATTTTATAGTGGAGATCTACAATTTGTTCGTAAATATTTAAGTTAAGCTATTGGTTATGGGACATGAAGCTAAGCTCATATATTTACTAGCTTACTGTAATCGACACTTCTCTTTGATCATGATGATCATTTTATGTTTTAGACTAGCATTGAGCAATGTCTTAGAGATTTTGGTTCATCGGATGTCTCGCTGTACGACGTCGTTGTTCCCTTTGATTTTGTTTTGGTTCATCGGATGTCTCGCTGTACGACGTCGTTGTTCCCTTTGATTGTGATTTGGTTCATCGGATGTCGCGCTGTACGACGTCGTTGTTCCCTTTGATTGTGATTTGGTTCATCGGATGTCCCGCTGTACGACGTCGTTGTTCCCTTTGATTGTGTTTTGGTTCATCGGATGTCCCGCTGTACGACGTCGTTGTTCCCTTTGATTGTGATTTGGTTCATCGGATGTCCCGCTGTACGACGTCGTTGTTCCCTTTGATTGTGATTTCTGGATTTCGTGTGTTGATTTCTGGAATTTATATCATTGACTTGTTATGAGTACAGGTTTAGGGTATGATGCCCTCTTTGGATCTTTGAGAAGATTCTTGTGATATTGATTAATCTTTTGTTGATTATCATTTACATGCTTATAGTAGTATGCCACTATGGATATTATGTTTATGCCATATCTTTTATGTTATATCATGTCATCTGATATTTATAGCTAGACTGATCCGTTTATTATTTTCTTATGAAATAATACTCGGGTCAGACCGAGATGTTACAGGTGCTTCTGCTTGACTTCTCCCCTGGGATTCATTACTCTGACTTTTGGGCAAACTACTTAGATTAGTAGTTTATTTTGTTGTATACACTTGAGATATGGACTCATAGTTGTATTCTTTTGTATAGCACGTGTTGCTATTCTTTTGTATTATCGTGGATCTTTTTGACCACTACTCTGATGTACACTTTCATGTGTTATATTCATATCTATTTCCGCCTTTGTGATATGAATTGTCTGTGACTGATTTATGTTATGTTTACTTCTATATTTGTTTCCGAAGATATTATAGCCACTGTGTAGTAGCTTTGAGTTTGTGTCGGCATGTCGGATTTCCACTTGAAAAGAATTGCATGCTATACTATCTGAATATCGATGCTCGCACAAAGCAATTACACGTATGGTCGCTCCTCAACAACCTTATTCTCCGTGCTAGTTGACAGCATTCACCGTAATGTTCTTGGCTAGCGTGGGTATAGAGGTGGGGCGTCACAGCTTGGTATCAGAGCCAAACTTCGGAACAATGTAGAATAATATAACAAGGATCATCGTCCTAAGTCTTTCTTAGGAGTCGTGCTTTAGGATTTAATTCGAGTCTTCGTACCGATTCATCCTATTTTCTTTATGATTCCTTGTTTTATCAATCAAGTTTGATTGAAATTTATTTTGAGAATAACTCTTTCCTCTTCTTTCTTTCTTTCTTAAAGAAGAGAAATGGTTAGACCTGGCCGTCCCAGCGCCGGTCAATCTAGTGCAACTCCCCAAGATGGAGAATTTATGTCTGCCCAGCAGCTTCTTGATCTTGTAAAGAATCAAGAGTTTATCTATGTTTTGAGTAAGAACCCCGAAATGGTTCTACCTTTGAAACTTGAAGTTTCTTTCAATCAGCTTATGGATGTTACTCTTCTTCATGGAGAGGTTGGTAAGGGAAGTGTTTGTGATATTGGGACTTCCAAGAAGAGGCATATTAAGATCAAGAGCCTTAATCCCATTAAGAGAGTGAAGCAAACTACTTTTGTAGCAAAGACTCGAATCCCTAATCGTGGAGGATGCTACAATTGTAATTCTAAGGAACACTATGCGAATATGTGTCCAAAACCCCTTTCTTGTCGCTATTGCAAGAAACTGGGTCATCTTTTATCTGCACGTCCCAAACTTTTGAATAAGGACATGAGAAAGCTAAATATTGTGCAAACCCCTAGCAACACTTCTCTTGGTCAAGGTATTTTTCACTCAATCCTTGATGGCATTGTTTTATTTCATGATCTTCTTATTTGAGTTCTTTTTGATATGGCTCACTATTCTATATCAAAAGAACTTGGTGATTCCTTTTCTTTGAAAATATTTTGGGCTTGATGACTTCTTTGAGGATTGTGAATCCGGATGGTAGATCCGCAACACTCAATTTGTCTATATTGATGTCGAAATTATTTTATGGGATTTTTCTTTCCGAGCCGATATTTTTACTTAGGCTTCGGAATTGATTTTTTTGAAGGGATCGGCTTAATCATTGTGAAGCCCATATCCTATTTTTCGAGTGGACTATTCATCTTCGACATTTTCTATCTGTTAAGCAGATTTCTATTTTTTCTTGTGATTCCGATTTCAAATTTTTGAAGGCATCATTTTATTCTTTAAGCCCTCAAGATGAGAAAAGTGTTATTTCTCTTATCTAAATAATTTGTGAAACTTTTCCGGTATTTTTGAATTTGTCTTAGGACTGTCACCTAAGCAATCTTTTGAGTAGTGTTAAGGTCTTTTCAGCTCGACCTTGCCACCAGTTTTCATTTGCTACGAGTTGCGGAAGTTGGCATTCCACTTACCGCATTCCGCACTTGTTATGATTCCTATGAATGAATTATTATGTCATTCAGTTTTTCCAGCTTATTTCATCCATTTTATAAATCGAATATTCTATGAATATTTCGATGAGACCATTCTTGTATTTATTGATTTTGGATGAAAATAGCAATTTAAAATTTTGCAAAATCTTTTTCATAAGATTTATTTAGAAGCATAACCGGATTTTTGTTCTTAAAACGAACAAAGAATATTCTTAGAAGTTTTTGAGAAACTTACTTATCCTATAGAATAAGATTTTGTGATTGTATTGCCCATTTAGTGTGTTAATAATTCTGGTCGATGCGCTTGATCAACGTTATCGATAAGAATCTCCTAAACGCTTTGATGAGACAGTCAGACACAATATATTGACTTGTAAAAATGTAAATTTTTGTAGAAAGATTATTACATAAAAAAGAAATAAAAATGTAATTTTGAAAGTTTTAACTTTTCAGGAAAAGAGGATTATTTAAAAGAACTCTTCCTTTCGATACTCTTATTCTTGTGATTCCTGAAGGGGAACCAAGACTTTGCTATTTGTACCGATACTAGTCGTATTGGTTTGGATGCCATTCTCTTGCAAAGGAGAACGTGCTATCACTTGTGCTTCTAAATCATTATAGCTTATCGAGACTAGATATGCCACTCATGATCTAGTGCTCGCGGCTATTGTTTTACTTTTGGAATTTGGTATCATCACATTTGGATGAGAAATTTTTTCTCTACCTCGATCATAAATCCTTGGAATATTTATTTTCTCATAAGGAACTTCATGTTGACTCGAGTTCCTGGCATCTTATGATCTTGATATTCTTTCTATTCCCGAAGGGGAAATCATGTTGCCAATGCGCTTTGTCGTAAGCAACAAGTGGTTGATTCTTTGATGTTGTCTGAATGGAATTATTTTTTATTAAGTTCATCGAACGTTTTGATATACTTCGTTTTATTGAGCTTTATCTCATTCCTTTTATGGACTAGCGTCCGATGTTCTTTTATGGTGTTCGGTTCATCGGATGTACTGTTATTATACTACATCGATGTCCCGTCTTATCTGATTCATTGGATGTACCATTTGTACTACATCAATGACTTTGCTTTTGATTCATTGGATGTACCGTTTGTACTACATCAATGTCTTTCCTTTTGATTCATTGGATGTACCGTTTGTACTACATCAATGTCTTTCCTTTTGATTCATTGGATGTACCGTTTGTACTACATCAATGTCTTTGCTTTTGATTCATTGGATGTACCGTTTGTACTACATCAATGACTTTGCTTTTGATTCATTGGATGTACCGTTTGTACTACATCAATGTCTTTGCTTTTGATTCATTGGATGTACCGTTTGTACTACATCAATGTCTTTCCTTTTGATTCATTGGATGTACCGTTTGTACTACATCAATGTCTTTGCTATTTGATTCATTGGATGTACCGTTTGTACTACATCAATGTCTTTCATTTGGATTCATTGGATGTACCGTTTGTACTACATCAATGTCTTTCCTTTTGATTCATTGGATGTACCGTTTGTACTACATCAATGACTTTGCTTTTGATTCATTGGATGTACCGTTTGTACTACATCAATGACTTTGCTTTTGATTCATTGGATGTATCGTTTGTACTACATCAATGTCTTTGCTTTTGATTCATTGGATGTACCGTTTGTACTACATCAATGTTTTTGCTTTTGATTCATTGGATGTACCGTTTGTACTACATCAATGTATTTCCTTTGGATTCATTGGAAGTACCGTTTGTACTACATCAATGTCTTTGCTTTTGATTCATTGGATGTACCGTTTGTACTACATTAATGTCTTTCCTTTGGATTCATTGGATGTACCGTTTGTACTACATCAATGTCTTTCCTTTTGATTCATTGGATGTACCGTTTGTACTACATCAATGACTTTGCTTTTGATTCATTGGATGTATCGTTTGTACTACATCAATGACTTTGCTTTTGATTCATTGGATGTACCGTTTGTACTACATCAATGTCTTTGCTATTCGATTCATTGGATGTACCGTTTGTACTACATCAATGTCTTTGCTATTCGATTCATTGGATGTACCGTTTGTACTACATCAATGTCTTTGCTTTTGGATTCATTGGATGTACCGTTTGTACTACATCAATGTTTTTGCTATTTGATTCATTGGATGTACCGTATGTACTACATCAATGTCTTTGCTTTGGTTCATTGGGCGTACCGTTTTTGTACTACGCTGATGTCCCAAATTATTTGAGTTTCTAGTTTCTCGGGCGTACCGCTTTTGTACTACGCCGTTGCACTGGCTCAATTTTCTGCTATTCTTGACGTTATCCACGTCTTTTATCTACGGAAATGCTTTTATGTTTCCGGTTTTATTCTTGTGCCTGGTGATATTGTGGAAATTGAAGTTTCACCAGATTTGATTTATGAGCAACATTCCATTCGCATCATTACTTTGGAGGTTGAGCGACTTCGGAATAAAGATGTTCTTTTTGTGATAGTTCAATGATTATCAAATCCTAAGGATTGCTCTTGGCAATCCAGAGAATTCTTTGAGCGATCCCGTTCAAGCTTACTCTTTCATGCTCCTTATGGTGAACTTCCCATTTCAAATTTTCTTTTGTGTTGATATGCTTCTATGGTTGTTACTTCTTATTTTCCTCTTAAGTATTGCGAGGACGCAATTTCTTTAAGGAGGGGAGTCTGTAACCCGCATATTTATCGATTTTATATTTAAATATTTTATTTAAATATTTTACCGTTATTCGGATTTTAGTCCGAAAAGCTACTTTTTGCAAACAGTCGAATTAGGACTCGAGACCACCCCCATTGAGTTCAAAATGCCGTTTGCGACCTTTTTGAGTATAAGCTTCGATATGTTTGGAGGAAGTTGAATTTTTCTACTTTTCACTTAGGGTTTTGGTTTGGGCTGAGCCCACTTACTAACTCAGTCCCAACCCCCTCTCCTCTTCACTTCATTCTTATTTTCCTAACACTCAAGCTTTAGCAAAAATGGTGGAAGAGAATGGGAAATAGAAATCCAAAACCCTAGTTCCTCTTGCTAGCTCAAGTTCTTGCTCCAAACTAATAGAAGAACCCATTGGTAAGCTTATCTTCATCTTCCCCAACTCATTCTCTCTTTGATCTCGGAAATTTCATAAACCAAACTTTTCTTCTTTTAAGCTTAGATTCAAGCTTCTAGAGTTGGATTTGAAGAGTGGTTGATTCCCCTTTGCTTTCAAGCTTCATCTTCATAAATTTTAGTGCAAAGGTGAGATTTTTAATCTCACATCTATGCTTATAATTCTCTTCAATTGTTAGGTATGAATTCCTAACACTTATTCATGTGCATTTGATTTTGATTTGGATTGCTTTTGCGAATATTCCAATTTTTAGTGTTTTGAGTTCAATTCGTTAAAAATCCTAACTTTGATGTTTGAACATGTTTTTGGTGATGCGTCGAGGAGCATATAGGGCCGGGTAGTCGATTGGCATAAACCCTTAGCGCCGTTGCTCGTGCGATTGCAATTTGATCGAGAGTTGCACCTCTTTTGAAATAGGGTAGGAAGTGCAAGCATACAGGTTCGGCCGACCGAGCCCCCTGGGCCGGTCGACCGACCTGTAGTCCAGGCACTTCCTGCCTCTGTTTGGAAGTGCTGGTTACAGGCTTCGGCCGACCGAGCCCCCTGGGCCGGTCGACCGACCTGGTGCCCCGAGCACTTCCAACCTCTGGTTCGGTCGACCGACTCAGGGAGTCCGGTCGACCGACCTGCTACTATTTGCCAGATTTGCCTATATTGCTAATTCGTTTGAATATCCAACTTTAATCGATTCGTGTTGTCTCCCTTTTGTTGTTGTCATTTATTATCGACTTTGATGACCTTTTCTTTGGGAATTTTAGATATATCCACTTTGATGGATTTGATATCGATTTCTTTGGATTTTATTCACGTCTTCGAATGTGAATTTTTATCCCGATTGTTTCTACAATCACTTCTATGATTTGTCACTTTAAAATATAAAGGTTTTCTATACTAGTAGTAAATATCAAAACTCTTTCTTCAAATGATTTCAACACTATTTTATTACAAAGCTCGTTTTCTCAAACCGATTTCCAATCTATTAGTATATACAAACCTTTACCTCACTCGTATGAGAAATCTAATTAAACGACTTAGTAAAACAAGTGGTATGAAACGCTTGCGTTTACTTCGTTGGTTAATTTTTGGACTTGTTCGATTGAACCACTTGTGACAATTTTCTAGTGGAGATCTACAATTTGTTCGTAAATATTTAAGTTAAGCTAGTGGTTATGGGACATGAAGCTAAGCTCATATATTTACTAGCTTACTGTAATCGACACTTCTCTTTGATCATGACGATCATTTTATGTTTTAGACTAGCATTGAGCAATGTCTTAGAGATTTTGGTTCATCGGATGTCTCGCTGTACGACGTTGTTATTCCCTTTGATTGTGTTTTGGTTCATCGGATGTCTCGCTGTACGACGTCGTTGTTCCCTTTGATTGTGATTTGGTTCATCGGATGTCCCGTTGTACGACGTCGTTGTTCCCTTTGATTGTGTTTTGGTTCATCGGATGTCCCGCTGTACGACGTCGTTGTTCCCTTTGATTGTGATTTGGTTCGTCGGATGTCCCGCTGTACGACGTCGTTGTTCCCTTTGACTGTGATTTCTGGATTTCGTGTGTTGATTTCTGGCATTTATATCATTGACTTGTTATGAGTACAGGTTTAGGGTATGATGCCCTCTTTGGATCTTTGAGAAGATTCTTGTGATATTGATTAATCATTTGTTGATTATCATTTACATGCTTATAGTAGTATGCCATTATGGATATTATGTTTATGCCATATCTTTTATGTTATATCATGTCATCTGATATTTATAGCTAGACTGATCCGTTTATTATTTTCTTATGAAATAATACTCGGGTCAGACCGAGATGTTACACGTGCTTCTGCTTGACTTCTCCCCTGGGATTCATTACTCTGACTTTTGGGCAAACTACTTAGATTAGTAGTTTATTTTGTTGTATACACTTGAGATATGGACTCATAATTGTATTCTTTTGTATAGCACGTGTTGCTATTCTTTTGTATTATCGTGGATCTTTTTGACCACTACTCTGATGTACACTTTCATGTTTTATATTCATATCTATTTCCGCCTTTGTGATATGAATTGTCTGTGACTGATTTATGTTATGTTTACTTCTATATTTGTTTCCGAAGATATTATAGCCACTGTGTAGTAGCTTTGAGTTTGTGTCGGCATGTGGATTTCCACTTGAAAAGAATTGCATGCTATACTATCTGACATATCGATGCTCGCACAAAGCAATTACATGGATGGTCGCTCCTCAACAGCCTTATTCTCCGTGCTAGTTGACAGCATTCACCGTAATGTTCTTGGCTAGCGTGGGTATAGAGGTGGGGCGTCACACCCTAAATCCACTAGCTCCTCAGAAAATTCCTAAATTCTTAGTTCTGTTCAAAACAGAATGCTAGTACTACAGTTCATATAAAATGAAATTTGTTTTATACTTCCTGATTTCTAACATGCCTCAATGTTATCATCTTGATTAAAATAATTAATGATGTTAGTATCCTGATTTTAATTAAAAAAAAATACTTGCTGCTATAGTTATTTCACAGGCAACAGATTTAGATTTTAATTTATTTTAACTAATTCATGATTTTCCCGAACCTACACTTATACTAACAAACATATTTTATTTACACATATTATTTTCTACATAAATTAATCAAGTGAATAAAGCTTCTATTAATACGTATCATAAGACAGAAATCTGTAGATTAGGATTCTGTAATCCAATACATACATACATACATATATATATATATATATATTCACACATCATATTGATCACAATAAAATCATACAAGCATTCCCAATCTTATGTCTTCACATGCAACATGTAGATTCAACTTCTTGCAGTAAATGAATAAATAGATAACAAGGCAGTTTTAATCACCCAGATTTTTAATTAATGAACTAATATTTCATTCAGGAAATTTATAGATTTGTAATTTAAAAGAAATTGTTTTTAAAACAAGAAGTTCACTCACCTTTTAGAATAATGCAGAGACAAACTTAAGTGCAGATTCAATTCCCAGAAAAGCAGATCACAATTTCCTGGATCTGTTGAAACTTCATGATGAAATCTGGCTTCCATTAGCTAGTTGAATTTGCTTTAACTTGAAGATGTAATTTGTTGAACATGCATGCAGACTCCATTCTCAAATGCACAGATTTGTAGTTTATTATTTGCAGATTTTGAAGTTGTTTGGCTTGCAGATTTGAGGTTATATGTTTTGCAGATTTGAAGTTGAATGCAGATTTTAAAACATGAATTTGTTTTGGGGTTTTTAATTTACTGAAATATGATTTCCGGTTTTAAATTTTGAAGAGAATGTGTTTTTAACAAAATGCTTTTGCTATGTTTTATTGTCTTGTTAATATATTTTAAATAAAAAGGTTTTTAAATCAATGCCACTTGTTATGCTATTATGTTAAATGTTTTACAAGTGTCTCTTTATGTTCTAAGAATTTAACACATGTATATTTTCAATATTTATAAACAATTTCTTAAATTTATATATGTATTTGAATTATCTTAAAACCATCTCTACTTTATTTCTAGCATGTTTCGAATGTTTTATTAACATCTAGTCTTTAAAATGAATATATGCTTGCTTATAAACTTATTTATAAAACTATACATTTTAAGTGTTTGTTTAATTATTTTTCAAAATAGTATTCTTTTGAAACTAAATTTCGAAAGAAAAGATTTTAAGAAGAAAAGAAGTGTTGAATTAAATTTTATTCAAGAGTTTAAATCAAATGTTATTCTTTAACAAAAATGAATTAAATCTTTATTTCAAAGAAAAGCAATTTTAAAATAAAACAAAACAAACTTTTATTATAAAATAAAATTTAAACAATACAAATTCTTATGAACAAAATAAATGCTCACTTATATTTCTATAAAAATATAAGAAAGATTTTTAAAACAAACCTTTGAAAAGTTTACAATACTGATTTAAATCAATTTAAATCAAGTTTACAAATTATACATTTATATAATAATTAGAAAATATCCTTTATTTAATATAAATTAAAATTAAAACCAAATCCTCTATTTACAATGTACAAACATTCATACATTATAGATAAAATATTTTTAAAATAATTTAGAAAGATAAATTTATTACTTAAATATTTTTAACATTTGAAAAGAATAAAATTCCCAAAAGTTATTATTATTATCATTATTATAAATATCATTTAACAAACTAAATAATTATTAATTTTCAAAAGAGAATTCCTGTTTGAATTAAATTATTAAATCAATATTTGACGTTTTAAAATAATTATTAATGAAATTATTAAATAAATATTGCTTAAATTTCCGGGACATCACACTTTAACAACCAAACGTTATTATAACGCCGTGGTCATTTCAAAATAGTTTATACTTCAAAAATCAAATCATTTCATTTCCAAACTATATTCCTTTCAAAATAGTTTATACTTCGAA
The DNA here is from genome assembly GCA_030765085.1 of Allium cepa. NCBI lineage: Eukaryota > Viridiplantae > Streptophyta > Magnoliopsida > Asparagales > Amaryllidaceae > Allium > Allium cepa. The sequence goes on from CM060935.1 coordinate 283,188,198, forward strand.
ACCAAAACCATTTTTATTTCAAAACGATAACCAAATCAATTAGACATCAATTTATTTCAAACACATATCCACTTTTCAAAAATCATAATACTTTCAAAGTTATAACTCTTTCGCAACCAAAATTTTTGAATCTAGGAAAGGCTCAGCGATCCCAATTGTACTTAATAAGCTACCATTACTTCCTACTTAATTTCTCAAGTCAAATTGCTGGTATTCATAAAATCAGGCAGATATGTAAACCAATGCATAATTAACAATCAGTTGACACTTAAATAAATGTCTAAATTAATATATTAATTCCCATTTAGCTATTACATTGCCATTCAAATTAATTCTTGGTTAGCGGAATAAATGTCCAAATTAACAATCTGGTGCACAACTTGCATTTATTAACGGTGTTTATTTGGCCTAATAGATAACACCAAGAAGTATACTTACATTAACTGCGTTATAATTTTAAACAACATAATTATTATATTCATCAAAATCAATATCAATTTATCAACATATACATACATACATACATAGATACATACATACATACATACATACATACATACATATATATATATATATATGATCCATTACTTAAACAAGTTTGAATACAAATTTAAAACTAAAACAATCTAATAGCTTTTCAAGATGCTACATCACGATTCTAGATCAAATTCAACCAATCTAATAGCATTTAAAGATGCTATATCGTGATCCTAGATCAAATTCAACAACAACAATTTTAGTCAATTCAAGCAGATATAAATAAATTTAATCTATACAATATTATATTAGTAAATTAGAAAGGTGAATTTAACTCACCTTTATTCCAACTGTCGCTTTTGCGTTCACCTTGGTCAATAGTCGAACAATGTTTGACTATAAGTCCAAATTCATCGAGTTCCAAATGCAACTAATTTAATGCCATCATATAAAAGAGGTGACATGATTCCAATGCGACCGACGACATCTCAATCAGACATTGTACGAGAGAGTTATTAAAATTATAGGATTTTATTTTTAAAATATAATTAAATATGCTAATTACAACTTAAATTAACTAATTAGCCCATAAATTGACATAATCCATCTTCCCCACTCCCCTTGCACACGAACACAGCTCCTATCCCTTGTACATGCATGATCACCCTCCTCCATTACTCACTGAAATCGCCCTACAATTTTTCCGACGAACTCGTATCTTCGCTCTCTCGGCGATCATCCTACTAAAACAAAGCTCGGCGCCATAATGCGATTTCCAATCTGGCACACTTCCCCAGCACAGTACGAAGTCGCAATACGCTCTATGAGGTCATAATAGCTAAAAATACAGGAGAAGATGCTCCTGCTATGATAATGTCAACCCCGTCCTCCACTTCGCAAATCAAAGGCTACACTAGACCATAACACCTAGCCTAGTCATCACCTACGACATCACTGCTGCTCCCTAAATCCTCAATTACACCTATACAAAACTTCACCATAGAAGCCCCTTGACACTAAACATTATCTAAATAATCCAAATCCCTTAATTCCTCTTAAATCACCCATAACATCACAACCCTAGCACGACTCCTCTCTATCGATCCCAAGCAGCCACACCGACCCCTTCATGCATTTCTGAAAATGTTGATCTCTTCAAGGGGATCATAAAGATCCTTGTTTTAGATTTACTGGATTTTTATTTAAATTATTTTGAATTTACAAGGGTAGAGGAGATTTTATTTTCTTTGGTTTGGGGGAGAATAACATAAGGACGAGAAGACAACATATAATGTCGGATGTGTAAGTGTTGAGTTGGGTAAACATATATTTATTCAAATATTTTCGACATATCACTGCCCAGATTGTCCGTTCGCATACGGACCCCTGAAGGAAAAAACTAAATATTATCACGCTCATAATAGCGATACGATCCCAAAACAATAATAATAATATATACATTTATTAGATTCTATAAAATCTGAAAACACTGTTATTTGACGACAAAATGTCAAACCGGTAATTTAAATATCTTCCAAACTGAAAATTATAGAAAAATCAAATAAAATAAATTAATAATACATCAACAAAATGAAGTCGTAAGAATAAAAATAAATTTCCTGATTATTTATTTGACCTATTTATTCCTTAAAATAAATCTTCATTATAAGTTCACTGTTATTAATTTTGATTAAAAAAGAGTTGACCGAGTCCACTTAATCCATATAATTAATACTCAATTTAAATCTGAATATTTAAATCATCATTCGAATTACATTTCACAATTCAAAGATTTTAAACAATTTCATATTTTAATTCAAGTTTTAAAGCTTTATAAACCAATATTTTAATAACTAACATTAATTAAGTATTCAAAATTTAATGAGTATAATTCTGGGTCGTTACGCTCCTCCCTGAAAGAATTTTGTCCCCAAAATTGCTAAGGTGAGGAAAATGGAACGAAACTCATAAGTTTTTGGAAATCAATTAGTTGGAGTAGGTTAGTAAATTTTTTCTTTCTAAGTCCTAAAATTGCGGAAAATATCGGCAGCGTCTCCTTTGCGCGGCTCAATCCAAATAACTACAAATTGCCACTATAGGCCAATCCAACAAAGAAAACAAAAGCCAAGTGGCCACCCATATCCGAGGCAAAAAAATCATCAATTCAGATTACACGTATCTATTTGTAGGGCAAATAACTTAACTTTAGTAAATAGGATAAGGTCATCAGCATAATAAGATGAGTAATAGACGGTTGGACTCTGTTATTGGAGTATTATTGCTCTTAATAGTTTCTATTTCAATAAGAATGGAAAAATATTCCCTGACTATGGTAAAAAGATAGGGTGATAATGGATCACCCTGTCAAATACTCTTATTAATCTTAATAAAGCCCTCTGGTTTACCTTGAAAGAGTCTATAAAATGTGGGTGTATTAATACACTCAAATATCAACTCACACAATTTAATAGGGAACCTCATGCATTTCATAATATGATATATGAAGTATCTATTTACTTTATCATAAGCTTTCTGTAAGTCAACTTTCAGACACATATTGTCACCATTCTTACTGTCAAAATTCTTAACCATTTCATGAGCCAGTAAAGAATTTTCATAAATGAGCCTGCCAGGTATAAGAGCACTATGATTTTTAGAAATTAAAAGGGGGAGAAATTTTTTAATCGTGTTGGTCAAAATAGTAGCAACAATTTGGTAAATAAAATTGCAACAAGAGATTGGTCTATAGTCTCCAATACAAGTGGAATTTTTATTTTTGGGGATTAAAGTAACGAAGGTACAATTAAAACTTTTAATCATTTTTCCTTTGTCCAAAAACTCATTAACAACTCTTAAAATCTGGTCCCTGGTATTTTCCAAATGAATTTTGAAAACTTAGCACTAAAACCTTTTAGGGCCTGCACATTTATTATCTCCAGCATAAAAAACAATAGATTTGATTTCTTCCCGACAAGCAGAGACAAGTAAAATTTACTGATGCATTATCATTCAGCGCATTTTTACAAATAACATCAGGAAAATTAGTTCCAATAGAATCAGAAAAATATAATAGAGAATAAAACTCAACAGCTTCATTCATAACCTGTCTTATGCATTTGAACAGGTACCCATATTATCAATAACATTTCCTATGTTATTCTGTGTGTTTTAGCATGAAGATTTTTAGTGCAACCACCTCCTATACTAAGCCAGTCCACTTTATCTTTTTGTTTATAGTTAACTGTATTGATATATAACTCATGAGACGGTTTTTCTAGATTTAAAAAGAATTTTTCAATGATGCTTAAATTACCAGGATTATCGTCAGCAAGCTTTCGCAAAGTTTTACCATCCTTTCTCAACTTGTTTAAAATATTATTATGATGACGATTAATCTTATTCCAGTTTCCAATTCTATTTTTGCATTTTTCTTAAACAAATTAAACTGGAATTGATATGTAACAGTACAAGGAAAATTGAAACACTCTTTCATCAGTTCTCAATGTCTAACACCTACGCATTCTTAAATCTAAAAGGAGTAGCTTTACTGTCATCATTCAAATTTTTGAAAAGTTTTATAAGTAAAGGAGTATGGTCACTTGTATTTTGTTTTATAGAAACACAGCCAAAATTTGGGAAAATATTACAAAAGTCTTTGTTAATTAACATCCTATCAAGTTTGCAATGAACGTTTCTTTTCTAGGTTTCCAGGTGCATTTGTTCCCACTTATATTTAGTTCCATATGAGCAGTCCCGAGTAAAAATTTATTTAGTTTATCCAATTTACTTTGGAAGATTTTATTATCACCAAACTTCTCAAAAACATGGATAACTGTATTGAAATCCCCCGTAATTAACCAGGGAATATCATAAATTTGACTCAAAGCTTTCAACCCGCATCGTAAACTATTTCTTTCATTTTCAAAGTTACTACCATATATACTAGTAATTTGAATAGAAAATAATCCTACATTTTTAAAATTGTAGTGAATTTACTGAATATCCTTATTATAATTAGCAATATTCTAAACATTGGAGTCCCAAACAACCAGAATTCTACCTTTGCTGCCACAATCACTATTGTTGATAGATTCCTAGTTACTGGATAACTTTAAGAAAAAATTCTGAGTACTATCATCATTTATCTTATTTTTAATTAGATAAAGATAGATGGTTTATGTAACCTGACCATACGCAAAATATCAGTTTGTTTTGCAAGGGAGTTCATTTCCTTTACATTCCATACAAGGATAGACATAATAAAATATATTAATATATTAAAACAAAAGGAAAGATAATATCATAACAGAATGAAGGGTTTCAGATTATACCTCATGCACCGATACCCTTGCCCTTCTTCTTTTTCTCTGTGCTTTTAGCTTTGAGTCTTGTAGTCATTTCAGTCCAATCCGGATCGTCTGATATGTGTTTTTGCCTAAAAGCCTTTTCTCTTTAATTTTACCCTTATTCCTGCCAATTTCTTTAACCTTAGGAATATGAAATTCTGATATATCAAATTGCTCTTCTGATTCAATCATTATAGAGTCAATAGCTGATACATTTGCACTTTCTGGGATTCGAATAAGAGAGATGTGAAACTCCCAAACATTGCGAGGCAAGGTTAAGTAGATGCAGTCTTTGTCCTCAACTTCTACAGCATGGTCTGACGGAGGTTCCCTCTCCATATCACTGTCTCGGTTCTGGCTGTTTCTTTGATGTAGGATTTTTTTATTATTATACTATTATTGTCTTTAATTCAACTTTTTGTGTATGTAACGTCCTGCCTTTTCGCACGCTTTAAATTGACACACGTGCCAATTCAAACCATACGAAAGGGCGGATTGTTATGGGTAAATAAGAAAAAGCAGAGAAAGAAAGAAACAAATAGAATCTTACAGCGGAACGATAAAATATAATAATCAAATATACAGTTCATGAATCTGTTTTATAAAATATTTGATTTTACTTATACAATACATATTAGAGTTACACATACCACAGAAAAATAATTAGGCAATGGAATAAAATGGTGTAGTGGAATAATATAGTAGATAATAGTAATACAAATCTTCGTCTTCATCCTCCAAAATGGAACCTTCCAAATCCTGAAATGCTCGGACTGACCCGAGCGAATTAAAAAGACGAAACACTCGAGTCAGAACTAAAAGATCTTATGTGAGTCAAATCAACAGAAATAAATATGAGTGCAGTAACTCAAGAGATTCTTGGGATTTACATATCCTAGGGATCCGTTAAACTATTTACTATATAGTATATTTCGCTATTACAATAGTGTCTAATTGTAAAATAAACTTACTTTTAAATAGCATTAAGGAGTGACCCAATATTCCCCCTAACACAAATAATGCCAATAGTCTATACAGTACCGTAATACCTCCTGATCGGGAGGCTACCAGAGGATACTCCGAAACTCGTACAAGGCGCGATAGGGTAGGTGACATGGCACAACTAGGCAATGCCAGGGTAGATATACCAATTACGCATCCCGGCTGGTGGTAACACGTAGCAGCTACTACTGCCCATCTCGGACAACACCCCAAAATCAAAAATCAAAAGTGGCCACCGAATCAATCCAAAAGTCAAAGTATAATATCGAAGGAGTGCGTCCGATCAAAGGAATGACCTCATTGGCCCGAGAATTGCTCCTGTTTTAGCCACCTTATACCAACTCACGGGAGTCGAGTCCATGTATTTACCTCAAAGGAAACGCCGCTACCATCCTACTTCATTCTGGAATCTCCACTGCGTACACAGTTGTTAAAGTGGGTTTCGGAGTTGGCAGAGAGTATGACAACTTCCGATCCCGGTTTCTTCAACAACCAATCGTTATTATAACACCGCAGTTATTTTAAAATAATTTATACTTTCGAAACCAGAATATAATATCGATTTCAAAACCATATAATACGATATCATTTCCATTTTAAAACTCATATCAATATGATATCATTTTTATTTCAAATATATTCTTTCCAAAAATCATAGCCTTTTCAAATCTATATACCTTGAAACCATAGCTTTTAAACATAACTTTTAATACTTAATGGTTTAGATACTATATTACTTTATATAATAAAATAGCTTCTTTAAATTTCACAATAAATTCCCAATATCAAATTTGAATCTCCAAATAAACCCTTTTAATTCCCATATATTTCAAAGCTTAAATATTCTATATTTCAAAACTTAAATTTTTATAGTTCATATATTTTAATCTTTAAATATTTCACTATTCAAAATGGATTCTTTGATAATTTAATATATATCAAATCCAATTCCTATTATTTAAATTTGAAAAGTTTACTTAATAAAACAAATATTATTTAAGTAAAACCCTTAAACTTCAATAACAGGATATTCTTTTAATTAAATTAACTTGATAATATTCTTTACATAAATTTTGAATCCTCTAATCAAAATCAAGTTATAAAATCATACCTTTTAAATTTTAATTTATTTACATTTGAAAACAAATTTTTCGAGGATAATTCTTAAATACTTTAATTCAAATCATATTCACATTTATCTTCAACCTTACTTTTATTTGAGTTATTATAAACTCTATATACAATAGAATTTTAAACAGATACTTAACCATATTTTATAAAAGAAATCAAACTTCATTATTTAGCTTATTTTATAATTCAAAACAAATTTATACATAGCTAAATTCAATAATAAGATAGCATTTATAAAATATTTAAAATCAATATCTATATACTCATATATTTCTTTACAAAACCATAGAAATCATTTTAAAATAATTTTACATATAGACCGCGGTGTCTGTATATAATTTTCTATCCTATGGTCAAGTGATACGGATATTTATCATTTCAATCCATAATTTAAAAATAAAATTTACGATTATATATTATTTCAAACCGCAATCCCGAATGAGATAAAAATGCATAATAACTTGCAATTTATAACCATATAAAATTCAGCATCCATTCATCCAATATCAACCATCAACCATTCAGCAAAATCATCATCAAATTTAACAATACATCAATATATATTAGGTAATAAATAATAGGCATTTACTGGCAGTTTACTGTGCAAAATCAATTAACTGAAAATTTAACTGACAGTTTATAGGCACAATAAATTAACTAATAATTTAATTATCTTTTATATGCAATAATAAATCTAACTAGAAATTTAACTGCGATGATGATTGAAAATATGCCAAACAACCATAAATAATTTTTAAATCACATCATATATCAATTTAACAAACATAAGAAATTTTAGAAGTTGTGAGTGGGTTAAAACACTCACCTTTTGAATGTAAACTGAATTTAAATCCAATTTAAACCCAAAAATTTGACCGTCTCAGAATTCGTCCAAACAAGTGTCAACCAGTCCGGAATTTAAATACAATCCTAACAAAAGAAACCGCGCGTAAAACGGATATCGTATGCAAAAGCTATGGTGATTTGTGCGATTGAAATAAATTAAAAACAAAAGAAGAAGAAGAGAGAACACATTTACCACTTGGACACGTCATCATCTCAAGCACAACACGCACCAGAGAAGAAACACACGCGAACGCCTACAACTTTGACCGCATGTCACTCTAAGCCTAGGCCACCTGAAGCCGCACAACCACTTGCAATTGGAAGATCATCATCTCCTCCACTAACGTCAACCAACGCCACCGCCTAATTCGATGTCAGTCGCGGGAATTTGTGCCCCAAAGTTGACGCAACCGTGACGTTTCGTGGCCAATTCCTACCGCGTCGCAGCTCCAATCACCAAATCGAAACTAGATCTGGAATCCATTCGTCGAGCTCTACAATACCCACAAGTTGATTTCACGAATTGATGCTCCGATCAAAAACCCCCAAATCACCCCCCTTTGACTTCGCCACCAGCCGCTTAGACCACCATTTTCGGTTGATATGGGCACTGTTTCCAAAAACAAACACCACACGCTGGCTCTATTCGTCGAGAGCTTCGAAAGGGTATATTATATGATATGATTTGAAGAGTTTGAATTTTAACCGCTTTATTTGATTTGCTAATTGCCATTAGATTGCAGTTAGGGTTGATTTCAGGATTAGGGATGAAAAATGAAGTGGAGGTTGCTACTAGGGTTTATAACAGGGTATAAATAGGCGAAGTTGAAATAGGATGGATCGGATAAGATAGACGCACGCGCTAACGACAAAGTGGCCTAAAAAGCCCGTTCTAACTCCGGAACGAAATTGGGTCAACCCATATATCAAAATAGATGTTTAAAAATATTTTAAACACAATGGAAAAGGTTTCAAGTCCAAATTCCATCGTATGAAGAAGTTATGCTAAAAACAATATTTTCCAAATTGATTTCAATTGATTTCAACTACATTTATTTCAAGGCGTTTCGAGTCCGTACGATCAAACGACAAGTCCGATCGCTACGAAACTTGAAGTCCTACAATAAATTCACCGTTACGAATCCTATGAAACTGGTTTCGTCGAAATACGAGTCAGTGGCCAAAATGGCTACTTTTATGCTTTTTAGATAAATTTAAAATTCATTGATAAAATCCAATTTTAAATTTCAGTTCTAAAATTGACAATTTTATCCCTTTATAATTCTTAATCATATATATATATAATTTAAACAAAGTTAGATGTCCCTAAATGCTTATTCAATCGTAGGTTTTCAACGTTAAATTATAATTCTATTAAACTCAGAGATTATAAATTAAATTTTTCAAAAATTCCATTGAATTAAATTTTCATTCTATTATTCAATCTATTAGTATCCAATAGATGAAATAAACATTGGATTCATACTTTATTATATAATTATCTCCAACTTTCATCTAAATTTCAATAACGTAATACTTAAATGCTAAATTTCATTTATTTGTAGTAAATTCAATTATTTAATTTTTCACTTCAATTAAATAAATAAATCTTGTTTCTATTCTTTAAATCAACCAATAGTCATCTTATAAATTGAATTAGCATTAATTACATCTTATAAAATTAACCCTTTTTAATGACCAATCACATCTACCCTAACTGCACAATGCAGTCAATTCATTGTAATTGATTTCCCATTAAATGTTATTAATTATAAATTTATCTCAATAAATTCGTTTATTGATTTAGAATCTTGCTATTCAAATAAATTGACATTTTATGGGTATAATTAACATTTGAATTATATTACATTTCGTTAATGTATTTATAAATTTATTTCTGATTATCGTACCACTTAATTCCCTTTTGATTGCAATTTGATTTTCAAATTTTATTTAATAGACTAAATAGATATGTAACACGTAAAATTTGATACCATTAACTTTTTATTTCATTAAAAAGTTTATTGCTTACAACAAAAGCTACCATGTTATTAAAAGTTATTCTATTAGTCAGTCATCCCTTTAAATTATTAATTAAAGTCCCAATTAGATTTATTTATCTAGATTTCATTTTTTTATTACATCATTTATTACTTTACAAAACAACCAACTTTTCTATGCATCTTATTACATTTATGTCTTGAAATTATTTTCTTAAATTCATAATTGTAATACCCATTTTCATTTTAAATTTCAATTGATTCCCACTCCCAGCTTAATAGCCTAAGCAAACTAGTAACAAATAGCAACGGTCACTAATTTCCTTAAATCACATTTATAGATTTATAGTTTACAACAAAGGTTGTAATGACTCATATGATATTGATTTTATCCAATGACCATTAAATTTATACTAATTCATCAATTTTTACAATATATCTCTTGTTTCCTTAAAATAAATTTATGTTTTCACTAAGTTTTTATTTACACTTCCGTTACTATATTAATAATCATTAAAGTAACGTTTATTATCAATGACACATTATAATTACTTACCATTTAAATGAATTCGATATCCAATAAATTCATTGACCAATTAATTAGGTAATTTATAATAATATGTTATCATACCTATAAATTTACACTTAAGTTTATGTTCAATTCGACTAATTACCATACACTAAATAAAATTTACGTTGCTTCTATTATTACCCAAATTTTCATTTATAACTAAGTCCTACATTAAATATATTTTCAATTTAATTGGAATTTCCTTCCGTTCATTCCTTATTAACTTAAATTAGCCTTGTTACTTTCCTCTTAGTAAATTTTCATTATTGCACTATTACCTTTATTAAAATTCACAAATTTTAAGTTTCTTCACTATTAAATTTCAAAATCTCATTAAATTAACAATTATAATTAATGAAGATTTACGGGTCATTACAGTATAATTCTTACAACCAGGATTTTTAGACATGTAATATTGGGATAATTTTAATTATCAGAATATTATAAATAAGTTGAATAGATAAATTTTCTGATATTTAAAATATCTAAATATATTGGTTAAACTGTATTTAATTTTAAGATATAACTTTCTAAATATGATAAATATTATAGATATATGTATATAAACTCCACCATTTAAAAAAATTAGGATAGAATATCCTTATATGTATATATACGAGTATATACAAGTTTTATGATGTTTAAAAATATATATAAGCTATATATTTGTATTTATGTTTATGAAAGATACTGTGTAAGTCAATGATTATATATATGAGTAAATGTTTATAAAAATTGTGCATATGGAATATATATATATATATATATAAAAATATATGTATGTGTATATAAATATACGAGTTTATATCTGCATATGTTTTATAAGAATATTGTAAATGCAATAAATATGTATATGCAAATATGTATGAGGGGAAATATGATAAAATACATATGTATATTGTATATATATGCATATATATATATATATATTAGAGGCTTTGATTTAAAATTTTAAAATCTAATTTCTGGAAAATAATTAAATAAACTTCAACATTTCGAATACGGGATAATATATGTGTGTGTGTGTGGACAAAACCTATGGTATAAAATAAGGATAAAATATATTTGTAATAAGAAGATATAAAAACATATAAGTGGATTTATATACTTATGTACGTTAAATGTAGTATGTATATAACAATTGATACAACCAAATACCAAACTTTAAATTAACAAAGTTATGTAAATAGGCAAACAAGTATATGTGGTCAAAGACTTATTAGAATATATATGTATGTATGTATGTATGTGTATATGCAAAGGGAACATCTTAATGAGAAATATCAAGTCAAGCACAAATTTAATCAAATCATTCAATATTCATGTCAACTAGAAATCAAGTCCACTAATTTTCAAATCAGGTCATTGTTTTCAAAATCAAAGAAAATAAAAAAAAATACTGTACATAAAATGGGCTCCAACCTTGTTCTACTCTCTCTATATATGCCTTTTAGCATTAAAAAAGAAGAATTAAAAATGCCATTAAAACCTTGTAGAAACAAAGTATTCAAGCTCCAAGCAGTGTCACATTTTTCTCGAAGCCTGTGAGTAAAAACAACATCTTTTACTTACTGTAACTTTTGTACGCATATGTATTCTTGTAAATTTTGAATGTCCTCTTTGTTTTGTCAAGCATTCATGTATTAATAGGTTGTATATATGGGTGTCAGTCATGTTGTACACCTAAAACACATAGTAACGTATAAAACATCTATATTCTTGAAGAAGAAAAAAGATCTTCCAAAACCAAAAATCAATAGCTCTTAATCTAGTTAGTTTTAGATGATGATTCCAAAAACAAAGTTGTGTGTTTTTTAGTGTAGTTTATTCTAAAATTCATTTCGTTTGTTATCATGAAGCATAGAGGATGAAAAGAACATTTTAAAGTAAACAACTTAGAAACGACAAAAATCAAATATCATAATTTAATCTTTGGTTTAAATGAATGTGTTTGTTATTCGAAATGATGATTTTTGGTAGTGAAATGGAGGTTTTTAGTTGCGTATCGGGTGAGATATAGGAAGATGATCAAAAGTCGGTTTTTTGTCGAATTTTGGCGGCTGAGATGACGTGGTGGCTCGGCGTTGGTGGAGAAGGTTGCTTTAGTGGTGGGAAAGCCAGGAAAAATTGTGTGGTAAGTTTCGGTGGTGTGTGGCGTCGAGGGAAGGTCGATATAGGGTGTAGGTATTGTTTTCGCATGCGTTTGGGCTTGGATCATTAACGGGGATGAGGGGCAATTGGGGAGGTGCGGTATGGGGGAAAAGAAGGAAAGGGACGTGGCATACAGTTTGGCATTGATCGATGGATTGTGGTGGCTTGTCGAGGCATTTGTACGGGTGGAGCCGTCGTTCCAGTTTTTGAGGGAGACGTTCGAATTTTCGAATAATGCCGAGGTCCGAGTTTCGGGTGGTGGAATATGATGGGATGGTCGAGTGTGATTTGGTAACATGATCGGCGGTCATGAGGGTAGGCCGTAGGTGTAGTGCGCGTGCATGCGATGGTGTAGAGGTAGGGGTCTCAAAAATAAATAGAACAGAGGAAGGAAAAGAAACTGGAGTGGGAAGAAGAAAGAAAGGTTTAAGAGTTGGGCCGTATTTTTGTGTTTGGGTCGAAGAAGTTTGGATGGGCTGGACATGTTTAGAAATAAAATAAAGGGAAAATCATTCAGAAAATGTTATATGCTAATAATCTTTCAATTTTAATTTACTTGTTTCTCATTTATGAAAATTCCAATAGACATGAAAGTTTTGTATTGTGATCCACTCATCGAACTTTATAATCTAAACTAATTTTGTTAATTAAGTTAATATGGAACTTAATTAATTAGGATAACTAAAGTGAGTTATTAATTAAAAGCTTATTATGTTAAATCTTATGTTAATGAAAAAATAATTAGATTCTCATTTGACTTAAATCTTATGTTAGTTAATAAAATTAGCTATTAATTAGATTAGTTAATTTTAATTAACTAATGATAAATTGTTTTATAATTTCTTAAATTTTAAATAATTTTGGATTAAAAATATAATAGATTAAGTTAATGGAAATTAATTAATTCTAGTTGTGAATTGTTTTAATATTAGTTGTTAATCGTTAATTTAGTTAATGATCTATGTTTTGGTTTATTGTTCTCGAATATTTATTTCAATTATTCTTGTTTGTGCCATTAAGTAGCTAAACGAATTTAAATAATTAGAATAAAACGTTGATATGTTTTGTTGAAAGTAAACATATGTAATAAATTCCCCTATATAAATATTGACACTTTGAATATAAGTTGTTATTTTAACAATTTGGATATTTAGAATTTATCGTTTTGAGTTCGAAGAGACCAGGATTGGATATCTGCATTATCCAAAACCACTTCGATCAAATAACCATCACAAACCTTTTATGGTTCTGATTATCGAGCCTAATATGCTGGAATTTAATTAATTTAACAAATTTGACCATTTTCAATAAGTATGATACTTGGACACTGGTATGATATCACCGGATTTTCTAATAGAAGTGTTTTGGCCATCGTAAGATAAAAACCCATCATGTATATGTGACGCGGTCTTACGAGTTACCTTGGTTTTTTCGAAGGATTTTGATAACTTAAGTATTTCAAATTAAGTGGGTTTTACTCACTGTTTACAGCCTGACTCGGGTGTTACTTTATTGTAATGCTCGGGTACGACCGAGTGTTACAGAATTCAGGTTAGATTGCTTTGGAGCTTAGTGGACGAGCTGGATGGCTGAGACGTATCACGCGTATTTCAATTATATTCCGCTGTGTGTTGTAGGCTGTATATTCATCATCTGAGGACAAGTTATTATTACTATCTAGATTTATATGTTGATGGTTGTACTCCGATAATTTGTTTGTATATTAATAGTCACAGTTTTTTATCTTGTATGAAAAGTTGTTATTTATATTATATTTTGTTCCGCTGCGTTGGTGAGATTCTATGTTGTTGTTATTTCTATTTCTTCTTCTATCTCTTTTCTTCTTAACCTTAACAATCGGATATTTCCGGCACTCAATTTCTTGGCACTCTATGCAAGGAACGTATTAGTGTCGATTTTCGAAGGTCGAAAATTGTAACGATTGCGATTTTCGACTCAGAAAAGTCGACATTACACTACAACAAAAGTTTGTTTTGACAGCATTTATTATCAGCGTTTAAACATTGAATGCTGTAGTAAAAGTTTTTCAGAGAGTTATTCGTGAGGATAAACGCTGAAAAAAGTATCGTTGTGTTTTTTTTGGTTTGCCGCCAACTCACGTGCTTACTTCCAAAGAAAATTCATTTTCCCTCGTCTCTTAATAATTCATTTCCCTCTCCATCATTTTTCATTTTTCTACCAATCCATTTCGATTTCAATTCTCCTACCACCAGATTGCAGCATCCTTCATCTTCCGTGTCGATTTTGATTGAGCGTCTCTGTCGCCGGCTCTTCTATCAGCATCGATTTGGAATTGATTGCCCTAAACTTGGTGGAACTGGAAATACAAGGTGGATTCTTGTACTTTTAAGTAATTTTTGTTAAATGTATGGCTATCGCTGAAAATAAAGCCACGTTGAGAAAAATAATCTACTTTTGGATTAATGGCCCTGTACATATTTATTTTTTATTGCACATAAGGTGCAAAAATCTACGTTTGAGCATAAGACCATATATATCAAGTCATTTAAAAATTATATAATGGTGATTTTTAATTTTGGTGATATATGGTTGTTTTAAACCCTCGGAGAAGATGGAGCTTTGTAAGGAGATTGTTATGAATCAATTATATGTAGTAAAGGATTCAACAATGAAACGTGTTAATTGTGCATTATGGAGAGTTGGCTGGTTTCTTCACTAGTGCATATTAGCGCAACCAATAATACATGTTTTTCTGGAACTTAAAATAGACAGAATGATATTTCAATTGTCAAAAGGAATTACTCTAAATATGCGATAATTATTAACAACATTAGTTTACCTTAAATTCCTCGAAACAAGCATCTTTTACTTCAATGGGGAGGGAGTAAAATTAGGCCAAAACTATGTGATATGAGACTTCAGATTTAAGCTAATAATGCGTGATATTGCATTACTATCTGAGAAGTCAAACTTGTCAATGTATTAATTATGTAAATCATTGATAACAATAAAAATGTGTAGTATAGTATTAAAATGTTGTAAATTTACTTACCCATTACCACCTCTGTGATAAACACTAATCATAGGAGCGCTAGTCAACTAAGAAACCTGCGTAGATCCCTAAGTTGTATTCTCCTCGGACTGATATCCTTAAGTGTGTTGTGTATTGGGCTGCATCGGTTGCGGAGGGATGGTCTGCACTATCAAATCCTACATTAGATTTTTATCTCTAATGCTATTACAAAAAAAATCCCTATAGAAATAAATATATAATTCAGATTCTAAATTTTTTAAATTAGAAAACGCAAATCAGCTTGAAGTTTTCTTATAACATCAAAAATATAGATTTAGAGTTGTTTATATACGGTCAAATCTCGACGGTCGAAAAAGCTAAAAAAGGGAGAAAAAGCAATCATTCTTTTTTCTCTTTAATTTCCAGTTTATAAATTCTTATTATATTCAAACTTTGTAGTTTAGAATATAATTATCATATTTTTAATTGATGCATTTAAAATTTTCATTCAAACAATTCTCTAATTAAATATTGTATACCAAATGAAATCTGAGTATACAAATAAATTGTATTTTCTTTCATTGATGTTTCATGTATATTAATATGAGCATCATACTCATTTTCTTCTTTTGGTGCAAATACAAACATTTTGAAATGCTTTTTTAGTACACACATAAGGCAAAAAGTTTGGAATCTGAACAGTGGGAAACTTTGCTTTTTTCCTTTAAAAAGCTGGTGAATGCTTTGTTTTTACAGTTTATTTACTTTTTTAATGCTGTGTTAACAGGTATTTTTTGAAACGTGCATTCTTCATGTTTTAGTTCATATTCAACTGTATTATCCAAAGGATATTATTATACTCATGTGTGGTAGTACTTTACAACAAGTTACCCTTAATTTTAATTTTGAAGTACTTTATATCCTTTTTATTTTTATCTCTCTTTCTCCGTAATGTCCACTATATTTTTAATATCACTCCATCTTTTGAATACGCATGCTTTATGGTTTTGTTCTTTGTACACACATTCATAGTTCAACTTATTTCTCTCTGTGTCTCGTTCAAGTTGATCCTCTTGTTTAAAGTTATACAAAAAATATATAAAATCAATAGAACAATTTTGGCAGCTCTATACAAGTTTAAATATTTGCTTGTTTTATCTTCTTTTGTATGTAATACATATTTAAATATAAATTTATGGTATAAATTGTTCTAAATTTAATACACATGCACATATCTATATAGTTTTATTTTATTTAAAAGAGGATGTGTGCCTTTTATTTGTTATGATCCCATCGATTGCCAACATCTTGGTGGTTAGCAATCTACTCTTCGAACTGCTAGTTCTGCGTCATTAACTATAGGTTGCATGTCTATCTTTTAGGCTTCATCATAAAATTTTAACAATAGAGGCGGCTTCGATTTTTTTATCTTCGGAGAACATTAAAAGTGAGGCCATTTATCAGCAACCAAATTTATTGTTAATGGCGCAAGCCAAGTATCAGGAGAGGGGTAATGCATAGACATTACTCCGGTGCTACAAAATAGCGCTGTTGTAATGGCAAATTTTTTGGAAACAGTTTGGCTTACAGAATTCCTTTTGGTTTGTGGCCTAAATTCATGTGAATGTTTCCCAGTGTAGCTTTGCAATGTTTATAAATAACAACTAAATGTCAGAAGGTAACGCGTTAACCAATACATTTTGAATCGTTGTATATGCATTTTAGTTGTGTCCTTCAAAAGCCTCCAACTTTTAACAGTTTGTACTGTCTTAGATTATCCTTTGATATAACAATGTTAGCCTTAAAACTTATCTTGATTTTTATTAACTACTAATAATAAGACATTGTTACTTTATTCTGTTTGATTTTTATCAAATATCAGTAATAGGACATTGTTACATTATCCTGCTTGTTTTTATTATACATCGGAAATAGTTGTGTCCCTCAAAACACTCCTCCTACTAATAACAATTTTTACTATTTAATTGGATCATCTTTTGATACAGCAATATTCGCCGTAAACTTAACCAGCTTGATTTCTATTAAATATCAAGAAAGGACAATGTAAGTCTGTAAAATGACATTCTGAAATTGTTACCTAGATTTCATTTTGGTGTTATGGGCTGGCAGCACATTGCATGTATCATGTAGGACTGTAAAAAAAGCCCACAAGTAAATGCATTCAGTGCATATGTATGGTTCTACTGAAGTTTGTAAATTGTTTGTGGACCACTTTTAGCTTGGTAGAAAAGTGTTAAATATATATTAGTAATTGCATTATCTACTAATTAATTTGGAAGGTGTCCCATAATATGGGATTTGATACTAAGCATGTGCTGTGTCGTGGGTCATGATTATGGTTAGCCCTCTGTATTTACGCGTCATGTTCAAATTGGTCAGCATAGGATATCACCTTTTCTATTTCTCACAGTTTCTCTCGTGGGGTCGCTTGGAGTATGGCTATGGTTAATGCGTTTAAGTAAATGTGCGTATATGTTCTTATGCACATAGTCATCTATGTTACATAACTTTCAACATATGCATACATACTGCCATATAACTAGCTAAGTTCATGTAGCCTGGATTGCAATTACTTTAACGTTTACCTTCGGATCCCAGCTCAAAACTGGATGAATATTTAATCATTACATGATTGAAATAGGGTTCTGTGGCGTGAACGTGTAAGTTCTGTGTTTATTTCAACTATAAGCATCTCATGTTCTTCTACATAAATCTGCTCCAGTTAGTGTCATGATCTTGAATCCATCAATGGCTGACATCCATCCACGTAACAAATTTCGCATGTGGGTGTTCATGTGATTTATCGCTTGTGGGTTCGGCCATTGTATATGTTCCAGCTCACTTTTCCAATTTGTTGAAGACTTTTTCATAATAGAGAGCTAAGGCAGTTTTGAAGGAAGTATGTGGGATGTTGGTCAGTGGTAGAAATAAAGGTGATGGAGTATGAATATGACAGAGGTTATGAAGGAAGATTGTGGATGTTAAGATGGGTTGTAATGGTGCAGTTTTGAAGCACTACGGTGAATGTTGAAGTTTATATGACTTAAGTGAAGAACTGATGGCAGGCAGTGTTTTGAGATATGGTTGAATGCATTGTCAGGGGTAATGGATAGTGATGTACAGTTTGTAAGTGAGAGTTAAAAGAGAAAGGTGGGTGGCACTGGTGTGCAGCGAGTAAAGAAGATGAAAATTGGCGATTGCTCTTGCAACGAGTATTTATTAAAATAGTTGCTGGTGATGCTTCATTGGGTTTTTTCTAGCAATCTCTCCTTTGGATTACTGTGTCATGCCTCTGTTGGTTACTTGTATGTTTTATGTTTCTGGCTTCATGTTCCTATTGTCATGTCGCAGTGTTACACTCGTTTGTTGGTGATGCCTGCTTTGGAAATTTATGCATTTTTTTTACTAGATTTGGTATCGGTAATCTCTACTTGATCTAGTTGATGATTATGGTTTAATCTTTTGTTTTGAAAATTTTTTGTTGCTGCATTTGGTTATGGTCTTCCCTGGCCATCTTTGAAATTTGCATCTCTATGAAATATGTTCTGTTGCTTGTTGGCAATCTGGTTGTCTTCTGAATGCTAGCTTAGGCTATATTTTTTAGCTAGCTGTGTTGGAAATTTGTAGTTGGTTTGGGTCAATTTTCATAGATAGTAGTGTCCTATCGTATCTAAGTTTGTTAGATACGTTTGTTTCTACGAGTTGCTTCCAGCGTGGAGCTTATATGTGTTTTCTTTTGCAACCTGGTTTGTATGTTGCACCATACGTGGTGCTTGAGTAAGTTTAGTCATTCAGACAATCGACCTAACTCCTGTTTTTAATACGTATTTATTACTTTTGTTGTGATAAAAGTGGACGGTCCACAATAAAAAAGGGCTGGCCTTGCCAAAAAAAATCAATCGTTTTAGTTATGGTTGAAATTAGTTAATTAATTATTTTATTAATGACTTGTTTAAAGATATTTAATTACTTTAACGATGGTTTAAAGTTAATTAATTGTTCATTTATGATGTTTAAAGGTGATCAATTCGCATATTGTTTATATGCAATAAACAAGATAAAAAACTACTATAGTTTCATTTGATTAAATATGCTAGTGTAAATGAGCATTGATTGGCTGTGAGCGGTTTTATTAAATATCATGAATTCAAATCCATTATTAACTCTCCTGATTTTAGGAAAAAATGTCCATTGTTTTATTTTGGGAGTGAAGTGAAGTTTTTATGTAGTTCTGGTATTTGTTTTGGAGTTAAATAGTTGTATAACAAAGGAGTGTTATAGGAAGTAGCAAGAGGAGGAGCTTGGCAAAGGAAGGTGAGGTTGTGAAGTGATAATGAAGTGTTAAAGTTGGGGTATTTATTGTATTTGATGGAAGTGTGAACTGATTTCAGTTTTATATGACAGTGCTGTAGTTGTTTGGTGATGCAACAGTATGTAGGCTGATGATGACTGTGTGCAGTTTTGATGTAGGGGAAGCTGTCGAAATGAGATGGTGTAACAGCAGTGAAGTACCTTGGTTATGATGTTTGGTGGAGGAGTTATGTGGGACAGTTTGATGGGGGAAGTTTGGAAATGGTGATAGTGAAGTTGAGGGAAGGCAAATGAAGTTTGCTAAAGGTTGATGTGTTGTATGCTGGTGGTAGGGGAAGTATGGTGTGGTCAGAGGGTATGCTTGGTTGCAGCAGAGGTGTTTTCTGAGATGGTGGTGGATGATTAGCACTGTTTAGGGTAATGCAGTGAAGTATTTGATGTGGGAGGAGGCGGGTGATTTAGCAACAGAGACTGTTGTGAGCAGTTGGAAGAGTTTGTAGTTTGTATGCACAGATGGTGTTGGAGAAGTGAAGTATAAGGCAGTATTGAGTAGCAATGTTTGGTGATGTGGAAGTAGAGTTGAAGTGGGGAACTGGTTGTAGGATGTGGTAATGTAGGCGATGAACAGGTTGTGGATGACAGAGGTATGTGGACTGCCAGGTGTGTATATGCCAGAGAAGTGATAGGCAACTAAATTGGTAGAAGTAGGGTACGGTGGTTTTGGTTGTGGAAAATGCAATATGGCGGCGGCGGTGAGGTATAAAGTTGGTAGAACAGTGAATGGCTTGGTTTCAGGTTTGTGTGGTTGTGTTCAGGTTTTGAAACTGAGGTGGTGTAGGGAGTGTTGAATGAGTAAGGGGAGTTTGAATGGTGATTGCAAGGCAAAGGTGACTGTTGGTGTAGGTTATAAGTTATTGACTGCTGGTGTTTGATGATGTGGTGCATGCGATTGGTGATTGGAATTGTCACAATTTGGGTATTGGGTATTCAGGAGTGGTCGCGTAGTGATTTGGTAGATGGCGATGGTTTGATTCAGGTGTTGGGTGTATTCGATTTATGCAATGAGTATTCGAATGTAAATCCGTTTACAGGTTGTTTATGTTGGCTGCAGTTTGTTCTGGTGGTTGGTCAGAAGCTCGTGCACAGTCATGGTAGCAGATGTATGCAGTAGGTATTTGGTCAGTTTGATAAGGAGAATGGAGTTTGAATGATTGTGTGGTTGAGTCAATGTATGTAGCAGGTTTCAAAGGAAGGCAGTTGAGGTGATGCAGGCAGGTTGAGGCACTGCAGGCGATGAAGGTTTGATTGTAGAAGTGATCGACTTGCTTGGTTTTGATGTCTAAATTGTTTGTTGAATTTGTGTGAAGGGTAGCAGCACAGTTGCAGTTGTAATACAAACAGCACACTGGTTTAGACTTTGTGATACAAACAACAGTTCTTGATGTATGGATGTAGTGGTATTGGGTAATGGCCAGTGAACAGGGTGGTTTGGTCGGAGTTGATTGAAACTGTTTGTAGAAGTTGGAGCACTGGAACTGCTAATGCAATGGAAGGGTATTGCTGTGTAATTTGTCAGTGTGTAGATGTTTATCAGTGTGTATGTGGAAGTTTGTATGGGCTGGTGGTTAATGTATAGGGTGAATAGCAGGACGGTGACTGTTTTTGTGGTGAAAGGGTAGTGTATGTGGGTGATTGCAGAGATGGATGTCAGAGTGTGGTCAGTGAGAATGGTTGTGGTTTATGAATTATATGGCAAGATTGTGGAGTTGTGAATAGCAGTGATTGTGAAAGGGGATGAAGGTGAGTATGCAGTGGGGTAAAATGTAGAATAGTTGGTGGAAATGATGTTTGATAGCAGTCAGTTGGTTGTCAGGGGTGAAATGCAGAGGCGTTGGGGAGATATGGTTGTATGTGTTGAAGTGTTGATGGTAGGATGTTGATGATGTTATGATGAATGCAGTAGCAGGGTAGGCTGTTGATATGTAAGGTAATTGGTTTGTTTGTGAAGTAGTGTAGTGCGGTACGTTGAAGAAATGGTGGGTAATGTGATGCATGATATGCTGATGACGAGATGAGTAGTAATGTGACAGTTTGAATGTGGCAGTAATGAAGGATGTGTTCAGAGAGGAGAAGTGGCAGAAGTGGGTGGTTTGGTCTGACCGGGTTTGAACAGGGGAGAAGCAGTGAAGATGAATGGTGGTGTAAATGTAATGACAATGCTTGGTGTCTGGTCGTGTAGTTGAGTGGATTTTGTTGCAGCTGTTATGGCCGTAGCAGAGTGTATTTAAATGGTGATGATGGAGGAATTTGCAATAGGGTGGTAGTGGGGGTAGTTGGGGATGGAATATGGTGCAGTTTGGTTTGATGTTCACTGGTGACGTGCACTGGTTTGTATTGATTATAGTGGTGGGTTGTTAAGCATTTACTCACTGATCACTTCAAATTTTTAGATCCATATAGTGATGTTTTGGCGCAGTTAAGCATTTTAGCATATGAAACTTCAAATTTTTAGATGGCGTTTACTCACTGATCATTTCAAATTTCTTCATTGCAGGTAATTAAAGATGACGATGACACATTCTTCTTCCGTAGCAAGTAGCAAGTAGCAAGCATATGAAACTTTTTAGATGCACGTTTTGTTGTTGGCATTTGGTGTG
This sequence comes from Allium cepa, assembly GCA_030765085.1. Taxonomy (NCBI): domain Eukaryota; kingdom Viridiplantae; phylum Streptophyta; class Magnoliopsida; order Asparagales; family Amaryllidaceae; genus Allium; species Allium cepa. The sequence continues at coordinate 283,210,706 of CM060935.1, forward strand.
GACTTACTATATTGATATTATACTTTTACTTAACATATAACGTGTCTTTGTTTAACAGAATTTGTGGCAACTTGGTTTACTTTGTTATTTTTGTTTATGGATATTATTGAAACTTGGTTTATGGATGTCTTTTGTTTATTAATATTGTCTTAACTAGTTTATGTAACCAATTAATAGTTATTAGAACCTGTTATATATACTAGTTGCTTGAATATGCTTAAAATATAGTTTTGGAATATTCAAAAATAGAGTGGAATATTAAAGCTGTTATATAAATAGAAGACAGCGTTTGATTAATGCTGTCAATGAAGAAACAACAGTGTTTAATTCGTGCTGTAATTATCTTGAAATTGTCAATAACAACGTTTTTTACATGCTGTCGAAATAGTTGATGATTCAATAACAGCGTTTTTAACATGCTGTTGAAATTGTTGATGATTCAATAACAGCGTTTAGAAAAAGCTGTTGTAAACAGTTAAAGTAGAATTTGAACATCTTCGACAACTAAATTATAAACGCTGTTGAAACATAATACAGCACGTCTGAAAACGCTGTAAAAACATTATTGACAGCTCGTAATAAACGCTGTCACAGAGATGTTTCAACAGCGTTTATAGAAAAGCTGTTGTAAGTTATGTATATACGACAGCATGTCATTATACAACGTTTGAAATAACGCTGTTGTATCATATTACAGCGTTTATCAAACGCTGTTAAAAGCCTCTTGTGGTGTAGTGTTAATACGTCCACTGTATCAACTGCCGAGCAATCGAATGCCGAAAAACCGTACCGTTAGGGTTAAAGAAGAGGTAGAAGATAGAAGAAGAAAGAAAGAAAACAGAATAGAAACAATATCAGAATCTCACAATCGCAGCGGAACAACATATAATAAATAATGAATAATCTTTAAATCAAAGAACTGTACATTTTACACATTACATCATCAGAGTCAAAATACAGCACAACGCAATAATGGACAGTTATACAAACTTGTCCTTACAATCTGAATACACAGCGGAAAAGATAACATCATATACAAGTGATACGTCTCGCCATCCAGCTTGCTCCTGAGCTCCATAGCACTCCTAAATCCAGAATAACCTGATAACCTGTTTCTATGCTGTCCGTGGGGAAAATTTTAGGCACCTAGAGTTTAGGAAGAGAACAATAAACTCCAGGTCAGTCATGGGACTGGTGTGAAAACTAAAGAAGTTATTTATCTTTAAAACAACAACAACAAGGGAAGTGAAAAATATCCGCAATGCTTTTGGAAAATGAAACTACCATAAGGCCTCCTTCCACACACACAATGCAAACGCAGAATTGAAGGAGATTTCTCCTTATGATAGTCAAAGATGCTTACTACGCAAAACAAATCATTTTTGATATTATTATAAATGCATAGTGATGAAAACATTTCGAAAGTATAATATAAATATTAGCCAGCATAGGTACCATTATAGTATGCCTACTATAGCTACCATATTAAATGGCAGGTTGTACAACTAAAACCATATAAGGCTCGTATTGTTTCTTTGGATTTCCAACAAATGGTCAGGCTAAGGAACTTCCTACTGCCACATGGGATCACCTCTGGCAGGACGTCCCGAGAACCTAACCGGATCTCTGCCAACACAAGGTCGGGTTACCTTTGTAACTAGGTAACTACTACTCGAGTATGCCACTCCCAGGTTCTTTGGGACCTTTATCCGAGGGCCCTCTATCACAAAGCAACAACCACATAGAAAATGATATTGGAGCAACCATATAGGTTAAGCATCAATGCTTCATACCTGACATCACCCTTTTCCAGAAGGAAATGACACACCCTAAAGGGAGCGACCCTCATAACCTTGCCGCATATTGCTGTTTTGACCATTTCCGGGGTGTGAGGCCCGACGAAATCTCGTCCACAAAGCTAGGCACAAAGCCATGCTTTGATCAACAAATGGTCAGTAAATAATCATCACACAGCAACACTCAACGTGCCACATTACCAAATTGGGAGTATATCGCTGATAACCTTCAACTACAAAACCTCTGAGCTCGTACGTCTCAGAGAAGGGTGTTAACCTAAGAGAATAAATTCTCTGCCACCAATAGATATGTATTTGAAAGAAATATGCTTTATATCTCAAAATGTAATGTCAGACATGTAACCATACAAGTCTGTTTCGGGTTCGAACAGAACTAAAGGCACTTCAAAAGAATCCCTTGCAATCCGTGTATTCACAATCTCGATCGAATTTCCCATTACAAAGGAAATCTCCAAACCGTAGCTAACGGTGCAGAGACAATCGATAGGTCATCCTATCGTTTTCACAAATATGCGGTCTTCAATACCGGCCTTCAATGCTATCCATTACGGTGTATCACTATTCGGAATGGGTAATCCGAATAACGAGTGCAATAATTTAAAAAAATAAGTGTAGTATTCAATTTCAACCAATTCAAAAAAATAAGTGTAGTATTCAATTTCAACCAATTCACAACAAATAGCCATTTAAGGGGCAATATTGATAGTCGGTTATTTAACTATCAATCAATATTCACAACATAACCAAATTCCAAATAATCTTCCCAAATTATTTATTTTCAAAATATCTTTACAAGATATATTTTCCACACTTCAACCATTTGAAAACAAATTTCAAATCGTTTTTCACCTTTCAATCTATGAAAACAAATTTCAAATCAATTTCCTTAAACGGAAACACTTCCAAATAGTTATTCATTTTCACTGGAATCTACCGAGTTCAAATACTTTAAAAATAACTTATATTACTTATCCAAAATATATTTGGAAAACTCTTTGGAATAAAACTATTTTTCTTTAAACACTTTGCTTAAAATATTAGTTATAAAAATATTATACCAATATATTACATATAACTTAGGTCCAAACTACTTTTTTTCGAAATAAAATTAGTAGATAGAGTATAATTATTTAAATAACTATTTTCTAAAACAATTATTGATTAAATGTTAGAAATAATCATTTTAAAAATCAACTTAATAAATCTTTACTTAAAGGATTTAAAACAATTTAAGAAGTTAATTTCTCTAAAATATTGTTTTCAAAACCAATTCTAGAATTTTATATACATATATTTCAAAACTATTCAGAAATTGTTATTCGGCTTCCCAGGGAGAATACACTTTCATTTCAAAATGGTTCATTCAAACCAATTAAATAAATCCTTACCGATTTATTAAATTTACGTTCCAAATCCGTGAATTTACTTCCACACCTTTAAAAATAAATCAATGTCTATTTTCAAAACAAATTCCCCTTATAAATTTCCGTAGTGAATTTACATTTCCAAATATTCACTTTTTATATGATTTTTCAAATCGAATTCAATAACTCACTTTCAACACCAAATCAACTTTCAAATTGATTTCCAAATATATTGCAAATACCAAACCAATTTCTAATTTAATTTTCCAAACATTTATTTCAAACACCAAATTTATTCCCGAATTAAATTTATAAATTTGTTTCCTTTGAAATAAATTCCTTTATCCCTTTCAAACCATTTAGAATCCGAATTTTTAAATAAATCCTTTAACTTATAAACAATATTATACTAAATCCACTTATTTAGCCTTTTCCCCATATTTTGGAATTTTATCCAATATGATTAAAAGTAAACTTTACCCTTTTAAAAGCCCTTCATTTAAATTAATCCAATTCCCAAAAATAAATTTTTACTAAAATTTTCAAATCGAATTTTCAAAAATCCAATTTTATTTATTTACAGTATCTAACGATACCAAAAAATATATTCGGCTAAATTTTAGCCTTCAACGAATTTCAATCACAATATAACCATACAGATTATTAATAATCAACACATAATATTGAAACAAATTCAAAGGTTTTGAGGAATCCAGTTGGATGCCTCCAACCTGCTTCCCTCCATCCACAGATGTTAGCACAATACCAATTCCACTTCGAAGTGAAATATTGCGGTATATGGGATTTATAAAATATTATTCGCTATTATGCGGCGCAATAGGGTCTCATCCGCTATATAATGCGGGAAATCAACTCGAAATACATATATAATACCAATTTCACATCAAGGTGAAATATCGCGGTATATGTGTTTAATAAATAACCTCCGCTTAATATGCGGCGTATAGAGTCTATTTCAATACAACAGATAACAATTTATCATCCAAGCATATAATTAACACAATCAAGCAATTTTAAATTTAACTATTTAAAATTTAAATCAAAATTATTCGATTGAGTGAGAAGTTCTTACCTTGAGTTTTCGATAACAACTGTAGCGTTTTATTTCGAATAAAATTAAACGTGCGTTTAATTTTACCCAACATTATCACTAGCTCCAAATGACTCCAAAGCTGCTCCATTGCATGGTGCTCGACAATACGATCCCGAGGCAATTCGTTTCATGCATTTTCGACCTCGTATGACCAAGATACGTTATTATAAAGTTTACACGATTTTTTAAATATAAAAATTTCTAATTTCTTTTTATATTTTACAATCTTTACATCTGGACCGTAGGATCCTAGAACAACAATCTCGGCCGCGTGTAACTCATCTTCCTCCCCAGGTCTCGTACGCGAGCACGAACCCATTTGCCGCCGTTCAACTCCAAAAATCGCGACCGCCATGATGCACGAAAACACGATCACCCACTATCATTTGAAAGCTCGTCGCCGACTCGACCAAGCCCAAAGGAGCACGAAGCTCGGCTGCGCACGTATGTTGAAAAACGTGCTTGAAACACGCGGCTTTGATTGAGAATTGCCGACGATCTATAGCTCAGAAAACGATCACAACCATTGATTTCATAGAACTCGTCGTGCTCTACAATGTTGTCGTTGAGAGATTCAGCTAATTGTTTGTGGATTGGAAGAAAACTAGAGGAGAAGGCAGAGTGTTTTCGGCCATTAAAATTATAGCCAGGGGCTAACCCTAATGCTCTAGGGTTTTGTTGCAAATAGAAAGAGGATGGGTCCTTTTATAGAAATTTTCAAAAAACAGTATTCATCTGATTTTTTCGAACTCCAAATCTCGCGCGGTGACCGGCGTTCCTAGGATTTAACCCACATTCCGGACACAATGGAATAGTTATTGAGAGCCAATTCGATCATATGTGCGAGTTACGGAAATAAACGATCAAATTTAAATTAAATCCATTAAACAAATTTCTATGCGTTTTGGCTTGCCCCGGACAAATCGTAAATCCGATTGACACGAAATTTGAAATCTTATAATAATATAACATTATGGATCCGATGGAACTGGTTTCATCGAAATTCGAGACTGTTTGAAAAATGACTATTTTTAGTCGTCGATTAAATATTAAAATATTCAATTTCTGCAATTTAACTTTTAATTCAATTTTAAAAGTTCTATAACATCATTATAACTCCAATATGATTTAATATAACTTTATAAATCATTTTTAGTCACATTAAACTCAAATTCCAAATTTTTCTGTAATTTCAAATATTAAATTGTCGATTTAATTATCCAATTAAATCCAGATATTCGAAATAAAAATTATTCGACTAATAAATTTTACTTGTTGATATTTAAAATCAATTAAATATACAAATTTCAAATGACAAAAATTCTGGGTCGTTACAATCTTCCCCTTTAAAAGAATTTTGTCCTCGAAATTGCCAAGTAAGAAAAGTTTTGAAATCCATTAACTTTTCAAAACAAACCGTTCAAATTTGATTTACAAATCTCTTAAGTGTTTAGCCTTTCCAAAAATTCAATAGTTAAACTTATTACAATATGTTTACTATGTTTTCAAATCATACTTAGTTTTCAAAATTTCTCAATTTTCTCAAATATATTCTAACGCCTTAAATTTTCGGAAAATTTCGCCATAACCTCCTTTGCGCGGCTCGATCCGAAAAAAAATGACAATATATATATAACACAAATATACATATCATCAAGTAATGAGGCATCCCGCAGGGAAAAAGTGTAAAAGTACGATATGTAATCCGAGATATGTATCTTATATATTATTAGCGAGCATATACGGCTAATATAGCGCGAAAGCGAGCTCCAAATGCGAAGCAAGTGCCGTCGTACCTACTAAACACTCAACAACAACATGAGAAATACGTATATATGAAAATAATATCAATATACATCATATACCAATATAACAACTACATGTGCCACTATAGAAAATGCAACCAACAAACACAAATTCAATCAATCAAACAACTATCATCCAATAGACATCCAGCAAATCAATGTCTATCCATATCAATTCATAACCAAATCAATATATATTCACTTCTCTTTAATACTCAATGAATTGGTTTTCAATTTTTTTATCACATTTGATTTGTTAATATTGGATTTTACTAACATTCCTTTATTCATTTTTAATTAGTTTATGTTCACTAATTTACATTCAAGTTGGTTCACTTTCAGTTCAAATTTAATTACATAGCTTCTAATTTTTTTTATTGATCCAACTTCATTAACATTTAATGAATTTCAATATCATGAACTAACAGCTATCTAACAACCAATGTATATTCAACACCACCAAATTTATTAAATTTACATTCAATTTGGTTCAACCCTTTTAATTCCAATTAGTTTAATATTAAATTGGCTTCCATCCAATTATTCATTCTCCAATTTATTAGCTTTATGAATTAACACTTATATCCATTATTCCATATTAATTTATTTACATTTTATTGATTAACATTCAATCCATTTATTTATTCGATTGCTAATTCATTTTACAAATAAAGTTGAATTTCATTTATATAACTCAAGTTCACATCCATTTAATTCACTTCATTATTTTACTTCGATACCAAAATTAACTTCATTCAGCATCACTTAAGTTATATTCCATTTCAAATTTCCACTTATAAATCCAATTCAGATTCCAGTTCCAAAGTAAATTCTATTTAACTTTTACATAAGTCAATTTCATCGCTTATTCAGATTCATACCTCGTTTTGCTTAACAAAGTTTTAACCATTTTAATAATTGGTTTTACTTACATCTTCATATTTAATAAGTTATACAACTTATTATTCAACTTCCAAATTTTATTTAATTTATTTAACTTCCTTTAGTTAAATTTCACATCATATATTTTATCATACTAATTCAAATTTATTTCAACTTTACTAAAGTTAAATCTTTATTATCTCACATTATAAGTTTAAAACTTGATTACTTATATTCATCAATTTCAATTTGGATTTTAATTTCAAATTTTTTTATCACAACAAAATTCAATTTCAATTTACTATGGTAGCAAATCCATCACACAGAAACTCGAAAATGATACTGATGATGCTGCAGTCATCACCCTTATTATTTCCCAGCAACAGTAGTGAATCCAATGTTTTAATATTCTTTCAAAATTTTCTTTTATTTATAAATCACATCGATAAATCTTTTCTTATAGAATTTCACTATTTAACTTTACCTATACAAGATTATTTCACAATTGTAAATCATTTTATTTATAATTCCATCTTTATAATTCATTTTCTTATATAATTTCTTCTTTCACAACTGTTGTTTTTATTCAAATTATTCGAACAACTTTGATTCACTTATATATATTTATATTGTCTACAACCAAACAATTAATTCTATATACACTTTAATAATTTCTGAAAAATTATTTCCTTCATATATAAAATATAATCAAGGTAAAATTATTTTATTTACCCAATTTAAAACAATATCGTGCCGAATTGTTCTGAACAAGTGTTTAGAGATCCCTATCGATAGAGTTGTACAGAGTATACCGACCAGAATCCATATACCACTCAACAAACCAATCATCATAACATAAAACAATTTTATTTTCATTAACAAATACGCGCTCATATCTATTGTTACACTCACACTCATTCTAGAGTACTACTGACTCTATCTCTAATGAGTAATTCCCAACAGAGCCAAGGTTGTCGCTTAACCATATGCTTTGATACCAAATGTAACGACTGCGATTTTCGACTCACGAAAGTCGACATTAATACGTCCACTGTATCAACTACCGAGCAATCGAATGCCGAAAAACCGTACCGTTAGGGTTAAAGAAGAGGTAGGAGATAGAAGAAGAAAGAAAGAAAACAGAATAGAAACAATATCAGAATGTCACAATCGCAGCGGAACAACATATAATAGATAAATGAATAATCTTTAAATCAAAGAACTGTACATTTTACACATTACATCATCAGAGTCAAAATACAGCACAACACAATAATGGACAGTTATACAAACTTTTCCATACAATCTGAATGCACAACGGAAAAGATAATATCATATTTAAGTGATATGTCTCGCCATCCATCTTGCTCCTGAGCTCCATAGAACTCCTAAATCCAGAATAACCTGATAACCTATTTCTAGGCTGCCCGTGTGGAAAATTTTAGGCACCCAGAGTTTAGGAAGGGAACAATAAACTCTAGGTCAGTCATGGGACTGGTGTGAGAACTAAAGAAGTTATTTATCTTTAAAACAACAACAACAAGGGAAGTGAAAAATATCCGCAATGCTTTTGGAAAATGAAACTACCATAAGGCCTCCCGCTACACACACAATTCAAACGCAGAATTGGAGGAGATTTCTCCTTATGATAGTCAAAGATGCTTACTACGCAAAACAAATCATTTTTGATATTATTATCAGAGCATAGCGATGAAAACATTTCGAAAGTATAATATAAATCTTAGCCAGCATAGGTACCATTATAGTATGCCTACTATAGCTACCATATTAAATGGCAGGTTCTACAACTAAAACTGTGCAAGGCTCGTATTGTTTATTTGGATTTCCAACAAATGGTCAGGCTAAGGAACTTCCTACTGCCACATAGGATCGCCTCTGGCGGGACGTCCCGAGAACCTAACCGGATCTCTGCCAACACAAGGCCGGGTTACCTTTGTAACTAGGTAACTACTACTCGAGTATGCCACTCCCCGGTCCTTTGGGACCTTTATCCGAGGGCCCTCTATCACAAAGCAACAACCACACAGAAAATAAGATTGGAGCAACCACATAGGTTAAGCATCGGGGCTCCATACCTGACACCACCCTTTTCCAGAAGGAAATGACATACCCTAAAGGGAGCGACCCTCATAACCTTGCCGCATATTCCTGTTTTGACCATTTCCGAGGTGTGAGGTCCGACGAAGTCTCGTCCACAATGCTAGGCACAAAGCCATGATTTGATCAACAAATAATCAATAAATAATCATCACACAGCAACACTCAGCATGCCACATTACCAAATTGGAAGTATATCGCTGATAACCTTCAACTACAAAACCTCTGAGCTCGTACATTTCAGATAAAGGTGTTAAGCTAAGAGAATTGTTACCTGGAGAATCGACCAGGCAACTAGAACGTTCGGCATGCAGGGTCGTACTCGGCACAAATGATCACTCGACACGTTTGAACGTTCGGCAGTCAAGGGCTGTACTCGGCATTGAAGAACGTACGTCCATCCAGGTTTGCACTCGGCACGAGATCTTCAGCATTTCACTCGGCACTCCCTCCACTCGGCCTGCTCTTCACTCGGCATACCCTTTGTTCGGCACATCCTGTGCTCGTCATATCCTTTGCTCGACATGTCCTGTGTTCGGCATTCCCTCTACTCGGCGTATCCTTTCACTCGGCATCCATGCCTCACTCGGCATCCCAGCATCGTTCGGCCCGCTTCCTCCATTCAACAGAGAGATCCATCGACTTGGAAAGGAGGGCTCGGCATGCCGCCGTTCGGCATGTTCCACTCAGCATGCAGGGCGCGTCCTATCTAGACCGAGCTGTCTAGCCATCTGGCCCACTAGGGAAGTCCAACCCACATTTGTCTATAAATAGAGGGGCAGGGGCACAGAAAAGAGGGATCAGATTTCAGAGAACACAGGGGAGACTCTACATCATCCAAACCTCATCCAAGACTTCTACTTTTATTTAACAATTGTATTCGAATACTTAAAAGAGGATTGTATCTGTAATCAAGTTTAAAGTGAAGAAATAAAGGATCAACTTCAAAGTGGACGTAGGCTACAACGCCGAACCACTATAAATTCTGTGTTCTCGTCTCCTGCATTTTAATTTATATTATCTTCTCTATTTTAATTCATCTTCTTCATTAATCTCTCTACACAAACTCTCTAAGGGTGTTAGTGACCAATTTTGGCACTAACATTTTGGTGCTTTCACTGAGAACCGAATTCTCAGGTTGTGAGGATCTACTTTGTAGCTACTGGATTGCATAAATCCCCCGAAGAAGATCTGTAATTATTCATAAGGCATCTGTTGATTCTACTCAGAGTTACAACAACCGACTCTACCATGGGAAGACCACGAACAAGATCGACCTCCTAAAATGTAGATGCCCACGAAACCGCTAGTGTTCAATAACTTGGACCTAACGATCAACAAGCAATTCGAGGCACGGGGCCCTTCAGCCAAAACCAAGCGGAAGCTGTTTCGCGAGCAGAATTGAATGACTTGATAAAAGAGCTTACGGAAAGCAGAAGGCAACTAGCTGAGCAAATGCAAGTTAATGCTGACCTCATGGCCCAACTTGTTCAACAGCAGCATCAGAATGCTGGAGGTAGCCCTGTCCCCTACTCTGAAGATGATAGCTCAACTTCAGCTGATGAACCTCCCAGGCGTAGACGCCGCAAGGATGAAGATGACCAAGTAGGTGCCACTGATCGCAATACTAGAAATCAAGCCCGTGGAGCGGAACCCAACCTTCCTCCTACTATACAAACCTCGGATTTGACAGCTTTGGTCAGACAGTTGATGAGAGAGAATCAAGGTTTGACTAATGAAGATTGGGGAATGTCTAAGAGTCATACTCCCTTCACAGATACCATTCTATAGGTTGAATACCCAAGGAAGTTTAACATGCCCACCATACCCGCCTATGAAGGAAAAACTGACCCTAGACAACATGTAATGAGGTATGGATGGATGATGGATTCAGCAAGGGCCAACGACGCAACTAAGTGCAGGTGCTTTCCAATAACTCTGTCCGAAATTGCCACCATGTGGTTCACTAATCTTCCTCCACGTTCAATCTCAAACTTCGACGAATTAGCAAGGAAATTCGTAGAACAATTCAGGATACACGCCACTCGACCCAAGGATGTGATGTCCTTATCAAGCGTGACCCAAGCTCCTGGAGAATCACTGAAAGCATACTTGCAGAGATTTCATGTTGCCGCTACTGAAGTGAGCAATCCAAACGACCACGCGATTTTGATGGCAGTAATGCGTGGAGTGGATCCAGACTCTGAATTTGGGGATTGGTTGGCGGGTAAGCCACCAGCTACGTTGGAATGTTTCTATTCGAAAGCCCACCAATTTATAAGGAGGGAAGAAGCTCGGTGGATAAGGAAAGACAAGGCACCAAGGTCCGTTCAGGAGTCTGTAAAGGGCAACATCGCCATGAAAGAAACCGACGATAACCCTGGAAAGACTCAGGCCAGCGTCCAAAATAAGCCCGGGCAGTCTAAGGGAAATGGAAGTGGAAATCCTGGAAAGAAGAAGGAAACGGGGAGATGGAAGTCAAGGATCCCAACCTACAACGAATACACTCCACTGAATGCGTCTCTTGAAAACATCTACTTATCGACCTGCAACACTTTTCAATACAGAAAACCATGCCCTAAGGAATCAACAGAGGAGCAAAAGCGGACTGGAAAGTATTGCCGCTTTCACGAGTCTTATGGGCACAACACAGACGAATGCAGGCATCTCCATGACGCTATTGAGAAATTGATTAGGCAGAAGAAGCTGCAGGAATTGGTCAAAGATACACCAGAAGGAAGACAAGAGACTTCAGACCCCGGACGTGGCCCAGCTCTACACCAACCAGAGCAACCTACTCGAACTGTGGGAAGATTGATTATTAACACAATTGCTGGTGGACCTCATCCTGCGGATAAAAATTGGCAGGAAATGAAGCGATATGCTAATTCCTTGAGACCTACAGAGCATGAGTGCTGTTCAAATGTGGAGGATGGAACTCCCGCAAAGCAGCAGCGCACGATGCACGACGATATTGTATTCAGGAATAGAGACGCGGATAAGGTGGAAGCTCCCACCATCGATCCATTGGTCATATCCGCAACCATCGGACCGGCATTCGTAAGGAGAATCCTAATTGATTGCGGAAGTTCCGTTAACATCATCTTCAAGAAAGCGTATGACCAAATGAAGCTGGAGACTAAGGATTTGAAGCCATCTAAAGCCTGAATCCATGGCTTTAACGGCGCAGCCACAGACGCAGTAGGATATGTGGAGTTAACAGTTGAACTAGGACAAGGTGAACGCAGGAGAGTGTGAATCCTACCATTCATAGTGCTGGATGTTGATTCACCATACAACGTGTTTTTGGGACGACCAGCCCTCGCAGATTTCAGGGCAGCCTTGGCCCCGTGGTGTCTCACACTGAAATTCCCGACGGACAAAGGAGTTGGCATAGTGCATGGCGACCAAGCAACCGGACGTGCATGTTACGTGGCTGAGCTGAGAGAGGCCCAGCGCAGAGAAAAGGGGAAGACTGCGGACAACATCGTCCGCATCTCGAATTCTGATAATTGACAATTAGCGCCCGAGCCCTGGCTCGGGCGACATTCTCGGATCGTTGGAGACATAGATCCGAGAGATGACAAAGGGAACCCAGGGAACCAGACGCAGCACCGGCCGAACTAACAATTGATATTCCAGTTAGCCACAGCGACCCGACACGAGTTCTTAAAATTAGGTCACAGCTCGATCCCCTAATGGCAGAGAATTTATCTGATTTCCTCCGATCGAATCTTGATGTCTTCGCCTGGACACACTCTGATATGCGTTGGATTTCCCCTGCAATTGCGAGCCATATGTTGAATATAGACCCGAAACACGTACCAGTGAAGCAAAAAAGGAGAGGCATGGACCCGGAGAGGTCTACAGCTCTCAAAGAGGAGGTGGATAAACTCAAAGCCAATGGGTTTGTCCGCGACGCCCTCTACCCGGAATGGGTGTCCAACCCTGTGTTGGTAAAGAAAGCAAACGGGAAATGGAGAACCTGCATTAACTATTCTGATTTAAACAAAGCATGCCCGAAGGATAGCTTCCCGCTACCACGAATTGATCAACTGGTCGATTCAACTGCAGGGCATGAGTTATTGTCATTTATGGATGCATACTCTGGATACAACCAAATTCCGATGCACATCCCAGACCAAGAACACACCATCTTTGTCACAAATGTTGGGTTATACTGCTATGTAGTGATGCCCTTCGGACTGAAGAACGCCAGAGCAACTCACCAGTGTCTGGTAAATCGAATGTTCAAAGATCAGATTGGGAAAACAATGGAAGTCTATGTGGATGACATGCTTGTGAAGTCACGGCAGTCAAACGACCACATTCGAGACTTGGCGGAAATGTTGGATATACTGAGGCTCTTCGAAATCAAAATCAACCCCCTGAAGTGTTCTTTCGGCATAGCGTCGGGAAAATTCTTGGGTTTCATTGTGAATGCACGAGGAATTGAAGCTAACCCGGAAAAGATCCAGGCCATCCGAGATATACAGGCACCTAGAACCATAAAACAGGTACAGAGCTTGAACGGAAAAGTAGCTGCGCTCAGTCGATTCATATCCAGAGCCACAGATAAGTGTGTTCCTTTCTTCGATGTCATAAAGAAAGGAAAGAGAAACTTCGAATGGACGACTAACTATGAAGAAGCATTCCGAACCCTGGTAAGACACTTGGAAAGTCCTCCAGTGTTATCAAAACCAGTAGACCACGAGACGTTGTACGTATATTTGGCTGTGTCTCAACACGCTATCAGTTCAGCCCTAGTTCGCGAAGAAGACAAGGTTCAAAGGCCGGTGTACTATGTTAGTAAACGATCGACGGGGGCAGAAAAGAATTATCCAAAGATCGAGAAACTTGCCTATTGCCTGGTGATTGCATCACGCAAGCTTCATCCCTACTTTCAGGCGCACTCAATCAGTGTTTACACTAACCAACGCTTGCGACAGGTACTCCAACGACCGGAAACTTCCAGTAGGATGCTAAAGTGGAACATTGAGTTAAGCCAGTTTGATATCACCTACCTGCCGCGAAGGACCATCCAAGGGCAAGCATTAGCTGACTTCGTTGCTGAGTTCACCATTCCGGATGAACCGAGTGAAAATCACAAAGTAATCCCTCCTGTCCGATGGAAGATGTTCACTGATGGGGCATCTAACGACCGTTAGTCGGGAGCTGGGATAGTTCCGGTAACTCCCAAAAACCGATCGATTTGCTACGCTTTGAAGCTCGAATTTACAGCGACAAATAACGAAGCCGAATACGAAGCACTGATTGCTGGCTTAAGACTTGCCAATGAACTGAGGGTAAAGTCCATCGAAATCTTCTGCGACTTACATCTGGTGGTATATCAGGTGCGGGGAGACTACCAAGCGAAAGGACAGAGACTGGCTCCTTACCTTGCTCGGGTCCGGGAGCTACTAGTAAACCTGGAATATTATGGCATTTCGCATGTCCCGCGCGAACAGAACAGGGAGGCCGACTCGTTGGCTAAATTCGCGAGTACTGGCGATGCACAATAGATGGGATTGTTCCCTGTCGAGACTCTGCTTGCTCCAAGTGTAGACATGATGGAGATAGATCTCGTCTTGGAGACCGAACTCGAAAGGGGATCATGGCTGACCCCGATCAAACAATACTTGCTATACGGAGACTTACCTGAGAAAAGAAGCAAAAGACGCCAAGTCCTTCGTAAGGCTTCGCGTTATGTAATGCAAGACGGGATAATGTATCGGAGGGGATTCTCGACCCCCTTACTCCGGTGCGTGGCCCATGACAAGGTAAAACAGGTGTTGGAAGAAGTCCATGAGGGAGAATGTGGTGATCATACCGGGGGGCAAACTTTGGCGAGGAAAATCCTCCGCTATGGATATTATTGACCGACTGTAAATCGGGATGCTGCAGACTATGCGATAAGATGCGACAAATGCCAGATATATGCAAAGATTCCGAGAGCTCCCCCAACGGAACTCACACAAATGGTTAGTCCCTGGCCATTTACAATGTGGAGAATCGACCTAATTGGATCTCTGCCCATAGCCAAAGGAGGCGCGAAATATGCGACAGTGGCAATCGATTTTTTCACCAAGTGGGCGGAAGCAGAGCCAATGGCCACAATCACCACCAAGAAAGTCATTAATTTCATTGTACGAAATATCATATGTCGTTTTGGCCTCCCACGGACCATCATAACGGACAACGGAACTCAATTCGAAAGCAAGGAATTCAAAGAGTTCTGTTAGAGGTATGGCATTGAGAAAAGGTTCGCAGCAGTTGCTCACCCGAAGGCGAATGGGCAGGTAGAAGCCGTCAATAATATCATCAAGTCCATATTGAAGAAGCGTTTGGAAAAGGCTAGAGGCAAGTGGGTGGATGAACTCCCAACAACGCTTTGGGCCTATAGAACTACCCACAAGACGGCGACTGGCCACACACCATTGGCACTGGCGTACGGCACAGAAGCCGTCATACCCGTAGAACTTGAAGTTCCGTCACACCGGGTAACCTATTACGATCCTGCGTCAAACCAGGATCTCCTATTGGAATCATTAGACTTCATTGATGAGAAATGCGAAGAAGCTGATTTGAGAGCAGCCTCATACAGACACCGAGTCGCTAAATATTATAATGGAAAAGTCAAGCCAAGAACCTTTAGTGTGGGAGATCTCGTTTTGAAACGAGTCTTTCCAACCCCTTCGCACATGAATCCTGCATGGGAAGGTCCATACGTCATCGAACGGAGGCTTGGAGAAGGAACTTTCAAGCTAACGACCATCGATGGTGCGACACTCCCCCGAGCATGGAACAACGAGCATTTGTGGCGTTATTACACTTAGTCTATTTCCTTTATGCGGTAGTTGCATTTATTTCCAGTATGCTTTCTTCTTGGCATGTAATAAGATAATCTAGCTTGTTTTCATCAATAAAGGCTTGAAGCCATCTTTTCCATGAATGACCAATGTCTCTTCGTATGATATTCCTATGACACGCAATTAAAAATTATGATATCCTGGCTAGCGTACGAACGCTTATAATAAACGATTCAAAATCTCCAAGTCCCCGGAGTGCGGACTGGAGTACTCTAAGTCCCCAGAGGGCGGACTCTAGCATAAACGACAAAAAATATCCAAGTCCTCGGAGTGCGGACTGGAGTACTCTAAGTCCCCGGAGTGCGGACTCGAGTATAAACGAAAAAAATCTCCAAGTCCCCGGAGTGCGGACTGGAGTACTCTAAGTCCCCGGAGTGCGGACTCGAATATAAACGATTCAAAATCTCCAAGTCCCTGGAGTGCGGACTGGAGTACTCTAAGTCCCCAGAGTGCGGACTCTAGTATAAACGACAAAAAATCTCCAAGTCCCCGGAGCGCAGACTGGAGTACTCTAAGTCCCCGGAGTGCGGACTCGAGTATAAACGACAAAAAATCTCCAAGTCCCCGGAGTGCGAACTGGAGTACTCTAAGTCCCCGGAGTGCGGACTGGAGTACTCTAAGTCCTCGGAGTGCGGACTGGAGTACTCTAAGTCCCCGGAGTGCGGACTCGAGTATAAACGATTCAAAATCTCCAAGTCCCCGGAGTGCGGACTGGAGTACTCTAAATCCCCGGAGTGCGGACTCGAGTATAAACGATTCTAAATCTCCAAGTCCCCGGAGCGCGGACTAGAGTACTCTAAGTCCCCAGAGTGCGGACTCGAGTATAAACGATTTGAAACCTCCAAATCCCCAAAGCGCGGACTGGAGTACTCTAAGTCCCCAGAATGCAGACTCGAGTATAAACGATCCGAAATCTCCAAGTCCCTTGAGTGTGGACTCGAATACAAATGACTCGAAATCTCCAAGTCCCCGGAGCACGGACTGGAGTACTCGAAGTCCGGTGTATAGACTTAATTACAAGCAGTTCAGACCACCGAGTTCCTTGAATAGGAACTACGACACAAATGACTTGAATATGTCAAGTCCCCAACATACGGGCTATGAAATATTCTAAGTGCTTGAAGCACCAAGTGGAGATTGATCCAATCCAGGGAAGCTCCCAAGCCATGTAAAGACGAACCAAGAAGTCTAAGTTACCCATAACAATTCAGATTTCAATCACAACCATAAAAGAAACTGAATAATAAAAGTCTTTTGAGAAGACAAAAGTGAAGATCAAATTTTATTCACAAAAAGCTTCTCGTTACAAAAACGCTCTGAAGTCCGGAGCCAATAGCCAATTTACACAGTCTACAAAAATTAGTACATGACTTAAACTAGTTCTCGTTGAACAGGGACGACGGTCATTTCTTGTGTTTCTTTGACTTCTTCCTGGATGGTTCCTTCCCAGAGCGCTTACTCTTGGAATCCTTCCCTGAAGGAGGGGTGACGACCGAAGACGTAGGGGGAACATCCATGGGCTGGGACTTGCCAGGAAAAATGATCTTCAATGGTTTGTTCAGAGGATCGTCTAGGTCCACTTCACGCGGCTCGACCTTGACTGAGGTCGTATCTCTTTTCTCTTTCTCGAGCCGTTCCTTCATGCTCAAGTCGGATGTATGCTCAGAGGCGCCTGTGATTTCTACTTCGAAACTCTCCGAGGAAGAGTCAGATTTTCCTTCATCCAGCGCCCCGATTACTTGAGCATCTGGACCAGGATCGACGCCGACTTGAGTAGCCTCACTCGCCTTTATCTCCACCTCCTTGGCGGCATCGCTCCTCGGAGTGGGCTCGGGGTCAGAACAGCCTGCATAGAAGACATGAAAATAAACAAGTGTTAGAACACAACAACTTCTGAGGGAACGAGAAAAATCTTTGTGAAGCCCAGAGGTTACTCACCAGATGCCGGTGGGTTCTCAGTCGCCAGGGGTGTCCCGCCCACCGGGATGGGAGATAAAACATGAACGCCAAGCCCGGGGGCTTCCGGGTCATAACCAATGTGCTGCTCGAAGGGGTCAAGTGTTGACCGACAGGCCGATTGGGTAGGCACGTGAACTGGGGGCACAATGCCGGAAGGGTCCGTAGCCACCTCTTTCCCTCTCCTGGAGGGAGAACCTTTGCTGTAGAGGGCTTTAGCCGCCGATAAATCTGAAGGCTGCTTCCCCCTCAGGAATTCTTTTATCAATGCTTCTTCGTCGACCTCATCGGCGCCGCTCTCAACCTTCCTGATCTGAATCAGGGTCTCCCATGCCTCGGCCAATGACTCAAGGTAGCCGTCGCCTAGAAAAGTTAGATCTCGATGCATGAGAACTCGGGCATTGAACTCAGCGATGAGCGGGTTGAATTCGGTCTTTATCTCCTCCCTGCCTTCTTCCCTGGCCGCCTCGAGGCGAGAGTCGATGTCGACAGTTGCTGCCCTTTTACCTTCCTCACGGGCCTCATTCCTCAGTGCCTCGACTTTGGAGAGATCGTCTTCAAGTTTCCCCTTTAGGAGTCGGGTGGCGACAATCTCATCACAATAATGTTGTGCCTCAACCTGGGCAGCCACTTTCTCTTTCCTCTCCTCGAAAAGTTGCTCTTCGAGTTCCT
The DNA here is from genome assembly GCA_030765085.1 of Allium cepa. Taxonomy (NCBI): domain Eukaryota; kingdom Viridiplantae; phylum Streptophyta; class Magnoliopsida; order Asparagales; family Amaryllidaceae; genus Allium; species Allium cepa. The sequence continues at coordinate 283,229,303 of CM060935.1, forward strand.
TAACCCGATAACTAAGTGTTTCCCGCTCCTTCTGAACAGAGTCTTTCTCCAAAGCTAATGCCCCCACACCGTTGAACCGCTTCATCGAGCTCTTTCTTATGAGTCAATTCAAGGCGGGAAACATCCTCGGCGGTGTCCTTAGCGCTCTGACGAGTAGCTTCAAGCTCGGACTTATAGGCGGCAATTTCTTCATCCTGGGCCTTAATGATATCCCTGTCATGAATAGCTTCAAGCTTTAGGCGGTCAATTTCGTGCTGGCGCTCCATAGAGACTTCAGAAAGTTTCTCAGCCAGATGGACGAACGCGTCATGTTGCACGTAGACGTCATTGGTACAGGCGATAGCATTTTGTTTGACATCTCCGGGACTAGGATGAATCGCCGGGAGGAACTTTAATCCATCAAAACAAATCTTCGGAAACTTAGCCTTAAGTTCGTTCAATCTCTCCGACACTGTCGGGTCTGTTACGGGAGCGGGAGGAGACGACTTTGAAAGTTCGCCCTTCCTATGAGAATCTCGGGAGTGCGGGGTAGAAGAAGAGTCAGAGTGTTGGTCCCGGGGAGCATCAGAATGCGACCTCTTATGGCCATGTTTGTCTTTGCTTCGCTCCTGATAAGAAGAGGTCTCTTGGCGGTGTTCGGGCCGATAATAAGTTTTCTTCCGGGATGACGAGTCCCGGGCATGATAATCTCGGTCGCTGTCTCTGTCTCGGCGCTTCCCGAGGCCCGAGTCCCGACCAGACTGGCGTAAAGTCGACGAACCGCGATGGCGGTCGTATCCGCGAGAGCGCCCCATGTCACCTGCAATCAAACAATAGCGAATTAGCGAGAGAGAAGAATGGTGAAAGAAAAGTAGGTGCAAAGTGAAATACATGTGTCTGTGTGTGTCCTAGTGCTACCCCCGGCGGACCAGTGGCTTTGCTAACGGGAGTATTTTCCCCTTGGATCGGGGCCGGGACGCTCGCATCACCCTTGACAGGTGAGCGAAACTTAAACAGCTCCGGGTCATGAAATCATAGTCGAGCAAGTCGTCGGGAATAGAGAGGTTCGATAAGCCTTTCAGAGAACTTCCAACGCGCTGTGAAGAAGCCTCTTTCTCTAGCTGAACAGGCGTAGCTTTGGAAGTCCCACCAACCTTCTCTTTCCTCAACTTGCGTGCCAGCTCCTTTCTCCCCTTCGAAGGGGAAGATGATGTTTCGATATCATGAACTTCAGCTGCAGGACCTAAATCCTCACCTCGCTTTTTAGGTGGCTCGCCTAGAATTTCCCCTTCTTCCGGTGCTTCAAGAGAAGGGAGAACGGATGATTCAGGCAATTTTTTCCCTGTGACGGGCACGGACTTGGGAAGAGATACGCCCTCTGGAAGGCAAACCCGGCGGCCAGGGGCTAGCAAGCCGAACTTCGATAGTGACTCATTGGAAATGAGGGCTCGAATATCTCGCTCTTCAGCAGGAAGAGCTCTAATGGCGTCGAAAGCATCGGAGTACCCCCGGCCCTCGGGACGGGGGACGAGATCTGAAAAAATAGAACAATGAGTTAGGAGAAGTTCAACCTCAATCGGGAACGGACATCAACTCAGAGAAAGGACTTACTTCCTTCAACCCACCGCCTCGCAAAGCCTTGGGGGCAGCGCAGGTAAAACCACTCTTGTTTGTATAGGGCGAATTTGCTACTCCACGCGCTAGTGAAAAGTTGGCACTTTCGATGTCGCTCAAGAAACATGTAAGAGGGGCTTTCTCCCCGTTTCTTGGTCATATAGATGTACCTTATATCGCCGGGAGTTGGAGGCCTGGAGAAGACGGCCATGAAAAGCTTGTACGTGCCATAAATGAAAGCGTGACCATTTTGATGAAGTTGAGACGGGGCGACGTCCAGATACTGCAGCACGTCGTGAAGGAATAGATTGAAAGGTGGCATGCTACCAACCCAGCACATGAACTTGCTACACGCCGTATATCCCACTGGGGGCAGATGTGGGCGGTCATGCCCCGACGGAACGAGCACGTCAGCAAACGGAATGCCATGAGTAGAACATATCCGCTTAAGAGCGGCCTCAGTGACTCTCGAAGCCTGTGAGTCAACTGGGTCATCCAGTAAAATCGACGATTCCAAAGTATCGGAAGCCCAGTCATGAGCGGGAGAAACCGACGGGTCAGTTGTGTCGGGGGCCGTTCGCTTAGAAGACGACCCAGGTTTGTCGGAAAGTGTGGCAGAACTGGATCTTTTGGACATCTTGAATAAATAGCAGACCCAACCAAGCACCTGTGTGAACTATACTCGAAAAATGATCGACGTTAGAATTAACAACGCAGATACCCCCCCCCCCCCCCCGTGTGGTGTGTGAACTAGTGCAATCAATCGTGCATAAGCATTTAATATAACTTCAAGCCTAAAAACATCGTTTCCGAAAACCGTCATCGCTGACCGTCTCCGAAAGCCTTCTGAATAACGACTGCAGTAAGACACTAGAGGTAATTATCCGATTATGCCAAGTAAAGACCAGTTATGAAATTGGGCAAGGAGAGTATGTTCGGCATTTGTATATGTCCGGCATCTATGTGTGCTCGGCACTTAATTATGCTCGGCATGCTAACTATGTTCGACATGAAGATAGGTCCGGTATTTATGTATGATCGGCATGTTAAGTATATTCGGCATTTGCTTGTGTTCGGCATTTAGGTCTGTTCGGCACCTAGTTATGTTCGGCATGATAGTTTGTTCGGCATTCACTTGGGTTCGACATTAAGGTCTGCTTGGCACTTAGTTTGTTCGGCAGGATAGTTTGTTCGGCACTCAAGTACGTTCGGTATGTTGGTTTGCTCGGCATGGAGGTAGGCTCGGCAATTATGTACGCTCGGCATAACAGTTTGTTCGGCTAAAGTAGTGGCTCGGCGGGGCTACAATACGGCATACGGCCATCATCCGGCCCAGCTTCAGTTCGCACTGAGCTAGTGTCGTTCGGCCAAAACTACGCCGTGCCAAACTAAGATTATGCCGAGTCTAAACACTCGGCATATCCTCCATACCTTCTCCTCCTCCGCCGAACACTCACTAATGATCCTACAAGGCATTCGAATTTGGTTCTATCTCTCTCTACAGTAGACGCTCGACCTTGGAAACATTCCAAATCAAACTTAAGTCCCCACCAACAGCGAATCGATGGGAAATTGCCAGAAGAGGAACTCGGGTAAGACGATACCTTGTACGTGGATCGAACGTAGGAAAGTTATGAGAAACCCTTGAATTCTGATTGCACGAATGGTTTGTGAGCTCGGAATTGTAAAAGAAAGAAGTGTGAAAAGAGAAGGAAAGAAGGCGGCTTTTATAGAGAAGAAGAGGAAGATGAAGGGACTCTGACCGGCTCTACCGGTCAAAACGGTTTCACTCGGCTTCCAGTCATTCGGCACTCGCATCGTTCGGCAAGATCGTTCGGCATCCTTGGCATTCGGCGGCAATGCACTAATCCAGTAGTTCAAAGCACAACCTGTTCGAACACACGGTGTACTTTGGGGGGCAAAATGTTACCTGGAGAATCGACCAGGCAACTAGAACATTCGGCATGCAGGGTCGTACTCGGCACAAATGAGCACTCGAAATGTTTGAACGTTCGGCAGTCAAGGGTTGTACTCGGCATTGAAGAACGTACGTCCATCCAGGTTTGAACTCGACACGAGATCTTCAGCATTTCACTCGGCACTCCCTCCACTCGGCCTGCTCTTCACTCGGCATACCCTTTGTTCGGCACATCCTGTGCTCGGCATATCCTTTACTCGACATGTCCTGTGTTCGGCATTCCCTCTACTAGGCGTATCTTTTCACTCGGCATCCATGCCTCACTCGGCATCCCAGCATCGTTAGGCCCGCTTCCTCCATTCAACAGAGAGATCCATCAACTTGGAAAGGAGGGCTCGGCATGCCGACCGTTCGGCATGTTCCACTCAGCATGCTGGGCGCGTCCTATCTAGACCGAGCTGTCTACCATCTGGCCCACCAGGGAAGTCCAACCCACATTCGTCTATAAATAGAGGGGAAGGGGCACAGAAAAGTGGGATCAGATTTCAGAGAACACAGGGGAGACTCTACCTCATCCAAACCTCATCCAATACTTCTACTTTTATTTCACAATTGTATTCGAATACTTAAAAGCGGATTGTATCTGTAATCAAGTTTAAAGTGAAGAAATAAAGGATCAACTTCAAAGTGGACGTAGGCTACAACGCCGAACCACTATAAATTCTGTGTTCTCGTCTCCCGCATTTTAATTTATATTACCTTCTCTATTTTAATTCATCTTCTTCATTAATCTCTCTACACAAACTCTCTAAGGGTGTTAGTGTCCAATTTTGGCACTAACAAGAATAAATTCTCCGCCACCAACAGAGATGTATTTGGAAGAAATCTGCTTTATATCTCAAATTGTAATGTCAGACACGTAACCATACAAGTCTATTCCGGGTTCGAATAGAACCGAAGGCACTTCAAAAGAAGCCCTTGCAATCTGGGTATTCACAATCCCGATCGAATTTCCCATCACAAAGGAAATCTCCATACCGTAGCTAACAGTGCAGAGACAATCGATAGGTCATCCAATCTTTTTCACAAATACTCGGTCTTCAATGCTATCCATTATGTTGTATCACTATTCGAAACGGGTAATCCGAATAACGAGCGCAATAATTTAAAAAAATAAGTGTAGCATTCAATTTCAACCAATTCACAATAAGTAGCCATTTTAGGGTCAATATTGATAGTCGGTTATTTAACTATCAATCAATATTTACAACATAACCAGATTCCAAATAATCTTCCCAAATTATTTATTTTCAAAATTTCTTTACAAGATATATTTTCCACACTTCAACCATTTGAAAACAAATTTCAAATCAATTTTCACGTTTCAATATTTGAAAACAAATTTCAAATCAATTTCCTTAAACAGAAACACTTCCAAATAGTTATTCATTTTCACTAGAACCTACCGATTTCAAATACTTTAAAAATAACTTATATTACTTATCCAAAATATATTTGGAAAACTCTTTAGAATAAAAATATTTTTCTTTAAACACTTTGCTTAAAATATTAGTTATAAAAATATTATACCAATATATTACATATAACTTAGGTCCAAACTACTTTTTTTCAAAATAAAATTAGTAGATAAAGTATAATTATTTAAATAACTATTTTCTAAAACAATTATTGATTAAATATTAGAAATAATCATTTCAAAAATCAACTTAATAAATCTTTACTTAAAGGATTTAAAACAATTTAAGAAGTTAATTTCTCCAAAATATTCTTTTCAAAACCAATTCTAGAATTTTATATACATATATTTCAAAACTATTCAGAAAATCTTATTCGGCTTCCCCGGGAGAATACACTTTCATTTCAAAATGGTTCATTGAAACCAATTAAATAATCCTTACCGATTTATTAAATTTACATTCCAAATCCGTGAATTTATTTCAACACTTTTAAAAATAAATCAATGTTTATTTTCAAAACAAATTCCCCTTATAAATTTCTGTTAACTCCGCCCCGGCCATGGCTCAGCGACTAAAAGGTTGCCTACCTAACATGGATGCCGATCTAACTGCCTAAGCCCTAAGAGGGATTCCGACCTAAGTTACTTGAGGGGATGCCGACCTAATGCTTTAACAAGGTTACCGACCTAAGACTTAACAAGAACGCCGACCCAAGACTTAAAGGATACCGACCCAACTACCTAAAACAGGATGCCGACCTAAGATAGCTACCGACCTAAGAAAGCTACCGACCCAACACGGGTGCTGGCCTGAGATAGAAGCCGATCTAACTATCCAGGGAGTTTGCCGCCCTAACTGCTCAGGACAGGGACAAGATCATGAACTATACTTGAGTCGCAACCGACCTACGGCCTATGTTAAGTCGTACACGACCCAGGCAAAGGAAGGAAAGTCCGATGCAGCTACTTAGCACGTGGCCTCTTAACTCGTACACGGTTCAGGACTTGTAGAGTTCAACAAGGATGTCGTTCTTAAGTGTCGACCCAGCATTTGAATCGCGACCGTTCCATGACCTAATTTATGTCGTCCACGACCCAACTTAGGTCGGTGGCGATTTAGGACTTGGCAATATTTTCTGCACAGAATTCCCTATAAATGGATGGCCATCTCCAACTTTTAAAGGACTTTTTGGCCGATCTCTTTAAGCGCCGATACTCTGCTGAATTCTCGACTCACTCGACACTTCAAATACGAATGGCATCTCAACAAACTTCAAGAGGAAATCTAACGCAATCAACATGGATTCGAAGAGTTCTTCTGCATCGAAGTTCTGGTTGTTTGTCTCATCAGTATTGTAATTGAAGACTGTTGTAAAGTTGTAATTGATTCAGTAATAAAGAGGATTAAAGTGGACGTAGGCTTACCTGAAGCCGAACCACTATAAAAACTGTTGTCTTTTCTGCTTTCTCTGTCACTTTTCTACTTGTTTTTAGTTCCCGTGTTCACGGGTGGTGCTTTCACTCAATCTCTATATACACCGGGGTGTTAGCGTTCGATTTTAAGCTTTAACAATTTCCACTGTGAATTTACATTTCCAAATATTCACTTTTTATACGATTTTTCAAATCGATTTCAATTATTCACTTTCAACACCAAATCAACTTTCAAATTGATTTCCAAATATATTGCAAATAGCAAACCAATTTATAATTTAATTTTCCAAACATTTATTTCAAACACCAAATTTATTCCCGAATTAAATTTATAAATTTGTTTCCTTTGAAATAAATTCCTTTATCGCTTTCAAACCATTTAGAATCCCATTTTTTAAATAAATCCTTTAACTTATAAACAATATTATACTAAATCCACTTATTTAGCCTTTTCCTCATATTTTGGAATTTTACTCAATAGGATTAAAAATAAACTTTACCCTTTTAAAATCCCTTCATTTAAATTAATCCAATTCCCAAAATAAATTTTTACTAAAATTTTCAACTCGAATTTTCAAAAATCCAATTTTATTTATTTCCGGTATCTAACGATACTAAAAAAATATATTTTCTAAATTTTAGCCTTCAAAAAATTTCAATCACAATATAACCATGCACAGATTATAAATAATCAACACATAACATTGAAACAAATTCAAATGTTTTGAGGAATCCAGTTGGATCCCTCCAACCTGTTTCCCTGCATCCACAGATGTTAGCACAATACCAATTCCACTTCGAGGTGAAATATCGCGGTATATGGGATTTATAAAATATTATCTGCTATTATGCGGCGCAATAGGGTCTCATCCGCTATATAATGCGGGAAATCAACTCCAAATACATATATAATACCAATTGCACATCAAGGTGAAATATCGCGGTATATGTGTTTAATAAATAACCTTCGCTTAATATGCAGCGTAAAGGGTCTATTTCAATACTACAAATAACAATTTATCATCCAAGCATATAATCAACACAATCAAGCAATTCTAAATTTAACTATTTAAAATTTAAATCGAAACAATTCGATTGAGTGAGAAGTTCTCACCTTGAGTTTTCGATAACCGTTGTAGCGTTTTATTTCGAATAAAATTAAACGTTGTTTAATTTTACCCAAAATTATCACTAGCTCCAAACGACTCCAAACTAGCTCTATTGCGTAGTGCTCGACAATACGATCCCGAGGAAATTCGTTTCGTATGTTTTCGACCTCGTATGACCAAGATATTATTACAAAGTTTACACGATTTTTTAAATATAAAAATTTCTAATTTCTTTTTATATTTTACAACCTTTACATCTGGTGTGATGATCCGGTATTTTAGCAGTATTATTTTAACAAATATTTAATTCAATTAAATGAAATGTAAACTAATCATTTTAAAATGAATATGACTTTTGGAATAACTGTCATTTATTTGTATAAATTTGTATTTTTAAAAAGGAAATTTGATTTTGGAAATTTAAAATAAATCTCTTAACAATAATGTTTAAAATAACAGAATTCTATCTATATTAAATATAAATATAAAATATACTAATGCAAATATAGGTCATAAATCAAATATTTGATGATTAAACTCTAAATAAAAATAAAACTGAGAAGTTATTCTAACAACAACATATATGATTAAAATAAAATGAATCTTATAAATATTGAACATAAGTATAACATAAAAATATGGTTATAAACATAAGTGTATAGACATAAGGAAACCATAATATTAATATAAGTATAAAATAGACAAGTGAAAGAAGTACTTGATAGTTTGAGTTTAGATCAGAAGTTAATATATATATAAAGTAATACATGACACAAATATGAATAAAGTGTTATTCAAGCTAGATGAAAATAAAACAAAAATCTGTAAGCAAAACATCTTTGTACAAATACATATCAGCAACCTGACATGAAAAGATATATGCATTATTTAAGCTAGAAGAGATAGTAAAAACAAAATCTTTATACAAAAATCTTTGTACAAAATATAATGTCAGCAAACTATAATAAGTTTGTAAACATATACGAAGGAATGTTCATTAAATGCTTTCATTCAGCCGAAATATTTGTATTAGCTCAGGTTTACAGTACATTAATTAAAAACAAAATATGCTCAAACAAGCTAAGGCTTGTGCTAGAAGCTTGTTGTGTAAGCCTATACTTCCTTACATATACCTCCTCACTGTTTCCAGAGAATGAACTAAGTAAAACAAAGATAAATATCACTACCCTTTTACAAACTAAAGAAAGATCAAAATAATTCAACAGAGAAGATCAACAAAGCAAGTAGCAGTGTTCCAAAACCATCTCTGTTCAAAACAAAGGTGAGTATTCTCCACTCTTTTTGATGATAGAATAGTTTTGTGTTTCCCTGTCAAATTCTGTAGATTCATTTTATGATTTAGATGAGTGCAATGATCAATACAAGTTGAATTGGATGTGAATCTAGTTGTTGGTAAGGGCTTTAAATATGTATGTGAAGTGTTAAAATAGAAAGAAGGAGTTTGTAAATTTATATCTTACAGTAAATGAAAAAAAAAACAGGATCTTTGAACTTCAAAAGTCAATATTTTCCCATATGATTCAAATTGGTTTAAGTGACCTGAACGGGAATCGTTCGTTGTCATAGGTAGTTTTTAAAAAAAATAGCGGCATACTATTTCATCGAGAATGGACGGAGAATTCATTGGAAATCCGGTAAAAGTTGAAAGTGTACAAAACTTTAAAAAAGAATATCTCTCAAACCGCTTTGAATTGCTCGATGCCGTCAGCACCGTTGAGTTCGTTTTTTGATGTATTATTTTTAAGGAAGTTTTGGCGCAAATCGTGTCGATGATTTTTCAAAACTAGGTTTTGATTTAGTTTTTGGTTCGTTGAGTTATAAGGAAATCGGAATATACGATGTTGATCGTGACGGAGGAGGCTTCAAGGGGTGAATTTTTGGTGAAGAACGATGATATCTTAGACGCGATTCCTGTAGCTTGAGGGGGGGCGATTTCGCACGGAATTGAAATGATGGGTTCGGCCAGTCCAAGGTGGTGGGGGAATCGACGAGCTCGAGTCAAGCGATCTAATGGTGAAGTCCGTTTGTTGAATAGGGGTGTGAATGGTTCGTGCATGTGCACGGATTCCCTATGTTTTGTGTAAGAAGGAAAGGGAAGCTGGAAGAAGAAGAGGAATAGTGGAATAAGGACTTGGGCCGAAGTGGGTAGTTGGGCCGAAGATAGGGAAGAAATTGGGGGATAAGGAAAAGACTTGGGCCAAAGTTTTGAGTTGAGGAATTTGGATCGATGAATATTTGGTGGTGATATATTAAGTAAAGGAATTTGGAACAAGTCTATAAACAAAAGGAATGTATCAGTTTCAAAGTAAAATATTAAGCCAGTTTCAAAAACATAGAATTAAATGCAAATATTTTGAAATTGAAAATTGTTTTGATTAATGAATATTAGGTTGGTTAACTAATTTAAACTCTAAATCATTTTTAAAATAAGGGATGTGATTTAAGTGATTTAAAGTATAATGTATTGAACGTAAATAAGTAAAAAGAACTTAAGAGATTGTAACGACCCGCCGCTCTGACCGCCCCCAGTCGGTAATTAAACCAACTTGAGACGTTCAAAATGACGGATTGTTATTCAGTTTATAGAGTTTAAACAGAAATAGCCACAGAATCACAGAATAATCATAATATTTTACATAAATGAATTTTTATACATAAATCAGAGTTTGTACAATGCATTATATTTATACAGCAGAATATTTCTTTTAAGTACAAAAATTCTTCGAAAAGCTAAAGTGAAGCAATTTCCCCAACTCTCTCTCTAACTTCGCGGCCTGAAAATCTTCAAGCTGTAAAAATACTCGGTCTGACCCGAGTATTACATTCAAAAGAAAATAATACACAGGTCAGTCTAATTCAAACTCAGTTATTAGTGCATAGAGGCAATAATAATTAAATAGCAATTAGATGACAGTCAAATATAAATTTACCTATCCGATCCTTTAACAAGAAATCGGATAACGGTAAATACAACACTTATCAGTGTTAAACAACCAATCAGTAGATTCAATTTATCAATGAGGATAGATGAAGGGATTATTGATGAAGATAATTTAGAAAACAATCAAAATCTGCCTAAACGGCAATTAACAACAAAATCATCAAAATCGGTTCAAAATATATTGAATTGTCAACATAAAACAATTTCCATCAAAAAGAAAACATCAATTTAAACATTAAATTTGGTAGGGCTACAGTACACACATGCGTATACGGCCTCGCCACATTTTCTTTATGTTAACTTCGTGTGGCTGCAGTTCACGCTTGCGTGCACTGCCTCGCCACTACCGTAATGAGATATGCAAAAGATCATAAATCAAAACAATATAGTATATCGCTAAAATTATCACCGTGTGGCTGCAGTTCACGCTTGCGTGCACTGCCTTGCCACTATTGTGATGATATACTCAAAAGATCAACGAACCAAAATCAATGAAGGTTCAAATATCGATTCAAAATGTCGATACTACGTGGCTGCAGTGCACGCACGCGTGCGCTGCCTCGCCACCACAACACGTAAAATAAAACAAGTTTCCAAACAACTTATTACTGCACATTTCAACAAGTGCAAAATTTTCATAAAAAAAATGAACTGCAGCCCCGTTACTTGGACACAAGGGCAACTGCAACAATAACGCAGCCACCACAAGATCACGATGCAACAAACACTGTAAATACAAGGTAGGACTGCACAAGTAATAGACCAGGTATGCAAGTAAACACAATGTGAACTAGAGGTGCATGAAGGCAGATACGCCAAACAAATGCAACAGCAACAAGAGATTGCAACTTACATGAAAATGCACATGGGTGCGACAGGTAGTAAACAAGACTCAAACAAGGCAACAGTGAATGGCAAATACAACATGCATAAGCCTGGCAATAAGCTTAATACTGTGGAATAAATACAACTCAACCAAAACTACAAAGACCAGAGGATGTCCAGGTATAATGCAACTGTGTACAAAAAATTGCAAGGCCAGTGAATATAAATGGTTGACTACTGAACATTTTATAATATATATACTTGTGTTATACCTCTGCATGTTTTCACGCAGGGTTTGAACTAATTTCTCATGATATACCACAAAGGCTGGGGTAAAGGTAATAGAGGATAACCACTAACTCAATGATTCAATGTAACAAGAAATTTATACATGTGAATTCATTGGTTCAGATATACAATCCAAATGTAATCTTGTGCAACAAAGAATGGGAACACACAAAGACTGGAAACACAATTCGTATATGCCACAGAGACAAAATCAAGACAAAATCAAGATACACATTTCGAATGAGTCAGCCAGAGATTCACCAAAGTAGTTGAAATCATGGAACCGCAATGTTAAATCAAGACGGTGCCAAATTCACAAATGACCAAGTCAAATTCCAGTGATAAAAAACCCATCAAATTCACAAGTACACACAGTAGATTACATGATCAATATCAAAGTGCTGCAAGAGGCAGTGGATAACATGGAAAAACATCCACAAAATTCCAGTGAAGTTATAAGTGAAAATCAAGACATCAAGTATGTCTGTAAATGCAACCCAGTACAGTTCAGTGAACTGAGGTGAAGCTACAAGAGTACAACTACACCAACTAAATGTCATCAAGTAAACAAGATTCAAGACAGTATAAATCCAGTCATATATATGCATACACACATACAAATATATGTATGCCTATATATGCAGATTTTAGAAAACAGGTGACACATTGAGTCCACCATTTAAAACAAATTGACATAGCTAAAAATGATTCAAGTTCAAATATATCAGTATAGCTAATAAAATGAAAATGGACAGCAGCTACTACACAAATGCAAGAAGGTCAAGTTAGCACACTCAACACAGTGCAAGCACAAGTGCATACAAGAGGTCAAACCCAAGCAAACTCGGGTTCAACACAATGTACAAATCAAGTTAAAGACGAATGCAACAAGAAATCTGATCCAGTTTAGCAAAATTACCAACATCTGAACAAAGTCGAACGAAATCGACAGCGTTCAAAAAAAAATCTACTACAACATTTTCAATCAAACCCGAATTCAACATCGAACCAATCGAAACCCTGATCAAAGAATGGGCTGAACGAGTCAGAGACAAGATTATCAAGAATCGAGCAGCTCAAACCCGAGTGTATCAAGTATCAGGTTATACAAAATTGGAAAAATTAAGGAAATCATCATAGTAAAATCATCTCAAGCCTCTAAACAAAAACAAATGGCCGAAACCCAATAAATCATCAAAAATTCAAAGCACTGATAGCCCAGAAAATCAAGCAACAAAATACACAAATAAACAAGATTAAATTAGATGTGAGCGAGGAAGTCACTCACCTTCGCCTCGATGAATTTAAACCCCAATTCGCAGCCGCAAACTCTCAAGGATCGAGCGAAACCAAAAGCTAGCAGCCATTACTTTGTTTCTCGTTTGCTTAGGTAGGGTTTCGAATGAATTGGGGTAAAGGGGTAGGGTATAAAAGAGAAAAGGAAGAACGTGTTTTTAGCGTAGTTGAAGGCGTGATGAAAGGCGTGAATTTGGCTGATAGGGTAAGGCAGTGTATACTTATATTATATATATTATTATATTTTTTTATTTTTATTTATTTTTTTCTTTTCAATTTAAATTCAATTTGTTTTGTATAAATTTTCTTTAATAAATATATAAACGTTTTGCAGTTCAAATATCAAACTTAAATTTATAAATTTACATAAAAATAATTCGTAAATCCAAACTATTTTTTCTATGTCATTAGTTCGAAATTCAATCACAATTTCAATATTCAATTTCAACACAAAAGTCAAATTCAAATTTTATTCAACTTTAAATAAATTAAATTCTAAAATTTAATCGCCAATTCATACTGAAAATTTGAAATTCATGTCAATCATCATTCGAATATTTAAAATTAGTTAAATATTTTCATTTTTAAATTGTTCAAAATTCAGGGTTGTTATAGAGATTTTGGGAATAAAGCTTTTTATTTAATTAAGATATAAATAATAAGAAAGTGATTAATAAAGATAAATGGTTTATTTTAAAGTTTTAAAGTTAATTATGGTCTTTGGTGATTAAAGATTAATTAAATTAATGAAGTAAAGAGAAACTAATTAATTATTAATTAAGGGTTATTAATTTATTAATTAGAGATTAAATAATTGTTTTATAGGGTAATTAAGGAATGAATTACCCAATTGTATTTAATGAGACGAATGTGATTAATTAATTTGTTGATTAATGAAAGATGGTCGCTTGGTAATTGATTAAGTAAAATTACTTAATGAGATTTATAAGTGTAATTATTTAGTGAAGAAATTGAGGGATAAATTAATGGATGTAAATAATATAAAGAAAATTTCTTAATTAAAGTAATTAAGGGCTAATTACTTAGGAGAAATAATTAAGGATTAATTACTTGGTGTAATTAATTAACGGATTGATAAAATTAATTAAGGAGTTGATTAATTAAGATAAGAAATTACAGAATGGTTAATTACTGTTTATGATTGATTAAGGCCGATTAATGGAAGTAATTAATTAAGGATCATTAATTAATGTAATCAATTAATACAATTAATGAAAGTAATTTGTAACAACCCTGAATTTTGAACGATTTAAAAATGAAAATATTTAATTAATTTTAAATATTTTAATGATGGTCTAGTTTGAATTCCCAATATAACTATGAAATTGGCGATTAAATTTTAGAATTTAATTTATTTAAAGTTGAATAAAATTTGAATTTGACTTTGGAGTTTGAAATTGAATATTGAATTTGTATTTAAAATTCGAACTAATGACTTAGAAAAATAATTTGGATTTATGGATTTTTATTTATTTAAATTAATAAAGGATGGTTAGTTTAAATAACAATTTTCTTTTCTTTAAAATAAAAAGGAATAAAATTTTAATCAATATAAAACAAATAGAGAAATGCACGTAGTTAAAAATTCAAACAACAAAATTTACAAAACAAAGTAAAGAAAGTAATTATACAAAACAAATTGAATTTAAATTGAAAGAAAATAAAAATAAAAATATAATATATATAAATAAATAAGAGTACCATTGCTTTACCTTTATTAGCTGTAAACACGCCCAAATTCGTGCCTTGATCCATGCCTTCCATCACGCCAAAAACACGTCTCTCCCCTACTCTTTTATACCCGACCCCCTTACTCTTCTCATTCGAAACCCTAAACAAATCGATCAGAAAAATTAATGGCGGTCTCTCTCTGATTTTCATTCGTCCTCGTTGCTCGCTTCGTTCCAAAATTTGGGCTCGTGAAAACTGTCGACGCCATCTCCTCCCATAGTTCGGTCGAGGCCTTGCTGGGGGCGATCGATGCTTCCTATCTCTGATTCGAATACTTCGAATTTTGGTCGAGCTCGAGAGGACTTCGGCTGCTTCAAACTGAGGTGAGTAATTTCAATTACTCACATCTTCTTCATACGTGAGTTCGTAGGGTTTAAATTCTTTGATTTTCGTTCGATATTGTTTCGTTGATTGGTGATTTTTTCTAATTTTGTCAGTTTCGTGTAATCTGACATTTGATACTTGCGATTTTGACTGGTCCATGTATATAGTTTTGATGATTTTTGAAATGTTCGAACTCCATGATTCTTCTGTTTCATTTTGTTGCTGTTTAAACATGACTTCAGTCACTTGATTTTTTTTTCTTTTTTCTTTCGGCAGTAAAAATGGTGGTTCTATGTTCTTGATTTCTTTGACTCGAACTTGACTTTGTTGGATGATTTCCAGCATATGAATATCACTTTTTCTTTTACTCCTATTTTAACTTAGGATTTCCCAGTTTGGTTATTTGTTCAATGATTCATTTTGATTGGAAATTGCTTACTATTTTTTTTCGCAAGTAGTGTAACAGTTTTAAAGTTTAAAACAAGCAAAGTAAAAATATATGAATAAATATATATCAGGTTTTGAAAAATAAAAAAATAAAAAAAAAACTGAAATTCATTGGATATTTAATAATAAAGTTTTGAACACACTTGGTATGAGTATATACTTAGTTTACAAGTCTTGTTGCCTGAAAACAATAGGCCTATCTGGATTATTTATGAAATCATAGTTTACAATTTTGGAACCTGATGGGTTAAAGTTTCTTGTATTTGAAATCTAAAGAGTATTAATTCCAGAAGTATTGGTTTTTGATGATTTCCAGCTTGAATTAGACCTGCTTATGCAAGCTGCATATATATATATATATATATATATATTTTTGATCTGACTTCAGGTGGTTTCACTTTTACATTTGGGGTGTTGTTCTTTTGGCACTGCTTACTACTAGTTTTCACGTAGCTTGACTATACGTATGTGTAGCAGTGTTGCATTCCTGGTTTTGATTTTTCTTGCATTTTGGGTTTGAACCACGACTTGATGGAGTGGTTGCCATTACTGTTGGCCTCGACTTCGTCTTGTCTGCACTTAGATGATCAGGTTGCATACCTGAAGTGTTTGCTCACTCGAGTCTTTGTGTAGCATTTGTGTAGCATTTGTGTAGTAGCTGCTGTCCATTTTGATCTTTTCTAGCTATACCTGTATATTTGAACTTGAATCCTTATTGCCGCGTCAATTTGTTTTAAATAGTGGCCTTGATTTGTCACCTGTTTGTTCAGGTCTGCATATATAGGCATACATACATTTATATGTGTGTATGCATATATTATTGGATTTGTACAGTCTTGAGTCTTGTTTACTTGATGGCATTTGATACTGGTTTGCTACTGTAGCCTGATTTTCACATGTTCACTGCCTATACCGTGTTAATGATGTTTGCAACACTACCCTGTGCATATTGCAGTGATATTTCTTTCATTCTGGGGTATGTATGCATTCCTGTCATTTTCAGTTATTTCCATGTAGTTGCCGTGTCGTTGCAGTGCATTGTGCATATCACGGCACTGACACATTCCACTGCTGCATTTATTTGCACATCACCTGGGTGCCTCTTTTAGTGTCTGTTCTTCAAGACATGTTGTCTTGTACATGTGTGACATTGTGGTGGCTGCGGTTTTTTAGTTGCAGTTGCCCTTGTTGTTTCGCATTACATTGATCCAGATGGATTGTTTTCTGACTACACTTGAGTTGAATCCAGCAAATAGCTCGGATTTGACCTTGTGCTCGTTTGTGCCTTTTTCTGTGCATTTCCTGATTTTGCTTATTTCGCGTTGCAGTGGCGAGGCCGTGTGTTAACCCCGTTCCAGCCTACGAGTTAGAGGAGTCAACGACTAAGGCCTGGGACGAGCCACGACTTAAGGTGTTTAACGACTCAGGAAGCCTCACGACTCATTGAGTCACCGACTCAAGGAGTTAATGACCTAAAGCTCAAAGCGACTTAAAGGGTTACGACTCAAGGGGTTAACGGTTCACAAGGCTGGACCGACTCAATGCATTACCGACTCATCAAAGGCTTTGCCCCAGCGACTCAACAGGTCCACGACTCATCATAAGAAACGACTCAAGAGAATTGACGACCTAAGAAATAACTTGATGACTCATAACTCAGGATGACTCGTCCGCGACTTAAAGCCACTGAGTCGTACTCCGTTGCTACAATGCATGACCCAGTGAGAATTGACTCGCCAACGACTCAGGACTTGACTTAGAATCCAGCAAGAGAATGAGCTAGTGAGAAGACCAAATGTTTAATCAGATAAGCCGGCCACGACTCAACTTGACTCGGCCACGGTTTAGCCTGAGTCGGTCACGACTCAGGACTTGGGCAAAAAACTTCTATCCAGATTTGCCTATAAATACATGGCCACCCCCAACATTCAAGGGACTTTTGGCTCATTCATTTCAAGCGCCGTTACTCTGCTGCATTCTGAACTACTTCAACACCTTCAAGGAACTTCACGAAGAAATCAAACATGTCAAACATGTGTTCAAAGATTTGGATCGACGTTGAAGTTTAGGCTACTTGTTCTAAGTCACTTGAAACTCAAAGTGTGTTGTGATCAAAGTGTAACTGCATTGACTTGTAATCAAATCATCAATAAAGATATTCAAAGTGGACGTAGGCTATCTCTTAAGCCGAACCACTATAAAATTGTTGTTGTTTACTGTTTTTTCACTACTATCTGCTTATAATCTGTTCCCGAGCTATCGGGTGGTGCTTTCACGATCTCACTTCATACACCGGGGTGTTAGCGTTCAAATTTTAGCGTTAACATTTTTGGTGCTTTCACTAAGAACTGAAATCAGGAGAGTTATCATCATTGCTTCACAGAGGTTTGTAGAGAGAATTTCCTTGAAAACCAGAAGTCTATCCGAGATTATGGCTCCTGGAAGGAAAAGTAGATCTGTCAGATCTGGGAATATTCAAGAGGGAACCTCCGCTTCCCCTATATCAAATCAAGCCACTCCAGCTGTCGGAGTTACAAAGGCAGAGCTGGATGCTGCAATCTTAGGGCTGAACCAACAGATAAATGCCCAAAATGCACAATTTGAGGCTTAGAATGCCCAGAGTGCCCTAATTCTGAATAGGTTGAACGATTTGCTTGGGGCAAACCGTCAACCGGCAGATAATGAAAGGAATTTTGCTGGCAACATTCGTGATGCTGAAGAAAGAAATGCTCCTGAAAGGGCTGCTAGCCCCTTTCAACAAACACTTCCAGAGGTTGGTGGATCTAGAACTCGACATGATGAGGAGTATATTTCTAGAATGGTCCGACAAATTATGAAAGAGAGTATGCAGAGGGTTGATGACGAGAAAGAATGGGGTTTCGCCCCAAGTAAAACTCCGTTTACTGAGAAAATCTTAAAGGCTGAATTCCCAAGGAAGTTTGTCCCTCCAACCATTCCAGCTTACAGGGGGACAAGTGATCCGAACGAATTCTTATACAAGTATGATTGGCACATGACAGGTGCCAGAGCCTCCGATGAAATAAAGTGCCGATATTTTCCTGTGTATCTCGAAGGTGTAGCTCTGCTTTGGTTCACGAAACTCCCAGTCCGATCTATCGATCAGTTTTCTGACTTAACCCAGAAGTTCAAGGAGCAGTTCAGACTATACGCCTCAAAAGCCAAGGATATCATGTCACTATCAAGTTTGGAGCAGAATCCAGGAGAGACTATCAGATCTTTCTTAAACCGCTTTAATATAGTGCTAGCTGAGGTGGACAATGCAGAACCGCGAATGATATTGACTTATCTGATGAAGGGTATTGACAAGTCGAGCGAATTTGGGAAATGGCTAAACATGAAGGAACCAAATTCCCTTGAGAAGTTCTATAAAAAAGCAGATGAATTCATACGCTTAGAAAGCCGTCCCATACCGGTAAAGGCAGTGTTGGAAAAAGCCGAAGATAACACTGTTGTTCCACGCAAGAATGAATCTGTAGGGCAAAAAAGGGAAAATAACGATGGGAAGAAGCAGAGTAATCTGAAGAAACCCCGATCCTTCAAGCCATCAGAATATACTCCTTTATCAGATACGCCGGAGCGTATCTACCTTGCCACTAAAGATTCTGTTGACTTTCCTAAACCTCCTCCTCTAAGGACCGGGAAAAAGGCTATACAGAGTGGGAAGTTCTGCCGCTTCCATAATCAACCCGGTCACGAGACCGACGAATGCCGCCAGCTGAAAAATCTGATTGAAGAGTTGCTAAGGGAAAACAAACTGCAGCAATTTGTGAAAAAGAATAGCAACAATCCTGCTTCATCTGCTCAGGGGCAACAGGCTCCTACTCATCAGCATAGGACGAGTGAGAAGGCTGCAGGGCATGAATCTGGAAGGCCCATTATCAATGTCATTACAGGAGGACCTCACCCAGCAGGCAGAAGCTGGGGTGAGATGGAAAGGTATACCCGAGCTTTAAAGTATGTACCGACCGAGGAAGATGTATTCGTTTTGGAAGGTGCTACGCCCTTGAAGCAACAAAGAACTTTTGATGATGATATTGTGTTCAAAGCTAGGGATTCCGCAGGTATTGAAGCTCCTACCTTGGATCCTCTAGTCATCTCGGCTGGTACCGGGCCAGCTATTGTCAGAAGAGTTCTCATTGATTGTGGCGCATCCTGCAATATCCTCTTCAAGAAAACATTCGACCAAATGAAGATCCCTATGGCTGATGTGCAAGCCTCATCGCAGAAAATTGCTGGTTTCACTGGGGAGCCAAAGCAGCCGGTAGGGACCATTGATTTGTTTGTGGAACTTGGAGAAGGAGAGAGAAAAGTGGTCCGCAAGCAAACTTTTGTGATTGTCGACGAATTTTCTTCTTACAATGCTTTCCTTGGTCGTCCAACTCGGGCAGCGTTCAAAGCTGTTCTTGCCCCGTGGTGCCTCACTATTAAATTCCCTACAGACAATGGAGTAGGAGTTATAAAAGGGGATCAAAATGCTGGGCGAGAGTGTTATCTGACAGAGCTACGAGAAACCAGAAAAAGAGAAATGGGAAAGAATGCGGCAGCCCCAGTCCGCATCAAAGAACCAGCCTTGTAGCAATTATAGGGCGGACCCCGCACTGGCGAGCACAGCGGAGCAAGGAAAGAGATGGACCCTAGAAAAGTCAGTGCATGGGAAAATAGAGTGGTACCAGTGGAAACGACAATACCAATACCTGTTGACCCAAAGGACCCAAACAAGGTGTTGAATGTGGGTTCACAACTTAATTTGTCAATTCAGAATATCTTAATATCTTTTTTAAAGGCAAATCTGGATGTTTTTGCTTGGACTCATGCCGATATGTGCGGAATATCCCCAGAAGTTGCAGTGCATGCTCTAAATATTGATCCAAAATTTACACCTGTGAAACAGAAGAGGAGAACTCAAGGTCCAGAAAGGTCGGCGGCATTAAAAGAAGAAGTTGATCGGCTCATGGAGAATAATTTTACCAAAGAATCTACCTATCCGAATTGGGTTTCAAATCCAGTGCTGGTTAAGAAAGCCAACGGAAAATGGAGAGTATGCACCGATTTTTCAGATCTAAACAAGGCCTGCCCCAAAGACTGCTTCCCATTACCCAGAATCGATCAACTGGTAGACGGAACAGCTGGACACGAATTGTTATCTTTTATGGATGCTTACTCCGGATATAACCAGATTATGATGCATGAGCCAGATCAGGAGGACACGAGCTTTATCACCGACATTGGTCTTTACTGCTACAGAGTTATGCCCTTCGGGCTAAAGAATGCAGGGGCAACATACCAAAGACTTGATAATGCTATGTTCAAACAGCAATTAGGGAAGACTATGGAAGTCTACGTCGATGACATGTTAGTAAAGTCTAAGAAAGCAGTGGATCACATAGAACACTTAGCGGACATGTTCGCAGTCCTCCGAAAATACGGAATGAAGCTCAATCCTTTGAAATGTTCATTTGGAGTGGAATCCGGCAAGTTTTTAGGTTTCATCGTGAGCGCTAGGGGCATTGAGGCCAGTCCAGCTCAAATTACTGCACTGAAAGAAGTCAAAGCCCCTAGAACAAAGAAGGAATTGCAAAGTCTCAATGGAAAAGTCGCCGCCTTGAGTCGGTTCATTTCCAAAGCCACAGATAAATGCATCCCATTCTTTGACGCCCTAAAGAAAGGAAAGAAAAACTTCGATTGGACTCCCGAATGCCAAAAAGCCTTTGATGAATTGATTCGCCATATGGAAACGCCTCCAATACTTTCTAGGCCTGGCGATGGCGAGGATCTTCTTATATACTTGGCAGTATCATCTCATGCTTTAAGTGCAGCGCTGATACGAGAAGACAAAAGGATTCAACATCCAGTTTACTATATCAGCAAAAGACTCACTGGGGCAGAGATGAATTACTCTAAGTTGGAAAAACTCGCCTATTGCCTACTAATTGCATCTAGAAAGTTGAGGCAATAGTTTCAAGCTCATCCTATCAGAGTCCTCACTGATCAACCTTTAAAGCAAGTCCTGTTTCGCCCTGAGACTTCGGGTCGTCTTCTAAAGTGGAATATTGAACTCAGTCAGTATGACATTACTTATCACATCCGAAAAGCAATCAATGGACAAGCTTTAGCGGATTTCATCGCAGAATTCACAGACAAAGGTAACAGTGAGGAGAAAACGGTCGACGATTCCCCAATCCAATGGAAGTTATATGTCGATGGTGCGAGAAACGACTACTGTTCTGGAGCCGGAGTTGTACTTGAGACCCCTGAAGGCCGATCATTATGCTATGCACTAAGATTGGAATTTCCTTCAACAAACAATGAAGCAGAATACGAAGCCCTTATCGCTGGCTTAAGGATTGGTAAAGAATTAAACATTCGAGCGTTGCAGATATTCAGTGATTCTCAGCTTATTGTATGCCAAGTCAAAAAGGAATTCCAAGCAAAAGGGGGGAATCTGCCCGCCTACTTGTCAAAGGCTTGAGAACTCCTGGGTGATTTCGATCATTACATGATAAGTCACATTCCTCGAGAAGAAAACGTGAAAGCAAATTCTCTCGCAAAGTATTCTAGCACCAGCGAAGCTCAATTTCTGGGGTTAACTCCGGTGGAGGTCCTGTCGACTCCTAGCATTGATGAGATGGACATTGATTGGATCATGAGCATGTCTCAAGAGCAAGAATCATGGATGACTCCGATAACAGAATATCTGCTCAATGGATCCTTACCAGGGAACTCAAAAGAAGGACAAAAGCTACTAAGAAAAGCCTCTCGATACATAATCCAGGATGGCCGATTATACAGACGAGGATTCTCAATGCCATTACTTCGATGTGTATCCAGGGAAGAGTCCAAAGCAATCCTAACGGAGGTACACGGAGGAGAATGTGGTGATCACTCAGGAGGCCAAACATTAGCAAAGAAAATTCTCCGATACGGATATTTTTGGCCAGAAATTAATCGAGATGCAGCAGAGTATTCCCGAAAATGTGACAGATGCCAAAGATTCGCCAAAATTCCTAGAGCTCCTTCCACTGAACTCACACAGATGGTCAGTCCATGGCCATTTGCAATATGGGGGATAGACCTTGTAGGACCGTTACCAACTGCCAAATCTGGAATTAAATATGCCATTGTTGCTGTAGATTATTTTACTAAGTGGGCAGAAGCTGAACCACTGGCTACTATCACCTCAAAGAAGATGATAAGTTTTGTAACTAAAAACATCATTTGCAGATACGGTGTGCATCAAAAAATAATTACAGACAATGGTACTCAGTTTGAAAGTGAAGAATTCCAAGATTTTTGCAAGCGATTCAAAATCCGGAAGAGCTTCTCAGCAGTGGCTCATCCGCAGGCAAACGGGCAAGTGGAAGCCGTGAATAAAATTATTAAGTCAACCATCAAAAAGCAACTTGAAAGAGCAAAAGGTGGTTGGGTCGATAAGCTACCACTGGCACTATGGGCATACAGAACCACTCACAAAACTGCGACTGGGCACACCCCGTTTTCATTAGCATACGGGTCGGAGGCAATGATTCCGGTAGAAATAGAGGTCCCTTCACATAGAAGAATCCATTTCAATCAAGCAGAAAACGAAAAGCTACAGCTTGAAGCGCTAGATCTCCTTGATGAAAAAAGAGATGAGGCTAATCTTAGAATTGCAGCTCATCAGCAGAGGATAGCCAGACATTTCAATTCCAAAGTTCGCCAACGCAACTTTAAGATTGGAGACCTCGTCCTGAAAAGAATTATGACAGCAACAGGTGTGTTTGGGCCAAATTGGGAAGGACCATATGTCATAGGTCAGAAGCTTCTTGACGGCACATTCAAACTCACTACTGTCGAAGGAGATCAAATTCCAAGGGCATGGAACAGCAATCATTTGCGTCCATACTTTACTTGAAAATTTTGTCGAAATATTGTAAAAAGAATTATGAATGTATGATTCTTGTAATTGAAGGCAATTGTAAAACTGATGCAAGTAAATAATAAAAAATATAAAGTGGATGTAGGCCCAATTTCCTGGCTGAACCACTATAAATCTTGTGTTCCTTATTATTATTACATGTTTGCTTTATTTTCGATATAAAAAGTACATAGAATGTATTGCTGAAATGTCGATTTAAATTTTTGCAGACAATGGAAGTGAAACTTGCACATAATAGGACCCAGCGATTCTCGCCAAACTTCAAGTCACAAAAGCTCCAAATTCAAATCCTAGATAGGAAGTACTTCAATTGAACGGCCTATGATTTCGACAGAAATGGGCCTTTGCTAATAAATTGAGATCGTTTGAACAAAGAAACATCCAATTAAGAAGCTGATGCTCGTTCTCATGAACTTGCCTGACAATGAAGTACATTTCCTTGGATTAAACAAGTCACTTGTAAAAAAAAAAAGAGGATCACTGAAAAAGTATAAGCAAGTGGACAAGGGAACAACCAAAGCCATCATCGGCAGCACAAATCCTCTTCGGAGGCACAACTCATCGGAGGATAAAGACCTCTAATGGGTCATACGCCACAAAAAAGAAAGTTCTCTACTCAACAAAAAAGATTGGAGGAGTCATGACCCTCCAACCATGAGAGAGTAACTTCCAGGCGATGAAAACCCTCTCTGAGGCACATTTCACCAGGAGTTGAAGTGTAACAACCGCTCTTCGGAATTTCACTTCACCAGAGTTGAAATGTAAACAAAATAAAAGCCCTCTTCGGAGGCCCATTTCACCAGGAGTTGAAGTGTTACGACCGCTCTTCGGAATTTCACTTCACCAGAGTTGAAATGCAAACAAAATAAAGACCCCTTCGGAGGCACATTTCACCAAGAGTTGAAGTGTAACAGCCGCTCTTCGGAATTTCACTTCACCAAAGTTGAAATGCAAAACAAAATAAAGACCTTTCTGGAAGCCCACGTTTCACCGAGATTGAAATAAAACTTCCAAGTGTTGAAACGTGAAAAGGCTTTCTTCAAAGGCACAACTCTTTGGAGGTACACGTTTCGCCAAGATTGAAATAAAACTTCCAAGTGTTGAAACGTGAAAAATCCCTCCTTAGAGGTACAACCCCCTCCCGGGGACACAATCAAAAAGAAAGACTTCTTCGGAAGCCCACGTTTCACCGAGATTGAAATAAAACTTCCAAGCGTTGAAACGTGAAAAGGCTTTCTTCGAAGGCGCAATTCCTTGGAGGTACACGTTTCACCAAGATTGAAATAAAACTTCCAAGTGTTGATGTGAAAAATCCCTCCTCAGAAGTACAAATTTCTACTTCAAAAAAAAAAAATATATATATATCCTCATCAAGGGCATACTTTAACTTTCAAAGGAAGAGTGATTTACCTATTCTAGAAAATAACCTTCCTCAAAAAAAAAAAGAGGAAGAAAGTTAAAGTACCCTTCAGAGGCCCGCTTTACCACATAGAATAATTCACTTGGCAAAATGCGTACATAAGTAAAAAAAAAGAAGTGATTTCTTCGAAGGATAAAGCGTAAAAATTTATGTGAAGGAAGTGGTACTCTACGAAAAATTTCTTCAAGAATGAAGTAATTACTCTTCAGAAAATAAGAGTGCAAGTCCCCTCAAAGTATAAAATATTGCAGCAAGCTTATGGTATGGGGGCAACATGGTATAGTTACATACAAAATGGTATAGCTATATCGGTAAAATACGCTCAAGCAACATACCACAAGTTCACCGCAATATCATATAAATAAACTTGTGCAAAAATGAATAATAAATGCATTCTCAAATTCAAACAAGAGTCTGTACAAATAAAGGATCATTTTATTCAATTGCAGACACAGGTTTCAAAATAAAAAAGCAGGGGCCGGTGCCTGCACAACATCCGACCATTACACAAAAAAGGAATCAAAAAGCCCGAAGTCCGACTCTTCACTTCTTCTTACCACCTTTGAACCCTTTGCCCGGCCGAATGATTAGCTTTTCAGGTCTATCTACAGGCATAAAGGAAGAAGGAGAAGGAGGTGCAACCGGTGCAATTTCCGGTTCTTCTTCAGTAGCAAGGATTTTCTTCCCCCTCCTCTTCGATGTTCCGTGCTTCTTTCTTCTCTTCGAAGAAGACTCACTTCCTGGAGTGACAAGAGCGGATAAAACTACGTCATCAGAAGGAGTCCGCTCCGGAGAGATCTCTCCTCCTTCAAGTCCCTCGTCTTTCTGCTCTTGCGAAGCGATAGGGTCATCCAAGCCATGAAGAGCCTCAATTTGCTCCTTTTGCGACCCGAGTTGTGAAGCAGAAGGAGGAGTCACCTGAAGAGACGGAGGAGGGATAACCGGAGGAGGTGAAATCTGCACAGCACTCGGTGTTTCAACTGCAGAAGAAGAGAAATTAAAAATATTAGTATCTCCCCAAAAGAAGGGAGATATGGGTTCGTCGAGATTCAAGAAGTAATCGAGAAGCTCATCAAACTTTTGAGGAGCAAGCAGGCAATCCACCTGAATCGGACCAATGTCAAAATTACCTGAAGATGTTTGCTTCGTTAGTTCAATCTCATAATTTTGAGCCCCGATATCTTCCAAAGCCTCATCATCAGTAGGGGTAATTACCCCGGTTCTTGTAGGAGGCAGCGAATGAGCACTGGAACCTGTAATGTCAACTTCGGAAGAAACTAAAGGACGTTCAGAAGTGGTAGGTGGTGCTTCTTTTTCAGAACGTTCCTCTTCCGCCATTCCGGCCCGTACTCTGGCGAGTTGCTCTTTTCCCTGGGCAAGAGCGGCGCGGGCATCATCATCGAGATAATGCTCTTCAAGAGCTGTCTCAGCGTAGCCAGCACCTTTACCACCTAGCATATCGAGTGCTGCCTCCCAAACTTCAGCTAGTGTAATTTCGTACTTAGGGCCTAGGAAGGCAAGGCTGCCACGCCCCAAAATGCTGTGCAGATAAAAATCAAATAATGTGGAGCTAATGTCAGCTTTGGTTGCTTGATGGGCCTCTTAGGCCGCAAGTTTACCAGCAACAGCTCGTCACGCTCCTTTTCGGCCATAGCAAGTTGAGTTTTTAACATCTCTATCTCCAAGCTTTGAGAGCCGGTCTGTTCTCGCAGCTGTAAAGTTTCAGCGCGATATTCTTCTATGACCTTCTCCTGGTGTGTAAGCTTATCTTCGACCGCCCTTTGACTAGCATGCGCATCTCGTACTTGTTGCTGAAGCATGCTCTCCTTTTGAGAATGGAAAGTAGATGAAGTAGCTAACTCTTCCTTAAGCTTTTCTACTTCCGCTTCCAGCTTTTCATTATAGGAAGCAATACTTCTCATTTCGGCGTCATGCTGTTCGAGAGTCTTTTGCCACTCAGCCTTATCGTTCTCCATTGTGAGCATAGCCTCGAGATTGGCTCGGTTAACCCTCTGAAGCTCGTCGACAAGTTTTTGCCAGTTCGACATTCTTTCAATATCGGTCCTGACAGCGTCAAGATTTCGTAGCATAGCCGATTTGTCAAGAGGAACCAAGTCGAGATCAAATCGAACCCCTCTCAGGCACCACTGAGGGAATCGACTTTGAAAAGTGGGAGGACCTTGCCCAACTTGGTATGCGGGCCGGTTGATGATTGTTTGAATGTCGGAACGAATCGGGGCAGGAGATTGAGCAGGAACATTTTGAGAAACTGTCGGCGTTGTTTCTTCAGTAAGTTTAGCCCGCTTGCTAGAAGAATCGTCCATGTGACCTTTACCTCTCTCATCGTGAGTCTTTCTTTTTTGGGTATCATCATCTCTGTGGGGGGGGGGGGGGGGGGTCATGACTTTCTTGTTCTCTTCGGTGACGTTCTTCATATGCTCGTCTCTCGTCTGCTTTCCTGATGGCCCTCTCTTCATCCGATTCTCTGTAAGAGGGGAGGTGACGCCTATAATCATATTGACTCCGCCTCCCGTAGCGCTGGAAATCGTCATAATATGAACTATTGCGCCCCATTGGAGAATCTGGAATAAAAATAATAAGCTTTAGAAATCTTTAAAGTATAAGAAGATGAATACGTAGAAGTGCTGAAAAATCCTAAGTGTTGTGTAACGTGTAAACTACACGCATCAAGTTACAGACCACTCTGTGGAGTAGAGGTATTGATAACTTGAGTGGAAGGAGTTGACATTTGTTGTAGAGAGGATGTTGCCTCAATTACAGAAGAGATAGTTTTGGAAACATCATCTTTGAAAAGTTCTTGAGAAGTCACAATTAAATCGCTCAACCCCTCGAAAACATCATCGCCATCATGTTTTTTGGGATTGGCTTTCTCAACTCCTTCGTCAGCAAATCTTCCGGAAGATCGTGGAGTTTCTTCCTCTTCGATAACTGGGGCAAGTGCGGATTTGTCGGACGGCCCCGCAACGTCCTTCGGAATTGAACACTTCACTAGTGGAGTTTCTATAGAGGTTCCTCCCTGCGTGTGCTCTTTAGTAGAGACCGGGGCATCAGGAGTTTCCGTCGGAGAATCAGGAATTTCAGTTGGGACTTCACGAAGCTGAGTGAAGCGAGAGGAATGAAGAAGCCCATATTGATGTAAAAATCCATCATTTAACAAGAACTTTATACTCCTCTCTTCTGCCGCCACGGCGTTCAATCTCTCAAAAATTTGTTTATAGCATGGATCTCTAGAGGGAGGAGGAAGTGCTAAAACAGAAAAAAAGAAGCCAAGTTAGCGTTTAGCAACTCAGATTTCGAAAAGCCCAAGAATGGAGAAATAAAAGCAGGAAAATCTTACTTCCTACTCTCCAGATGGCATAAAACCCTGGAGGACAGCGGACAAAGAAGTACTGATTTAGAAATCCATGAACGCTTTCAGGAAGATCGGTGATGAGCTTGCGGTTTCGAGCACTCCTTATAACTACGATAGAGGGATGATCTTTAATTTTTGTGAATGAGCAGAAGTAGCAGATTTCCTCGAAGCTCGGTAATCGGCTCAGAACTCTACTAAATAGCACACATAACCCCATCAGAATGGCATGACCATTGGGGTGCAATTGGAATGGAGAGATAGATAGTCGGAGCAGGAACTGCTGAAGGAAGTCATTGAAAGGTGGTATGGCACCGCTCAAGCACATTTGGCGGTTGACAGCAATAAAGCCAGAAGGGGGCCTATCTGTAGTATCATTTGGCCCCGGCAGTAAGGCATCATCTTCGGCAATGCCAAACTGGATGAGCAATTGGTTAAACACCCGCTGATTCAGAGTTGTGGGAGTTCTCTCCGGAGGGTTGTTCAACAAGTTGGCTACTGGGAAGACATCTTCAGCCTAGCCCATCAGTTCTTCTTGTTGAGATGTCATTCTACACAAGCAACTGGGTGTTCAAATGCGAAGGTGCACGTTTCCTAAAAGTGTGAAGTGTTGTGCAGAACTAATGAAAATAACAAGTAAATATAACTGGAATTAAACTGGTTGACGATTGATCGACTATGGTAATTTCAGAACTTGTTAATTTAAAGTTCAAGCATAATATTAGTGCAGGCTGGTCAGTTTCAATTGACTGTTTCAGTGTTGCTTTAATATTCTACTTGAAATCGATAGCACTTCGTTCACACGATTTGTTTAAGTTAATTATCTGTTATTAACTAATCTGTCATTTGATATGGGCAGTCGATGACAGTATATTCGTCCCAGTTTTCTGTGAATGTTGTATTGAACAGATATTTAGCCTGCAAGTCAAAATAACCTGTGAATGAATGCAATAAAATTCAACATTTCAAAGTTAATGCAATGGTCCAAAGTTCGAGCAGAATTCACGCAAGTCCTAACTCGTCAACGGCTCAAAAATTTTGAGTCGGAAGTGCCCTAAGTCGTAAGTCGTATAAAAAGGGAGAAGCTCTGGTTCAACTCAAGGCTTAGGCCGTAAGTCGTAAGTCGTGAGTCGTGAGTCGTGAGCCGTGAGTCGTAAGTCGTATCTCGGCCACGACTCAAGGCTTAGGCCGTGGAGCATGTTGGGTCGGATCATGGCTGTTGGATCATACAAAAATGACCGAGTCGTACCTAAAGCAGTATTTGAATCAATCTGACCAACTAATCACCTAACTCCTAACCAGGTTGCCTTCTAACCCATAAACCATTTCACTCCTAACCCGTTAATCTTCCAACTTTTAACCCATTAACCCAATAAAACTCTCAATAAACAACCCCGGTCTTATCACGCCGCTAAATCACCTCAAGACGAAAATCATCAGATCAAACAACCCTACATCCATTGATGGTTAGAATGACCGAACTCGCAAGACTCGAGGGAGTAAAATGAAGGTAGGGACAGAGCGCATAGGTTAACGATGATCGATGATCGGAAGGGAAGCAAGATTGCTTACGTAATGTGGTGTCAAAGATGATCAGAGGAGAGTCGAGTTGGAATCGCCTGTGAGAACTTAGAGGTGCGTTAATGGCGGATGCGGTTTAGAAGATCGCTGATAAGAAGTGGGAGATAGGAGGAACGAGTCAAGCGTTTTATATCTGGAAGAGCTGAAACTCGAATCGGCACGCCCGGGTTATGATAAGTCGAAGCACACGACTTACGACCTAAGCGTGTGCTTCGAGGGGCAAATGTTAACCCCGTTCCAGCCTACGAGTTAGAGGAGTCAACGACTTAAGGCCTGGGACGAGCCACGACTTAAGGTGTTTAATGACTCAGGAAGCCTCACGACTCATCGAGTCACCGACTCAAGGAGTTAATGACCTAAAGCTCAAAGCGACTTAAAGGGTTACGACTCAAGGGGTTAACGGTTCACAAGGCAGGACCGACTCAATGCATTACCGACTCATCAAAGGCTTTGCCCCAGCGACTCAACAGGTCCACGACTCATCATAAGAAACGACTCAAGAGAATTGACGACCTAAGAAATAACTTGATGACTCATAACTCAGGATGACTCGTCCGCGACTTAAAGCCACTGAGTCGTACTCCGTTGCTACAATGCATGACCCAGTGAGAATTGACTCGCCAATGACTCAGGACTTGACTTAGAATCCAGCAAGAGAATGAGCTAGTGAGAAGACCAAATGTTTAATCAGATAAGCCGGCCACGACTCAACTTGACTCGGCCACGGCTTAGCCTGAGTCGGTCACGACTCAGGACTTGGGCAAAAAACTTCTATCCAGATTTGCCTATAAATACATGGCCACCCCCAATATTCAAGGGACTTTTGGCTCATTCATTTCAAGCGCCGTTACTCTGCTGCATTCTGAACTACTTCAACACCTTCAAGGAACTTCACGAAGAAATCAAACATGTCAAACATGTGTTCAAAGATTTGGATCGACGTTGAAGTTTAGGCTACTTGTTCTAAGTCACTTGAAACTCAAAGTGTGTTGTAATCAAAGTGTAACTGCATTGACTTGTAATCAAATCATCAATAAAGATATTCAAAGTGGACGTAGGCTATCTCTTAAGCCGAACCACTATAAAATTGCTGTTGTTTACTGTTTTTTCACTACTATCTGCTTATAATCTGTTCCCGAGCTATCGGGTGGTGCTTTCACGATCTCACTTCATACACCGGGGTGTTAGCGTTCAAATTTTAGCGTTAACACCGTGCACGCATGTGTGTACTGTAGCCCTACCAAATCTAATGTTTTAATTGATGTTTTCTATTTGATGAAAATTGTTTTATGTCGCCAATTCAATATATTTTGAATCGATTTTGATGATTTTGTTGTTAATTGCCGTTTAGGCAAATTTTGATTGTTTTCTAAATTATCTTCAACAATAATCCCTTCATCTATCTTCATTGATAATCTGAATCTACTGTTTTATGGTTTAGCACTGTTAAGTGTTATATTTACCGTTATCCGATTTCTTGTTAAAGGATCGTATAGGTAAATTTATATTTGATTGTCGTCTAATTGTTGTTTAATTATTATTGCCTCTATGCACTAATAACTGAGTTTGAATTAGACTGACCTATGTATTATCTTCTTTTAAATGTAATACTCGGGTCAGACCGAGTAAT
Organism: Allium cepa; assembly: GCA_030765085.1. Taxonomy (NCBI): domain Eukaryota; kingdom Viridiplantae; phylum Streptophyta; class Magnoliopsida; order Asparagales; family Amaryllidaceae; genus Allium; species Allium cepa. Next base: position 283,260,665 of record CM060935.1, read on the forward strand.
TTTACAGCTTGGAGATTTTCGGGCAGCGAAGTTAGAGAGAGAGGGATAAAGCACACTAGTTCATTGTTACATTTTTGTACTTAAAGAAATATTCCGCTGTATAAATTTAATGCATTGTATAAACTCTGACATATGTACAAAAATTCATTTATGTGAAATATAATTATTCTGTGTTTCTGTGGCTGATTCTGTTTGAACTTTATAAACTGAATAACAATCCGTCATTTTGAACGTTTCTAGTTGGTTTAATTACCGATTAGGGGCGGTCAGAACGGCGGGTCGTTACAAAAGTGGTATCAGAGCTTTGGTTTATACAAAGCTCAGTTTATGATGTTTAATATGAATAGTTACTAGGATCACTTTAAAGAAAAACGTTTTTCAAATTTAAAGAAGTATGAAATTGTTTTCTTATAAAAATAAAAGGTATTTTGAAAATTCAATTTTTTTCGGAAATTTCCCTCTCTAAATTTAAGTTTGCGATAGTTTCTCATTCGAAAACCCATTATCGAATTGTTGAGATTTATGAAAAATAAAATATAAGTGAAGTGAATTAATAAATTGGTTTAAATCCAATATTTTGAATATCTCCAAAGTATTAATTGTGAAATAAAATGATATGTTAATTTAGTATAGCCAAGAGGACCATTAAACTATAACTTGGGAATTTGATTCTGAATTCTTTTGAGAAATTGATTTCAAATGTTTTGAAGAATGATTTAGTAAATAAATGGATTATAAGTACTTAACTTATAAATGGACTTTTGATATATAATTGAGTTATATAAATTGAATTGAATTAATAAAGAAGATTTATAAATCGAAGTTTTATAAATAGAAATGGAATTTGTAAAGATTGTTTATAAATTCGAAACCAATTGAATTTGATAAATGAAACGTAGAAGTTATTAAAGGAGATATATCCGTGATTTTGGACAGCGAATTATCCTTTAAGTTAAATATTGTGATAATGAAAATTGATTGGGAGTTTTATCCACGAGTTTGGACAGTGGATAATCTTTTAAATAAATGTGTAGAAACACTGAATTGAATAAATAAGTATATTCACGATTTTGGACAGTGAATATATTATTGAATAAAATGAATATGTTTTAGGGAAGTGATATTATGAAAATAGTTAATGGTTTTAAAAGATGTTTTAAAATGCATTAACTATCGAATACATAGATTTCAACATTCATTGTTGAAATAGACGTTTTCGAGAGAAATAAAAGGAAATGGTAGACTATAACACTGTTGTTATAGTAAATGGTTTCCGAAAGGAAATGTTGTTTATAGTATTGGAATTTATCTATCTATCTTAAAATTCGAATCCCTATACTAGTGATTTTTGAGTTGTCGTAACAATGTTTTACGTAACATTCGTTTTCACTCAAATAAATGTGTTTAAAAGAATGATTTCCTTAAAGAATGGAATATATACTTAATTTTGATTCAAGTATATTGAATATTTTTCAAGTGTTGAAAATGAATGGATTTGTGAATTACTTATTATTAAATAAGTATGGAAATGTTTTCCAATATGAAATGAAAGGTTTGAAATTTTATCTTTTAAAGATAAATTGAAAAATGAATATTTGAAATTTGTTTCAAATGGTTAAGTGTGGAAAATTATACATGTCTTGTAAAGATATTTTTTGGGAAATTTGAACAATTAGTTCAACTTGAATTTTTTTCACAAAAAGATTGAATCTTGAGTTAAATTGAGTTTAACTTCGACACCAAAAACAATATAAGTTGATCTTTGAATTTTGGATAGTCGATTGGGATTGTATGTCTAACATGGTGAATTGATGACATAGCAATTGATCTCTATAAAATATATATCTGTTGGTGGTGGAGAATTTATTCTTTTAGCTTAACACCCTTCTCTGAGACGTACGAGCTTAGAGGTTATATATCGGTAGACATCAATTATGTGTTAAGAATTGATGATGTAACGTGAAATCCAAATCGAATGTAAAATCGATAATGAATTGGATTATGAATGTGAATTGGGTTTGAGATAACCTTAAATTTTCAAATCGATTTAGAGGAAATTTAAACGAGATGGAAAATTTTGGAATCCTCTATTTGTTATGAATGTGAATTGAGTTTCGTAATTTATATATGTGAATGTAATAATTCGAAAACTATCAGTTTGGAAAATCATTATTATGAAAATCCTGTGTAGGTTTACATAGGTATGATATGTACGAAATGTGAAATGAAGTACTATATGTATATGACATATGTTTTCTAAAACTGAGGATATGGAAATGTACCTTTCATTTATAATTTGTGAAGGTGATTGGAACTCGGAGTGAGTGTCCATTGGAAATCGTAGCTACGTAGAATTTCCATTAGTGGAATGTCCATTGGGACTGGAATCCCCCACGATGGATCATCGTGTTGGGATTATGTGAATTGATGCTGGCGTAATTCGTGGGGCGTGATGCCTACAGTTACAAGCGATTCCACTGGGATAGTGGCGCAACCGCCGCGTAAACTGCGATCTAGAGGCCAAAGCGTAATTTGAGGGGCGAGATGCCTACGGTCACGAGCGATTCTACTGGGATAGTAGCGTAACTGTCGTGTGAACCGCGATCTATGGCAACAACCATGGCGAAATTCAAGAGAGATGTGAAATCTACAGTTACAAGCGATTCTACTGGGATAGTAGCGTAACCGCCGGGTAAAATGTGATCCATTGGGGAACGTGCTTTCCATATCCATTTTTAAAAGAATTTTTAAAATTATTTTCACTGGGAGTTGAAGCAAGTATATTTAGTACTTGGAGATTTTTAGTCCTGCGCCTGGCCAGCGTATGCCTAATGTCTGTAAGAACGACGATGAACTTGTTAAACTTCGAGTTAGCAAGTATTTTCAAACTTTGAATAGCAAATCAATAGTCTAAAATTAGAATTACATAATTCCAACCTAATGAACTAAGGAAGAAGATCTTTTAAAATATCTTGAAAGCACACGGCTTTGGAAAAGATATGATATGCAAATATTTAGCATGAAGAATTTCAAGTTTAAAAATCTGAGTTTTGTAAGTCAAAAATTTTGGTAAAAGACTTTTGCGTCTTGATTGTAAAAATCGATGAACAAAGCTAGGGAGATAAAATAAATGGAATGAATCCTATATTTATTTATTTAACAAGATTTGAACTTGGTAAAAATTGTATAGGGTATAAATATCGATGAGATTTTAACGATCATTTTTTTCCTAACTTATAATTTCGGGACGAAATTCTTTTAAGGGGGGAAGATTGTAACAACCCTGAATTTTGAAAGATTTAAAAATGAAAATATTTAATTAATTTTAAATATTTGAATGATGGTTTAGTTTGAATTCCCAATATAACTATGAAACTGGCAATTAAATTTTAGAATTTAATTTATTTAAAGTTGAATAAAATTTGAATTTGACTTTGGAGTTTGAAATTGAATATTGAATTTGTATTTAAAATTCGAACTAATGACTTAAAAAAATAATTTGGATTTAAGGATTGTTATTTATTTAAATTAATAAAGGATGGTTAGTTTAAATAACAATTTTCTTTTCTTTAAAATAAAAAGGAATAAAATTTTAATCAATATAAAATAAATAGAGAAATACACGTAGTTAAAAATTCAAACAACAAAATTTACAAAACAAAGTAAAGAAAGTAATTATACAAAACAAATTGAATTTAAATTGAAAGAAAATAAAACTAAAAATATGATATATATATATATATATATAAATAAATAATAGTACCATTGCTTTACCTTTATCAGCTGTAAACACGCCCAAATTCGTGCCTTGATCCATGCCTTCCATCACGCCAAAAACACGTCTCTCCCCTACTCTTTTATACCCGACCCCTTTACTCTTCTCATTCGAAACCCTAAACAAATCGATCAGAAAAATTAATGGCAGTCTCTCTCTAATTTTCATTCGTCCTCGTTGCTCGCTTCGTTCCAAAATTTGGGCTCGTGAAAACTGTCGATGCCATCTTCTCCCATAGTTCGGTCGAGGCCTTGCTGGGGGCGATCGATGCTTCCTATCTCTGATTCGACTACTTCGAATTTTGGTCGAGCTCGAGAGGACTTCGGCTGCTTCAAACTGAGGTGAGTAATTTCAATTACTCACATCTTCTTCATACGTGAGTTCGTAGGGTTTAAATTCTTTGATTTTCGTTCGATATTGTTTCGTTGATTGGTGATTTTTTCTAATTTTGTCAGTTTCGTGTAATCTGATATTTGATACTTGCGATTTTGACTGGTCCATGTATATAGTTTTGATGATTTTTGAAATGTTCGAACTCCATGATTCTTCTGTTTCATTTTGTTGCTGTTTAAACATGACTTCAGTCACTTGATTTTTTTTCTTTTTTCTTTCGGCAGTAAAAATGGTGGTTCTATGTTCTTAATTTCTCTGACTCGAACTTGACTTTGTTGGATGATTTCCAGCATATGAATATCACTTTTTCTTTTACTCCTATTTTAACTTAGGATTTCCCAGTTTGGTTATTTGTTCAATGATTCATTTTGATTGGAAATTGCTTACTATTTTTTTTGCAAGTAGTGTAACAGTTTTAAAGTTTAAAACAAGCAAGGTAAAAATATATGAATAAATATATATCAGGTTTTGAAAAAAAAAACTGAAATTCATTGGATATTTAATACTAAAGTTTTGAACACACTTGGTATGAGTATATACTCGGTTTACAAGTCTTGTTGCCTGAAAACAATAGGCCTATCTGGATTATTTATGAAATCATAGTTTACAATTTTGGAACCTGATGGGTTAAAGTTTCTTGTATTTGAAATCTGAAGAGTATTAATTCCAGAAGTATTGGTTTGTGATGATTTCCAGCTTGAATTAGACCTGCTTATGCAAGCTGCATATATATATATATATATATATATATATATATATATATATATATAATATATATATATATATATATATATATATATATATATATTTGACCTGACTTCAGGTGGTTTCACTTGTACATTTGGGGTGTTGTTCTTTTGGCACTGCTTACTACTAGTTCTCACGTAGCTTGACTATACGTATGTGTAGCAGTGTTGCATTCCTGGTTTTGATTTTTCTTGCATTTTGGGTTTGAACCACGACTTGATGGAGCTGTTGCCATTACTGTTGGCCTCGACTTCGTCTTGTCTGCACTTAGATGATCAGGTTGCATACCTGAAGTGTTTGCTCACTCGAGTCTTTGTGTAGCATTTGTGTAGTAGCTGCTATCCATTTTGATCTTTGCTAGCTATACCTGTATATTTGAACTTGAATCCTTATTGCTGCGTCAATTTGTTTTAAATAGTGGCTTTGATTTGTCACCTGTTTATTCAGGTCTGCATATATAGGAATACATACATTTGTATGTGTGTATGCATATATTATTGGATTTGTACTGTCTTGAGTCTTGTTTACTTGATGGCATTTGATACTGGTTTGCTACTGTAGCCTGATTTTCACATGTTCACTGCCTATACCGTGTTCATGATGTTTACAACACTACCCTGTGCATATTGCAGTGATATTTCTTTCATTCTAGGGTATGTATGCATTCCTGTCATTTTCTGTTGTTTCCATGTAGTTGTCGTGTCGTTGCGGTGCATTGTGCATATCACGGCATTGACTCATTCTACTGCTGCATTTATTTGCACATCACCTGGGTGCCTCTTTTAGTGTCTGTTCTTCAAGACATGTTGTCTTGTACATGTGTGACATTGTGGTGGTGCAGCTTTTTAGTTGCAGTTTCCCTTGTTGTTTCGCATTACATTGATCCAGATGGATTGTTTTCTGACTACACTTGAGTTGAATCCAGCAAATAGCTCGGATTTGACCTTGTGCTCGTTTGTGCCTTTTTCTGTGCATTTCCTGATTTTTCTTATTTCGCGCTGCAGTGGCGAGGCCGTGCACGCGTGTGTGTACTGCAGCCCTACCAGATCTAATGTTTTAATTGATGTTTTCTATTTGATGAAAATTGTTTTATGTTGCCAATTCAATATATTTTGAATTGATTTTGATGATTTTGTTGTTAATTGCCGTTTAGGCAAATTTTGATTGTTTTCTAAATAATCTTCAATAATAATCCCTTCATCTATCTTCGTTGATAATCTGAATCTACTATTTTATGGTTTAACACTGTTAAGTGTTATATTTACCGTTATCCGATTTCTTGTTAAAGGATCGGATAGGTAAATTTATATTTGACTGTCGTCTAATTGTTGTTTGATTATTATTGCCTCTATGCACTAATAGCTGAGTTTGAACTAGACTGACCTGTGTATTATCTTCTTTTGAATGTAATGCTCGGGTCAGACCGAATAATTTTACAGCTTGAAGATTTTCGGGCAGCGAAGTTAGAGAGAGAGGGATAAAGCACACTTTAGTTCATTGTTACATTTTTGTACTTAAAGAAATATTCCGCTGTATAAATTTAATGTTGTATAAACTCTGACATATGTACAAAATTTCATTTATGTGAAATATAACTATTCTGTGTTTTTGTGGCTGATTCTGTTTAAACTTTATAAACTGAATAACAATCTGTCATTTTGAACGTTTCTAGTTGGTTTAATTACCGACTAGGGGCGGTCAGAACGGCGGGTTGTTACATAATTAAAGATTAATTACTGTAAATGGTTAAGGGTAATTAATTTTTATAATTAATTAAAGAATAATTACTTTATGCAACTGAAGATAATTAATCAAGGATTATTAATTAAAATGGATAATTAGAGGATGATTAATTAATTTGTTTGTAACTAGTTGATGATGGAAGTGATCAGGCTTTACTTATGGGTGATTAAAGGGTATTGGATGCTTTGAATGAGTGATATCTCTGATATGAAATGTTGTGTATTTCATTTTGATAACTTGTGTTAGGATGTCATGAGACTCGAAGAGACCGTGGTTGGGTATTAGAAAATACCCGAAACACACTTTGATTGTTTATAGATTGAAATGTGGAATCTATAGGCTGGAATGAAATGATTTAAGGGAACTGGACAATAAAACCTAAGTTTTTGTACTTAGAAAATTTATGGTGAAATAAGTGATGTCTATAACAAACTGTGGGTTTGTAAATTGATATGAGTTACCCCGGGTTTTATATTATTGTTAATCTGAGACATGATAATTGTATATATATTCAGTGACTGTATATATGTGAAACTCTGATGTATATTAAATGTAATCGATAGATATAGTATTCTTTTGTAAACTGTTATTATTTATTATTATATATTATCCGCTGCAAATGTGAGATGTTTGGTGTTATGTTCTTCTTATTCTATCTCTTTTTTCTTTTTCATAACTATCTGTAATTTTCGGGTTGAAAAATCCCGGGTCGTTACATTTGGTATCAGAGCTGAAGGTTAAGCGAAAACTTTGGCTCTGGTGGGTGTACTCATTAAGGATAGGGTCAATAGTACCCTAGAATGAGTTGAGTGTGTATATATATATGAGAGAGCGCACTTGTTATTTTCTAATATAAGGATTTTAAATGATTTTATATAAGATTATATTTTGATATATAAAGCAATATTTCATTATAAAAATATATATTAAGTGAATTGGCTGTTAAAACATTGGAACTAAACAGAAACATTGAGGACTAAGTGTTAAAAGAAATACAACCAAATTAAAATTAAATTGAGGTAAGTTTGAAATGGATTCAAACTGAAATTGAAATCTTGAACTGAAGAAGTATTTCAGAATAAGATGATAATGGATGGTGATAGATATGATAATCTTGGTTATTATCATAAGTGATTGTTGTGTGATGTGTACTAATGAGTAAGCAAAATGAAATATTCTAAAGAAGTAAACATTTAAGTAAAGAATGACTTATAAATTGAAATTGAAAATACCAAAATTGTGAAATTTTAAATCTAGGTCCATAGATTTGAAAAATTATTCCAAAGTGCTAAAGGAATAAATAAGTATTATTTCAATGAAAGAGACTTGTTGCAAACAATGGGTTTTTTGATGATTGGACTTGAATTTAAAACCAAAGGTGGTTTAAAACTTAAGGTATATCTAGGTAAGCAAATTGATATATAAGAGTTGAATTCTTCTCTAATTAAGTCTAATTTATAGGTTAGAAAGTCCCTCTAGAATTCGGTCTTCGAGAGAAATGGCTAAGAGTGAAGAATGGAAGGCAAGGCGCAGAGAACGAAGAGCAGCTGCACGTAAGGAACGGGAAATAGCAATTCAGGAGTATGAAAATTGGATTAAGGAAAGAAATGGACCAGGACCTTATGATAAAGTCACTTGCTATAGATGTTACAATAAGGGTCATTACACGGCTAAGTGTGGTAAAACGAGGAAGGAATTAAAGGGTACATTCCAACGATTTCGCTCCAAGATATTATGCTTTAAGTGCCATAAGAATGGACATTTCCTTAACCATTGTCCTGAAGTGAGGAAGGTGAAGCATAAATAAATGGAACCGTTCAACAAGTCAACCATTTGCTATCATTGTAAAGGGCTGGGACATATCGCGAGAAATTGTCCCAAGAGACAGAGGAAGAAGATTAAGGTTATGGAACATCCAGTAGGAAACATCGAGGTCATCCAGAATGATGAGAGGGTAGAAACTTTTTGTGGAAAATGCCATAAGTGGGGACATCCTGTTGAAAAGTGCATGTTTGGGCTTTGCCCATTGAAAGGAAGTCCATAAGAAGGATTCTGATAGAAACGCTAGGACTCTAAAACCTAGGTGATGGTGTAAACATCTTAATTATGACTTTGTAGGGCTTTTGTTGTGATGAATGGATGTAATGTTGAACTGTTAATGTGTAGGCTATCAATATATGAAATATTTTGTGGTGGTATGATTGAATAAATCACCATCTTTTATTTGAGATGGAATTTGAAATTAATTCAAATTGAATTTCAAAGGTTTGGTTTCAAAATTATATTTGATTTAAATTCATTGAAATTATGATTGAAGATGGATAGGTTTAAAAATTCAAATGGAAAATTTGAATTGGATTAATTTGAAATTAAGGATACGGAATTACTTTGTACCAAAGATTTGAGTAATTGAATTTGTAAATTAAAATTGTTTAAGAATTATCTTCAAACTGGAAGATAAAATTTAGTAATAAATTAAATTTTTAAAATTAAATTGTATTGAACTCTTATTTGCACCTTGAAATACATAAGTAAAGATAATTTAAAATGAAAATTCTAGAATCCGAGCTCAGAAATTAAATTATTTAAAAGCCTTTAATAAAGGTTAACTTGGTTTAAGGGGTTAAACCAACCTAAGAGAATTTAACTCGAATTTATATAATTCGAGATGATTTAAAATTGAGTTTGAAAGTGAATCTGATTTGAACTAATTGGACTTGAGATTGAAGGTGTATAAGTCAAAAAAATAAATAAAAATTCAAAAGGGAAAAATTTGGGTTGAATTGATATTAGTCCAAAGTGATTGGAATAACTTGGTATTGTAATTAAAGTTGAATATGTTCAAAATCAAATGGAATTTGATTTAAATTTGGAAAGAAATTGAGAATTAATTCAACTTGAATTGGGAATAAATCAAGTCCAATGGAAATAGGAGTTATTTAAATTTGGAATTGGGTCAATTTAAATGGAAATAGAAACTTAAATTGAATTGATGAGAATGGAGATTGGGAATTGAACAGTTTGACTCAAGACTTTTTTTTTTAATAAATTGTTTTAGCGCAAATCTATTTTTTTCAAGTTATTTATTATATATACAGCCTTTCTTATTAAAACCAAAACTATCTTATACTTATTTCATAACTACTTTTGGAGTTATTTAACTACGTTGTAACTGTTTTATAAACTAATTACTGTTTTTCAACTGTTTTATAATTAATTACTAATTTACAACTATTTTGCGATAATCTAAAATTTCAATAACCATTTAACTATTTTTTTACTATTTTACAGCTATTTTGCAAATTAATAATTATTTTTCAACTACTTGTTTCTTTTTAAAATTTTCAAGCTATTTTCTAATATAAACTGGTTGGAATTTAAACTGTTATTGGTAAAATACCCAACTGAAATAAGAATTGAAGGAATAATCCAAATGGGGATTAAAGCAAATGTGGGTAAGTGGATAGAATTTAAAGGAAATGTGAATAGAAAGAGAAATTGATTTGACTAATAATCAACGAAGTTAAATACGTAGGATGTACGTATATTATTCTATTCGCATAGTGACTTGATCCAGATTCGAGCATAAAATTTCGATATAGTTTATCGATCCGAGTTGGGATTTTTCACTCGATTTTCGACGGCGAACCTGGATATGGATTGTTGATTGGTTCTGGATGTTCTCTATTATAGTTATAGCTATGCAAGGAGAATGACGGTTTCTGATCAAGAAACCAGATCTGTGTCTGCACTAGGAAGTCGGGTGGACGATACTAGTTCGGAAGTGAAATTGTGTGATCGAGTGAGCGATCAGATTGGTATAGCGTACGGATGTTATGTGTACATCGTACGGATTTGAATGAAATTGATATTGAAAAGAGTAATCAAATTTGAATATTTGATTTTGAATAAGCAAAGTTATATATCTTTGTTATATAAGATAAATCTCCTCTTGTTGAATTTATTGCTGGAAGAAAAAGGATTTTTGAAAGTGTTTGAAGTATAAAAAAAGTTTTATACAAGATTTAAATGATCCAAAGTTTTAAAAAATTATATATATCTGTATATATAAAGTATCTTATGAAGATTTTGGAAAAGGTTTTGGGAACCTTTTGATTTGGAAAGGTATTGATTTTTGGGTAAAATCAATATTGGAATTTTGAAAGCCTAGTTTGAAAATTATCGATTTTGGGATAATCGATTTTGTGCAAAGGAGATTTGTATGAGATCATACTAGGTGTATGATTTGAAAGATAGAACTTCTCAGGAGTGCCACCGGGTGGTGCTGCCTTGAACCCCGGGGGGGATTCTAAAGTTGATCCTGTGAGGAGTCCAGAAAAACTAGTTTCTGAGGATTATTAGGTAGCGAAAGTCGAGGGCGCTGATGCCTACATGGGCATTTGTGTTAGGCTGTGACGATAGTGTAGCTCGATGTCACTGCGATCTACTGTAGGGACCATAGAGAAAATCGTGTGGAGGATGAGTGCCAACAGTCTGCACTTGATTTTGCCAGGAAGGCAACGCAACATCGGTAGACTGCGATCTATGGTCGAGTGGAGTGGAGAAGTTTCATTCCTTTTGCAGCGAAATTCGAGGGCGCTGATGCCTACAGCTATATGGGTTTGTGTTGTGCTAGCTACGTAACCCTAGTTGTAGCTACGATCTGTAGTGGGTTCCGTGGCGTAATTGAGGAGCGTGGAGGCCTACAGTTATCTATGGATTTTCTTGGGATGACAACGTAACCATCGGGTTAACTGCGACCATGGATGGGTGTGATGATTTCCAGAGCATTTTCACACAAAAAATATCCTCTATTTTCAAAAACTGTTTTCTATGTTTCCAATAAAATTATTTTCCCAAATATTTTCACTGGATGTTGGAAATGGGTCGGCCAAGCACTTGTAGATTTTCAGGCGTACGCCTGACCAACGTATGACCGAACTTCTATGAAGGCAAAGATGGACTTGTCGAAACATTGAGTTACAAAAGTATTTTATAATAAAAACTATTTTAGAAATATTATATAGACTTTTAAAGTAGTTTAAAAATGATCAAAGAAAATTTATATGATTTTAAGTATTTTAATAAATCTGGCTTCATTCCTTTTCGAGGATGAAAAGATTCAAGGGGGAGGAATGTGATGACCGGGTATTTTAGCAGTTTATTTTAATAAATATTTAATTCAATTAAATGAAATGTAAACTGAACATTTTAAAATGAATATGACTTTTGAAATAATTGTCATTTATTTGTATAAATTTGTATTTTTAAAAAGGAAATTTGATTTTGGAAATTTAAAATAAATCTCTTAATAATAATGTTTAAAATAACACAATTCTATCTATATTTAAATATAAATATAAAATATACTAATGCAAATATAAGTCATAAATCAAATATTTGAAGATTAAACTCTAAATAAAAATAAAACTGAGAAGTTATTCTAACAACAACTTATATGATTAAAATAAAATGAATCTTATAAATTTTGAACATAAGTATAACATAAAAATATGGTTATAAACATAAGGGTATATACATAAGGAAACCATAATATTGATATAAGTATAAAATAGACAAGTGAAACAAGTACTTGATAGTTTTAGTTTAGATCAGAAGTTAATATATATATATATATATATATATATATATATATAAAGTAATACATGACACAAATTTGAATAAAGTGTTGTTCAAGCTAGATGAAAATAAAATAGAAATCTGTAAAAAAAAAAACATCTTTGTACAAATACATATCAGCAACCTGACATGAAAAGATATATGCATTATTTAAGCTAGAAGAGATAATAAAAACAAAATCTTTATACAAAAATCTTTGTACAAAATATAATGTCAGCAAACTATAATAAGTTTGTAAACATATATGAAGGCATGCTCATTAAATGCTTTCATTCAGCCGAAATATTTGTATTAGCTCAGGTTTACAGTACATTAATTAAAAACAAAATATGCTCAAACAAGCTAAGGCTTGTGCTAGAAGCTTGCTGTGTAAGCCTATACTTCCTTACATATACCTCCTCACTGTTTCCAGAGAATCAACTAAGTAAAACAAGGATAAATATCACTACCCTTTTACAAACTAAAGAAAGATCAAAATAATTCAACAGAGAAGATCAACAAAGCAAGTAACAGTGTTTCAAAACCATCTCTGTTCAAAACAAAGGTGAGTATTCTACTCTCTGTTTGATGATAGAATAGTTTTGTGTTTCCCTGTCAAATTCTGTAGATTCATTTTATGATTTAGATGAGTGCAATGATCAATACAAGTTGAATTGGATGTGAATCTAGTTGTTGATAAGGGCTTTAAATATGTATGTGAAGTGTTAAAATAGAAAGTAGGAGTTTGTAAATTTATATCTTACAGCAAATGAAAAAAAAAACAGGATCTTTGAACTTCAAAAATCAATATCTTCCCATATGATTCAAATTGGTTTAAGTGACCTGAACGGGAATCGTTCGTTGTCATAGGTAGTTTTTTTTAAAAAATAGCGGCATACTGTTTCATCGAGAATGGACAGAGAATTCATTGGAAATCCGGTAAAAGTTGAAAGTGTATAAAACCTATAAAAAAAAAGAATATCTCTCAACCCTCTTTGAATCGCTCGATGCCGTCAGCACCGTTGAGTTCGTTTTTTGATGTATTATTTTTAAGGAAGTTTTGGCGCAAATCCGTGACGATGATTTTCGAAGTTCAAAACTAGGTTTTGATTTAGTTTTTGGTTCGTTGAGTTATAAGGAAATCGGAATATACGATGTTGTTCGTGACGGATGAAGCTTCAAGGGGTGAATTTTTGGTGAAGAACGATGATATCTTGGACGCGATTCCTGTAGCTTGAGAGGGGGCGATTTCGCATGGAATTGAAATGATGGGTTCGGCCAGTCCAAGGTGGTGGGGGAATCGACGGGCTCGAGTCAAGCGATCTGATGGTGAAGTCCGTTTGTTGAATAGGGGTGTGAATGGTTCGTGCATGTGCACGGATTCTCTGTGTTTTGTGTAAGAAGGAAAGGGAAGCTAGAAGAAGAAGAGGAATAGTGGAAGAAGGACTTGGGCCGAAGTGGGTAGTTGGGCCGAAGATAGGGAAGAAATTAGGGGATAAGGAAAAGACTTGGGCCAAAGTTTTGAGTTGAGGAATTTGGATTGGTGAATATTTGGTGGTGATATATTAAGCAAAGGAATTTGGAACAAGTCTATAAACAAAAGGAATGTATCAGTTTCAAAGTAAAATATTAAGCCAGTTTCAAAAATATAGAATTAAATGCAAATATTTTGAAATTGAAAATTGTTTTGATTAATGAATATTAGGTTGACTAACTAATTTTAACTCTAAATCATTTTTAAAACAAGGGATTTGATTGAGTAAGTGATTTAAAGTATAATGTATTGAACGTAAATAAGTAAAAAGAACTTAAGAGATTTTGGGAATAAATCTTTTGATTTAAGTAAGATATAAATAATAAGAAAGTGATTAATAAAGATAAATGGTTTATTTTAAAGTTTTAAAGTTAATTATGGCCTTTGGTGATTAAAGATTAATTAAATTAATAAAGTAAAGGGAAATTAATTAATTATTAATTAAGGTTTATTAATTTATTAATTAGAGATTAAATAATTGTTTTATAGGGTAATTAAGGAATGAATTACCCAGTTGTATTTAATGAGACGAATGTGATTAATTAATTTATTGATTAATGAAAGATTGTCGCTTGGTAATTGATTAAGTAAAATTACTTAATGAGATTTATAAGTGTAATTATTTAGTGAAGAAATTAAGGGATAAATTAATGGATGTAAATAATATAAAGAAAATTTCTTAATAGAAGTAATTAAGGGCTAATTACTTAGGATAAATAATTAAGGGTTAATTACTTGGTGTAATTAGTTAACGGATTAACAAAATTAATTAAGGAGTTTATTAATTAAGATAAGAAATTACAGAATGGTTAATTACTGTTTATGATTGATTGAGGCCGATTAATGGAAGTAATTAATTAAGGATCATTAATTAATGTAATTAATTCATATAATTAATGAAAGTAATTAAAGATTAATTGCAGTAAATGGTTAAGGGTAATTAATTTTTATAATTAATTAAAGAATAATTACTTTATGTAATTGAAGATAATTAATCAAGGATGATTAATTAAAATGGATAATTAGAGGATGATTAATTAATTTGTTTGTAATTAATTAATGATGGAAGTGATCAGGCTTTACTTATGGGTGATTGAAGGGTATTGGATGCTTTGAATGAGTGATATCTCTGATATGAAATGTTGTGTATTTCATTTGGATAACTTGTGTTAGGATGTCATGAAACTCGAAGAGACTAGGGTCGAGTATTAGAAAATACCCGAAACCTCTTTGATTCTTTATAGATTGAAATGTAGAATCTATAGGCTGGAATGAAATGATTTAAGGGAATTGGACCATAAAATCTAAGTTTTTGTACTTAGAAAATTTATCGTGAAATAAGCGATGTCTATAACAAATTGTGGATTTGTAAATTGATATGAGTTACCCCGGGTTTATATAAGTTGTTTGCTTTGTATTCCATGTTAGATGGGTTTACTCACGCTGGTTTCCAGCCTGACCCGAGTGTTACTTTGGTTTAATGCTCGGGTCATGCCGAGTATTACAGATTTTCAAGTAGGTACGTTCTGAAGCTCAGGAGGCGAGCTGGATGGCAAGAGCGTATAGAGTATTTCTGCTGTATTTATATTATTGTTAATTTGAGACATGATAATTGTATATATATTCAGTGACTGTATATATATATGTGAAACTCTGATGTATATTAAATGTAATCGATAGATATAGTATTCTTTTGTAAACTGTTATTATTTATTATTATATATAATTCGCTGCAAATGTGAGATGTTTGCTGTTATGTTCTTCTTCTTCTATCTCTTTCTTCTTTTTCATAACTATCTGGAATTTTCGGGTTGGAAAATCCCGGGTCGTTACATCTGGACCGTAGGATCCTGGAACAACAATCTCGGCTGCGTGTAACTCATCTTCCTTCCCAGGTCTCGTACGCGAGAACGGACCCATTTGCCGCCGTTCAACTCCAAAAATCGTGACCGCCACGATGCAGAAAACACGATCACCCACTGTCATTTGAAAGCTCATCGCCGACTCGACCAACGCCTTGAAGAGCACAAAGCTCGGCTGCGCACATACGATGAAAAGCATGCTTGAAACACGCGACTTTGATTGAGAATTGCCGACGATCTATAACTCAGAAAACGATCACAACCGTTGATTTTATAGAACTCGTCGTGCTCAATAATGTTGTAGTTAAGAGATTCAGCTAATTGTTTGTGGATTGGAAGAAAACTGGAGGAGAAGGCAGAGTGTTTTCGGCCATTAAAATTATAGCCGGCGGCTGACACTAATGCTCTAGGGTTTTGTTGCAAATAGAAAGAGGACGGGTCCTTTTATAGAAATTTTCACAAAACACTATTCATCTGATTTTTTCGAACTCCAAATCTCACGCGGTGACCAGCATTTCTAGGGTTTAACCCGCATTTTGGACACAATGGTATAGGTATCGAGAGGCAATTTGATCATATGTGCGAGTTACGGAAATAAATGATCAAATTTAAATTAAATCGATTAAACAAATTTCTATGCGTTTTGGCTTGCCCCGGAAAAACCGTAAATCCGATTGACACGAAATTTGAAATCTTACAATAATATAACATTACGGATCGGATGAAACTAGTTCTTCGAAATCCGAGAGTGTTTGAAAAATAACTATTTTTAGTCGTCAATTAAATATTAAAATATTTAATTTTTGCAATTTAACTTTTAGTTCAATTTTAAAAGTTCTATAACATCATTATAACTCCAATATGATTTAATATTACTTTATAAATCATTTTTAATCACATTAAAACCAAATTCCAATTTTTTCTGTAATTTCAAGTAATAAATTGTCGATTTAATTATCCAATTAAATCCATATATTCGAAACAAAAATTATTCAACTTATAAATTTTACTTGTTGATATTTAAAATCAATTAAATATACGAATTTCAAATGAAAGAAATTCTGGGTCGTTACAAAAATTTTCGACCATCACACTTGGCATCAGAGCTGAAGATTAAGCGAGAACCTTGGCTCTTGTAGGAATTACTCATTAGAGATAGAGTCAGTAGAACCCTAGAGTGAGTTGAGTGTATTGTATTTGATGGCATGCTTGTTATTTTCTTATATAATGATTTTAAAAAGGGTTTAAAATAATTTTTATATAAAATTATATTTTGACATAAAAAGAAATATTTTTTCTGAATTAACATAGTATATTGAGGAGATTGGTTGTTATTATGGTAATGAAATAAGATTATAAAATCTAGGTGGTTATATATATATATATGTATATGTATGTATATATATGTATGTATATATATATAAAAAATCAAATAGAAATTTGGGTAAGAATGAATTATGCAAATGAGTTAAGAAAAAAATAGATTCAAACCAAAAATTAAATTCTGATAATTTTTGAAGTGTTTTCAAAGTGTTTTGAAATGAAATAATTTTACCATGATTATATTTTTATAAATATAGAAATAATTTTCCAGGAAATTATTATGGGATATATGGTGTGTTTGGTTTCTAGATATGATAATATTAATCATCGTCACAAATTGGTTGTTGGGCCTTATTGAAGGATGTTTATTACAAAATAAACAATGATAAAACATTGTGGAATGTTTAAGAAAGTGGAAATGTATAAGCATAATATATAAATATGACTTATAAATAAAAATGGATCCAAATTGAGAAGTTTCGAATCTAAGTCCCGAAAATTTTGAAATGTGTTTAAAGGTGTTTGAAGAAATAATAAACAACAAGGTGGATTATACAGAATATTTTGATATGAATTTTTTTTTGAAAAAAAGAGTTGTTTTGAAAATTCCAAAGGAATTTATTTTGGATAGAAACCAAGGTTGGTTTAAATTTAAAAGGTGTGATTTAGTATATAATGGGATATATATATATATTGATTTCAAGGTGATTTGAAATAGATACCGGGTGTTGAATTATGGGATTCCTACTGAAATAAGAAGTGTAACCAAAGGAAAATAAATTTCTGAACTTATAAGTTGGGGATGATGCTAATAAGAAAAGAAGTGTGGAAATTTAAATTTGGAAGGTAAAAATTCAAATCGAGTAAGTTTAAAGGAGTTGAACGAATTGGGAATTAATTCAGGCCAAGTTAAATGAGTTTTGAACTTATAACCTAAAATTGGAAATTTCTAGGTGGAATTAAAATTTAACTTTTGGAAGTTAAATAAATTAAATTGTGGAAGAAAAAGGTACATATTTGATGAGAGTGTAAAAGAAGTTATGTTGGTATGAATGGTTTCAAAATGAGTTTTGAAATAAAACAGGATTCGAATTCTGAAAATCAGTAATGGACCAGATTATCCTAAAAGTGGATTAAATTTAACCTTGAATATGGAAATTTTAACTTATGCTAAGTGGATAAGGAAGTCGAAGGAA
The DNA here is from genome assembly GCA_030765085.1 of Allium cepa. Taxonomy (NCBI): domain Eukaryota; kingdom Viridiplantae; phylum Streptophyta; class Magnoliopsida; order Asparagales; family Amaryllidaceae; genus Allium; species Allium cepa. Next base: position 283,278,857 of record CM060935.1, read on the forward strand.
ATAGAATTTATTTGTAGTGAATAAAAATGACCGAGAACAAATAAAAGAATATTTAAAAATAAGAATAATAGCTAAAAATTTGACTAATCGAGGTTTTAATTACAGGTTAGGAAGTCCTACTAAATCTAGAGCAAGTTGTAAAAGATTGCAAAAGGAGAAGAATGGAAGGCAAGGCATAGGGAGCGAAGAGTAGCTACACGTAAGGCATGGGAAGAAGCAAAAATGGAACATGAGAACGGATTAGTGAAAGGGCTGGAATAGGTCCTTATGAAAATATCATATGTTATAGATGTCACAATAAAGGACGTTACGCAGATATGTACAGTAAATCAAGAAAGGGAAAGAATAAGGAAGTCAAACTGTTTCGCTCTGAGATTTTATATGCTTTAAGTGTCGTGAGAAAAGACAGTTTCTAAACCATTGCCCTAAGGTGAGGAAGATTAAAAATAAACCCATGGTACCAGTCGATGGATCAACCATTTGCTAACATTGTAAAATGACGGGAAACGTTAGGGATTGTCCCAAGAAACGAAATAAAGAGCAAGTTGTGGAACGGCTCGCGGAAGGCGTGACAGTCATCCATAAAGATGGAAGTGTAGAGTTCTTTTGTGGCAAATGCAAGAAGTGGGAACGCCCTGTTACAGATTGCACGGACGGTTGTGGCGAGTTATTAGGAAATACTTAAGAAAGTTTTTATGAAGGATGCAGAGTGGTGAGAGATGGGGGGTAGGGTTTGTTGTAATATAAGAAGGGCTCTGTTCTTTTCTAAACCCATAGGTAGTTGTTAAAGTGTCAAGATTCATGGCCTTTTGTAAAACTATTTATGGATAAATGGATGTAATGTTTGAACTTACTAGTGTGTAGTCTATCGATGTTGTGAAATATTTTATAGAAATATGATTTTATATGAAATCACTTTTTATATTGATTTGAACGTAAATTTATAATTACTTAATTACTAATATGGAAATTGAAATTGATTTGAATTGGAAGATCGGGAATTGAATTAGTGTGACTTTGAAACTATTTTGAAATGAATTATTTTAATACAAACTATTAAAATCTATCTTCTTAAATATTCAAATTATTTTGATTTTTCCAAGCTATTTTACTATAAATTATTTTTAAAACTCAAACTATCTTATATTAACTATTTAACTATTTTTAAACTATTTAAGCTATTTTCTAAATTCAAACTGGTCGGAGTAGGAATTGTTTATATTTAAATCATGGATTTAAATTCAAATTGGGTTAAATTGAAGTTCTAACCCAAATGGAAGTTCGAAGCAATTCTGAACTAGGACCGAAATCGAGATATTTAGGCAAAGATGATTTTGAAGTGAAATAGTTTATTTTAAGTAAATATGGTTTAAAATGAAGATTGAATAGTTATTACAACTAAAATGTACTCTATAAGAAGTAAGAAAAGTTATAAATATCTTTGTAAAGTAAACGAACTTGGAAATTTTTGACTGGCGCTAAAGAGATTACATATGTTAATTATATATTCAAGCTCCCCTTGTTGAATTTATAACCAGAAAGAAATGATCTTTGAAAGATATTTGAATAGTAGATGGAGTATATATAAGTATGAAGCGAACACAGAAATTATTGGTCCTAGAATTTTTTGAGTTGGGAAGAATAATATTATATGTATATGAGAATGAAATTGAATTTTTTTTGGAACCTATTGATATTTAGAGACATTGATTTGGGAAAAGGTCGATTTTGAAAATTGGGTAAAGTGAATTCGAAAACTATCGATTGAAAAGATATCGATTTTATATAGATAAAATTCATATGGGATACATATAAAATGTATGGTTTGAAATGTACTATAGATATAATATGATATGTTTTGAAACTAAAAGTATGGAAAGGCACCCCTACGAAAGTCGAAACTTAGAGTAGGAGATCCATCGGGTGGTTCAACCTAGGAATCCATACAGTGGGTTCAATGAGAATTGGGATCCTAGAGGACGTTCAGACAAAAATCATGCGTTCCTGGTGATCATTTGCTTGTATAGCGTAAATCGAGGGGTATTATACCTACAGTTACGTTTTCCAACAATCTACATTTGGTTTCACTGGGATAGTGATGCAACCTTTGTGTAGCTACGATCTATGTGGTTTAGTTTCATTTGATAGCGTAATTCGAGGTGCAGAGATTTCCTACAGACTACTATCAGTTTTGCTATCATAGCAATGCAACTTTTGTGTTGCTATGGACTATTGTATTCCCATGGTGGAAGTTGAGGGGTGTTGGTGCATACAGTTTACTTATGATTTTGCTGGGATGGCGATGCAATCATCATGTTAACTGCGATCCATGGTGGTAAAAGGGGGTGATACTTTCCATATCTTTTTTGAAAAAGTTTTCAAGTATTTTCGCTAGATGTTGAAACAGGTTTGCTAAGTACTTATAGTTCTTCAATCCTATGCTTGATCAACGTATGACTAAATTTGTATAAGAACAAGGATGGACTTGTTAAGACATCGAGTTATAAAAAAATGTTTTAATATAAAATTAACTTGGTAATACTATGTGATTTACAGTGTTTGTATCATAAAATGCATAGTAAAAGAGTAAGGAGTTTAAAATGTTAAAGATGATTATTTAATATTATACATCGAAATTCTAATTCTTGCTTCGTTCCTTTTCGAGGACGAAAAGTTTTAAGAGGGGAGGATTGTAATGACCGTATCTTTAGCCATCTAATATTAGGATAATTTTAATTATTGGAATATTAATTTTCATAAGTTGAATAAATAAATTTTTTGATATTTAAAATATCTAAATATATTGATTAAACTTTATATAATTTAAGATATAACCTTCTAGGTATGATAAATATTATAGATATATGTATATAAAGTCCAACATTTAAAAATATGTAGAATAGAATATCCATATATGTATATATACGAGTATATACAAGTTTTATGATGTTTAAAAATATATATAAGTTATATATATATATATGTATTTATGTTTATGAACGATATTGTGTAAGTCAATAACTATATATATAGGTAAATGTTTATAAAAATAGTGCATATGGAATATATATATATATATATATATGAGTTTATATATGCATATGTGTTTTAATAATATTATATATGCAATTAATATGTATATGTAGATATGTATAAGGGTAAATATGATAAAATACATATGTATATTGTAAATGTGTGTGTGTCTATATATATATATATATATATATATATATATATATATTAGAGGCTTTGATTTAAAAGTTTAAAATCTAATTTGTAGAAAATAATTAAATAAACTTCACATTTCGATTATGGGATAAAATGTATGTATGTATGTATGTACGTATATAGAAAACTTATGATATAAAGTAAAGTAAAAAAAATGTAAACAGGCAAACAAGTATATGTGGTCAAATGACTTGCATGAATATATATGTGTGTGTGTGTGTGTGTGTGTGTACACACACACATGCAAAGGGAACATCATAATGAGAAATATCAAGTCAAGCACAAATTTAATCAAATCATTCATTCTTCATGTCAACTAGAAATCATGTCCACTAATTTTCAAATTAGGTCATTGCTTTCAAAATCAAAGAAAACAAAAAAGAATAGAAAAAAGCAATGTACATGAAATGAGCTTCAGCCTTCTTCCCCTCTATATATATACACTGTCTTTGTTGTATGCACCTTTACCTTTTAGTATTAAAAAAAGAAGAAGGAAAATTTCCATTAAAACCTTGTAGAAACAAAGTACTCAAGCTCTAACCAAACAAAAAGCAGCAGTGTCACATTTTTATCAAAGCCTGTGAGCAAAAACAAAATCTTTTACTTACTGTAACTTTTGTATGCATATGTATTCTTGTAAAATTTGAATGAACTCTTTGTTTTGTCAAGCATTAATGTATTAATAGGCTGTATATATGGGTGTTAGTCATGTTGTACACCTGAAACTTACACTAACATATAAAACATCTCTGTTCTTGAAAAAAAAAGATCTTCCAGCTTCAAAAATCAGTAGCTCTCGTTCTAGTTAGTTTTAGATGATGATTCCAAAAGCAAATTTCTATGTTTTTTAGTGTAGTTTATTCTTAAAATTCATTTTGTTTGTTATCATGAAGCTTAAAGGAAGAAAAGAACATTTAACAGTAAATTACTTAGAAATGACCAAAACTCAGATATCATAATTTAATCTTTGGTTTATATGAATATTCGAAACGATGATTTTTGAAAGTGATATGGAGATTTTTAGTTGCATATCGGGTGAGATAAGGGAAGATAACCAAAAGTGGGTTTTTTGTCGAATTTAGGCGGCGAATATGATGTGGTGGCTCGGCGTTGGAGGTGAAGTTTGCTTGGGTGACGGGAAAGCCAGGAAAAATGGTGTGTTAAGTTCCGGTGGTGTGTGGCGTCGAGGGAAGGTCGGTTTAGGGTTTAGGTGTTGTTCTCGTACGCTTTCCGTCTTGGATCATTAATGGCGACGAGGGGCAGCTGGGAAGGTGCGGTATAGGGGGAAAGGAGGAGATGGATGTGATGCACGGTTTGGCAAGGTTTGGCATTGATCGATGGAGCGTGGTGGCTTGTCGAGGCGTTTGTATGGGTGGAGCCGTCGTTCCATTTTTTGAGGGAGATGTTGAAATTTTTGAACGATGCTGGGGTTTGAATTTCGAGTGGTGGAATATAATGGGATGGTCGAGTGTGATTCGGGAAGATGATCGGCGGTTATGATGGTAGGTCGTAGGTGAAGTGCACGTGCATGCGATGGTGCATGGGTGGGAGTCTCGAAAATGAACAGAACAGAGAAAGGAAAAGAAAGTGGAGTGGGAAGAAGAAAGAAAGGTTTTATAGTTGGGTCGTGTTTTTGTGTTTGGGTGGAAGAAATCTGGATGGGCTGGGCTTGTTCAAAAATAAAATAAAGGCAAAGTGATTTAGAAAATGTTATATGCTAATAATCTTTCAATTTTAAAACACTTGTTTCTCATTTATGAAAATTCCAATAGACATGAAAGTTTTTGTGTTATGATCCTCTCATCTAACTTTATAATCTAAACTAATTTTGTTAATTAATATGGAACTTAGTTAATTATTAATCAAAGTGGGTTATTAATTAAAAGCTTATTCGGTTAAATCTTATGTTAATGAATAAATATTAAATTCTTATTCGACTTAATTCTTATATGTTAATTAATAAAACTAGCTATTAGTTCGATTAGTTAATTTTAATTAACTAATAATAAATTATTTCATAATTTCTTAAATTATAATATTTTTGGATTAAAAATATAAGTAGATTCAGTTAATTGAAATCAATTAACTTTGGTTGTGAATTGTTTTAATATTAGTTGTTAATCGTTAATTTAGTTAATGACCTGTTTTTGGTTTATTGTTCTTGAATATTTATTTTAGCTATTCTTGTCTGTACCATTAAGTAGCCAAACAAATTTAAATAATTAGAATAAAACATTGACACGTTTTATTGAATGTAAACATATGCAATAAATTCCCGTATGTCAGTATTGATACTCCAAACATAATTGTTATTTTAACAATGTGGACATTTAAATTTTATCGTTTTGAGTTCAAAGAGACCAAGATCAGATTTCTGGATTATTCGAAACCACTTCGATCAAATAACCACTAAAACCTTTACGGTTCTGATTGTAGAGCCTATATGCTGGAATTTAATTAATTTAACTAATTAGACCATTTTCAATACGTATGATACTTAGACACTGGTATGATATCACCAGATTTTCTATAAGTGTTTTGGCTATCATAATATAAAAACCCATCGGGTACGTCCAACGGATTGACCATTAATTCTGTAATAGAGGCGCTAGTACATGACGCAGTCTTACGAGTTACCTTGGTTTTTTTTTGAAGGATTTTGATAACTCAAGTATTTCAAGTTAAGTGGGTTTTACTCACGTTGTTTCCAGCCTGACTCGGGTGTTACTTTATTGTAATGCTCGGGTCAAATCGAGTGTTACAGAATTCAAGTTAGGTTGCTTTGGAGCTCAAGAGACAAGCAGGATGGCAGAGATGCATCACACTATTTCGATTATATTTTGCTGTGTGTTGTAGGCTGTATATTCAGTATTTTGAGGATAAGTTATCGTTACTGTCCAAATTTAAATGTTGACGATTGTACTTCGATAATTTATATGTATATTAACAATTGTAGTTTTTCTTTTGTATAAAAACTGTTATTGTATATTATATTTTGTTCCGCTGTGGTGGTGAGATTCCGTGTTGTTTTTATTTCTATTTCTTCTATTATATCTTTTCTTCTTAATCCTAACAATCGGGTATTCTGGCACTCTATACAGGGAATGTATTAGTGTCGATTTTCAAGGGTCGAAAATCGCCGGTCGTCACAATAATATTTTTACCATTTTAAAGTGTGAAATTGATTTCTTTAGTAAGTTCATTGCTTGCAGACGCTTCCACAAGCAGGCGAGCATAATTCAATCTCGTCTTCTGCAGCGGTCGACCTTCTTGTATTGAAGAATATATAGTAAATAAATAAATCATAGAATCACAAACACAGAGTATTACAACAATAAATAGCGGAATAAATAAATAGTAGTTCATGAAACTACTACAAAACATTAGAATCTGAAACAGATACAACAGAAATCCAAAATACAAGAAGTCTCTAATACATAAGCAAATGACAAGTCTGAACATAAATAACTGGAAACAACTGAAATAACTGAAAGCTGAATAGATAAAAGATAGACCTCCAAGCAAAGCTCCAAAGGTGAGTCTCAAATACCGTGACACTCAGGCTGACACGAGCATAAAGCAAAACACAAAACATTCGAGTCAAGGTTAAGATTCTTAGAAAGTAAATTAACTCAAGTGAAATTTCTAAGTGAAATGCAATATAACATAAAGAATGTATGAGATTCCCATCCTTTAAGGATCCATGGAACTATCTATATACATAGTACAATACGCTACATAGATAATTTCTATAGTAAAGTAAAATATTAAAATAGCCTTAAGGCGTTACCCATATCCCTCTTAACATATTTTACATAAATTCCGTAGTCTACACAGTACCATAATTCCTCCATAAACCAGAGGGTTATCAGAGGGCACTTCATAGAGTACGACATAAACCAAACTCATAGTAGGCATGGGAAATGGCATGCGACGCAATGCCCATAGCAAGGTACTACCGTTTTGTGGATCCGGACTAATGGTAATGCATAGTAGCTATTACCGCCCACCTCGAGACACACTCCCATAATCAAAGTGTACCTAATCAAATCAAAAAGTAATAGAATGGTATCTAAGAAGCATGCTCGATTGAAGGTGCGACCTCACTTGGTCTGGTGTGGCTCATGTTTTAGTCACATATAGCTGACCTGACGAAGTCAGAGCAGTGTTCATACCTCATACAGACCTTCGCCAAACCATCCTACTTCATTCTGGTTTCTCCACCACGTGCAAAATTGTTAAAGTGGTTTTTGGTATTGGCAGAGTGTATGACAATATCTAATCCCGGTCTCTTTAACAACCAAACGCTTATTTCACAATGTAGCCATTTTTCATTTCAAACAGTTCATACTTCATATCAAAATATCATTATTCATTTCAAAAAATATCATATCACTTTCGAAATTAAATTCACTTTCGAAATCATATCACTTTCGAAATCATATTCATTTCCAAAACTCATAAATACAAAATAGGTTAAACCATCATATCATAGTATTCGCATTTAGATCCATTAAATCTAAATCGCAATAGTTCCAACTTAAACAGTTTAAATATTGAAAGCATTTTATATATTGAAATAGGTATACATTAAAAACAGTTTATATTTAAAAACAGGTTATAAATTAATATAGTTTATATATTAAAATTAGTTTACATATTAAAATATATATTTCGAACAAGAGCTTCAAATTAGAATTGTTTCTTCCAATTTCAGAAATTAATTCAAATCAACTTTAGTTCCAAAATTCAATCTAAATCAATCTCAGTTCCATAATTTCAATTAAAAATGTTAATGATTCAATTCATATTCTCATTAAAACCATTTTAATTTATATCGATTTCAAGTCCAGGTTTGAACTACAAATTTAAACCATTTTCAATTCAATAGGTTTCAAAGTTTAAATATTCAAACAATTTACGATAACTCAATTTGATAAATTTTATTTATATTTCAAAATTCAACTTTAGTTTTGTCTAAATTTGATAATATTCACTTAATAATTTTTATTTAAATAAAATCTCAAATTACAGATATAAATCAATATTAAATATTCAATTTCAATTTCATTTAAATTTAAGAATATTCATTTAATCACCATTAATCAAAATCCAGTTATCAAGTTATAAAATCATATCTTTAAAATCTCATAATTAATAAGTTTCAAATCAATTTTTATTTAACTACAATTCTTAAACAAATAAAATTTCAAATCAATTTCAATTCATCTTTCCCACCTTAATTCATTACAGTTATTACAAAATCTATTTTTAAAATTAATATAATTTTAAATAAATACTTAAGCCTATTATATATATATATATATATATGTATGTATGTATGTATGTATGTATATATATGCTAACTAAATGAAATTTTATTATATTAAATTTTATTAAATTAAATCTTATTTTATATGTATTTAAAAATAGTAAAATTGTAAGTAAAATCTTAAAATTTTCATTTTTGAAAACTTAACTTATAAATTTAAAGTTTCCAAAACATATAATTTTAGAAATCTAAATTTACGCATATATTAGAATAAAATCTTTATGATATATTTTACAAGGAAAACACGTATATTTTCATTTCTCAAAAATTTGAAAATCATTTAAAATAGACCAACAATGTCCGTATATAGTTTTCTATCATATGGTCAAGTGATACAGATATTTATCACTTCAATCCGTAATAATTTAATGTTTACGAGTATATATCTTTTCAACCCGCAATCCCCAAATTCAAAAATCAATAAAATCGCTTGGGTTTATCATTTCAACCCATAACGATTTTTCTTGATTTATAATATCGTTCGGGTATGTATCATTTCAACCCATAGGAAATTCCTAACTATCAAGAGAGCTTGCAATGTGGAAATAACAATATAAAATAACAAAAATGACATGGCATATTAGTGGCAATTATGATCATAGTTGACAGTCTAATTATAATATATACAATATGTTATGGTCATCATATGTTAATTAACATAAGTAAACAGATTAAATAATAATATATCATATTCAACAATTAAATTTTCAAATTAATTCAATTTAACAACGTATTGCAGTTGTCATTTCGTTAAAATCAATTTACTAGACATATGATTGCTAATCATGAGTGACTACTCACCTTTCGAGGCTATGAAATTTGACAACACAAACAAGCTACGAATTGAATCACGAACTCGATAATCGATCAATCCAAAGCAAGATGGACTTAAGATCGATGAAAACAAAATATATAATATTTAAAAATCTAAAATTTACTCACACATTTAAAATAAAACCTTTATATTATATTCTTAGAAATCAATATTTAATTTAAAACACACATTTAAAATAAATGTCTTTAGATTATATTTTAAAAATTAATATTTATTAAAACACATATATTAAAGTCAAAATATCTAAATTTTATATTTTAAAAATCAATATATTTTATATATAATGAGCAATAAAAGCTGCTGCACATGACTAGAGGCTAGGATGTGTGCATGGCGGGTGGAAGGTGTGGGTTTGCTCGAAAAAGAGAACGGTGGATCTGATGTGGGGAGTTTGGCGACTGTGGGAAGAGGGAGGCGAATGGCGTGGAGATGGTTGGTTTGTAGTGGGGTAGTGGGATTCTGGTGTGGGTTTAGGGTCGGTTGATAGTGAGGTGCTAGGGGTTTTGAAGGGATAGGGTCTGCTCAGTTGTGGCCTGTGGCGTGGAGTCTTGGTCGGCTGCAAAGTGGGAAATGGAGTGGAGGTAGAGGCCGAAGTGGAGGATCAGGCTGACAGCACAGGTCGAGTGGAACAAGGGCGAGGCCGTGAGAGGGGAAGAAGGGAAGGTATGGCGGCTGATGTCTGCGGCGTAGCCGGGCGACAGAGCTGAGGTTGGAGAGTTTGTGGTTGTCGACGACAACCATGGGATAGGTCGGAGCAGGCTAAGGTGGAGGGAATGGCGGAAATACGCTGAGGTGGTGTAGTACCAGAATTGCATGCAAAAGGATGAGCAGGGTTTCATGATAAAAGAAGATGAGTAGGAAGGTTCTGCTAGGCTATTAATGGCTGCTGTTCATGGGGTTGAGGGACGAAGGCATGGGTTTGGCGAGTTCTGAGGCGAGGTCGGTTGTGGAGTAGGTTGGTGGGTTAGATATGGCTTTGGGAAGGTCACGAGATGGTCATGAGTGAGGGAATAAGGAAAAGGAAGGAGACGAAATCTCACAGATGTATAACTTTATATATATATGTTATTTTTTTAATGTGGAGGCACATAACAAAAAAGAAAAGGGAAGGGAATGAAATGGAATTGAACCAGAGAAGGAAATGAACCAATATACTGAAATGGTAGGAATAGAAAAGGTTGGATATTAATGTAAAGGAATATAAAAGGCTAGTGGCCATTCATTTTCACCGTGGATTATGAAAGGACACAGAACATCAAAAGGTTCCAAACGGGTGTCGATACGGCTAATCGTTTCACAGATTTCACCCGGTACCGGATGTCGAAATACACAAATGAATATACTATAGAGATCAACACGACGAGACTAATAGAATGGTACAAAGATATGAGCGATACGACCAACCTATCAAAACTCGATTTTCACTACTAGAAATGCTGCCAAAACACCGAAAATAATATAAACGGATGTAGAGCATTGGCGAAACGAATTATGACATCTCACTCAGAAAATGATTTACATTTTTCTTATATAAACATATTCAAATTTCAAAAATATTTTATTTCCATCAAACTTTAATTAAATTTAAATTGAAAATTTCACAACTGAATAAACTTAAATATTTTCTAATAAAAATCCGAGCTTGCTACGTTTCAATAAACGCGTATCAAATAACAAATTTTCATTGCTAAAATTTAGTTGTTTAATTTCAAAAAAAATTTAGTTAATTACATTATTAAAATCGCTAAAAATTTGGGTCATTACACTCTCCCCCACTCAAAACTTTTCATCCCCGAAACGGAACGAGATAGGAGAATAGAAGTAACAACAAGGAAAGACAGATTCGAAATACATAGTAGTAGGTACAACAATGATTCAAAATCATATAAATTTCATTTTTGGACATCTTATTGCTTTTATATTGTATACTATTCAATTACATATTCTCGTTACATTTAAACCTTTCCAGGTAAGTTTTATTAATGTTTCAGAGTGTAATTGAGTACTATACAAATTACCTTTTATTTACAGCATTTCTACTAAGCAAAATTTAGTTTGAACATTTCTATTACTTAAGTTTCTCTTGTATAACCCTCAATTACATATTCACATTAACATTTCAACTTTTTGAATATTTCAGTAGGTTATATATGTTTTAGAATGCAATTGAGTATTATACAAATTAATTTTTATCATAGTTCAATTATTTCAAGTTGTTTCAATTTCATTCCTTATTTTAAACACCCAATTATCCAAAAAATTTGCTTTATTCCATCACTTAACATAAAACTTAACAGTTAATTTTTCGGTTTCAAACCATTTTGAAATAAATATACACACATATATTTTGTACGTCAAATCATACTAAAGAAATTCAAATCAAATCCATTTTTCAAAACAAAAGTGTAGCAAAGCTACTAAGTGGCCTTCTCACATTGACACTCGAAAATGAATGTCAATGATGCTGGAGTCCTCATCGAAATTATTTTCTAGTGACATAAGAGGAGAGTATCGACTTACTTCTTTTAAAATTTCTATGAAAATAATTTCCCATCGAAAATACTTTCAGATAATTTTTTTTTTCAAAACTTTGAAAGCCAAACTTTGAAAAGCGCCAGAAATTAAATTCTCAAGTCCTTAATTTTAATTCATTTCATTTTCAAATCAAATTTATAAATCATGTTTATAAAATTTCATCACCTTATAACATACAACAATAGTTAACTGTTTAGGAATGTTGACAAACAATAAATGATAATCTAGTACTATCATTTCTAACAACCAATTCATTTAACTATCCAATTTAAGAAAATTATACTCTTATATATAAAATACAATCATACATAAGATTATTTCATTTATCAATTTCGAAAACAATATTATGTCATTTCGCTTTGTTCAATTGTTTTGGAATTACCATCGATAGCGTTTGCTAGAAGAGTCGACCGAAACCGAAAATTCAAACTTAACAACTTAAACAACACAATATAAAACATTTTTATATCAATTACAAATACACCCCCTCATAAGATGATTCAAGAATGGATTTTAGAAAAATGGTAGAGATTCAAATTTAGAGAGACGATAATCAAAGAGAATTCTAACTATGAAGAAAGGATCGGAAGGAAGATAAGATAATTAAATTATAAAAGAAGAAAGATGGATAGACTTATACTAATCGTGACGACCTTAACTGAGCAAACCAGGACTCCATTTTCAGAAACAATGTGCCTAAGAAATCGAACTTTGTCTTTCCAGAAATGGCATTTAGAAAATTAGCCTTTCAACTGATGACTCCTAAGAGTTTCAAGCACATAGCCCAAATGAGATTCATGCTCTTTCTCAGACTTACAAAAGACGAGAATATCATCAACAAAAATGAGGACAAACTTGTTGAGAACATAACGGAAAATGCGATTCATGAGAGCAGCGAAGAAGGCAGGGGCATTGGTTAATCCAAAGGGCATGAATAACCATTCATAGAAACCATTCTCCGTTCGGAAAGTTGTTTTGGGAATGCTCTCCTCGGCTACATGAAGCTGGTGAAAACTGGTAGCAAGATCAAGCTCCAGGAATAAGATCGATGCAGAATTCAATTTCTCACTTGAGGGTAAAGAGAAGCTACTTCACCAAAACATCAGGATAATCTTAGAATATCAAGGAGGAGTGAAGATCACTACGCTGAGCATCAAGCGAAAAGATAAAACTGCATGCATAATCCTGAGCCAATCGACATATGATCATAAAAGAATCACTCTACAGTGAAGTAAAATATTAAAATAGAAAGGCGTTACCCATATCCCACTTCACATATTTTATATAAATTCCATAGTCTATACAGTATCGTAATTCTTCCGTAAATTGGAGGGCTATCATAGGGCACTCCAGAGTGTACGACATAAAACAAACTCATAGTGGGCGCAATAAGGCATGTACAAGGCATGCGAGGCAATGCCTAGGGTAGGATACTACCATTTTGCGAAACCGAACTGGTGGTATCACATACCAGATACTATCGCTAACCTCAAGACATACTCCTATAATCAAAGGTGCACCCAATCAAATCACAAAGTAATAGAATGATATCGAAGAGGCATGCTCGATCGGAGGTGCGACCTCACTTGGCCCGGCGTGGCTTTTGTTTAAGTCACATCAAGCCGACCAAGGTGGTCAGAGCTGCGTTCGTACCTCATACAGACATTCACCAGACCATCGTACTTCATTTTGGATGGTTTTCAACATCGATAGAGAGTATGACAATATCTGATCCTGGTCTCTCTAACAACCAAACGCTTATTTCACACCGTGGTCATTTTTCATTTCAAATAGTCCATACTTCATATCAAAACATCATTATTCATTTTAAAAAAATCATACCACTTTCAAAATCATATTCACTTTCGAAATCATATCACTTTCAAAATCATATTCACTTTCGAAATCATATCACTTTCAAAATTATATTCATTTCCAAAAATCATAACCACGAAATAGGTTAAACCATCATATCAGAGTATTCGCATTTAAATCCATTCAATCTAAATCATAATAGTTTCAAGTTAAAAAGTTTGAATATTGAAGGTATTTTATATATGAAATAGATGTACATTAAAAATAGTTTATATTTAAATATAATGTTAGCGATAAAAATTGATTTAACGCTAACACCCGGTGTATCTCGTGATGAAGTGAAAGCACCACCGTTTATACGGGAAACAAAGTAAAAAGGAAAATAGCCGAAAAGTAAAAGAGACAGAGATTTTTATAGTGGTTCGGCTTCTAGTAAGCCTACATCCACTTTACATTTTCCATTATCTTCTTTGTACACACTTTTACAAGATTACAACACTTTTGCATCACGATCTCTCGATTACAACACCTTTACAACACGATCTTACAATTACAACACGATCGGAGAAAGAAGTTAGAACTTTGATGGTGAATTGCTCTTCGAATCTCTCTTGAATGAAGTGGATCTCTTGATGAAGAATCTTCGATGGTCGAAGTGTTGGAGTAGTAGAGAAAACTGCAGAGTATCGGCGTCTTGGAATCCGAAAAAAAAGTCCCTCCCTAGTTGGAGTTCATGCCGTATTTATAGGTGATTTCTGTGTTAGGTCGGCCGGAGCGACCTAAGGTAGGTCGTTAGGTCGTGGACGACCTAAGGGATTGACTATAGGTCGTGGGTGACTTATGGTGTGGCCAAAGAAGGAGTACGACCTAAGGGATAACGGCATTAGGAGTTATGGCATGGAGCGACCTAAGGGAACATGGCGGGGTATGCTTTAGGTCGTGATCGACCTAACTTTGAGGTGCATAGGTCGCGAACAACACATCTTTTAAGAGGGTGGATAGGTCACGAGCGACCTACGGGTTAAGGATAGGAGTTAAGTCACAAGCGACTTAACTTGGAGGGAGATAGGTCGTTAGGTCGCGTGGGATTCTCTAGCTCGCTAGGCCGCTGGAAGCTTTAACTTGTTAACTCACTGGAGGCTTTTGACAAATAGGTCACTTAGGTTAGGTCGCTCGAGTCTTCAAGTAGTTAGGTCGCTGGAAACCTTAACTCGTTAGGTCGCCTAAGGTCTTCGGCTTTGTTATCTCGCTAAGTACTTAAGTCGTTGGACGCTATAGATCGCTGCATACTTGAGAAGTTAGGTCGCTAGGTCGTGTACCATCCTAGATCGCTGCCTTTAGACCGTTGCTCTTAACTCGCTGAGTTACTTTAGCTCGTTGAATACTCCATGCCCTAGGTCGCATACCGTTTTGGACGGGGCGCTGCCCCGCACCCCGCCGGGGGCGCTGCCCCTGGACCCCTGCGACCTGACCGGTCAGGTCGAACACCGTAGCGGTGGCGTTGCCCCCGCAACCCCACCTTGGGGGGTTGGCACCCCCATGGACCCTCCCTCCGTAGGGGATCTTAGATGAGAAATCTTTCAACAGAACTTGCTTTGTTGAGATGCTGAGTTGACCAATCTTTGAGACGAGCTATCTTGCTTTTCTCGGTCGATCTTTTGATATCACGGCCTTGCTAAAAAGGCGGGATAACACTTGCCCCCCAAAACATGCCTTGAGATATGAAGGTGTGTTTTGTAATGCCATAATCCGTACGTTCATATCCTGTTGACAACTTGTAAAGGAATTGACAGTTTTATATGGGCCCAAAATGACGACCGTTCGAGATCGAGCTATTTAGGATGAAGCGAGGCCATTTATGGTCAATCGCTTAACTTCAAGTGACGACCATTTGTGGTCAAGTCATTTGAGGTAAAGTTCGGCCCTGCGTGGTCAAGCGTCTAAATCCGTGCGACGATCGTTCGGAATCGTGTCATTTGTAGTGAAATGTGATCATTCATGGTCAAACGCTTTACTTCGAATGACGACCATTCGGGGGTCGAGCCACTCGTGGTAAAGTGCGGCCCTGCGCAATCAAAATGGAAACCGTTCATGGTCAAGCGCTTTACTTCAAATGACGACCATTCGGGATCGAGCCATTTGTGGTGAAGTGCGGCCCTGTGCGGTCTAGTGGTAGAGCTCAACCGTTCATGGTCAAGCGCCTTACTTCAAATGACGACCATTCGGGGTCGAGTCATTTGTAGTAAAGTGCAGCCCTAAGCGATCAAGTGGTAAAGCACGGCCGCTCGTGGTCAAGCGCTTCATTCAAATGACGACCATTTGTGACCGAGTCATTTGAGGTGAAGCATGGCCGTCCTTGGTCAAGCACTCAACTTTATATGATGGTCAGGATCAAGCCAAGTGAGATGAAATGCAACCGTCCACAGTCAAGCGCTTTACTTCAAACGACGACCATTCGGAGTCGGGCCATTTGAGGTGAAAGTGCGACTGTTGACGGTGTGAAGCGCGGCCGTTCATGGTCAAGCTCTTAACTTCAAACGACGACCATTCGTGATCGAGTCATTTGAGGTTAAGTGCGACCCTACGCGGTCAAGCACTTAAATCTATGCGACGGTCGCTTAGGATCAAGTTATGAGTTGAAGCGCGGCCGACCGCACTCAAGCGACTGTTGGCGGTCAAGCACTTAAATCCATGAGTTTTTGACTGTTTAAAGTCGAGTGCCTGTTCGTAGGGCTTGATGTTGCCTGTTCGTAGGGCATACACATTTCAAAATCATGAAAAATCAAATATTCAACTGAAAAGTTGTTAAGTAGAAATGTCTGCAAAAGTCAAATCCAAACATTCGAAGCAAATCGTGAAAGCAATGTGGAATCAAATCCAAACATCGGAAGCAAATCATGAAAGCACATGGGAATTAAATCCAAACATCAGAGGCAAAACATGAAAGCAAAGTAGAGTCAAACTCAAACATCAGAAGAAAAACATGAAAGCCATGTAGAGTCAAACTCAATCGTCAAAAAAAAATCATGAAAGCAATGTCAAGCCTAGTCCAAACACATAAGGCAAAGTAATCAGTCATCAGAAGTAAAATACAAAAGTAAAGTAGTCAACCATCAGAAGTAAAATTCAAAAGCAAAGAATTGACGTCCGAGTGCAAACATCTACATCAGTATGATTTATAGTTGTATCAGATCATGCCTGGGGATCGATCATGGTCCCACACATGTGTGAACAACTTAATTGTGTTGATGTAGATTTTCCACTCATTCGTCATAACCTCAATTATTCGATGATAGGCCGACGCTTTGATCCTGAGGCGTCTCCAGTTGGTGCAGGTGGTCGTTCTTGTTCCACCGTTGCAGCCTTCTTTTTCACATATTGAGATAGAAAACCATCCCGGATATGCCCCTCAATTTCATCTTTCAAGTGTCTGCAGTCATTCATGCTATGGCCATTTAGCTCATGGAACAAGCAATACTTGTCCGACTTTTTCTCGTTGTTGGTTGGATCTCTCCTCAAGGGCTTTCGATAAGGAATCTGTCCTTTAGTGTCCTGGTAGATTCGCTCCAAAGTCTCATTCAACTCTGTGTACGTGGTGAATCGTGATCCCCTTTGTTGTCGTGCTGATTTTTCGTTGTTATCCTCAGCTTTTCGTTTACCTTTGTTGTTCTCTACACCTTTCTCGGGAGGATTCCTACTCTTGACCACAAAAACATCGGTTCCTTCTCCTTCTTCTATATCAGCCTTTGCGTCCTCTAATCGTAAGAACCCTTCGGCCTCATGGAAAAATTCTCCCAAATCCATAGGTGGATCTTTGGTTAATGAATTCTTGAACTCTGTGCCATCAGCTATGCCCGACACAGCTGCCATTAGAACCATGGATGGATCTGGTCGATCTACCGATGCCGTAACTGCGTTGAATCGCGTCAAAAAGCTTCTCAAGGATTCTTCAGTTCTTTGCTTTAGTACGGTCAAACTCATAACATTCTTGGGCCTCGAGATGTGGATCCTGAATTGCCTCATAAACCTTTCAATCAAATCATTCCACGTTTCAATCGATCCATTCTCCAACTGTCTGAACCATAGTGCCGCAATGTCTGTCAAGTACAATGGAAAGCACCGGGCCATAACTTCCTTTGATGCCCCCAGCACTTCCATATGCCTCATATATTTTGTCAGATGAACTGTAGGGTCCGTCCTTCGATTATACATGTCCAGCGATGGTAGCTTAAAGTCTGGTGGGTTCTTAGCTCACCAGATTGCTGTGGCAAAAGGACTCCTATTCACATCCTCCAAGTCCCTGTTTACCAAACCACCTCTCATAGCCTTTTTGACCATTTCCACTAATCTGTTGTTGTCACTAAGCGATAGTCCTCGCCCATTGCATTCGTCTTGCCCCCCGAGTTCACGAGGGGATGGTGGAATTTGTTCTTCTGGTTGGGCTTCTGTTCCTCTTTGATTCTGCGTTCCAAGTTGCCCAATCTGATGAAAAAAATTATGGATCCACTACGCCATAAATGGCCTTCTGCAACACAAAAAAAAATGTTGGCTCAGGCCCGAAAAATGTTACCATAGGTCTATGGCAACACTTTTAGGGTGATGCAATTTTTGTCGTTGCCTTATACCTCAAAGGCAACATTTTGACTATCTAAGGCAACATAAGTAATATTGTCGCAATAGAACCCTATTTGGGTCTATGGCAACACCCATAGGTATCTGTAGCAACATTCCAAAAATGTTGTCATAGATATTAACTTTCTGAAGTTGTGGGGCCCACATCTTGTGGGGCCCACGACCCAACTGTGTCCATCCCTATGGAAACACCTTGAATGACTATTGCAACATTATTTTAAGCAACATTTATAACCCAGTGGCAACACTATTATGAAGCTACTACAGCACTATTCTGAAGCTACTTCAATACTATACTGAAGAGACACTAAGAGCACATAGAACAGTACAATATCACATAGAACACTTGCATAATACACAGTACAATATCACATAAAACACTTGCATAATACACAACATAATACACAGTACATAAAACAATTCATACAGCAGTACACATCACAATTCATGTCAGTTACCCCAAAGTCAGACTATCAGTCTCACTGAACATGATTGTGGAAGTTAGATCCTCTACATTGATGTAATCTAAAATTTACCCTTAGGAGCTTCTTTATGACATAACAGCACCGCTCCTGATGTTCCTCTTCTTAATAAGCTTTTGCGTTCTGTCGCTTATCCACTCAGAAAAGTCCAGCCAACCAAACAATAATGCAACTCAATCAAACAATGTCACCTGCTGTTACAAATAATAATGAAATTATTTAACGAACAATAATTCTAGTGGAAAATCTTGACTAAATTTATCACCAAGTGTGTCAATTAAGCAAATATGCAATCAGGACACTCTTATTCCAACATTTATTGAGACAACATATAGCAAAAGAAGTTTTAGAAATGTACTGGAGTTGAAGCATTTATAAATTATAGATGTTATTTCTAATTATGTATTTAAAACCCAAGTTGAAGCATTTATTAATTAAAAAAAATTCTATGAAGTATAATACTTCAAAGACCAAATTGGATTGCTCACTGAAATAATCATGTATATAACATAAAGGAAATTACTTGCTGAAAATAACTAAATAATATTATTAGTTACCTTTGCGTGATGAGAATTTAGGTTTCCGTTTGCGCCATCACAGCATGAGCCGGAGTCCCACACATAGGGTGAAGCAACACATCCAGCCCAGTAAAGACGCTTAACCAAAGTCCACAATCTTCAGATTACCTATGATATTGATAAGGCAAGAGCTAAATAGCATAAAATTTAGGAATCTTCCCAATTTTTATGCTATTAAACTATGCCTCATCAATATCATTTAGACCTTATACCATAGTGACAACATCTATGATTGATGTAAACGCACCTGTGTTAAAACTTATAATTCAGATTTTACCAAATTGGGATTATTTATCGTAAACGCACCTGTGTTAACATCTATATTCATTCACCAAAAATATCATAGGTTCAGTCTCCACAGTCCAAGCCACTTGAGCACAGCAAACACACAATAGAAAAAAACATATTTTTTATTACTCAACTGTATGGTGAACTGAATAGCAATGTAAAGATTTTTGATGTTAGTATACATATTTTTTAACAATAGCGCAATTGTACAATAGTGATATAATAAAAAACAAGATGGGTTTTATAACAAGTTTTCAAACAAAATGGTGTGTTAGAACTATTTTTTATCATCTTAACAAGTGTTTTGAGAAATAAATCAAATAGCAGTAGATAAAACTTTATCATTCAATTCATCAGTTATCTTTACTTTTAGTGGAAATATTTGACAGAAAACAACAGAGTATTCATACTTGTAAACTAGTCCTTCATTTTTGACAATGTTACACATGCAACCTTCTTTTGTTACTGTATCAGCTGCAGTGGACAAATGATTCATGGCCAAAGATATGGGTTTCAAAAACACAGCCGGCCTACAAAAGCACCAAGCAGTAGCACGTGGTAATCCCAGATTTAAAACCATGATAGTAATCAACAAATTTGATTTTCAAAAACATTAAAATAAGCTTACATCAAATCCTCGTAGGACATAGTTGCTGTAATACCATGATAGTAATCACAATGAAATCATTAAATAACATTTAAATTCTTTCTTTTGAAATAATATCCGAATTACTTAATCATTAACTCACAATTCAGCACCTTATAGCAAATAAAATTCAAAGGAGAAATAGGAACAGCAAAAGTAGGGAATGAAAATACCTTAGAGAAGTTAGTACGATTTCTAGGCAAAATCGAATCGCGATTCTTCGTTCCCAGTTCGAGCTTCCAGACATCACGTTTCTGTTCGAAATTCCTTCCAGGCAAAATCGATTTCGTGCTTTGAATTCGTGAAACCCAGCTTGCAATTGAATCAGTTGAGGAGAAGACTACATCGAGCGGTGGAGGGTGATTTGCGAAGGAGGATGACTTGCGATGGAGCACTGGTGCGAGCCGGAGCCTGGATCGAAGCGAAATCGGGAACCCCTAAATCGAAGCCCTAACCAAAATCGACAGAGAAGAAAGAAAATAAAATGTTACTCGCAGAGACTTTTTTTCTTCGCGGCTCTAAAAGATCAAGGAGTGGTGTTCGGATTGATGAGGTGTCACGTTCTCCAACGTAGGATTTGCCTTGGTAGATTGACGCGGATCGGTGCGAAAGATATGCAAAGGTCTGCTATAGCAACACTATAAAAAAAAATTGCATCAATTACACTTGTTTAGCTAGAGCAACACATTTTTATGGCTAAGGCAACATCAAAAATTCAACGTTGCACTAGGACCAAAATTGTATAGCTATCGCAACATTTTACCTGGCAACACCTTGCAAAAATGTTGCAGAAGGCCATCTATGGCGTAGTAATCAAATCCTCTTGCCTTTTCATCATTGCCTCCATCTCCTCCCTTGTAACGAAGGCTGAAGTTTGGCTCGCTCTCGAAGAAGCCTCTTGACTTCCTTCATGCTGACTATTCTCTGGTCTTTGCAGTCTACTCGATCGCCTTACCATAGTTCTTCGGATTTCAGTCTCAATCTCTCGGATTCAAGTATTGATTAATAGGATTCCTGAGTTCAACTCTCAATGAAAGCAAATAAGTTATAGATTAAAATAGTTTATATATTAAAAATAGTTTATATTTTAAAATATATGTATCGAAAAATAGTTTCATATTAGAATTGTTTCTTTCAATTTTACAAATCAATTCCAATCAACTTTAGTTCGAAAATTCAATCTAAATCAATCTCATTTCCACAAATTCAATTAAAACGGTTAATGGTTTAATTCAAATTCTCATTAAAATCGATTTTCATTTATATCGATTTCAAATCCAGGTTTGAACTACAAAATTTAAACCACTTCCAATTCAATATATTTCAAAGTTTAAATATTCAAACAATTTACCATAATTCAATTTGATAAATTTCATTTATATTTCAAAATTCAACTTTAATTTTATTTAAATTTGAAAATAGTCACTTAATCATTTTTATTTAAATAAAATCTCAAACTACAAATTTAAATCGGTATTAAATATTCAATTCCAATTTTATTTAAATTTAAAAATATTCATTTAATCGCCTTCAATCAAAATACAGTTATCAAGTTATAAAATCATATCTTTAAAATCTCACAATTAATGAGTTTCAAATCAATTTTTGTTTAAATACATTTCTTAAACAAATAAAATTTCAAATCAATTTCAATTCATCTTTCCCACCTTAATTTATTAAAGTTATTACAATATCTATTTTTAAAATATTAATATAATTTTACATAAATACTTAAACCTATATTTATATTATATTTTAAAATCAAAACACATATAGTTTCTTTTCTCAAAAATTTGGAAATCATTTAAAATAGAACAACGGTGTTCATATATAGTTTTCTATCCTATGGTCAAGTAATACAGATATTTATCATTTCAATCCGTAATAATTTAATATTTACGGGTATATATCATTTCAACCCGTAATTCCTAAAATTCAAAAATCAATAAAATTGCTTGGGTTTAACATTTCAACAATAACGGTTTTTTCTAGTCTAAAATGTCATTCGGTTATGTATCTTTTTGACCCATAGGGAATTCCAAACTATCATGGAACTTGCAATGTAAGAATAACAATGTAAAATAACATAAATGAAATGGCATATAAATGGCAATTATGATCATAGTTAACAATTTAATTATAATATATAAAATATGTTTTGGTTATCATATGTCAATTAACATAAGTAAACAAATTAAATAATAATATATCATATTCAACAATTTATTTTTCTAATCAATTCAATTTAACAACATATTTTAATTGTCATTTCATGTGAAACCAATTTACTAAACATATGAATGTTAATCAGAGTTATCACTCACCTTTTGAGGCTATGAAATTTGACAACACAAAAAAGCTACGAATTGAATCATGAACTCGACAATCGACCAATCTAAATGATAATCCTAAAGCAAAGCAAGGTGGACTCGAGATCGACGGAAACCAAATATATAATTTTTAAAAATCTAAAATTTACTCACATATTAAAACAAAATATTTATATTATATTCTTAGAAATCAATATTCAATTTGAAACACTTATTAAAATAAAAGTCTTCGTATTATATTTTAAAAATCAATATTTATTAAAACGCATATATTAAAATTAAAATATTTATGTTTTATCTTTTAAAAATCAATATTTGAAAATCAATATATATATATATATATAATGAGGAATAGAAGTTGCTGCACACGGTTGGAGGCTAGGATGTGTGCGTGGCGGGTCAAGGAACAGGTGGAAGGTGCTGGTTTGCTCGAAAAAGAGAATAGCGGACACGATGTGAGGATTTTAGCGACTTTGGAAAGAGGGAGGCGGATGGCGTAGAGATGGCTGGGTTTGCAGTGGGGCAGTAGGCTTCTGGTGTGGGTTCAGGGTCGGCTGACAACGGGGTGCAAGGTGTTTTGAAGGTGAAAGGGTCTGTTCGGTTGTGGGCTGTGGCTTGGAGGCTTGATCGGCTGCAAAATCGAAAATGGAGTGAAGGTTGAGGCCGAAGTGGAGGAGTGGGCTGACAGTGCAGGTCGAGCGGAACAAGGGCGAGGTCGAGAGAGGGGAGTAAGGTAAAGTGTTGCGGCTGTTATCTGTGGCGTAGCGGAGTGACTGAGTTGAGTTTGGAGGGTTTGTTTTGGTCGACGGAAGCCATGGGATGGGTCGGAGCAGGCTAAGGCGGAGGGAATGGCGGGGATAGGCTGAGGTGGTATAGGATCGGCGTTACGTGCAAAATTATGAGCAGGGTTTGAAGATGAGTAGGAGGGTTTGGCTAGGTTATCGATGGCATCTGTTCATGGGGTTGAGGGATGAAGGGATGGGTTTGGTGAGTTTTGAGGCAAGGTCGGTTGCGGAGTAGGTTAGTGGGTTGGATGCGGCTTCGGGAAGGTCACGAGGTGGTCACGAGTGTAGGAATAAGGAAAAGGAAGGAAACCATCTATCTTCATTCTGGATTCTCCCCCATGTGCACAGTTGTTAAAGTGGTTTTCTGTATTGGTAGAGAGTATGACAATATCCGATCTCGGTCTTTTGACATTCAAATGCTTATTTTACATCATGTCCATTTTTCATTTCAAACAGTTCATGCTTCATATAAAAATATCATTACTCATTTCAAAAAAATTATATCACTTTCGAAATCGTATCACTTTCAAAATCATAATCATTTTCGAAAATCATAACAAAAAAATAGGTTAAAACCATCATATCAATGTATTTGCATTTAAAACCATTAAATTTATCATAACAGTTGCAACTTAAAAAGTTTGAATATTGAAAGTATTTTATATATTGAAATAGTTATACATTAAAAATAGATTATATTTAAAAATAGATTATAAATTAAAATAGTTTAAAAATTAAAAATTATATAAATTTTAAAATATATGTATCGAAAAATAGTTTCAAATCAGAATTGTTTCTTCAAATTTCACAAATCAATTCCAATCAACTTTAGTTCCAAAATTCAATCTAAATCAATCTTAGTTCCACAATTTCAATTTAAAAGGTTAATGGTTCAATTCAAATTCTCATTAAAACTATTTTTAATATATATCGATTTCAAATCCATGTTTGAACTATAAATTTAAACCACTTCCAATTCAGTAGGTTTCAAAGTTTAAATATTCAAACAATTTACAATAACTCAATTTGATAAATTTCATTTATATTCCAAAATTCAACTTTAATTTTATTTAAATTTGAAAATAGTCATTTAATCATTTTTATTTAAATAAAATATCAAATTACAAATTTAAATCAATATTAAATATTCAATTTCAGTTTTATTTAAATTTAAAAATATTCATTTAATCACCTTCAATCAAAATCCAATTATCAAGTTATAAAATCATATCTTTAAAATCTCATCATTAATAAGTTTCAAATTAATTTTTATTTAAATACAATTCGTAAACAAATAAAATTTCAAATCAACTTCAATTCATCTTTCCCACCTTAATTTATTAAAGTTATCACAAAATCTATTTTTAAAATATTAATATAATTTTAAATAAATACTTAAACCTATTATATATACAATAATTAAATTAAATTTTATTAAATTAAATCTTATTTTATATGTATTTAAAATAGTAAAATTATAAGTAAAATCTTAAAATTCACATTTTCCAAAACTTAACTTATAAATTTAAAATTTTCAAAACATATAGTTTTAAAAATATATATTTACACATATATTAATGTAAAATCTTTATATTGTATTTTAAAATCGAAACACATATATTTTCTTTTCTCAAAAATTTGGAAATTATTTAAAATAGAAAAACGATGTCCATACATAGTTTTCTATCCTATGGTCAAGTGATACATATATTTATCATTTCAATCCGCAATAATTTAATATTTAGGGGTATAAATCATTTCAATTCGCAATCTCCAAAATTCAAAAATCAATAAAATCACTTGGATTTATCATTTAAACACATAATGGTTTTTTCTAATCTATAATATTGTTCGGGTATGTATCATTTCGACCCATAGGGAATTTCAAACTGTCATGGATTTTGCAGTGTGAGAATAAAAATATAAATAACATAAATGACATGGCATATCAATTGCAATTATGATAATAACTGACAATTTAATTATAATATATACAATAGATTATGGCCATCATATGTCAATTAACATAAGTAAACAAATTAAATAATAATATCATATTCAACAAATAAATTTTCTAACCAATTCAATTTAACGACATATTTCGATTGTCATTTCATGTAAAATTAATTTACTAAACATATGAATGCTGATCGTGAGTGATCGCTCACCTTTCGAGGCTATGAAATTTGACAACACAAACAAGCTACGAATTGAATCACGAACTTGACAGTGGACCAATCCAAACGACAATCCCAAAGCAAAGCAAGGTTTACTCGAGATCGATAAAAACAAAATATATAAGTTTTAAAAATCTAAAATTTACTCACATATTTAAAATGAAATCTTTATGTTATATTCTTAAAAATCAATATTCAATTTAAAACACATATTTAAAATAAAAGTCTTCATATTATATTTTTAAAATCAATATTTATTAAACCACGTATATTAAAATTAAAATATTTATATTTTAAAAATCAACATTTTAAAATCAATATTTTTTTATATACATAATGAGGAATAAAAGCTGCTGCACACGGCTGGAGGCTAGGATATGTGCATGGCGGGTCAAGAAGCGGGTGGATGGTGATGATTTGCTCGAAAAAGAGAACGACGGACCTGATGTGGGGAATTTGGCGGCTGTGGGAAGAGGGAGGCGGATGGCGCTGAAATGTTTGGGTTTGCAGTGGGGTAGTGGGCTTCTGGTGTGGGTTCAGGGTCGGCTGACAGCGGGGTGCTAGGTGCTTTGAAGGGGATAGGGTCTGCTCGGCTGTGGGCTGTGGCATGGAGGCTTGGTTAGTTGCAAAGTAGGAAATGGAGTGGAGGTTGAGGTCGAAGTGGAGGAGCGGGCTAACAGTGCAGGTCTAGTGGAACAAGGGAGAGGTTGTGAGAGGGGAGGAAGGGAAGGCATGGTGGTAGCTGTCTGTGGCATAGCAAGGTGAATGAGTTGAGGTTGGAGGATTTACATTGGTCGGCGACAGCCATGGGATGGGTTGGAGTAGGCTAAGGTGGAGGGAATGGCAAAGATAGGCTGAGGTGGTGTAGGACCGGAGTTGCATGCAAAATGATGAGCATGGTTTTGTGATAAAGAAGATGAGTAGGAGGGTTCGGCTAGGCTACTGATGGCTGTTGTTCATGGGATTGAGGGATGAAAGCATGGGTTTGGCGAGTTCTGAAGCGAGGCCGGTTGCGGAGTAGGTTAGTGGGTTGGATGCGGCTTCGAGAAGGTCATGAGATGGTCACGAGTGTGGGAATAAGGAAAAGGAAGGAGGTGAGATCATATATATATGTGTGTGTGTGTGTCTATATATATATAATTTTTTTAAAGTGGAGGCACAGAACAAAAACGAAAAGAGAATGAAATGGTATTGAATCACTGAAGAAAACGAACCAATATACTGAAATGGCAGGAATAGAAAAAGTTGGATATTCATTTTAGGGAATATAAAAGGCTAGTGGCTATTCAAATTCACTATGGATCATAAATGGACACATAAAGGTTTCAAATGGGTACTGATACGGCTAAACGTTTCAAAGATTTCGCCGCGTACCGGATGCCGAAATACACAAAAGAATAAACCGCGGAGATCAACACGATAAGACAAGCAACATGGTATACATATATGAACGATACGACCAACCTATCAAAACTCGATTTTCGCTGCCAAAAATTCTGCTAAAACGTCGAAAATAATATAAATGGAGCTAGAATAGTCCAAATTTAGCGAAACAAATTATTACAACTCACTTGGAAAATGATTTAAAATTTTCTTATCTAAAATTATTTATATTTTAAAAATATTTTAACTGATTTAAATTTAAATTGAAAATTTCACAACTGAATAAACTTAAATATTTTCTGATGAAAATCTGATATTTGCTACGTTGAAATAGACGCATATTGTTTGCACAAAAAATGGACAAACACCTCCAAGTCGTATTATTTAGTTGATTATATGTGATTTTCAATGATTTTAGATGAGTATGTAAATATAAAAGAAGTAGGGGCTGAAATGTAAAAGACACGCAGATTTATAGTGGTTCGGCCGGAATATGCCTGCGTCCACTTTATGTGTTATTATCTTCTTTCTTTCGGATTACAAGTACAATGCTTCGTATACAAGTATATGAAAGTAGTTTGAAAGTTCCTTCCTCGCTTGAGCTCTCAAACTTGTCTGCCATTGTTGTACCCCTGCCCCTCTATTTATAGAGTGAGGTAGGGGGCAGGGGTCTTGGATGCATATAGCTGCTGGTGGGCCCGGGCTGAAGCAATCTGGACTGGCAGTTGTTTGGTTCAGGGAGGTCTCATTCGGCATGGAGCTTGGACCGGTGGTAGGTGTTGTCCGGTGGTAGCGGTGTGGATGTGGACCGGCAGTGAGTGTGGACCGGTGATAGGTGTGGACCGGTGGTGAGGTAGTTCGGTGCTTCTTGGACCGGTCGTGGGGAAGAGGTTTGGTTCGGTGGTGCCCCTGGTTCGGTATGCCGAATGGAGATGGAGGAATGTTGGCTCTGTGGCCGAATGGGGCTGACCGAATGGATTCTGGTCCGGTATAACATGGAGAGGCCGGATGGGAAGGAGGCCGAATGAGGAGGAGGCCGAATGGGAAGGTGACTGGTCGTGCTGAATGAAGTGGAGATGGCGAACCCGCGTGAAACTGTGGCTTCTTGGTCTCGAGATCTTCTGGGTGAAAATTCGCCCAACATTTGCCCCCCAAAGTGGGGCACGTGCTTGCATGTGTCGCGCTTTGTTTCCCTGTGGTAGGAAGGTTTGTTTTGTAATGCCACGGGCTGGATGTTCATATCCTGTTGGTGTCCTGCAAAGGAATTTACAGTTTTAGTGTTATTTCAAATAGCGACCGTTCGTGATTGAAACATTCGAGATGAAGTGAACTGTGTCGTTCGGGACGAGAGAGTGAGCCCCGAGGGGGCTTAGCATCATCGATGCCAGGTTCATGTCAGAGTGGATCCTTGGATCGTTTGTCAAGATGGTTTATCGCCAGCTCAGAGCATGCCTAGGGATCGTTCGCGACCCCGTACATGTGTAAGTAGCTTAGCCATTTCATAATTATCAGAGTCAAATATCCGTTTAACCTACGAGTTTAAAAAGGATGTCAAAGTGCAAATTCTCACGACGATCGGGTTAATAGCCATTCAGAGCGTGCCTATGGACCGTTCGTGGTCGTGTACACGTGTAAATGATTAACCCACATTGGTGAGAGATTTACGACTCATCCATCGTTATCATATTCTTTACTTTGTTAGTAGGTTCTAGAGTTCGGTACTTATCTGGGTGAGGCGCTCTGCATGCCCCCTGTTCCTGGTTTTTGCTGGTGGAGATAGCTTCATTCGGTTCTTTGGTTGGTCCGGATGGATGTTTTCATTCGGCATACGGTTGGTTCAGTATATGTTGGTCCGGTGGGCCGAACCAGTTGGTTCGGCAGCCCTGAGTTCGCCTATATATAGAGGCTACACCCCCTTGGTTTCTTCTTACCGAACCAGAGAGCCGAACCAATTCTTGACCGAACCATCCTTCTGCCGAACCAGTTTATACCGAATCAGGTATATATATTTTTTGCCGAATGATCTCTTATCACCGGATGGACCTGTTTGCCGAATGTATACGAAGTGTATTGGATTGCCGGATGAGACTCAGGCCTTAGGGCCGAATGATATGTATGCCGAATGAGTGCCGAATGGCCATATGCTTTCGATGCCGAATGAACTTGTCTTGCACCGCCGAATGAGACTTCATACTTGAACCTTGAGCGGAATCTTAGACTTTTTTACACGCTTGCCTTATATACTTGCTTGTTTATGTTTCTATACTCCTTATTCTAATATCAAGTTTTTCTTGTGCTGTAGAAAATGTCTCGCAAAGCGGAAACACGATCGGATAGAAAGAAGTCTAAAGGTACAGGAGAGTCTTCTTCTGTGCCCCCAGCCCAACCAGGATCCGGGCAACATAGACCTGTTCCGAGGTCGTTAGTGGACGGATATGGTCCACAGGAACTTCTAGTCTCCCCTCCCGATTGCTTTCCTAGCTCCCTAAAGGAGGAGTAACTTGACGTCATATCCCGTTCCTTCGGGATAGACAGGGCTCTTATGCTGCTGCCGGGAGATGGAGTGATGCCATATAATCCTCCCGAAGGCTATTTTGCTTATAGCAGATACCATTGTATGTGCGGTGCTATCCCTCCTATCAACGCTTGGATAGTAAGTTTCACCACATATTTGAAGGTGGCTCCTTTCCAACTTCAGCCTAACTCTTATGCCATCCTGGTGAGCCTCTTTGTTATCTTCCAGAGGAGGTACGGGCGTCCTCCTTCTAACCGGGAAATTCGATACTTGTACAACCTGAGAGGCTATAAGAAGGGGTCTCCGTATATCAGTCTGGAAGCGGCCGTGCCCTTCAAACCAGTCCTGGACTTATATTCCAAGTTTACCATGTTCAAGAAAGAGTGGTTCTTCATCAAGGACGATGTTGTTTCTTTCCGCCTTTTCACTTCCGGCTGTAAGATGGATTTCATTTATATTTTCCATGTTTTGACTGTAGTGTTTTTTCTGACATGCTTCTATTTCTGGCTAGCGACAGGTGGTATTGCAGTCGTGGAGGATGATTCCTTGGTGCGAATGGCTGCTGAACTAAAGGCTATTCCGGCACGGGACCGGTCGGCCTCCTTCTTGATCAGGAATGCAACCCTCTTAGAGTATAATTTGATCTTACCGCACCAGTCCGTGGTTAAGCAAAGAGACACGGCTGAGGAGAAGGCTGCCAAAGCTAAGGAGGGGGCTATGGTGAAGAGCGGTAAGAGGGAGCCTTTTACAGAGCGCCCCGTTGTCGGGGGGAAGAAACTGAAGAAGTCTGATGGCCCTTCTCCAAGTACTCTTCCGACTGTCCCGGAGGAGGAAGGTGTAGAAGAGGAGGAAGGAGGCGAGGTTGGAGAAGGGTCGGAGGGTGGAGGAGATGGCGACGGTCAAGGTGGTAGTGGCGTCGGTGCCCTAACCTCTGAGCAAGACCTTGAACTGGATGAGGCTCTCCGTCGGGCCTTCGGGGAGTCGGAGGGAGAGTCGGAAACGGAGAAGGCAAAGGAAACCGGCAAAGCTGTGGCTGGCACTGACCCATCCTCTAAGGGTTCCTCAGCTAAGGCGACTCCGGCGATGCAAGGTGAACTTTTGTCCTCTGCCGATTCCATTTTCGATAGGGACTTAGAAATTTTTTACGGTTCACTTCCGTCCTAGAATGAGATCCAGGACTTATTGCAGTATCCCACTCCTCCGCCGGGTTTGTATAATAGATGTGTCTTCTCACTTTTCTTTCCTTTTAACTTAACACATTTTTCGAACTGTGGATTATTGTATGTTCGTAACACTTGTTCTTTATTCCAGGGGCAGGCCAGGTGGTTAAAACGTCGGACGTTCGACACCGCCTTGAGCAGTTTAAGTCGAGGAGAGCTTCTGCGAAACCCTCTACTGGTCGCACTGGGGATGTAGTCCGTTATCGCCCTCTTCTTGGGGTCATTGAAGAGGACATTCGGAAAAAGAAGCGGAGCCGTTCCTTATTTGAGTCTTCCCCTGGTCCGCAGCTTCCTACTCAGCCTCCTCGTGATACTACGGAGGAGAGCACGGAATCTGGCCCCCCTCATCCTCCTTTCAAGAGCCCGACTGTTATTCGTATAAGGCGTCCTGATGTGCCTCGCCCCGTTCCTCGTGACCCTTTTGCCGGTCATCCTGATTTAGATCCGAGCTTTCAGGATGTCTCATTTAATGAGGCCACGGGCGAGCACCTCCTTCCCCGCAACCCCATGGTAAGAGTGCTGGATGAGGCCAAGTCTTTAGATCTTGATTTACTTACTACACGGGTAGTCACCATGGGGGACGAAGCCCAGGCTAACATCGATCGGGTGGCCGCAGAGACTAAGAAGTTAATGGAGCATCATGCTAGATTGGCCAAGGCCGGGGAAGAGATCGGGAGTGCTAATATTCGGTTGAGGTTAAAAGTTGCCGATCAGGCCAAGCAGCTCGCCGATCAAGCCATCCAGATTTCTCAGCATGAGGAAGCCTCTAAGCGGCTGAAAGAGACGATGGAGAAGGCCAGTAGGGCGGAATTACGGAAGATGGAGGTCGCCTGCAGGGAACGGATTAACATGGCCATTTCGACGGTGGACGAGGTTCGAAATGCGGATCTTGAGCGGGTAGAGGAGTTGTCTGGGAGGCTCGAGGCTGCGGAGATGGCTCAGGCCGAGTTGAAGGAGGAGATGGAGGAGATGAGGAGGTCCCTCAAGTTAAAGGAGGAGGAAATGCGGAGGTCTCTTCAGGCGGACTGCTTGAGATACCAATCAGAGAGGGACATTGTCGTCGCCAAGTTGCAAGCTTCCGAGGCCCGGGTGAGGGAGTTTGAGGAGAATGAGGGGATGATGGATGAGATGCTGCAGGACATGTACTTCCACACTTGGAAGGAGGGCGGCTTGTCTTGGATGGACGATTACCCTCGGGTGATGGCCAAGGTGTATCTCCAGGCTTTAGAGGAGGCCAGGGTGAACGCGGGTAAGGAAGGCGGAGAGGCTTTTAATTTGGATGCGGTTACTGCCCAGTTCTCGAAGGGAGAGCAAGCGGCGGTGAAGGAGGGGATGCGGCTGCTTGCTGCAGAGGAAGCGGGCGTGCAGTTGGATGATGAGGATCGAGCGGCGGATGCTGGTGAGTTATTCTTTTCCCTTTCTTTCCTTTCCGTGCTTTCATAACTTGATTGTTCGTTTAATGAATTCCTCTTCTGAACTGGACAGGTGGGACTCCTGATCCACATGCTGGGGGCTCTGATCCTGCGGCTAAGTAGACTGGGGAAGTTGGCGATGGAGTGTGGACGCGGCTGCCACCTTTTTATTTCTTTTTATCACTGTTTACGTTAGTCATTGACATGTAACTATAATAATATTATTTGCAAAGAATAACTTCGTGTGATTTTACAATATAAGCTGATGTTGTTATGTTTAAATGTTGTTGTCATCTTGATGTGCTGCGTGAGAAATATAACTATGTATATGCCTGTGATTCTAGTTGTGTTTGATGCTAAGTTTTTTGCTAGAAATATAATTTCATGTGTTGCAATGTTATTGTACGAACAAGCTATAGTTACGTATTTATGTACAAGAAAAGAGAGTACCGCCCTTTATGTTTCATTCGCAGGCGGTAGCTTAGAGTGTCTTATGTAACTGTTCACGGATATAGCTGAGTACCCTGCCACCCAGTATGCAGACTTAGTTTCTCATGAGCGAATGCTTCCTATTTGGTTTCCTGTACTTTAGAGTTTGTTATACAGGATAGGAGAAAAGTATTTAAATGAAATGGAAATATAGTAAAAGTAAAACTTCCAGTCACGGAAGGCCGTCGATGTGCTTAAGTTCGTGGCAAACGGGTTTTGTAGTCACTTTCCCTAGCTGTGGGTCTTGGAGACGTTTGTCACCCATCTTACGCCTCCGCGGGGAGTTTTCTTTTTTACCACAGCCGCACTTAAGACACATCGGAGCCGAGATCGCGCACGGTAACTACCCGAACCATTATGGTCCGTAATCGTGGGTATTATTCGATTTACCGTGGCCGGCTAGCGTGGGTGCCGTTGGCCGTGAACTACCCCTGGCTGGCCACACCTTATGTTGGGGCTTAAAGTAGGTTCACAGTTGCCGGCGAGCCGAACGCCGTAATGAGCTGCCATCGGCTATAGTCGGCCTTTATGATGACTAATGATCGGCTCATTACAGTTGGCTTTGAGGGCAGGCGCGCAATGAGTTAACCCGCAACAGAGGGATGCTGGAGCAAAAGTGTCTCATTGGCGAGTGCATAGAATCGTAGCGTACCTGTTAGGCCTAGTCCAGATGAGGCCGCGGTGCGTCTTTAGTGGAGATGCCATAGGATTTTGTTCAACAGAAAGGGATAAAACTTAACAAGTAGCCAAGACATAAAGGAACAAGTTAAAAAGAGACAAGATTTTTTAAAGTGGTTCGGCACGAAAATGCCTACGTCCACTGATTCTCTTTGTTAATTCACTTCATATGGGCAGTACAAGTTAAGAAAAGTATCGACGGAGGTGTCGGATGTTCCATGCCCTCTGGAACACCTCTCCGTCCACTGTTGACAAAATATAAGCTCCGTTGTGGAGATCTTTATGAATTACATACGGTCCGTCCCAGATGGGGTCTAGTGCCCCGGGGCGCGGAAAGATTCGCCTGAGGACAAGATCTCCTTCTTGTAAGCTGCGATGCTTGACTTTGGAATTGTATAGCGCTGCCACCTTTTGTTTGTGAGCTGCTGCTTTAAGTGCTGCATCGTTTCTCCTTTCCTCAATCAGATCCAAAGACATGAGGAGGAGTTCTTCGTTTTCTTCTGGGTTGTAGTGGATCCTACGGTGGGAAGGCACAATAGTCTCAACTGGAAGCATTGCCTCCGATCCATATGCCAAGGAGAAAGGAGTATGTCCCGTTGATGTTCTGAAAGATGTGCGGTATGCCCATAGTGCCGTAGGAAGTTCGTCCACCCAAGCGCCTTTTGACTTTTCAAGTTTCTTCTTGATTAGGGTTTTGAGAATTTTGTTGACAGCTTCAACTTGTCCGTTTGCCTGAGGATAAGCCACTGATGAGAAGCTTTTATGAATTCCATGCTCTTGGCACCAGTCGGCAAATTCTTCGCTGTCAAACTGGAGTCCGTTGTCTGATATGATCTTGAGTGGGACTCCGTACCTGCACAGAATATTTTTGATCAAGAAGTTTATAACTTTTGTTGAAGATATTTTATTTAGAGGTTCTGCTTCCACCCATTTGGTGAAATAATCGACTGCCACTACAGCATATTTGGCTCCGCCTCGGCCCGTTGGCAGTTCGCCAATTAAGTCAATTCCTCATACAGCAAAGGGCCAAGGGCTGGTCATTTGAGTAATTTCATTTGTGGGCAGTCGAGGAATCTTAGCAAATTTCTGACATCTGTCGCATTTCTTGACGAAGTCTAGAGCATCTTTGTTTAGCGTGGGCCAGTAATATCCATATCGGAGTATCTTCCTTGCCAAAGTCTGCCCCCCAGTGTGATCTCCGCATCCTCCCTGATGGATGTTTGATAAGATCTCCTTGGCTTCCCTTCCAGCGACGCATCTCAATAAGGGGCCAGAGAAGCCACGCCGATAGAGGATGCCTTCTTGTATCGTGTAGTGGGGAACTTTCCTCAAGATCCTCTTGGCTTCGTCACGCCTGTCGGGCAGTGTGCCATCTTGCAAATATTTTCGGATGGAAGTCATCCAGGTTCCTTCTTCGATTGCAGTTACCAGATTTACTGGTTTGAAACTTGGGGCTAGCTGCCTTGAGATGGCTAGTGTTCCGAAAATGGTGCTATTCTTCATACTAGCTTGCTTCGCAAGTTCATCTGCCTCTTGGTTCTCTTCTCGAGGAATATGTTTGATTAGATAGTGGTCCAATTGATCTAGTAGCAGTTTGGTTTTCTTTAGGTATGCTGTGAGTCGTTCTCCTCGAGTCTGGAATTCTCCTAGTACCTGGTTTACGATAAGCTGAGAATCACTATGAAGACATAAGGAATTGATTCCAATTTCCAGGGCAAGCTCCAATCCCGCTATTACTGCTTCATATTCAGCATCGTTGTTAGTGGCCGTGAACTCCAACCTTAATGCATAGTACAACTTTCTTCCCCTGGGGTGATGATCACAATTCCTGCCCCCGAGCCTTGTTCGTTCGCTGCTCCATCTACAAAGAGGTTCCACTTGATGTTTTTTGCTACTTCGGATTGTTCCTTGCCTTCGTTGGTAGTGAATTCGGCAACGAAATCAGCCATGGCTTGTCCTTTGATAGCGGTGCGAGGATGGTAGGTGATATCATACTGACTTAGTTCGATGCACCATTTGAGGAGTCGCCCAAAAGTGTCAGGACGATGGAGCACTTGTCTTAGCGGTTGATCGGTTAGAACCCTGATGGAGTGAGACTAGAAGTAGTGTCGCAGTTTTCGTGACGCGATCAATAAACAATATGCTAATTTCTCTAGTTTAGGATATCTGGTCTCTGCCCCTGTAAATCTCTTACTTACAAAGTAAACCGGGCATTGTGTGCGGTCTTCTTCTCTTACCAAGGCGGCGCTTAGAGCATGAGATGATACAGCGAGGTATAGGTATAACACTTCACCTTCATTTGGAGTTGAGAGTACTGGTGGTCTCTGAAGGTGTTCGATTAGGTTGAGGAAGGCTTTTAAGCATTCATCGGTCCACTCGAATCTCCCTTTGTCTTTCTTGAGAGCTTCGAAGAAAGGGACACACTTGTCAGTTGCCTTGGAAATGAATCTGCTTAGGGCGGCCACCTTTCCGTTTAGGCTCTGCATTTCTTTTCGAGTGGAGGGTACCCTTATTTCTTTTAGAGCCCGGATTTGTTCAGGGTTTGCTTCGATTCCTCTGGCGTGGACGATAAATCCTAAGAATTTTCCCGAAGATACTCCGAAGGAGCACTTTAGAGGATTCAGCTTCATTCCATATCGGCGAAGTACTTGAAACATCTCGCCCAGGTGGCTTACATGGTCGTCGGCTTTCCTGGACTTTACCAACATGTCATCCACATACACTTCCATAGTTCGTCCTATTAGTTCCGCGAACATCTTGTTGACGAGGCGCTGATAGGTAGCTCCAGCATTTTTGAGTCCAAAAGGCATGACTTTGTAACAATATAGTCCGCGGTCGGTGATGAAGCTAGTGTGGTCTTGATCAGGAGCGTGCATGGGAATTTGGTTATATCCGGAGTATGCATCCATAAAAGATAGGAGTTCGTGTCCGGCTGTGCTGTCCACAAGTTGGTCAATTCGGGGAAGTGGGAAGCAATCTTTTGGGCAAGCGTCATTCAGATTGGAGAAGTCAATACATGTTCGCCACTTTCCATTGGCCTTTTTTACTAGCACTGGGTTAGCGATCCATTCTGGGTAGATGGCTTCCCGTATGAAGCCATTAGCAAGTAGATTCTTTACTTCCTCATCAAGAGCTGCTGATCGCTCTGCCCCCATGCTCCTCTTTTTCTGTTTTACTGGCACCTTGGTGGGATCGATGTTCAGCATGTGGCATGCTATGTCGGGGGAGATTCCTGTCATATCGGCATGGGTCCACGCAAATACATCTAAGTTGTGGCGGAGAAAGTCAATGAGTTGATCTTTCAACTCCGTTTTTAGCTGAGATCCGATTTTTAATAGTTTACTTGAATCGTGCTTATCTACAGATACGAATTCCATAGCCTCTGCAGGCTCGGCGGTAGCCTCCTCCTCTTTATCCCTGGGGTCCAGTTCATTGAAGGGATCACTTGTGTATCGAAGAGGAGGGGCTTTCTTTAGTTGCTATGTCTCCAAGCTTTTCATGCAGAGAGTAGTCTCTGCACCTTTTCCTTTATTCTTTCTGCGGTTATTGCGAAGTTCAGTTACGTAGCAGTCTCGGACAGCATCTTGATCTCCTTCTACTTCTCCTACTCCGTTGTCTGTTGGAAATTTCATTTTCAGGCACCAGGGGGCTAATACAATCTGGAAGTCAGACAAGGCTGGTCTTCCCAAGAATGCGTTGTAAGCCGAGTGGTTTTCTATTAGTACGAACGTTTGTTTTCGCACAACGGAGCGGGGATGACTTCCTATTTCGACGAAGAGGTCAAGTTGCCCGAGGGGCATTTTTGCATCTCCAGTGAAACCGTGCAGTGGTTTGTCACAGGGGGATACATCCTTCATTGATAACTTCATTTTGTCGAAAGCATGTTTGAATAGGATATTTACGGAGCTTCCTGTGTCTATTAGAATCCGAAAAACTTTAGCTGGACCGAACCAGGCAGAGATGACCATAGGATCCATATGTGGATACTGTCTTCCTTCCAAATCACGCCTACTGAATATGATGTCGTCATTCTCTTTTCGTTTCGGGTGGCGTTCTTCCGTGATGGAGTTAACATAGCCTTCTGCATTTCTAAGCGACTTGCCGTACCTTTCCATCTCTGCCCAACTTCCGTCGGCGATGTGTGATCCTCCTGAGATGGTAAGGACCACTATCTTCTCTTGACTAGAGCCACTGGTGTTGTGATTGTTGCGATTCCCTCCGCCTACCTCTGGGAGGGGTTGCTTTGAGTTCTCATTGGCTGGAGTTGGAGTCCTGTTCTGACCCTTCACATAGCGTTCCAGTCTTCTTCTTCTAATGTGTTCTTCGATCAAGTCCCGAAGATGGTGGCATTCATTGGTGTCATGTCCGTGGGATTCGTGGAAGCGACAGAACTTTCCGGACTTGAGTGCGTTATCTGATTCTTTCTTGTGCGGGGGGCGCTTGTATCCTAGTTCGCCCTGAGTGGCTAGGAAGATATTTTCGATTGTGTCGTTCAAAGGAGTGTAGGAGTCAAATCTCGGTCCTGGTCGATATTGGCGCTTTTCGACCTTTCTGCCCCCAGCATTGTCTCTAGATTCATTCTTCGAGCGTCCTTAGCTGCAGTGGGAACCTTTTCCTGAACTATCTTGCCTTGTTGCCCTGACTGCCTCTCCGTAGCAGCGTCTTCAAGTCTCATATACTTTCCAGCTTCATGGAAGAAATCAGGCAAGGTAGCTGGTTTTTCCTTAGTTAATCTTCTGGCAAACTTGGTGTCTGGATGTACACCACTACAGAGGGCCATTAGAGTGAGTTTTTCATCGGCATCTTGAACTGCTGCCGCTGCGGCGTTGAACCGTGTTAGATATTGTTGCAGCGTCTCTCCGGATTTCTGTTTGACATTGGATAGAGAATAAGAATCCTTGGGTTGTTCCACATGGATGCGGAACTGGCTAATAAACCTTTCTTTCAACATCTCCCATGAGCTGATGGATCCTTGGGGTAGATGGCAGAACCAGGAGGTAGCTAGATCTGCTAGGAATAGCGGAAAGCATTTACATAATACTCCTTCTGTTGCTCCACTCATGAGCATATGCTGGGTGTATCTCTGCAAGTGTACGATGGGGTCGGAAGTTCCTTTGTAAGGTTCCATGGTTGGCATTTTCCATTCCCGGGGAGTGATGGCAGTTTCGATATTTCGGGTAAAGGGACTGGTGACCCTAGCGCCTATTCTCCGGTCCCTTTGCTCCCGTTGGACACATTCTCTGAATAATCGTGCCATTCGTTCGTCAGAACTTGGAGCGGACAAAAATGAGCTTGGTTCTTCCCTGCGGGATCTATCTCGTCCAGATGACCTGTAGGGATAGTACAGTCTATCACTTCTAGCATTATCCAGTGGTTGTCTTTGGCTGCTCGGATGCACGCTAGGACCAGCTACAGTTGCCCCCTGCCTTGATCTTCCCCTGTGGGGTTCTGTTTCGAGCACATCCATGGGGTCAACTTCGGGCTGGGTTCTAGCTCGGCTCCGTTCAGCGGGGTTTCTATGATTAGGTGGCATGACTGGCTCAGCTACATCCGACCCTCGCCTGGTGCCTCCCCCGCTGGGTTCGGTTCCAAGGGCTTCCTCGAGTCGGAATTCGGGCTGAGTCCGGGCGCGGCCCCTATCATTGTTGTTCCTGTTGATAGCTTCTTCGAAGAGGGAAGACCTTTGTTGCCTCCGAGATCCTCCGGATTGGGACTCACCCCATGATTCAGTGTTGTGGTTGGACTCTTCAGCATCCCTTAAGCGTGACATGAGTTGGTCCACCAAAGCTTCTTGTTGGGATGTGAAGCGGTTAGTTACTTCAGTCACAACCCTGTCCAGATCTGCCCTAGTGATTGGTTGTTCCGTTGCGGGACCAGTTGGATTTTCCTGATTTTCATCTGGTACTGCTGTTGAAGTGGGCTGATCTGCGATTGCTGGATCTGGAAGGCTGCTAGTTGCGATGTTCTTTCCTTTGTTAACATCCCTTCTCTGTTTGGAAGGCATGATTTCTAAGCAACGAGCGATGTTGTTAGGAAGAAGGTTGAGTGGGAGAAGATGAAGCTTGAGTTCTATTCTCAATGAAAGCACCAAAAATGTTTGCACAAAAAATGGACAAACACCTCCAAGTCGTATTATTTAGTTGATTATATGTGATTTTCAATGATTTTAGATGAGTATGTAAATATAAAAGAAGTAGGGGCTGAAATGTAAAAGACACGCAGATTTATAGTGGTTCGGCCGGAATATGCCTACGTCCACTTTATGTGTTATTATCTTCTTTCTTTCGGATTACAAGTACAATGCTTCGTATACAAGTATATGAAAGTAGTTTGAAAGTTCCTTCCTCGCTTGAGCTCTCAAACTTGTCTGCCATTGTTGTACCCCTGCCCCTCTATTTATAGAGTGAGGTAGGGGGCAGGGGTCTTGGATGTATATAGCTGCTGGTGGGCCCGGGCTGAAGCAATCTGGACTGGCAGTTGTTTGGTTCAGGGAGGTCTCATTCGGCATGGAGCTTGGACCGGTGGTAGGTGTTGTCCGGTGGTAGCGGTGTGGATGTGGACCGGCAGTGAGTGTGGACCGGTGATAGGTGTGGACCGGTGGTGAGGTAGTTCGGTGCTTCTTGGACCGGTCGTGGGGAAGAGGTTTGGTTCGGTGGTGCCCCTGGTTCGGTATGCCGAATGGAGATGGAGGAATGTTGGCTCTGTGGCCGAATGGGGCTGACCGAATGGATTCTGGTCCGGTATGACATGGAGAGGCCGGATGGGAAGGAGGCCGAATGAGGAGGAGGCCGAATGGGAAGGTGACTGGTCGTGCTGAATGAAGTGGGGATGGCGAACCCGCGTGAAACTGTGGCTTCTTGGTCTCGAGATCTTCTGGGTGAAAATTCGCCCAACACATATCAAATATCAAATTCTCATTGCTAAAATTTAATTGTTTAATTTCCAGAATATTTTAAGTTAATTGCGTTATTAAAATCGTTAAAATTTCTAAGTCGTTACTCTTCATAGTTGTGGCTGCATCCATTATAGTCGATGTTCCGGTAATGCTAACCATCATGCTAAATGTCTCGCGGTCCCACAGCTTAAGGTTTACATTGAATAGTTTTACACATATGGGATTGTTGTTAGAAGATCTCTATCCATTTTCAAATATCCAGAACATCTTCTTAATATAATGAGTTTGCCATTGTAAAAGTATGGACCATTTTAAATAACTGAATTTTAATCATGAGACTCTTTAAACGAAATAAAAAAGAATCCATTTTCTCTGGTAAAGATTTCGAATTCTCCAACTAGTTTACAGACATGTTGAATGTACGCCTTGAAATACATGTACTATGGTTTGGTACTTATAACATAAACTATGACTGAATTATTCCAGCCTTCGAGTGCTCTTTTGTAGACAGATTCTTTAATCAGACCATATTTCTTGTTATTAATCTTAATTGGTGCAATAGTTTTAAGATTGCATTCACCTTCTTTTGGTTATTCTGACTGGTCTGAAACTATATCAGCCCATGTTCTATGACCTTGTTCTTTATTCAGAGAGAAGGTTATCGGTTTTCTTGGTTGCAATAGTTGTTTTCCCTTATTCTATAGTGGATTGGTCAGTTTCTGACCCTCCTTGTCCTTTAGATCTCCATTACTGATAGGTGGCAACCCTTGGAACTTCTTGGCCTGTCGCTTTTTTTGCCGTCTTGATTGAACCAATTGAAAACCATCATCACCAATGATGATACCATCACCTGACTTTTCAACGAGAGATGTTTCAGATGGTCTGTCCTGAAATATTGGAAATGGAAGATCAGACCAATTTGTGTGAGGAGAATGAATTTCCCCACGGCCGAAGAAGAAAACCATAAGTTTTTTCTTTTTCTTTTCGAAGGCAGTGAACTTTATTAAAACAAATATAGCACTTAAAATGTGTGTTGGTTTTGAATTCTGACCGCAGAAGGTATACGTTGTTAAGAATTTGTTGAATTGGTACCTTATATTTTCCATTTATATAACTATTATTACACAAAGCAGTAAATTTTCAATTGCATACATCAAAGTGAAATATATCCCGTGATGTTATATAAAACTTGTAAAAATTTGCGATCTTGTGAGGAAATTTGTAACCAGTGAAAAGTCATAATGTATAACACTGAGTTATCTCTGCACCGTATAATATATTTTCATCTTTGTTTTATTTATAAAGTTGTTTAATCTATAATAGAAACCAAAGCCTCGTTTTCTGATTAGTTTAATCCTGATCTTGTTTCAGTCATTCATCTTGTTTTAATACTAATTAACCAGAAGTACAATGTCTCAGTTTGAATCAATCTGATTGCACAGGTAAGTATTTATAAAAGCTGTTTTTCTTTTTTCTTTTTCCAAATTGATAAATTGTGAATTATTTAGAAAAGCTTTTTTTTCCTTGAACATTTCAACTTGGTATCATATGCCATAATTTAGACTCAAGTGACAATGCCATGCATATGCTGACTGTTTAGAAATTTCACATCATAGTTTCACACTATCACCCTAAATTTCATGTTGATCAGGCATTGTTAATATATATTGCATTATTAAATCTAATGTGATAGCAGAACACTTACGCTATCCAAAAATATCGATAATTTTACTTTTTTCCATAAACAGATAAATTTATATCCTGAAGCTCAAAGACATTCAAAACAAGTAAAGCTTGTATGTTTTGTAACTAGGCATTTATGATTACAGGTGTGCACTGAAAAACAGTGCACAAAATTAAACATCGTTCGGAATAATAATTTACCTTTTTTTAACGATGATACCACTGTACCATTTTTCAAAATATATTTTTTTATTTTTTATTTTTTTAGTCATAGGATTGTTCCAAAACATCGTATTTTTTTTTTTTTTCAAGTTACTTTATCAAATTGTCTCGTTCTAGCTTTTAGCAATCCTTAACGGTATCGTTGACTAGATGGATTGATCGAAATTCTTAAACACTTGATGGACAAACTAATACCAAAATTAACTAATAAAATAATTTTGAATCACTATATATAATCAAAATCACATTCATTTATATTTTTTCCAAATCATTTTCTCGTTTGAATTAAATATTTATTTTCAAAAATCTACGTATATATGTCTAAGTCGTTAATCGTTAACAATGATAAAAATTTCTTATATAACACCCAGAATAACTTGCCTCTTAATAGGGAAAAAACTAGACAAAAAAGTTGAAGCACATGTTTAGACGGAATAGGCTAGAGACAAGAAAGTGACCATATTGCATTGTATAAGCAGTTAGAGCTGAAAATTTGATAACAAATTTTTTATTGACATATGCATGAAACTTCGCTTCAAATTACAATTAACTTTCTAAAACTTCCAGGACACAATAAAAATATAAGCATTTTAATCTGTTGATTCAACTTGACCAACCAAATTTTCCTTCCACTAATTTGATAGATACAAGTTGCACAGTAATTTCTTCATAGATCATGTTTATAAAAATTCTGCTTTAAATAAATAGAACGGGAAACAAGGAAAATTTCATGTAATTTCCCTTATCAGTCACCACCATCAACAACATTTTTGAGGGAAACTAAGCTTTCATTGTAGTGCATAACAACATTTAGAATAGAAAGATTAGGCTCTTGGATTGGGGTATAACTTTCTTGGGTTGCTTCTCCAGTACATAAGTTGTATAAATACAGTTCGTCTATACCACTAGGATCAGAAGTTGTTCTTACTAAAAGGAACTTCCCATTCATTGAGAATCCAATTGGAAATAGTCCATTATGTCCTATGAATGGTGTGAGTCCAATGTTATATATTTTTCGCCAAGTCTCCTTAATGCCAAATTCATGCAGCAGCCAAATTTCTAAACAGTTATTGTCAAGACAGAATGGAGTCCCACCCCTAATATAAGCAAGTTTTTCATTTAAGAAGTCCAAAGCAAAACCACAAGGTTTAGATTCATGGCTACTGGGTAATGACATTATTTCAAATACCTCATTTTTCAAGTCAAATGCGACAAACATACTACCTTGATTGTCAACTCCCAACCGGAAACATGTTCCGTTCTTGCTTGTAGCATGATTTGAATGCCCAGTGAGGCACTTGAAAGGCAAAGTAGCATTTTTATGTATAATTCTCCATTGAAAATGATGTCCTTAAGTTGTATACCTCAACATGGTTGGCCACTAGCCCACCAGAACGCTGCCGAATGATCCTTACAACCTTGTAATCATTGGCTTTTTCATCAAAACCAAAGCCAATACTAACAAACTACGCAACCGTATTTCTTGGATTATGACGCGGATCTAAGAGTGAGGATTTGGGTAAAAGCTTTAGCCGTTCCAGTGATGGATTCCGTAAAGCAACGTCCCCAGACCAATCATTGTGCAAACATATTACACCATCACAAGAATTAATGAGTTCTACTATATCATTATCTGCTTTTATAGTTGTATTGAACAGATCATCAAAATCTATATCAGTGTTGATTTCATATATATTACCAGAAAACAAACAAAAATCAAGTTTCCTTGACTTAGAATAAGAAACAATGAAAGCATCCTCTCCACTATGATATTGAAGGTGATCGTTGATGAACCAGGGGCTTTCAATAAGGACAAGCCAATATTTGCATACCCTATTAAATCTCAGTAAGCTTACCACCAACAATCATAGTAGAATGTCGAATAAGATTTCTTCAAGCATGTTCTTGATGGTTCTAAATCAAATGAATCGCAAACCTGCTAACTATCACAGTTGTTTATTAGTTCAATTTTATTCAAAAGACTAATTTGGGAGATGATGAATGTTGATAGGTAATCAACAGAAAATTATGGTTATTCAAATCAAATTTGAATCTAGGTATATAGATTAAAATATCACAGTTATTTAATTTATGAAGAAAAAGATATCTTCAACTAAACCAAAATCAGCTTGAGATTGGAGCAACTTGGAGGATTCAAATAAAACACGATCAAAGTATTGTGCATATAAAGTGAATAATTAGCCTTAGATTGTAGAAGACATTGAATAAAGTTTTATATAAATGACTACTGAACATTTGCAGTAGTACTTGGCTAGATGCGCTTGTCTATAAAGATACTCATGAACGTGTGATTAATTGCAGATGTATAT
Source organism: Allium cepa (assembly GCA_030765085.1). Lineage (NCBI taxonomy): Eukaryota > Viridiplantae > Streptophyta > Magnoliopsida > Asparagales > Amaryllidaceae > Allium > Allium cepa. The sequence goes on from CM060935.1 coordinate 283,323,347, forward strand.
TCATATAAAGAAGGCATATGCATTTGTTTTTATTGATGTTCATGAACATGCAAGATTGTAATTATTCAAAGGGATAATCTATTCGGACGCTAAGTAGGTCACAATTAATGACACTAAGTAGGTTCATATTCTCAGATCATGTGTTTTAATTTATATTATTACTATATATAAGTGTGTAAATTACTAAGAATTTATTCAATCAGTATGTTGAATTACTGTACATTTTATTTATCAGTTACTACAAGCAAGTACATTCATTTTGATCAAGGCAAGAAATATTTGTCCATTCTCCCGTTATGCCTAAGGATAAACTAAGATTCCTGAAGTAATAAATGAGAGAGATGAGGTATGATTTATTTCATTTCTTGCAAGCTGGAAACATGAGCTCAGTTCTTATTTTTATTTCTTACACTCTTAACTGTTCGTTTCATAATTTTAATGTTCGGTTTTGTTGATAAAAAACATAAATTTCAAATGTTCTATTTTTAGGCTTTTTATATGCTCCGACTTAAAGCTGAAATGAACGAGTTCATAAGTTTCTGGATAACCGAGCAAAAGCTTAACTTTTCTTGGTTAAGTAAATTTAAGCGGGGCAGCAATGTGAATGGATGCAGCGGATGCGGATATCCGCATCCGCATTCGAAAATTTAAATCCGCATCAGAATTTATATTCGATATTCGTGGATATTGGAGAATTAACATAAATATCCGCATCCGTTGATATTTTTCAGATATCCAAAAATATCCGAATCCTATAATAAAAAGTGAATATTTTATCCAAAATATACACATCCGAAATTGAACAAGATTTTTATTATACTAATATGTTTGAACTAAAACATCACAGCTAAAACAATCACTTTCTCAAATGAGAAAATACACAAACTACAATACTAATCAGTTTTTCAAACGACAAAATAGCAACACACATAATGTCAAACAAGTTCATGCAATATTTCAACATTTCACATAAGCAAAAACATACTAAAACGGCAGATAGTTTTTGTTATTTCTTCCATCCACCATAGCCTTTTAACATCTTGCCAAGAAAAACATAATCGAATCATTAGATAAAATGGATTAATTTCAATAATCAAGACAACTATATAAAAACATGATTGTACATTAGCATGTATAGTAGCAGCTCGTTGCTGTAAATAGTAGCCGACAGCTGCTGTACAATGTGTGCTCACTGCTATAATCGGCCATTGCTCGCTGCTATGAAAAGCTACAAATCTGCTATTTATACTATCCGAAAACAACAGACTTGTAGCTGCTATGAATAGTAGCAAGCTGTTATGATGTTTTTATTTAAAAAATTGTTTTACCTTGTTCGACCATCTTTATAGCGGAGCTGATACTTCATCTACGATCTCTATATTTTTGTCTGTTAAATGATTTTTTTAATAGATAGCATCAAATAGTAATATTTTCAAACTAATTTAAGTATTAATAAGAAAAGACTAACCAACTTCCAACGACAACAAGTTCTAATACAACTTAAGGATTCTACTATATTCGAAGATAACAAGGATCTATTTTCGGTAATCAATCTACTTCTACTAGTAAATGAGGATTCAGATACTATAATAGAAATAGGAACAACTAAAATATCACGAGCAACTCTTGCAAATATGAACCATAGGACTAGTTGTTTTCCACCACATTAAAATATCAAAGTTCATCATCTTCGATGGACAATAATTCATCTTTTAAATATTTATTAAACTCCGTTTTAAAAACTTGTAAACTTTCGATTTTTGTTCTCTATAATTCCTCCATTTAAGATCCTTTTTTGTTGTTCTCTTAGGCCCACTATTAGAACTATCATCCAATGAACAAGAAGAAGTAGATACATTCATATATGATGCACCTTCTCTTTCGTATGAATAGAAAAAGAGCTTTTAATCATTCATGATTTTTTCGTACATGAACTTCTGCTTCTTGTTCATAAACACATCATAGAAGAATTCAATGTATGTCATTCTACAACAAGGATCAAAAACCATGCCAATACTCATCATCAAATTGCAAGTTCTCTAATACTTGTCGAATTTAACTCTCATCATTTATGCCATAGAACTAATATATTCATGCTCGCTTAACTCCCAACTTATAATGCTTCCATAAACATTACACACTTTTTTAAAATATAGATTAACCGTTCAATATTTAACTCTTGAAGTTAAGTGCAACTTCTTAAAAGAGTTTCAAGCATTCGCATATTTATTTTCCTATCTCTCACTCTTGCCTTAAGGCAAACATCTATAATAAGAAATTAACTCAACTAATCATTCAAATGTGGGATGCAATTCAAGCGCACTTCCGAACATAAGGTATGTTGAGTTCCATCGTGTTAGAACATCATATGAAACTCCTTTTCCAATTAATCAGTTTGTGCCAATGCATTTTCTCAACTTTGTTTTCTAAATTGTGATGACTTTGTAAAATTAACACTTTCTCTTATCTTTGCAATGAGATTATGCATGACTTTTAACTCTTCTTCCATAATTAAATTCAATACATGTGTCTAACGACGCATATAAAATAAATCACCATTTAAACCAAGACACCTTTACCTTCTAACCAATCCTTGACATCTCTTATCATAATATCATTATTAAAAGCATTATCAACAGTAATTGAAAATAAATTCTTATCTAAATTATAATGCAATAGTTTGGTTTTAATGGTACTAGGTGCAAATTCGGTGTTTGGAGGAGGCATTTCATGATAAGCAAGTGTTTTTTTGCCGTTTCCAATCGTGATCGATGTAATGACAATTGATGCGAAAATAACCTATATTTTTTGATGTTTAGATGTCCATAAATCTATAGTAAGACTAACACGAGTGGATAAACTATCAAACATTTGTCGTAATTCAGCTTTCATACCAGCATAAAGTTTCAAAACATCACAACGAATTGTATATTTAGAATAGAGCTTAGCGGTTGGATTAATACACCTTACAAAATTCTTGAAAGTAAACATGTTCCGTCATATTGAATGGATAATCATGTTTGGCAAATATATGAGTAAAACACATTCGAGTCCTATTCTGATTAAATTTCCAACTTGCTAATCCGAGTGGTTTACCAGGAGACTTTCTAGAAGCCAAAATTTGTTGCCCAGATATTCTCTTATTATTAGTATTTTTAGACAAATTTTTGCATGTTTCTTCAAATGTATTGTTCCTAGGGATGTTGCTCCATTGAATATCCATAAACAATATTTACATGTGGCTTTAACACTATTACTACCCTCCAATACTTCTATATAAAAATCTTTCCATACTTTGGATTTCATGAGTTTTACATTTAAAGGTACGGATTTTTCTTCATTTATTGAAAGATTTTGAGCTTGTGGCACACATGAATATTGGTTTGAGTTTCTTGTACAATTACATTATCGTTGACACAAGCATTTGAGGTACATGCAACAGAATTGGTACTATAACTTATTGAAGTGTCTTCCATTTTCAAATTTCTACTATATACAAAAAATAATATTTATTAACTACAATTCTTATTATACCGTTAATATATTTTAACAAATTACAATTTTCATTTACGAAAACTAGGTGTATTTCAAAAAAATTAAAATATTTATTATATATAGGGTTATAAAACAATAAGTTATCATTTAAAATTAAAATTAAAATAAAGTTATAAAATCAAAATTAAAAAAGGGTTATAAAATTAAAATTAAAATAATACATAGGGTTATAAAATTAAAATCACAATTTTCATTTATGAAAACTATCTGCAATTCTGCCTTTCCAAAAAAACAGTTCCATGTTTATGAAAAATTTAACTTTAAGTTAACAATTGTTAGTATTCAAAACTCAAAACCATTTAAATTTATACCTAGACAATACAACGTTTATATATAAGAAATGAAGAGGAAATGAGAAATACCAGAGGTGAGCACTGAGCCGTTAGGAGGAGAACCAACTACCAAGGTCGGAGCTGCGAGACACCGAGATGATGGTTGTTACATTAGGAGGAGAACCAACTGATTGTTGCGAGCCGAGGAGTTTCGAACATGCTGCGGGCAGAGCTGCGAGGTGAGGGGTTTCGAACCAAGGCCAGAGCCTAGCTGCGAGGCAGAGCGACGTCGGACGATGGGTTTTTTCGTTGATTTAGGGATTTTGCAATTTAGGGTTTGAAAATTTTTTGCTGCATCTTTGAGTCAATAAGAAAAAGTTAAAAAAAAAGAAAATGAATTGAGGATGAACTGAATACGTAGTGCCGTGCGGCGGCGGCTTATGGTTTCTGCTTTCTCTGTTGGGCTTGGGTTGCTGGCCTTTCATTTCTAAATTTATTTTAACTATAACTTATGGTTGTCTTTAAATAATAAATCAATAATAATAATAATTTATTATAAATAATTTGGATTGGATGTATTTTTTTTGATACGGATGTGCCCATATTCGCATGTACATCCGCTTTTCCTTTCGAATATCGGATAATATCCATTTTTCGGATATTGATCTAGCCGGATTTTGGATTTTCAGATATTCGTTGACAGACCCACTTAGGGATACTCTCAAGAGGGCTTTGATAGAGGGCCAAAAAAAAAAATGATTGCGGAAGTGTGCAAAGTTTAATCGCACAATTGGATCTCAAGGGTAAAACCTATTACTGCGATCCATATCATTTCCGCACCCGTCCGGGCCTTTTTTTCTTCGGGCTTTATTCCTAGTTTGTATTCGGGAATTGAAAACTAGAGATACATGGATCTAACAATAGGAAAATTAGAAAAAGGATATAAATTAATGGTTATTTTTCATCCCATACTAGCCTGCACTCTAATTGGGGTTTTGCTACCTCGACTGTTTTAGAGGAACGAATTTTATAGAGAAAAAAATTAAGAACATGAATATGAACATTTAAATTTAAAGGAAGGGTTATGATTTATAGAGCAGAAAATTTTATACTTAAAAACTAACCGTTTTAGCATTATTGTTTTATCCATCATTATTATTGAAAAAATAACTATTATCTACCCTCTATTTACTTAATCAATATTTTGTATTTTTGATTTTTAATTAATATAACATTGTTCAAAATAAAATTATACATCAATAAGCCTCACTGTGAATAATCAAAAAATCAACCCGGTATCGTTACTAGAAAAACAGATAGAAGTCCAATCCCTTGAAGGATATTTGGATGGAGGAGGCACTTACATTCGAAAAATAATACGTCTAATTCATTAAGATAATTGTTTGTATTGTGTTTACTTTAGAACGAATGATATGTTTTCATTGTTTTACTCTAATAATCTATGTTACATGTATATAAGTGCATATTCACTGTTCAAAACTAATTTTTATCGCCATATTATTATTTTTAAATTTTGTTCTTTTATAATCAATGAGATTGAAATAACTTTTATGTTAAACAAAACTTTTATTTTAAAAGATTGCTAGATCTCGCAACACCGAGGTGAAGTTGAAATATCGTTGAACACTTATACCACTATGAACTAGCAGATCAACAATTTGTTAAAATATCAATTCAGGTAATAATTGCATGGTTGAATGCTTATGGAACTAAGAGGATGTAGATGAACTGTTTGTTAAAATGCTAAGTAAATTCAAGCTAAATTATAAGAGAAATTAACGTACATGAATATGTAAAGCAGTAGAAAAGTAAAGACGTGAAGATATGTAGTTTAAGTGGTAAAGAATCCTATGACCTCGTGTCAATTCTTTCTCTTCGTATTATATTATTAGTACAAGCACCGAATTTAATGGAGATTTGTTTTAGAACTTTTTTCAATAATAATTCTCTGGCTTTTTCACAATGTCATCCTTTTTTCTATTATGATCATTTCCTTTTATAGGCGAATGACATCACCTGAAATGATGACTTCATTCTGTTGAAACTAGGCTAACACGTAGCAGGTTGAATGAGTGAACTTCAAAAATTATTACTATTATTGATCTTAATTGGGCCGATCAAATTTAAATTAATTTGAATCCAAATTATATAATTTTTTAAATAAAATCTTCATTTTATTTAGTTGATTACCATAAATATTTGATAAGTTAATATATATATATGGTATATAATGTGTACATGTGTGTGTACCAAAAACACATATATGTGTGCGTGCATATGCAACATATAATACGTACATGGTTTAATATATCAGTATATGAGTATTGGGATTTACACCGCAATGGACACATTAGTCTCTTTTCAAATGTGTTTGACGTCTAATGTTATTATAAAATTAACATTATTTGAATTATACATATACATATATACATACAAATACACACACACCACTATAATAGTTATGTATAAATATAATTTAAATATAAAACCAATTCAAAATTCAAATTTAAAATAGTTTAAGAAATACTAAAATTTGAAATTAAATCTAGATTCAAAATAATATCTTATTTGAAACTGAAATTAAGATTTAAATATTGTATGTTTAATATATATATATATTTATATAAAAATCAAAATATTATTTTTTATTTTGAAAATATATAATACATAGAGATATATACAAAAACACATACAAAAATACATACGTACACACACACACACATATATAATATAATATGTAATTCTAATTTATATTTATAATTACATATTTTAAATATAAATCATTATTTAAATCCATGTGGTTTAAGGCAATTTTTTAAATTTCCATACGAATTTCATATTAATTTTCTGATGTTTTTTGAATACAGTTTATATTATATATTATGTACATACATACATATACATATACAAGCGCGCGCGCGCACACGCACACACATATATATATTATAACTAAAGCATAGAAATATACAAAAACACACACCCAAATATATATATATATATATATATATATATATATATATGCACTAATCATTCTTTTGCCAAGGCAGTACACTGGCAGATTTAACTCAACAAACTTCATGATTATCAAGGCAGAAAGTCCGAAAAGATGGTTACCAAGATTGGAGATCGATTATATTTGAAACTACAGACTATAGTTGAAGGAATTTGGTTGGACACACTCAAAAAATGGCTAAGTATGGCACTAAAACATCTCCTAAAAGAAGGACCAGAATAGAGGGATCGAAATAGAGGGATCGGAGTAAAGGAATCAGATTAAACAGGATGCACACAACACAGCTCAATGATAATCGCTCCACAACTCAACAACCACAAGACAGATTGAAGTGAAACTTTAGGAACAAGTAGAAAGGATCCTAGAGAGTCTACTTATCACACATCATTTGAAGCAAGTTGGAGGTATCAGACCCTATCCTTTCATAGGGATCAGCTATAATCAGCCTTCACAACATATTACAATAAAGATCGGTCAATGACTAGAGTTCTACTAACCCAATTTGCAAGAAACTTGAAGGCTATACATAATACAACATAGAGAAGTTCCCTTAGGGATCACACGTCAATTGGAGGAGTTTATAGGGATCAGACTCTATCCCTATATAAGCGGATCGACTAAACCCAACTTTCTAGCAAAGATTGATCAATATCTCGACATCTACATATCCAATTTGACGTGAAACTTGGAGCACAAGCTTACTACAACATATGGAACACCCAATAGGGATCACACATCAAATGGGATAATTTGGTGGGATCAACATATATTCCTCCAAAGATTTTGGATGAAAACAGAATATATGCAGCACCAGTTCACGCAAAACGTGATATCTCATAATTCGTAAGTCGAATAGCATAAAATTTGGAGGGCAAGTAGCTAACACCATGGGAAACCCCCCAGCGGGATCGCACTCCATTTGGACACCAAAATAGAGATTGGTACTGATCCCTAGTTTGGGCCTCAATGGGCCTAAAAAAATTTAGGTGGCCTTGTTATGGCCTAGAGGTTCTTATGCTAAAATTTTAGCCTGATCCATGCACGTTTTCCCCTATAAATAAAGCAGACATGGCATCTAAAAAGGGATCTTTTTCTTTCTACTTCTCTATTTATTCAAACTAGGCTAAAATCTACTAATTTTATTCTTGGATCTCAGATTATAACTATGAATAAAGCGAAATAAGATAAAAAAGGATTATTCTAGAGTGGATATTGGCCAGAGTGAAGCGAGCCACTATAAATCTTATCTCTTTTTACCTGCTTTCACTTTGAATTTGTTTGTTCTTCATATTATACTCTACACTAGATATTATCTAAGATTTATGACTAGATATTGGTGTTCTTTCATAACTGGGTTTGGTGTCCAATTTTGATGCCAACATTTTGATGCTTTTATTGAGAGGGTTTGTACCTATAGATTTGGAAGCCAGGTATTGGATTTGGAAATTTGGGTACTTAGATTCAGAATGCAATGGCTAGGAAATCAATAAGGAGACTATTTGCAGATAGGAGCCACCATTGAGCGAGTCGGGGGCATCATCTAGAATTGGAGCTAATCAAACATCTATTTACACCATCGAAGATAAAATGGACACAATAGTGGATGCTATTTGGGAAAGGATGCTAAAAAGAAAAAAAGAGATGATGTAGAATTTACTTTGATAAATTGGACAGGCTTGAGCACATAGTCAAGGGAGTAGAGCAGCAGGGTCTAATGGCAAATTTGAACAAGGAGTTGAAGCAGTAGTAACCACTAGAAATCATAGCCAGAATTATGAAGATGGAGCCAATGGCCAGAGGAATGGATTAGAGTAGTCCAGGGGCAGTCCACAGCCATCTTAGAGGGACTGGCAGTGATCCCTCCATAAAGATTGACACCAATCCCAAAAGGCTAAGGGCATGCTCCAGGTCTACTTGATCACGATGCTGGAGGACCTGGTTGATCCCATGGAGCTTCGTGCAAATCAAAATTAGATGCTCGTCTAGAGGAGTACATTCCGAAATTTCCTCGTGGACTTGGGGGCCGTTTGGAAATGTTGGTAGGAGACTGTTACTAGATGATAACGGCAGGTTTACAAAGATGATCAGGTGAGCTAGGCATAGAGGATTGGTGAAAAGGGATTTGGAGGATGTATATAGAAGTCTATTCGCTACTAATATCAAGAATGCTAGAAATCCACTGATGTTTAAACTTCCAATGAAGGAAGTATATGACGAAAAGGTGGACCCAACTATGCACATGATGAAGTATATGCGGCACATGGAAGTACCGAGGGCATCAAAGGAGGTCATGGAAAGGTGTTTTCCACTTTATTTGATGGAGTTAGCTACACTCTAGCTTAGGCAGCTAGATAATGTTTCAATAAGGACATAGAGTGAATTGGTAGAGTGGTTCATGAGGTAGTTTCGGATCGACATCATGAGACCCAAGAATGCTCTGACATTGGCAGCACTGAAACAGTGGACCGAAAATTCTTTAAGGAGTTTTCTAACTCGATTTAATGCCATGGAGGCAATGGTGGATCGACCTCCATTCATTGTTTTAATGGCAGTTGTATTAGGAATTGCCGATGACATAGATTTCAAGGATTCATTTGCATGGGAACCACCTATGGATCTCAAGAAGTTTGATGATGAAGCAGAAAGGTTCATGCGGCAGGAAGACGCATGAGCCAACAAACTGGAGGTGAACGCTGTACAAAACGAAGGATCATCAGGAGATGCATAAAAAAATGATAAAGGAAAATGGAAAGTGGATGATGGGTACGATATGACAAAATGGCGATGGAAAGAGCGGCATTCGAAGTTATTCTCCTACTTGGATTTGATGGACATCCTATAATAGATTTATGTAGACACTATGGCGTAATTCCCCTATCGAAAACCAGCAAGAAGGGATCTCATGGAGCGGGAGCGTATGTCTGAAAGTACTGCCTATTCCATAAGTTGAACAGGCACACCATGGATGAATGCAGGCATTTAATGGATATGATTAAGGAGCATGTCAGGAATGGTAGATTGCCGCAGTACGTGAGGAATCAGACAACGACGATGGAACAAGAGCAGCCATTATTCGCATCGAATGGAAACAGGAATGGCTCTAGACCGGGGCAACGGATAATCATCAACTGATTGTGCGATAAGGGCTGAGTTTTGGACTTGGCCTCTAGCCATAATAATAATAATAAACTCTATAATAAGGTAGCTAAGTCACTTACACATGTATGTGATCGAGGATGGTCCCTAGGCATGCTTTGAGATAATGATGAACCGTCGTGCCCAGAGTGGCTCCCCTTTTGCTTTTTTAGTTTTTTGGATTTCTAGATGTACGAATTCTTATTTATCAGGCTATTTATGATCTGCATTACTACGATGGATAAAATAGGAAGTGATTATTATCTCGACTGGAGTGATGGGGTGGTAACCACAAGGCGCGAGTCCCTTCATCGGACAGTGACAAAATGGACTTGCACATGGATTAAGTCCTCGAACAAAGAGTCGATGCTATAGAATAAAACCCAACTGGAAGCCAATTATGGATTATATCTGGCAAGGAGTAGGTTGCTTCATCGGAGAGCCATGGGATCGGCTTACTCGGGTCATCAAGCATGGACTATGCCCGGCAAGGGTTCGAAGAGATCACATAGGCTAAGGACTTAGGCCAAGACACTGCTTAATGTTTAGGGACACTGAACCAAAGTGCAATTAGAAATGCCGCTTGCCATAGAGTGACATGATTGGCTTACTTGTCGTTGTTCCCCCATCACCGAATAGTGGCATGATGGGGTTTAGTAAGAGCTAGGAGAGGCTATGATCGGTTTGGAGAGACCATGAACTAGGAAATTGACCAAAAAAGGTCTCAGATTTGGATATGGGCCTAGAGCGATCCCAGATTATGCTAGTGACCCACTTAGGCCATGGATTTAGATAAGACATTCTAGAGAGATCCTTGATTCAGAATTGGATATTGACTCGAAATGGTCATAGATTTCACTAACAATCCAGTGAGACCATGGATTCGCATTGGCAACAGATTAGATAATGTGGATATCGATGGATTATGGACTTTGGATGTCGGATTTATGAAATTCAAAACACACCTTCCTATCCCAAGGCATGTTATGGGAGGCAAAGTGTTAACCCATCTTTTGCCAAGGTAGTACTCTAGTTATTTAACCCAACAAACTTTAAGGTTATCAAGGCAGAATGCCCAGAGATATGGCTACCATGATTGGAGATCACTTATATTTTTCTATGGACTATATTTGAAAGGATTCGGTTGGATGACACTCAAAAATGGCTAAGTATGGACTAAAACTTCCCCCAAAATAGAGGGATCAGAATAGAGGGATAGAGTTAAGAGATAGAATTAAACAAGATGCACACAACACAACTCGACGATAATTGCTCCATAACTCAACAACCACAAGGTGGATTAATGTGAAACTTTGGGAACAAGAAGAAGGATCCGTAGGGAGTCCACCCTAAGGACTGCACATCATTTGGAGAAAGTTGCAAAGATCTACCCCTACCCTTCATAGGGGTCGGCTATAATCAACCTTCACAACATGTTGCAATAAAGATTGGTCAATAACTCGATTTCCACTAACCCAATTGACAAAAAAATTGGAAGCTATACATAATACAACATGGAGAAGCTCCCCTAGGGATCACATATCATTTGAATGAGCTTGGAGAGATCGAGCCCTCTTAAGGATTGGCTAAACCCAATTTTATAGTAGAGATCGATCAATATTTCAACATCTACATATCCAATTGATGTGAAACTTGGAGGACAAGCTTACTACAACATATGGAACACCCCATAGGGATCACATGTTAAATGCGATACTTTGGAGGGATTTGCCCCTATCCCTCCAAAGGGATCGGTAGAAATCAGAATGTATGCAACACAACGTCATTGAGAACGCGATATCTCACAAACCGTAAGTCGGAATGGTGCGGAATTTAAAGGGCAAGTAGCTAACACCATAGGGAACTTCCAGAGGGATCACACCACATTTGAACACCAAAATAGGGATCGGTGCTGACCCTATTGTCGGTTCTGATGGGCTTGAAAATTCTTGGGTGGCCTCATCGTGCCTTGGAAGTTCTTCTGCCAAAATTTTAGCCGGATCCATGCACATTTTCCCCTATAATACAATGGACATGACATCAAAAAAGGGATATTAGGAATTTTACTATTTTGAATCTGATTGTAAAATATCTTAGGAATTTTTTATTTGCTGCTTTCAAAACTTTAATTATTTTCAGAATAATAAAAGAAACATATAATATTTAGTGGAAAATAGGCATAATGACAAAATTTAAAAAAAAATTTTAGCCTAAAGGACAATAAACTATATCTTTAGCCAAAGGACAAACTTAAAAAAAAATCAGACAAGGACAATGCTAATTATAGTTATCATTTTATATAGAATAAAACCGAATATAATGCCATTTATAACTAGCATTTTGTATAATGTAAAAACTGAATATAATGCTAGTTATAACTAGTTTTGTCCTTCAATCAAATTTTTTTCTTCAAAGTTTATTCTTCGGTCTAAATATGAAACTTGGTGTCCTTCAGTCTAATTTTTTTACAAAGTTTTGTCCTTCTCCCTAATTTACTCACATATTTAATCATTAGCAATGAATGAATGAGTCGTGTTTAAATAATTCTTGCTGATTATATCAAATAATTCGTATATGTTTACAAGCTGTTGTAAATAGTAAAAAATAAATAACTTGCAAGTAATTTAATCTTTGTTTATGCTATTTACAAATAAGTGGAAAAGTTATTACAAATTGTCTTGGCATGTAAATATTGTTCCCATTGGGTTCATTTATGAACCATATTCTGTTTGTGGATACATACATTATTTGCTCCATAATGGAACAAACATCCAAGTGAACATTCAATGAAAATTATGGAGATTTGAGAGTTTTTTTTAAAGAAAAGTATATACAAGAATTTAGGAGGTTCTACCAAAATCTGTAATCTACATTCAATATTAACTTTTTCAGTGGTTATCTTCTTCTTTTTACAAGAGATTTGCACTAGATCGGTATTTGAACCATTCGAGTATGAATTCGACAGAGTTTGGGTGCAAAAATCCCTTAAATAAAAAAGTAGATCTATTTTTCAATGCATTAGCCTTGGTATTTATAGATGAAACTGTCCACCAAAATCGTTGATATTCTCTTGAACACATTCCCCATCCAGATCTGAAGTTCCAGTAAGAATATCTCGTCAAAATTGAGGATGTCACAAACTTAAAATGATTGACGCCGATTATTATGGATCGACACCGAGTTATCCAATTATGTCAAATTGCACTTTCTTTTGACTTGGTCTTCATCCTTGACTATGCTTGCCTCACTTCATAATCTAATAAGGAAAGGTACCGATCATTATGGCTCATTACCGAGTTATTTATTTTTCTTTGATCCTTGGTCTTCTTTTACTTCCTTCATCATCTTGCTTCTTTGAAGAAGTTGAGTATATTCACCCTAGAAGGATCGGTATAGATTCTTATCGCCTTGTCCAATCTTGATCATTTCCCTTGGATTATTCATTCAAGATTTATTTCATGAATACTCAGTAGTCCAGATCCATTGAAATATCATTTGGTTCAAATTCATGATAATACTTGCCCCACAAAGTATGCTTTGGATCAAGACAAACTATCGAATTCGAAATCTAATTTATAGAGATGCCCTTATCTTTTGAATTGTCTTCGTGAAGCATGTACCCTTTCTTAGTCAGCACGCTGCTTCAAACAGCTGTAGAATCACATCTCTTTGGCAGATATAAGAGCTAAGGTGTCACATTTAAATTCTTTATTCAGTTTAGAGACTTACGAAAAAAAAACCTTTTTTCGGTCGAATAGGATTTCATATTTTTTCATTGCAATCTTGGCTATTACAATTATTTTTTTTCATTGTCATTTTCGCTTTTTATACTGGATAAGCTAATAGATCGTTATGGATGTTTAAGGATCAGTGCTGACCATTTTACACTCCGTTACTGTTTAAGTAACGCTTAAGCAATTTTGCTCCATTATCTCGCCTTGCCACTTAGTTTACCTTTCGCTTTCCTTAGGCACCCATGGCTTACTTTCTTCCATGTCTGCATCAATGTTATCATCATCTCTCAGCCTTAAATGCAGGTCTAACTTTAGCCAACAATATACATCAATCTAAGAATGCTTATTATACTCGACCCATTCGAACTTGCTGCCAACACATATGAACTTGAACCTAATTTTCCAATCCCAGTGTCGTCTTCCTATTTCAAATTTAAACCAAGGTGGGTCCCCGCTACATCCTTATGGCTGCAGATGTCAAGTCTTGTTCACCAATCCATGTTCAAATCTAATTTCATGTTTCCCCTTTCTTTCTCTTGCAATGGCCAATTGGAAATACTAGACTCAAGATCCCTAGGTTAACCGATGTTGGCTCTAAGCTCTTGCGGGTCTGACCCCAAGTTTATCACATTTTCGACTACTTGGTGTTCACTTCGTATTCCATAGGCCTTGAGTCTAAGTGCTCCTATGGCCTTCTTTTTGTTAGTTTTTGATAATTTCCGACATGAAAGGAAGGGGTGATAAACTTTCGTTGAATTTTGATTGAATGTTGATTGGTGATTCGACTTCGGTGAGACGGTTTTAAGAAACGGCCACATCGGATGCTCTTTAACATTCAACAAAATCATTTTTTTACACTTTGATTCGAACATCACAATCATGTGATCTATAAAGAAAAGCTCTGTGTCACTCTAGGAAATGGTTCCGCTGTCGTATATTTTATGAAAATGGAAAAAATCCGACATACAGTTCCATAGCTTGACGGAGCTCGTTTATCAACACAAGCAGCCATCTATACAGAGTGTTTTCGTACACCATGCTTTGGACACAAGATAGATGCTGCATAGATTGGGTCGCACACTATTGCCCTTGTCGATATATGGGACCAGATTGGCTAGCACACGTCGACATCTTTTTGATCATATACATCGGTTGCATAGGGCTTAGTTAAGGCATGAACATTAAAATTAAATCGTACTTAACCATGCTCATGGATTGAGTTTTAGTTATATATGGATTGTAATGCTCCCAACCCCTCTTTACCATGGGTACAAGTCATTATACCTCAGAATTTTACTTCGATTCTCTAGCTTTGTAACGACCCAAAATTTTCAAAGCCGCAAATTCCAGATAGTTATGAAAAGAATGAAAGATAGAAGAAGAAGAACTGAAACAACACCTTACAGTCGTAGCGGATAAAATATAATAATAAATAATAACAGTTTACATATAAATACTATATCTATCAATTACATTTTAATACATTAGAGTTTCACGTATATACAGACACAGGACATATACAAATCAACATGTCTTAGATTTACAATGGTATAATACAGCGGAAGCACTCTATGCGTTCTTGCCATCCAGCTCGCCTCTTGAGCTCCAGAACGTCCAATCGTGGAAATCTGTAATACTCGGTCTGACCTGAGCATTACACCAAAGTAACACCCGGGTCAGGCTGGAAACCAGCGTGAGTAAACCATCTAACATGGAATACCAAGCAACAACCCATATAAAAACCCCCGGGTAACTCAACAAATTTTACAAGTCACAATTTGTTATAGACTTAACTTATTTTCAAATAAGTTTTCAAAGTGTCAAAATTAGATTTAATAATCCAATTCATTTAAATCCAATCATTCCAACCTATCAATTTCTCATATCAATTTATAAGAAATTCGAAGTGGTTTCGGGTATTTCCTAATACCCGACCCCAGCCTCTTCGAAACTCATATTATCCTAACCCAAGATATTTAAATGAAATACACAACATTTCATATCACAGATATTAACTCATCCAAAACATCCAATACCATTCAACCATCCATAAGCAAAGCTTAATCACACAAATCAATTCAATTGATTCTAATTGAATTTCAAACATCAATCACTTAGATTCCTTCATTTACATTAATTAATTCCAAATCAATTAATTAGTCAACCCATCATTATTCATTTTAATTAATCACCCTAGATTAATTATTTTTCAATTAAATTCAAGTAATTATCTTTAACTAATTTCACGTTATTAAGTATCCTTAACACAAAACAATAAGTAATCCTAATTACTTCATAAATTAATTGACAATATTAATTTCATTAATCCTTAATTACTTTTATTAATTAACTTCTCATAAGTCACTTATGTTGATTTATCAATCTTAATTTACCAATCTTTAATTACATCATTAATTATATAAATTATTGATTTCCAATATATTTCAATTTACCTAAATCTAAATTAAGTAACCACAATACTACTCATTCTTGGTTGATCTCAACCTTTAAATTAACTATCTATTTATTCACTTCTTTAAATAAATCAATTTCCTCTTAATTAATCGTCTTAATTAATCTCTTGATTAATTACACAAAGTAATTATATTTTATTTCAATTTAATTAAGTAATTATTCATCAAACCATCCATTGATTATTCTGAATTAATTAAACTTCATTAATTAACTTAATCCATAATTAATTAATTCCAAACCCTTGATTACAAAATTAATTAACCCAAATTATTAATTAATTGAACTAATTAATTATTTATTTATTTTAATTACACTTCAAATTTAATGAACCAGAATTCATTAAGCCCTTAACAACATTATAATGAAAACGTTTTCTTATTTATAACATTATATCTAAACAATTTAGAAACCTGAACCCTTCGAGTCAACCACAATTAACTCGAGATCAAATCAAAACAAAGTCACATCATCATTAATAGCACATCCAATCAAGTTATTCGTCCAACCAATTATTTAAATTTAACCATTTAAATTTAAATAGAAATCCACAGAGTGAGATTTACTCACCTCTAATTTCAATTTGCAAATCCAAACCAATCTCGGCTTCTAGAGTACGCTGATATAATATAATTAAATATTAAAAATATCTCGAGTTGCATAACGCAAAATCCCGAACCCCAAATCAGACACGCCGACAGACGTTTATAAGGTTTTTCCCGCATTCCAAACACAATGGAACATGTTTCGGAGGCTAATTTGATCGTATGCAAGAGTTACAAAAGAAAACGATCAATTCTAGTTTAAATCGATTTAAAAGTTTCTAAGCATTTTGAGCTGCCAGGGTCAAACGACAACTCCGATTGCCACGAAAATTGAAACCCGATAATAACTAACTATTGCGGATCCAATGGAACTGGTTTCGTCAAATTTCGAGACTGTGCCTCGGAAGGCTATTTTCAAATATCAATTTAAACGATTTATTATTAAAACTGAACAAATCATCTTTAAATTAAATTCCAACCATTCTATTATCTTAAGTATTATCCTTATAAATTTTATAAGCTTTCAAATTATTTTTAAACTGGCTTAGAATCTTAGATTCAACAATTACCCGATTTCAATTATTAAATTTAATATTTAAACTATATAATTCAACGATTTAATTATCAAGTAAATATTGATATCTTGAATTCAAGTTAAAATTAACCTTTAAATATTTTAAAAAATCAATTAACTATTCAAATTTAAATAGCTAGAAATTCTGGTTCGTCACATGCTTCGTCCTGAACTATAGCAGATGTTAGAAGAATTAATGATCACTGTTGTAACGACCCAAAATTTCAACGTCGAAAATTCGACACTAATACGTTCACTGTAGAAATGCCGAACAATCGAACGCCGAAAACCTCAGATTGTTAGAGAAAAGAAGAAGAAGCTAGGAGAAAAACAGAAACAACAACATCTCTCATTCATAACGGATCAAAATATAATATCAAAATAATATCATTTATACAAAGAAAAAGCTGTAATTGTTAGATTACATACAGTTCATCAAACTTTTACAACCATTTACAAATAGACTAGGCAGTTGTATTAACCTATCCTAGACCACTATCAAATCAAACTCAATTGCACAGCGGTAAACTCCTTGCGTTCCTGCCATCCAGCTCGCCTCTTGAGATCCAAAACTCCCTAATCTGAAAATCCATAATACTCGGTCTGACTCAAGCATTACATCAAAGTAACACCCGGGTTAGGCTGGAAACCAGCGTGAGTAAACCCATCTAACATAAAATACTAAGATATAAAATTTGCTTAAAACACGAGGTAACTCATACTTCACTACAAGTTCATAACTTGTTATAGTCAACAATTATTTCACAAATCAATCCCTAAGTACCTTACTTAGTTTCAACGGTCCATATTATTTCATCCCAGCCTATTAATATCACATATCAAATCTATAAAGAATTAGTGTAGATTCCAAATCGATCTGGTTTCGGGTATTTACCGATACCCGACCCCGGTCTCTTCGAATCTAATGTCATCTTAACCTAAGTTATTCAAGTGAATACAATTCAATTTTAAATACAGGATGTCACATTTACACAGCAATTCATCATCGATAGATAACTACATTATCACTGTTCAACTCAAACATATCATGTCACAAAATATTTCATATTAGAGATATTAACCAATTCAAGGCATTCAATATCATACGATCATTCATAAGCAAGATTAATTGGTCACACTAATTACTTTAATCACTTTTAATCCTGTTTACCTAGCATTACTTAATTACAAATCAATTAACTAATCATCCTTTAATTATCATTTTAATACATTAAGTAATCAGCCTTTAATTAATTTCACAAACTAATTAACCTTCAACAATTCACATTAATTAATCTTTAATTACTCTTATAAATTAATTAATAATAATTTATTACATTGATCCTTAATTAATTACCCTAATTAATTATTCTATAATTACCTACATTGATTAGTTACCCTTAATTAATCACATTCATTAATTAACTAACCCTTTAATTAATTTCCTTAACTAATTAATCCTTTAATTAATTGCACTAAGTAATTCATCCTTAATTACTTTCATAAAGTAATTTCCCTTTAATTACTTACATTAAATAATTATCATTTAAGTAATTAACCTTCAATTACTTATGTTAATTAATCATCATTTTCTTTAGAACTAGGTAACTACTGAATTTTGAAACTTGCTTTATAGCTTGACCAAAAGTTTACAATTTTAAACTTTGGATTAATACATTAATTAGTTACACAATTACTTGGCCCAGTCCACAAATCCCGATAACCTACTCGAGCCCAACTCCCTACAACTTCGAGCTAAAACCCAGACTTCCCGAAATACTCTCTTCTTCTTCCTATGCTAACCACAACAGCACTCACAATTAACATACCAAAGTAGATGTACACATGCACGTTTCGTCAGAGCCTCTTCGACCTTCGCCTCCCCGTCTCCCAAACCACCGACGACACTCTCATCAGACTCGACCTCTCAAAATCTCAAACCATCACATGAATCAAAAATGAGGGTGTCTAGCACCACAGGAACCAAAAACCCAGCCACCAAAGCCCTTCGCATCGCCACCACAGCTTGTTCCTTGCTACCGGAAATCACCCAGAGGTGCGTCGTCAATCCCTCTGTCGATCCCCCCGGACCGCACGCTCGAATCCTCACCATGATGCTGCTAGGACAAAAGAACCCACCACGACCACAACTGGCGGCAAAACCCTATCTTGCCGTCGTTCCGCTTCCACGTCCACCTGAAAAATCTTCAACCAGTTTTCCCCGAATCCTCATTACTATGGCCACCTCTACCACCAACGATGACCCCTAAAATCATCTCGACCACCAGAATTTTACAAAAATGCAATTTCTGTTCAACTCGAGAAATTCCCAAAATTCCAAACTTAGAAATTATGAAATCATTATCATAATTCATCATTTTCCCTTACGATTCAAGTTATATAATTAAAGCTTGTAAATTTAAAAATTAAAATTTTAGCTTGAATTTATTTTCACTGTTATATCTTATTTCCAGTGATCCCTCTTGTTAAATATACCTAATAATATTTTTAAAATTTTAAATCTGGTTATCACTAACAAATTTGTTTTACGGATACCAACCTAAATATTTTTATACAATGAGATATGAATTTTTATCAATAATTCTTGAGCCTAATGATCATTAGAGGAATGTCTGAACATATACAGTATATTCAATTTGTACACACAGGTAATTACACTTCTACATTCATGCAAACTAGATCCAACAAATTTCTTCAACCAATCATTTCAATGCATAGAGACTTAAACATGATTTAGCTTAATAAGTTAAGGTTTACTCACCTTTCTTCTGAAACCAGAGTATTGCTTCTTGTTTTGTTTGATCATATGTTGAAAACTGAAAATTTTGGTTTGCCTGGCTTGATCTGGTCTGGAAATTGTTTTTGACTAGAACCTGATTCTTGAATCTACTTTGTTTTAAAAAATTTTGCACGCCTTTGACCTTACTTGTTGTTGATAAAACTGAGTTGAATCTCTTGAATTTGTTGAGTTTCAGGTTTGATAACTTGTAAAAGCTTGATGCAGTTTGAATTTGATTCTTTTTATTTCTTTTTATTTTCTGGTTTAGTTTACAGATTTTTGCTTTCTTTGCTTTGAAAGATGAAGATAGAAAAAGAAATAAGAAAGATATAGAGATGTATATATCTTATTTTATCCTTTGTTTATTATTTAAAAACAAAAACAAATAACGACGCTTGTTAAATTTTCTTACAAATGTCATTTGCATGTTATAATTGATTCACATTTGTTGAATTGAAAGAACTTATGTTTACATTTGTAATTATCATGTATCAATATGTTTTTATATGTTCATATATATTTATATTATAATTTCAATTTATATTTATTAATGTCCTATGTGTTTATATTTAAACTTCCTCTCCTATTTATCAATATAAAATTTAAAAGTAAATGATATAAAGTTCCAATTATACACTTATAAATAGTTATAAATATACTAGTTATATATAAATATTCTTTATTTATATTTTTAAATGTTTTTCATATAACTTTTATATTAAATTTTCTATTTAGTAAATACTTTCCTTAATTTGTATAAATAAAATATTTTAAAGAAAATAATATAAAACAAATTATGTACTAATAAAAATCATATATATACCTTTAATTCAAATTTATTTTAAGATGTTTATTCTTTGAATTTCAAATTCAAATTCAAATTCTATTTAAAATCAACTCATATTTACGTATACATTTAAACAATCAATATTTAAATTTGTTTGAAAATAATAATTTAGCTCATTTTAAATAATATATAAAAGAATTTATCAGATATTTATTTGCTTGAAATTCCATGACATCACATTCCTCTTCCTTTGAATCTTTTCGTCCTCGAAAAGGAATGAAACCAGAATTTATTCAATACTTACAATCAGATAAATCTTTCTTTGATCATTTTTAAAACACTTTAAAATCTATATAATGTTACCTGTGATGACCCGGAATTTTGAGCAATATCAATTTAATAATTAAATTGATTTGATCATTTTATATTATAAATTGGCAAATTTAATTCTTTTGGAAACTAATAATATTTTAATTTGGAAATATTTATTCCAGCAATTTAATATTGGTAAGATTTATCTTTCAAAATCTAATCAAAATGTTTCCTATTTATATTGTATATATACAGGTATATATTATATATAGGAAGTCTTTAATGTAATAAAAGCTATGTTTTAAAATTGTAATATACATATGTATATATTGTGATTTGAAATTGTGTTTTAAAATTCAATATAGTAATATTCAAAACTAATGTAAAATGTTTTCCATTTAAAATGTATACATTTGTATATATTAAAAATGGAAAAGTATTGATTTAAATTTAATAAGGTGTTTTCAAACTTTGATATATATAGTTTGTAATTTGGAAATTATAATTTGACTTAATACTTTTAAAGTGATATTTGAGATTTAAGTGTTTAACAACAAGGATAATTTCTTATTTATTATAAATATATATATTTTAAACTTGAGTTTTAAATAAGATTTAAATTAAAAAGTTCATTTGTTTTTAATATTTTTTTCATTTTAAAATTCTAACATAAGATAAATTTGGTTTAGAAATTTTATATATAGAGTTAAAATAAATTTCTCAAGCTTATAAACATATGATACATTTAATTGGATCAAAAGCATAAGTAATTTATAATCGTTAACATGAAGTCACTTTTATATATTTTTATAAAACTAAAAGCTTAAATTATAAAAAGATAAATACACATATATACATGTAAATATTTCATAATAACATATACATTAATTAAATAAATTTTTAAAAACAATTAACACTTGTAAAACATAAATGAAGCATTTAAAACAGTTGTAAGTATATTAAACTTATTAAAGACATTTGTAAAATTATAAGCATATGTGGAAGCTAATTAAAACATAAGGGGACAAATGGCAATTTCTCTTTGTAAATTTTAAAAAAATATCTGAAGAAGAGATTTACCTTTAATTTTTAGCTTAAATATTCTTCATTTCAACTAAAAGTTTATATAAATCAAAGATCAAAAGAAATAGAATTGAGATTCATCTCAGATCTTCTCTGTTCTCTAGTTCTTCATCCTTTCAACAAAAATATAATTCAAATCAAAAGAAGTAAAAAAAACTGGAAATCTGAAAATAAGAAGAAGCAAATAAAAACCTGAAATCTTAAATCCGAAACAAGAAAATTCAAAAGAAGATCAAAGAGCAAATTCAACAACAGTTCAAATTCTACAAGAGAAATCAGGCAAGAAGATTAATCAACAAGCAACTGAATTCAAACATCAAGCAACATGATGTAAAATTTCAACAAAAAAATTCAAAGGCAAAGGAAGCAAATGAATAAGTCTGGAAAATAGAGTCTGGAAGCAAAAATGTGTTCTCTGTCTCTGTTCTTTGCAAGGTGAGTAAACTAGATTTAAAAAAAAAACAGTTATATAACTTGATTTTACTTTAATATGTGAATGGAAATCATGTGTAGTCTGAATATCTGGATGGAAATTGATGCATGTAGGTATATGACTGGTTGATGCCTGTGCAATGCCTGTAAACATACAAATATATGCTCTGTGTATTTTATCAGGGTTTGATTTCCCTTTAAAATCAAATATCACCCTTTTGAATTCAATTTGGCTTATGATTTGTAAATGAAAGTTGTTTGAAATCATGTAATATCTCACCTAAAAATAATTATAGGCATTTAAAATGAATAATTGGCCCAGAATTTTTAAATTTACAGTAAAAATAAAATTGGGTCAAAAATTTATGAATCAAATTTCAAGTTTTGATTACATGATTAAATTCAATATAGAAAATCATGATTTTTAATGTATATATCATGATTTTTAATTTGGAATTTGATATGTATCCCTGTATTGAATGTTCGAGCTTTATTGGCCAAATTACGACGATCGACGGCGAACTCGACGTCGTGATTAAGCTTAAAGGTCGAGGGGAAGAAGGAGTTCATCAGCAAATTAGAGTTGGGATTTTTTAGATGCCGGCGTGGATACGTGAAGGCAATGTAGGGTTTTATTCCCTGTGATTGTCGTTGGTGTTCAATCGGGTTTCGTGGCGTCAAGGAATGATCAATGGCAATCGCAAGGGCTACGACAAGTACAAGGAGACATGAGGGAGCTACGGTGATGGTGGCAGAGTTTCTCGAGGCATGGGTCGCCGTGGTGGTCGATTTTCTGATGAGGTTTGGTTCAGGCAAAGGTGTTTAGGAGTCGATTTCGATTCTCGTTCGCATCGTGGTTTCTGGGTTATCAAGTATTGTTGTCGTGGTCGAGAGTGATGTGTCGGAGGCTGGAGTGGAGTTCAATGGCGGCCAGGGGAGTTGTGCATGTGGATGTGCACATTTTCGTGCATCTGGAAGTAGTTGGAGAAGAAGGTGGGAGCTCGTGTTTTACTTCGGGAATGTGATGTTATTTCTCGAAGCAGTCGTGATTGGAGTTAACACAGAGCAGACTCGGGGATTTGTAGGGGTTTGCTTGGGTTTTTTTTAGTTTACTTGAGATTTACTCGGGTTTTTCTTTTAAGCATAACCAGATTTTATAAAATCAGTGAAAACAATGAAGAGATGATATAAACAAAGAAATTTGATTTTTGGAATGTTTATGAAATTTTAAACAAAGTAAAACAAGTTTTTACTTATAAAATTAATTTGTTTCAAAGGATAAGTTTTATATATATTGAAATATAAATTTTTTTAAAATAAAATAAGTAGGTTATCAAAAATGAGGTTTGTATTAAATTAATTAAATAACTTTGGGAATCTTTTAAAGATTTAAAAGTTAATTAGATGTTTAAATTGTTTTAATCATAGTTGATTTCTAAAATGTTTTTTAATAAAGTTTAATGATTAAGATCTAGTAGTCAATTATAATAAAGATTCATTATCTTAAGTAATTAAGAGTTTTGATTTATTAAAGATAAATAAATGTGTTAAGGTAATTAAGATAATTCAGTTATTATTAACAATTAAAGAGTTATTTGTTAATATTAATAATCTAATTAAGTTAAATGATTTTCTTAATTAAGGATCTTTTTAATATAAGAAGTTGAGAAATTATTTAATTGATTTTAAATGATTAGTTAAATAATTAACTAAGTAATTAACTAGTGGTTAATTAAAGATAATCACTTATGATTTAAATTAATTAAGTGTAATTACTTGGTGAAGTAATTATGTAATAAATTACTGGAGGTAATTAAGTAAAGAGTAATTATTTAATAAGGTGATTAGAGGTTAATTACTTTATGGAAGTAATTAAGTGGTAATGGTTAAGGGTTAATCACTTAGTAACTAATTAAAGGAATTAATTAATATAATTAATTAAAGGTTTAAATTAATTAATTAAAGTATAGTTATTAAAGAATTAAGGGTAATTAATAAGTGATTAATTACTTGTTAGATAATTAATTAAAAAGGATTTATTTTATAGGAGTAACTATTAATTAAATAATTAATTATTAATTAATAATCAAAGGAAAATTAATCTATAATTAAGTTTTGATTACTAAATGTAATTAAAAGTAATTAATCAAGTGAGTT
This sequence comes from Allium cepa, assembly GCA_030765085.1. Lineage (NCBI taxonomy): Eukaryota > Viridiplantae > Streptophyta > Magnoliopsida > Asparagales > Amaryllidaceae > Allium > Allium cepa. Next base: position 283,348,239 of record CM060935.1, read on the forward strand.
TAATTAAATAGTTATTAATCAGGTGTGATTAATTAAAAAGGATAATTAAGGGATAATTACTTAGGGTAATTAAAGAATAACTAATCAAGGATGATTAATTTAAAGGGTAATTAAGAGATAATTACTTGGTATAATTAAGAAGTAATTAATCAAGATGATTAATTAAAATTGTAACTAAGGAATAATTACTTAAAGTAATTAAGAAATAATTAATTAAGGGAGATTAATTAAAGTGGAAAATTAAGTGATGGTTAACTAATCAATTAATTTGTAATTAATTAATGGTAAGTAAGTTGGATTAATGATAATCCAAGTGATTAAGTAAGGAATTAATTTAATGATTAATTAAATTAATTTAGTTTGGATCAAACTTTGTGTATGAATGGGTAAATGATATTGGATGATATTGGATGTCATTGATTGATATTTGATGGTTTGAATGTGATATATCCGAGATGTGATATATATGCTGCTTTGTGATATGTGTGGATGAATTCGATAATAGTGGATTATCTATCTTTTTGTTATAAATCATCCATTTATGTAAGTGATATTCTGAATATCTACTGTTTAAACCCTTAAGTACAACTTGGACATTAAAATGGCGTTTTGGACTCAGTGAGACCAGGATAGATTTTATATCCGAAAACCACATCAATCCAAATTAACGTTAGGTCGTAAATCCAAGTGAAGTGAAGTGAAGACTCGAAGTGTAAGAACTATATATCGTTATAACTCCGAGGGTGATTCCAGAATGAGTTTAACGAAGATAGTACTTTCAGATTCGAGATGAAGATTCAGAGTGCAAGGGCTATTGTCGTTAACTCTGAGGGTGATTCCAAAATGAGTGTAATGAGATAGAGCCTTCGATTTCGTTCGAACCCGAAACTGACTTGTATGTATTGAATGCTTTCAGAACATCGTCAGGTGGACGATGAGAATTCTAAGGTAGATGTGTCCTATAAAGGTAATCACAGCCTCAAGCCTCATCAACCGGGAAAGGATAAAACAGGGGAGCTGCAGCAAGGCTAAGTGAGTCACGCTCAAGTAGGACGAGATTTACCCCTGTCTAGATGTCCCTTTTTATTCGGCTGTGTGGGCAGATGGATCTGCAGCCAACTACGTGGTCGTCTTGTTCGGGACTGTTCAGTAAGGAATGGTTCCGACCTTGTGTTGCAGGGGATTTAGGGTGGATCCTCGGTACGTTGATCTAGGCCACGTATTATAACGGGCGGTTCCCCAGTAGCCCTGCCATTGATGGAAACCCATTCTTCCTACGTGCCCTTACGGTTTTGATTGTATTACCCACTTTTGTGGCTAGTAGCTGGAATTTAATCATGTAACAATTTCAGCTATTTCTTATTTACTTGAAAACCCTAGACACTATTATCATATCACTGGATTTCCTATCAAATGTTTTGGTTAGCGTAAGGTAAAAACTTTTCCATGTTTATGTGTGGGAAGTCTTACGTGATACCTTTTCTTTCAAAGGATTTTCTAAAGTTAAGCAATTTTAAACCGTTTACTCACACCAGACCCCTGTCTGACCTAAGTGTTTATTTTTTGTTTTATTAAACTCTTGGGTACTCATATTATGTATGAGTAGTCGAGGGATTCAGGTTAGCCTTGACGAATTCTGAAGGAGCTTTGGAGCAGGAGGCTTCAGTGTGTAGATATATAGATAGAGTTTCCACTGTGATGTTATTCTGTATTGATGTTCTCGTATTGTACATTAGAAAGAAATGTTATAACTGACTAAATTGAGATGTATAGTTGTATACCCTGATGTATATGATACCATGTATACGTTATGTATTATATTTCATTCGTTCCGCTGTGAGATTCTAATGTCTTGTTATTCTTTCTTCTCTTTATTTTCTTCTTCTATCCCTTTCTTTCTTAAGTAATGATGCGTCTTTCTGGTGATAGAAAGGCGGGTCGCTACAGTTGGTATCAGAGCACTAGGTTGAGTGAATACCTAGGCTTTGGAGCGACTTCTTTCTTGAGAGAGCGTACTTGTAATATGTATATGTATATATATTTATTTATCTACCTAATCTGTTGGGTTATCCGTTCGGATTTTTCCAACATAGGTTATAAAGGTAGATAAGGTAGGAGTGTGAGTAACACGACTACCACTAATGGAAGAGGCTCATATGTTGTGGTTGGAGGTGTATGTGTCGAGACCATAGATCTAATACCGTCTTGAACAAGCTTTGTAGATTGGTGAAAGGATTTCATTGATCCCAGAGAAAGTATTTTCAAGGATTGGAGTATATTCTGGAAGTGTAAGGTTGGTTTAGTCTCGAGTGAGCGGAAATTCCAAGAGTTGAATCTGTCAGCTGAGCGGAAGAAGGTGATGGTATCTTGGTGACTTCAGGAAGGAATAGCTGTGTGGTGAGATGAAGTATCCATGGATGATTCTGAAGATGTTCATGGAGCCAGATTTAGATGATATTGGAGGAACAGTTGATGCCTACCGTGGGTTAGACTCGGCTGTTCATGGATCTTCTGGATATCAAGTAAGGGTGTCTTATCTATATTGAAGTATGAGACTAAGGTCGATGAGTTAACTCATTTCGGACATGGTCTCATTGTTTCCCTTAATAAGAACAAGTGGTTGGTGTTTGGTTTGGAGCCCAAATTTCTCGAGAAGATGTCTACCCGTCTCAAGGATCTTTTAATGGAATTGGATGATAGTTTTGAGTTTTAAGGAGCTTTTGGTCAAGGAAGATCTTTTGGCTTAGCAGTATCATTGAAGTGAAGTTTGGAAACAGTAGTGTGGATCCTTTTCTTCGATGATTCAGAAATCTTTGGGATTCTACTATCGGCAGACCAGGCAGATAGTGAAGGCTTATCTACTTCTTTGAAAGGCTCAGCAGAGCGGGATATTAGTTGGAAGTGATCTATCAGTTTTTCAGGTAAATAAGCCATTCTGGAAAGATTGACCTCGATTAGGAAAGCTGTTCTAGTTGGTGAAGAGAGAACAGTTTCTTTGGAATCTGTACTGGGTAAGATCGCGAAAGTGACATGCGATTAGTTTAGGAAATCTTTGAGTATTCTTTGGTATGATATTTTAGGAATCTCATATGGAGGTAAAAGCTATTAAAGTAGGCAGAGATTATCCAGGGGTCTTTGAGGAAATCATAAGTTTACCCGCATCAGAGATTGAGTTTTATTATCGATTTGGATCCTTGAAGTAATACCGATGGTTCAGCATAGAAGAGGGATGACTCTTAGAGCGAGAAGAGTTTGGTGAAGCAGCTCAGGATTCTTGAGGAGGGATTGATTACACCAAGTTTTCTAGTTGGAATTCTATTGGGCGTTTGTGGCCAAGTGGAATGAGTCACTAGGATTGCATGGTCGGATGAACTGTGTTGGGTCAAATTTGTGCTCGAGTTCTTCGATGGTATTCTCATCTACTCCAGATCAGAGTTGTGCAGCGGAAGCGAGATAGCAGTTATTCTAGAGTGGGAGCAACCAGGAGTTGCAGTTTTTTTGGATTAGAAGATTTCTACAGAAAATTCAAGTGTGCTTCTAAGTGTGAAGAAATTTTCAGGATTTGGAAGGCAAGGTTGTCAAGTGCAACTGTTTTGGCTATTCCAGATAAGAGAAGTAGGTCTGAAGTCCACTAATACTTATGGAGTAGAGTTGTGTTTTGGATTTCGGCAAATTTTTTTAGGAGAACCATTTTGTTGAGTAGGACCTGGAGATTTGGTTGATTTTGGTCCAGGTTGTTTCAAGTAACATCAGCAAGGGTTAAGCTGATCAAGAAGGATGGTGGTGACTTAGGATCATCAGAAGGGTTATGCTGTTAAGAATTAAGGAGACTTGGAATGTGAAGTTGGAATTTGGATATTGCTTTAGTTTTATCCGATCAAAGGAGATATAAGATTGGGTAAAACTGGAGAACTAGCTCCGGAAGTATTTTGAAATTTTCCTGTGTTCTCTAGAGATTAGATTTTGATCTATAGGATTGAATTGCCAGTTCGGATAGCTGGAGTTCATTGTATTTCACGTATCTCTGAGGACATACGTGTATGATTCATCACAGTGATAGAATCAGCAGTTCAGAAGGTTATGGCAGTGAGCCGGTCTTGAGTTTAGTCTGATATCTTGTTCAGATGTGTAGATCCAGATGAGAGGGAGTTTTGGGTTATAGTAGTGTAGTTACTTAAGGTCCTGTAGAGCGAGTATTCCAGTATAGGTACCTGGAAACTCTTGATAATATCACAAAGTTCTATCCAGAATTTTGTTTGGATAATTAGAATTGTTTATTTGAATTGGTTGCTATGGTTGCTATGATTGATAGAGTATGATTGCTGTTTGAAGTTAAAACTTCTGCTGGGTTATTAAATTATCTTTGCCTTTAAATTTCGGGGACGAAATTCTTTTAAGGGGGGAGGAATGTGATGACCCATAATTTTGAGCAATATCAATTTAATAATCTTTGTTAATAATTAAATTGATTTGATCATTTTATATTATAAATTGGCAAGTTCAATTCTTTTGGAAACTAATAATATTTTAATTTGGAAATATTTATTCTAGCAATTTAATATTGGTAAGATTTATCTTTTAAAAGCTAATCAAAATGTTTTATATTTATAATGTATATATACAGGTATATATTATATATAGGAATTCTTTAATGTAATAAAAGCTATGTTTTCAAATTGTAATATATATATATATATGTATATATGTATATATATTATGATTTGAAATTGTGTTTTAAAATTCAATATATTAATATTCAAAACTAATGTTAAAATGTATATATTTGTATATATTGAAAATGGAAAAGTATCGATTTAATTTTAATAAGGTGTTTTCAAACTTTAATATATATAGTTTGTAATTTGGAAATTATAATTTGACTTAATACTTTTAAAGTGATATTTGAGATTTAAATTTTTAACAACAAGGATAATTTCTTATTTATTATAAATATATATATTTTAAACTTGAGTTTTAAATAAGATTTAAATTAAAAAGTTCATTTGTTTTTAATATTTTTTCATTTTAAAATTCTAACATAAGATAAATTTAGTATAGAAATTTTATATATAGAGTTAAAATAAATTTCTCAAGCTTATAAACATATGATACATTTAATTGGTTCAAAAGCATAAGTAATTTATAATTGTTTACATGAAGTCACTTTTATATATTTTTATAAAACTAAAAGCTTAAATTATAAAAAGATAAATACACATTATATACATGTAAATATTTCATAATTACATACATAACTCAAATAAATTTTTAAAAAAGAACTAACACTTGTAAAACATAAATGAAGCATTTAAAACACTTGTAAGTATATTAAGCTTATTAAAGACATTTGTAAAAATATAAGCATAAGTGGAAGCTAATTAAAACATAAAGGAAAAAATGGCAATTTATCTTTGTAAATTTTAAAAAAATATATGAAGGAGAGATTTACTTTTAATTTTCAGCTGAATTCTTCTTCATTTCAACTAAAAGCTTATACAAATCAAAGATCAAAAGAAATAGAACTGAGATTCATCTCAGATCTTCTCTGTTCTCTAGTTCTTCATCCTTTCAACAAAAATATAATTCAAATCAAAAGAAGTAAAAAAAAACTGGAAATCTGAAAATAAGAAGAAGCAAATAAAAACCTAAAATCTAAGATCTGAAATAAGAAAATTCAGAAGAAGATCAAAGAGAAAATTCAACAATAGTTTAAATTCTTCAAGAGAAATAAGGCAAGAAGATTAATCAACAAGCAACTGAATTCAAACATCAAGCAACAAGATGTAAAATTTCAACAGCAAGAAAATTCAAAGGCAAAGGAAGTTCAAGTGAATAAGTCTGGAAGCAAAAATGTGTTCTCTGTCTCTGCTCTTTGCAAGGCGAGTAAACTGATTTAAAAAAAAACAGTTTTATAACTTGATTTTACCTTGGTATGTGAATGGAAATCATGTGTAGTCTGAATATCTGGATGGAAGTTGATGCATGTAGGTATATGAGTGGTTGATGCCTGTGTAATGCTTGTAAACATACAAATATATGCTCTGCGTATTTTATCAAGGTTTGATTTCCCTTTAAAATCCAATATCTCCTTTTTGAATTCAAATTGGCTTATGATTTGTAAACGAAAGTTGTTTGAAATCATGTATCATCTCACCAAAAAATAATTATAGGTATTTTTAAAATGAATAATTGGCTCAGAATTTTTAAATTTACAGTAAGAATAAAATTGGGTCAAAAATTTATGAATTCAAATTTCAAGTTTTGATTACATGATTAAATTCAATATAGAAAATCATGATTTTTAATGTATATATCATGATTTTTAATTTGGAATTTGATGTGTATCCCTGTATTGAATGTTCGAGCTTTATTGGCCAAATTACGACAATCGACGGTGAACTCGACGTCGTGATTGAGCTTGAAGGTCGAGGGGAAGAAGGAGTTCATCAGAAAATTAGAGTTGGGATTTTTTAGATGCCGGCGTGGATACAAGAAGGCAATGTAGGGTTTTATTCCCTGTGATTATCGTGGGTGTTCAATCTGGTTTCGTGGCGTCAAGCGATGATCGGTGGCGATCGCGAGGGCTGCGATATGTACATGGAGTCGTGAGGGAGCTACGTTGATGGTGGCAGAGTTTCTCGAGGCATGGGTCGCCATGGTGGTCGATTTTCTGATGAGGTTTGGTTCATGCAGATGGGTTTAGGAGTCGATTTTGATTCTCGTTCGAATCGTGGTTTCTGGGTTATCAAGTATTATTGCCGTGGTCGAGAGTGGTGTGTCGGAGGCCGGAGTAGAGTTCATAGGCGGCCTGGGGAGTTGTGCACGTGGATGTGCACATTTTCGTGCATCTGGAAGTAGTTGGAGAAGAAGGTGGGAGCTCGGGTTTTACTTCGGGAATGTGATTTAATTTCTCGAAGCAGTTGTGTTTGGAGTTAGCACGGGGCAGACTCGGGGATTTATAGGGTTCGCTCGGGGTTTTGTTAGTTTACTCGAGATTTATCCGGGTTTGTCTTTTAAGCATAACCAGATTTTATAAAATCAGTGAAAACAATGAATAGATGATATAAACAAAGAAATTTGATTTTTGGAATGTTTATAAAGTTTTAAACAAAGTAAAACAAGTTTTTACTTATAAAATTAATTTGTTTCAAAGGATAAGTTTTAAATAAGTTTTGTATATATTGAAATATAAAAGTTTTTAAAATAAAATAAGTAGGTTATAAAAAATGAGGTTTGTATTAAATTTATTAAATAACTTTGGGAATCTTTTAAAGATTTAAAAAGTTAATTAGATGTTTAAATTGTTTTAATCATAGTTGATTTCTAAAATGTTTTTTTATAATAAAGTTTAATGATTAAGATTTAGTAATCAATTATAATAAAGATTTATTATCTTATGTAATTAAGAGTTTGATTTATTAAAGACAAATAAACGTGTGATGGAAATTAAGATAATTCAATTATTAGTAATAGTTAAAGAGCTATTTGTTAATATTAATTAGCTAATTAAGATAAATGATTTTCTTAATTAAGGATCTTTTTTATATAAGAAGTTGAGAACTTATTTAATTGATTTTAAATGATTAGTTAAAAAATTAACTAAGTAATTAACTAGTGGTTAATTAAAGATAATCACTTATGATTTAAATTAATTAAGTGTAATTACTTGGTGAAGTAATTAATTAATAAATTACTGGAGGTAATTAAGTAAAGAGTAATTATTTAATAAGGTGATTAGAGGTTAATTACTTTATGGAGGTAATTAAGTAGTATTGATTACGGGTCAATCACTTAGTAATTAATTAAAGGAATTAACTAATATAATTAATTAAAGGTTTAAATTAATTAATTAAAGAATAATTAATTAAAGAACTAAGGGTAATTAATAAGTGATTAATTACTTGGTAGATAATTAATTAAAAACAATTTAACTAATAGAAGTAACTATTAATTAAATAATTAATTAATAATTAATAATTAAAGGAAAATTAATCTATAATTAAGTTTTGATTACTAAATTTAATTAAAAAGTAATTAATCAAGTGAGATTAATTAAAAAGTGATTAATCAAGTGTGATTAATTAAAAAGGATAATTAAGAGATAATTACTTAGGGTAATTAAAGAATAATTAATCAAGGACGATTAATTTAAAGGGTAATTAAGAGATAATTACATGGTATAATTAAGAAGTAATTAATCAAAATGATTAATTAAAATTGTAATTAAGGAATAATTACTTAAAGTAATTAAGAAATAATTAATCAAGGGAGATTAATCAAAGTGGAAAATTAAGTGATGATTAATTAATTAATGGTAAGTAAGTTGGATTAATGATAATCCAAGTGATTAAGTAAGGAATTAATTTAATGATTAATTAAATTAATTTAGTTTGGATCAATCTTTGTGTATGAATAGGTAAATGATATTGGATGATATTGGATGTCATTGGTTGATATTTGATGGTTTGAATGTGATATATATGCTGCTTTGTGATATGTGTGGATGAATTAGATAATAGTGGATTATCTATCTGTGTGTTATAAATCATCCATTTATGTAAGTGATATTCTGAATATCTACTGTTTAAACCCTTAAGTAGAACTTGGACACTAAAATGGCGTTTTGGATTCGGTGAGACCGGGATTGGATTTTATATCAAAAAACCACATCGATCCAAATTAACGTTAGGTCGTAAATCCAAGTGAAGTGAAGTGAAGACTCGAAGTGTAAGAACTATATATCGTTATAACTCCGAGGGTGATTCCAGAATGAGTTTAACGAAGATAGTACTTTCAGATTCGAGATGAAGATTCAGAGTGCAAGGGCTATTGTCGTTAACTCTGAGGGTGATTCCAAAATGAGTGTAATGAGATAGTGCCTTCGGTTTCGTTCGAACCCGGAACGGACTTGTATGGATTGAATGCTTTCAGAACATCGTCAGGTGGATGATGAGCATTTTAAGATAGATGTGTCCTATAAAGGTAATCGCAGCCTCAAGCCTCATTAACCGGGAATGGCTAAAACAGGGGAGCTGCAGCAAGGCTAAGTGAGTCGCGCTCAAGTAGGACGATATTTATCCCTGTCTAGATGTCCCTTTTTATTCGGCTGTGTGGGCAGTTGGATCTACAGCCAACTGCGAGGTTGTCTTGTTCGGGACTGTTCAGTAAGGAATGGTTCCGACCTTGTGTTGCAGGGGATTTAGGGTGGATCTTCGGTACGTTGATTTAGGCCACGTACTGTGACGGGCGGTACCCTAGTAGCCCTGCCATTGATGGAAACTCATTCTTCCTACGTGCCCTTACGGTTTTGATTGTATTACCCACTTTTGTGGCTAGTAGCTAGAATTTAATCGTGTAACAATTTCAGCTATTTCTTATTTACTTGAAAACCCTAGACACTATTATAATATTACCGGGTTTCCTATCAAATGTCTTGGTTAGCGTAAGGTAAAAACTTTTCCATGTTTATGTGTGGGAAGTCTTACGTGATACCTTTTCTTTTCAAAGGATTTTCTAAAGTTAAGCAATTTTAAACCGTTTACTCACACCAGACCCCTGTCTGACCCGACTGTTTATTTTCTGTTTTATTAAACTCTTGGGTACTCATATTATGTATGAGTAGTCGAGGGATTCAGTTTAGCCTTAACGAATTCTGGAGGAGCTTTGGAGTAGGAGGCTTCAGTGCGTAGATATATAGATAGAGTTTCCGCTGTGATGTTATTCTGTATTGATGTTCTTGTATTGTACATTAGACAGAAATGTTATAACTGACTAAATTGAGATGTATAGTTATATACCCTGATGTATATGATACTATGTATATGTTATGTATTATATTTCATTCGTTCCGCTGTGAGATTCTGATGTGTTGTTGTTCTTTCTTCTCTTTCTTTTCTTCTTCTATCCCTTTCTTTCTTAAGTAATGATGCGTCTTTCTGGTGATAGAAAGGCGGGTCTCTACATACCAGGAATAGTTTTTGTAAAAATACTTTTATAACTCGATGTCTCAACAAGTCCATCCTTGTTCTCATAGAAATTCGGTCATACGTTGATCAGGCATAGGACTGAAAATCTATAAGTACTTGGCAAACCCGTTTTCAACATCCATTGAAAATACTTTAGAAATCATCTTGAAAATATAGAATCGTTTTTGTAAGAATGCTCTGGAAATCATCACCCCCTCCATGGACGCAGTTAATCCGATGGTTACGTTGCCATCCCAGAAAAATCCATAGATAACTATAGGCACTCCGCACCCCTCAATTACGCCATGGAACCCGCCATAGGTCGCAGTTACATCCCGGGTTATGTTGCAATCATGAAAAAAGTCCATGTAACTGTAGGCTTCCGCGCCATCGATTTTCGCTACCATATGAAACTTCACCACTCCCACATAGGTCGCAGACTTACATCAGTCAAGCCCCAATGTGCCCTTAGGCACTCACGGCCTCTCGACTTTCGCTATGTCTTCATAGGTTGCAGTCTACCAATGTTACATTGCCATCGTGACAAAATTAAGCGTAGACTGTTGGCTCTCATGGCACACACGACTTTCACTATAGTCCACAGTAGATCGCAGTGACATCGAGTTACACTATCGTCACAGCATAACCCAAATGTCTCTGTAGGCATCAACGCCTTCGACTTTCACTACCCACAACACAAAATCGTCAAGAACTTCAGTTTTTCCGGTCTTCCTCCCAGGATTCAATTTAGAGCCTCCCCCTTAGGGCTCAAGACAGACCCACCCTATGGATCTCCTAATGAAGTTCAATCCAATGGGAGCGCCTTTTTCCTCGGAGCCAATCTCAAAACACTTTATACTATACACTTACAGGATCTTTCAAATCATACCCTTTATGATTTACATCAAAATCTCCTTTACACAAAGTCGATAGTTCCAAACTTGGCTTTCAAATTTCCAAAATTGATTTTTCCCAAAAATCAAAAGCCTTTTCAAAATCCATAGATTCCAAAACCCGTTTCCCAAAATCATTCTCATAAAACCATTTATATATATAGATATATTTATATACAACTTATCCTTTCCAACTTGAAAATAATCTTTGGATGACTTATATAGATTCCCCTTTTATGCTTCAAATATTTTCAAAACCCTTTCTTCTGGTTCTAGATTGAATCATGAGGGAGCTTATCATATATATCCAATATATATATATATATATATATATATATATATATATATATATATTTAAACCAAATCAAATATTCAAATTTGATTTCCCTTATAAAGTTACTTACCATATCACTTTCTTTCCAAAAAGTGAATTTAAATAGATATCAATCTTCCACCTTTATTCATATATGATTCTCAAAACATGCTTTTCTTTTCAAAAATCATCTTTCAATTCTTTCAAAATTTCAATATCAATTTCATTCAAGCACGTACGATGTACACATATAATCCGTACGTAATTTCAAATCTAAACGCTCACTCGATCACACAATTTCACTTCCGAACTAGTATCGTCCAACCGATCTCCTAGTGCGGACTCAGATCTGATTTCTTGATCAAAAACCATCATTCTCCTTGCATAGTCATAACTATGATAGAGAATTCACAGAATCAACCAGAAATCCATATCCAGGGTTCGCCGTCGAAAATTGAGTGAAAAATCCTAACTCGGATCGATATATTATGTCCGAATTCTATGCTCTAATCTGGATCAAATTATTATACGAATAGAATAATATACGTACATCCTATATATTTATCTTTATTGATCATTAGCTTAATCAATTCTCTTTTCTATTCACCTTCATTTTGATTCTATTCACTCATCCACAATTGCTCCAATTTCCATTTGGGTTAACACTTCAATTCTTATCTCAATTGGTATTCAATTATAGACAGTTTGCACTCTGACCAAATTGTATTAAGAAAATAGCTAGAATTTTTTTAAAATAGATAAGTAGTTGTAGAATAGTTATTAGTTGCAAAATAGCAGTACAGTAGTCAAGTAATTATAAAATAGTTGTAAACTAGTTAGATAATTGCAAAATGGTTGTAAAATAGTAATTGGTTTATAAAACAGTTGTAAAATTGTTGTAAAATAGTTAAATAGTTCCAAAAGTAGTAAAAGATAATTTTTGGTTTTAAAAAGAAAAGTTGTACAGTAAATAGCTAGGAAAAATAGAATTAAAATCTGGTATACTGAAATAATTTATTTGGAAAAAATGGTTCAGAGAAAAACTGTTCAATTCCCAATCTCTATTTCCAATCAATTTCCAATTTCCACTTCCATTTAAATTGATTCATTTCCAATTCAATTTAAATTAACTTCAATTCCTATCCAAATTCAAATCAACTCCCACTTGAATTTCAAACTTATTCAACTTAAATTTCACTTCAAATTAATTCAATTCAAATTTTCCATTTGAATTTTATGATTTTCCTTCTTCAATCACAATTCCAATTGATTCAAATCAAATTCAATTTGAACTAATTCTATTCAAATCTCAACTTAAAACCATCTCGAATTTCATAAATTCGAGTTAAATTTTAAATGTTTATTTAATCCTTTAAATCAAGCCAATCTTTATTTTTAAATTAACAACTTAATTTTTTTATACCATTTAATTCTGAGTCCAAATTTCAAAATTCTATTTTAAATTAAATTTAATTAACTTATTTTAAAGTTCAAATAAGAGTTCAAAAACAATTAAGTCTTCATAATCCAATTTATTATCCAATTCTAACTTCGAAACCAATCCTTAACAAATTTCAGCAAGCTCGTTTCTAACATTTAAATCTTTAAGTTCAAAGCGATTCCTTTTTCATAGGTTCAATCTTATTTCTATTTTATTCCAGTAATGGATGTATATTACCTCAATGCATTTCTTAATTCGATTAAAATAATCCAATTTACAGTTTCATGGATTAATAATAATAATTGGATGATATCAGAATATTGTTAACGCAAAAATTTGAACGCTAACACCCCGGTGTGTGAAGTGTAGTTGTGAAAGCACCACCCGATAGATCGGGAAAGAATTACAAGCAAGTAATAGCGGAAAAGCAGTAAACGACAGCAATTTTATAGTGGTTCGGCTTATGGATATAGCCTACGTCCACTTTAAGTACTTTTATTGATGATCACGTTACAAGTTGATACAAATCTTCTCAAGTACAATACACTTTGAATTACAAAAGACTTAGAACAAGTAGCTCAAACTTCGATGTTGACAAAAATCTTCAAATCCATGGTGGATGTAGATGATTTCTTTATGAAGTTCTTTTAGACGTTCTTTGAATCTCAAAAGTTTTAAGTGTTGAAGTAGTCTGGAATTCGGCAGAGTAATGGCGCTTGAAATTGATCGACCAAAAGTCCTTTGAATGTTGGTGATGGTCGTGTATTTATAGGGGCTTTCGGTGTTTGGTCGGAGGTAGTGGCCGAGATGGGTTAAGTCGTAGGTCGGCTCCGGGTCAGGCTGAGTTATATGTCGCCCTCCTTCTCTCAGGCACGGTCTCCGGTCTAAGTGAAAGACGCGCGCTTCTCTAGCTCCAAACCTTAAGTGTTGGGTCGCCGCCGAGTTAGTGTGCCAGGTGCTAAACTATTTCGCCACTTCATCCTTCACACCCTTAGACCGGTTACGACTTACCATAACCCATAAGTCGGTCACGACTCATAGGTGGGTGAGTTTGTGCTTAACAGTTAGGTCGGCATCCATGCTAAGGCATTAGGTCGGCATATCAGTTAAGTCGGCATCCATGTTAAGGCATTAGGTCGGCATACTTCTTAACCAGTTAGGTCGGCATCGAGTTAGATCGGATCCTTCCCCGCATCCTTTAGGTCGGCAACACTCTTTGAGATGCTAGGTCGGCCCGCCTTTATCCATTGGGTCGGCAAGTAATGCGAATGGTTAGGTCGGCCTTCCTTCCAAGCTTTAGACCGGTGAGCCATAACCGAGATAGGGATAACATTTGCCCCTCGAAGTACATGCCTTAAGATTAAGTCGTGTGCTTCGACACCTCTTAGCTCGGCTCCTCCTAGGTCGGTAGGTCGCGCACGACCTATCAGTTAGCGCCGTTTCGCATCTCTTCACCGTGGGATATAAACTGGCTCTCTTCCTTCTTCTTCTTCACTTAATTTCCTGCTCAATTCCGCCATTAAAGCACTCTCAGATCCATAAAGGCGATTTCCTCCCAATCGATCATTGATAATCCTTGCTGTTTGTCACGTAAGTGAATCTACCCTCGATTCCTCGTTGTCATTGATTCACGAATTCCATTCGAGCCTAACTCACCCCTTTGAGCATTGCATTATTACGAATCTCACTTCACCTGTGTTTGATGAAGCTTGAGTTGCTCGGTTTTTAGCTTTAAATGAACAACGAAGCGACGAAGATGGTTTATTGCTTTAAGATAGCCGGTTGGGATTGCGAGGTGTTAGATTCGTAATAGTTTCGAATTGGTTTAGTGGATGATCCAGTAGCATGAAGTATCATGAATGGGATAGGGGTTTTTGTGGGTGGAGTGGTTATTGGGCTAACGGGTTGAGCGAGATACCGGCTTGGGCGTGATTTTAGGTGACCTAACTTATGGCCGATCTGATTGGGTGCGACATGAATCTTGAGTCGGTACCGAGCCAATACTTGGGGAAACTTACCGACCTAACCTTTGAGGCCTGAACCGCGACCGGGTTAATACTTGGAGAAACTTTTTTCCTTTTGAATCAGGGCCTGCTTCCCCACCTCTCTCTTGCGACCTAGGGAACTGCCGAGTTAAAGGAGTAGGAACCCTACATTAATGTGTGGGAGATTCTTAAGGCATAACCGAGTTAGCACTTAAGCATTTAACCAAGCTTGCCGAATCGAATTGCTATGATTTTGGCCAACTTCAGACTTAGCCTTTCTCTTTTTTTTTTTTTTTAGGTTGTAGCCGAGATACGACTTAGGCCTTGGACATGCTGACACTTGAGAGTGTTAACTAACTTTAATCATTTTGACTTGGACTGCCAAATTAAGTGGAATAAACTTTGAACTATGATCAAACTTTGAACAGGGATTAAACTTTGAACTGCCCCAACTTTAAATTTGTTTAAACACATTATGTCACTTCACAGATCATCCTCACTTTTAAGCTACCAACCTGTTGAGAATAACAAACAAACAAAGGAAAACAAGGCGCACATACTGCCATTGACAGCCCATATCAAATGGCAGATTAGTCAAGACAAGATAAGCATCATGAATATAATGCATGAAATGTTGTGAATTAATCGACTAAAGTAGAATATTAATGCAAAGTATCAACAATTTGAACTGATTTGTTTGCATCAACATTATATTTGCATATTCAAACTTAAAACAAAGATTCCTGGTCTTTATAACTAACAAATGTTTGTTAGGTTTTATTCCAGTTGCCTTTGCTTATTGTTTGATTGATACTTGTACAACACTTCACACACTTTAGGAAACGTGCACCTTCATGTTTGAATACCCAGTTGTTTATGTAGAATGACTTCCCTCCAACAAGAAGAAATGGTAGCTCAAGAGGAAGAGACTTTCCCGGTGGCTGTTCCCATAGAGAATCCTCCGGAGAGAACTTCGACCATTCTAACCCCAAGAATGTTTATTCAGATACGCACTCAATTCGGCTTTGCTGAAAGTGATGTCTTATTGCCCGGGCCAAGCGACACTGCTGATAATCCTCCTTACGGTTTTGTTGCAGCCAATCGCCAAATGTGCTTAAGTGGGGCAATTCCCCCTTTCAATGACTTCCTTCGAACTCTTCTTCTCCGGTTGACGATCTCTCCATTTCAACTTCATCCTAATGGTTATGCCATCTTGATGGGGTTGTGTGTTTTGTTTAGAAGAACTCTTGATCGTCTACCGAGTTTTGAAGAAATTCGTTATCTGTGCTCGTTTACAAAGAGTAAAGATCATCCTTCACTCATTATTGTGAGAAGTGCTAGAAACCGCAAGCTCCTTTCCAATCTCACTGAAAGTGTTCATGGATTTTTGAACCAGTTTTTCTTTGCTCGCTGCCCTCCAGGGTTTTATGCCATCTGGAGAATAGGAAGTAAGACTAGTGTTTCCATTTTTTCGTTTTTGAAACTTTTTCCGAGATCCGAACTTTCAGTTGCTAACTTCATTCTTTGCTCTTTTCAGCACTTCCTCTCCCTTCTAGAGATCCGATTCATAAACAAGTTTTCGAGAGGTTGAGTGCCGTGGCTGCGGAAGAAAGGAGCATAAAATTTCTGCTGAAGGATGAATTTTTACACCAATACGGGCTTCTACACGCTTCTCGTTCTACGCATGCTCATGAAGTTCCAACAGAAGTTCCCGATTCTCCGACGAAAACTCCTGACGCCCCGGTTACTGTCGAACAACTCACATCAAAAGAGTCTAATATTGAAGCTTCATTGGTGAAGTGTTCCACTTCTACCGACATTATGGGGTCATCCAGTAAGACGGTGCTTACCCCGATCGAGGAAGAAGAAGAACCTTCACGGCCTCTCGGGGGATTAGCTGATGTAGGAATTGAGAAAACAAGTCCCACTAAGCATGATGGTGATGATGTTTACGAGGGGTTGAGCGACATAATAGTGACTTCGCAGGAGCTTTTTAGAGATGACGTATCTAAAACTATCTCTCCTGTAATTGAGGCGACGTCTCTTCTTCGACAAACACCAACACAAACATCAACTCCTCATACCCAAGCTTTCATCACCTCTGCACCAAAGAGTGGTTTGTAGCTTAATGCGTGTAGCTTGCACATCACACAACACTTAGGATTTTCCAGCACATTTATGCACTTATCTTCTTGTACTTTAAAGACTTCTAAAGCTTATCTTTTCTTATTTCAGATTCTTCAATGACATGCGGCAGATCATATTATCAAGATTTCCAACGCTACGGGGGGCGTGGTCAATATGATTATCGGCGTTACTTTCCCTCCTATAGAGAGTCTGACGAAGAGAGGGCTGCTCGAAAGGCTCGTGAAAGGAGGGATGCAGAAGAGCGTTATGACAGAAGGGATAGGGATGAGCACCATGATTCTCTGCAGAGGAGTGATGACTCGCACAAAAGGAAATCTCACGACGACCGAGGAAAAGGTCATGTAGCTGAAGATTCAGGCAAACGAGCCCGACATGGTGAGAGACATGTTTCCACTATTCCCGAAAAGCCTACTGCCCCTGCCCCTCTTGACATTACTTCTGACTCTCCTGCTCTTGGGAAGGAGGACATCCAGACAATAATAAGCAGGCCTAAATTTCAAGTGGGACCTGGCCCGGCCACTTTACAAAGTCGTTTTCCACAATGGTGCTTAAAGGGCGTGAGATTCGACCTAGACTTGGTCCCCATTGACAAGTCTGCTATGTTGCGCAATCTTGATGCAGTCAAGCTCGATATCGAGAGGATGTCAAACTGGCAGAAGCTTGTTGATGAGCTTCAAAGAGTTAACCGTGCCAACTTAGAGGCCATGCTCACCATGGAAAATGATAAGGCTGAGTGGCAAAAGGTGCTTGAGCAGCACGACACCGAAATGAGGAGCATAACTTCCTATAACGAGGAGCTCGAAGCAAAGGTTGAGAAGTTGAAAGATAAGCTTACTGCTTCCTCTACTTCATACTCTCAAAAAGAAGAAGTGCTTCTCAGACAAGCTAGAGATGCTCATGCCAGTCAGAGGGATGCCGAAGATAGGCTCGAGGCACAAAAAAGAATTAGTGAAGGCTATGTCTCTGATATTGCTGAGCTTCGAAAGAAAAACAACTCCCAGGAGGCGGAGATACAAATGCTTAAGCTTCAGCTTGCCAAAACTGAAAGGGAGCGCGATGAGGCTGTCGCCGGCAAAATCGCAGCCGAAGAATCTCATGAGGCGACCAAAAACAGCTTCGGCTCAACACTATTCGACTTCTACTTGCATAGCGTCTTGGGGCGTGGAAGCCTCGCCTTTCTTGGTCCCAAGTATGAGATCACTTTAGCTGAAGTGTGGGAGGCCGCCCTCGATATGCTTGGTGCTGAAGGTGCTGGTTATGACGAGTCAGCCCTGGAAAGGCATTATTTTGATGAAGACGCCCGCGCTGCTCTTGCCAGGGGAAAGGAACAACTTGCCAAACTAAGAACCGAGGTGACGGAAGGGGACCAGCTGGGGAAAACCACTTCAACTACTCTAGTCCAGCCACCTTCTTCGTCTGAAGTCGACATTATTGGTTCCAGTTCCCATCTCGCATCTCCCACCAAAGTTACCGCTGATATTACAAGCACACAAGGCGGAGACGAGGGTGAAGAGAGTGCTGATGCGCAAGCTTACGAAGTCGATATCAGGAAACCAGCTTCTCCAGGTAACTTCACTGTTAATCTCGCTACTGTCAATTCTGCTCAAGCGGGTTACTCGTTTATTTCACATGAGTTTCACGAGCTCCTTGGCTATTTTCTCAACCTTGACGAGCCTTCATCTCCTCTCTTTACTGACTTCATTGGTGAACCTTCATCTCCTCTTTTTACTGACTTTAACCTTTTTTCTTCTGTAGAGAAAGTACCAAGCACTGCTCAAACTTCTACTCCTCCGGTCATCCTTCCTTCATCTCTTCAGGCGGTGCCTCCTTCTGCCTCGCAACCTGGATCACAGGAGGAACAAATAGAGGCTCTTCACGGCTTGGATGATCCCATCACTTCGCAAGAGCAGAAAGATGAGAGACCTGAGGGAGGTGACATATCCCCGGAACGGACTCCTTCTGACGACATTGTTCTATCAAAACTTGTCACTCTGGGGAGTGAGTCTTCCTCACAAAGGAGAGAGAAGCGTGGGATATCAAAGAGGAGGGGGAAGAAAATCACCGCCACTGAAGAGGAGCCGGAAGTTGAACCGGTTACACCTACCTCTCCTACTTCCCTTATACCCACTGGCCGACCTGGAAAGCTGGTCATTCGACCGGGTAAAGGGTCCAAAGGAGGGAAGAAGAAGTGAAGATTTTAGCTTTTTGTCTTTTATATGAACTAGCCGAGAGTTGTGCGGGTATCGGCCCCCGCTTTTATCTTGAAAACCTGTATCTGCATTGTAGTTGAATAAAATGATTCTTCGTTTGTACAAACTTCTGTTTGAATTTGAGAATGCATTTACTATTTATTTTTGCACAAGTTTGTTTATATAACATTGCAGCGGGCTTATGGTATGTTGTTTGAGTATTACTTTACTGATGCAGCCATACTACTATACCATGTTGCCCCCATACCTTAAGCTTGTTGCAATATTTTATACTTCGAGGGGACTTGCACTCTTATTTGTTAAAGAATAATTATTTTATTCTTTAAAGAAAATTTTTATTGAGTTCAACTCACTTCGTATAAGTTTTTACGCTTTGTCGTTCGAAGAAATCACTTTTCTCTTTTGCTTATGTGCATATTTTACCAAGTGAATTCCTCTATGTGGTAAAGCGGACCTCTGAAGGGTACTTTAACTTCTTTTCTTTTTACGATCATTTTCCATTTGAAAGTTAAAGTACGCTTTTGATGAGGATTTTTTTTTTATATACAAAATTGTACCTCTGAGGAGGGATTTTTCACGTTTCAACACTTGGAAGTTTTATTTCAATCTCGGTGAAACGTGTACCCCCAAAGAGTTGTGCCTTCGAAGAAAGCCTTTTCACGTTTCAACACTTGGAAGTTTTATTTCAATCTCGGTGAAACGTGTACTTCCAAAGAGGTCTTTTTTCTTGATTGTGTCCCCGGGAGGGGGTCGTACCTCTAAGGAGGGATTTTTTACGTTTCAACACTTGGAAGTTTTATTTCAATCTCGGTGAAACGTGTACCCCCAAAGAGTTGTGCCTTCGAAGAAAGCCTTTTCATGTTTCAACACTTGGAAGTTTTATTTCAATCTTGGTGAAACGTGGGCTTTCAAGAAGGTCTTTGTTTTTGCATTTCAACTTTGGTGAAGTGAAATTCCGAAGAGCGGTTGCTACACTTCAACTCCTGGCGAAATGTGCCTCCGAAGAGGGCTTTTATTTTGTTTACATTTCAACTCTGGTGAAGTGAAATTCCGAAGAGCGGTTATAACACTTCAACTCCTGGTGAAATGGGCCTCCGAAGAGGGCTTTTATTTTGTTTACATTTCAACTCTGGTGAAGTGAAATTCCGAAGAGCGGTTATAACACTTCAACTCCTGGTGAAATGGGCCTCCGAAGAGGGCTTTTATTTTGTTTACATTTCAACTCTGGTGAAGTGAAATTCCGAAGAGCGGTTATAACACTTCAACTCCTGGTGAAATGGGCCTCCGAAGAGGGCTTTTATTTTGTTTACATTTCAACTCTGGTGAAGTGAAATTCCGAAGAGCGGTTATAACACTTCAATTCCTGGTGAAATGTGCCTCAAAGAGGGTTTTCATCGCCTGGAAGTTACTCTCTCATGGTTGGAGGGTCATGACTCCTCCAATCTTTTTTGTTGAGTAGAGAACTTTCTTTTTTGTGGCGTATGACCCATTAGAGGTCTTTTATCCTCCGAAGAGTTGCGCCTCCGAAGAGGACTTGTGCCGCTGATGGTAGCTTTGGTTGTTCCTCTGTTCACTTGCTTATGCCTTTTCAGCGATCCTCTTTTTTTCCTTTTCAAGTTTTCATTCCCCTTTCTCTCACAAGTGGCTTGTTTAATCCAAGGAAGTGTACTTCATTGCCAGGCAAGTTCGTGAGAACGGGCACTAGCTTCCTAATTGGATGTTTGTTTGTTCAAACAATCTCAATTTATCAGCAAGGGCTCGTTTCTATCGAAATCATTAGCCGTTCAATTGAAGTATTTCCTATCTAGGATTTGAATTCGGGGTCTTTGTGACTTGAAATTTGTTTGTTGAATGATGGTGAGAATCGCTCGGTCTTATTATGCGCAAGTTTTATTTCCATTGTCTGCAAAAATTTAAATCGACATTTTAGCAATACATTTTATGTATTTTTATATCGAAAACAAAGCAAACATATAATGATAATAAGGAACACAAGATTTATAGTGGTTCGGCCATGAAATTGGGCCTACATCCACTTTATATTCTTTCATTATTTACTTGCATCAGTTTCACAATTGCTTTCAATTACAAGAATCATACATTCATAATTCTTTTTACAATTTTTCAACAAAATTTTCAAGTAAAGTATGGACGCAAGTGGTTGCTGTTCCATGCCCTTGGAATTTGATCTCCATCAACAGTGGTGAGCTTGAATGTGCCGTCAAGAAGCTTCTGACCTATTACATATGGTCCTTCCAAATTTGGCCCAAACACACCTGTCGCGGTCATAATTCTTTTCAGGACTAGATCTCCAATTTCAAAGCTGCGTTGACGAACTTTGGAATTGAAATGTCTGGCTATCCTTTGCTGATGAGCTGCAACTCTGAGGTTAGCTTCATCTCTTTTTTCATCAAGGAGATCCAGCGCTTCAAGTTGCAGCTTTTCATTTTCTGCTTGATTGAAATGGATTCTTCTGTGTGAAGGGACCTCTGCTTCAACCGGGATCATTGCTTCCGATCCGTATGCTAACGCCAAAGGAGTATGCCCAGTTGCAGTTTTGTGAGTAGTTCTGTATGCCCATAGTGCAAGTGGTAGTTTATCGACCCAACCACCTTTTGCTCTTTCGAGTTGCTTTTTGACGGTTGATTTGATGATCTTGTTCACTGCTTCCACTTGCCCGTTTGCCTGCGGATGAGCTACTGCCGAAAAGCTTTTCTGGATTTTGAATCGCTTGCAAAAATCCTGGAATTCCTCGCTTTCAAACTGAGTACCATTGTCTGTGATTATTTTCTGAGGCACACCGTATCTGCAAATGATATTCTTGGTCACAAAGCTTATCATTTTCTTTGAAGTGATCGTAGCCAATGGTTCAGCTTCAGCCCACTTAGTAAAATAATCAACTGCAACAATAGCATATTTAATCCCTGATTTAGCAGTTGGTAGCGGCCCAATGAGATCCATTCCCCAAATTGCAAATGGCCATGGACTGACCATCTGTGTGAGTTCGGTAGAAGGTGCTCTAGGAATTTTGGCATATCTTTGGCACTTGTCACATTTTCGGGAGTAATCTGCGGCATCCCGATTAATTTCTGGCCAAAAATATCCGTATCGGAGAATTTTCTTTGCTAGTGTTTGACCACCTGAATGATCACCGCATTCTCCTCCATGCACTTCAGCTAGGATTGTTTTGGACTCTTCCCGGGATACACATCGAAGCAATGGCATTGAGAATCCCCGTCTGTACAATCGGCCATCCTGAATTATATAGCGAGAGGCCTTCCTTAGAAGCTTTCGTCTTTCTATCGAGTTTTCTGGCAGAGAACCCCTGAGTAGGTAATCCAGTATTGGAGTCATCCATGACTCTTGTTCTTGAGATACATCCATGATCCAGTCTATATCTATCTCGTCTATACTTGGTGCTGAGAGGACTTCTACGGGAACCAACCCCAATAGTTGAGCTTCACCAGAACTTGAATACTTTGCGAGGGAATCTGCCTTCGTATTCTCTTCCCAGGGAATATGGCTTATTGAATAATGATCGAGTTCACATAGGAGTTCCCAAGCCTTTGACAGGTAGGAGGGCAAGTTTCCACCTTTTGTTTGAAATTCCTTCTTGACTTGGCATACAATAAGCTGAGAATCACTGAAGATCTGTAATGCTCGAATGTTTAGCTCTTTAGCGATTTTCAGACCTGCAATAAGAGCTTCATATTCTGCTTCATTGTTTGTTGAAGGAAATTCCAGTCTTAGTGCATAACATAATGATCGACCTTCAGGAGTTTCAAGTATCACTCCGGCTCCTGAACAGTAGTCATTTCTTGCGCCATCCACATACATCTTCCACTGGATTGGGGAATCATTGACCGCTTTTTCCTCACCATTATCTTTCTCTATGAATTCTGCAATGAAATCAGCTAAAGCTTGTCCGTTGATTGCTTTTCGGGGATGATAAGTGATGTCATATTGACTGAGTTCAATGTTCCATTTTAGAAGGCGCCCCGAAGTTTCTGGGCGAAATAGGACTTGCTTTAGAGGTTGATCAGTGAGTACTTTGATAGGATGAGCTTGGAAATATTGCCTCAGTTTCCTCGATGCAATTAGTAGGCAATAGGCGAGTTTTTCCAACTTGGAGTAATTCAGCTCTGCCCCAGTGAGTCTTTTGCTGATATAGTAAACTGGATGTTGAATCCTTTTGTCTTCCCGTATCAGCGCTGCACTTAGAGCATGAGATGATACTGCCAAGTATATAAGAAGATCCTCACCATTGCCTGGCATAGAAAGTATCGGAGGCGTTTCCATATGACGGATCAACTCTTCAAAGGCTTTTTGGCATTCGGGAGTCCATTCAAAGTTCTTCTTTCCTTTTTTCAGGGCATCGAAGAATGGGATGCATTTATCAGTAGCTTTGGAAATGAACCGACTCAAAGCGGCGACCTTTCCGTTGAGACTTTGCAATTCCTTCTTCGTTCTAGGAGCTTTAACTTCTTTTAAGGCGGTAATTTGAGCTGGACTGGCCTCAATGCCCCTAGCACTGACGATAAAACCTAAGAACTTTCCGGATTCGACCCCAAATGTACATTTCAGAGGGTTAAGTTTCATTCTGTATTTCCGGAGGACTGCGAACATTTCTGCTAAGTGTTCAATGTGATCCACTGCTTTCCTGGACTTCACTAACATGTCGTCGACGTAGACTTCCATAGTTTTGCCCAATTGCGGTTTGAACATAGCATTAACAAGTCTTTGGTAGGTTGCCCCTGCGTTTTTCAATCCGAAGGGCATAACTCTGTAGCAATAAAGTCCAACATCTGTGATAAAGCTTGTATCCTCCTGATCCGGCTCATGCATCATGATTTGGTTATAACCGGAGTAGGCATCCATGAAGGATAACAATTCATGTCCCGCAGTTCCGTCTACCAGTTGATCGATCCTGGGTAATGGGAAGCAATCTTTGGGGCAAGCCTTGTTTAGATCAGAAAAATCGATGCACACTCTCCATTTTCCATTAGCTTTCTTGACCAACACAGGATTCGAAACCCAATTCGGATATGTAAATTCTCTGATGAAGTTATTTTCCATGAGTCGATCAACTTCTTCTTTTAATGCTGCTGACCTTTCTGGACCTTGGGTTCTCCTTTTCTGTTTAACTGGTGTAAATTTTGGGTCAATATTCAGAGCGTGTACTGCAACTTCTGGAGATATCCCACACATATCGGCATGAGTCCAAGCAAAGACATCCAGATTTGCCTTCAGGAAAGATATCAAGATGTTCTGAATTGACACATTAAGCTGTGAACCCACATTCAACACCTTATTTGGATCTTTTGGGTCAACAGGTACCGGAACTGTCGTTTCCACCGGTACTACTCTATTCTCCCCTGTACTGGCTTTTCTGGGATCCATTTCTTTCCGTGCCCCGCTGTGCTCGCCAGTGCAGGGTCCGCTCTGTAATTGCTACAAGGCTGGTTCCTTGATGCGGACTGGGGTTGCCGCACCCTTTCCCATTTCTCTTTTTCTTGACTCTCGCAGCTCTGTCAAATAGCACTCTCGCGCAGCATTCTGATCCCCTTTTATAACTCCTACTCCATTGTCAGTAGGGAATTTAATAGTGAGGCACCACGGGGCTAGGATAGCTTTGAATGCTGCGAGTGTTGGACGGCCAAGAAAAGCATTATAGGCAGAAAACTCATCGACAATCACAAATGTTTGCTTTCGGACCACTTTCCTTTCTCCTTCCCCAAGTTCTACAAACAAATCGATGGTTCCTACTGGTTTCTTTGGCTCCCCAGTGAAGCCCACGATTTTCTGTGATGAGGCTTGCACATCGATCATAGGGATTTTCATCTGGTCAAATGTCTTTTTGAAGAGGATATTACATGATGCTCCGCAGTCAATGAGGACTCTTCTGACAATGGCTGGTCCAATACCAGCCGAGATGACCAAGGGATCTAAAGTAGGAGCTTCAATACCTGTAGAATCTCTGGCTCTGAAAATAATATCATCACTGAAAGTTTTCTGTTGTTTAAGGGGCGTAGTGTCTTCTAGAACAAAGACGTTTTCTTCGGCTGGAGCATATTTCAAAGCCCTCGAATATCTCTCCATCTCACCCCAACTCTTGCCAGCTGGGTGAGGTCCTCCGGAAATGACATTGATAACGGGCCTTCCAGATTCATGCCCCGTAGCTTTCTCACCTGCCCCAGGCTGATGAACAGGAGCCCGCTGCCCCTGACTCGATGATGCAGGATTGTTGCTATTCTTTTTCACAAATTGCTGCAACTTGTTTTCTCTTAGCAACTCTTCAATCAGATTTTTCAGCTGGCGGCATTCATCAGTTTCATGACCTGGTTGATTGTGGAAGCGGCAGAATTTCCCACTTTGTATGGCTTTTCTCCCAGTTCTCAAAGGGATAGGTTTAGGGAAATCGACGGAATCTTTAGTGGCAAGGTAGATGTGCTCCGGCGTATGTGATAATGGAGTATATTCTGATGGCTTGAAGGACCGGGGCTTTTTCAGATTACCCTGTTTCTTTCCATTATTATTCTCCCTTTTCCGCCCCACCGACTCATTCTTGCGTGGAGCGACAGTGTTGTCTTCAGCTTTTTCCAACACTGCCTTTACTGGCAAAGGACGACTTTCCAAGCGAATGAATTCGTCTGCTTTTTTGTAGAACTTCTCGAGAGAGGTTGGCTCCTTCATATTTAACCATTTCCCAAATTCGCTTGACTTATCAATAGCCCTCATCAGATAAGTCAATATCATTCGTGGTTCAGCATTGTCCACCTCAGCCAATGCTATATTGAAACGGTTCAAGAAAGATCTGATAGACTCACCAGGATTCTGCTCTAAACTGGACAATGACATGATATCCTTGGCCTTCGAAGCATATAGCCTAAACTGCTCCTTAAATTTTCTGGTCAAGTCTGAAAACTGATCGATAGATCGAACTGGCAACTTGGTGAACCACAGTAAAGCCACGCCTTCCAGGTATACGGGGAAATATCGGCACTTTATTTCGTCGGAGGCCCTGGCACCTGTCATGTGCCAATCATATTTATACAAGAACTCATTCGGATCACTTGTCCCTTTGTAAGCTGGAATAGTTGGAGGGACAAACTTCCTTGGAAATTCCGCCTTCAAGATTTTTTCAGTAAACAGAGTTTTACTTGGAGCGAAACCCCATTCCTTCTCATCTTCGACCCTTTGCATACTTTCTTTCATGATCTGCCGGACCATTCCAGAAAGATATTCTTCATCATGTCGAGTTCTAGATCCACCGGCCTCAGGTACTGCCTGCTCAAAGGGACTAGTAGGCCTTTCAGGAGCATTTCTTTCATTAACATCATGAATGTTGCCAGCATAGTCCCTTTCATTACCAGCCGGTTGATTGTTTGCCCCAAGTAAGTCGTTCAACTTATTCAGAATCAGAGCATTCTGGGCACTTTGAGCCTCTAGTTGTGCATTTTGGGCGTTTATCTGCTGGTTTAGCCCTAGAATCACAGCATCCAATTCCGCTTTCGTAACTCCAACAGATGGAGTGGGTAGATTAGGTACAGGGGAAGCGGAGGTTCCCTCTTGAATGTTCCCAGATCTGATAGATCTACTCTTCCTTCCAGGAGCCATAATCTCAGATATACTTCTGGTTTTTAAGGAAATTCTTTCTTCAAATCTCTGCGAAGCAATGATGACAGCTGTCCTGAGTTCAATTCTCAGTGAAAGCACCAAAAATGTTAACGCAAAAATTTGAACGCTAACACCCCGGTGTGTGAAGTGTAGTTGTGAAAGCACCACCCGATAGATCGGGAAAGAATTACAAGCAAGTAATAGCGGAAAAGCAGTAAACGACAGCAATTTTATAGTGGTTCGGCTTATGGGTATAGCCTACGTCCACTTTAAGTACTTTTATTGATGATCACGTTACAAGTTGATACAAATCTTCTCAAGTACAATACACTTTGAATTACAAAAGACTTAGAACAAGTAGCTCAAACTTCGATGTTGACAAAAATCTTCAAATCCATGGTGGATGTAGATGATTTCTTTATGAAGTTCTTTTAGACGTTCTTTGAATCTCAAAAGTTTTAAGTGTTGAAGTAGTCTGGAATTCGGCAGAGTAATGGCGCTTGAAATTGATCGACCAAAAGTCCTTTGAATGTTGGTGATGGTCGTGTATTTATAGGGGCTTTCGGTGTTTGGTCGGAGGTAGTGGCCGAGATGGGTTAAGTCGTAGGTCGGCTCCGGGTCAGGCTGAGTTATATGTCGCCCTCCTTCTCTCAGGCACGGTCTCCGGTCTAAGTGAAAGACGCGCGCTTCTCTAGCTCCAAACCTTAAGTGTTGGGTCGCCGCCGAGTTAGTGTGCCAGGTGCTAAACTATTTCGCCACTTCATCCTTCACACCCTTAGACCGGTTACGACTTACCATAACCCATAAGTCGGTCACGACTCATAGGTGGGTGAGTTTGTACTTAACAGTTAGGTCGGCATCCATGCTAAGGCATTAGGTCGGCATATCAGTTAAGTCGGCATCCATGTTAAGGCATTAGGTCGGCATACTTCTTAACCAGTTAGGTCGGCATCGAGTTAGATCGGATCCTTCCCCGCATCCTTTAGGTCGGCAACACTCTTTGAGATGCTAGGTCGGCCCGCCTTTATCCATTGGGTCGGCAAGTAATGCGAATGGTTAGGTCGGCCTTCCTTCCAAGCTTTAGACCGGTGAGCCATAACCGAGATAGGGTTAACAAATATGCCAAGGTAAATAAACATCCCAATTATTTTAAAACATCCATCCATAGCATCCATTTCCAATTTCCAGATCTCAAACTCATACACATACTTCCCTTCAATTCA
Organism: Allium cepa; assembly: GCA_030765085.1. Taxonomy (NCBI): domain Eukaryota; kingdom Viridiplantae; phylum Streptophyta; class Magnoliopsida; order Asparagales; family Amaryllidaceae; genus Allium; species Allium cepa. The sequence goes on from CM060935.1 coordinate 283,376,034, forward strand.
ACCCATTTAACTTCCAAAGTTAAATCTCAATCTCATATTGAAATTTCCAATTCAGGTTGTTCAATCTAAACTCATTTAACTTCCCCTTAGTTAAATTCAATTTATTAAATCCAGTCAACTTCTCCTAATTTGTATTCCCATTTTAAAATTTAAATTTCTTACTAATAATATTCCCACTTAAGTTGAAAATTTTATTTCACTTTGGGTTTTGACATCACATTCTAAGGAAAAATTTAAAACTCAACATTTAGAGATTATTTCAAAACATCTTTGATATTATGTATATCCCTCATATATACATATTTTATTTTCTTTGCACACCAAATCATACTTTAAATTTTAAACCACCTTTAGTTTTAATTCAAACAATTTTTTTTTAAAATTTTCAAACAATTTCAAATTTCTAGGCCTAGATTTTAAACTTCACAATTTAAATTATCTATAATTCCAATTTATAAGTCTTACCCACCTTAAATGTTTACTTCCCTAAAACATTTCATTTTTCTTAATCATTAATAAGCATTTTATTATTAAACACAACAACCATTTATGATAATAACCAAGATTCTCATATATGGATACCAATTCATTATTATCTTATTATGAAAACGCTTCTACAAATTCAGAATTTAATTTCAATTTGGATTCATTTCAAACTTATCCTCATTCAATTTCAATTTGGTTGTATTTCTATCACCACTTAATTCTTATTATTACTTTTAATTCAAATAATACAATAATCAATTACTTTAATATATAGTGGTTGGAAAAATTATTGCTTTATATCAAAATATAATCTTATATAAAAATCATTTATTTTTTAAAACCTTTATATAAGAAAATAACAAGTACGCCCTCGTATATATATATATATATACACACTCAGCTCATTCCAAGGTACTACTGACCCTATTCTTAATGAGCAAATCCACCAGAGCCAAAGTTCTCACTTAACCTTCTGCTCTAATACCAAAATGTAACAACCCAAAATTTCGACCTCTAAAATTCGACACTAATACGTTCACTATAGAAGTGCCGAACAATCGAACGTCGGAAATCTCAGATTGTTAGAGAAAAGAAGAAGAAGGTAGAAGAAAAACAGAAACAACATCTCTCATTCGCAACGGATCAAAATATAATATCAAAATAATAGCATTTATGCAATGAAAAAGCTGTAATTGTTAGATTACATACAATTCATCAGAGTTTTACAACCATTTACAAATAGACTAGACAGTTGTATCAACTTATCCCAGACCACTATCAAATCAAACTCAATTACACTGTGGTAAACTCCTTACGTTCCCGCCATCCAGCTCGCCTCCTGAACTCCAGAATGCCCTAGCCTGAAAATATGTAATACTCGGTCTGACCCGAGCATTACATCAAAGTAGCATCCGAGTCAGGCTGGAAACTAGTGTGAGTAAACCCATCTAACATAAAATACTAAGATATAATCAATCCCTAAGTACCTTATTCAGTTTCAATGGTCCATATTGTTTCATCCCAGCCTATTAATTTCACAAATCAAATCTATAAAGAATAAGTGTAGATTCCAAATCAAAGTGGTTTCGGGTATTTACTGATGCCCGACCCCGGTCTCTTCGAATCTAATGTCTTCTTAACCCAAGTTATTCAACTGAATACAATTCAATTTTAAATATAGGATGTCACTTTTACACATCAATTCATCATCGATAGATAACCACAATATCACTGTTCAACTCAAACATATCGTATCACAAAACATTTCATATCATAGATTTCAACCAATTCAAGGCATTCAATATCATACGATCATTCATAAGCAAGATTAATTGGTCACACCATTCCCAGTTAATAAATTAAATTAATTACTTCAATCACTTTTAATCCTGTTTACTTAACATTAATTAATTAAAAATCAATAAATTAATCATCCTTTAATTATCATCTCTAATACATTAAGTAATCGACCTTTAATTAATTTCACAAATTAATTAACCTTCAACAATTCACATTAACTAATCTTTAATTACTCTTATAAATTAATAATAATAATTTATTACATTGATCCTTAATTAATTACTCTAATTAATTATTCTATAATTACCTACATTGATTAATTATCCTTAATTAATCACATTCGTTAATTAACTAACCCTTTAATTAATTTCCTTAATTAATCAATCCTTTAATTAATTACACTAAGTAATTAATCCTTAATTACCTTCATTAAATAATTTCCCTTTAATTACTTACATTAAATAATTATCATTTAAGTAATTAATATCCAATTACTTATGTTAATTAATCTCTAATTAATCACATTAAGAATTATCCATTAATTAATCATCTTGATCAATGATATTAAGTAATTAACTATCCTTTAATTACTTCCATTAAGTAATTATTCTTTAAGTACACTAAGTAATTATACTTATTTAAGTATATTAAGTAACTATCACATGAATAATTTACCTTTAACCATTGATAAATTTTCTTTTGATCACAAATTAATTAACCTTAAATTTTTAAATAATTAATCTGTAATTAATCACAATAATAAATCTTTAAATTACTTAAGTTTATTTATTAACCTTTAATTATTAATAAATATTTTAATCATTAATTACCTTTAATTAGTCACACAAGTTAATTACTTTGTATATAATTATTTCAACCCAAGTTAAATTAAGTTTAAAAGCATTAACTTCAAAATTTATATTATGGAAAACTTTCTTTGAAACTCATTCATTATTTTCTTTAAAACTAGGTAATTACTGAATTTTGAAACTTGCTTTATATCTTGACCAAAAGTTTACTATTTTAAACTTTGGACTAATACATTAATGACTTACACAATTATTCGGCTTAGTCCACAAATCCCGATCACCTTCTCAAGCCTAACTCCATACAACTTCGAGTCAAAACCCAGACTTCCCGAAATACTCTCTTCTTCTTCCTATTCTAACCACAACAACACTCACAGCTGACACGTCGAGGTACATGTACATGTGCACGTTTGGTCAGAGCCTCTTCGACCTTCGCCACCCCGTCTCCCAAACCACTGACGACACTCTTATTAGACCCTACCTCTCGGAATCTCAAACCATCACATGAGTCAAAAACGAGGGTGTCTAGCACCACAGGAACCAAAAACCCAGCCACAAAGCCCTTCGCACCGCCACCACAGCCCGTTCCTTGCCACCAGAAATCACCCAGAGGTGCCTCATCAATCCCTCCATCGATCCCTCCTGGACCGCATGCTGGAGTCCTCACCACGACGCTGCTATGACCCAAGAACCCACCACGACCATAACTGGCCTCAAAACCCTATCTTGCTGTCATTCCGCTTCCACGTCCACCTGAAAAATCTTCAACCATTTTTCCCCGAATCCTCATTACTACGGCCACCTCTACCACTAACGATGACCCCTAAAATCATCTCGACCACCCGAATTTTACAAAAATGCAATCTCTATTTAACTTGAGAAATTCCAAAAATTCCAAACATAGAAATTATGAAATGATTATCATAATTAGTCATTTTCCCTTAGGATTCAATTTATATAATTAAAGCTTGTAAATTTAAAAATTAAAATTTTAACTTGAATTTATTTGCACTGTTATATCTATTTCCAGCGATCCCTCCTGTTAAATTTACCTAATAATATTTTTAAAATTTTAAGTATGGTTATTACTAACAAATTTTTTCTAAGGATACTAGTCCAAAATTGTTTATACAATGAGATATGAATTTTTATCAAGAATTCTTGAGCCTGATGATCATCAGAGGAATGCCTGAACATATACAGTATATTCAATTTTTACACACAGGTATATCACACTTCTACATTCATGCAAACCAGATCCAACTATTTCTTCAACCCATCATTTCAATGCACAGAGACTTAAACATGATTTAGCTTAATAAGTTAAGGTTTACTCTCTTCTGAAGCCAGAGTACTGCTTCTTTGTTTTGTTTGATCATATGTTGAAAACTGGAAATTTTGGTTTGCCTGGCTTGATCTGATATGGAAATTATTTTTGAGTGGAACCTGATTCTTGAATCTACTTTATTTTAAAATGAGTTTTCATTCCTTTGACCTTGCTTGCTGTTGATAAAACCGAGTTGAATCTCTTGAATTTGTTGAGTTTCTGGTTTGAGAACTTGTAAAAGCTTAATGTAGTTTGAATTTGATTTTTTTCTTCTTCTTTTTTTTGGTTTAGTTTTACATATTTTTGTTTTCTTTGCTTTGACAGATGAAGACAGAAAAAGAAATGAAAAAGGAATAGAAATGTATATATTTTGTTTTATCCTTTATTTATTATTTAAAAACAAAAACAAAATAATGACACTTGTTAAATTTTCATACAAATGTCATTTGCATGTTATAATTGATTCGCATTTGTTAAGTTGAAAGAACTTATGTTTACATTTGTAATTATCATGTATTAATATGTTTTAATATGTTCATATATATTTATATTATAATTTCAATTTATTTTTATTAATGTCTTATGTGTTTATATTTAAACTTCCTCTCCTATTTATCTATATAAAATTTAAAAGTAAATCATATAAAGTTCTAATTATACACTTATAAATAGTTATACAATATATTAGTTATATATATATATATACATATATTCTTTATTTATATTTTTTTAATGTTTTTCATAAAACTTTTATACTAAATTTTCTGTTTAGTAAATGCTTTCCTTAATTTATATAAATAAAATCTTTTAAAGAAAATAATATAAAACAAATTATATACAATTAAAAATCATATGTATACCTTTAATTCCAATTTATTTTAAGATGCTTATTCTTTGAATTTCAAATTCAAATTCAAATTCTATTTAAAATCAACTCATATGTATGTATACATTTAAATAAACCATATTTAAATTTGTTTCAAAATAATAATTTAGCTCATTTTAAATAATATATAAAGAATTTATCACATACTTATTTGCTTGAAATTTCGAGATATCACAAGTGTAGAATTCTCATTAACGAAACTCTGATACGACACCTTACCCATTGTTATCCCACTTTTTGGATAAAAACTGGAACATCAACAAATTGGCAAGGAATGTTGGATATCGGGGTTGGAGATCGATTGGAATCAAGGCTGCGATCGATATCGTCAAAATTTGGTTGAGCTCCGATCGGGACGAAATTGATTGGAAATGATGATAAGGACTAGCAAAAGCTATGTTTCAAATTTCAGGTTAATCGGAGTTCGTATGAAGGAGATATAACCGAGCCAAATGAAAGAAAGCATCACCGAACCAACCCTTGCCCCACTCCCTGTCGAACCAACTCTTGCTCTACTCCCTGCCAAACCAACCATTGCTCCAACCAATCGAATCAAACCCAAAGCATCCACTACCGAACCAAAGTCAACCTCCACCGGTCCAAGGCCTCACCGGACCAACCAACTGCCGCTCCAACCATCACCGAATCTACCACACCGAACCAACCCCTCTCTCCTCTACTACCGGACCAAAGTACTACCGGACCAAGGTCTCAACTCCAACCATCTACTACCAAACCAAGGTGTTGCCGAACCAACTTTGCCAGGCCAGATTGCTTCAGCCCAGGCCCACCAGCAGCTATATACATCCAAGACCCCTGCCCCCAGCCTCACTCTATAAATAGAGGGGCAGGGGTACAATAATGGGAGACAAGTTGGAGAGCTCAAGCTCGGAAGGAACTTTCCAACAACTTTCATACACTTGTACAAAAAAGCTTTGTACTTGTAATCTGAATAGAAAAGGAGAATAACATATAAAGTGTACATAGGCACCTTTTGGCCGAACCACTATAAATCTGTGTCTTTTACAGTTTAGTCCCTGTTTTTTACGTATTTACATAAACCACCCGAATCACTACGAACAATATAAAATCAACTAAATGATACGACTTGGAGGTGTTTGCCCATTTCTTGTGCAAACATTTTTGGGTTATTTGTTGAGATTTGTGATTTGTGTTTGAATATTACTGAGTTGTATTCATACACTGGCGCTTTCACGGTATTTGGGGTTTGTGGCCAATTTTGGCGCAAACACCCATGAACTTATGACCCACCAAAGGGCTGCTCAACTCGTTATATGTGTTTTTATTAGGATGTTACTATGTTCAATCACTCCCTTCGCTTAGTCCTTCAGTTCATGAAGCTCGCCCATGTCCCGCTCCATCGATATGGGCATTCCGCACCAAATAACACATGTACGATTTTCTTCAAGCACTAGGGCAAGGTGCCTACTCTTGAAGAATTATATATTTTTATAGTTTCAAGAAACAAAGAGACCATCATCTCTACTTATTGGAGGCCTGCAAAGGTTGTCGCATCATTGTTAGCCTCCACAATAAACTCAGTTATTTCGAGGATGAGAATTTCTCCATCCATTGCCTAGTTGGCTTCTCTCAGAAATGGTTGTCAGAATGTAAGTTTCACCTTTACTCCTTAGTTCAATGGAGTTCATTACATTCAATTCACTAACTTCGTCAATTCCTTAAATTTACAGATATTCCTCATAGGCCTTCTAACACTACTTTTGTGAGTACACTCCGAGGTTTGAAAGACATTCGAGTCGATGAACGAAGAATGAAGTTCCTTCTTACTTAATCTTAAAAGTAGCACTTCCAGCTATTGTACAATGGTCATAGCCTTTACATCATTCTTTCCACACATAGGCCTGTGTAAGCTATACGAGAGGTTGAAGTTGAACCACCACTCTTGAACATTAATGGGACCATATATAGTACAAAGCCTATATGTAGATCAAAGGGAGGCAAGAGTGAAGATGAAGAAGACGACGATGAGAATGGAGGCAAGGATGTCAATGTAGATCTTAGATATGAACCCATTATAGAAACATGTGGAAATGAAATTATTTCTCCTCTTTCCTCTCGTTCGAGAATAAGGATCATATTACCACACCCAGTCCCGAAGCTACAACATACTCCGGTTAGGGTGGCAACTCCAGTCTCTTATGTTAATGATATTTTCAGTTCTCTTGGAGACTTTGGAAGCATCTCGAACAATAACCTGTCTTATGATATCACCAATTTCATTCTTTCAAATTTCACTTCCTTAATTCGAACTTCAATCGATGTGCCCTTGACTTCTGTAGGAGAAGTAACTCCACTCAATCGACTTCATGAGCATGGTCTATAGAATCGATAAGGCACATTAGCACTTCACATGGCACTTAAAGCAACAATACATTCACTCTGCATGCATCATTCTTTGGCTTTCAACTCCTAACTTGACTCTTTTTCTTTTTAGGTACAATGGGATGCTTTGCTCTCTTTAGCAACCTTCACGATAAATCAAGTGATTATCTTGGTCAAAAACTTTCTAGATTTCTGAGTCATGGACGCGACTTGTCACAGGAGTTTGATTCTATAAGGCTTCGAAGGAAAGAGAGGGTGAGAGAAGAGAAGGCGGGGAGACAATATTGCATAGATTGCGATCAGGATTCTCGTGCCTACTCTAGGTCTGCTAGAAGGTCTCATTGCTCACATTGTGAGCGTTCTCCACTTTCTAAATAGAGGGAACCATATTACAAAAGGCTCGATAGTCCTCCTTCCTCCCTCAGACCTCACACTGCCCCTGTATCAATGCCTCCTCCTACTCAAGTCTCGGCTCCTTCTTATGAATCCAACATGCCTCCCGATCGACTCTTCGAATTGTAAACCCATTTAAAAAAGGTCTAGTAAAGATCATGCCCTCATACATTCTTCAACATCTGTCTTGGACCTAGTTATAAGCCATAATCTTATAGAGATGCGAAATTCTCTTCTCTAATTTTTTTACTAGGATCAAAGTTGGCTACAATATGAAAACATTTTGCATGAGTGGCTAATCATATCAAAGCATGCGTTCATGATGCCTTCAAATAATATTACATTTTATGGTCTTGAGAGACGTGCATGTGATACTCCAGTGGCCATGTAATGTGTTCATTCGGCTGTTCGATGTTCGTTTTCGATGGTTATAGCGACGATGAAGAATGATGATAAACGATGAGGAAAATGTGCGACAACGTGATGGCTTTGAAACCCTGATGCATTGATTCTACGTGTTATGTGGACATCTGTAAGTGTTTTGAAGATGATTACTTAATTGATGTAGTTATGATGATGATCCACTAGGGTGGTTCGAGGAAGGGAACTCATGAATAGAATGTTGAAGGGTTCTATCATGGGAATTGGAACATTAAAGAGTTCTAATATGATGAGTGGAAATAGATAAAGTGAATAATAGCTTGGAACGCGTGTGTAGGGATCATTGATACCGAGAGTGTTTCTAATGTACTCGTAAGTTGTTGTATTGCAAAGACGCTCATTGATTACTTAGTTGGATACCCTGGACTGTTGAAGGGATTCATATTTCCACGATTGAGGAAGGGATCTAGTATCAGGTATGTGCAAGTGTTTGGTTACATAGAAAATTGGGATTTTTCCATTAATTCTTGGTCGAGGAATAGCCAATACGAGTTATCATATATTTAATGTACATTAAGTGGCAATGAAGATTGTTTGATGGATTCTATGTTTTTCATGTTTATTTGTTAAAGTCTAGGGATGTGTCATAACATACGTATCTTGGAGGTCGATATCTAGACACTTAATAGTGTACCAAGATGTGTGGGACACTTTATGATGTAAATTGGTTAGCATATTAGTATTATGTGCTAACTCCTTGGATGCATATATAGGTCACTATGATTCTTCGTATTCTTGTTCCTTACTATATTGACTTCATCATATTTTAAAATTGTTTATCGCTCACACCAAACTGTTGTTTGACTTGAGCTTTTATGCTTTGCTTATTATTGTCTCGGGTACTCTTAAATGAGTAAACTAAATAGCTGGTTTGGGTGACATGTCATGTTGTACAGATGGATGAGTATGAGGCAATTTTTTTTTGTATTTATATTTGGACTTATTATTGTCTATATCGCTGTGCAATACCATGGAGCCTAGACAATATTCATTAATTTTTATCTATAGACAGTTTAACCGTTGAGTTTATTATCTATTGTATAAACTCTACTATTCTTTATGTAACTATTTGAACATGTATGCTTTGATATTGTGATTCATTTAATTATTACCCTCTCGCTTATTTTATATCTATGATGACTATTATATTTTATTTGATCCCCTATGGATATGATAAGTTCTGTGTTGGCTTTATTTAATTTTAAACCTTGGTAATCATCATGAACACTGTACATGTATATTAGATGCTGGAAGTGTAGGGCCATCATTATTTTTTTAACACGTCCATTGCCACTGAGCTGTTTAAAATGCAAGTCGTAGCCCACATCATTGCTTGAAGGAATTCGAAGGACGAGTGTCTTTCCACAAAGGGGAAGCAACAAGCGACCTGAGCCCCTTGAAAAAATACGGTTTTAGGAACTAGAACATATAAGCAGTGATCATGTGTGGATGCATATCTCTATTGTGGGTAGGAATAGCCCCAACTGGATCTCTAGCACAATCCACTTGTGGGCGTTATGCATTATGTTGAAAATTACAGGGATAATGGGTTGGACTGTAACAACCCGCATATTTATCGATTTTTATATTTAAATATTTTATCATTCGTCGTATTTTAGTCCAAAAAGTCACTTTTTGCAAACAGTCGAATTGGGACTCGAGACCTCTCCCATTGAGTTCAAAATGTCGTTTGCAACCTTTTTGAGTATAAACATTGATATATTTGGAGCTAGTAAAAAATTTGATCATTTCCACTTTGGGTTTGGGTTTGGGTTCAGCCCTATGTTTAACTTATACTCAAATCTGAACCACTCCTCCCCATTCACTCTCACTTCCTCCTCTTTTCAGTTTTAAAGCATCAATGGTGGGAGAGATGAGAAATTAAAACTCCAAAACCCTAGTCTTCATTAGCAAATCCAACTTCTAGCTCCAAATTCAAGAGAACCCATTGGTAAGCTTCTCTTTATCTTCTCCAACTCATTCTCTTAATCAATTTCAGAAATTCCTATACCTAATTTTGGGAATGTTCTTCTTTTAAGCTTAGATTCAAGCTTCTTGTGTTGAGATTGAAGTGTGGTTGATCTTCCCTTGTCTTCAAGCTTCTCATTCATTTGTTTTGGGTTCAAAGATGAGATTTTTATCTCACATCTATGACTATAATTATTTTTGGTTGTTGGGTATGAACTCCTAACACTTCTTCATGTGCATTTGCTCTTGATTTGGATTGGTTTTGTGAATATTCCAATTTTTCGGTTTTTAAGTCAAATTTGTGTGAAAATCCTTTTATGGATGTTTGATCGTGCTTTTGGTGATGCATCGAGGAGTATATAGGGCCGGGTTGCCAATTGGCATAAACCCTTATAGCCAATGTTCATCCGGTTGCATTTTGGAAGAGCTTGCTCTTCATTTGGATAGGCTGAAAAACAGCCCAGGAAAGATTCAGTCGACTGAACCGAAAATCCGAAAGTTTCCAGGCATGATTCAGTCGATTGAATCCTCTGTTCAGTCGACTGAACCTGGAAACAGAAAGTTTCCTGAACCTGGAAAATTTCCAGGTATAGGGTCAGTCGACTTAACCTGCTGTTTCAGTCCATTTTGCCTTTTTGGATTGAATTTCCAACGTTAATCGATTCGTGTTGATTCCCTTTTGTTATTATCACTTATTATCGACTTTGATGCCATTTTCTTCGTGATTTTTGGGAATATCCATTTTGATGGATTCGGTATCGATTTCTTTGGATTTTATTCACGTCTTCGAATGTGAATTTTAGTGATTGATTGTTCCTACAATCTTCTTTGTGATTTGTCACTTTAAAAATATATAGGTTTCAATACTAGTCGTAAATATCAAAATTCTTTCATCAAAACGATTTCAACACTATTTTATTACAAAGCTCGTTTCTTAAACCGTTTTCCAATCTACTAGCATATACAAATTTTTACCTCACTCGTATGAGAAATCTAATTAAATGGCTTAGTAAAACGAGTGGTATGAAACGCTTGCGTTTACTTCGTCGGTTAATTCTTGGACTTGTTCGATTGAATCTCTTGTGACGATTTTCTAGTGGAGATCTACAATTTATTCGTAAATATTTAAGTTAAGCCAGTGGTTATGGGACATGAGGCTAAGCTCATATATTTACTAGCTTACTGTAATTGACACTTCTCTTTGATCATGACGATCATTTTAAGATTTAGACTGGCAATTGTGCGATGTCACTTTGTTTCGGTGTGATTTCGACTCACACATGTGGGGTAGCTCCCCATGGTCTTCGGGCCATTCGTGTGTCAAAAATTAATGGCTAGCTACCATGAGATAGCTTCTCGTTCGTGTGATACATATGTTGGTGAGTTTTAATGCTCCCGTTCATGTGATAGGCCTTCCCCCCTTTTATTGTGATTACTGGATTTCGTGTGTTGAATTCTAGAATTTGTGTTTCACCAATTTTAGTGATTTTCATTGATAAGTTTTATCAATATCTGTGCATTGGTGAATTTGTGTGCCATTGACTTTTGTGATTGATATTGATATAATCGTCAATATTTATGGTTTGGTGAACGAAATAAGAAGTAGGACATTTTTTTTGATCTTTGAGTAGATTTTTGTGATATTGATAAATCTCTTGTTGATTTTCAGTTACTTATTTATCACAGCTTAGCATTGTGATTATTATGTGTTTTGTCATATCTCTTATTCTAAATCGCTTCATCTGATATTTATAGCTAGAATGATCCGTTTATTATTTTCTTATTAAATAATACTCGGGTCAGACCGAGATGTTGCAGGTGCTTCTTCTTGACTTCTCACTTGGAATTGACTTCTCTGACTTTTGGCTAACTACTTAGATTAGTAGTTTATTTTGTTGTATACACTTGAGATATGGACTCATAGTTGTATTCTTTTGTATAGCACGTGTTGCTATTCTTTTGTATTATTGTGGATCTTTTTGACCACTACTCTGATATACACTTTCATGTGTTAGTTATATATATTCATATCTTCTTCCGCCTTTGTGATATGAAATATCTGCGACTGATTTGTGTTATGCTTATTTCTATATTTGTTTTCGAAGATTATTATAGCCACTGTGTAGTAGTTTTGAGTTTGTATCGGTGTGTCGGATTTCCTCTCGAAATCAAATGCATGTTATACTATCCGACATAGCGGTGCTCGTACAAAGAAATTGCACGGATGGTCGCTCCTCAACAGCCTTATTCTCCGTGCTAGTTGACGGCATTACCCCGTAGTGTCCTTGTCTACCGTGGGTATACAGGTGGGGCGTCACGTGGATGGGGATCTGTTCAGTTGCTACTGGGACCATCGAACCATATTTGACAATTTTCTAGGCATTCGTCCTAGCCTTGAGTCCATTCAGGTCGTGGGCAATCTTCTCAAGGCTAGTGAGCTATTGACCAGAGTAGGCCATATTTTGTTGCTTAAGCCGGAAATGGGAATGATGGCACTGCACTAGTGGCACCACTAGTGCAGTGGCGGTTCGAGTTACTTGTCTTATTCTAACCCTTACTTTGCATGGTGTAACATTTTTAGCAGATAAAGGGTTTAAGTAGAAGAAAAGTGATGAAATTTGAGAGTTTTAGGGTAGACCGTCCTTCTAGTGCCAAAATTTATCTGAATTTTTGTCTAACCTTGGATTATAGGTTGGTCTAGATATTAACAAAGGTAACTCGCTAATTTCATGCTTGGTAAATGGAAAATAAAGAGATAATCAATGATAATACATGTAATGAGACATACAATTTAGAATAGTTTTATCAAGTCGATCCACATCCACTATGGTAGTTGATTTATTGCTTTTGATTTGGTTACAACAGCTTGAATTACAAGAGATAATAATGTTTGCGAGAAATGAAAATTCAATCCTTGTACAAGTACATGCGTGGATATATTTTTAGCTGTTAAGTTCTGGTTTAGACGGTTCAGATTAATATGTTGATTCCTCGTGATTCATATAATGGCGTTGTAGGGCTCAGATACGAGCTAGCTAGGATTCCAAGTGAAGTGAGAAATTTAGATTATGGCTAGCTGGTGGGTTATTTCGAGGCATGCTCTTATCATAAAGACGACATAGGAACAAAACACAGTTGTTAAACAGTGGCATCGTTGCTTAGGTGGAAAGTGAAGGACTAGGGGAGGTTGTTGCATAATGATTCTTTTGTCAGATGAACAGTGTATTTTTATGCTGAGTTTTCAGTGGAACAATGCAAAATCATTGCTTCTTTATGAAAGGGCGATTAGGTGCTTTTATCATAGGAATGCTGATTCAAGACAAAGTAAGTGGCCGGGGCAGATCGATTTTCAAGGGAGTGGCAGGCGATGAAAAAAAAGGGCTTAAATGGACTAGGGGAGAGAGACCTCCATATTGCAGGTAGGTCCTTTGGTGGTGAGGTGGGTTGAAGGATTTTAGGCGTAGGGCCTGAGATATCCTACTCAGGGCATGAATCATGTTGGACCGTTTTATGAAGCAGTTGCATGAATAATGGGCTGGGCTAGGTACCATCCAGTCTAGGAGTGGCGGGGTGAGAATGCTGCAAGCTAAGCGGACCAGCTTATTATATCTTATGAGAAAATCGAGCAACTACTTTCCTAATTGTACTAGAAGAACTTTGATTTGGAATTTGAATTACAAAAATCTCAAGACAATTGCAAATCCTGCGAATTTCTTCTTAATAAAGGAAACTATAACAATCCTTCTCGATCTCCAAGCTTCCTATTTGGTTTGGAATTTCAGACTCCTAGTTCTTATGTTCGTGTAACCACTCAAATTTCTAGAAAGTCAAATATTCCTCCTTTACTTTACCCACCATTATTTAAAATGGTACTTCTTTTGAGATGGATGAAATGGTCCAGTTTTGACTACAATCAGACAATAAAGAAATTTGGGAATGATAAATTTACTTATGAACTCTCCAACCTTCATCTATAAATTGATAATCTTAAAAGCGATAAGAAAATCTTATTTGATAAATTTAAAAGTTCATAAAATAAAAAAAGTAAAGACCATTCTCAAGATATTTCTTGTCTAAAAGGTGCAAATGAGACTTTTGAATACGAAATATCTCTATGGATTGGCTTAACCAATCTTTAAAATATTGCTTGAAAGAAAGAAAGAAATTGAAATTTCTGTTATCGCCATCCAACTTATAATTGACCCATTTTTTTTTGTTAAATCATTATAGAAGGTGCTGGAGAAATATGAGGAGCTACTTAAGCTTATGCACCCTACTTATCTGAGGCTTCCCGAGTTGATACTTTAGATGATTATCTTATTGAGATCATTGTTACTTTTAATATAATGATAGATTTCTCATTTTTGGTCCCAAGAAGAATTTTCACTATGAAAAGCTAAGGTTTCCAATTACCAGCAATATCAACTTTTCTTTTTCTATGGATGCTCGAATGGACATAAGGTACAAGCGTTCCATGTATCTTGTATAATGAAATTGCATCTTGTGGTGATGTTCATTTTTGTACGTTAGACATCCCTCGCAAGGGAAAGAACTTCGAGGTGAAATTTAGCATATCATATATTTATGGTGGCAGTAGTGCTTAATGATATGCAATGACTTCTTGCTACTAATTCTACGGATGACTCCTGGCAGGATGTGGTAGGAGAGTACCCTTGGATTATCCTGTTCCTGGACAATGTATATGGACGAATGTTTGACATTGCATTTCTAGTTGCATTTAATTGATCTCATGAACGTATCATCTATTTGACAGCGGAGAAGGCAATCTCTCTTAGCTTAACTCACTTTCCTAAGATGTATAAGCTTAGGAGTTATACGTTTGTAGAAGTCAGTTGTATGATTGTAGGATTGTCAACGTGGCATTCAAAGTGAAATGTTGTATATGAAATGTAATCTTTACCTTATGCCTAATCACCCGAAAATGATAGAAATAGGGTAAAAGAGCCATGGCTATGTAGGTCACCCCCATAAGGATATGGTCATCACCTTTCTAGATTACCCCATACATTCGAGTATTTGTATGACGCGTCCACGGATAGGTTGGGGATGACCAGTTTGATGTCAGATTCAGTACTATCCAAGAAGGGATAGGCTAGTTCTGTGTTGGTTTAGCGTTCAGTTTCTGGACATAGGTGCACTTTTCTAGAGATGTACCATGTTAACGCTTAAAATCAAATGCTAACACCCCGGTGTATATAGAGATTGAGTGAAAGCATCACCCGTGAACACGGGAACTAAAAACAAGTAGAAAAGTCACAGAGAAAGCAGAAAAGACAATAGTTTTTATAGTGGTTCGGCTTAAGGTAAGCCTACGTCCACTTTAATCTTCTTTATTACTGAATCAATTACAACTTTACAACAATCTTCAATTACAATACTGATGAGACAAACAACTAGAACTTCGATATAGAAGAATTCTTTGAATCCATGTTGATTGCGTTAGATTTCCTTTTGAATTTTGTTGAGATGCCTTTCGTATTTGAAGTGTCGAGTGAGTCGAGAATTTAGCAGAGTATCGGCGCTTAAGGAGATCGACCAAAAGTCCCTTGAAAGTGGGAGATGGCAACGTATTTATAGAGAATTCTGGGCAGGAAACATTACCAAGTCCTAACTCGTAACCGACCTAAGTTGGGTCGTGGACGACTTAAACTAGGTCGTGGGTTGTTTGCGACTTAACTGTTGGGTCGAGACTTCCTCCGGCATGAGTATTGTGGTAGAGGACTATAACTTAGCGGCTTTAGGTCGTGGACGACTTAAGCTAAGTTGTGAGTCACGGTTTAACTGATAAGCTTGCTAAAGTCTGAAATCGTTGACGAGCTAGGAGGCCACCGTGTTAAATAAGTAACAACATTTCATTTTCTTAAGTCGTTCACGACACACGCTAGGTCGTAGGTCGCAGACAGCTTTAAGTCGTGAACTCATTTCCCTCTTAAGTCGTGCCACCTCTTGAATAGTTTAAGTCATCCTGTCCTTGAGTCGTAGAAACCGTTAAGTCGTAGACTTCTCTATGTCGTAAGTCGGTGGAGACTTAAGCATAGGTCGTGGACCTTTCTCTGTTCTGGGCAATTGGATCGGCAACCTCCTTAGGTAGTTAGATCGGTAACTTACTTAAGACTTAGGTCGGCATCCCTGTTAAATCTTAAGTCGGTAACTGTTTTAGGTCGCTGAGTCATGGCTAAGGTGGAGTTAACATTTGCCCCTTGAAGTATACGCCTAATGGTTAGGTCGTGTGCTTCGATATCCTTTAACCCGTCCCCCTTTAGGTCGGTAGGTCGTACGCGACCTAACAGTTAGATCGTATGTGCCGCTTCAGGTCCCTCCACTGCAAGGTATAAGTCACACATCTTCTTCTTCCTTTTCATTACTTACTCTCTTACTTGATTCTGCCATTAAAAATTTTCCCGAGCTCCAAAAGGCGATTTCATCCCAATCAATCACCGATAATCTTTGCTACTCATTGCGTAAGTGAACCTGCTCTTTTCTTGATCCCTTATTGTCATTGATTCACGAATTCCATTCAAACCTAACCCACCTCCTTGCGCACTGCTTCATTGCTAATCTCATTACACCTGTAGTTTATGAACCCGAGTTAGTTTGGTTTTGGCTTTAAATGATTGATGAGATGATGTCGATGGGTTACTGCTCCAGGCTCACTGATTTCTGATTTGCGTTAGGGTGGCAAAGCATTGATTTTGTGATGATTTCAAACTGTTTTATTGGATGATCCGATATCATGAATGAAATGAAGGTCGTCGTTGATGGAGCGACTATCGGATTAACGGGTTGACTGGAGTGAGATATTGGTTTGGACGCGACCCAATGGTTTTGGGTGACCTAACTTTTGGTCGATCTAATTTGATGCGACCTAAACCTTAAGTCGTGGCCGAATTAGCACTCGGGGAAATTTGCCGACTTAATCCTTAAATCGTGGCCGAACTAGCACTTGGGGAATCTTGCACCACTTTTTGAACCAGAGCCTTTCTCCTTACTACTCCTCGCGACCTATAGAACCACCGATTTAAGGAATCAGAAACTTAATCTTAACTCGCGAGAGATTCCTTGGGTCACAGCCGAGTTAACACTTGGATGCCCAACTCAAATTCTCACTTAAAAGCATAATTCCAATTTGAATACTTAACTTGATCTGCTGGACTGAATTGCTTAAATCCTGGATTGTTTTAACTTTGTTGCCTTATTTCACAGACCACATTAACTTATAGGCTAACAACCTGCTGAAAACAACAATCACAGAAAACCAAGGCGAATATCTGCCATTGACTGCCCACATCAAATGACAGATTAGTCGACATAGAGTAATCAACTTAAATACACTATATGAAATGCTGTGAACCAATCAATTAAAGTGAAGTATTAATGCAAAGCATCACTAACTTGAACTGATTCGTTTGCATCAACATTACACTTGCATATTAAAACAACGAACCCTGGACTTTATAACTGACAAATACTTGCTAGTTTTTATTCCAGTTACATTTGCTTATTGCTTGATTGATTTTACACAACACTCCACACATTTTAGGAAACGTGCACCTTCATGTTTAAATATCCAGTTGTTTGTGTTGAATGACTTCCCTCCAAGAAGAAGAAGTGGTAGCTGAAGCGGGAGAGTCCTTTCAGACAGTTGTTCCCATAGAGAATCCTCCAGAGAGAACTTCGACTATACTAACATCGAGAGCGTTTATTCAGCTACGTACTCAATTTGGTTTTGCTGAAAATGATGCCCTACTTCCCGAGCCAAATGATACTGCCGACAGTCCTCCCCCCCGGTTTTGTCGCAGTCAATCGTCAAATGTGCCTAAGCAGGGCGATTCCTCCCTTTAATGACTTCCTTCGAACCCTACTCCTTCAGTTGACAATCTCTCCATTCCAACTTCATCCTAATGGCTACGCCATCTTGATGGGGTTGTGTGTTTTGTTTAGGAGAACTCTTGATCGCTTGCCAAGTTTTGAAGAAATTCACTACTTATGCTCGTTTGCAAAGAGTAAAGACCATCCTTCCCTTATTATTGTGAGAAGTGCTAGAAACCGCAAGCTTATTTCTGATCTTACCGAAAGTGTTCACGGATTTTTGAACCAGTTTTTCTTTGCTCGCTGCCCCCCAGGGTTTTATGCCATCTGGAGAGTAGGAAGTAAGATTACCTGTTTCTATTTTCTCCATTTTCAAACTTTTTCGAGATCCGAACTACCAATTGCTAATTTCACTCTTTGCTCTTTTTAGCACTTCCTCTCCCTTCTAGAGATCCAAGCTATAAGCAAGTTTTTGAAAGATTAAGTGTTGTGACTGTTAGAGAGAGAAGTATAAAGTTTTCGTTGAGGGACGAATTTTTGCATCAGTATGGACTTTTACACGTTTCTCGCTCTACACACCCCCATGAGGTTCCAGACTCCCCACCTAAAGCATTAGATGCCCCAGTTTCCACTGACGAACCCATACCAAAAGAACCTTCCTCCGAGGTTTCTCTGGTGAAGTGCGCTACTACTGTCGATGTTGCGGGGTCGTCTGGCAAATCGCACTTGCCCCAGTCATTGAGGAAGAAGAGCCTCAGGGATATCCCTAACATTCACAGAAGTCTAGTGAAGAAGTCGGGAAAACAAGCCCTGTCAAGCAGAGCGGGGACGACACTTTCGAAGTGTTGAGCGACCTCTTTGTCACCTCACAGGAGCTCTTTAAAGACGACCCTGACACTACTAGGGTTTCTTCTTCAGCAGTGGAAGCGACTTCTTCTTTGCAACAAGCTCCGTCGACCCAAGAGTTGACGTTAACTACTACCCCCACGATTACTCCGCAATCAAAGAGTGGTTCATAGTTTGATGCGCGTAGTTTGCACATCACACACACTTAGAACCTTTCGGCACTTTCATGCACCTAATTCTTTGTACTTTGAAGATTCTACAGTTACGCTTCTCTTCTCTGAAGACTTTTAAGACTTGCCTTTTTTTTTTCAGATTCCCCAATAAGGCGAAGTGGTTCATATTACGACGACTTCAAGCAATATGGAAAGCGTGGTCAGTATGACTATAGACGCTATCTTCCCACTTATAGGGAAACTGATGAAGAGAGGGCTGTCAGGAGAGACGTTCTTATGAAGAACGCTATGGAAGAGGGGATGAGCGGTACGATTCTTCCCACAAAGAGGGTGATTCCCATAAGCGTAAATCCCATGATGACAGAGGGAAGAGCCACATGGCTGATGACCCAAGCAAACGGGCTAAAGTTAGTGAGCAATCTGTGCCTGAAATTTATGAGAAGACCACTACTCCAATTCCTTCTCAATCTCCTGCCCCTTCCCGTACTGATATTCAGACAATCATCAATAGGCCTTCATATCAAGTTGGGCCAGGTCCAGCTACTCTCCAAAGCCGGTTTCCACAATGGTGCTTGAAGGGGGTTCGCTTCGATCTCGACTTAGTTCCAATTGACAAGCCTGCCATGCTGCGAAATCTCGATGCCGTCAGACTTGATATTGAAAGAATGTCGAGTTGGCAAAAGCTTGTTGACGAGCTTCAAAGGGTAAACCGTGTGAATATCGAGGCCATACTTACTATGGAAAATGACAAAGCTGAATGGCAGAAGGTTCTTGAGCAGCATGATACCGAGATGAGGAGCATCACGACTTATAATGAAGAGCTTGAAGCGAAGGTCGAAAAGCTTAAAGAAGAGCTCGCCACTTCTTCTACTTCCTACATTCAAAAAGAAGAAGTGCTTCAGAAACAAGTGAGAGATGCTCATGCCGGCCAAAGAGACGCCGAAGATAGGCTCGACGTGCAAAAAAGAATCAATGAGGGCTATATTGCTGATATTGCAGAGCTTCGGAAGAAAACCGATTCTCAAGAGGCGGAGATCGAAATGCTTAAGCTTCAACTCTCCAAAGCTAAAAGAGAGCGTGATGAGGCCGTTGCCGGTAAAATTGCAGCTGAAGAATCTCATGAGGCAACGAAGACCAGCATCAGCTCGACATTATTTGACTTCTACCTGCATAGCGTCTTGGGGCGCGGTAGTCTCGCCTTTCTAGGTCCCAAATATGAAATTACTCTGGCTGAGGTGTGGGAGGCTGCACTTGATATGCTTGGTGCTAAAGGTGCTGGCTACGTCGAATCAGCTCTTGAGGAGCATTACTTGGATGACGAAGCTCGCGCCGCTCTCGTCAGGGGAAAAGAACAACTTGCGAAATTAAGAGCCGAAATGGCAGAAGGGGAACGTTTAGGAAAAACTACTTCAACTGATCCAGTTCAGCCTTCACCTTCGGCCGAAATCGACATTGTCGGCTCCAGTTTTCATTCTCCATCCCCGGTTAAAGTTACAACTGAGATCACAAGCACACAGGGTGGAGACGAAGGCGAAGAGAGCGCCGAAGCACAGGCTTATGAGGTTGATATCAGGAAGCCGACTTCTCCAAGTAACTCTACTGTTAATCTTGCCCAAGTAGACTTCTCATTTGCTTCTTATGAGTTTGATGAGCTTCTTGACTATTTCCTGAACCTCAACGAGCCTTTATCTCCTCTCTTTACTGACTTTAACTTCTTTTCTTCTGTAGAGAAAGTGTCGAGCATCGTTCAGACTCCCCCTCCTCCAATTATTCCTCCTCCGCCTCTCCAGGTCACTCCTCCATCCGCCTCTCAACCCGGGTCGCAAGAGGAGCAAATAGAGGCACTCCGAGACTTAGATGATCCTAATGCTTCACAGGAACACGGGGGAGAAGGGCTTGGAGAAGGAAATGAGTCCCCGGAGCGAACCACTTCTGATAACATAAAATTGTCTGCTCTTGTTACTCTGGGAAGTGAGTCTTCTTCAAGGAGGAGGAGGAAGCGTGTCACTTCCAAGAAGAAAAGGAAAGACATTCTTGTTTCTGAAGAGGAAGCGAAGGTTGATCCGGCAGTAACCCTCTCTCCTTCATCCCCGATTCTCCCAAGCCGTCCTGAAAAGCTGCCTATTAGGTCAGGTGAAGGCTCTAAAGGTGGTGGCAAGAAGAAGTAACGGGCCCTGCTTCCCTTTATTTTTACTTTTTGCTTTTTGCATCTACTGACCGGAGATTGTGCGGGTACCGGCCTCCGCTTTTCTTTTTCTTTTTATCTTGAAACCTGTACCTGTACAATTTTTTTATAGAATTGAATAAAATAATTCTTTTGTTTGTACAAACTTCTATCTGTATTTGAGAATGCATTTACTATTCATTTTTTGTATGAGTTTCTTTACATGATATTGCAGTGAGCTTGTGGTATGTTGTTCGAGCGTAATTTTTACCAATGTAGTTATACCATGTTGCCCCTATACCATAAGCTCATTGCAATATTTTATACTTTGAGGGGACTTGTACTCTTATTTTCTGGAGAATAATTATTCCATACTTGGAGGAATATTATTCTGCTCAAAATAGAGTACAGCTCGCTCCATATGAGTTTCTACGCTTCAACCTTCGAAGATATCACTTTTTCTTTTATGCATACATACATTTTTACCAAGTGAATTCTCCTATGTGGTAAAGCGGGCCTCTGAAGGGCACTTTAACTTCTTTTTGAGGAAGAGTATTTTCAAGAATAGATGAACCAGTCTTCCTTTGAAAGCTAAAGTATGCCTTTGAAGAGGGCTTTTTTTTTATATTGCGCCTCGGTGGAGGGCTTTTGATCTTTGTTTTGCATTTCTGATGAAATGCTTCTTTGAAAAGTTGTACCTCTGAGGAGGGCTTTTTCACGTTTCAACACTTGGAAGTTTTATTTCAATCTCGGTGAAACGTGTGCCTCCGAAGAGTTGTTCCTCCGAGGAGGGCTTTTCACGTTTCAACACTTGGAAGTTTTATTTCAATCTCGGTGAAACGTGTGTCTCTGAGTAGGGCTTTTGCCTGGAAGTTTGGAGTTTCTTTCTCCTAGTTGGATGGATTCACGGGAGTGTATCACCGATCATTCCACAACTTTATGTCGAGAAAGAACTCTCTTTTTCTGGCGAGGCCCGCTCGAGGTCTTTATCCTCCGAAGAGTTGTGCCTCTGAAGATATTGGAGGTCTTTTGTTGTTTGATGCTTGCTCGCCCATGTCTCTTTGCCATCTATTCATGTCGGCGATCCCCGTTATCTTTTGCAAGTGTCATCCCTTTTTAGTTGCCAATAATTTTCCTTATCCAATGAAATATACTTCATAGTTAAGTGAGTTGGTGGTGGTAGACACAGGCTATTTAACTAGATGCTTGTTTGTCCAAACATTTTTCATTTTGCTCTCTTTCTCTCTTCTTGTTTAATGTTGTTTTCTACATTTGTTCATATGATAACAAATATGAAAGGCTAAACCCCTTCAATTTAGGGGTAATGAAGCTCTCTAATCTTGTAGCTTCAACTTAATTTGATGTTTATGCTCTCTTTTTATGCTTAATGAGAATGAATGAAGTGGTTTAATGATGTTGTTTAGCTTTGAATTTGATAGTCTATGTTGTTTATAACAAATAGGCTATGCTTAAACAAACAAAACACAAATTGCCTCTTCATCTACATATGATTATGGCAAAGAAGTGATTGTTGAAATTGAAATTTGATGGCTTATATTTCTAATTAATGGTTAATAGGCCATGCATAAAATAAATTTTGCTTTCAACTTTGTTGTCATATTTTATGAGATTTAAAAGTGTATTAGTGGTTGTGTTATAGTTTGATGGTTTATATTGAGCTAATTAATAGGACAAATATACCATACTTATGATAAGCACATCAACTAATTCACTAATGACAAGAAAAGAGAGATCATAACTTCATTTTGTTGATTTATGTGATCTAGAGAGTGGAAATTGCCTCTAAATTGTCTTAACAACTCTCATATTTTTATCAATTTTCTTTTGTCATTTTTCTTCTTTTTTGTAGTTAATCACCCTTCCAACTTTGGTCAATTTGATTGAGTAGAATTTTAAAATCATCAATTCCCTACGGATCGACCCGTATTCGCCACGTGCTACATTTGTACACCGTGTGCTTGCGGTTATTTTTATTTCTAAATTCGTTCGACGGCTTTCTAACTCGATAGAATTTCCGTCGACGAACAAGTTTTTGGCGCCGTTGCCGGGGATTTGATTTGATTTTGATTTTATATTCTTCGAATTATTTTCTTTTGATTTTTGTGTGTTTGCATTTTAAAAAAAAAATTCGAAAAAAATAAAATATAAAATTCTAGTGCATTGCATTTCTTTGTTAGAGTGTGCATTTCAGTTTCCCTTATTCTAACATTTGCTCTGTTTGTTCTACTTTGTTAGAGTTTGCATTTTTTTTATTTTTTTTCATGGTTTCAAAAACTTGTTCGTCGACGGAAATTCTATCGAGTTAGAAAGCCGTCGAACGAATTTAGAAATAAAAATAACCGCAAGCGCATGGTGTACAAATATAGCACGTGGCGAATACGGGTCGATCCGTAGGGAATTGATGATTTTAAAATTCTACTCAATCAAATTAACCAAATTTGGAAGAGTGATTAACTGCAAAAAAGAAGAAAAATGAAAAAAGAAAATAGATAAAAATATGAGAGTGTTAAGACAATTTAGAGGCAAATTCACTTTTTAGATCACATAAATCAACAAAATGAAGTTATGATCTCTCTTTTCTTGTCATTAGTGAATTAGTTGATGTGCTAATCATAAGTATGGTATATTTGTGCTATTAATTAGCTTAATATAAACCATCAAACTATAACACAACCACTAATACACTTTTAAATCTCATAAAATATGACAACAAAGTTGAAAGCAAAATTTATTTTAAGCATGGCCTATTAACCATTAATTAGAAATATAAGCCATCAAATTTCAATTTCAACAATCACTTCTTTGCCATAATCATATGTAGATGAAGAGGCAATTTGTGTTTTGTTTGTTTAAGCATAGCCTATTTGTTATAAACAACATAGACTATCAAATTCAAAGCTAAACAACATCATTAAACCACTTCATTCATTCTCATTAAGCATAAAAAGAGAGCATAAACATCAAATTAAGTTGAAGCCACAAGATTAGAGAGCTTCATTACCCCTAAATTGAAGGGGTTTTGGCCTCTCATATTTGTTATCATATGAACAAATGTAGAAAACAACATTAAACAAGAAGAGAGAAAGAGAGCAAAACGAAAAGAAAAATTATTCTACTTGCGTAAAATAAAGAGATCTATACTAGAACATGAAAGAAAATAAACAAGAAAAGAAAATGAACATGTAATTAAAAGGAAACAATAATTAACATTGCATAAAAAAAGACTTACATAAGAGAAGAAATGGCTAAGTAGCCATGGAAAGAAAGAGAGATTTTATTTATTTTCTAAACTAAAACTAACTAAGTAAGAGGGAAGATGGCTACATGAAACATAAGGGGTATTTATACAAGTTAGAAACCCTAATGCATATTTTTGGGGAGTACCCAAAATGCCTTTGGAGTAAGTGTGGTGGCCAAGTTATCATTAGCTTTAATAATCCCCCACTTAAATGTACATGAAGCTTTAAATGTCTTTTAGCATGTGCATTAGCCTTTAATTTGTACATTAGGTAGTGGGTAGGTGGGGTCCTCCATGTTCTTCACTTTGAATTATTTCCATCTTCATTCCTTTATATTCTTTGTGCATGCATATTCCTTCATCAAACCACTCCTATTTCAGACCATTTTCCTACAAAAATATATATAAATTTCTAATCAATTTTTCTCAAAGAAATATATGCACTCAAATGACCGTTTTGCCCATATATGAAGATGAACATGTGACAATTTGGAATAATTTGAATTTTTGGTTTAAACAAGTTAAAATACCCGATATGATCATTTATTTAATTCCAAATAGATTAAATATGGTGGCAAAAATATGCATATTTACGTGCACATCAAATACCCCCACACTTATCTTTTTATTCGTCCTCGAATAAAGAAAAAAACTAAGATAAATCCGTTTTCGTAGGGAGCACGATCGCATTTAGCGTATGCAACAAGCCGTTAAACCTCTGGGTGTCCCCAGTAGGACGAGTGTTGTCTCGTGAGGGTTTTCAGCGGATACTACCCACAAAATCCAAGTGCAGGATGAAAATATTTACAAAATGCAAGATTTATTTGCAAAGTGATGAATGCGAGTTTTGGAAATATTTACAAATGAAAGATTTATTTTAAATTGACACGAACAAGTTAAATATAGGTTTTGGTCATTATCTTGAAATTTAAATTATTTACTCGTCAATATTTCCGATAAAGACGAAGTTATCATAACAAATAGACTATAGTTTAACTCGTTGTTTTGGTTAATAACACAGTATAACTATGAAATGGATCCTTGGTTGATTGTCAAAGTTTATCAAAGTGGTATTTTCATTTATTTTCAATAACAAATCAAATCAACAAAGTAAAAGTAATGCTAGGATTTCAATTGCTTGCTCTCTCATTATTTGCAAGAAAAATTACACACCTAGCTCAGGTAAACTAAGGCCAGATATACCACCCATGCACTGCCTTTCGGGCTTATGTGAGGGGAGTACAGAGCATGGCGAGTGCACACTTTCGTGCATACACCTATCGACCGTAGGTGGTTTTTATTATTTTTGTTTTTTTACATGTGTTCCATACATGCATAACCGTGAGGACTTTTAAATGAGTATAAAAGCACATAATCAAAGATTTCAAGTAATTCACCCATGCATAACCGTGAGGACTTTTAAATGAGAGTGAATACTTTGGATGTTATCATTTTTTTAATATTTTTTTAAGTGAGAGAGAGTTTTGCAAAATCATCTTAGCACCATTTAACTTAGAAGACAAAAAAAATGTTATATCCTTTACTTTAAATCAACCACTTTTTAAAACAAAGATTTTCAATTAAGATATACTTCATAATTAACACTTATGAATCTTCCTATATACTAGTTAAACCATTATTATTTGTAATCAAACTTCATTTTTTATTTTTGTTAAGACAAATAAATTTTCAAAATTACAATTTAATAAACCAAAGCCGTATATTTATCTTATAGTGTTTCTTTTAAAAATAAATCAAAAGAATTTTTTTTTTGGGATTTTTTTTTAATTTCAAAGCAAAAATAAACCATGAAAAAAAATATGAAGATGAGTCTCCCCCCACACTTGATTTTTGACTGTGTCCCCACAGTCAACCCAAGTAGAAGGAGCAAAATAAAAATAAAAACATGACCTTTATTTAAATGAAAATTAACGGTATTTACACAAGATCAGAAAGTATATCGTCAAAAAGTAAATGAAACGGTCTTCCAAAGACCGATTCATTTGTCTCGTTAAATATACGAGACACAACTTAAGCTCGAAAAACCAAACCGTAAAAGATATCGAAGTTGAATGTTGATTTGGAAAAACAAATGTTGTTTTATTGAAAATTGAATGAGTTGTTTTGTTTTCAATGATTTTTGGGGTTGATAAAACAATTGATTGAAATTCACATTTATTTTCACCAAATTGAAATTCAAGTTTATCATTGAAAACTTCTTCCAAATTATTGATTTCAAAATCAAAATGGTGATCGAAATTTTCCCCTTCAAAATTCAACAACTCGTTTTCAAAAAGTCCATAAAACTCATGTTCGTTAAATTCGACTTCCTTTGTTGGATTATCAACAACTTCATCATGTAAATCGAGTTTCAAAGTTGTCGTATTCAAATTTTCAGAAAAAGGAAGATCGAAGTTTAAATCGAGTTTCGCGCCCTCAAAAGACTTGAAATCCAACATAATTACCGTCTTTTCAACAACTTCGTTAAGATCATCATTTTCAGTTTCAAAAGTTGTTGTTTGAAAATCATCGATTTGGGTAAAATATGGATTATCGTTTGACTCTTCACACATTGAAACTTGATTTTGTTTCTCACGAAAATTTTCCAATGTTTTAATCAACAAATTCGTGTGATCATCGTAAATTTCATTCATTTGCTCAACAAAGTCAAATTTGTAATTATTAACTTGAAAATTTTCGATTTGGACTTGTTGAGAAAAGAATTGTCAATTTCGATAAATGGTAGATTATTATTTGATTCTTCGTGGGTTGAGATTTGATTATGATTTTCACGATAAGTTTTGTATTTTTCATGTAATAAATCCCCGTTATCTTTTTCCATTTCGTCAACAAAATCAAATTCATGATTATTAATTTGAAAATTTTCACTTTGAATTTGTTAACAACCAAAGGTTTCAATCATATCGTTATCGAAACTATTCCCATTGCCAAAATTATTTGAAAATCTGTTCACATTTTCGTCTTGATTTTGAAATTCATTTTGAAGCTCGAAATTGAATTGACATGGGTTACACTCGAAATCATTTGAATTTTGAAGTGAATTACAATTTTGATTTTTTTGACTTGAACTATTGCACAAATATGAGTTACACAATTCGTTTACACTTTGGTTTTGTTGTGTAGAGAGTTCAAGTAAAGATGAAATGCTATTTTCGAGATTTGAGGATTGATCATTGTTTTGAAAAATTTGTTGTTCGAAATTTGAATCGTTTGAACAATAGTTGGTGTTAAAATATCCATTCGAATTTGGAGTGAAATCGTATGGATTATATTGATTTTCACAACTATCGTAAAACTCACGTAAGTGGGGAAACTCGGACATTTTCAAGATTTTTTTTTTTTGGTTTTTTTTATAAACGAAAAATATTTACAAAGAAAATTTATTTTTGAAAAGGGAAATCGATTTTTGTTTTGTTTTTATTTTTCAATTTTTTTTTTCGAATTTTGGTTTTTCTAATTTTTTTATGGATTTTTTTGAAATTTCAAAGAAAAGGATTTAAAAATTTCAAAAGAAAAGGAATATTTACAATTTTTTAGTTTTGAATTTTGAATTTTTTTTTAAACATGCATGAACTAATGCAACTAAATGAATGCAGGGGTTAATTACAAATGATTTATCCTAAGTTAACCCAAAATTGTATAATTACAAATTGTCTTAAATCAACAAGATAGTTCTCAGCCAGGTAACGGACAGGATTTATCGGTGCACCACGAATCACCGTAGCAATGCAGCCGAAGGTTTAAGTACCTTCAGAGAAACAATTCAGTATAATATTTACGAATCACCGTAATATTTATAACTGATTATTGCTCTGCCGTAGCCTAGACACCGAGAAATTAAATTGTCAAAAAAGGACAAATTGTCAATATACAATTTAGTGTTATTGATTTCTAACCGTTATTATTAATCAAAATCTAAGATGAAACGCAAAGCAGAAATTAAACGTGTATTAACAATGCAACTACAAATGATTTTTGTTTTTATTTGTTTGTTTTTTGAATTTTTTTATATATAAATTCAAATGCAAGCAATCAACAATGCAACTAATAAAAACAAGAGATATATACAATGCAAGGCAAATAAAACAAAAAAAACTATTAGCAAGCAGGCAATTTTATTTTTTTGGCAGCAGTCTTCCTTCTGAAATTCTGCTTTGGCAACCTGAAATATAAAACAAGAATATGTACAATTTTTTTTTTGTTTTTTTTCCTTGAAAGGAAACTTAAAAGTACGGTTTTACTTAAAAAAAAAAAAAATTGTTTAAACAACAACACAAAATTTAGTTTAGTTTTTTCTTCTTCAAGGAATAAAGGCAAAACAAAACTAAAACAATTTAAACAAAAGAAAATGTATATATATATATATATATATATATATATATTTTCGTTTTTTTTAAGTGAAGTCAAAAGACAAAATATAAACAAACCAAAAGATAAAAAATAGCTTAAACCCCAAGCTAAACGTTAAGCCTGATATGATCCACCACAAGCCCAATACCACTTCTTTTTCAAAACAAAAAACAACACTTCTAACACAACCAAAATGAATCACGAATCGCGATTGCTTTCCTCTGTTCTAATCACGATTTCTTTCCTATCTGTACAAATTAAAATCCACAATTCTAAAAATCAACTCTTTTCTCTCTGTAACCATCGCGATTTCTTTCCTCTGTCCTATTCTAATCACAAATCGAAAATGAATTGAATGTCTTTCCTCTGAATCGAAAATGAATTGTGAATTCTGTGTGGTTCTGGAGGAATAGAAGTTGGTTTCGTGTTTGGGGAAGCTTGAGGAAGAGGGAAGTGAGATTATGGCGCGAGTTCGTGGGGTTGTGGTTGGTGGCGATTGACGTGGTGGCAGTGGGTATTGTGGTTTCGAAATTGGAGTATGCAGTATTTGGCAAGGCAGGGCTATGTGGTGATTGTCTGTTGTTCGAAGATGTTAGAATTTGAGCTAAGGCGAGGTTTTGTCAGAGGGGGTTTTGCACTGATGGTCAGGTAGTTGCAGAAGTGTGGTGCTGTTTTGGGTTTGTGGTGGTTATGTGAAGGTTGGTGTAGAGAGGAGATGGGAGGTTGCGGTTGTAGGAGGCGACAGTAGAGTCGCTGTTTGAATTGGAAGTTGCTGTGATTTTTCTTGGCAATGGAGGTTGCAGGCGATTTTAGGGCCGATGAACAGTTGGTTTACTGAGGACGAAGTTGCAGCAGTGCTGTTTGGTTGATCAGTGAGTTTGGCACGGCTGTTGTTAGGATGTGATGGTATGAAGTTGATGTATGTTGGCACAGTGGTGTTGTTTGCTAGTTGCACTGGAACTTTGGTTGGTTTGTAAGTGTGCTTTGTGGTTGAATGTAAGGAAAAATTGATGCAAGTATGGCAGTAATGTGGTGGAGATGCTTGCTGGAACTGCTGTCAGTTTGTCTGCGAGGAGATAAAGTTAGAGTTGTACGTTGATGTGTGCACTCTGTTTCAGGGGAGTGTGAAGTTTGAGGAGGAGGCTATGTTGTTTGTGTGCACTGTGCTGTTGGAAGGAATGTCAGTTGAGTGTTGATGGTGCTTGAGTTGATGACAGTTATGTATGTAGGGTTTTGAAGGCAGGTTATGGGGATGCTGGTGGAAATGTGAGATGTGGCAGTTTTAGTATGGTCTGGAGTGGGAATTTGTTATGTTGTTGTGGTTTGTGAGAAGATGTGATGGATGTGTTTTGGTGGATATAGTGAGGAGTTCTGTGATGATCAGTGAAGTTTTGTTATATGGTTGCAGTAGTGTTAAAGTTGTGGTGGTGGAGCAGTGACCGATTGGAGGAGTTTTGTGCTATGTCGTTGTTGCTGAAATCTGGGTGGTCAGTAATGTGGCAATGGAGAGCAGGGGAAGAACAGACAGATGGTGATTGCTGTGTGGTGGGAGAAGGGGTTGGTCTGTTGGTGGTTAGTAGTTTGAATAGCAAGGATGTTATAGGGGATGGAGCAGTATGAATGGGTGCACTAAGGTGGTTTAAGTGGTCACAGAAGAAGATGGTTGTGTTTGCTTGAAGCAGCAGTAGCAGGGAAGAAAGTGGAGTGGGTTGATGGAGCACTGATGCAACAGTGATTGTTTGTGATAATGGTGAAGTGCTGCTGTGCACTGTTAAGGTTAGAGAAGAAGTTGTAATATGAAATTGTAAATGAAAATGCAAAGTGAAATTGGAAAAATGAAAGATGTAAATGCAAATTGAAATGATTTTTTTTTTCTTTTTCAGATGATTTTGCACTTTTTTTTTATGAAGTGAAGTGAAAATAAACTACCTAAACTGAAAAGCACTATGAGCTAATTATAAGAGCAAGCAAAGCTTGTAAAATATAAACTATGAACTGCAAAGTAGAACAAGAACAAACAGAGC
Source organism: Allium cepa (assembly GCA_030765085.1). Classification (NCBI taxonomy): domain Eukaryota; kingdom Viridiplantae; phylum Streptophyta; class Magnoliopsida; order Asparagales; family Amaryllidaceae; genus Allium; species Allium cepa. The sequence goes on from CM060935.1 coordinate 283,406,674, forward strand.
AAATGCTAGAATAAGGGAAACTGAAATGCACACTCTAACAAAGAAACGCAATGCTCTAGAATTTTATTTTATTTTTTTTTTGAATTTTTTTTTAAAATGCAAACACACAAAAATCAAAAGAAAATAATTCAAAGAATAGAAAATCAAAATCAAATCAAATCCCCCGCAACGGCGCCAAAAACTTGTTCGTCGACGGAAATTCTATCGAGTTAGAAAGCCGTCGAACGAATTTAGAAATAAAAATATCCGCAAGCGCACGGTGTACAAATGTAGCACGTGGCGAATACGGGTCGATCCGCAGGGAATTGATGATTTTAAAATTCTACTCAATCAAATTAACCAAAGTTGGAAGAGTGATTAACTACAAAAAAGAAGAAAAATGACAAAAGAAAATAGATAAAAATATGAGAGTATTAAGACAATTTAGAGACAATTTCCACTCTCTAGATCACATAAATCAACAAAATGAAGTTATGATCTCTCTTTTCTTGTCATTAGTGAATTAGTTGATGTGCTTATCATAAGTATGGTATATTTGTGCTATTAATTAGCTCAATATAAACCATCAAACTATAACACAACCACTAATACACTTTTAAATCTCATAAAATATGACAACAAAGTTGAAAGCAAAATTTATTTTAAGCATGGCCTATTAACCATTAATTAGAAATATAAGCCATCAAATTTCAGTTTCAACAATCACTTCTTTGCCATAATCATATGTAGATGAAGAGGCAATTTGTATTTTGTTTGTTTAAGCATAGCCTATTTGTTATAAACAACATAGACTATCAAATTCAAAGCTAAACAACATCATTAAACCACTTCATTCATTCTCATTAAGCATAAAAAGAGAGCATAAACATCAAATTAAGTTGAAGCTACAAGATTAGAGAGCTTCATTACCCCTAAATTGAAGGGGTTTAGCCTCTCATATTTGTTATTATATGAACAAATGTAGAAAACAACATTAAACAAGAAGAGAGAAAGAGAGCAAAATGAAAAGAAAAATTATTCTACTTGCATAAAATAAAAGAGATCTATACTAGAACATGAAAGAAAATAAACAAGAAAAGAAAATGAACATGTAATTAAAAGGAAACAATAATTAACATTGCATAAAAAAAGAATTACCTAAGAGAAGAAATGGCTAAGTAGCCATGGAAAGAAAGAGAGATTTGATTTATTTTCTAAACTAAAACTAACTAAGTAAGAGGGAAGATGGCTACATGAAACATAAGGGGTATTTATACAAGTTAGAAACCCTAATGCATATTTTTGGGGAGTACCCAAAATGCCCTTGGAGGAAGTGTGGTGGCCAAGTTATCATTAGCTTTAATAATCCCCCACTTAAATGTACATGAAGCTTTAAATGTCTTTTAGCATGTGCATTAGCCTTTAATTTGTACATTAGGTAGTGGGTAGGTGGGGTCCTCCATGTTCTTCACTTTGAATTATTTCCATCTTCATTCCTTTATATTCTTTGTGCATGCATATTCCTTCATCAAACCACTCCTATTTGAGACCATTTTCCTACAAAAATATATATAAATTTCCAATCAATTTTTCTCAAAGAAATATATGCACTCAAATGACCGTTTTGCCCATATATGAAGATGAATATGTGACAATTTGGAATAATTTGAATTTTTGGTTTAAACAAGTTAAAATACCCGATATGATCATTTATTTAATTCAAATAGATTAAATATGGTGGCAAAAATATGCATATTTACGTGCACATCAAACATTCGCAGTTAGTTAGAAATGGTCCACTTCCATCCACATTGCTAACTTTTGTTCGAAGCACTTCTTTTGTAGGATTTGAGTATGGAAATTTTGAATGGTTTAGCGTTTGCTTGCTGGGTGACGTCGGAGATCGCTTGGTCTTGCGATGGGTAAGCTTTGTTTTTATGGCCTGCATTATTAAATCGACATTTTAATAACACAATTAACGTATTTTATATGTCGAAATAAAACAAAGCAGTTTATAGTAGTAGAGAACACAAGATTTATAGTGGTTCGGCCAAAAGCTGGGCCTACATCCACTTTATAGCTTTTCATTATTCACTTGCTTTACAATTGCTTTCAATACAAGAATCATATATTCGTAGTTCTTTTACAACATTTCAGCAAAGCTTTTAAGTAAAATATGGACGCAAATGATTGCTATTCCAAGCACTTGGAATTGGTTCTCCTTCGACAGTTGTGAGTTTGAATGTGCCATCAAGAAGCTTCGTGCCTATGACATATGGCCCTTCCCAGTTTGGCCCAAACACACCTGTGGCTGTCATAATTCTCTTCAGGACTAAGTCCCCAACTTCAAAGCTGCGCTGACGAACTTTGGAATTGAAGTGCCTGGCTATTCTTTGCTGATGAGCTGCAATTCTAAGTCTAGCCTCTTCTCTTCTTTCATCGAGGAGGTCAAGTGCTTCCAATTGCAATTTTTCACTCTCATCTTGATCAAAATGGATCCTTCTGTGTGAGAAGACTTCAGTTTCCACTGGAATCATCGCTTCTGACCCGTATGCCAATGAAAATGGAGTATGCCCAGTCGCAGTTTTGTGGGTGGTTCTGTATGACCATAGTGCAAGCGGTAACTTATAGACCCAACCACCTTTTTCTTTTTCCAGCTGCTTTTTGATGGTTGATTTGATGATTTTGTTTACTGCTTCCACTTGCCCGTTTGCCTGCGGATGAGCCACTACTGAGAAGCTTTTTCAGATCTTGAATCGTTTGCAGAATTCTTGGAACTCCTCACTTTCAAACTGGGTACCATTGTCTGTGATTATCTTCTGAGGCACACCATAGCTGCAAATGATATTTTTAGTCACAAAACTTATCATTTTCTTAGAGGTAATAGTAGCCAATGGTTCGGCTTCAGCCCATTTAGTGAAGTAATCAACAGCAACGATAGCATATTTAATCCCCGATTTGGCCGTCGGCAAAGGCCCAATGAGATCTCTTCCCCAGATGGAAAACGACCATGGACTGACCATTTGTGTTAGCCCAGTGGAAGGTGCTCTAGGAATTTTGGCGAATCTCTGTCATTTATCACACTTTCGGGAATAGTCAGCAGCATTCTGATTAATTATAGGCCAAAAGTATCCATAACGGAGGATTTTCTTTGCTAAAGTTTGACCGCCTGTATGATCCCCACATTCCCTTCCGTGTACTTCAGTCAGAATTGTCTTAGCTTCTTCCTTTGTCACGCATCGGAGTAATGGCATTGAAAATCCTCATCTGTACAAATGACCATTTTGAACTATATATCTGGAGGCCTTCCTCATCAGCTTATGTCGTTCTTTTGAACTTTCCGGCAAAGAACCATTGAGTAAATATTCAAGTATCGGAGTCATCCATTATTCTTGCTCTTGGGATACACTCATAATCCAATCAACATCCATTTCATCTGTGCTTGGAGCTTATAGGACTTCGACGGGAACTAATCCCAATAGTTGAGCTTCACCAGTACTTGAATACTTTGCGAGAGAATCCGCCTTCTTGTTCTCTTCGCAGGGTATATGGTTCATTGAATAACGGTCAAAATTTTGAAGAAGCTCCCAGGCTTTTGATAAATAGGTGGGTAGATTCCCTCCTTTAGCTTGAAATTCCTTCTTGATTTGGCAGACAATAAGCTGAGAATCACTGAAGATCTACAATGCTTTGATGTTTAGTTCTTTAGCGATCCTTAAACCAGTGATGAGGGCTTCATATTCTACTTCATTATTTGTCGAAGGAAATTCTAGTCTCAGTGCATAACATAGCGATTGCCCTTTTGGGGTTTCAAGGACAACCTCTGCTCCGGAACAGTAATCATTTCTTGCGCCGTCGACATACAATTTCCATTGGATTGGGACGTTATCAGTGACTTCTTCCTCACTATCACCTTTATCCGTACATTCTGCGATGAAATCTGCTAAAGCTTGTCCATTGATTGCTTTCCAGGGATGATAAGTGATGTCATATTGGCTGAGTTCAATATTCCATTTCAAAAGACGGCCCGAAGTCTCAAGACGGAATAGGACTTGCTTTAGAGGTTGATCAGTGAGGACTTTGATGGGATGAGCTTGGAAATATGGCCTCAATTTTCTTGATGCGATCAACAAACAATAGGCGAGCTTTTCCAACCTTGAATAGTTCATCTCTGCCCCAGTGAATCTTTTGCTGATATAATAGACGAGGCGTTGAATCCTTGTGTCTTCCCGTACCAATACTGCACTGAGAGCATGAGATAACAATTCAAGGTCCACTGCTTTCTTAGACTTCACTAGCATATCATCAACATAAACTTCCATTGTCTTGCCGATCTGTGGTTTAAACATGGCATTAACAAGCCTTTGGTAAGTTGCCCCTGCATTCTTGAGTCCGAAAGGCATGACCTTGTAGCATTAGAGTCCAACATCTGTGATGAAGCTTGTATCCTCTTGATCTGGCTCATGCATCATAATCTGGTTATATCCGGAGTATGCATCCATAAAAGATAACAATTCATGCCCTGCCGTCCCATCTACCAACTGATCGATCCTGGGCAGCGGGAAACAATCTTTAGGGCAGGCTTTTTTCAGATCTGAAAAGTCAATGCATACTCTCCACTTTCCATTAGCTTTTTTAACCAGCACTGGATTTGATACCCAATTTGGATAAGTAGATTCTCTTATGAAACTGTTCTCCATGAGCCGATCCACTTCTTCTTTTAACGTTGCCGTCCTCTCAGGACCCTGAGTTCTTCTTTTCTGTTTCACGGGTGTAAACTTTGGATCAATGCTCAGAGTGTGTACTGCAATCTCTGGGGATATTCCACACAAGTCAGCATGAGTCCAGGCGAATACATCCAAATTTGCCTTCAAAAATGAAATCAGAACATTCTGAATTGTTGTGTTGAGTTGTGAACCCACATTTAGCACTTTGTTTGGGTCCTTTGGGTCAACGGGTACCCGCACTGTTACCTCTACCGGTACTACCCTATTCTCCCCTGCACCGGCTTTCCTTGGATCCATCTCTCTTCGTGCGGCACTACATTCACCAGTGCAGGGTCCACCCTATAATTGCTACAAGGTTTGTTCTTTGGTGCGGACTGGAGTCGCCGCACCTTTTCCCTTTTCTCTTTTCCTTGATTCACGCAGCTCTGTAAGATAACATTCTCGCCCCGCATCTTGGTCTCCTTTAATCACGCCAACTCCATTATCCGTAGGGAATTTTATAGTCAGACACCACGGGGCAAGAACAGCTTTAAATGCAGCAAGAGTTGGTCGGCCTAAAAAGGCATTGTAAGCAGAGAATTCTTCAACAATTATAAAGGTTTGCTTTCGAGCCACCTTCCTCAGTCCTTTTCCAAGTTCTACAAACAAATCTATGGTCCCAATCGGCTGTTTGGGTTCTCCAGCAAACCGAGCAATCTTAAGTGATGAAGCTTGAACGTCAGCCATTGGAATTTTCATTTGATCAAAGGTCTTGTTGAAGAGAATGTTGCATGAAGCTCCACAATCAACTAGAACTCTTCTCACAGTAGCCATCCCAATACCAGCGGATATGACCAAAGGATCTATGGTAGGAGCCTCGATACCCAAATAATCTCTGGCATTGAATACAATATCATATGTGGAAGTCTTTTGTTGCTTTAAAGGCGCATCATTTTCTAAAACAAAAACATTCTCTTCAGCTGGTACATGACTCAAGGCCCGAGCATACCTTTCCATCTCGCCTCAGCTTCTGCCTGCTGGGTGAGGCCTTCCAGTCATTATATTGATGACAGGTCTTTCCGATTCATGCTCTATGGCCTTCTCACTTGAGCTAGGACGGTGAGTGGGAACTTGTTGTCCTTGAGTTGACGAAGATGGGGCATTTCTACTCCTTTTCACATACTGTTGGAGCTTGTTCTCTTTCAAAAGTTGTTCAATTACTTCTTTCAACTGACGGCATTCGTTGGTGTCATGGCCGGGCTGGTTGTGGAACTGGCAGAACCTTCCACTCTTCTCCATCTTATTTCCCACTCTCATTTTAGGCGGTGTCGGATAATTGACATCATCCTTGGTTGCAAAGAAGATGTTCTCAAGGGTATCGGTCAAGGGCGTGAAATTGAAAGGACGGCCTTTCTTAGCATCTCCCTGTTTCTTTCCACCATCATTTCCCCTTTTCTGAGTGTTAGGTTCTTTCTTGTTTGAAGCAGCACCATTGTTCCCGGCTTCCACTGATACCACCTTAGCCGGTGCTTGGAGACTTTCCAAGCGCATGAATTCATCCGCTTTCTTGTAGAATTTGTCGAGCGAGTTTGGTTCTTTCATTTTCAACCACTTTCCAAATTCGCTTGATTTGTCAATCGCCCTCATCAAGTATGTTAGGACCATGCGTGGCTTAGCATTATCTACCTCGGCCAATGCTATGGTAAAACGATTCAAAAATGACTTGATAGATTCACCCGGATTTTGCTCTAGACTTTACAGCGACATTATATCCTTTGCTTTTGAAGCATACAATCGAAATTGCTCCTTGAATTTCCTGGTCAAATCGGAGAACTGATCAATGGACCTGACCGGCAGCTTTGTAAACCACAATAGAGCCACACCTTCCAGATAAACTGGGAAATATCGACATTTGATTTCATCAGACGCTCTGGCACCCGTCATATGCCAGTCGTACTTATACAGAAACTCGTTAGGATCACTCTCCCCTTGTAGGCCGGAATAGTAGGGGGAACGAATTTCCTTGGGAATTCTGCCTTCAAGATCTTTTCAGTAAATGGAGTTTTGCTTGGAGCAAAACCCCACTCTTTCTCATCTTCATCTCTTCGCATATTTTCCTTCATGATTTGGCGAACCATACCCGAAAAATATTCTTCATCATTTAGAGGCTCTAGAGGGCAAACATCAGCCACTCTCTCTGAATTCTGTCTTGACAATCGTTCACGGAGGGTCGGCTGCGGCCCTGATCCTCCAGCTTGAAGAGGAGTTCTTTCCATAGGGTCTGCGGCTCTTTGGGAAATGTTCCCTTCAACATCTTGAACTCCCATAGTAGGGTTTCCATCATTATTATCCGGTTGACGGTTTGCCCCAAGTAGATCATTCAACTTACTTAAGATCAGGGCATTCTGGGCTTCCAACTGTGCATTTTGAGCATTCAATTGTTGATTCAACCCCAAAACTACGGCGTCCAATTCTGCTCGCGTAACTCCAACAGTTGGAGCTGCTTGACTTGAAGGAGGAGAGGTAGCAGTATTCTCTTGAATATTGTCGGATCTTACAGAACTTCATTTTCTCCCAGGAGCCATTATTTCCAATAAGCTTCTAGTTTTAAAAGAAATCTTTTCAACAAACCTTTGCAGAGCAATGGTAGAAATATCTTGAGTTGAGTTCTCAATGAAAGCACCAAAAATGTTAATGCTTAAAATCGAACGCTAACACCCCGGTGTATATAGAGATTGAGTGAAAGCACCACCCGTGAACACGGGAACTAAAAACAAGTAGAAAAGTCACAGAGAAGGCAGAAAAGACAACAGTTTTTATAGTGGTTCGGCTTAAGGTAAGCCTACGTCCACTTTAATCCTCTTTTTACTGAATCAATTGCAACTTTACAACAATCTTCAATTACAATACTGATGAGACAAACAACTAGAACTTCGATATAGAAGAATTCTTTGAATCCATGTTGATTGCGTTAGATTTCCTCTTGAAGTTTGTTGAGATGCCTTTCGTATTTGAAGTGTCGAGTGAGTCGAGAATTTAGCAGAGTATCGACGCTTAAGGAGATCGGCCAAAAGTCCCTTGAAAGTTGGAGATGGCAACGTATTTATAGAGAATTCTGGGCAGGAAACATTACCAAGTCCTAACTCGTAACCGACCTAAGTTGGGTCGTGGACGACTTAAACTAGGTCGTGGGTTGTTTACGACTTAACTGCTGGGTCGAGACTTCCTTCGGCATGAGTATTGTGGTAGCGGACTATAACTTAGCGGCTTTAGGTCGTGGACAACTTAAGCTAAGTCGTGAGTCACGGTTTAACTGATAAGCTTGCTAAAGTCTTAACTCGTTGACGAGCTAGGAGGCCACCGTGTTAAATAAGTAACAGAGTTTCATTTTCTTAAGTCGTTCACGACACACGCTAGGTCGTAGGTCGCGGACAGCTTTAAGTCATGAACTCATTTCCCTCTTAAGTCGTGCCACCTCTTGAATAGTTTAAGTCATCCTGTCCTTGAGTCGTAGAAACCGTTAAGTCGTAGACTTCTCTATGTCGTAAGTCGGTGGCGACTTAAGCATAGGTCGTGGACCTTTCTCTGTTCTGGGCAATTAGATCGGCAACCTCCTTAGGTAGTTAGATCGGTAACTTACTTAAGACTTAGGTCGGCATCCCTGTTAAATCTTAAGTCGGTAACTATTTTAGGTCGCTGAGTCATGGCCGAGGTGGAGTTAACATACCAGAAGGTGGTCTGTTACCATGTCATTTATATGGAATCCATTGTCCAATACATGCCTGCCAGTTTGTTTGTAGACTTATTATGTCATCAAATTTAACCAATGTAAAATTTTTTCTATCTGAATATTATTTGTGTACTAGACGCTATTATAATAACAGACGGTTTAATATAAATTTTTTTGGTTATCGCAAGGTAGAAACCCGTCTGTCTTTATGTGTGGACATGGTCTTACAAGGTACCTTTGTTTTGATAAAGAAAAGTTTTATAACTTTAAAATAAATTTGAGATGTGTATTTTCATGCTGGTTTACTAGAATGATCCAGCAATTTTTCTCTTTCAATGCTCGGGTCAGATCGAGCATATTTACAAATTCATTTTTGGATGCTTTGGATCTTCAGCAGATGAGTTGGAAGTCTTTTAGGTCATATTCCACTTATATGTTTTATTTTCCGCTGCAATGTTGTTTAAAATTATCAGCATATGTGAGGACAGGTTATTATAACTGCCTAGGCCAATGATTATGTTTGATTGCTGTACTCTAATTGATGTATGTATATTAAAGATTACAGTTTCTCTTTTGCAAAGCTCATTGATATCGTATTATATGTTGTTCCGCTGCGATTGTGAGATTCTGTGTTTTTTTAGTTTTCTTTTTCATTCTCTTTTCTTCTTCTCCCCTTATCTTTTTCTCTTTTCTTTCTTTCCTATAACATTCTGGTTTCCGGAATTAGATTGCTTGGCACGTTATACAGCGGAGGTATTAGTGTCGATTTACGAGGGTCGAAAATTCCCATTTGTTACAATATGTATCTATGTATGTATATGTATGTATTTTTGCACATATGCGTGTATGTTTTAATGTTAGATTTATCCTAGTTCTTTTGTTTTTACTCATATACTTTTATAATTTAAATCCTTATCTCTCTATGATTCATGCGTATATTCAAACATTGAACACTTTAAATTTCTCATTCAACATGATTTAATATATCCGACCACATAAACATGTCTGTTGGACTTTCCTATTTAGTTGTTTTACTCTTTTTGTTGAAATCTATTTTACTTATCATGAACTTTGAACATAGGCAAAATTTCTTTATTATCATGAAAAGTAAATACCTATTCTCCATATTTCCAACATTCATTGTAAATCTCTTTTATCTTAGCTCCACAATAACTCAAAATGATATGAAATTTCAATTGCACAATTCAATCATCAAAATATGCTATATAATACTATGGTAAGTTTTAAACTAACGATATTAAACTCTCCTTTCCACTCATTTGCTTGATTTTTATTTTCTCTCTATATATAGTTCATTTTATATTCCATATCTGTAAACAATTTTCTTTGGATCATTGTAGGCCTTCATGTTTCCTTGAAATTACATTTATTATTTTGGATGGTAAAGTCCATATAATATTTTGGTTTCAAAGTACAACATATTTTGAGTTTACGTTATTCTCTCTTTTCCTTGTAGATAAGTAAGAATTAGTTTATATAATGTGTTATAATTTAACGTTCTTAATTATGTCTGTATGTGTATTAAAGTTTGATCTCTTATAATCGTTTTATCTTTTTTAATCTTAATTTTAGAATCAAGATCCTCATTTCAACATGATTCATATGTATATTTCCAGTTTACCCCTTTAAAGTTTGTCATTTAACAAGTTTTAATATACTAAGTTGTAACAGCATGCCTCTTTGACTAACCCATTATTAATTTTACTCGTTGTATTTAATTCAGTTTTATTTCCGACTGAAGCTTAAACCATCCATAAGAAGGAGTTTCTTTTCTCTAATTAGAAATAAAATCTCTACTCTCTTTGTTTTTATATTTCATTATACTCTCTTTTATCTCAAGTTTTACGACAACTCAAAATGACTTATAATTTGAATTGCAAATTAAATCATCGGAAATGTTCAAATAATACAGTGATAAGTTTTTAATTTTGATGATATCAACTCTATTTCCCTATTAATTCACTTAATTTTTTCTTACTCTATGTTTTATTCAATTTTTATACACCATATCTACAAAAAAAACTTTAATCATAATAGGTTTTCACTTTTTTCAATTGTCATTTATTATCCCCGAAGACAACTATATAATATTTTTTTCTCCATTTCTCCATATATAAGTAAGTTTGCAGAATTTATCTTACTTTGTTATTTTAATAAATTATGTCTAGATCATGAATCTCTATGCATAATTAAAATACAGACGGTGATTTCATTTTGTTGATTAGTTGCTTCTCAAAGAACAACCTACACTATTAAACCAATTTATGATTTTTTTTAATTAGCAGGTTTATTTTTGTTTCTTTTGTTCTTCGAATACACACAATGTAATTGCTGGTTGCATCAAGAATATAGAAGGTTGAAAGTTAAATTCTTTATATAGTACCTGTTTAAAATCTACGAATGGCATCTATGTTGTGCTCAAATAATAAAAGAAATCAATTAGAATTTGGCAATTTAATAACTTTTGGTCTAAAATTTCTAATTAATTACTTTTACTAAATTCATTAATGGCAGTTATTTCTTTGTCTTCTCCTCTTGATTAGGGAGGGAGAATCAGTTCGGATAAATATGATAAAGAAAAAAAAACATTTTCTTAATTAGAATAGAGTTGAAAAGAGATGAATTAAACAATTGAGTCATCCTTTATAAAATCAATTTACTATCAAAAAAAGATGATAGGAGTAATTTTTTCTTCTTATATTCCATAATTTTAATGATGTCTTTAGAAGGATTAGGATCTTATATCTGGTTGAAGGTTCAAAATAAGGTATGCAATTATGTATCTAATCAAGTTATTTATTTATTTTTTCAAACAAAACTAATATCAATATTTTGTTTGGTTTTAGATTGAAGTGACAAAAAAGGAAAATAATGAAAACAATTCTAAATGAAATGAAGGGTAATAGTGGAAATTTTTGTGATAATTTTGGCTAAAAATTTAGTACAAGTTAAAAGTTTCTTCCTTTATCTAATATTGAATTTTATGGAAAGTTTCTCAACTTTCATTCTCGTTAACTAGATCACTCCCTTTTAAATCTTCCCTTTAATCAGTTTACGAATTTTGCATTAAACTATTCCATATAATTTTACATATCTATGTACTTCAATCCCTTGAAAAATATATTATTTTTCCAGTCTAAGATAAATTCTATGATCTTTTCTTCCATTCCTTTACCTTTTTTTCACTTTAATATCGAGCTTCACACAAACTTAAAAGAACACCATAATTTCTACTATGTATATTTAAGTTGGATCTCTAGCCCGTTTGATTCGTTCTTTCATTTCATTTACTTGTTAATCTTGATTCCTCTAGATCTCAAAATCATGTCATAATATTATTTACACAATTCAACCATCATAAATGGTCACATAATTTGGTTGCAATTTGGATGTGTACATAGAGGATATTTAACTCTCTTTCCAACTCTATTAACTAGAATTTTTATTACTATTTACAATTCATTCTTTATGTTCCACCTATATAAACAATTTTCTTTGAATTATCTCAAATATTCACTTTTTATTGAAATTATATTCAAAGAAAAGTCTATACAATATTTAGAATCTAAAGCATAACATGTTGATAGTTTACTTTTTATCTTTTTATATGCTAAAATAAGTATTTAGAATCTAAAGAGAAATGTATTTTGATAATTTAAAGAAAAGTCTGTACAATATTTAAAATCTAAAGAGAAATGTATTTTGGAATCATCATTACAATTATTAATATCACATTTTAACTATTTCAGTTTATGTAACTTTAGAATATCGTGTGCATAGCATGGGTTGCACTCACTACATTATATATACATGTATCATATACATATATATGTATGTGCGTGCATGTGTGAAATAGCGATCTATGTAAGGTATAACATGTTCGTGTATAAGTGCAAGGATATACACAGTAAGATATGTTAGCTCATCTAATATGCAAATATATTATCTAAATGTATGTTTATATACTTTATTCATGTATGCAAAATATTACATAGATATACATACATACATATATGCGTTTGTGTGTATATATATTGATATTCTATTTTAAAATTATTTTATGAATACACACACACACATATATATGAAACTTATAATATATATTATATTGAAATTTATTTATTTATTTTAGTGGAAATTGAAAAGAAAAATCAGTTTTTTATTATTAAATGTGTGTATATATATTAATATCTTATAAAATTAATAATACATAGATACATACATACATATATTTATATACCTAAATAAAATACATGTATGAACTTATATGCATACATACATACTTATATATACTAATAAACACACACATGCCTATTAGATTGCTATTGTAATGATGTTTTCTTAATTTTAAATGTATATATATTTCATACGTAAATATATTATAAATTAATCATAAATTATTTTTTACTAGATAACCTCAAATTTAAATATTATATTAAAAATCTTAAACATATTACGATATTACGATATTACATATATTTTATAATTAAAATTAATTTTAAATCGATATATTAATTTCTCTAACTATAGAAATTATTTAAATTATATAAAATTTTAATATTTTTCTTTTCTATCGATTGTGATTTTAAGTACAAATTTAATTTTATGAAATTCAAAACATATCTTTAAAACGAATGTATGTATTAACAATATTTATTTATAGAATTAAATAATTTAAATAATAAATAATATATAAAAATTATTTTAATTATGATGAGAATATTTTATGCATAACCTATGTTACGAAAAGCACGCTTAAGCCTAGCTTAAGCACTAAATGCACGCACACTGTTTAATTTTTTGGAAGAAGAATAGAATTAAGTAAAGGGAGCTAAGTGTGCTTAATTGGCGCTTACCGCGCTTTGCTTAAATTTAAGCAATGATTAAAAGCTACTATGAAAATAATATATTACTTTTAAAGTAATAAGAAATAAGGCCATGACATAAAAGCGACACTCCGAAGTAAAGTTTCCTCATTTTCTATCATATTGAGTTGATTGATGGTGGGTTGTTTTTATATTATGGTATGACTATTTATTAGACAAATGTTCTTTGTTTGTAGTAAACAAAATATGCTTTTTTCATGAATAATGAAAGTCAAATCCAACTTTTACAACCTATGAATTTATCAGGTGGCTTTAAAGTAAAACCTTACTTCTTTGTGATTAATTCATGCATACATGCATAATCATGCACTTATTATAATCTCTTTGCATAAATTTATATTGATACGAATAATGTATGCTCAAAAATTAAGCAGTGCTTAGGTGGCGCTTAAGCAACATTAAGCAAAGCGAGACTTCTATTGCCTCGTCTAGGGTTTAATATAACATAGTATAAAATAATTACTTATATAAAATTTTAAAACCCTATTTTATGCAATGTAAAGTTTAATATTTAAATTACAAAGTTTATGTAAATTAAACAATGAATATTTTATTAATTTAAAAATTAAAATTTATGTATTTTGTTTTATTCCGTAAACACTATAGTTATGAAAATGACATAAAATAATTTTATTTATTTATTTTAAAATGTATGAACATACAACCATTCTAATTATGACAATATATTAATATGATTTATTTGTCACCTAACTAATAAAACAATATACATGAAATAAATATTATGTAATAATAGTATTCAATAATAGATTTGTAAATTTACCATATTAGAAATTCCTATAAGTTCACCTTAAACGACAAGATCTACTCCTTGAACAAGTTTCCAATCCAATAGAATGCTAGTCCCTGAACCGATCACCACCATCTATCGAATAGTATTTGTTTTACTTTGATACATGATTGAAAACGAAGGGTTGGGAGGAGCTAATTTTTAGCCAGAGATAGAGTACTCGGAGGCTTTAAAAGTTCTCTAATAGGTGTGGGTTAAGATGCTTACATAGAGGAAATATTAGAGACAAGTTAGGATCTAGATCTTGTTTTTTCTCTTACCCATACTCTATCCAAACCAAGCCCAACTTGTCATCACATGACCTCTCCACATCATCGCCGAACTAACTATCCCTCATATGGACTTTAGACTAATAACTACCCGGATAATGTTTCGAATGGGAATATTGAATTTATTTAAATATTAAGTTTGATTTGAAATTAATAAATAATGAGACAGTTTTTGTTAAAGATGAATTGATTGTTAATGATGTTTTTTATTTTTACTCAAATGATTTTTCCATAATTTTTAATTTGAAAAATAATTAGATTTCATTTGACGTATTTTATGGCAAATGTTGGTATTTTTGAAACTTCATAGAATAAGTTAACATACCTATGTTATTACTGTTTTGTGATAATGTCACATTGTTGTATATGATGTCGTTCGTAGCTCGTACGCGAATGTGATGTTGAGCAGTGGTTACCCCAAAAGCTTTTAATGTTCAAAATTTAAACATATCTACATGTAATCTTTTCATTATCTTTTCACTTTGACTTGGTTGCCTAACATTTAAGTTTTTGTTCTTTAGTTTTCTTAGCTATTAAGCGATTTTTTTATATATTTACACAGTCACAATACAACAAGCTTGGTAGAAAAGAAGGCAGGCATGAAATAGAAGTATAGATATTTCATTTTTCTTCTTCTTTGTAAAATGTATGAACACAACAAACTCTTCCATTTTATTTTAATTATTCCAATAACTCCCTCCGCACAAAGAATCAGCCAAAAGTGTAACAACAAAGTTATAGAGGTAGAGGGCAGCTTCATCATTTGTTTACATTCCAGTTGATATGGAGGCACCATGGAGGAGATATCCCTTAACGAACATGTAACATGTGCACATGGTTGTGTTTGTGCATAAAGGAAAGGAGAAGCTGTATCTAACGGGTTTGATTCATTAATGGGCCTTGTGCATTCTTAGGCCTGATTCATAAGTTGGTGCGTTGAAGCTTGCATGGAAAGATGAGGGAGAAGATTGTATGTATTTTATGTTGTGTAAGATTGCATGCAGGCATAAGTAGGTAGGATGGAGGGGAGAGGTACTATTCTTTGTTTGTTGGGATTGTTTATTGGGCCGTGGGCCTTGGGTAAGTCGGAGCTTGCATCAAAGTGTAGGAGAAGGTGGTTGTAGGTGGCTTGGTGGAGTTTCGCAATGGAATGATCGATTAAGCAGGGGCGTGTAATACTTTATTTAGAAGGAAGAAGCACTGTTCATTTTGGTTTGGTAAGTTGGGTTGAAGCACGTTGGGGTAGGCTTTGCTTGATGTGCTTTGGGCCTTTAGGTGAGGATGAGTTTTAGTTTAACTATTTTAATTATATAAACTATGCATGTTAAATATAAAATGTCATATCTCATTTGTTTTAAATCCGTTTAAGCCAAAGATTTTCGCGTTAGACTAGTATTGAGGAGTACAACATTTTAGTATAAATAATTAATGGTTTTAGTAAAGTATAATTTAATGATAAAATAATAATATTTTAATGCAGTTACATTGTTTTAAATAATAATGTAGTTAAAATAATTAAAATTTATTCGTGATATCTTTTTAGTAGAATAATACAATTTTTTGCTATAATTAAATTGATTAGATTATTTTATACATCTATTGGACAGAATAAATCCCCATTCAGTGCTTCCTAGTAAAAAGATGTTTTTGTAGTTAATTAATACATGGATCAGTTAATATTGGAAAAATAATGCATTAACTATTGAAATTCAATTATTTGTTGTCTTTGATTTAAAAATAATTTTGATTTGAACGATGGTATAAAATTGACTTTGGAATTTTCAGTGACCTTTTATTTAGAAATAGTTTTTGAATATCTCTATTTTTACTTCAACCCTTTTTGTTAGTCTTTTCAAACAAATACAGAAATGTTTTGAAAAGTATTTTCAGAAGTATTTATATTATAGAAATGTTTGTACAATATATATTATATAGAAAATAAGTTTATCTCTTAATAATGTGATTGTTTTTAAAGAAGATGGAAATATTTTTGAAAAATATTCATGAAATGCTTCGTTTAAAATGTTGTATGGAATGGAAGATTTATAAAATTATGCTTAATAAATAAAATAATATATTTATAAATGTTATTTATAAATGGGAGTTTTATAAATAATTTTAAATATTTATAAAGGAGTTTTATAAATAATGCTAGATATTTATAAAAAGAGTTGTATAAAAGTGATTTATAAAAAAGAATTTAAAAAAAGAAAAGTGGTATGGGTTTATAATGAACAATGTTTTTATATGACCCTTTTTAACCCAACTATATATGGTTTTGAAAGTGTAGAGTTTTATGAATATGATTACACCATCGAGATAAGTATATGGATCAATTTTCTAAGTATCGAAAGTGTAGTGTTTTGTGGATATACTTATACTAATAAGATAAGTACATGTTTTCCAAGCATTGAAAGAGTATTAATGAATAGTGAACAAATAGTATACTTAAGTATATCGTTATAAAAGTATTTTGATACAAGTATTTATAAAATATTTTTAATTAATGAAAGGGTTAATCAAAGAGGCTTAGGGCTGCTTATATGTTTACCCATGCGTGATTTCTCACGAAATTAAGCCTTTTTTGATTTAAATAACCGACTATCAAATATTGACCAAATATACTCTGGAAATATATAGAAGAAACACGGAAATTATATGGTACAGTTATTTTCGGTGATGCAATATTGTACGTATAAAGCCATTTTTCTTTTTTAGAATAAATGATAAGCAAATCTATCTAGTTAAATGGTTATGAGGTGACTTATGTATTATATGTTTATTTTCCATAGAACTATAGTTGAGATTACTGGAAAATATCGATTAGTATTGAGCCCCTGCTAAGAAGCAAAGTGTACTTGTATGAGATGAGTCAAAACCGTAACCACTCCAAAACCATATACGTGTTTTATGCTTTGGAAGAGGTTCGTGGTCTATTTTGAGATGTGGAGATCCATGTATGATTCCGATACATATTGGGGTATGGGAAACCATATGTGATTCTCAGATTTATTGAGGTGCCAGAATATATGTGTGGTACCGACCCCTATTGAGGTATTGGAATCCATGTGTGATTCCGAGATCTTTTTAAGTAGTGACTCGTGGGCGAGAATTCCAAATGTAGCCTCAGCAGCGGAGATGACTATAGTCAGAAATATGATGCACAACCATTGGGATTTAGCTACCTAGAAGGTGTAGTCGACTTTATTCTAGAACTACTTACAGATATCATGCGAGAGCGATGCACACATCCTACCGTTGGTAGCGGCCAGCTATGTATTTCCTATGTTACGTTCACTACATACACATGACCCTTCAGTAGGATACCTCTGATCCTTGTGCAAGAGGACCGTCTTGGAGATTCTAAGGACTCTCCATTAAATCCTACACAACTATCGGACGCACCTTAGCGGTTTGATTTATATGCCTATTATTGTTGTGCTATACACTCTTTTGCAACACAAATATTTCTTTTGTATTTTCAACTCTATATGTTAGTATAATATCATTGGATTTTCTAATATAAATAGTTTGGTTATCGTAAAGTAAAAACTCTTTCATGTTTATACGTGACGTGATCTTACAATGTTTTGAAAGGTTTTATAACAGTTGTAATACTCATAAATTTAGTTTAACATTATTCAGGAAATTTAATTGGGAAGATTAAATAGAATAATGCAGTGAGGCAGAAAGATGAGATTTGATGATTAACAAGGTTAGGCCTTAACTAATTAAATAATAAGATTGTTTAAAATTTTATATAGAATAGAAGAAACAAGAGGGGAAAAATAGGAATAGTCATTATTTTATCCCTTGAACCCTTGCCCTCTCCTATTTCTCTCTCATTTTTGATAAACATAAACAACTAAAAGAAAGCAAAAGAGATCAGCCACTAACAAGCTAAGGAGGAACAAAATTAAAAAAGGTAACTCAAGAAAGAGCTTAGCGAAATTAAAGCAATGTTAATTCTCCACTCCAAATCATGTCTAAGGTGAATAATAAGTAAACCATCTCTATTTATTTGTTGGTTAATATTAGAATATTTCTAATGGTTTTCTCTATGGTTGTATAATCATTTTTTGTGTAGAATAATGATTTATAGAATTTTATGAAATTATTTGAATGGATTTTATGCCTAAAACCTAAGTTTTCAATCTCTAATCGCTTTGATTTTCTGATATGTTATGTAAAATAATATTTTGAAGATTGGTTTTTAATTTCATAATTTTCCAAGTTAAAATAAATATTTTAAATTCTAGCATTTATTTGGGTTTTAATTATTTAAAATAATTAAATAATTTTTTCGGCTAGAAACTTTTATATGGTAATGAATATGAAAATTGTAATTTTCTTGGATTTTTAGGAATTTTTCCCAAGTGATTTCGAGTTATTATGAATTTATTATGCTAGACAAGCATTTCGATTAATAATTAATTGAGGATATTAATTAATTATTTTCGTATATGTTTTGGGAAGAAAAAATGAGTTGGGGCGGTTCTCAATAAAGTTTTGGGTAGAGCATAGTATTATCCAATAAGAGTTGGTAAGAGTTAAGATTTGGTGAAAAGTAATTGCTTTTAGTAATAATAAATCAATTTTCATGATAATTACGATAATGCCATCCCCCACTTTACTGAAGCTAAGTCACGCCATAGCTTTGAGAGTTGACGTCAATACAGAGGGAAGCTTATGATAACTACTTAGATAGTTATGGAGTAAATTCCAACTGGGTTGAAGTGGACATTATCGACAACCTAATGTGGCAGCATCACAATCTCGCAATTCATTGAAGTGTTTAAAGTTGTAATCCTTCAACCATTGATGCCGCGTGTTTTCACCCTTGTTTTAAATGACGCCACATACCACCATTTTAATTGTTTGGTATCAAAAATTTAAAAAGCAATGATGCCGCCTATTTTTAATATCCATTTTATATATTAGACGACAAAATAGCCGAATTGCCATAAGTAACTGTTTTAACTTAAATTAATAATGTCATCTATTTTTTGTGATGTTGCCACGCGGTATTGGTGTCACATTTCTTTTATACCACCACTGAGGCTTTACAAGCTGCATTGTCTTATTTTTTGATTGCAAAATTTTTGCTTTGGAAGGTGGATAACCTATATCGTATGTGTGTCGACGACCTCGTTGTCGACATAATGTTTTATACTTAAAAGAAATTTAACTTTTGTCTTCTAACCTTGAATAGAGGTTCACATGCAACATAGATGTTGCGTTTATTTATTTTAACGCCAACTAGGCTAAGTATTATGCAAAGTAAAATAATGTTTTAAAAAGACAAGATAACCAATGCTTAAGAAGGTCGACCACCTTATGATTTTGACATTTAGCCGTATGATTTATAATAATATGTTTTCTTATCTTGTATAGAGGTTCAACATTATATAGCGCGACATGAATGCCACAAATTTTCTATATAAATGGCAGCAAGCCATAGGTCTTTGTTTCAGCATTAAACATTAGGGATACCAATGCATATCATTTTGAGATGCTATAAGTTTAAGGGGTATACAACCTAATTGGGGATACCAATAGACATAGGTTTAACATTTGGGTTAATTATGAATTAGATCGATAGGTGACAGATTCATAGTTACCCTAGGAAAACTATGAGATGTGTGATGGATAGTCCTCATCATGTTGGAGATGGATAGCCTCTATATAGTTATTGTAAGGTTCATAGTCATATTAGGAAAACTATGAGATGTGTGATGGATAGTCTAATTCATTTTGAATGAATGAAACCATATGTGATGTGTAGTCCATATAGGAAGAGATAGATAATCCATAAA
Organism: Allium cepa; assembly: GCA_030765085.1. Classification (NCBI taxonomy): domain Eukaryota; kingdom Viridiplantae; phylum Streptophyta; class Magnoliopsida; order Asparagales; family Amaryllidaceae; genus Allium; species Allium cepa. Next base: position 283,426,889 of record CM060935.1, read on the forward strand.
AATATTTATATGTTGATGAATAGTCCACATCATTTTAAACGAATGAAACCATATGTGATGGGTAGTCCATATAGGAGGGGATAGATAATCCATACAAATGTATATATATAAGATGGATAATCCACGTAAGTTTGATAATGAAACCATGCGGAATAGGTAGTCTATATGATAGAGGATGGGTGGTCCAAATAAATACATATGAGATTGGTAGTCCATATAAATATAAGATCGATAGTTAATTGTAATTAAGACAGATAGTCAGATAAGAATTAAAAATAATAGTCTAATAAATTGGGATGGGTAGCCCAATGTGTGCTATATTCTAATCATTATGGATACATGAGCATATTATATGGTTAATGTGCTTTGGTCAAGATAGTAGTGAGAGAAAAATCCATTTCGCTCAACAGTATGGTCTTACTAGCTATCTATTTTTGGTTCAAGATGGTAGGTTATTACTGATACTAAATTGTTGTCAAACCCAAATTTTTTGTTTTTCTTGTTATACTCATAGTACTAATTTAAGTAGGTTGGAAGTAAGAGATTTTAGTTTTCCAGTAAGATGAATAAGTTTCCGAGGATGTGCATGAGGCAATCTAACTATTTACGAGTTCTTATCTAATCCATTATGTTGTTTAATCTTATCTGTATTGATATAATGGCAAGTTATATAATTTTCAGGTGTTAGACTTTGATCAACATCTTCATATGTCGCTCTTAGAGCATTTTATAATAATTATATATTCTTTGGACATGGAATTGCAAATGAGATTATGTAATGAATGTGAAATGTTAATTATGAAATGAAATGTGAAAGTTTATTATTAAATTATGTTAAATTGTTTTGATACTGATCACGTGCTTCTGATTATTGATATGACTAACACAACCATATTTTATCACTGGAAATTAATATCATGGATGATTGCAGCATCCATAGCGCTATGTTTCAGGCCTTAAAATGGGCGATGTTACAAGTTGATGTCAGAGCATAGGTTTATGTAAAACTTAAAAGATTAAAAGATTTTCAAAAATATAATCCTAACGAATCAAAAAATAAGATTGGAATTTAGAATAATGCTACAATAATGTACTTTTATTTGCTATATACTAGTATATATTCTCCCCTCTATCTTAGACCATTTTTCTAGATCTTATTAAGGCTCGTATGCAGATTGTGAGAAAGCAAGATATGGAAGTAGGAAACAAAAGAGTTAATCTTAGTTGAGGAAGCATTACAACAAATGGAAACGTTTGATCCAATACCAACAGGACCTCAAGTCGAAAGGAAAATGCTAATCAAATGCAAATGTTAACGTAGGTGCTGAAACCCCACTAGTAGATATAGGGGATATGTATCAATTCTTTATCAACCAAATGCAAGCCGGAGTAGCTACAAGTGTAGTTGGGGGAAATGCTGCAAATGCAAGAAGAGTTAATCCCTTAGTGCTGGTTTATTATAAGCATGCTAAGATGAACCGAGACTACACCAGTCTTTCCAGGAAGCCTTCTTTTGAAACTGAAGATGCTATTTAAATGGAGAACTAAATTGTTGCGTTATGAAAGAATTTTTACTGATTTAGGTCCGAATGACGAGCAAAAAAGGAGGTTTGCTTCGAGAAAGTTGTAAGGAGCTACTTTATTATTGTGAAACAAGGTGAACGTAGGTGTACCAAAAGAGGGATTGACTCGAGCAGTATTCCAAAGGAGGTTCGAAGAAAGATCATTACTTGAGGTAGCCAAGTCCGCCATGCTCCCGAAGTTCATGGAATTGGAAAAAGGGGAAATGTTGGCGTTGGAGTACTCTGCTAAGTTTGATGAGCTATTTAGGTACGGATATGCTACCGTCAGCTTTGTGATCAAGATAAATGAGAAGTTCATCTAGGGGTCGAGGCCAAAGATTTCCAGGGAAACTATGCCATATCTCAGGGATCCATTAAATGTAGTGGTGGAAATGTGTATCAGCAATGAAAAATGGTTTTGACCTTCGATAAGAAGAAGTCAGTTGTAACATCCCCTATTTTGAGGCCCGAAGTTAAGCGCTACAGATGCTGATGTCATCTGTAGTATTAACTTCCGATGATAAAATACAATAATATTATTGGTATTCATTATATTAGAAGGACATGAATATGAAATAAAATCAACATAGATTTCAAAAACAGCTTTTCTAATTACATTTCAAGTAAATATTTCACATTCAACTACATAATCCCAAAATGTCGCCCAGCTTTTGATCAAATATAATTATTACAAATTATGCTAGGAACGACATATGAAAATGCCTCCTTGGATGATCGAAGTACTAAATAGATAGACATATCAGTTATAAATATATCATAACAGAAGTAATACTAAATTACTCCTATATAGCTAGCCTTGCCTTGAAAAGTCCTTAACTCTCAATCTACTCAAATTTTGGTTTTGAGCACCCGAGAGTTTAAGGGGAAACATAAATTTCAAGTCAGACATAAAGCTTGGTGTGAATAATTCTATTATATCTTGGTTACTGATATTAAGTGAGACCATCCGCTTAGCTGAATGATTTTTACCTCACTAGTTTTCTTTTAAAATGATATCTTTTGCAAATCAAAATTCTACTATTAAACTGATTATAACAACAATAGCAATAACATGTACGCATGTAAATCGGTAATCAATGGACTACCTGTATGAACCATATAGTTTTATCAGGCAGACTATTAACCACTTTCTAACTGGAGCTTACCTGCAACACCCTGCATTTTTAGATAATTAAATAACCAAAATAATTATAAACAGTGAAAATGAACATTTTTGGGATTTCTAGAATGTGGCCTCGAAACTTATACCATTGTGTTTGTGGCGATTTTCTGATTAATTTACATATGTAATATGCCTTGAATGGACTTCGTATGACAAAGTTATTGACGTTCGAAGTTCCGTATCAAAAAATAATTATACGTGTCAATGTGCGTGAAAATATTTGTTTATAAATATATGCACGTATAAATTTCAGAAATAACACGCGTTTGAATTTCAAAATAGACACGCATCATGAAGAAAATTAATTGACATTAACAGTTAGAGGTAATTAATTAACATTAGTATGCAATGTCAATCAAATGAGCAATTAAATGAAATTAATTTACATTAATTAGCAACGTTTGAATTTCAAAATAAACATGTGTTATAAAGGGAATTAATTTTTCAATTAATGGAAATTAATTAGAATGAATAGGCAACGGTTAAAACTTAACGTTTAACAGTTTATAACGTTTAGAAATAGAGGAAATAAATTTATACGTATAAAATAAAAAGGCCAGACACGTCAAAACTGACGCGTTTTGCTTGTTTTAAATGGCTAGATTTCAATCACTTTAAACGATCGGACGACATTGCTTAGGCTCTCTATAAATAAATGTGCAGGGATAGCCTTCAAGTCGATATTTTTTCGAATGGGCGCCGAAGCTCTGTCACTTTTCTTTCTCCTTCAATTCTTCAGAAATCAAATATATTAGATTTAGGTTTTTTGATTTGCAATTTGGAGGTAGAAACTGTAGATCTAGAGTAGAGATGTCCAAGTTAAGCCGTTGGTATGAGGTGAGTTTTCATTTGGTTTTCTAGCTTATGCGTTTATTTTCCTTCAATTAGATCCAGATTTATAAATCCATACAAATTTCGGTCTGTGGATCAAAATAGGGGTGCAAAGGTGAAGGCTATGGATAATAGAACTGGACTAAAAATCAGATCTGGAATTTGGAATGTTTTCTTTTCAGGTGACAGGATTTAAATTATATATCTTTTATGTTTATGATATATAATATTATTAGAGTCCCACTAAATATTTAATTTAGCATTTGGGCTAATTTTAGTAATTTGTTCTACTAACTAGTTATGTTCAAACCGTAAATTTTGCAAGCAAAGTATACTTATATTTAAATGTTATTTATATAAAAAAAAAACCTAATTAAATATATGTAATTTAGGCTTAAAAGTTGTAGAGAAAGGCATGAGCCTAAAAGTGAGAAATTTGTAGTAAATTAAGTTAAAATGAAAGAAATGAATTAAAAGGGGAAAAAATCTAATAACTTGATTTGCAAAGGTAATTGCAAGAATAAAAGCAAGAAAAATGAAATTAGTGCGAAATAGAGACATTACTGTATTTTGCATTACCCAGCAATTAAAGAAACAATAAAGAAATATCTTGCAGTTATGAGTTATTGTTTATAGCATTATTTAGTATTAAAATATGAAAATGGATTTTTAGCATAGTTTTTGTAATCAACCAAATAGAATATAACCACCTCCCAGAATAAAAGAGAATAACACAAATCATTAGAAAAATTAAAGAAGAAGAAATATTCAAGTTAAATATTTGACAAGACTGGAAACAATAAACAGAAAATATGACTAGATCTGCATTTATTGCGCAGATAATAGAGTAAAAGGTAAAGCAGTTATTATGATAAGTAACTTATGACAGTTGGACATGGTCCCAAGTTAAGATGTTATATAATATAAGAGAACCAAGGAAAATTTAATATCATAATAAAAGAAGATAGACTAGAATAGAAAAGAGACACTTGCAATTACATTTATAACATGTAGGTTATAAAAGAAAAAAAGAATATAAAAGGGACAATTGCAAGTATAATTGTAACACGTAGGTTATAATTGAAAAGAAAGAAATGAAGAGGCTTATTTTATCAAACTTAGATTTTGGATTCAGTTAATAATTAAAAATAATAGCAGTGGCTCTTATCGGCAGCATTCCCTTTCAGCTCTAGGACTGATGGTCTCATACGTGGATGGGATAGGGCATGCTAATTAGGGTAAATAAGTAGCCAACAGAATAAGAAAAGTAAACTAAACGCATACTAAAAGATTAGACGTAGGGCCTAATAAAATGGTAAGGTGCGTTTGGAGTAGCCCAAAGAGAATCTGGATAAAGAGCCTAACGAAGTAGTTCATCATAGATTTTAGTACAGAAAAAGCATGTCCAACTTAGTTATTTTGGGCTAGAAGAAAGTACGAGACTTCAGCGGGACATGAGGATAATCTAGGATGGACCTCTGGGGTAGGCCTAGTGAAGCTGCACCCTCGGAGGCAGATCTGTAGGTGTTCCATTAAAAGAGTATGCCTTGATTGCTTTTGCATTGCAGGCCTAACAAAGCGGACCTTTGTAGGATGTCAAAAGGTTTATGATGGAGTAGGATATTCGTATGACACTGTACTCTAGTTTGCAAGAAGGTTATAGTGGGCAGGACCCATAAGGATAGTCGCATGCGGATATTAGCCATCATCTGCCAAAGCGAGTTTGAGAAAGACTAGAGTTAAACCAACATGCCAATGATTCTTTCACCATCGAGACATTGGATGAGGAGCACAACCAATTGGATGTTTAGATTATTTGCAGTAGGGCACAACCACTTAGCTCTTGAAACGTCTTTCGATTAGTTGAGGGGGCTGCGTGGGGCCATAGCCACGTTGAGAAAAGAGATAGACCAAACAGAACATATGTATCGTAGACCTAACGAAGCAGACCTTTGTAGATATAGAAAATCCCCGACCAAGTTACGTACAAGGTAGACCTTGTTGGCGGAGCTCAGGAAGTAGACAAAATGATTACATATGGTCCTCAAGGTACACACTTGGTGGTACATTGTGGATTTCCGAGAACTAGTATAAGCTAGTGCAGTTGCAATTTCTTGTTTTAATAATAGACGATGGAACATCTGCATTGTAGGCCTCACAAAGCTGTCCTTTACGGATGTAGTTACAGTATGCTGTAGTAGCAAGACCATGGAGTCCTTTTCGAGGAGGATATGGAAGGGACTATGCGTGGTACCTAGGACCAATGCGGTCTTTGGGTATGTAGCTAAATATATATTGGTTATTAGGTGTTGATCTACTAAGGAGTAGATGGGTACGATTCACACATAGAGGCGAGACTATTATCAACCTAATAAACCAAATATAACAGAAAATGGAAATAGAACGGTATATGTAGAGTTATGCTTAGAAGTGTACAGTTTTTCCATTCACCATAACTTTAGTTCTGACCCCCTCCTCATATCATCCCATAGGTGAGATGGATGGCAGAGATTTTCTAGCTTTGTGACACTTGTTTGGAAAGTGTTATTACCATGGTTAGTATTTACTTATTATTATATTTTAGTCAGTTCTACCATGAGATATTTATTTTAGCTCTAATATATTTATCTTTTCCCATTTACAGGATACCAGATACCCTACTCGGGCTTTAGTGGACTGGGATTTTAGCATTTTTGCGAAAAATCCGGACACACTGGAATTCGGGTTGTTACATTTGGTATCAGAGCTTAGATTAGTAGGTCCTAAGTAAATTAGGAAATATGAGTGAACGTATTTTTATTTTTGAATAAAATTGAATATATTATATACTAAAATCCAAATTTTCCCAATTATAAATTTTAACATATGGAATGTTTTTAGAAGTGTATTTGTGCATAGTTTGCTAGTCGGGTTCAGGATGACCCAAGGATGTTGAGTCCTATGTTATTGCCATTTTATAATGTACAATAAGCTATGTTTTGAGAGAAGATTGGTATCGATATGTCATAGGAAGTGGGAAAGTCCCTAGGGATAGTAGGGAGAGTATTTTTATTTTGGAAGGGTATTCCTAGGGTAGTAAGAAGAAAATCCACTTTATGCCGAGCCCTATAAAATAAACTTTTGGAATTGAAAAGATGAAAAATAAAATTGTTAATATGTTTGAGGGAGTAAATATTGGGTTTTTGATAAAAAGTGGTATGAAATTTAAATTGGTTTTTATACGATGTATATTTTGATAAAGGTGAAATTCTTTTTGAGTTATTATAGAGCATGTATAGCTCGCTAGTTTCTTTGTAGGTAAACAAAGATTTTAAATATAAAAACCTAGATAGTGTTAAGTATCGAAAACGTAGGTTACAACATTTATTGTTGTAACAGATGTTATCATGAAAAATAAAGGAAGCATAGACTATGACACTATTATATAGTAGGTGACTTCCAAAGGAATTTTTTTTACATAGCATATGGGATTTATTGATATTTATTTTAATCGAATCCATATACTAGTATTTTTGGATTGTAGTAACGGAGTTTTACGCAACATCTGTTTTGACCCAAATAAAAATGTGTTTTGAATATAATTTCTACGTATAGAAATAAAGTGGTATGTAAGTACATTTATTGTGACGACCCGAACTCGATGTTCGACAAATAACATCAAATTCGGATCGCCGGAGCTTGCAACAACATTAAATGATAAATAACACAGCCGTAACAAAAGATGATATCACTGATACAACATGAATACAATATCCGATAAATCAATTTGATACAATGATAATCATCAACATCAGAGAATATATAACATAAAATACAGCGGAACGCAATACAATATGAGATAAGTCTTCATAGAATCTAATACAGCAACTCCAATCCAAAACTCCAAGCTAGAGCTCCAAAACTTCAAGCTCGATCCACCATCAAGGTTGCACAAAGCTAATAAAGTGCAGCCGCGCACTCCAGAGACTCCAAAATGTATCAAACAGAAAGATGAAGACTACCAAAACGATATTTACTACCTGACTATCTGAAAAACCAAACTCTAGACTGCCTGTGTGGAAAATTTTGGGCACCCAGAGTTTAGGAAGGGAACAATAAACTCCAGGTCAGTAATGGGATTAGTATGAGCAAACAAAAAAATTTTGGTCTTTAAAACAAACAGAGAATTTAAGTTTGAAATCCGCAATGCTTTTTGGAAAAAGAAACTACCATAAGGCCTCCCGCCACACACACTATGCAAATGCAGAATTGGAGGAGATTTCTCCTTATGATAGTCAAAAATGCTTGTTACGCAATAGTCATTTGATATTATTATTAGTGCATAGTGCAGAAAAACTTTCGAAAGTATAATATTAATCCTAGCCCGCATACAACCATTATTGTATGCCTACTATAGCTTCCATGTTCAATAGCAGGTTACCGCCACATTCCATGGCAGGTTATACAACTAAAACTGTAAAGGGAGCATGTTGTTTTGTTTGGATTTCCAACAAATGGTCAGGCTTAGGAACTTCCTATTGCCACATGGGAATGCCTCTGAAGGGACGCCCTGAGAACTTACCCAGCTCTCTCCAACACAAGGCCAGTTACCCCCTTCTCGGGAAGTAAAACATAAGATATGCCACCCCCGGTCATTTGCGACCTTTATCTGAGGATCCTCTACACCAACAACATCACACAATAATAAATATACTACAGTGTCCACATGGGTAAGCATCTGGGCTCCATACCATGACACCACCCTTTTCCAGAAGGAATGGTCATACCCTAGGGGAGCTACCCCTGAAACCTTGCCGCATATTTCCTGTTTCGACCATTACCGGTTTGTGAGACTCGATGAGGTGTCATCCACAAAGCCATGTTTTTCACAAAGCCATGCTTTGATCAACAAATGATCAGCAGCACTTCGTATGCCACATTACCAAATTGGGAATGTATCACTAGTAACCATCAACTACATAACCTTTGAGCTCGTACGTCTCAGAGAAGGGTGTTAAGCTAAGAGAATAAATTCTCCACCACCAAACTGAAATGTATTTGATAGAAACTGGTTTTACATCTCAAAGTGTAATGTCAGACACACATCCATACAAGTATGTTCTGGGCTCGAACAGAACCGAAGGCACTTCCGAAGAAGCCCTTGCAAATTCGGGTATCCACAATCCCGATCGGACTTCCCATCACTTAGGGAATCCCTATACCGTAGCTACTCAGTGCAGAGACAATCGATAGGTCATCCTATCATTCTTGCAAATAACCGGTCTTCACCACCGGTCTTCAAATGCAATCCACAACATCATATCATTATTTGGAATGGGTTATAAGACACAAGGTCCTCTTTAGGCTAAACCGAATAAAGAGCGTAATATTTTAAAACATATGGATATGGGATTTCAGTTAAGTCACAACTTTAAAAATTCAAACTATTTCAAATGGTTTAAACAAATTACCATTTTAAATCTTTAAACAAAAAGATTTATTCCACAAAGTTCACCCAGTTTCACAAAGATCCATTCACGGATTTCAAAACAATTTCCATTTTAATTGGATTAACTTATTTAACCTTTAAATCAAAGATTTAACTTATAGCTTTAGAAACTGTTTCCAGAGATTCATTCATAACTTGGAAAATAGTTTTTTTCAATTCAAACTTGAAATTCCTTTAATACAAATTGGAAGTTCATTTCTTATATGAAAGTTTTAATCATTTGAAAACAACAGGTTTTGTTTTCGGAAAAATCCGATTTCATTTATACAAGTTAAAATCTTTGGGTTAAGTTCAAATTCTCAAAACAACACTTCTAAAATGTTTTAAAACCATATAAACTTGTATAACCTTTTTACAACATAAATATTCAATGTAGAATTCAATTTCAAATTTTTAATTCAGTTTTAAATCAAATTTCAAAAATGAATTAAGTTATTCAAAAAATAACTTTTATCTTTGAAATTCCTTTTCAAAAGTTTCTCACTTTACATCCGATCTATTTCCAAAACCATTTGGACCCAAAAACTCAATTTTAAAACTATTTCAAAAATCTAGGACTTAACCGATTTCCAAGTGCAGTCCATATTTGTGTGTGTATAGTGTAGTCCAAGGGATTTTACACAATAGTGCACAATATCAATCATCACATATTCAATCATATCAATATCGATAAGCTGTATAACCCATAACGCTTATCTCCATTCACAGATTCATAGATAAAGTAAATTTATTAATCACAAAGATTCATCATTACAATTCGATGTGGGTTTCGGATAACCAACTGGAATCCGACTCCCTGTCGCATCGAAATCCAAATGTCGTTTTATAGGTCAAGGGTTTTTATATTCGTATAACAGTATATTCATCACAGATATAACAGTTCAGCACAAAGCATTACATAGCATCACATAGCATCACATCACATATCAAATATATCAATCCATCACACGACATTCAATAGAATATAGCCATCCATAAGTGAAGCCAATTAAAATGTCTGATTAATCTAAACCAGAATCATTTGCCTATGGGTAATCCTAGTCAAGGTTAATTAATTAATCTCAAACATTTAATTAATTAATCTTTAATTCATCATTAATTACCCTTCAATTAATAATTTATCCTTAATTGATTATTCTTAATTAATTACAATAATTAATTACTCCTTAATTAATAATTATTTCTTAATCCCTTTAATTAATTAATTATTCTTAATTTAATTACTTTAATTAATTTATCATATTAATTAACTATTCTTTAAATTAATTAACCTTTAACCTTTGATTAATCAATCTTTAATCATTAATTACCTACTCTTAATTACTTTTATTTAATCATTCATTAATTACTTGATAAATTAATTTGAATTATTAATTAATTTATTTTAATTACTTACATTTAGTTATTTACTTCAAGTAGTAAGTTTCTTAATCAATAAAATTTAGCTTAACCTTGAAATGTTAATTAACAATTATAAAGTACCCTTAAAGTTAACTACTTGAAATGTCGTTACGTTTGTTTAAAATAAGCTTTTTTAAAATAGAAGCTATGTTTATAAAAAATCATTTTTTAAAATTGGGTAAATTTGAAACAATTTGTTTAAAAACTTTCTTAACTAACTAAAACTGGGTTAACATTTAATCTTTACAAAAAAACTGTTTTAACAAAAATTGTTTTAAAGTTACATGATTTTTCTCTTTTAAAATCTGAAACTATTCCTGCCCAAAACAAATGACCTGAGTATTTTCAGCATCTCCTCGAGTATTGCTTTGGGTTTTTCAAAAATTTACCCGAGCACCCCAAACTTTCCACCTTAAAATTTTCTTAGTGTTTTTACTCTTGCACCAAAATCCTACTTCGAGTTAAAACTCGAGTTAACACGTAAATTCCCCGAGACACGCTTCGAGTTCCACCTTTCTTCCCCAAACATGAAATCCACTTGATACACTGGTACACGCGTGCACATCTACGAGTCATCGGAGCAACATTGATCGACACCGACACCTTCCACACGTTAACAACCATCCCCTCGATCACCATAATCGCCCATAACGTTGAATTGAGCTCGAAATCATTATCGAGTTGTGTGATCGAATTTGGAGCATTAAACCCCCGACCCATATCCTCCTCGCCACGGTGAACCCAACCACCAGAGATCATGGATCTCTGACCTCAACTTCGCTGAAGCTCCACCTTTCCATTCCCCTGCCTGCGATGGAGCCCAATACCCCATAGAGGCCGCACCAGCCAAAATTATGATCTCGTTCAAAATGCTTCACTAAACCCTATAACCTCACCGTTCCTCCACCATGATTATTGATAATTCAATCAGTATTTTTCCCATCATCCTCGAACTATGAGCTTCCTCTGACAAAAATCTCAAGCCCTGGTTTGACCTCGATTGACGACAATTGACAGAAAAGCATTTTCCGTTCATCTAGAGATTCCACTATACCTACTTGCTTAAAAATCACGAGACTCATATCAAAAATCATCATTTCGTGAGACAATCATGGTTGTATAATCAGATCTTAAAATTAAGACATTCAAATTTTTGATACTCTTAAAAACCCACTGTATATTCTATTTTCCAGAGGATATTTTTACTAATTATTCATAAAAGTATTTTTAAAGCTTGAATCTTGATTATACAATCATACCTTGTTTATATTTTTAAGCCTGAAAAGGATCAGAGGAAAGTCTTTTGAATTTTTATTATTTTTATTTTTTCAGATTTGAGATCTTGAGAAGGAGATGAAGAGGCTATTGATTGGCCTAGTTATTATAAAAATTCCTTTTTTTCAAAAGTTGAATTCCACTTATAAATTTTCATTTGCATGTTGTATACTTGTTACATGTAGGGAAGATTGTGTTTATGCCCCTTTATTCAAATTGTTTTGTAAAATTTTTGTTTAACCCTTCGTGTAAATAAACTCTCATATGTATCATATGCCTTAATTTTAAAATGGTTTATGTTTTCATTTATATTTATATTTATATTTACACAAATAAGATTTTATCCCAATTATTTTTTCACATTACAATCTTTTTATTCAATTCACTATATTTATATACATACATTTTTATACATTTTCATTCATACATTCTTTTATTATTTATTTTTTTATACAACTTTTAAAAAGAAAAGAATGATTTAAATATTTTTATTACATATTAAAAAATAGTCACTTTTATTTATATATGAAAATTTAACTTAAAAATAATATTTTGCAAATGAGCGCGTTAATTTTTTTTAAATTACAACTTCCAAAAGTTAATATATTTAAAATTTAGAAAACAACCTTTTATTAACTTTTTAAAGCTTTTAAATTCTACTTTATTTTTAATACATTTATTTTTAAATTCAACATTTGTTTATAAAATACTTATTCTTATATTTCAAATCATATCCCTAAATTTTAACCAAATTCTACTTATAATCTAAAATTATTTATTTATTCTAGAAATTTTCTAATTGATTCATGAATATATTCACAATTTATTTTCAAAATTAAATTAATTGCCAAATTAATCTTGGTTGATTTTTCAGGAATGTTACTGGTTCCCCCTTAAAAAACTTTCGTCCCCGAAATTTGCTAGGGAGACGAGAAAGAATATATGATAGATAAAGAAATGATTGATCAAATCAGATGGAAATATTTATTCTGTATTTGGTTTACCAAATCAGAATATCAACAATAGATATGAGAACAAAATCATTCAATTTCGAAACAAATTGGGTTATCTGATCTACGAAGTATAAAGGGGTATTGGTTAGTTCGAGGGGATAACTAACCGTCCATAGAATATATCGAAACCCAATGAAATAGACAAAAATAGATTCGAGTACGATCTTAGATCCAAGATTTAACTTATTTACGATTTGTTGAAAATTAAAACTATGGGTAGTTCTCATTTCGACATTTCGAACAGACTTGAAAAATTTAATCGTAAACGAGAAGGTCACCTTATAAAATTTCTTTTCCTTTATCAACCTTTGAGGTTGAAGAATCATCTTTGATCGCATACACCCCCGCTACTAGAGTCCTTGATCCTATGTCCTGGCTTGCGGCAATAATAACATCCCATAGATTCCAGATCTGGCCTTATAAATGGCTCTCTCATTCCTAGCTTCCAAGGATTCTTACATTTGTCCAAGTAGTGGCCTTTCTCAAAGCAATTGAGACAAGTAACATCTTTCACCTTTTTTTTTGAGTATTCTTCTTTCCTTTATCTTTCATCGGTTTCTTTCCACCAAACTTCTTTTTACTCCAATTCAGATTACTTGTATCTCCATCCTCCTCTGGAACTTCTTGCTTATCTAGAGCATCGTGTTTATAACCCATATCATCAATTCATAGAACGATTCCTTAACGTGAGTAGTCGTCCCCTCCTAGAATTCCTTGTTCATTCTCTGAATAAACTTTTCATTCTTCTTCAACGGTGTATTCACCAATTCTGGACCGAACCGAGATAATTTATTGAATTTGTTTAAGTATTCCTCAAATGATAAACTTTCTTGCTTCAAATCCCCAAACACCTGGTACATTCTAGAAATACCAGCAGACGGCATATAACACTGCTCGAACACTTCCCTGAAACGACTCCAAGTAAATTCATCCACCAGCTCATCCAATGTAACTGTTTCCCACCATACTAAAGCCTCATCCTGGAGTTGCCAAGAAGCCGTCAATCACATCCGATCATCTTCCAACTTTAGTCCCTTGAAAATCCTTTCGCATGATCGAATCTAGGCTCGTGCCTCGATAATGGATTCTTTGCTTGTGAAAGGCTTTCCACCAAGTCTAGAAAAGCTTCGATATAGATCGGCCAGATTTGATTGAGATTGAATAGGAATATTTGCCGTTGCAGGGCTTTGACCAGTTGAAGTGGTACTTCCCCGTCCCCAATCTCGTCCTCTTCTTCCACTCATTTTTACTATCTTGAATAGTAAGAAAATCGATTTAGGCATTCAGACGCAATATCTTAGAGAATAACAACAGATAAGGAGAATAGACTGAGATATTTGGGTTTTGGTTTCACTGGTTGTACTCGTTCTAGGGTATACTTCACCCTATCTCTAATGAGCCATCTAATGTGCTACACTCCGTAGCTAAAGTTCTTACTCAACCTTTAGGTCTGATACCAACTGGGACGACTCGAACTCGATGTCCGACAAACGACATCAAATTCGTATCACCGGAGCTTGCAACAACATTAGATGATAAATAACACAGCGGAAATAAAAGATGATATCACTGATACAACATGAATACAATATATGATACATCAATTTGATACAATGATAATCATCAACATCAGAGAATATACAACACAAAATACAGTGGAACACAATACAATATGAGAAAAGTCTTCACAGAATCTAATACTGTAACTCCAATCCAAAACTCCAAGCTAGAGCTCCAAAACTTCAAGTTCGATCCACCATCAAGGTTGCATAAAGCTAAGCAGGTGCAGCCGTGGACTCCAAAGACTCCAAAATGTATTAAACAGAAAGCTGAAGGCCAAAACGATATCTACTACCTGAGTATCTGAAAAACCAAACTCTAGACTGCCCGTGTGGAAAATGGTGGGCACCCAGAGTTTAGGAAGGGAACAATAAACTCCAGGTCAGTCATGTGACTGGTATGAGCAAATAAAAACATTTTTGTCTTTAAAACAAACATAGAATTTAAGTTTGAAGTCCGCAATGCTTTTTGGAAAATGAAACTACTATAAGGCCTCCCGCCACACACGCCATGCAAACGCAGAATTGGAGGAGATTTCTCCTTATGATAGTCAAAATTGCTTGATACGCAAAATTCATTTGATATTATTATTAGTGCATAGTGCAGAAAACCTTTCGAAAGTGAAATATTAATCCTAGCCAGTATACAACCATTATTGTATGCCTACTATAGCTACCATGTTCAATAGCAGGTTACCGCCACATTCCATGACAGGTTATACAACTAAAACCGTACAGGGCATGTATTATTTTGTTTGGATTTCCAACAAATGGTCAGGCTAAGGAACTTCCTATTGCCACATGGGAACGCCTCTGGAGGGACGCTCCGGGAACTTACCCAGCTCTCTGCCAACACAAGGCCGGCTACCCCCTTCCCGGGAAGTAAAACCTAAGATATGCCATCTTCGGTCGTTTGTGACCTTTATCCGAGGATCCTCTACACCAACAACATCACACAGTAATAAATATACTACAGTGTCCACATGGGTAAGCATCTGGGCTCCATACCATGATACCACCCTTTTCCAGAAGGAATGGTCATACCCAAGGAGAGCTACCCCTGAAACCTTGCCGCATATTTCCTGTTTCGACCATTACCGGTTTGTGAGGCTCGATGAGGTTTCATCCACAAAGCTATGTTTTTTCACAAAGCCGTGCTTTGATCAACAAATGATCAGCAGCACTTCGTATGCCACATTACCAAATTGGGAATGTATCACTAGTAACCATCAACTACATAACCTCTGAGCTCGTACGTCTCAGAGAAGGGTGTTAAGCTAAGAGAATAAATTCTCCACCACCAAGCAGAAATGTATTTGATAGAAACTGGTTTTACATCTCAAAGTGTAATGTCAGACACACATCCATACAAGTCTGTTTTGGGTTCGAACAGGATCGAAGGCACTTCCGAAGGAGCCCTTGCAAATTCCGGTATCCACAATCCCGATCGGACTTTCCATCACTTAGGGAATCTCTATACTGTTGCTACTCAGTGCAGAGACAATCGATAAGTCATCCTATCGTTCTTGCAAATACCCGGTCTTCACCACCGGTCTTCACCACCGGTCTTCAAATGCAATCCACAACGTCGTATCATTATTTGGAATGGGTTATGTGACACAAGGCCCTCTTCCGGCTAAACCGAATAAAGAGCATAATATTTAAAAACATATGGATATGGGATTTCATTAAGTCACAACTTGAAAAATTCAAACTATTTCAAATGGTTTAAACAAATTACCATTTTAAATCTTTAAACAAAAAGATTTATTCCACAAAGTTCACCCAGTTTCACATAGATCCATTCACGGATTTCAAAACAATTTCCATTTTAGTTGGATTAACTTATTTAACCTTTAAATCAAAGATTTAACTTAAAGCTTTAAAAACCGTTTCCAGATATTCATTCTTAACTTGGAAAATCGTTTTCTCAGTTCAACTTGAAATTCCTTTAATACAAATTGGAAGTTCATTTCTTATAAGAAAGTTTTAATCATTTGAAACAACAGTTTTTATTTCGGAAAAATCCGATTTCATTTATACAAGCTAAAATCTTTGGGTTAGGTTCAAATTCTCAAAACAACACTTCTAAAATATTCTAAAACCATATAAACTTGTATAACCTTTATTCAACATAAATTCTCAATGTAGAATTCAATTTCAAATTTTGAATTCAGTTTTGAATCAAATTTCAAAATTGAATTAACTTATTCAAAAAATAACTTTTATCTTTGAAATTCCTATTCAAAAGTTTCTCACTTTACATACGATCTATTTCCAAAACCATTTGGATCCAAAAACTCAATTTTAAAACTATTTCACAAATCCGTGACTTAATCGATTTCCACGTGCAGTCCATATTTGTGTGTGTATAGTGTAGTCCAAGGGGTTTTACACAATAGTGCACAATATCAATCATCACAGATTCAATCATATCAATATCGATAAGCGGTATAACCCATAACGCTTATCTCCATTCACAAATTCATAGGTAAAGTAAATTTATCAATCACAAAGATTCATCATTACAATTCGATGTGGGTTTCGGATAACCAACTGGAGTCCGACTCCTTGTCACATCGAAATCCAAATGTCGTTTTATGGGTCAAGGGTTTATATATTCGTACAACAGTATATTCATCACAGATATAACAGTTCAGCACAAAGCGTTACATAGCATCACATTACATATCAAATATATCAATCCATCACACAACATTCAATAGAATATAGTCATCCGTAAGTGAAGCCAATTAAAATGTCTGATTAATGTTAACCAGAATCATTTGCCTATAGATAATTCCTAGTCAAGGTTAATTAATTAATTTCAAACATTTAATTAATTATTCTTTAATTCATCATTAATTACCCTTTAATTAATAATTAATCCTTAATTGATTATTCTTAATTAATTACAATAATTAATTACTCCTTAATTAATAATTATTTCTTAATCACTTTAATTAATTAATTAATTATTCTTAATTTAATCACTTTAATTAATTTATCATATTAATTAATTATTCTTTAAATTAATTAACCTTTGATTAATCAATCTTTAATCGTTAATTATCTACTCTTAATTACTTTTATTTAATCATTCATTAATTACTTGATAAATTAATTTGAATTATTAATTAATTTATTTTAATTACTTACATTAAGTAAGTTACTTCAAGTAATAAGTTTCTTAATCAATAAAATTTAGTTTAACCATGAAAAGTTAATTAACAATTATAATGTACCCTTAAAGTTAACTACTTGAAATGTTGTTAAGTTTGTTTAAAATAAGCTTTTTTAAAATAAAAGCTATGTTTATAAAAGAAATCATTTTTTAAAATTTGGTCAATTTGAAACAATTTGTTTGAAAACTTTCTTAACTTATTAAAACTGGGTCAACATTTAATCTTTACAAAAAAACCGTTTTGACAAAAATTGTTTTAAAGTGACTTGATTTTTTTCTTTTAAAATCTGAAACTGTTTCTGCTCAAAACAAGTGACCTGAGTATTTTCAGCATCTCCTCGAGTATTGCTTTGGATTTTTCAAAAATTTACCCGAGCTCCCCAAACTTTCCACCTTAAAATTTTCTAAGTGTTTTTACTCTTGCACCAAAATCCTACTTCGAGTTAAAACTCGAGTTAACACGTAAATTCCCCGAGACACGCTTCGAGTTCCACCTTTCTTCCCCAAACACGAAATCCACCTGATACACTGATACGCGCGTGCACATCTACGAGTCATCGGAGCAACGGTGATCGACACCAACACCTTCCACACACCAACAACCATCCCCTCAATCACCATAATTGCCCAGAACGTTGAAGTGAGCTCGAAATCAAAATCGACTTGCATGATCGAATTTGGAGCATCAAAGCCCGACCAATATCCTCCTCGCCATGACGAACCCAACCACCGGAGATCATGGATCTCTGACCACAACTTCGCTGAAGCTCCACCTTTCCATTCCCCTGCCTGTGATGGAGCCCAAACCCCATAGAGGCCGCAACAACCAAAATTACGATCTCGTTCAAAATGCTTCACTAAACCTTATAACCTCGCCGTTCCTTCACCGTGATTATTGATAAATTCAATTAGTATTTTTCCCATCATCCTCGAACTATGAGCTTACTCTGACATAAATCTCAAGCCCCAGATTGACCTTGATCGACGGCAATTGACAGAAAAGCATTTTCCGTTCATCTAGAGATTTAACTATACCTACTTGCTTAAAAATCATGAGACTCATATCAAAAATCATCATTTCGTGAGACAATCATGGTTGTATAATCAGATCTTAAAATTAAGACATTCAAAATTTTGATACTCTTAAAAACCCACTGTATATTCTATTTTCCACAGGATACTTTTACTAATTATTCATAAAAGTATTTTTAAAGCTTGAATCTTGATTATACAATCATACCTTTTTTATATTTTAAGATTGAAAAGGATCAGAGGAAAGGCTTTTGAATTTTTGTTTTGTTTTAGAAACAGGTTTTGAAAAAAAACTGTAAGCAACAGAGGCATGTTTTTTTTGCCTGTACACTAATATGCACACAATTCATTTTTATAAAGGCATGCAAACACATTCACACCATCATTCCAGCATAATTCATATCATATAGCAGATACAAATCCAAACATTAATAGATTCAACGGAGTTAAGGGGGTTTTGCTCACCTGAAATGAAGAATAGAGGAGAACAGTTATTGTTTTATTATGATTTGCTTTTTAAACTAAGTAGGATTGTTTGAATTCTTGTTGAAGTTGATTTCTAGGCTTTCTTTGATCTTCCTGCTTCCAGGTTGAAGCTTTGATTTTCAAGCTGAAAATGTTTCTTATTTCCAGTTCTTTGATTTATCTTTATTTTGATTTATACTGATTTAAGGTTTGATCTTGCATCTATTTTTTAAGCTTGAATTTATTTTAGCTTTTGATACTGAGAATTCTCTTAGGTCTGAATTCAGATTGAAGCTTGATCATCAAACTCGAGCTTGAAAAACTTGACCTTTGAATTTATTTCTTGTTTTCTGTTTTTTCCGGGGTTCCTTTATATTTTTCCAGATTTTTTTTTGGTTTTGATCTAGATTCATAGCTTCATGTTGAAGTTGAAACCTTGCATTGATTTCTTTGCTTTGGTTTCAGATTTTTTGAAGAGAGGGATTTTGAATTTCTTGAGTTTGAAGATGATTTGTTTTTTTCTGTTTTTTTTATTTTTTCAGATTTGAGATCTTGAGAAGGAGATGAAGAGGCTATTGAATGGCCTGGTTATTATAAAAATTTCTTTTTTTTCGAAAGTTGAATGCCACTTGTAAACTTTCATTTGCATGTTGTACACTTGTTACATGTGGGGAAAATTGTGTTTATACCCCTTTAGTCAAATTGTTTTGTAAAATTTTTGTTTAACCCTTCATGTAAATAAACTCTCATATGTATCATATGCCTTAATTTTAAAATGGTTTATGTTTTCATTTATATTTACATTTACACAAATAAGATTTTATCCCAATTAATTTTTCACATTATAATCTTTTTATTCAATTCATTATATTTATATACATATATATATATATATATTTATACATTTTCATTCATACATTCTTTTATTATTTATTTTTTCTACAACTTTTAAAAAGAAAAGAATGATTTAAATATTTTGATTACATATTAACAAATAGTCACTTTTATTCATATATGAAAATTTAACTTAAAAATAATATTTTGAAAATGAGTGCATTAATTTTTTTTTGAATTACAACTTCCAAATATTAATATATTTAAAATTTAGAAAACAACCTTTTATTAACTTTTTGAAGCTTTTAAATTCTAGTTTATTTTTATAGATTTATTTTTAAATTCAATATTTGTTTATAAAATATGATTCTTATATTTCAAATCATATCCCCAAATTTTAAACCAAATTCTACTTATAATCTCAAATTATTTATTTATTCTAGAAATTTTCTAATCGATTCATGAATAAATTCACAATTTATTTTCAAAATTAAATTAATTGCCAAATTAATCTTGGTTGATTTTTCAGGAATGTAATATTTATTATTTAAATAAGTGTATGGAAATGTTTTCTAGTTATGAAGATATTAAAATAGTTTTGAAAATGAGTTCTTTTGAAAAAAGAAGAAGATGTAAGTTAAATATTAGGCAATTAATAAATTTCATAGGAAATGTCTATTGAAAGTAAATATAGATTAAACATACTTTAATCTATTGGTATGAAATGAATAATGATATAATTTTCTATGAAACCAAATCATAAATAAAGATGTTTTGTGCAAGTTATAAGGAATACGTGAAAGAGATGTAAAAGGTATGAAAGCATGATATTTTGCATAACCTATTTCGATAAAATATAAACAAGTTCCTTGTAACATGAAATCCTCTTTTAAAGGATCCGTAGAAGGTTTTAGCGTTAGTGGTTTCACATAAGAGAAAGTAGTTCCAATACATTAAGCTATAAAACCATTAGGTGTAATAAGAAGTGTAATAACTAGAGACAGTGTTAGTTAGGAGGGATATTATAAAGAGCCTTAGTAGGAAAGATAAACAATGGAAATTTCATATTTTTCCATTGATTATGCGATTGGTTTGCTTGCCTTTGTAGAAAGTCCCCATTTGTAGTAAGTTAGAAATTCCTCCAAGGTTAGGTAATTGGAAGAGCAGGAAAGTTAAGGGATTTTTGATAAAATAATTGTTGTTATCTACTCCAGTTTTTGTGAATTTGAAAATCTACGAAAAGTAGATGTTTGAAACATGTGAGGATATTTTTGGAAGTCAATAAAAAAATGTTTTAAGGACAAGCAAGGCATGTTTTAAAGAAAAATGGATTGGTGAAAAAGTAATTAAGTTTTTGGAAGAGAAAAACTTAGTAAAAAGTTAAATTTAAAAATCCAATTTTTTTATGGAAAGCTGTAAAGGTCTTTAAAAGGAAAAGAGGAATAAGTTTTGAACTTAGAATTTGTAAGTTTTACCCTCTAGGTTTGGGGAATAATTTAAATTCAAAGAGCTATAAAGATGCAAGTCTAGAAGGATAAAATGTTAAGTAACCAAGTACCTTTGAATTTAATAGACACTTCAAAGTAACACTTTAAAGGCAAGAATTTTGGGATTTAATGTTTCAAAAATTTAGATGCTTTAATTTTTGAAATGAAATGATAAATACGAAACCAAACTTTTAAATATGGAGTAGATAGGAATCATTTCCTAGGTGTGACGGGAAAGGTATACAGCTATATAGGAGATAACAGTGATTACTTTTAGTAGTAATAATAAAAGTTCCCGTAAAGTGTATATGACACCAGTGAGAACCTAGGAATGTTGCTTCATGTTTGTAGACCATAGAGGAATAGTGAAGTGATATTAGTAAGATAGCAAGACACACGTGGTTGGGATAGGTAGATATTGGTTGGGGAAAAATGAAAGGTAAAGGTAGAGAGAAAATTTCCTCAAGCTTAGTGGTCTTTTTAGATAGAGACTGTATAGATTGAAATCCTTATTCATTGCAGTAAATGAGACTTGGTTATTACATTTTGTGTACGTAATGGAAGAGATGAATAAATATTATTCATCGTGAGTAATACAGCGTAAGTTAGTGACGATTAATAGGCGGCATGAGGAGCATATAAGTTACTTGGATTCCTAGAGTATGACCTTTCAGTGTCAGGGTGGATATGGTCCTAGGCCAACTTGCCCTAGATGATAGCTGTGTTAAGCTGCTATATTTATTTATCTAGCATCATGATAGCTATGTTAAGCTGCTATATTTATTTATCTAGTATCGCTTTGCAGTAGGACATGTTTTCTCTTTTAGTTATGAGTTCGTACTCCTATGTAAGCATTTTTTCTTTATTATTGCAATTCAGTACCGATTAATGTAATGCTCTTTTTCTGTGATGTTCACAAGAAGAGAATAAAAACATAGGACATAGAAAATTAAAAGCAGATAAAAGTAACTAAAAGCAAAACAGTAAAATCTAAAGAAAGCGATGGAACGTCAATAAAAATAAATGAGAATTGCAAAAGAAAAATACAGTTTTTTTTCAAAAATTAAGCCTGGGAAATTCTTTGGAAAGGAAGTTTTTCTTATGTAAACCGTGCTTGGGGATGAAATAGAGAATTTTATAGAATAGCGCCATTAGTTCCAAATATGGGGAAAGAGGTGCGCAAAAGTAAAACGGTAAATGTGAGGTCTTTCATTTTCTACCTTCTTTCTGACATAAGAAATCGAGTTTGGAAAAAATTAAATTTTTCTGAATTTCGAATATTAAAAGTTGTGTGGTAGGATTTGAATGTAAAAATTGTTGAACTACGCCCCTGTTCAGTAGGAGTTTTGGAAAAATTGGATGAAAAATGTTTTGAGTTTTCAAAAGATTGCATTCATATAAAAATTGCAAGTACATTTCGGATGCGTGCATTATATTTAAAAAGGAGTTTCCAAAGAAGAAAAGCATTCATATAGGAGGTACCGCTTAGAAATTCATGTACACATTGTTTGGAAATCAAATCTACGGTTTCGATGACAACAACCATACAATGGAAATCGAATATGCATATATATTAACAAATACAGGTACTTGCTAAAGCAACATCACTAAAAAAACATGAACAAGGCTCAAAGAACACTACAAGAGACTACAAGTCGATAGGATCAAAGAAGCATAATAAAAAGAGCACAAAAAATGATATGCACAATATCAAACATCTAGGAGCACAAGCCAAACGTCTGAAATAGTACTCTAGAACAACAGACAGACTGAAACAGACGTCAGGCAACTGCACTCAGACGTCTGATCTACTAATATATTCAAAAATACATATAGTATCAAACGTCTGAAACATATTCCAAGCGTCTAATTTCAAACTCGGATTTTAAATATAAACTTCAACTGCCACATTCGAATGGACATCTCCGCTTCTCTTCGCTGCAATTCTTTATCATCAACAGAAGCAACTGTCGAGCACTAGTTAGTGTATGCAACTACTCAAGGTACATATATACAACTATATATAGCATCAAGAATCAAGAGAACAAATCACCTTACTTATTTACGCTCTCTAGTTACATACTCTATCATATATTCTTGATCTCTAGCAATCTATACTTGCATTTCACTCTTCCATATATTCAGTTCCTCACAGTCAATACTCTCTAGATACATATTGGAAGTATTTGTACTAATTAGTCAATATCCATGTTATATAATACACATTTGAGAAGAACAACTTATTATTACCATGCCTATTCCTTCGGGAGAAGCGAGGGTGTTTGATAGTCGAATTACAAAGGGGAGCTTCAGGACTGGACGAAGGACGAGAGGTCCGAACCAGTACAAAATCCTGGTGCGCTTATTCTATATTTACTTAGATTAATATTATTTTAGTTGCATCATATATTTTGTCACATATACTTGCATATACTCTACACGATCCACCCTCTAGACTTTCATTTGGTATCAAAGCAAGGTTTAGTCAAAGTACAGTAACACGTTTTTGAATCACTTTTATATGGCAAGTATTTTTCAAGAAGGTCAGTACACAACACGACCCCCACTTCTTAATGGTTCTAACTATGCATATTGGTCAACACGTGTGAGAATTTTTATGGAAGCTAATGGATTAGAAATTTGGTCAGCCACTCAAAATAATTACGAAGCACCTGACACTGCTATGAACACATGGAATGATGCACAAAAAACCGCGGCTTCTAATAATGCCAAAGCTATGAATGTTTTATTTTTTCATTAGATTAGAATAAATTTCATATGTCATGCTATGTAACACTACATATGATATTTGGCGTACCTTATAAGTTACACACGAAGGCACAAACAAAGTTAAACAAACTAAAATTTCAATTTTACAAATCAATTTTGATCATTTAAAATGAAACAAAATGAATCTATAGTAGACATGTACTCTAGATTCCAAACCATTCAACACAATTTAGTGGCTCTTGGAGTCAAATTCATAAATTTTGACTTAATACCTAGAATATTCAATCTTTAACTCCAGAGTGGGAAGAAAAGTATTATCTATCAAAGAAGCTAATGATCTCTCAACACTGTTAGTTGAAGAATTGATAGAAAATTTAACGTCCTACGAAGCTAATTTGCAGGCAAGAAAAGAACATAATTCAGAGAAGAGAAACATAGCATTCCCAGCAAAAAATGAAGACTCTGACTTAGACGAAGAAGAAATCGTATTTATTGCCAAAAACTACAACAGATTCAAGAAAATTAGGAAAATGACCAGATATCAGAAAGGAGGAAAATCAAGCTCTACAAATCAAACATCAATCAAACACTATGAATGTGACCAATTTGGATATATGAAGAAAGATTGTCCCAAGCTCAACAATTATAAAAAGAAGAACAAAGTTGAAAAATTCAAAAAGAAGAAAGCTATCAAAGTAACATGGGATGACTCGGATTCTTCATCACCATTAGACAGTGACAGCGATAGTAACGAAGAACAAGCTAATGTATGTTTTATGGCACAAATTGATGAGGTATGTCCCGAACTTAGCTATGATGAACTATTAGAACTTAGTATGGAATTAGATGATAAATTTAGACAAATTAAAAAATTTAATAAAGAACATATAGCCAAAATAAATAGATTAGAACTTGAAGTAGGAATATTAAAAGATGAAAAAGTTATTTTAGAGGAGGAACTAGAATTATCTCAAGAAAAAATTAAAAGTAGTTTGGTTGAAAATGAGACTATAACTATTAATTTAGAAAAAAATTAGACCAGGAAAGGATAACTTGTTAAAAGAAAATATCAACTTGAAGAGTAATATAGGAACATTAAAAATTGAAAATTTAGAATTAAAAGAAAAAATAGATAAAATTACAAATAATGTTTTAAAATTTAATAAAGGAAAACAAGATTTGGAGAATCTTATCACAACTTAAGAACCATCAGGTAATAGAATTTGAATAGGATTTAAAAATATTCCTAAACAAAAAGGGAATAATATTAAGAAATATAGTTGTATTTATCAAAAGACTAAGAGATCACCTAAGTCTAATACTTATACCGAAAATATAAAAATTTGGATGCCTAAAACAAATAATAATTTGATTAGAAAAAAACATGTTAACAATTTTTTAGATAATGTAGTCTATATAAAAATTATGTTCATAAATGTGCCAAACCTTCTTGGATATGGCTACCCGCTTCTCCTAACAAGTAGGACCCTAACAAAGTATATGGGTACCAATTAAATAATCTTTTATTTTGTAGGCACCAAAAATAAAAAATAAGGAGAAATGGAATCTTGATAGTGCATGCTCTAAGCATATGACCGGAAACTCAAAAATGTTATCAAATATAACATACATTGATGGTGGAACGGTAACTTTTGGAGATAACTCAAAAGGATATGTCGCTGACATCGGAGAAGTCATCGACTCTGGTATTTCTAACTCTCCTATTATTACAAATGTTTTGTTAGTAGAAAATTTAAAATACAACCTACTTAGTATTAGTCAATTTTGCGATAAAGGTTTTCAAATCAATTTTGAAAAAGATAGATGTAATATTTTTGACAATAACAAACAACTTATCTTTGAGGGATTTAGAAACAAAAATATTTATGTCTTAAATATGAATATAAATCGAAATTCAAATTTATTTTTAACTGCCAAACATGACAATCCGTGGTTATAGCATAAATGATTTTGTCATATTAATTTTAAATACATTAATAAATTAGCAAAATATGAGCTAGTTAGAGGTTTACCTAAAATATATTAAAAAGTAGAGTATTTATGTGGCGATTGTTGTCACGACTCGATTTACCGATGCCCGAAAAAAACGAACCATGGGGTTAAAAAAGAAGAGGTAGAAGAAAAAAATAGAAAACAACAACAGAAACTAACTTTCACAGCGGAATAAAATATAATAGGTAATAACCAATCTTTACACAAAAGCAAATATATCTATTTATAATTATATCACCAGAATACATCATCATAGTTTAACAACATCAATACATACAACTGGACAGTAATCATAATCTGTCCTCCCAATCTGAATACATAGCGGAATATGTAACACAAATACGGAAGTATGTATCGCAATCCATCTCGTCTCCTGAGCTCCACAACATCCTTTCCCGTATCCTATAGTACTTGATCTGACCCGAGCATTCATTTAAATAACACCCGAGTCAGTCTGGAATACCAGCGTGAGAAATCACACTCAAATTGATTATTAAAGTTTCAAAAATCCTTTGAAAATCAAAAGCATCTCGTAAGACCACGCCATAAATAAACATGTCGGGTTTTTATCTTATGATAGCTAAAACACTTTTATCAAAATCCTCTGATATTATAATAGGGTCTATTTACAAATACTTACTAAAATAGCAAAATTGTTACATGATTAAATTCCAGCTACTAGCCACAAAGTGGGTAATACAAACAAAACTCGTAAAAGGCACGTAGGGAGAATGGATTTCCAACTAATGACTAGGCACTGGGGTACCACCTGTCACAGTACCTGGTCTAGATCAGCATACCGAGGACCACTCTTGATCCCCGGCAACATAAGACCAGGACTACCCCTTACTGGATAATCCCGAGTAAGATCACCCCACGGTTGGGATCAGCAACCGCACCACTAAGACGAATAAAAGGGATATCTAGACTGGGATGACCTCACCCTAAATGGGTGCTACCCACCTAGCCTTGCTGCATAACCCCTGATTTTCAATCATTCCCGGTTAATGAGGCGTGAGGCTAAGCGTTACCTTTTAGGACGTTTCACTTAGAATGCCCATCATCCACCTAATTGAAAGAGGCTATGCGGTAGGATCGTGTAATATGGAATAATGAAATAGTCTAGGTAGATAAAGTAGGTAAATGCAAGGAGACACCAGGATTATATATTGGTTCGGACCTCTCGTCCTACGTTCAGTCCCTAAACTTCACTTAGGAATTTCACTAACTAACACCCTCACTTCACCCCGAGGAATAGGTTTACAACTTACCCGAACAACCAAACGGGATTTCTTGCCTCAACTACCGAAGAGGACTTCAACTCAATTACTAAAATACAATATTCGACTTGTTATGTTCTTGTCAACACTAATGTGTCTAATGTAGTACAATATTCCTATAATCTTATCCTCGAGAATATGCAATG
This sequence comes from Allium cepa, assembly GCA_030765085.1. NCBI lineage: Eukaryota > Viridiplantae > Streptophyta > Magnoliopsida > Asparagales > Amaryllidaceae > Allium > Allium cepa. The sequence continues at coordinate 283,454,372 of CM060935.1, forward strand.
TGTTTGTGAAGATTTAGGAAATGTGAATTGCTATGAATCAAAAGAATGTTATAAAAAAAAAACAGTGATTCAAGTAATAAATTGGTGATTGCTTTGAGAATATCTAGAAAATATGAACAAGAGAATAGTAAGATTAAAGCAAGAGAATTCGGTGAATTAAATGATGTTAGAATCATGTATATATACTTGTAGAAGAGGTGCATATGTTGTCAAAGGTTGCAAACAAGAGATGCTTCCATTTCCATTGATGAATGGTTGCAACTCTTGGGAGGAAGAAGGTGTCTTTTCATAGAAAATTCGCAGGTTCAAATTCAGTCGACTGAGCAGGGAATTCAGTCAACTGAAAATATGAAGTAAAATTTTCGGGACCAAATTCAGTCGACTGTGCAGGAAATTCAGTCAACTGAAACTGTGCATGTGTATAAATTTGTTCCACTTTCAGTCGACTAGCTGTTCCTATTCAGTCGACTGAACTCATAAAACATGCATAGTGAAAACTTAATTGAAAAATGAAGTTTATAAAAATTTTCTAGTGTTCGTGCAAGCTTCTTGAGGATAGATTTTAACAATACATCTAGACTAAGACATATATAAAAACATACTTTAAGTTTGTTTGGTCTTCATCTATCTTCCTTTAGCATTTGCATATATTTCTTCCTTATTTGTTAAAGCACATTGTCATTGATCAAAATCTTCGCGTATCAACATTCTCCCCCTTTTTGATTGATGACAATACTGATTTATTCTAGAGACGTTTTACTTATTTTCTCCCCCTGAATGTATGCACTATCTTTCCTACAAAACAAAGTTAGTACCATAGATTTTCTCCCCCTTTGTCATCGACGAAAAGGAAGAACGAATAGCAGTAATAATTTATCAAAACAATCACTGAAGCATAGAGAATATTTGCATAATCATGGCTTAAAAAATAAAAATGTTTTGACATACAAGCATAAAATGGCTATTTATACAAGCCACTAGAAATTTAAAAATACACATCAAGACAAAACAAAAAAAAATTACTCATCTCTATCCCAGTCATATGAACCTTCTCTTCCTGTTGGTTCACGTATGACGGGTCCTCCTGTTGGTGGTCTGTGCGCTCTTCCTTCTTGGCCACAACTAGCTCCGCTTGCACTGCTACTTGTATGCTCTTCGTATGCCGTCCATGTAAACGTAGCTGCCAGACGTTTACCGCGAGATATTGAAGCAGTAGTGGTGCTTGAGCACGAGATTGCATCCCAAAGCTTATTGAAGAATCCTTTGATTTTGTCAAGCTTGTGATCTACCTTTTTAAGACGAGTGTCAAGAATTTGTTGATTTCTTGACAATATCCCCAAGGATTGGTTGGTAGTGAAGCTTGGGTCAACAAGACGTATTTCATCATCTTGCTCGAGATGTTCTTCGTGGTGAGGTTGAGGTTGTTGTTGTTGTTTTTGTTCTTGATGCCCTGCTTCCCATTCGTCGAGTGATATTATGCGAGGAAGTCGAGATGGGAGTTGCATTAGGCTTATGGTCCGGTGGTTAATTTGATGGACCATTGTATTCTCCGACTCAGGTAATGGCGTATCGACATTGAGGAGAAGTCGCATGATGTACTCTCCAAAGTAGATAGTGCGCATTTTGCCATTATTGAAAGTGAGAAACTCATCAAGAATAAGCTGTACCCAATTGACTTGTATATTGCCAAAAATAGCATATAGAGCTCGACAGTTATTTAGGTAGACAATTTCGTACGAGCCCATGCGAGGAGTAATTGTTCTCATTAGGGCTTTATGGAGGATTCTTGCCATAGGTCGAAGAGTGGTGGACTTAAAATCTCTAAAGTTGATATTATCATCCATAAAACGATGGTTTATGTTGTCGCGAATATGTGGATTGAATTCTATCTCCTCTAGCTTTCTCCCGACATTTGGCGACTCTAAAATGTGTGCTCTTCTATCCAAGGAAAACCAAACTTTCTTTCCACATAACATACTCCAAACACTATTGTTTGGATTTCTTGGAATTTGGTGACCAAGATTAAGATTTGACCAAGATTAAGATTAGCATAAAATAATTTGACCATTACATGATTTATGGCATGGTCATTTCTTTTCAAATCTAAAAGAGAAGTTAAACCTGCTGGATCGGTTAACGCTTGGATGTTGTAGATTTGAAAGCTTTGGAAATCAACGAAAGAATGCTCGAAAATTTGGGAATTCTTCATCTTATTCCATCTAGTGACAGCGGTTCCATCGTAAAGCCATTGTGCTATTTGAGCATCAATTGGCTCGAAGGATGAAGAAGATGAAGCTCTTGATCTTTTTGGTGCTATTTGGGTGAGATTTGAGTTGATTTTGAGGAATTGGGGGCTAGGGTTCCGAAATTAATTTGGAGAAGAAAGTTTGTAGGAGGTAATAAGTGAATTGGTAGGGTAAAAATTGGTGGTTAAAAGGAGAAGTTTGCCTGGGAATTGGCATTCAGTCGACCGAATTTACTGTTTAGTCGACTGAATTGAAGGTCGAAAATTTTCTGGGCTAAATTCAGTCGACTTAACAGGGTTTTTAGTCGACTGAATGTTTGCCTGAAGGTTTCTGTTAGTAGTTCAGTCGACTGAGCAGAAGATTCAGTCGACTGAATTGTAAATTTTTTTGCATTGTGTCTTAAGTTCAGTCGACTAAACATGGGGTTTTAGTCGACTGACTTATGTATTTTGTTATTCCTAGTTAATTTTGAAGGCAAACTCTTTATTCAAGGAGATAATTACAATTATATGGATGAATAGATTTCAATACTAACTATTTCTTGGGGTACGGACTTGGATTCTTTTTCCCTTCATTCTTCATATAATTGATATCCCATGAATTTAGACTATATTAAGGAGTCTTAGGAGACATCCAAGGATTCACAGGATCGACTGGTGTACGATAAGATGAAGACGGATCAAGTGAGCTAACGGGGCGAGGTAGGGGTTCAGCCACTTCGTTCTTCTTTGATCCACAGAAGCGTAAACCAATTTGCTCTAGGAAGCTCAAACGTCTTGCCGTAACTTTTTGCTCGAAGTATAGTTCTCGTTGAAGATCTATCTCTTGTTATTGAAAGCGATGAATTTCATCAATCTTTCATTTTGTGTCAGATGAAATAAAGAGTCCGCGTTTTGCCTTTTTAGATTCTGGTGTGAAACCAGCACGATAATTTTCCCATTTGTAAACCGGCTCATGTGCTGGTGTTGGTGTGGGAAGTTTTGGCGATGTTGGAGTGTTATTAACTGACGAGGTGATATTGATTGGAGAGAAGGAGTTGTTGGACGACATTTGATGTTGAATTTTGTTAAGATTTTATTCGTAAAATCGAGATGTGAAAATAAAAATATTTTTAAGAATTTATTTATAGTAGAATTTTACTAAACAAACAATCGTTATAATTTAATAAGAATTTTTAACCGCATAGAGATTTAATGGTAAAGAGGATTTTGTTAAAATGTATGGTTCTTATTAAATAATTCAGTTTAAAAATGTGTGGTCTATAAATTATATAATGTAGCATATAACATAACTGAAAATATTTGAAATTCTTATTCAGTCGACTGAACATTTTGTTTTAGTCGACTGAAATGTGGGAATATTTCTAATGTATATCTAATTAATATTTTTAAACGATATTATACCTAATTATCGTCGAAGTTTTATAAAGGAGTTTTCTAATAGAGGTTTAGTAAACATATCGGCAATTTGATTTTCGGTAGAAATATGTTCTAAGTTAATTATTCCTTTTTCGATATTGTCACGTAGAAAATGATGACAAATATCTATATGTTTTATACGAGAGTGATTAACCGGATTTGTAGAGAAGTTTATTGTACTTGTATTATCACAGTATATTGTAGAATTTGTTAAATTTATATTAAAATCTTTAAGTGTTTGTTGCATGTATATAACTTGAGTGCAAGCTAAAGCAGCTGATATGTACTCTGCTTCGCTGGTGGAAAGCGAGACACAATTTTGTTTCTTACTAAACCAAGATACAAGTGATTTTCCAATGAAATGGCAAGTACCACTTGTACTTTTTCTATCTGTTCGAGATCCACCAAAATCAACATCACTAAATGATACTAACTCAAATGGACACTCCTTTGGATAGAAATGACTGAAATCTTTAGTTTTGTTAAGATATCGCATTATTCGTTTTACTGCTCTTAAGTGTGAATCTTTAGGATCGGACTGAAAACGTGCACATAAACAAACACTCATGATTATGTCAGGTCTACTAGCGGTTAAGTAAAGTAAGGAGCCTATCATACTTCTAAACAATTTTTGATCTACACTTTTGCCATTTTCATCTCGATCGAGATGTGTAGTGGTACTCATAGGAGTAGGTTTAGCAGAAGAGTTTTCCTTGCTGAATCGTTTAATTAAATTAGCATAATATTTTCTTGGTTTATAAAAATTCCATTTGTTAATTGTTTGATTTGAAGTCCGAGAAAATATGATAATTCTCCCATATGAGACATTTCGAACTCATTAGTCATTATATTTGAAAATTCTTTACATAAATTTTTCATTTGTTGAACCAAAAATAATATCGTCTACGTATATTTGAATTATTAAGATATCTCTGGTAGTATTTTTAATAAAAAGCGTTTGATCTACTTTTCCAATTTTAAATCCCGAGTTTAATAAATAACTTTTAAGTCTTTCATACCAAGTACGAGGTGCTTGTTTAAGACCATGTAGTGCTTTCTTTAATTTAAATACATGATCCGGATATTTTTCATGTATAAATAAAGGAGGTTGTTCAACATATACATTTTCTTTAATAAAACCATTTAAAAATGCACTTTGAACATCCATTTGATAAAGTTTAAAATTGTGAAAACATGCAAAGGCTAATAGTATACGTATTGCTTCAAGTCTTGCAACGGGAGCAAAAGTTTCTTCAAAAGCAATACCTTCTTCTTGATTATACCCTTGTGCTACTAGTCTTGCTTTATTCCTTGTTATATTACCTTGTTCGTCTACTTTATTTTTGTAAATCCATTTTGTTCCAATTACTGATTGATTATTAGGACGGGGAACTAATTCCCAAACATCGTTACGTTCAAATTGATTTAATTCTTCTTGCATTGCGATAATCCAATAATCATCTGTCGTGCTTCTTTTGGATTTTTAGGTTCTATTGATGAAATGAAAGCTACATGACCCATTTGATTTAGTTGTTTTCTTGTTCTAACTTGATAAATTATTTCTCCTATTATATTTTGAGTTGGATGATCTTGTAGTATTCTAGGAGGAGATCTTAGTTCATTATTAATTTTCAAGGTTTGTTTCTTCTATATTTATCAATTCTTCATCATCTTTTATATTAAAAATTTTATTAAAATTTTCATCAAATGATATATGCAAAGTTTCTTCAATTAAGTTTGTTCGTTTATTAAATACTCGATATGCTTTACTTCGTTCTGAGTATCCTACGAAAATTCCTTCATCAGCTTTTGAATCGAATTTTCCTAGTTGATCTTTTGTATTTAAAATGAAACATTTTGATCCAAATATTTTAAAATAAGATATATTTGGCTTTTTATTATTAAATAGTTCATAAGAAGTATTTTTAGTTAATGGTCTAATTGATATTCTATTTAATACATAACATGAGTAGCAACGGCTTCCGCCCAAAAATGTTTTGGTAGAGAACATCCATTTAATAATGTTCTTGAGCATTCTTGTAATGTTCTATTCTTTCTTTCTACAACTCCATTTTGTTGAGGAGTTCTAGGAAAAGAAAAGTTATGATTTATTCCTTTCTTTTTACAAAAAGTTTCAAAAACTTCATCTTCGAATTCGCCTCCATGATCGCTTCGAATATTTTTAATTTTCAAATCTTTAGTGTTTTGAATTCTTTTGACAAATGTTTTAAAATGCTAAAAAGTGTCACTTTTATTTTTCATAAAAATAGTCCATGTATATATTGAAAAATCATCAACTATTACAAATACGTATCGATTATGATTAATGGATTGAACTTGTGTTGGTCCAAATAAATCCATATGTAGTAATTCTAATGGTTGTAAAGTCGAAATATTTTTCTTAGGTTTGAAAGATGATTTCGTTAATTTTCCTTTTTGACAATCATCACAAAGATTATTTATTTCAAAGTTTATTTTGGGTAAACCTCTTACTATTTCATTTTGAGAAAGTTTTCTAATAGTTTTAAAATTTATATGACAAAATCTTTTGTGCCATAACCAAGGATCGTTATCTTTGGCAAGTAAACACATACTTGAATTATGATTAATATTCATATTTAAAACATAAATATTTCTATCTCTATTTCCTTCAAAAACAAGATTTTGGTTTTGATCAAAAATACTACATTTATTATTCAAGAAAGTTATTTTAAAACCTTTGTCACATAGTTGACTTATGCTAAGTAGATTATGTTTTAAATTTTCAACTAATGAAACATTTGTTATAAAAGGTAAATTTGACGTACCGTAATTGTTCACATCTCCTTTGACAATGATATAGCCTTTTGAATTGTCTCCGAAGGTAACCGAGCCACCATCAAAGTATGTGATGCTTGTAAGCATATCTTCGTCTCCGGTCATGGTTTTGAAAAACCAATGTCCAATATCCATTTCTTCTTTTTGAGTGGGACCCGAAAATAAATATGAAATTATTGGTACCCACCTTTTAATAGGGTCCTAAAAAGTTAGAGTTTAGGAAATCAAACCCAATTTGGTTTAGTATCCTTTTTATAAATATAGTTTTCATTATGATGAACATTATCCATAAATGTTTTAATATATTTATTTCTTATTAATACATTGTTAGTTTTTGGTACCCAAATTTTAACTACCTTGTTTTCTACTTTTGTTTTAATAGGTTTCTTTAGCAATATTTGTTGTTTTGAATCCATATTCCTCTTAAAATTTGTATTTGTATGTTTAGGAATTTTTGACTCCTTTTTATATCCTAATCCATGTTTACTTGAAGAGGATTGAGAATTTTCTAAAATCTTAGATAAATTTTCTCTTCCTTTGTTAAAGTTAGAAACATTTTTAGTGATGTGATCTAATCTAGCTTGAAGACTATTATTTTCTAACTCAACTTGTCTAATCTTAGTTTTTAACTCATGATTTTCAGAAACAATTATATCATTCTTTATTTTTTGAGTTTCAATTTCTTGACTTAAAAGTGATAATTGAGTTTCCGAATTTGAATGAGATTCTTAAACTTTTTCAAGTTCTTCTTCTAAGACTTTCTTTTCATCTTTTAACATATCCCTTTCAAATTCAGCTTTGTTTTGATTTTTACGAGTTTCTTTGAGTTTCTTTTTAAGATTTTTTATTGTGTTTAAAAGTTCAGTGTTTACTTCAATTAAATCGTCGAAAATTATATCATTTACCTCAGATTCTTGAGCCATGAAGCATACATTTGCCTGTTCATTGTCGCTATCACTATTATTTTTGGGATGAAGATGAATCTGAATCGTCCCATGTTACAGAAATGCCTTCTTTTTGAATTTATCCTTCTTGTTTTTGTTGTTGAAGTTTTTCTGATTTTCCTTCATCTGTTCTTGACAATCTTTTTGCATGTGTCCTTTCTTGAGACAATTGAAGCATTCTATATTTGAGGATGAAGGTTTGTTCAAGAAATTCTTTTTGAATCCGTTTTGTTTCCTTTTCTATACTTTAAGAATTTCTTGAAATTTTTGGCTATAAATACTAGATCCTCATCTTCAGACTCTGATTCTTCCTTTTCCGCATGAAAAGTAACATTCTTTCTTTCTTGAGCTTGATCCTTTTTAGCTTGCATATTCATACGATATAAGATTTCCAATCAATTCTTCTGGTTTCATTGTACATAGATCATTTGCTTCCTCGATTGCTAGTACTTTTCTCTCCCATTCATCAGTGAGTGAATTTAGAACTTTAGACGCAATGTCAAAGTCTGTGTATCTGTCTCTTAGTCCGATTAGAGCATGACGAATGTTTTGGAACCTTGAGTACATGTCATTGATGGATTCATTTTGTCGCATTCTAAAATTTTGGAATTGATTCTTCAGCATGGATATCTTTGTTTGTTTAACCTTGTTTGTGCCTTCATGTATGACTTTAAGTGTTTCCCATATCTGATATGCAGTAGTACATATGCTAACATGGTTGGATTCATTTCTATCCAGAGCACAAAATAGCATATTCATAGCTTTGGCATTTGCACTAGCTTCATTCTTTTGAATTTGTGTCCATGTACGATAATCGGTTGTGGGTACAACGAACTCTGCTTGAGTAGCATTCCAGGCTTCGAAACTTGTTGCTTGCATATAAATCCTCATCCTTGTAGCCCAATAGTTATAGTTTAGTCTATTGAATAGAGGAGGTCTTTGGGTAGATTGTCCTTCCGCAAATGTAGAACTATATGCAGATGTTGTGCTTGTACTTGCGTTATTTTCCATATTATCAATATGTCTAATAACGGTGTTATGGTTATAGGACGGCCTCGCTCTGATACCAATTGAAAGAGGATATGCGGTAGGATCGTGTAATAAGGAATAATGAAATAGTCTAGGTAGATAAAGTAGGTAAATGCAAGGAGACACCAGGATTTTATACTGGTTCGGACCTCTCGTCCTACGTCTACTCCCTAAGCTTCACTTAGGAATTTCACTAACTAACACCCTCACTTCACCCGGAGGAATAGGTTTACAACTTACCCGAACAACCGAACGAGATTTCTTGCCTCAACTACCGAAGAAGACTTCAACTCAATTACTAAAATACAATATTCGACTTGTTGTGTTCTTGTCAACACTAATGAGTCTAATGTAGTACAATATTCCTATAATCTTATCCTCGAGAATATGCAATGTGTTTGTGATGATTTAGGAAATGTAAATTTCTATGAATCAAAAGAATGTTATAAACAAAAACAGTGATTCAAGCAATAAATTGGTGATTTCTTTGAGAATATCTAGAAAATATGAACAAGAGAATAGTAAGATTAAAGCAAGAGAATTCGGTGAATTAAATGATGTTAGAATCATGTATATATACTTGTAGAAGAGGTGCATTTGTTGTCAAAGGTTGCACACAAGAGATGCTTCCATTTCCATTGATGAATGGTTGCAACTCTTGGGAGGAAGAAGGTGCCTTTTCATAGAAAACTCGCAGGTTCAAATTCAGTCGACTGAGCAGGGAATTCATTCAACTGAAAATATGAAGTAAAATTTTCGGGACCAAGTTCAGTCGACTGAAACTGTGCACGTGTATAAATTTGTTCCAGTTTCAGTCGACTGGCTGTTCCTGTTCAGTTGACTGGACTCATAAAACATGCATAGTGAAAACTTAATTGAAAAATGAAGTTTATAAAAATTTTCTAGTGATCGTGCAAGCTTCTTGAGGATAGATTTTAACAGTACATCTAGACTAAGACATATATAAAAACATACTTTAAGTTTGTTTGGTCTTCATCTATCTTCCTTTAGCATTTGCATATATTTCTTCCTTATTTGTTAAAGCACATTGTCATTGATCAAAATCTTCACGTATCAACACTAATGATGTTCCGAAAGCATTCATCCATACAAGTCCGTCCCGGGTTCGAACGGAACCGAAGGCACTACTCCTACTACACCCATTTTGGAATCATCCTCAGGATTAGTGGCGATTAGCCCTTGCACTTCATTACTCCATCTTCGACTTCGAACTTGTTTTACCAACGAAAATGTACAAACTGGATCGAAGTTGTTTTCAGGAAAAAATCCCGTTCCTGGTCACTTCGAAACGATCAGTGCATTGTCCAATATTGATAGTCGGTTATTTAACTATCATTTAACATTCACAAACAACCATCAATCATAAATAATTTCCTAAATTATTTATTAACCTCAAAATATCTTCGTAAGATATATTCCATTTTAAACCCTTTTGAAAATAGGTTTTCGACACACCTTTCTCATGAATTCAATCTCCAAATATTTATTTCCACTGAAAACAACCAAGCAAAAACTTTAGATTTGTAAATTAATTTAAAACACTTTATTAAAAATTATCCTTTAAAACATTTAAATTAAAAATTACTTTAATACTTTATTAAAATATATACTATAGGAATATTTAAAATGAGGCTACTTTATAAAATATAAATCTAGATTTTCTCTTTTAAAACAAAATATCAAGCCGCCTTCAAATAATTACAACGATAATCGATTTGAAAAATACTTACTTCAGAGTTTAAACATTTAGAAATAATAAATTTTCTAAAACATGCTTTTTAAAATGACATTAAAACTTTTAACTTATGTTTAAAAATTTACTTTGAAACGTACTTGGCTATTCAGGGAAATATACTTCTCTTCACGTCCTTTAAAAAAAATCACTATTTATTTTTAAACAAAATTTCTCACTCCTTTAATAACTTTCCATCATGGATTTATTTCTCCAAATATCCATTGATATATTACTTTACTTTTATAAACCCAGTTTATAAATTCCAAAGTCCCACTTCTCTTTTAAAGTTCCAACTTCAACCACTTAAATCAATTTTCAAATTGATTTCCAATTTACTCCATTTGAAATAAATTTCTTTACTTACTCAATTCATTTCAAAATCCATTAATTATAGACTTTTTTAATTTTAAATCTTTTAACTGAAACATACTAATTTTAGATTTTCCAAATTTCTTTTTTATTCTTCTTTTAGTCTTTTTATTCTTTTCAATAATTTAAATCTTAAATTCAAAATAAATGCCTTATTCTTTTAAATAATAACACTGAAGTTTAAAATTCATTATCTTCCCGTCTATTCAAAATCCCATCTTCATATATGGAATTTATTTATTAGAAGTTTAAAATCACTACTAGTCTTATCCAATTCATTCTTAATTTATTTAAATTCTCTATAATTATTTTACTTACAAATTCTCTTCCTTTTATTTTCTTTCCAAAAATCCAATTCTATATATTTTGATAATTCAGTGTACCGAAATATATTCAAGTAAACCATAGCATTCAATATTCCAATTATCAATAATATTCATCATAGAATATTGAATATTCATAACAGAAAATATTAAACAATATAAATAATTTTGACGAATCCAGTTGGATCCCTCCAACCTGTTTTCCTACATTCACAGATGTTAGCACAATATAAAATACTAATTCCACTTTGAGGTGGAATATCGTGGTATATGGGATTTAAATAGAATACCATCCGCTATTATGGGGCGCATAGGGTCTCATCCGCAATATAATATGGGAAATCAATCATTCCAATATATATTATGTACTACTATATATAAAATATAGCACATCCAATCAAATCAATCAATCAACCAATTGTTTAAATTTAACCATTTAAATTTAAATTATAACCAGATGAGTGAGATTAACTCACCTTTTATATTTGTTTGTAATCCGATTCAAACCAGCTTGTTTTCTTCACGATTCCAGACCTTGTATAACATTTTATAGTTTATTAACACTTGGATTAATCCAATAATTAATTAACATTTACTTATTTATTTGAACTTATAATTTAATTCAAAATTTTTAAACTAATAATTTCCTTGAACATATCATCTTTAGTAACCCAATAATTAAATAAGTTAATTAAAATAGTTTGATCATCAAACCCACTTCTTTTAAAATAAACTAGTAGGATAAAAATATTTATATATATATATATATATATTTATTTTTACTTTCTTCTTTGAAACCATGTATACAGAAAATGACACACACACACACACACACATATATAATTTTAAACTCTACCATATTTTAAAATCCCTAGTATCTTAAAATCTTATCTATATGAAAAGATATACATATCTTTAAAACCTTTTTTTCCACTTCCAGTAAACACAACAATAATTCTTTACTGTAAAAAAATTTCTGAATATAATTACACATATATGAATCAAGAAGATACAATAATACCTCACTGCTTCAAAATTAGCCAGAGCTGTTCGCCGCCTCATTGCGATCGAGCTCGCGAACCCTAGCCGAGACAAAATCGATTATAACACTTGCTGATATCCACGCCGAAAATCGTCAAACCCTTTTCCAAATTCCATTACAGTCAACGTACCTCCACCGCCTCGCCCCGTCAACTCGTGCCACCACTTCGTCACCCAAGATCAAGCCGAGAAGCCAGATCGATATGCTGCAACCCTAATCCAGAGTCCCTCGTCGTCTTGCGATAGGCCAGTAATAGAAATTGCTTGTCCGGGAGTCGCGATTTCGGGTACGAGCACGAGTCGCTTAATCGAGATCCGAAGATGAATTTGAATCTGAGGATATGGAGAGGTAGTTGATTGACGAATGAATTTATTCGTTCGTTCACTCTTCTTCCCCTTTTCTCTTATGTTTTCTTTCGTTTTTTCCTTTTTGAGGAGAAGGCTTCGGCCATTCTTCTTTGATCTCGAGTCATCTAGATTTGAAGAGGATAAGGGAAGCTCAGTTGTGTCCTTTGAAAAATGAATAAAGACGAAAATAAAAGGTGGAAGCGTGTTCGAAAAGGCAAGGGTAGCGTGTTTGAAAAATCTAGCTATAGTGAGTTGATGGTAAAGAAGGCAGCTGTTATGAGTATATATGCCAATCAACCATTATATATATATTTTTAAGGTTCAAATTTAAATTCAATTGCAACTTAAAATTTTAAACTCCTATCGAGGCGTGCCGCTAGGCGTTTATAATATTATACTCATATTGTGAATGCGATAGAAAAGGTTACGAGTCCTAATTCGATCATGGAGAAGATAGCTTTTGGACCCAGTTATTATATTGAATTCGATATAAATTTCAGCGCGTTTATATATCGTACGCTCACACAACAACTCCAATCACTACAAAAATTGAAATTCGATAATAATACATTATTACGGATTCCATGGAATTGGTTTCGTTGAATTTCGAGACTGTGCCTCAAAAGGCTATTTTAAATATCAATTTAAACGATATATTTTCAAAACTGAACAAAACACTTCCAAATTCAAGTTTAATGCTTTCACTATCTTCAGTACTATCAATGTAAATTTTACAAGCCTTTAAATTATTTTTAACAAGCTTAAAACTCCAGATTCAACATTTTTACCCAACTTTAAATTATTTAATTCAATAATTTAATTATCAAATAAATAGTTGTACTTGAATTCAAGTAAAGAAATTAACTTTAGATATTTAAAATCAATTAAATATTCCGATCTCAAAGGCTCAAAAATTCCGGGTCGTTACAGTTGTCAATATGGAAAACTAAAGAAAAGCTTTTTTAAATCAAAAAATAATATTTCTACAAAAAAAGCCATTAGAATTATTACATTTAGATTTATTTGGTCCAGCTGAAGTACGATCTATAAATCACAATAAATATGTTTTTGCAATAATTGATGATTTTTCAAAACATAAAAGTGACACATTTGGTATGTTTAAAATTTTTGCTAAAAGAATTAAAACTCAAATGGATTTGAAAATTAAGAATATTCGAAGTGATCACGGTGGAAAATTCGAAAATGAGCTTTTTACTAATTTTTGTAATAAAAAGGGCAAAAGTCATAATTTTTCTTTTCCCCGCACACTCAACAAAATGGTGTAGTAGAAAGAAAAAATCGTACATTACAAGAATGTGCACGAACACTATTAAATAGTAGTGGTCTACCAAAATATTTTTGGGTTGAAGCTATTGCTACGGCTTATTATGTTTTGAATCGATTAACCATACGACCTATGACTAAACATACTTGTTTTGTAATATTTTTTGGAAGAAAACCTAAAGTATCATACTTCAAAACTTTCGGAACAAAATGTTTTATACTAAATACAAAAGATAATTTGGGAAAATTCGACCTAAAGGCCGATGAAGGAATTTTTGTTGGGTATTCGGATCATAGTAAGGCGTATAGAATTTTTAATAAACGAACTAACAAAATTGAAGAAAGTTTACATGTTTCGTTTGATGAAAATTTTCTTAACCATCAAACTAATGACGATGAAGAAATAATTCCAATAACAAATACAACAAATTCTTATAATAATGAGACAAATGCACTAAATAATACTTTAGTGTCGTCTTTTAGAATTCTAAAACATCATCCAAAAGATAACATCATTGGAGATCTTAACTTCAGAGTAACTAGAAATCAACTTAACCAAATAAGTCACATAACATTTGTGTCAAATTTTAAGCTGAAAAATTATAAAGAATCCTCAAACGATAATTTTTGGATAATAGCTATGCAAGAAGAATTAAATCAATTTGAACATAATAATGTTTGTGTATTAGTATCAAGACCAGAAAATTAACCAGTTATTGGTAAAAAATGGGTATTTAAAAACAAAGCAGATGAAAACGGAAATATAGTTAGAAATAAAGCACGTTTAGTTGCTCTGGATTATAATCAAGAAGATGGTATCGACTACGAAGTAACTTTTGCTCCAGTAGTAAGATTCGAGGCCATACGTACTTTACTTGCTTTTGCAAATCATCACAATTTTAAATTATTTCAAATGGATGTCAAAAGTGCTTTTTTAAATGGTTTTATTAAAGAAAACATATATGTTGAACAACCTCCATTGTTTGTTCACAAAAAATATCCCGATCATGTTTTTAAGTTACAAAAAGCCTTATATAGTTCAAAGCAAGCCCCCCGTGCATGGTACGAATGTCTTAAAAATTGTTTAATTGCATCTGGTTTCCAAATAGGTAAAATCTACACGACTTTAAATATTGAACGAGAAAATAACGACATTTTAGTCGTACAAATTTACATAGACGATATTATTTTTGGTTCAACTAACGAAAATCTTTGTAATCAATTTTCAAATATTATGAAAAATGAATTTATAATGTCTCACGTAGGAGAATTAAATTTCTTTTTTGGTTTAAAAATGAAACAACTTGAAAATGGTATTTTTATTCATCAAGAAAAATATTGTAACGATCTATTACGTTATTTTGAAATGGATAAAACTTCAAGCAAACCAACATCAATAGTGCTAGTGTTCACTTGGAAAAAGATGATAACAGAAAATATTTTAATGAAAATTTATATTGTAGTATGATTGTGACGCCCCACCTCTATGTTCACAATAACAAAGGTTATTATAAGGAATAACGTCTGCTGTTGCGAAGAATAAGGCTTGTTATAAGCGACCATCCGTAACTTATGCCTTAGAAGAGTATTGATTACATCGATAGGAGTTGTGTAAATTACTCCCAAAGATATGTATTCAATCCAAATCTAAAACGAAACTACAGTGGCTTAAGAAAAATTTAGAACAACTCATAATAATAAGTCTGGGATACAAGTTTGGGATATATGCTACAAGTCTGGGATACATGCTACCGATAGTTCACATGAACCCAATGTACATATACAAAGACATCAACATACATGAGACGATAGTCAACATACCAAAAGTGATACCTCGAAGTCTAGACAAAAGATGAAGTGAAATCCCAAAAGCTATGCTGCAACTGAATCAGAGATATCGACTATTCTGAAATAACTCGGTATGGCCCGAGTATTATTTAAAAGAAAATAATAAACAGATCAGTCTAATTTAAACTTCACAAATAAGTGTATAATAAATAACACTTAATCAAATAATCATAATCTTGAATGAGATTATACCACATAGATAATCAACATAGTTCAAATAAAGAAATCTCAATTTAAACTCCATCAAAATCAACTTTCCTGAATTAAGACTATTCAACATAAATAATCACTATAGTTTAAATGAAGAAATCTCAATTTAAACTCCATCAAAATCAACTTTCTCGAATTGAGACTATTCAACATAAATAATCACCATAGTTTAAATGAAGAAATATCAATTTAAACCCCATCAAAATCAACTTTTAAATTCCCAATTGAATTCAAAACAGCCATACGCAAATTTATAATCTCGGATGAGACTATACACAAAATTATAATCTCGGATGAGACTATACACAAAGTTATTATCTCGGATGAGACTATACACAAAATTATAGTCTCGGGTGAGACTATACAACATAGTAATCAGCATTGTTTAAAGGAAGAAATCCCATTAAACATCATCAAAATCAACTTCCAAATTCACAATTGAATTCAAAACCGCAATACACATAATCTAGAAATCAAAATAAGATAACCAGAAAATCAACATAACAGATGGATCGATCCCAACAGATGGCGAGTTTTAGCTACGCCGCACGTGCATCTCATATGGCCGAAGCATACAAAGTACTATAATTTTTGGCGCCCAACAAATGACCCGAAGGTCCAACATATGACCCGAAGGTCCAACAGATGACCCGAAGGTCTAGTACGGGTCATTGACCCGGAGGTCCATTATATGACCTAAAGCTCCAGCAGAGTGGCTCAAAAGCCCAATAAAATCGTCAAAATCATCAAACAACATCAAATATTTCAATTAACGAGTCCGGAATTAACCGAATTAGTAAAATCGTGGTTCCACACTCCACACTTTTGCTAAATCGTTTAAATCTCTTCATCGTTTCCTTGAAAGTGCAAAATTGTGTATTTTATATAAATAACATTTTACGTTCTCAAACGAACAAGTCCGGAATTAACCGAATCAGTAAAAGTAAGGGTTCATAGTCCTTAATTTTGCTGAAACGTTTAAATCGATTCCTCATTCTTTTGAAAGAGTAAATTGTAAATTTTTTGGAAACAATTTTATTTTAAAACGATTTCAAAACCCGTGATTAAAACAGCAACAACTACAGCAATTTCGACGAGGAAATTGCGCTTCACAAAACACCGTAAAAATGATACCAAATCAGTGTTGCGGGATAACCGCTTGAAAATTCACTTTAAAATTGACGGTTACTGAAGTCAAGACAACAGTAATTTTTATTCATAAAAAATGTCATCAAAACAACACGCTTCAAAAATATAATACCGGCGTAAAAATCAGTTATAAAAATAATGGTAAAAAAATACGTTTTAAAACCAAACACCGGTTCCAAGAAAATTAACATTGAACTGCACTACTATATATTCAGCGAATATATTGCACTGCCTACTTACACGAAAATCATTAAGTCTGGACAAATTTGCGTGCACAAGTAAAACTAGATTCAATACGCACGCAAATGATAAATGTACCCAAAAGTAATGCACGCAAGTAACAACAAACAAACAGATAGCCTGGATACCCTCTACATGCAAAGATGGAGTTGAGGAAATTTTAAAACTACCTGGCTATAAATTTTCACATAACACGTAACACGCAAATCAAAAAATGTTAAACATTTTCATGTGTTATAATTTGTTCACATTTCACGCGCGCACACTTCCATGTGCACAAATAAAATGCGAATCCCGAGTACTGCCGTAACGTTTCACTTATTTCTTGTGACAAGGACTAAAAATAAACAGGGCAATCTACATGCTGACATCCAATTCATTTAAACACTATAGGCACGCAATATTATAAGATGATGGTCTTAGCTCCCATGTTTTTATCTCCATATTCGTGTATGAATTACAAAATAACTTGCTACCTTGACACCCCTACATGAACTACACTTGCACCCACGTGAATGGATTACAGGACTTGAACCAAAATTTTGTGAATGCAATAAGGACTAAGACTATATTGCTATGTACGCATGGATTAATATATAAACTATATTACACTTTGGTTTTTAATTATATCTCATGTACACATGAGAATGGATTTAACACAATTACTTGGGCAAGCTATATACATGCGCACTAAACAATTATGATGATACTTCATGTACACATGAAAATGATGAATGTCTGGAACTAGAATACACTTTGCACACAATTTGCAGTGAATGATCAATGATGACTCAGGTCATATAAACTATCTCGTGCTACACTGGCACTTAAAAAACGGACATCGCATGCACTGGCTTCAGATGTATGCTTAAAATTTGTATGTAAGTATTTGATGAAACTAATATAAACAACGTGACCTGGCTTCTATACAAATAAAGATCACTCGTGAAATTGAAACCAGACCTGGCTACAAAGTTTACACTCACAGAGGAGATATAAGAGTGATGGCCTGGGAATAAATGTGTGCACGCATATAAGTTGGCCTGGGTATTACATTTTCATGCAACTATAGTCAGAGATACATCATATGGCTAAGGGAATGAAACGTGACCTTTCTCAAATTAAATTTCACTTAGTATACACACGTATACACCTCAAACTTTATATTTAACAACCTTAAACATGAACTGCAAAGTAAAAAAATATATATACATTACACTGAAAAAGGCCTGGACTTTGTTTGTGTACAATACATTTTGCATACAATTAGTGAAGCAATGAATAAATTAGAAAAGTGGGTTTGGTGCTCACCAAAGTTTTGCTTCAAAAATTGTTATCAATCGGAACCACCTGAAGCTAGATTTAGATCTGCCATTAATGATTGCTGAGCTATTGGAAATGAATGAACAAAAGGAAGATGTAGCTACTTTTCTCTTTTTCGTTTTGCACAAGTCAAAGAAATGAGTGTGCTGGCTTGCATTGTGCATATGCCTTAAATGTAGACGTGTATAAAGTGAGAAAAGGACTCACTGCAAATAAAACAATGATGACAACACTTTCAAAGTTTTGAGATAGCAAAGTGTTCACTATGCTTTATAACTTTAGTGATAGCCAAAGTTTCAATTTGCTTTATAAAATGCATGTGTTTACAGCAAGGCAAAAATGTGTTCCAATTTGCTTTACAATATGGAGCAATACGTGTAACACGTGAAAGGCAAAATATAACGCAACCTGTTAAATGCAACAAGCAAATTGGCTACTGACTTTACATATTTGTACACTGCGGATTTTTTTTAAAACTCAATTTAAAATTTCTATTTTAAAATTTTATTACGACGGTAATAAAATCACGGTTGTTACAAACCCCCTTATAAAAATTGCATCCCCGCAATTTTCATACTAAAAGCTGTCTATAACACAAATCATTCATCACAACAAAGATTCAAAATAGAAAAGATGAATAAGAATGCTCACCGCCACCTGAAGTGGAGAGAAAACCAAGATAAGAACGCTCGATGAATTCTTTGGTTTCCCAAGTGCAATCTTTGGGATTTACGGACCATTGAATTTTCACAAGCGGGACTTCTATATTCCATAGGCGTTTAACCTTCGAAGCTAGCACATGAATAGGATTTTGCACCATAGATAAGTCGGGTGAGATCTCAAGATCTTATAACAAATGAGGATCAATAATAGAATCCGAATCTCGAAGGCATCGACGAAGCTGGGATACATGAAATACGTCATGAATTCCCGAGAACTGGATGGGTAGCGATACACGATAAGCAACAGGGCCAATGCGTTCCGTAATAGGAAATGGTCCAATATATCGAGGAGCCAATTTCCCTGAGCTACTAAAATGCACCACACCCTTCATCGGATAAACATGAATGAATACGCGATCGCCAACAGAAAATTCCAAAGGCTTCCTACGATGATCGGCATAAGATTTCTGCCTATTCGGAGCCTCTTTCATTCTCTGTCTAATGATATCAATCTTCTCAGAAGATTCACGAATATAATCGAGGCCGAGAACTAACTTTTCCCCCGATTCCAACCAACAAGATGGTGATCGACACGACCTTTCGTAAAGGGCTTCGAAAGGAGCCATACCGATACTAGATTAAAACTGTTGTTATAAGCAAATTCAACAAGAGATAAGTGGTCTTCCTAACTACCACCAAAATCAAGAAGCAGTCCGATTGGACTTGATAGGAATAAAATAGGCTGATTTGGTCAATCGGTCAACAATCACCCAAACACAAGTATGGCGCGACCTCGAACGAGGTAGACCATCAATTAAATCCAAAGAAATTTGATCCCATTTCCATAATGGAATCTCAAGAGGCTGCAAAAGACCACTAGGACGCCGGTGTTCTGCTTTAACAAGTTGACAAGTCATGCAACGACTCACATAACTTGCAACATCATGCTTTATACCTTCCCAAAAGTATAAGTGTTTCATATCAGCATGTATCTTACTACTACCTAGATGGATAGTATACTTAGAACGATGACAGTCCTTAAGAATGTCATTTCTAAGATTAGGAACATTAGGCACGATTAACCTTCCCTTCTTCGGAATACAACCATGAACATCATTATCGAAACCCTTTAGATCATCACTTTGGGATTCCGATTTACAATTCTGAAAAAAAATAAGCAATATGTGGATCTTGTTTCTAGGCATCGGCAACACGATCCAACAAACTAGGACGAGTTCCATGCTAAATAAAAGCACAGGAGAATCAGAAACTGAAGGACGGTCTCTACTATCACAAAGAGATAAAGCTCCAACATATTCCACTCTGCTAGCATCATGGAAACAACAACTTGCTGCTTGCGACTAAGCGCATCAGCAACTCGATTACCTTTACTAGGTGTATACTGAATACCAAAATCATAAGAAGCTAGAAATTCGAGCCAATGATGTTGTCTCAAACTAAGTTCTTTCAGAGTGAATAGATACTTCAGAGATTTGTGATCGGTGAAGAGAACAAAACACTCGCCCATTAAATAATGTCGCCAAATCTTTAGAGCAAAGACTATAGCGGCTAACTTCATATCATGGGTAGCATTACGAATCTCGTTAGATTTTAGTTGTCTAGAAGCATAGGCAAC
Organism: Allium cepa; assembly: GCA_030765085.1. Classification (NCBI taxonomy): domain Eukaryota; kingdom Viridiplantae; phylum Streptophyta; class Magnoliopsida; order Asparagales; family Amaryllidaceae; genus Allium; species Allium cepa. The sequence goes on from CM060935.1 coordinate 283,475,015, forward strand.
TACTCTATCTTTTTGCATGGGAACAACATCGAAACCAATACGACTAGTATTGGTACAAATAATGAAGTCTTGGTTCCCTTCGGGAATCATAAGGATAAGAGTATCGAAAAAGAGTTCTTTCAAATAATCTTCTTTCCTGAAAAGCTGAAACTACAAAAATTACAATTGTCTCTATGAAATCATTTTCTAGAAAAATTTACTATTTATAGGTCAAATTATTGTGTCAAATTGTCTCATCAAAGCATTTAGGAGATTTCTATCGATAACGTCGATCAAGCGCATCGACCAGAATTCTTAAAGCACTCAATGGGCGATAAAATCACAAAATCATCTTCTATACGATTAACACAAATTCAATTTCTTGTAAATAAATCTTATGAAAAAGATTTACAAAATTGTAAATTGCTGTTTTCATCCAAAATCAATAAATACACAAATGGAGTCATCGAGATATTCGTAGAATACTCGATTCATAAAATGGATAAAATAAGTTGGGCAAGTTGAATGACAAAATAAGTCATTCATAAGAATCATAACGAGTGCGGAATGCGGTAAGTGGAATGCTATCTTCCGCAACTCGCAACTGATGAAAGCCGGTAGCAAGATCGAGTTGGGAGATGAGCTTAGCGCCACTTAATTGATCGAACATGTCGTCGATCCTAGGTAATGGATACCTATTTTTGATAGTGAGCTCATTAAGCTTGCGATAATCAATGCAAAGCCTAAGAGTACCATCTGGCTTCCTAACAAAGACAATGGCGGAGCCCTAAGGAGATGACCTAGAATGAATAAAATGCTTGGCTTCCAACTCAGATAGTTGTTGCTTGAGTTTCTTATTTTCGTTAGCAGACATCCTCGTGGGAGGACGGCTGACAGGATGAGTACCAGAGATAAGATCAATACGGAACTCAATTGCCCTCTTCGACGGCAAACATGAAATAGGCTCGAAGACATCAGAAAATCACAAACAACAGGAATATTAGCCATGACATCCTTCGATTCGAAGGAAGAATAAAGGAGCATTCAAAGTATGATCCATGCTTCGAAATATAATAGACAACTGCTCTATAGCATAGGGATGCTTGAGATATAAAGTTCTTTGGTACATAGGATTGAACTTCATAACGGGCGAGCCAATCCATTCCCAAAATCATATCAAAACCAAGATGATCCATAACATGCAGATTTGCATGAAACGAAAAACCACAAAGAATAATCTCAACGTCAACACACAACAAACCAAGAGTAGCGTATCCACCAATAGGATTTACAATCCTCAAAGGGTCGTAAAGACTTACAACATTCAAAGGAGTAACATCAACAAGCTCCTTTGACACGAATGAATGTGATGCACCCGTATCGAAAAGAACTCTAATTAAACGGCCATGAAATAAAATAAAACCTTATACAAATCTAAGATTGATAGGAATTCAATAATGGAATACAATGGGGATGTTAGATTTATCACTAGGCATATTCCAACTCGTTAGAGAGGATAAAAGTTCAAGAACAACGAAGGAATAGATTAGAAAGGCACGAATAAAACCCTCGAATAGTTGTAACGCATGTTCCATTCTGCTTCTGTTCTGTGTTTATTATAATTTGTTCTAAACCTCAGCTTTGATACCAAGCTGTGACACACCACCTCTACGCTCATAATAACAAAGGTTATTATGAGGAATAATGTCTGCTATTGCGAAGAATAAGGCTTATTAGAAGCGACCATCCGTAAGTTATGCCTTAGATGAGTATTGATTACATTGATAGGAGTTGTGTAAATTACTCCCAAAGTTATGTATTCAATCCAAATCTAAAACGAAACTACAGTGGCTTAAGAAAAATTCGGAACAACTAACAACAACAACAACACAGATAGTATAATCACATCAGAATAGAAATATCAGATATATAGCGGAAGACAGGTCTGGGATACATGCTACAACAATCAATAGTTCACATGAACCAAATGTGCATATACAAAGACATCAACATACATGAGACAATAGTCAATATACAAAAAGTGACACCTCGAAGTCGAGACAAAAGATGAAGTGAAATCCCAAAATCTGATGATGCAACTGAATCAGAGATAGCGACTATCCTGAAATAACTCGGTCTGACCCGAGTATTATTTAAAAGAAAATAATAAACGGATCAGTCTAATTTAAACTTCAGAAATAAGTGTATGATAAATAACACTTAATCAAATAATCATAATCTCGAATGAGATTATACCACATAGATAATCAACATAGTTCAAATAAAGAAATCTCAATTTAAACTCCATCAAAATAAACTTTCTCAAATTGAGACTATTCAACATAAATAATCACCATAGTTTAAATGAAGAAATCTCAATTTAAACTCCATCAAAATCAACTTTCTCGAATTGGGACTATTTAACATAAGTAATCACCATAGTTTAAATGAAGAAATCTCAATTTAAACTCCATCAAAATCAACTTTTAATTTCCCAATTGAATTCAAAACAGCAATATGCAAATTTATAATCTCAGATGAGACTATACACAAAATTATAATCTCGAATGAGACTACACAAAAAGTCATAATCTTGGATGAGACTATACACAAAATTATAGTCTCGGGTGAGACTATAAAACATAGTAATCAGCATAGTTTAAAGGAAGAAATCCCATTAAACATCATCAAAATCAACTTCCAAATTCATAATTGAATTCAAAACAGCAATACGCAGAATCTAGAAATCAAAATAAGACAACTAGAAAATCAACATAAAAGATGGATCGATCCTAGCAGATGGCGAGTTTTAACTACGCCATACGTGCATCTCATATGCCCGAAGCCTACCAAGTACTATAATTTTTGGCGCCCAACAAATGACCCGAAGGTCCAACATATGACCCGAAGGTCCAACAGATGACCCGAAGGTCTAGTACTGGTAATTGACCCGAAGGTCCATCATATGACCCGAAGGTCCAACAGAGTGGCTCGAAAGCCCAATAAAATCATCAAAATCATCAAACAACAGCAAATATTTCAATTAACGAGTCCGGAATTAACCGAATTAGTAAAAGCGTCGTTCCATACTCCGCACTTTTGCTAAATTGTTTAAATCTCTTCATCGTTTCCTTAAAAGTGCAAAATTGTGTATTTTATATAAATAACATTTTACGTTCTCAACCGGACAATTTTATTTTAAAACGATTTAAAAACCCATGATTAAAATAGCAACAACTATAGTAATTTCGATGAGGAAATTGCGCTTCACAAAACACCGTAAAAATGGATATCAAATCAGTGTTGCGGGATAATCGCTTGAAAATTCACTTTAAAATTGACGGTTACTGAAGTCAAAACAACAGTAATTTTTATTCTTCGAAAATGTCATCAAAATAATACGCTTCAAAAATATAATAGTGGCATAAAAATCCGTTATTATAACGGTAACAAAAGACGTTTTAAAACCAAACACCGGTTCCAAGCAAATTAACATTGAACTGCACTACTATTTATTCAACGAATATATTGCACTGCCTACTTGCACGAAAATCATTAAGTCTGGACAAATTTGGGTACACAAGTAAAACTAGATTCAATATGCACGCAAATGATAAATGTACCCAAAAGTAATGCACACAAGTAACAATAAACAAAAGATAGCCTGGATACCCTCTACATGCAAAGATGGGGTTGAGCAAAATTTAAAACTACCTGGCTATAAAATTTTCACATAACACGCAACACACAAATCACAACATTTAAAACATTTTCGTGTGTTATAGTTTTTTCACATTTCACGTGCGCACACTTCCATGTGCACAAATAAAGTGCAAAGCCTGAGTACTACTGTAACGTTTTACTTATTTCTTGTGATAAGGATTAAAAATAACTAGGGCAATCTACATGCTGACATCCAATTCGTGTATACACTATTGGCACGCAATATTATAAGATGATGGTCTTATGTAACGACCCGGAATTTTCGAAGCCGAAAATTCCAGATAGTTATGGAAAAGAAGCAAGAGATAGAAGTATAAGAAGAACAGAACCATCAACAACTCACATCCGCAGCGGATAAAATATAATAATAAATAACAGTTTACAGAAGAATACAATATCTGTTAATTACATTTAATATACATCAGAGTTACTCATATATATACAGACACTGGACATATACCAATCATGTCTCAGATACACCATAATATATTACAGCGGAAATACTCTATACATTATAGCCATCCAGCTCGCCTCCTGAGCTCTAGAACGTACCTACCAGAAAATCTGTAATACTCGGTCTGACCCGAGCATTACACCAAAGTAACACCCGGGTCAGGCTGGAAACCAGCGTGAGTAAACCCATCTAACATGAATACCAAACAATCTACTTATATAAACCTAGGGTAACATATAATTTCCAAGCACCAAACTTAGATAAGATAATCCAATTTACTTAAATCATTTCATTTCAGCCTGTTGATTTCACAAATCAATTTATAAAAATTCGAAGGGGTTTCAGGTATTTCCAAATACCCGACTCCGGTCTCTTCGAACTCATATCATCCTAACTCAAATTATTCGATGGAATACACATCTCATATCAGAGATATTAACTCATTCAAAACATCCAATACCATTCAATCATCCATAAGCAAAGCTTAATCACACAATCAATTCAATTGATTCTAATTGAATTTTCAAATCTCAATCCTTTAAAATTCTTAACTTGTCATTAAAAAATGTCAAATCAATTAATCAATCTTACTTTCATCATTCATCTTTATAAATCAACTTGGATTAATCATCCTTCAATTTCATCCAAGGAATTAACTTTAATTAATTCCACGACATTAAATTTCCTTAACCAGAATTAATAAGTAATCATAATTACTTCATGAATTAATTAACTATTTTTAATTACATTCATCCTTAATTACTTACATTGATTAACTTCTCATAAGTCACTTATTATTGATTCATTCATTTTGAATTTCATCCTTAATAAATTATGAATTCCAATTATATTTCCACTTATCCTATCCTAAATTAATTACATAAGATAATTAATCATTGATTAAACCTCAAATAATAATCGTTCTTTATTAAACCTATAATTAACTATCTTTTATTTACTTCATTAAATAAATTAATTACCCCTTAATTAATTATCTGATTTAAATCTCTTGATTTCTTCCGCAAAGTAATTATATTCCGTTAATTTCATTAGATAACTACTTGTCACACCATCCAATTATTATTCTGAATTACTTACACTTAATTAATTAACTTAAACATAATTAATTAATTCCAACCATTCATTACTAAATTAATTAACCCAAATCATTAATTAATTAAATTATTTATTTATTTATTTTAAATACCCTACTAAATTAATAGGTCACAAATCATCAAATCCTTATTAACATTAAAATGAAAACAATTCTTATTTATGGTTTAAGTTTAAACCACTTAAAACCCCACTACTTCGAGTCAAACCAAAATTTACTCGAGAATAAATCAAAACCAAAATCACATCATCATCAAAGCACATCCAATCAATTTAAGCACACAACCAATTATTTAAATTTAACCATTAAATTTAAATAAAATACAACTTAGTGAGATTTACTCACTTTTGCTCCCTAAAATTTGCAATCCACTCCATCCAATTAATTACATCCAGTGATTATTAATTTATTTCTTTCCCAAGTAATTTTAATTTTTTTTTCATTACTCGCTAACTATTAATTATAAACCTTCACTGTTAATTTATAAAACCTAATTACCCATTTGTAAGTCACTAATTACAAATTACTCGATCAATAATTGCAAATCAATCACTTAATTAATCTTTATCTTGTTTCATAAATTATTCAATCATAATTATACTTAAGGTAAAAGCTTAAAAACAAACCGAGCTGAAATAAAGATTACTCACTGAAAATCGATCGTGAGAGAACCCTAGTCGCCACACCCAATCCTGACAAATCCCTATCGTAGCCACCCCCTCCCTCCAACACGAAATCTTCGCTCGAGATTTGGTCGAGCCGCCCACACTCTACTACCCAGTCGCGACGCGCGTTCACCATCCCAAAGCCGTGAGCCTCGCCATCACCTAATCGAAGTCGAAACCCCCCCAAAGTCGCGATGCTTTTTTTCCAATGAGCGATCGATGTGGGTTTCCTTTTGTTTAAAAGCCGAGGACGACAGGACGGGAGAGAGAGAGCTACACCATTTGCGATGCGATTTTTTTTTTAAACAATGGGCTTCGGCCATTGATTTTATGTTTGAAGGAACTCGATTTCGAATTTTGAAGAAGATAGGGAGGCCATGAAAATTCTCTTCTCTGAGATTGTTTTCGAATGAGTGAACAAAGTATCGGCTCAATTATATTTTTTTCTTTCTTTTCGATCTCCTTCCAGAATAGAGGGGAGACGGGAACATTTATAATTAGTAATGGCTTCCTGAGTACGCTGATAAAAATATAATTAAATATTAAAAATATCTCGTTTTGCAAAACGCGAAATTCCGGACCACGAATCAGACATACCGATAGGTGTTTACAGCGTTTTACTCGCATTCCGTACACAATGGAACGTGTTTCGGAAGCTGATTTGATCGTATGTGGAAGTTGGCTTTATAAATCGATTTAAAATATTGGATTATCGATTTAATCCCGACGCGTTTCTCACCCGTACGAGCAAATGGCAAATCCAAACGCTACAAAAATTGGAATCCGATAATAACTAACTATTACGGATCCAATGGAACTGGTTTCGTCGAATTCCGAGACTATGCCTCGGAAGGCTATTTTTAAATTCAATTTTAACGATATATAATTACTTTTAATTTAAATTTCAATCGTTCTATTATCTTCAGTATCATCATTATAATTTTTTATAAGCCTTCAAATTATTCTAATCAGGCTTAAGTGTTTTCAAATCAACTAATTATTCCACATTTAAATTGTTAGAAATTCTGGGTCGTCACATTCCTCCCCCCTTAAAAGAATTTCGTCCCCGAAATTACTAACTAGGAAGAATGGTACTAAACCCATTTACCTTTTTCCCAAAACTCCCAATTCAACATCCTACCAGCTATCCTTTATTAAAGACCCACTATCCTTAACGTACTTCCCAAAAACCTTCTAAAGTTCTCACGCAATACCCCATTGCTCAATCTTTTAAATTTCAATTTAAAATCAAATTTTGAATTATCAAAATTTTCTCAATTTTTTTCTAACTCTCTAAATTTCTGAAATTTTTTGCCAACGTCTCCTTTGCGCGGCTAGCTCAGTACTACTACAAAATGCCATTACGGGCTCCCAAATTCGAAAAAGAAAACAAAAGCCAAGTGGCTACATCAAAAACCCAATCCAATTCCATACAGAATTTTAAATACATACCTTTTTGTCGGGCAATTCGAATTTATCTTTTGGAATCAAATCCAATTTTCTCTTCCCTTTTATAATACCTGCATATGCTGCTTAGCACTAATATCCAATCACAATATTCCAAAATCATTTCATACATTCTCTTACATAAGTCTCATATCTATTTCAATTCAAATTAGTTTTCACCGTTTCATATGAATTCAATTTATTTGCGATTTCTAATATGGAATTTTATCTTTTATTTAAAATGATTCATATTAGTTTCATTTACTAGTTTATTTTTAATTTCCCAATTTGAAATTGTTTTGTCGTTAACCAAAATTTTCCAAAAATTTTCTAACTCCCAAAAATTTCGAAATTTTTTGGCAGAGTCTCCTTTGTACGGGGGAGCTTTTGCAATTTGACAAGAGATATAAATATATATACATCGACCCACACGGTCGGAAAAAGTAAAAACAGTTCATATTTCCTATTTTTATTGCGTAGGCATACCTTATTTAGCATTTTAAGCAAGCAGCTTATTTATTTTAGCAACTAGCATACCCCAAGTCCAGCCAAACGGCTTCCCTGTACCCGTACTTACTCAATTTAAATAGGTAAGTGCCATGTATAGCGAATCTATTAACATTTCACTTACTTTTCATAGTTAAAAACATGCACTACCCAAACAACAAGCATCAAACGCTTCTCATAAGCACTTTATATGATTTAAGGCTAATTTCAGTTGCTTCCAATCAATCCACAAGCCATTGCATTCAATTTTAATGATTTGCAACTCAATTTCCTACATTCAATTGATTTTTTTTTCAAACGAGCTCATATTCACTTCAAATGATTCAAAATCAATTTTATTTAATCTCTATCATCTCATAGAATTTTAGTTGCTTTTGTTTACGCTAAACGACAATTATTACATGCAAATTTTTGACGATATTCACTTAATAGAGTATCTATTTTAGTTTATAACTATTTTAAATTAATTTCAACTCATTCTGCATTTAATTCCATTTCTTTTCTAAATTATTTACAAACCATTCATTGCATCTCATTTCCACAGTTGTTCCATCCAAAACAATTTATTAAACTAGGCACATCCAATACTTATAAATTAATAACCATTTCCAAATTAATTTAATCTAAGCCTTTACTTAATGGGCTTTCACTCTTATTCAAAGCCAAACTTCCATAAATTTTAAACTTAAGTGAATTACTTTAGTTTATTCTAACAGCAAACTTAAGTTTACTTATATTTGATTCTCATTTAATCAAATCCCATTAAATTTAGGTAGCCCATCCACTTTAATTTTTATTTTTATTTTAATTCACCTTCTCAATTTATCAAAATAATATCCAACCACATACTTATCTCATTTATACTTCAAATTAATATACCTCCAAATTTAAGTTCAGTCTGATAATCCAATTCCAATCACAACTTTGATTTAGTTTTTATTCAACCAGACTTCACCCATTTATTATTCAACTCAATTAACCCACTTAAAAATTTTAATTTACTTAATTCGTTATCGAATTTATTTTATTAATACAAAGTCATTTTCAATTTATTTTTAGTCACTTGATTTTTGTTTGCAATCTAGACCATGACTTATAATTCACTTCCATTAGATATTATTCATATAACATCACTTCCCTTATATTCGATTTACTTGCAAATTTCATTAAATATTATTCAAATCACTTGAATTTTTATTTGCAATCCAACCCATTACTTTTTCAATCCAACTCAATTTTATTTTTACACCATCTCTTTTTATTTAATCCATTATCAAACCCAACTAGAATTTTATTTATAATTCGAATTCATTTCCAAACTCCAGCATCAACTTACAATCCATTTTATTTCCTCAAGTTAAATTTTATTAACATACTCGATCAACAATTATTTAGCCAATTAGCTTACTTCCAATTTTATATAAAGATTCGATTTTATTTCAATGAATCGCATCATTTAAATTTTTCCCGAGTCCAATTTTATTTTGTAATTCCAGTTTGAAATCCCCTTTACTTTAAAATTTAGAAACGCCTTTAAATTCAGACAATACGAATAAAATAGCTTTTTATAGAAATATTTCTTATATCTCGATGTCTCAACCAGTCCATCCTTGTTCTCACAGAAATTCAGTTATACGTTGATCAGGCGTAGAACTGAAAATCTATAAGTACTTGGTAAACCCGTTTTCAACACCCAGTGAAAACACTTTAAAAATAATTTATTGGAACAGTTTTTTTTTTGAAAATAGAGAAAATATCTTTGGTGATAATGCTATGAAAATCATCACCCCCATTCCATGGTCACAGTTACATACCAGGGTTACGTTGCAGTCGCAACAAAAGTCCATGTAACTGCAGGCTCTCCGCGGCCTCTCGATTACGCCATGGAACCCACAACAGATCACAGTTACATCCAGGGTTACGTTGCCGTCGCAGCAAAAGTCCTTGTAACTATAGGCTCTCAGCGGCCTCTGATTTTCATTGTCGAAATGAAACTTCTCCACTCCTACATAGGTCGCAGTCTACCGAGATAAACTCAAACGCAGACTGCTGGCTCTCAGCGGCACACACGACTTTCGCTATGTTACCAAAGGTCGCAGTTACATCCTGGGTTACGTTGCAGTCACAGCAAAAGTCCATGTAACTGTTGGCTCTCCGCGACACACACGACTTACGCTATGGTAACTAAACACATAATCCTAAGGAACTAGTTTTGTCCGGACTCCTCACAGGATCAACTTTAGAACCCCCCCTTGGGGCTCAAGGCAGCACCACTCGGTGGCACTCCTGAGAAGTCCATTTCAAGGGAGTGCCTTTTTCCCCGCAAAGCTATCATCAGAACACTTTATATTATACACATATAGTATCTTGCAATTCATACACCTAATATGAATCTCATGCAAAGCTCCTTTACACAAAATCGATTATCTCAAATTCGATAATTCTCAAAATAGGCTTTCCAAAACTCAATATTGATTTTACCCAAAAATCAAAAGCCTTTCCCAAAATCCTCATAAGATCCTTTATATATATTCAGACATATATATATATATATATATATATATATATATATAAATTTTTAAAACTTTGGATCCTTACTTTCTTGTATAAAACACCTTTTATACTCCAAACACTCTCAAAAACCATAGAAATATCTAATTTCCATCTTTATTCATTTCATATTTCTCAAAATATTCTTTCAGTTCAAAAGAACCATTTCACATTCCTTATTCACGTTTACATTAATCCCCATTTAGATTATTACTTCAATCCTTATCTCAGTAGGTATTTTAATCAATAACAGTTTTGAACTCCGACCAGTTTAGAAAAATAGCTTGAAAATTTTAAAAATAGGTAAGTAGTTGAAAAATAATTATTAGTTTACAAAATAATTGTAAAATAGTTAACTAATTATAAAATAGTTGGAAAATAGTTAAATAGTTATAGAAATCTTAATAATTGCAAAATAGTTGTAAATTAGTAATTAATTTGTAACATAGTTGAAATATAGTAATAAGTTTAGAAAAACAGTTGAAAAATGGTTAAATAGTTCCAAAATAATTGTAAAACAAGTATAAAATAATTTGGCTTTAAGAAAGAAAGGTTGTATATATTTAATAGCTTAGAAAATAAGTTTATATTAAGACAATTTATATCGAAAATAGCCCAAAGTCAAAACTGTTCACTTCCCCAACAACTCAATTTAAATTTCCATTTAAATTGATCCAACTCCAATATAAATAATCTTCAATTTCCACTGAAATTGATTTAACTCCAATTCAAGTTGAGTCAATCATGATTTATTTTCCAATTCAAATTAAATTATATTTGATCTTTAAACTTGTATAACTTTAATTATAATTTCAATTTTACAATTACTATCTAAAATCAATTACATTAACATTTTGCTTTTAACTCGGAATTATACATTTTATTTAGTTAATATATTTTTATTATTCCATAAACATTTAATCAAGGTTCCAGAGTTTTAAAAAAATTTCCAAAATTTCAATATCACCTTAGAATTCAACTATATACAAAATTCTTTGGCAAATCCAATTATCCTTTTTGAATTTCAAAACCAAACCCAGTTCACAAACAATTCCAATTTAAAACAATTTGGTAGCAAAATTTCTCTTCTAGAAACTCGAAAACGAACATCGATGATGCTGCAGTCATCACCGATGTTATTTTCCAGTGACCGAAAGAGTTTAATGCTTTTATCTCTCTAAAAACACTTCCAATATTTTTGAAATAATGCTATTATTTCTTCGAAACCTTTGGAAACCACTTTCAACCCAAAGGAATTTTAAATTCTCCCAAAATTTTCAAATTCCCAATCCATCCAATTCATAATTAAACATTACTCTGGAATTTTCATCCTACTTTATTTTCAAATATTCTCTGGAATTCTATCCCAAATTATAATCTCATTTATTTACGAAGATTATTTCAATTTATAAATTACATTTACAATCCATATTTCAAATTCCTTTTTGATTTTAAACCAATTCCACTTTAATTACAATTCCAAAGTTATTCTAATTACTTTGGACTAATATCCATTCAATTGAATCCACTTCAATTTCAATCATTACAATTCTATCCAAAACTTCCATTAAAATTTTTGAACTTATACATCTTCAATCCCAAATCCAACTAATTCAAATACGGTTCAATTTGAATGAATTCAATTCCAACTTCAAATTTAAATCATCTCGAATTATATAAATTCGAGTTAAATTCTCTAGGATTGGTTTAACCTTTTTAAACCAAATTAACTTTGTTTATTTAAAGTTTCAAACAATTCTAATTTCCGAGTTCTAATTCTAGAATTTCATTTTTAATTAATTTAATTTTAATTTGGTTGTATCTTATATTACTTCGTAGCTTAATTCCAATAATTTAACAACCAATCACTTAAATATTCATTAGAAGAGAATATTGCTTTATATATCAAAATATACTTTTATATAAAACCATTAAAAACCTTTATATAAGAAAATAACAAGTACGCGCTCATACATATATACACTCAACTCATTCTAGAGTTCTACGAACTCTATTTAATAAGTAATCCCAACCAGAGCCAAGGTTCTCGCTTAACCTTTCAGCTCTGATACCAAATGTAACGACCCGGAATTTTCGAAGCCGAAAATTCCAGATAGTTATGGAAAAGAAGCAAGAGATAGAAGTAGAAGAAGAAAAGAACCATCAACAACTCACATCCGCAGCGGATAAAATATAATAATAAATAACAGTCTACAGAAGAATACTATATCTGTTAATTACATTTAATATACATCAGAGTTACTCATATATATACAGACACTAGACATATACAAATCATGTCTCAGATACACCATAATATATTACAGCGGAAATACTCTATACATTATAGCCATCCAGCTCGCCTCCTGAGCTCCAGAACGTACCTATCTGAAAATCTGTAATACTCGGTCTGACCCGAGCATTACACCAAAGTAACACCCGAGTCAGGCTGGAAGCCAGCATGAGTAAACCCATCTAACATGAATACCAAACAATCTACTTATATAACCCGGGGTAACATATAATTTCCAAGCACCAAACTTAGATAAGATAACCCAATTTACTTAAATCATTTCATTTCAGCCTGTTGATTTCACAAATCAATTTATAAAAATTCGAAGGGGTTTCAGGTATTTCCAAATACCCGACTCCGGTCTCTTCGAACTCATATCATCCTAACTCAAATTATTCGATGGAATACACATCTCATATCAGAGATATTAACTCATTCAAAACATCCAATACCATTCAATCATCCATAAGTAAAGCTTAATCACACAATCAATTCAATTGATTCTAATTGAATTTTCAAATCTCAATCCTTTAAAATTCTTAACTTGTCATTAAAAAGATGTCAAATCAATCAATCAATCTTACTTTCATCATTCATCTTTATAAATCAACTTGGATTAATCATCCTTCAATTTCATCCAAGGAATTAACTTTAATTAATTCCACGACATTAAATTTCCTTAACCAGAATTAATAAGTAATTATAATTACTTCATGAATTAATTAACTATTTTTAATTACATTCATCCTTAATTACTTACATTAATTAACTTCTCATAAGTCACTTATTATTGATTCATTCATGTTGAATTTCATCCTTAATAAATTATGAATTCCAATTATATTTCCACTTATCCTATCCTAAATTAATTACATAAGATAATTAATCATTGATTAAACCTCAAATAATAATCGTTCTTGATTAAACCTATAATTAACTATCTTTTATTTACTTCATTAAATAAATTAATTACCCCTTAATTAATTATCTGATTTAAATCTCTTGATTTCTTCCGCAAAGTAATTATATTCCGCTAATTTCATTAGATAATTACTTGTCACACCATCCAATTATTATTCTGAATTACTTACACTTAATTAATTAACTTAAACATAATTAATTAATTCCAACCATTCATTACTAAATTAATTAACCCAAATCACTAATTAATTAAATTATTTATTTATTTATTTTAAATACCCTACTAAATTAATAGGTCAAAAATCATAAAATCCTTATTAACATTAAAATGAAAACAATTCTTATTTATGATTTAAGTTTAAACCACTTAAAACCCCACTACTTCGAGTCAAACCAAAATTTACTCGAGAATAAATCAAAACCAAAATCACATCATTATCAAAGCACATCCAATCAATTTAAGCACTCAACCAATTATTTAAATTTAACCATTAAATTTAAATAAAATACAACTTAGTGAGATTTACTCACTTTTGCTCCCTAAAATTTGCAATCCACTCCATCCAATTAATTACATCCAGTGATTATTAATTTATTTCTTTCCTAACTAATTTAATTTTTTTTTCATTACTCCCTAACTATTAACAATAAACCTTCACTGTTAATTTATAAAACCTAATTACCCATTTGTAAATCACTAATTACAAATTACTCGATCAATAATTGCAAATCAATTACTTAATCAATCTTTATCTTGTTTCATAAATTATTCAATCATAATTGTACTTAAGGTAAAAGCTTAAAAACAAACTGAGCTGAAATAAAGATTACTCACTGAAAATCGATCGTGAGAGAACCCTAGTCGCCACACCCAATCCTGACAAATCCCCATCGTAGCCGCCCCCTCCCTCCAACACGAAATCTTCGCTCGAAATTTGGTCGAGCCGCCCACCCTCTGCTACCCAGTCGCGACGCGCGTTCACCATCCCAAAGCCGTGAGCCTCGCCATCACCTAATCGAAGTCGAAACCCCCCCCCCAAAGTTGCGATGCTTTTTTTCCAATGAGCGATCGATGTGGGTTTCCTTTTGTTTAAAAGCCGAGGACGACAGGACGGGAGAGAGAGAGAGCTACACCATTTGCGATGCGATTCTTTTTTTTTAAATAATGGGCTTCGGCCATTGATTTTATGTTTGAAGGAACTCGATTTCGAATTTTGAAGAAGATAGGGAGGCCATGAAAATTGTCTTCTTTGAGATTGTTTTCGAATGAGTGAACAAAGGCTCGGCTCAATTATATTTTTTATTTCTTTTCGATATCCTTCCAGAATAGAGGGGAGACGGAAACATTTATAATTAGTAATGGCTTCCTGAGTACGCTGATAAAAATATAATTAAATATTAAAAATATCTCGTTTTGCAAAATGCGAAATTCCGAACCCCGAATCAGACATGCCGACAGGTGTTTATAGGGTTTTACTCGCATTCCCTACACAATGGAACGTGTTTCGGAAGCTGATTTGATCGTATGTGGAAGTTGGCTTTATAAATCGATTTAAAATATTGGATTGTCGATTTAATCCCGACGCGTTTCTCACCCGTACGAGCAAACGGCAAATCCAAACGCTACAAAAATTGGAATCCGACAATGTAACGACCCAGAATTTTTATTAATTAAAATTTGGATATTTAATTAATTTTAAATATTAATAAGTGAATTTTATAGTCAAATAAATTTTTATTTGAATTTTATGATTTAATTGGATTATTAAATCGATAATTTAATATGTTAAATTATGGAAATAATTGAAAATTGGGTTAAATATGATTGTAAATGATTTGTAAAATTTTATTTTATCATGTTGGAGTTAGAAAGATATTTTAGAACTTTTAAAATCAAATTAAAAGTTAATTTGTGAAAATTGAATATTTTAATATTTAAAATCGACTAGTAAAAATAGTCAATTTTTGAACAGTCTCAGAATTGAACGAAACTAGTTCCATTGGATCCGTAATAGTTAGTTATTATCGGATTTCAATTTTCGTGTCAATCGGAGTTATCGTTTGATCGTAGCAGCTCGAAACGCATCGATTTGTTTTTAATTTAAATTTGGCGAGCTAAAATAGCCATTTTTCAAAAAGTCTCGGATTTCGACGAAACCAGTTTCATCGGATCCATAATGTGATATTATTGTAAGGTTTCAAATTTCAAGTCAATTGGATTTACCGTTTTTCCGGTACAAATTAAAACGCCTAGAAATCGGTTTAATTTAAATTGAGCGTTTATAGCCATAACTCGCACATACTTTCGAATTAGCTTTCGAAACCTGTTCCATTGTGTCCGGAACGTGGGATAAACCCTAGAAACGCTGGTTACGGCGCGTAAATCGGAGTTCGGAATTTCCGGATGAATAGTGTTCGATTTTTCTTTATAAATAGCACCCACCTCCTTCATAATTTAGAAAAATCATTCCAAACCCTAACCCTAATATCATAGCCGCCACTACCCCAATGTATGGCCAGAATTTAATCTCACTTCTCCCTCAATCTCTCTCAATCCAGCAAGAATTAGCCAAAGTTGTTAACTACAACATTGAAGATCATGAAGAGAGCTTTCAATCCATACGGTGGAGATCGTGTTTGGTGTCGTGTGGAGGGAGCTATGGGGGGCCGTTCATGGCCAGTCACGCACGCCATACGAGGAGGAAGGGGGCCGAGCTCCACCATATTGGGGCTGAGTGTAGCTTGTGGTGAGGGCTTCGACATGGAGCAAGTTGATCGAGTTCTAGTCGAGCGAGGTGGTGGATATTTGTAACCCTAGTTCTATGCTATGGGTTTGTGATGTCGGCCTTAAACCTGTGCATATGCGTGAGAAGGAAGATGGTGGGGGGGGGGCGTTGGATCTGTGATGGACGGTGGATGCATATAGTATGTTATAAAATTATAAATTATGTTGTAAATTATAGTTAAAATCGTGTTTAAACTTCAAAAATTTATAACTTTTTCATACGAGGTCGAAAACGCGCGAAACCAGTTGCGTTGGAATCGTATGGACGAGCACTACGCGATGGAGTTGGTTTGGAGTCGTTTGGAGTTAGTGAAAATTTCGTGTAAAATTAAACGTCCGTTTAATTTTATTCGAAATAAATCGCTAAAACGAAATTGAAATCAAGGTGAGAACTTCTCACTCAATCGAATCAGTTTCGATTTTATTTTAAATAGTTAGATTTAAAATATTTGAATGCATGTTTGAATGATGATTGTTATCTATTAATTGTTAAAATAGACATTATACGCCGTTAGTAAGCGGATGTTATTTATTAAAAACATATACCGCGAATATTTCATAAACAGTGAAATTGGTATTATATATAATATCAATATATATATATTGGCATATGTATATATTGGAGTTATTGATTTCCCGCATTTATTTGTTTAGCGGATGAGACCCTATTTCGCCGTTATTAAGCGGATAATATTTATTAAGAACATATACCGCGATAATTTCGTACTGGAGCGAAATTGGTATTGTGCTAATGTTTGTGGATGCAGGAAAACATGTTGGAGGGATCCAACTGGATTCCTCAACAGTTTTTATTTGATTTCAGATATTTTGATATTTGATGGACTATCATATCGATATATGATATCGTTGTTGTCGTGATTGACTATTTGGTGTGTAGCATCATTGGACCAAATTTTGGGATTTTAAAATGATTTTTAAAGTGATTTTTGAGAATATACTATATTTTGGAATTGATCCATTATAGATAAATAAACGTTATAATTTTTAATGTTATAAAAATTATGATTTTTGAGAAATATAGTTAAAAAACTGGTTTTTGAGAATATGATGTTAATGATTTTATAAAATAGTTTAATTTGGGAAATTTGAATTTATTGTGAAAAGTTTAAATATAGGATTTATAAAATTTAATTATTTTATAAATCAAGAGAACGGTGAAATAATAAAGGAGTTTAAAGACGTTTTTAAAATATTAATATGAATTGATTTATATAAGAGATTTATAAATGGATATTTATAAATTGATATATTGAAATTATAAAACGAGTTTTTATAAGTGTTTGAATGAAGTGAAAATGAATTTCATTAAAGAATGAAATTTATAGAATTATAAACGGTGAAGTTATAAATGAAATTTATAAATAGTAAGAATTATAAATTTGTGAAGTTATTTGAAGAATAGATTTGGTTAAATAAATGAATCTTATAAGTTATAAGATTTATGGTTTGGAAAGTCTTTAGAGGAACGATTTTGTAAAATAATCGTCTTATAAGTATTTAACTTATAATATGAACTTTTAGTTTATAATTGAGTTATAAACTGGAATAGGTTAATAAAAGAATTTATAAAAAGGAAGTTTTTATAAATAAATAGAAATGGAATTTATAAACGTTGTTTTATAAATTCGCAAACAACTTATTTTGATAAGTTAATTGTTGAAACCTATAAATGGAGTTATATTCACATCTTTGAATAGTGAATAATCCTTTGAATTAAAATGAATAAAAGGATGAAATTGTTAATGAAGTTTATTCATGTTTTTGAATAGTGAATAATATGTTAAAGAAATTGTTTTGAATGTGATATTTGAAATAGAATTAAAACGATCTAACGATGTTTTAAATGTGTTGAGATTCGAAACCATAGATTTCAACATTTATTGTTGAAATATACGTTTTCGAGAAATAGAAGGAGATGATGGACTATAACACTGTTGTTATAGTAAATGATTTCCGAAAGGAAATGTTTTGTATAGTATTGGGATTTATATATCTATTTAATTTCAAATCCCTATACTAGTGAATTTGGGTTGTCGTAACGATGTTTTACGTAACATTCGTTTTGGGCCCAAATAAATATGTTTAAGAGAATGATTTCCTTAAAGAATGAAATATATACTTAATTTCGATTTAAGTATATTGAATATTTTCCAAGTGTTGAAAATAAATAAAATTTGTGAATTACTTATTAAATAAGTATGGAATTGTTTTCCAATATGAAGTGATATTTAGAATTCATCTTTTTGAAGATAAATTGAAAATGGATAATTGAAAACGTATATCAATAGATATTGTGAAATGTAAATTCACTAAGGAATTTATAAAAGAAAGTGAAATTGGTTTAAAAATAAATATTGATTTATTTTTGAAGTGTTGAAAATTATATATCTAGTGAAGATATTTTGGAAAATAAATAATTTGGAAAATTATTTGGAATCTGGTGATGTGTGCATATCCAGTGATAGTTCAATAACCGACTATCAATATTTCCCTTTGAATGGGTAATTGATGTGATTTGTTTGAATGTGAATGCTACACTTATTTTTGAATAAGCGCTCACTATTCGGGTTAACCGAGAAAGGACCATGGGGTCGTATAACCCATTCCGAATATGTGATACGTCGTTGTGAATTGCATTGAAGATCGGTGTTGAAGACCCGGTATTTGCGAGAGCGATAGGATGACCTATCGATTTACTCTGCACCGAGTTGCTCCGGTATAGAGTTCTCCATATGTGATGGTGAATCCGATCAGGATTGTGAATATCCGAATTGCAAGGACTTCTTTGTAAGTGCCTTCGGTTTTGTTCGATCCCGGAACAGACTTGTATGGATTGTATGTCTGACATTACAAGTTGAGATATAAAGCCGATTTCTTTCAAATATGTTTCTGTTGGTGGCGAAGAATTTATTCTTTTAGCTTAACACCCTTCTCTGAGACGTACGAGCTCAGAGGTTATATAGTTGAAGTTATCAGCGATATATTCTCAATTTGGTAATGTGATATGCTGAGTGATGCTGAAATGATCATTGTGTTGATTATTGTGATAGGATCGTTTATTTGATCGTCTATCTTGGTGATCATTGTGTTGATCATTTGTTGACCCAAAGCATGGCTTTTGTATAAAGTATGTTTTTGTGGACGTGACTTCGTCGAACCTCACACCCCGGAAATGGTCAAAACAGGAAAGATGCGGCAAGGTTATGAGGGGTAGCTCCCTTTAGGGTATGTACATTTCCTTCTGGATAGAGGTGGTATCATGGTATGGAGCCCAGATATTTAACCTATGTGGTTACTACGAATTTATTACTTTGTGGTTGTTGGTTTTCGGGATCCCGTGAGAAAGGTCGTTTACGATCGGGGAATGGCGTGCTCGTGTTAGTAGTTACCCAGTTAGGGGTAACCCGGCCTTGTGTTGGCAGAGTTCTGGTTTGGTTCTCGGGGATGTCTTTCCAGAGGCATTCTCATGTGGCAATGGGAAGTTCCTTGGCCTGACCATTTGTTGGAAATCCAAAGAAACAATACGTGACTTGTACGGTTTTAGTTGCAGAACCTGCTTCCTCAGGAGGTAGCTATAGTAGGCATAATATAATGGTACCTATGCTGGCTAAGATTTATATTCTACTTTCGAAATGAATTTTCCTACACTATGCACTAATAATAATATGAAATGTTCTTTTTAAATGCGTATCAAGCATCTTTGACTATCATAAGAAGAAATCTTCTCCAAGTCTGCGTTTGCATTGTTTGTGTGGCAGGAGGTCTTATGGTAGTCCCATTTTTAAAAGCATTGCGAATTGAATTTAAAAATATTCCTCTATTTTGATTTTAAAGTTAAATAAACTGTTTTGAGTTCTCACACCAGTCACATGACTGACTTGGAGTTTATTGTTTTCCTTCCTAAACTCTGGGTGCCCACCAATTTCCACACGGGCAGTCAAGAGTTAAGGTTTATCAGGATATTCTGGAGTTGCTGGAGGCAAGCTGGATGGCATGGCGTATTACTAGTTTATATAGTATTTCTTTTTCCGCTGCACTGTTTGTTGTTGTATATTGTTGTACACTCTGATGATATGAAGTAATGAAAT
This sequence comes from Allium cepa, assembly GCA_030765085.1. Classification (NCBI taxonomy): domain Eukaryota; kingdom Viridiplantae; phylum Streptophyta; class Magnoliopsida; order Asparagales; family Amaryllidaceae; genus Allium; species Allium cepa. The sequence goes on from CM060935.1 coordinate 283,495,561, forward strand.
GTAATAACTGATATAGTTCTTTGTTTAAAGATTATTCATTTATTATTATATGTTGTTCCGCTGCGAATTGTGAGATTCTGATGTTATTCTGTTGTTTTCTATTCTATTCTATTTTCTCTGTTTCCTTTCTCTTCTCTTTTCTTTCTATTTTAAAATTTTCTATCTTCTTTTCCCTCTATCTTCTACCTTTTTCTCTTTTTCTTCTTTTCCTAAATTCTTTTTCTTAAACCCCTAAGGGTTCATATTTTCGTTCACCTTGAATTAATCAATGGAGATTAGTGTCTATTCAAGGAGTACGGATTTACGGGTCTTTACAAATAATAACTAACTATTACAGATCCAATGGAACTGGTTTCGTCGAATTCCGAGACTGTGCCTCGGAAGGCTATTTTTAAATTCAATTTAAAAGATATATAATTACTTTTAATTTAAATTTCAATCGTTCTATTATCTTCAGTATCATCATTATAATTTTTTATAAGCCTTCAAATTGTTCTAATCAGGCTTAAATGTTTTCAAATCAACTAATTATTCCACATTTAAATTGTTAGAAATTCTGGGTCGTCACATCTTAGCTCCCATGTTTTATCTCTATATTCGTGTATGAATTACAAAATAACTTGCTGCCTTGACACCCCTACATGAACTACACTTGCACCACGTGAATGGATTACAGGACTTGAACCAAAACTTTGTGAATGCAACAAGGACCAGGACTATATTTCTATGCATGCATGGATTAATATATAAACTGTATTACACTTAGGTTTTTAATTATATCTCATGAAGATGTGAGAATGGATTTAACACAATTACTTGGGCAAGCTATATACATGCGCACTAAACAATTATGATGATACTTCATATACACATGAAAATGAAGAATGTTTTGAACTAGAATACACTTTGCACACAATTTGTAGTGAATGATCAATGATGACTCAGGTCATATAAACTATCTCGTACTACACTGGCACTTAAAAAAAGGACATCGCATGCACTGGCTTTAAATGTATGCTTAAAATTTGTATGTATGTATTTGATGAAACTAATATAAACAACGTGACCTGGCTTCTATATAAATAAAGCTCACTCGTGAAATTGAAACTAGACCTAGCTACAAAGTTTACACTCACACAGGAGATATAAAAGTGATGGCCTGGGAATAAATATGTGCACGCTTTGTCAAATAAAATTTAACTTGGTATACACATGGATACCCCTCACACTTTATATTTAATAAGCTTAAACATGAACTGCAAAGTAAAAAAATATACATTACATTGAAAAAGGCATGGACTTCGTTTGTGTGCAATACATCTTGCACACAATTAGTGAAGCAACAAATAGATTAGAAAAGTGAGTTTGGTACTCACCAAAGTTTTTCTTCAAAAATTGTTATCAACCGGAACCACCTGAAGCTAGATTTAGATTTGCCATTAATGCTTGCTGAGCTATTGGAAATGAATGAACAAAAGGAAGATGTAGTTACTTTTCTCTTTTTCATTTTGCACAAGTCAAAGAAATGAGTGTGCTGGCTTGAATTGTACGTGTGCCTTAAATGTAGACGTGTATAAAGTGAGAAAAGGACTCATTGCAAATAAAACAATGATGACAGCACTTTCAAAGTTTTCAAACTTTTGAGATAGCAAAGTGTTCACTATGCTTTATAACTTTAGTGACAGCTAAAGTTTCAATTTGCTTTATATAAATGTATGTGTTTACAGCAAGGCAAAACTGTGTTCCAATTTGCTTTAAAATATGGACCAATACGTGTAACATGTGAAAGGCAAAATATAACGCAACCTGTTAAATGCAACAAGCAAATTGACAACTGACTTTACATTTTTGTACAATGCAGATTTTTTTTAAAACTCAATTTTAATTTTCTATTTTAAAATTTTATTACAACAGTAATAAATCACGGTTGTTACAATGATTGGCTCCTTACTTTATCTAACGGCTAGTCGACCCGACATTATGATGAGCGTATGTCTTTGTGCCCAATTTCACGCAAAACCAAAAGAATCTCACCACAGAGCTGCTAAACATATCTTACGATATCTATCTATCACTAGAGATTATGGCTTGTTTTACCCTAAGGGATCATCATTTGAACTAGTTTCATATAGTGACGAGGATTTCGGTGGATGTAAAAAGATCATAAGAGTACTAGCGGAACATGTCACTTTATCGGACAATCATTAGTTTCATAGTTTGGCAAAAAGCAAAATTGTGTCTCCTTATCTACTTACGAAGCCGAATATATTTCAGCAGCTCTAGCGTGTGCACAAGTGATGTACATGCAACAGACACTTATGGCTTTCGGCAATGTTATCAATAAATCACCAATATATTACGATAACACGAGTGCAATAAATCTATCAAAAAAACCTGTAAATCACTCGCGTACTAAACATATAGATATATGACATCATTTTTTACGTGTCGATGTAGAAAAAGGAACTATTACATTAGAATACGTAAATACCAAGAATCAAATAGCAGATATTTTCACAAAACCACTAAATGAACAAACTTTGTTAAACTGCGACGCGATTTAGGAATGTGTTCTCTTAATGATCTTATAAACTAATACTATATTTTCATTTATTCTATTTTTGACTAAAAATTTTTATCCACAAATTGAAATTGTTAACACCTTCACCTTAAATTTTTTAGGTGGTTGTTTTCTGAAATTACCTATGAATAACCTTTAAAATCATGTATAAATAGCTTTTTACAAAACAAAAGGTAAAGAATATATAGATTTCATATTTTTTCAACTCTGAAAATAAAAGCATGTCTTCCGACAACTCTCATCTCTCCTTCTCGACACCAACAAAGGATAGCTCAACGGATGCACCTCATCGCCTTGCTACCCCTACACCAGATCAGGAACCAACCTATAAGTGGTTTTCCTACCACACGGGATTCACTCCCGATAAAAGAGGTCCAAACGATCTCTATTTGTCTCTCCTAACACCAAGGAGAAAATAGATGAGATACATCACTATCAAAAGCAACAAATAAATTTACAACGAAAATTATACTTTAAGCAAAAGGTCACTGCACGACGACTATGTTTTCTGGAGCAAGTAGTGATAAAATATTGTAATTCATGAAAGAAGGATGTACATGAACCACTTCCGATTCCTTGCAATCCTTTGGATCCCTCTGCCTCTTGTCGTACACCTTTGGATCCTTCACCTAGGAGACTCTCTGGTTCCCCGAGAACCCATGAACGTGTAAATTTATGGTCTCCACTCAAGCCATGGAGGGATGACAAGTCTGAAAATCGCAATGCTCCATCGTCATCTAAATAAATTTACATATTCTCATTGTATTTTTATCTACATATATTCGTATTCTGTTTCACAAATAATAATACTATGTTTTATTAAAATCGAACTCTCGAAAAATAAGCAACACCTTCAAAATTAGGCTATTTTAAGACAAACTGGTCATTTCAGATGTCTGAACATTGCTATCAGACGTCTGACACTCTTGTATCACACAAATTTTTGACCATCATGCATATATCAGATGTCTTATATAACCTTACAAACGTCTGAAAATTATCTCCGCTTAATAAAAAATGGAAACCAGTCTATTTCAGCCGTCTGAACTTTGACAAGACGTCTGAACAAAGTCTCTGCCTCCATAAGATAAAAAATCATACCATTTTCAGACGTCTGATATTATATCCAGACGTTTGAGACAACTATTGTAACAACCCGCATATTTTACGATTGAATATTTAAATATTTTATTTAAATATTTCATCGCTAGTCGGATTATAGTCCGAAAAGCTACTTTTTTTTTGCAAACAGTCGAATATTTGCGGTTTAGTGAATATTTGACATTGATATGTTTGTCAATATTTGCGGTTTAGTGAATAAAACAAAGAATACGACATTCTTTTAGTGCTTCGAGATTTCTTGAGATATTGTATGATTTTTGTTGTTATTTAGTGTATATTTATTGTAGTATGACATTTTTGTTATCATACGTTTTTATCATATCTCTTCTTATATCTCATTTTACCTGATAATTACAGCTTGATTGATCCGTTTATTATTTTCTTCTTAAATAATACTCGGGTCAGACCGAGATATTACAGGTGCTTCTACTTGACTTCTTATCAGGGACCATTGCTTGATTTTTGACTAACTACTTTAGATTGGTAGTTTTTATTTTCTATACATTCGAGATAGAGACTTCTTAATGTATACATATTCTTTTGTCTTGCACTTGTATCCATTCTTTTGTGTTATTGTGGATCTTTTTGACCACTACTCTAATGTACACTTTCAAGTGTTATATATTCATATCTATTTCTACCTTTGTGATATGGATATATGTGACTGATTTGTGTTATGCTTATTTCTATATTTGTTTCCGAAGATATTATAGCCACTATGTAGTAGCTTTGAGTTTGTATCGGCATGTCGGATTCCTCTAGAAATGAAATGCATGTTATACAATATGGCATATCGGTGCTCGCACAAAGCAGTTACACGGATGGTCGCCCCTCAACAACCTTATTCTTCATGCTATTTGACGGCATTACTCCGTAGTGTCCATGGCTAGCGTGAGTATAGAGGTGGGGCGTTACAGCTTGGTATCAGAGCAAAACTTCGGAACAATGTAGAATAATCTAGCAAGGATCATCGTCCTAAGTTCTTCTTAGGAGTCGTGCCTTAGGATTTTATCCGAGTCTTAGGACCCGTTCTATCCTATTTTCTTTATGATGCCTTGTTTTATCAATCAAGTTCGTTTGGTATTCACTCTGAGAATAACCTTTTTCTTCTTCTTTCTTTCTTTCTTAAAGAAGAAGAAATGGTTAGTTCTAGCAGTCCTAGCGCTGGTCAATCCTTTAGCCCTTCTCTGGATGGCGCATTCATGTCTGCCCAACAACTTTTGGATCTTGTAAAGAATCAAGAGTTTATCTGTGCTTCGAGTAAGAACCCCGAAATGGTTCTACCTTTGAAACTTGATGTAATATCCCGGAATTTTGGATAATATAAATTTAATAATCTGAGTTTAAATTTAAATTGAATTGATAATTTTTGTTAATAAATTTGATTTGATTTAATAGTCTTCTTTAATTAAACATTTAATTTGTGAATTTATTTTTAATAAACTGATAAATCTATTCTCTATTTAATAATATATATGTATTTGTATATATTATAAATAGATAAGTTGTTAAATTAGTTTTAATGTTTTGAAAATAGGAATTGTGATTTATTTGTAATATTAAGCTTTTCAAAAATATTTAATAAAATACTATATGATTTTTAAATATAAGAAAAATGTTTTAATTGGTTTAAAATTCATTTTAACTTAAGTTGTATATTAAAATAAGTTACAAAATTTTTTTGTTAATTCTTTTTAAATATTTTTTGATTTGTTAATTTAATTTGAAATTTAAAATACAATATGAAACATGTATTCATATAAGTTATAACATCCTTCATAAATTGTTTAAAGGATATAAGAACTAATTATCTAAGTTTAACTTTCTTTAACACTTAATTAAATAACAAAACCATTCAAAAGACATGTGTAAGTTTATTAAAGCCTAAGTTAAACATGTGTTAAATATTTAAGTGAGTGTATTTACAAGTGTTCATACTTGAGACATGTGTCATTTGTTTAATTTTGTTTTCTTTAATTTTAATTTAAATCAAACATTGTTATTTAACTTGCATATATTCATTCTTTAGCTCTTTCTCATTTTTTTTCCTAAAGGAAATCTGAAATTTTGTTCATCTCTTCAAATGCATTTCTCAAATCTGTAAAACAACATGCATTCAAACTCCTCTTTTTCAAAGTACAAATTTGCATTTCTCAAAATAAAACCTGCATTACAATCAAGCCTGTGGCTCCTCAAAATGAAAATTCAAGTTTGCATACATCTACAACCTGCATATGTGTAAACTTAGGCATGCATTCATCTTTCAAAACTCTGGAATAAGCAAATTTAATCAAGTAAGGAAGCCTGCATTTCAATTTTAAAACAAGAAGTCTGCAAATCTGGAAAGCATGTTGCAAGGGGTTATACATGCTAAAGAGAATTTGGGAATGTGCTCTGCAATTTTTGAATCTGTGGGTAACTTTCTAAATTTAAAGCTTAAGTATTTCTAAAATCTGATGCATGTTCATGTTTTCAAACTCTAAATGATTTCTGTGTGATTGCAGTTTATTCTTTGAATTCATGTGATGAGTATGAATAAATCTACGTTGTATAATTTCTGCCAGTATCTAGTTTTCTTTTGCAGCATGGATTTTTGTTAAAATCCATTTCCATTTTAAAAAAAAGAAAAATCACTTTTGCTCAATCTATTAATTGTTAGAACTAACCATATAAACAAATTATGTTTAGGTGAGTACGAAGTAAATTTTAAAATTTAATTCATGCTAAGTTAAGTAATCTGCTCTGGAAAAAAAATACAAGGTACAGTTTATAATATACTGTATCATACATATTTGATTAGAATAATTGAAACTTGCTTTTAATTTGGCTAAATTGGTTCCTGGGGATAGTGAAGCTATCATTTATGATGAGAAAATTTCTAAATTGGGTTGCAGTTAAGTTTTGAGATTGTAAATTAAGATTTTAGTTTTAGAACCCTAGTTATTTCTGGGCTGTGATGAATCGAGCTTTTCTGGAATTTTTATTGAATCGAGTTCAAAGATCCTTTGAGTATAGATAGAGGATGTGTAGATGGAGTTATTGCCGGAGTTGGAAGTGTGACGGTGGTCGAAGGAGATGGGTTGAAGCGTTGACAGGCTAGGCATTGAAAGGGGGGGTGCTATTCCAGGTTTTGTTTAAAAACTTGAATTCAAATTCAAATTGTATTATGGGATTTTGAAGGCTGAAGGTGAATGAGGGGATTTTGATAGATGGAGGATGGCCTGAGTTGATGGCCAGAGATGGTCGGAGTTGGGATGTGGATGCACAGGAGTGTGTGCATGTTGGTGATGATGGTGGTGCAGTTTTAGTTGCAGGGTTTCTGTACTCGGAATGGACTCGGGTAAGTGGAAGGGAGACTCGAAGCAATGTATCGTGTGACTCGAAGTAAATGCGGAGAAGACTCGAAGTGAGTGAAGTTGAGTTGCAGGTTTTAAAACAAATCAGGAAAACTGTTTTTTCCAGTTTTTTTTTATAAAATAAAGTAAAAAGAAAATTGCAAACAAAATCTAGAAACAAGTTTAAATCTAGAATTTGAATTTGAATTCAATTAAGTTTTAAATTTTAGATTTTTTTTGAGTTAAATTTGAAATGTTTTTAAACCTAAGTTTGGTTATAAACTTAAAAACAGAAACTGTCTTTCTGATTAAAAATTTAAAAGTAAGTTTAAAAATTGAAAGAGGAAGTTCAATCTGAAATATGTAAGCCTGAAACTTAGATATAAAATCAGTAATTTAAATCTGAGATTTGAAATCATTTTTGAATTCAAATTTAGGATGTTAAACTAAGTAGAAAACTGTTTTCTGTTTTTCTATTTTAAATTAAAAAGCAAATTTAAAATGTAATTGAATATTTAAAACAAGTTTAAAATCTGGAAAACAGAATTATGGAACCTATGTTTGAATTTAATTTAAATCTGGAATTTAAATTTAGATTTTAAACTTTTTAAAGCTAAAGAAACATTGGTTCTGAATTTAAAACTATAAGTTTTAAATTACGAATTAAAGTTTAAAAAAGTTTAAATTCAGTTTGAAAACCTGGAACTTGACTTTAATGTCAGTTTTAAAAATAAATGAATTTTAATTTTAAATTTGTTTTAACCATTTTTTTTGAAAAGGTTAAATAACTTGAATTTAAAAATGAAGATGGAAGTGTAAATAAAGTTTTAAATTTTTAAGGTTTAATTTAGAATGAAAATTTGAATCTTGTTTCAGTTTGAATCTAAAATAAAAATTTAATTTGTAATTCAGTTTTAAATTTAAAAAGGAATTTTAAATTGAATTTTTGTTTTGAAATAAAGTGTTTAAAATACTTTTGTATTAAGAAGAATGTTTCTTAATTTAGAATTCAAGAAATTAGTTTCATTTAAATTATTAAATTAATTTAAATGGAATATTAATTATTTAATTAATGAATAATGTGGATGATTAATTAAGTAATTAATAATTTTAAGTTAATTATTTAAGATTTGAGGTTAATTAATTAAGGTTAATTAATCTAAAATTAAGAATGGTTAATTAAGTTTTAATTAATGATTAAGATTTATTTAATCAAGTGATTAATGATTAATTTAGATTTTAATTAACACTTAATTAATTAATAATTAGAGATTAATTAAATGATAATTAAAGATTAATTAATTGATAATTAATAATGATTATTGTAGTTAATTCTTAATTATGTAATTAAGTGATGTTAATGAAGGTCATTAACTTAAGATTATTTAACAATTAATTAATGTGATTAATTTTAATAATTAATTAGTTAATAATGATCAATTGTCTAATTACTTAATGAAGTAATTAATGAATTAATTACTTGGTATAATTAATTTAATTAAGGTGATTAGTTTAGATTAATTTAGTTTAATTAATTTAAACATTTGTGGATTATTGATAATTACTTACGTAATTAATGAATTTATAATTACTTAAGGAGGTAATTAAATAATAATTACTGAATGTAATTAAGGGTATTTATTATAGAAGTAATTTAGATATAAATTACTTTGAAATTAATTATGGGATTAATTTAAATAATTAATTAAGAGAAATTAATTTATGGGATGAGTAATTAAAGTAGTTAATTACTGAATGGTTATTAATCATGGGTGATTAATATATATATATATATATATATATGTGTGTGTGTGGTTTAGGTGAAGATTAATTACTTATGTAATTAGTATATATAGAGATTGATTAAATGTAATCATTAATTAATTAATTAATGATGTAATTTGGAATTGATTAATTAAGGTATGATTAATATTAAATGCTAATTATTTATTGTAATTGGAGATAGTTAATCAATAATGATTAAGTGAAATGGATAATGAGATGATGATTTATAAATTGATTTGTAATCAATTGAAGATTAAGTTAAGCAGGATTTTTATGATGAAGTAATTAATTTAATTTACTTTAAATTAATTAGAGATTTAGTAATTAATTTAATTCATTTTAAATTAATTATGAATAGTGTGATCATTAGATAGTTGCTTATGTTTGATGATTGGTATTGGTTGCCTGGTATGGTTTGTAATCTCAGTTGAGATGAGAAGTGTATGTGATATGGATGCATTGGTTGCTTTTGGATGATAGTACGGATTATCTGATTATGATATGAATTATCTGTTGATAATGATAATGTTGGTTATCTGTTATATTGTGAATTATGTATCTGTGTATATTTAGATAATGGATTGAATTGTTTTAAACGTTAAAACAACTTAGACCTTAAAAGACACGCTTTGGATTTCGATGAGACCGGGATCGGGTTTCCATATTTGGATTCGAAAACCACATCGATTCCAAATAACGTTAGGTCGTTAACCCAAATGGAGCGAGTGAAGACTCGAGGTGTAAGGGCTATACGTCAGTATAACTCTGTGGGTGATTCCGTAATGAGTTTGATGGAATAGTGCTTATAGATTCGAGATGGTGATTCAGAGTGTAAGGGTTATTGTCGTTAACTCTGAGGGTGATTCCAATACGAGTGTAACGAGATAATGCCTTTGGTTTCGTTCGAACCCGGAACGAACTTGTATGGATCGAATGCTTTCAGAACATCGTCAGGCGGACGATGAGCATTCTAAGTGATATGTCCTATAAAGGTAATCGTAGCTTCAAGCCTCATCAACCGGGAATGGCTAAAACAGGGGAGGTGCAGCAAAGCTTCGTGGGTAGCACCCACTTGAGAGCAAGATTTATCCCTGTCTAGAGGTCCCTTTATATTTTCGGCTTAGTGGTGCGGTTGCTGATCACAACTGCGGGGTTGTCTTGTTTGGAACTGTTCAGTAAGGAATGGGTCCGGCTTTGTGTTGCAGGGGATGAAGGGAGTAACCCTCGGTACGGTGATCTAGGCCACGTACTGTGACGGGCGGTACCCCAGTAGCCCAGCCATTGATGGAATCCAAAATCCAATAAGTGCCAACGGTTTTTGATTGTATTACCCACTTTTGTGGCTAGTAGCTGGAATTTAATCATGTAACAATTTCGGCTATTTTCTATTTACTTGAAATCCCTAGACACTATTATAATATCATCGGATTTCCTATCAAATGTTTTGGTTAGCGTAAGGTAAAAACTTTTCCATGTTTATGTGTTGGAAGTCTTACGTGATACCTTTTCTTTTCAAAGGTTTTTCAAAGTTAAGCAACTTTAACCCGTTACTCACACCAGACCCATGTCTGACCCAGAGTTATTTCTGTGTTTTCCTATAACTCTTGGGTACTCAAATTTTTATGAGCAACCAAGGGAATTCAGGTTAGGATTCAGGATTAGCTTTGACGTATTGTGGAGGAGAAAATGGAGCAGGAGGCTTCTGCGTATAGTTATATAGTTCCGCTGTGTTGGTATCTCTGAGTGTTTGTTTATTGTGATTGAGTTGTAATAACTAGACAGGTGTTTATAACTGTCTAGTATGTGTTGTATATGTCTGTGTAACTCTGATAATTGTTGTAATACTATGTAATACTTATGTTATTAATATAATTTATTCGTTCCGCTGTTGAGATTCTTGTGTTGTTTCCTCTTTCTCTTCTTTCTTTTCTCTTTTCTGTCCCTTTCTTTCTTAAAGATGATGCGATTTTCCGGGAGTGGAAAGTCTGGTCGTCACAGTTGGTATCAGAGCATTAGGTTGAGTGAATGCCTAGTCTCTGTAGTGGTGTCTATCTTGAGAGAGCGTATTTGTATTATATATATATATATATATATATATAATTGGTTCTACCTATTTGTTGGGTTACCTGTTCAGGTTTTTCCAATGTAAATTATAAAGGTAGATGAGGTAGAAGTGTGTGTAACACGACTACCATTGGTTGGAGTTTGATGTTTGAGGTTGGAAGTGTATTTGTCGAGACTGTAGACCTAATACCGTCTCGAGTGAGTGCTGTAGTGATGAAGGACTTCATCGATCTCTGAAGGTAACCTGTAAAGGTTCGAAGTTCATCTTTGAAGTGCAGGATTGAGTTATGATCTGTCGGAGGGCAGAAGCCAGTGAGTTATGGTATTTTGATATCTCAGGAAGTAGTAGCGGCGTGATGAGATGCAGTGACTATGGATATTTCCGAAGATGTTTCTTTGGAACAAGAATAAGAAGTGAGTCTGCTCGGTGATGTGGCAGAGTTAGCAGAATGTTCTGAGTTGGTAGGAGTCTTATGGCTGAGTAGTTTACTGAAGTGGAGTTCAGAAGCAGTAGAGTGGATCCGTTTCTCTGGTGAGTTGGCTAAGCTAGCATAAGCTGTTCTGTTTGGTAAAGAGAGAGCAGTTTTCTTTGGATTTAGGCTGAGTTGATCGCAAAAGTGACTTGCGATAATATGTTCTCTTGAGTTTGTTGGAGATTCTCTGGATTTTCTTCCAGGAAGTCAGAGGTTTGTCTGCATCTGGAGATCGAGTTTTCCTTCCAGAAGTGGAACTGTTGGTTCAGTTAGTAGATGGATGGTTCCATGAGATAGAAGTTAGTGAAGCAACCCATGTTTGGGAGGAACATCTGAGTTTTCTTATGGATATGTGGAGCCATATTTCTGTGCTGGGTTGTCTAGTCTGTGCTTGTGCTTTTAGTCAGCATTTTCTTCTGCTTCGATCAGAGTTGTGCAGCGGAAGCAGTTTGGAGTGTTTCTGTTTTCTTTTTCGGATAAGAGAAGTTTGTTCTGTCTTCTGTTATTGTGAAGCAGGGTTGTGTTCTTGGTTTTTGAGTGATCCTAAGGAGATTATTGGATTGTTTTGATCCAGTCTGATTCTAGTGGAATCAGCAAGAGTTAAGCCGATCAGGATGGATGTTGGTAGCCCAGGATCGTCCGAAGAGTTTTTATGGATAAGAGATGGAGAAATTTGGATTCTGGAGTCGGAGATTTGATTTAGGATAAGTTTTTCTCTGATCCATGGAGCTATAAGTTTGGGAAGCTAGCTCCATAGTGTTTTGGATTTCTTCTGTGTTTTGGTTAGATGAGTGTTTGGTTTTCTGGAGTTGAATTGCCAGTTTGGATAACTGGGATTCAGAGTATTTCACGTATCTCTGAGGGAGTACGTGTTTGACATTGAACCAGCAATTTAGGATGGTTTGTTTGTTGAGTCAAACTCGTCTGTAGTCTGATATTCTGTATAGAATTGTTGTTAGGAGCTCTATAGCTTAGTAGTATTGTTTGTTTGGATTTTATAGAGCGAGTATCCCGATATATATATATATATACCGGGGAAACTCGTGAAGTTTTATCCAAAATTCTTTTGAATAATTAGATTTGTTCTGATTGTGTGAATTGTTTTTTATGGATTGTTGGCATATGATTAACATATGCTGTGTTTTAAAATAAAATCTGTAAATAGATTATTAAATTACCTTTGTTTTAAATTTCGGGGACGAAATTCTTTTAAGGGGGAAGGATTTTAATATCCCGGAATTTTGGACAATATAAATTTAATAATCTGAGTTTAAATTTAAATTGAATTGACAATTTTTGTTAATAAATTTGATTTGATTAATAGTCTTCTTTAATTAAACATTTAATTTGTGAATTTATTTTTAATAAACTGATAAATCTATTCTCTATTTAATAATATATATAATATTAAGCTTTTCAAAAATATTTAATAAAATACTATATGATTTTTAAATAGAAGAAAAATGTTTTAATTGGTTTAAAATTCATTTTAACTTAAGTTGTATATTAAAATAAGTTACAAAATGTTTGTGTTAATTCTTTTTAAATGTTTTTTGATTTGTTAATTTAATTTGAAATTTAAAATACAATATGAAACATGTATTCATATAAGTTATAACATCTTTCATAAATTGTTTAAAGGATATAAGAACTAATTATCTAAGTTTAACTTTCTTTAACACTTAATTAAATAGCAAAACCATTCAAAAGACATGTGTAAGTTTATTAAAGCCTAAGTTAAACATGTGTTAAATTTTTAAGTGAGTGTATTTACAAGTGTTCATACTTGAGACATGTGTCATTTGTTTAATTTTGTTTTCTTTAATTTTAATTTAAATCAAACATTGTTATTTAACTTGCATATATTCATTCTTTAGCTCTTTCTCATTTTTTTCTCTAAAGGAAATCTGAAATTTTGTTCATCTCTTCAAATGCATTTCTCAAATCTGTAAAACAACATTCATTCAAACTCCTCTTTTTCAAAGTACAAATTTGCATTTCTCAAAATAAAACCTGCATTACAATCAAGCCTGTGGCTCTTCAAAATGAAAATTCAAGTTTGCATACATCTGCAACCTGCATATGTGTAAACTGAGGCATGCATTCATCTTTCAAAACTCTGGAATAAGCAAATTTAATCAAGTAAGGAAGCCTGCATTTCAATTTTAAAACAAGAAGTCTGCAAATCTGGAAAGCATGTTGCAAGGGGTTATACATGCTAAAGAGAATTTGGGAATGTGCTCTGCAATTTTTGAATCTGTGAGTAACTTTCTAAATTTAAAGCTTAAGTATTTCTAAAATCTGATGCATGTTCATGTTTTCAAACTCTAAATGATTTCTGTGTGATTGCAGTTTATTCTTTGAATTTATGTGATGAGTATGAATAAATCTATTTTGTATAATTTCTGCCAGTATCTAGTTTTTTTTTGTAGTATGGATTTTTGTTAAAATCCATTTCCATTTTTTTTTTAAAAAAAAACACTTTTGCTCAATCTATTAATTGTTAGAACTAACCATATAAACAAATTATGTTTGGGTGAGTATGAAGTAAATTTTAAAATTTAATTCATGCTAAGTTAAGTAATCTGCTCTGGAAAAAAAAATACAAGGTACAGTTTATAATATACTGTATCATACATATTTGATTAGAATAATTGAAACTTGCTTTTAATTTGGCTAAATTGGTTCCTGGGGATAGTGAAGCTATCATTTATGATGAGAAAATTTCTAAATTGGGTTGTAGTTAAGTTTTGAGATTGTAAATTAAGATTTTAGTTTTAGAACCCCAGTTATTTCTGGGCTGTGATGAATCGAGCTTTTCTGGAATTTTTATTGAATCGAGTTCAAAGATCCTTTGAGTATAGATAGAGGATGTGTAGATGGAGTTATTGCCGGAGTTGGAAGTGTGACGGTGGTCGGAGGAGATGGGTTGAAGCGTTGACAGGCTAGGCATTGAAAGGGGGGTTGCTGTTCCAGGTTTTGTTTAAAAACTTGAATTCAAATTCATGTTGTATTATGGGATTTTGAAGGTTGAAGGTGAATGAGGGGATTTTGATAGATGGAGGATGGCCTGAGTTGATGGCCAGAGATGGCCGGAGTTGGGATGTGGATGCACAGGAGTGTGTGCATGTTGGTGATGATGGTGGTGCAGTTTTAGTTGCAGGGTTTCTGTACTCGGAATGGACTCGTGTAAGTGGAAGGGAGACTCGAAGCAATGTATCGTGTGACTCGAAGTAAATGCGGAGAAGACTCGAAGTGAGTGAAGTTGAGTTGCAGGTTTTAAAACAAATCAGGAAAACTGTTTTTTCTAGTTTTTTTTTAAAATAAAGTAAGAAGAAAATTGCAAACAAAATCTGGAAACAAGTTTAAATCTAGAATTTGAATTTGAATTCAATTAAGTTTTAAATTTTAGATTTTTTTTGAGTTAAATTTGAAATGTTTTTAAACCTAAGTTTGGTTATAAACTTAAAAACAGAAACTGTCTTTCTTTTTAAAAATTTAAAAGTAAGTTTAAAAATTGAAAGAGGAAGTTCAATCTGAAATATGTAAGCCTGAAACTTAGATATGAAATCAGTAATTTAAATCTGAGATTTGAAATCATTTTTGAATTCAAATTTAGGATGTTAAACTAAGTAGAAAACCGTTTTCTGTTTTTCTGTTTTAAATTAAAAAGCAAATTTAAAATGCAATTGAATATTTAAAACAAGTTTAAAATCTGGAAAATAGAATTATGGAACCTATGTTTGAATTTAATTTAAATCTGGAATTTAAATTTAGATTTTAAACTTTTTAAAGCATAAAGAAACATTGGTTCTGAATTTAAAACTATAAGTTTTAAATTATGAATTAAAGTTTAAAAAAGTTTAAATTCAGTTTGAAAACCTGGAACTTGACTTTAATGTCAGTTTTAAAAATAAATGAATTTTAATTTTAAATTTGTTTTAACCATTTTTTTTTGAAAAGGTTAAATAACTTGAATTTAAAAATGAAGATGGAAGTGTAAATAAAGTTTTAAATTTTTAAGGTTTAATTTAGAATGAAAATTTGAATCTTTTTTCAGTTTGAATCTAAAATAAAATTTTAATTTGTAATTCAGTTTGAAATTTAAAAAGGAATTTTAAATTGAATTTTTGTTTTGAAATAAAGTGTTTAAAATACTTTTGTATTAAGAAGAATGTTTCTTAATTTAGAACTCAAGAAATTGGTTTCATTTAAATTATTAAATTAATTTAAATGGAATATTAATTTTTTAATTAATGAATAATGTGGATGATTAATTAAGTAATTAATAATTTTAAGTTAATTAGTTAAGATTTGAGGTTAATTAATTAAGGTTAATTAATCTAAAATTAAGAATGGTTAATTAAGTTTTAATTAATGATTAAGATTTATTTAATCAAGTGATTAATGATTAATTTAGATTTTAATTAACACTTAATTAATTAATAATTAGAGATTAATTAAATGATAATTAAAGATTAATTAATTGATAATTAATAATGATTAATTGTAGTTAATTCTTAATTATGTAATTAAGTGATGTTAATGAAGGTTATTAACTTAAGATTATTTAACAATTAATTAATGCGATTAATTTTAATAATTAATTAGTTAATAATAATCAATTGTCTAATTAATTAATGAAGTAATTAATGAATTAATTACTTGGTATAATTAATTTAATTAAGGTGATTAGTTTAGATTAATTTAGTTTAATTAATTTAAACATTTGTGGATTATTGATAATTACTTATGTAATTAATGAATTTATAATTACTTAAGGAGGTAATTAAATAATAATTACTGAATGTAATTAAGGGTATTTATTATAGAAGTAATTTAGATTTAAATTACTTTGAAATTAATTATGGGATTAATTTAAATAATTAGTTAAGAGAAATTAATTTATGGGATGAGTAATTAAAGTAGTTAATTGCTGAATGGTTATTAATCATGGGTGATTAATATATATATATATATATATATATGTGGTTTAGGTGAAGATTAATTACTTATGTAATTAATATATATAGAGATTGATTAAATGTAATCATTAATTAATTAATTAATGATGTAATTTGGAATTGATTAATTAAGGTATGATTAATATTAAAAGCTAATTACTTATTGTAATTGGAGATAGTTAATCAATAATGATTAAGTGAAATGGATAATGAGATGATGATTTATAAATTGATTTATAATCAATTGAAGATTAAGTTAAGCAGGATTTTTATGATGAAGTAATTAATTTAATTTATTTTAAATTAATTAGAGATTTAGTAATTAATTTAATTCATTTTAAATTAATTATGAATAGTGTGATCATTAGATAGTTGCTTATGTTTGATGATTGGTATTGGTTGCCTGGTATGGTTTGTAATCTCAGATGAGATGAGAAGTGTATGTGATATGGATGCATTGGTTGCTTTTGGATGATAGTATGGATTATCTGATTATGATATGAATTATCTGTTGATAATGATAATGTTGGTTATCTGTTATATTGTGAATTATCTATCTGTGTATATTTAGATAATGGATTGAATTGTTTTAAACTTTAAAACAACTTGGACCTTAAAAGACACGCTTTGGATTTCGATGAGACCGGGATCGGGTTTCCATATTTGGATCCGAAAACCACATCGATTCCAAATAACATTAGGTTGTTAACCCAAATGGAGCGAGTGAAGACTCGAGGTGTAAGGGCTATACGTCAGTATAACTCTGTGGGTTATTCCGTAATGAGTTTGACGGAATAGTGCTTATAGATTCGAGATGGTGATTCAGAGTGCAAAGGTTATTGTCGTTAACTCTGAGGGTGATTCCAATATGAGTGTAACGAGATAATGCCTTCGGTTTCGTTCGAACCCGGAACGAACTTCTATGGATCGAATGCTTTCAGACCATCGTCAGGCGGACGATGAGCATTCTAAGTGATATGTCCTATAAAGGTAATCGTAGCCTCAAGCCTCATCAACCGGGAATGGCTAAAACAGGGGAGGTGCAGCAAAGCTTCGTGGGTAGCACCCACTTGAGAGCAAGATTTATCCTTGTCTAGAGGTCCCTTTATATTTTTGGCTTAGTGGTGCGGTTGTTGATCACAACTGCGGGGTTGTCTTGTTTGGAACTGTTCAGTAAGGAACGGGTCCGGCTTTGTGTTGCAGGGGATGAAGGGAGTAACCCTTGGTACGGTGATCTAGGCCACGTACTGTGACGGGCGGTACCCCAGTAGCCCAGCCATTGATGGAATCCAAAATCCAATAAGTGCCAACGGTTTTTGATTGTATTACCCACTTTTGTGGCTAGTAGCTGGAATTTAATCATGTAACAATTTCGGCTATTTTCTATTTACTTGAAAACCCTAGACACTATTATAATATCATCGGATTTCCTATCAAATGTTTTGGTTAGCGTAAGGTAAAAACTTTTTCATGTTTATTTGTGGGAAGTCTTACGTGATACCTTTTATTTTAAAAGGTTTTTCAAAGTTAAGCAACTTTAACCTGTTACTCACACCAGACCCATGTCTGACCCGGAGTTATTTCTGTGTTTTTCTATAACTCTTGGGTACTCAAATTTTTATGAGTAGCCAAGGGAATTCAGGTTAGGATTCAGGATTAGCTTTGACGTATTGTGGAGGAGAAAATGGAGCAGGAGGCTTCTGCGTATAGTTATATAGTTCTGCTGTGTTGGTATCTCTGTGTGTTTGTGTATTGTGATTGAGTTGTAATAACTAGACATGTGTTTATAACTGTCTAGTATGTGTTGTATATGTCTGTGTAACTCTGATAATTGTTGTAATACTATGTAATACTTATGTTATTAATATAATTTATTCGTTCCGCTGTTGAGATTCTTGTGTTGTTTCTTCTTTCTCTTCTTTCTTTTCTCTTTTCTATCCCTTTCTTTCTTAAAGATGATGCGATTTTCCGGGAGTGGAAAGTCTGGTCGTCACACTTGAAGTTCCTTTCAATCAGCTTGTGGATGTTACCCTTTGACATGAAGAGGTTGGTAAAGGAGGTGATAGTGATATTGGGATTTCCAAGAAGAGGCATGTTAACTTCAAAAGCCCTTATCCCAATAAGAAGGTGAAGCAAACTAGTTTGGTAGCAAAGACTCGAATCCCTAATTGTGGAAGATGCTACAATTGTAATTCTAAGGACCACTATGCAAAGGAGTGTCCGGAGCCACTCTTTTGTCGTTATTGCAAAAATTTAGGTCATCATATTTCTGCCTGCCCCAAACTTCAAAGCAAGAAGAAAGAGGAACAAGAAACTTCGGTAGCAAAGACTCCTACCTCTAGTCGTAAACAATGCTACAATTGTGGTTCCATGGACCATTATGTAATTAAGTTCCCGGAACCCCTTTATTACCGCTATTGCAAAGGCTCAAGTCATTACTTATCTACATGTCCTAAACTTCAAAGTAGGAGAGAGGGAAAGCTAAAAGCTTATAGTGACACTTTTCTTGGTCAAGGTATTTTCCATTCAATCCTTGATGGCATTATTTTATTTCGTGATCTTCCTATTCTAGTTCTTTATAATACGGTTTCATCTTATCATTTTATATCAAAAGAACTTGTTCATTCTTTTTTTTTAAAACATTTTGGGCTTGGTGATTTTTTTTAGAATTGCGAATCCGGTTGGTGGATCCGCAACACTCAATTTTCTTTGTTTTAACGTCAAGATTATTTTATGTGATTTTTTCCTTTCCTAGCCGATTTGCATGTTATGCGTTACTTAGGGTTCGCAATTGATTTTGTGAAAGGATTGGCTTAATCATTATGAAGTCCATATTCTATGTCCCGAGTGGACTATCTATCTTCGGCATTCTTAATCTGTTAAGAAATATCTATTTTTCTTTGTGTTTCGATTCCAATTTGGTGGCATCATTTTATTCTATAAGCCCACATGTTGAGTAAAGTGTTATTTCTTTCATTTGGGTAGTTGTGAATTTTCTGGTATTTTTGAGCTTGTCTTAGGATTATCACCTAAGCAATCTATTGAGTGGTGTTAAGGTCTTTTCAGCTCGACCTTGCCACCGTTTTCATTTGCTACGAGTTGCGGAAGTTAGCATTCCACTTACCGCATTCCGCACTCGTTATGATTTTTATGAATTACTTAGTATGTCATTCAGTTTGTCCAGCTTATTTCATCCATTTTATAAATCGAGTATTCTATGAATATTTTTTTGAGACCATTCTTGTATTTATCGGTTTTGGATGAAAATAGCAATTTAAAAATTTTACAAATCTTTTTCATAAGATTTATTTATAAGTATAGTTGGATTTTGTTCTTAAGTGAGCAAAGAATATTATTAAAACTTTTTAAGGGACATGTTTGTCATATAGAAGATGATTTTGTGATTGTATTGCCCATTTAGTGTTTTAAGAAATTCTGGTCGATGCGCTTAATCAATGTCATCGATAGGAATTTCCTAAACACTTTAATGAGACAGTCAAAAACAATAAATTGACTTGTAAAAAGTAAACCTTTCTAGAAAGATTATTACATAAAGATAGTTGTAATTTTGAAAGTTTTAGCTTTTCGAGAAAGAAGATTATTTAAAAGAACTCTTTTTTGATACTCCTATTCTTGTGATTCCTGAAGGGAACCAAGACTTCATTGTTTGTACCAATGCTAGTCGTATTGGTTTGGGTGTCATTCTCTTGCGAAAGAGAATGTTCTATCATTTATGCTTTTATTCAATTAAAGCCTATCGAGACTAGGTATATCACTCATGATCTAGTGCTCGCGGCTATTGTTCTCGCTTTTAGATATTTGGCATCATTATTTTTGGGAGAGAAAATTTGTTCTCTACACTGATCATAAATCTTTGGAGTATTTATTTTCTCAAAAGGAACTTAATTTGTGCCAACATCGTTGGCTCGAGTTCCTTACGTCTTATGATCTTGATATTCTTTATACTCCTGGAAAGGGAAATCGTGTTGTCGACGCCCTTAGCCGAAAGCAACAGGGGGTTGTTTCCATGATGATATCCGAGTGGAATGATCTCGAGACTTTATCCACTTGTGAGATTCGAGATCGTGTATCCGATTTATGTTCATCTCTTGTTTTATGTAGCCTTGAGGCTCATCCTTCTCTCTTAGACCGCATTCTTGAAGATCAAAGGCTAGATCCCGAATTGGCTCTTCTTAGCCAAAATTGTAGGGATAATATTGATATTGAAGGTTTGAGAGACTTTGATATTGATTCTCATGGCCGCATTCGAACATTTGGTAGACTTTTCGTGCCCAACATTAGTAATCTTCGTAAAGATATTTTAAAAGAATCTCATCGTTCTAAATTTACCATTTATCCCGATAGTGGTAAAATGTACGCGGATATAAAGCGACTTTATTATTGGGATGGGATGAAATCTGATATTGCTAACTTTGTTAAGTGTTGCATGACTTGCCTACTCGTTAAGGCCGAGCATCAAAGGACCGACGGGTTATTGCAACCTTTAGATATTCCAATATGGAAGTGGGACCAAATTTCCATGGATTTTATCGACGGTCTCCCCTGTTCCCGTTCGGGTCATGATAGTCTATGGGTGATAGTTGATAGACTTACTAAATCCACCCATTTTATTCTCGTTCGGTCTAATCGGACCGTCCCTCTTTTGGCCAAACTCTTTATTAAAGAAATTGTTAAATTGCATGGAGTTCCTATTTCTATTGTTAGCGATCGTGATCCATTGTTTACTAGTGGATTTTGGAAGAGTCTTCAAAAAGCTTTGGGAATAAAGCTTAATTTTAGCACCGCTTACCATCCTCAGTCCGAAGGACAAACCGAGCGTGCGAATCAAACTCTTAAAAATCTTCTTCGTGCATGTGTTCTTGATTTTGGTGGAAGTTGGGAAGATCATATTTCTCTTGATGAGTTTTCCTATAATAATAGCCTCGAATCTAGTATTGGTATGGCACCTTTCGAGGCACTCTATGAAAGGCCATGTCGATCTCCTTCTTGTTGGCTTGAGGCCGGTGAGAAGCTGGTTTTTGATCCAGATTTTATTCGAGATTCCACCGAAAAGATTGATGTTATTCGTCATAGGATGAAAGAAGCTCAGAGTAGACAAAAATCCTATGTCGATAACTGAAGAAGGAAATTAGAATTTTCTGTGGGAGATTTTGTGTTTGTTCGTGTTTCACCTATGAAAGGTGTTGTGCATTTCAGTCGATCGGGAAAGTTAGCACCTCGATATATTGTCCCCTTTTCCATCACCGAACGCACTAGTTCCTTGGCTTATCTCCTTTTATTACTGGCTCAATTTTCTACTATCCATGACGTGTTTCAAGTTTCTCAATTATGGAAATACCTTCAAGATTCCAATTCTATTCTTGAGCCCGGTGTTGTGGAAGAAATTGAAGTTTCACCTAATTTACTTATGAGCAACATCCTATTCGTATCATCGCCTCAGTGGTTGAGCGCCTTCGAAATAAAGATGTTCTTCTTGTGAAAGTTCAATGGTTCTCAAATCTTAAGGATTGCTCTTGGGAATCCAAAGGATTCATTGAGCGAACACGTTCGGACTTACAGTCTCGTGCTCCTTGAGGTGAACTTTTTATTTCAAATTTCTTTTGTGTTGCTATGCTTTTATGGTTGTTACTTTTATCTTTCTTCTTGAGTATTGCGAGGACGCAATTTCTTTAAGGAGGGGAGTCTGTGACAACTCGCATATTTTACGATTGAATATTTAAATATTTTATTTAAATATTTCATCGCTAGTCGGATTATAGTCCGAAACGCTACTTTTTTTTGCAAACAGTCGAATTCGAACTCGAGACCACTTCCATTGAGTTTGAAATGCCGTTTGCGACCTTTTTGAGTATAAGCATCGATATGTTTTGAGTTGAGTGAATTTTGCTATTTTTCACTTAGGGCTTTGGGTTTGGGTTTGGGTTCAGCCCACTAACCCAACTCATCTTGTATCATTACTCCACCCCCTCTCCTCTTCATTACTTCACTTTCATTTCCTAATACTCAAGCTTCATCAAAAATGGAGGAGGAGATTGGAAACATAAATCCTAAGCCCTAGGTCCGTTTCAAATTCAAGTTCTAGCTCCATAATTCAAGCAAAGCTATTGGTAAGCATTCTCTTCTTCTTCTCCAACTCATTCTCCCTTCAATTTCAGAAATTCCTAAACCCTAACTTAGGAAATGTTTTTCTTTTAAGCTTAGATTCAAGCTTCTTGGGTTAGATTGAAGAGTAATTGTTCTTGCCTTGCTCTATAGCTTCTTCATCCTTGTTTTTGTGAAAAAGGTGAGATTTTTATCTCACATCTAAGTCTATGATTATCTTTGATTGTTAGGTATGAATTTCTAACTCTTATTCATGTGCATTTGCTTTGATTTGGATTGGTTTTGTGAATATTCCAAATTTTGGTGTTTTGAAGTCAAACCTTTAAAAATCATAGCTTTGGTGTTTGATCATGCTTTTGGCGATGCATCGAGGAGCCTATAGGGCTAGGAAACTGATTTTTGTAAACTCCTAGTGCCGTTCCTCGACCGATTGCAATTTGGAAGGGAATGGCCTTCATTTAAATAGGCTTGGAAGTGCAGGAAATAGGTTCCATTCGATTGGAATTCTGGTCCAATCGATTGACCTGCTACCAGAACACTTCTCTGGCTCTGGTCTAGTCGACTAGCATACTGAGTCCAGTCGACTGACCTGCATCCCGCAGGTTTTCCGGGACTGTGTTTAGTCGACTGTACTCAGTGAGCCAGTCGACCGACCTGCTCCTATTTGCCTATTATGCCTATTCTGTCTATTTTGTTGGGCTTCCAAATTTAATCGATTCGTGTTTATTCCCACTGGTTGTTATCATTTATTATCCACTTCGATGACATTTTCTTCGAGATTTATGTGAACATACATTTAGATGGATTCAGAATCGATTTCTTTGGATTTTGTTCACGTCTTCGAATGTGAATTTTAGTGATTGATTGTTTCTACAATCATTTTTGTGATTTGTCACTTTAAAAATATAATGGTTTTCTATATTAGTAGTAAATATCAAAACTCTTCCATTAAAACGATTTTAAATCTATTTTATTACAAAGCTCGTTTCTTAAACTGTTTTCCAATCTATTAGTATACACAAACCTTTACTTCACTTATATGAGAAATCTAATCAAATGGCTTAGTAAAACAGGTGGTATGAAACACTTGAATTTACTTCGTCCGTTAATTCTTAGACTTGTTCGATTGAATCTCTTGTGACAATTTTCGGGTGGAAATCTATAATTTGTTCGTGAATATTTAAATTAAGCTAGTCGTTATGGGACATGAAGCTAAACTCATACATTTACTAGCTTAGTGTAATTGATACTTAACCTCGAGTGGAAGTCTATAATTTGTTCGTAAATAATTAAGTTACGCTAGTGGTTATGGGACATGAAGCTAAACTCATCTATTTACTAGCTTAGTGTAGTTTACATTTATCGATCAATTATGATCATTTTGTGATTTAGACAAGCAATGTGCGATGTCTCTTTGTCTGCGAGGGAGACTAAACCCCGTTTTTAGTGGAGCTTCGACTTGGTGGGGTAGCGACCCATGGTCCTCGGACCGTTTTAGTGGAACTTCGGCTCAGAGGTCTTCGGACCGTTTTAGTGGAGCTTTGGCTCAAAGGTCTTCGGGCCGTTTTTGTGGAGCTTCGGTTCAAAAATTAATGGTTAGCAACCATGGAATAGCGTTTCGTTTTGTGATACACGTTTTGGTGAGTTTTAATGCTCCCGTCTTGTGATAGGCCTCTTTCCCCCTTTTTGTGATTTTTGGATTTCTATTGATCGATTTCTAGAATTTGTGTTTCACCAATTTTCGTGATGTACATTGATAAGCTTTATCATTATTTGTGCATTGGTGAATTTGTGTTTCAACAACTTTTACGATTGACATTGATATGTTTGTCAATATTTGCGGTTTAGTGAATAAAACAAAGAATATGACATTCTTTTTAGTGCTTCGTGATTTCTTGAGATATTGTATGATTTTTGTTGTTATTTAATGTATATTTATTGTGGTATGACATTTTTGTTATCATACGTTTTTATCATATCTCTTCTTATATCTCATTTTACCTGATAATTATAGCTAGACTGATCCGTTTATTATTTTCTTCTTAAATAATACTTGGGTCAGACCGAGATATTACAGGTGCTTCTACTTGACTTATTATCAGGGACCATCGCCTGATTTTTGACTAACTATTTTAGATTGGTAGTTTTTGTTTTGTATACATTCGAGATAGAGACTTCTTAATGTATACATATTCTTTTGTCTTGCACTTGTATCCATTCTTTTGTGTTATTGTGGATCTTTTTGACCACTACTCTGATGTACACTTTCAAGTGCTATATATTCATATCTATTTCCGCCTTTGTGATATGGATATCTATGACTGATTTGTTTATGCTTATTTCTATATTTGTTTCCGAAGATATTATAGCCACTATGTAGTAGCTTTGAGTTTGTATCGGCATGTCGCATTTCTCTAGAAATGAAACGTATGTTATATTATCTGACATATCGGTGCTCGCACAAAGTAGTTACAAGGATGGTCGCTCCTCCATAGCCTTATTCTTCACGCTAGTTGACAGCATTACTCCGTAGTGTCCTTGGCTAGCGTGAGTATAGAGGTGGAGCATCACAACTATCTGTCCTACAAAAATAAAACTTCGACCTATTCCAAACGTATGATTCTACAACCAGACATCGGATAATTTTCTCTACCTTTCAAAATTTACAAACGATCAATTCCAGACGTCTGCAATCAAAAATCAGACGTCTGATTCTATTTATTGTCTTTAAAATAGTTTAAATCAGACGTCTGAAATTCAATCGACACTCTTAAGTACCCTGTTAATGTCTATTTTTTGACCTTTCTTACTTCCGTTTCATTTCATTTCTATTGCAAAGTCGATTCCCTATTTCTCAAAATTACTTTCTCTTCCAAGCTCACTCGAATTTCATGGCCCCTAAAACAAAAAACCTTAAATTCTCTAAGCGAAAGCAAGATCAAGCCACTTCATCCAACCCTCAAGTTTGCTCTGACGATCAAATTGAGTGATGAATGAATCGTGTACCGCATGCACTCAAGAGATACAAGGATATTCAAAAGAAGAAACTCCATATTGGTCCATTTTATAACTTGCTAAAGTTCCCAATGTATGATTTAGATGAAATGTGTGAAAGTGCTAGTTTAGAAACATTGATATCCTTTAATGCCAATAACATCCAAATCGATCAGCTAGCCGTATTTCTTTTCTATGCTAATTTAGATAGCACAGCAGTTTGAAACACTGACAACGATGATAATTGGCGATGGTCAAGTGTTTACGGCAACATAATTAGACTTACTTTAAGGATCGTAGGACATACTCAAGGATGTCCCGACACCGGAGAAGATTTATATAATATTCCATATACGCATCTCAAACCGAGAGATAGTATCATACATCAAATATGGGAAGATGAAATGCCTAGATTTGCATCCAAATACCTAAGAAGTAAGGCGAGACTTCTCACTAGAATGATTATCAACATATTGTTCCTCGCCGAGGTATTCATGAGCAAATCACGGAGCTAGAGCACAAGGCCCTATATGCTACATTTAGTGGAACAAGGGTTAATTGGGAAAATTTATATTTGACGAGCTCAAACGTTTTTGGACTCGATCACGCCCATCCATCATCTATCCTACGTACATCATGAGACTTCTAAGCGCTCACAACATCCCCTCATATTTATCCACTTTTGAAGAAATTTCTCCGAAATATGCATCCACAATTTTTTTTCCCTAATGCACTTACCGAAAAATACTCTGGATTTTATATCGTTTGAAGACTGGACGCAACGTCATCAAGCCGGACAAGCTAGGCCTCCACCTCAAACATAATCTGAACCATCACAAGAGGTATAACAACATCACGAGAATACTCCTTCCCCACCTGCACCATTTGATTATATGTGCTGTTAACTCCGCCTCGGCCATGACTCGGCGACCTAAAAAACTACCGACTTAAGACTTAAAAAGGGATGCCGACTCAATGCCTTGACAAGGTTGCCGACCTAACAAGGATACCGACCTAACAGACTTGAGAAGGATGCCGACCTAAGGCCTAAGAGGGATACCGACCTAAGGCCTAAGAGGGATACCGACTTAAGGCCGAATAGTTACCGACCTAACGCTTTAACAAAGTTGCCGACCTAAGGCCTAAGAGGGATACCGACTTAAGGCTGAACAGCTGCCGACCTAGTGCTTTAACAAGGTTGCCGACTTAATGCTTTAACAAGAACGCCGACTCAACTGCCTAAGATAGCTACCGACCTAAGTCGCAACCGACCTAGCTTGAGCCGTCCACGACCTAAAGCTACTGGGTGAGGGTTCAATGCCGCATGAAGAGGACCAGTTGACTCATTTGCGACTTAGATGTTGACTCGTGGGCGACTTAGGACTTGTACAAGTGAACTTTTGTGAAACCATGGAGGGGCCAGATGAGTCGGCCACGACTTACCTTGGACCGGTCACGACTTACGACCTAAAGGGGGGATTTTCCTATAAATACCAACCTACTTCGAACGTGAAAGGGACTTTTGGCCGACCTCTTTAAGCACCGATACTCTACTGAATTCTCGACTCACTCGACACTTCAAGTACGAAAGGCATCTCAACTGACTTCGAGAGGAAATCTAACTCAATCTACATGGATTTAAAGAATTCTTTTGCATCAAAGTTCTAGTTGTTTGTCTCATCGGAATTGTAATTGAAGATTGTTGTAAAGTTGTAATCGATTCAGTAATAAAGAGAATTAAAGTGGACGTAGGCTTATCCTAAGCCGAACCACTATAAAAACTGTTGTATTTTCTGCTTTCTCTGTGATTTCTCTACTTGTTTTTTTTAGTTCTCGTGTTCAAGGGTGGTGCTTTCTCTCAACTTCAATCTACATCGGGGTGTTAGCGTCCGATTTTTACGTTAACATTTTTGGTGCTTTCATTGAGAGTTGAACTCAAGAAACTTCCACTATTTCTCCGCGAAGGATTGTTGAAAGGATTTCTTTTAAAACCAGAAGTTTATTGAAAATAATGGCTCCTGGGAGAAAACGAAGTTCTGTAAGATCCGACAATTTTCAAGAGAATACTACTACCTCTCCTCCTTCAAATCAAGCAGCTCCAACTGTTGGAGTTACACGAGCAGAATTGGACGCTGTAGTTTTGGGGTTGAATCAACAATTGAATGCTCAGAATGCGCAGTTGGAAGCCCAGAATGCCCTGATCTTAAGTAAGTTGAATGATCTACTAGGGGAAAATCGTCAACCGGTTAATAATGATGGGAACCCTACTATGGGAGTTCAGGATGCTGAAGGGAACATTTCTCAAAGAGCCGCAGACCCTGTAGAAAGGACTCCTCCTCAAGCTGGAGGATCAGGGCCGCAGCCGACCCTCCGTGAACGATTGTCAAGACAGAATTCAGAAAGAGTGGCTGATATGTGCCCTCTAGAGTCTGTAAATGATGAAGAGTATTTTTCGGGTATGGTTCGTCAAATCATGAAGGAAAATATGCAGAAAGATGAAGATGAGAAAGAGTGGGGTTTTGCTCCAAGCAAAACTCCATTTACTGAAAAGATCTTGAAGGCAGAGTTCCCAAGGAAATTCGTTCCCCCTACTATTCTGGCTTACAAGGGGACGAGTGATCCTAACGAGTTTCTGTATAAGTACGACTGGCATATGACTGGTGCTAGGGCGTCAGATGAAATTAAATGTCGATATTTCCTGGTATATCTCGAAGGTGTGGCTCTATTGTGGTTTACAAAGCTGCCAGTCAGGTCCATTGATCAATTCTCTGATTTGACTAGGAAATTCAAGGAGCAGTTTCGATTGTATGCTTCTAAAGCAAAGGATATAATGTCACTGTCAAGACTAGAGCAAAATCCGGGAGAATCCATCAGATCATTTTTGAACCGCTTTAACATAGCATTGGCTGAGGTAGATAATGCTGATCCACGCATGGTCCTGACATACTTGATGAGGGCGATTGACAAATCGAGTGAATTTGTAAAATGGTTGAAAATGAAAGAACCAAACTCACTTGACAAATTCTACAAGAAAGCGGATGAATTCATGCGCTTGGAGAGCCTCCAAACACCAGCTAAGGTGGTATCAGCGCAAGCCGGGAACAATGGTGCTACTTCGAACAAGAAAGAGCCAAGCACTCAGAAAAGGGGAAACGATGGTGGAAAGAAACAGGGAGACGCTAAGAAAGGCCGTTCTTTCAATTTCACATCCTTGACCGATACCCCTGAAAACATCTTCTTTGCAACCAAAGATGATGTCAATTATCCGACACCACCTAAAATGAGAGTTGCGATTAAGATGGAAAAAAGTGGAAGGTTCTGCCGGTTCCATAACCAGCCCGGCCATGACACCAACGAATGTCGTCAGTTGAAAGAGGAAATTGAACAACTCTTGAAGGAAAACAAACTCCAGCAGTATGTGAAAAGGAACAGAATTGCCCCAGCTTCGTCAACTCAAGGACAACAAGTTCCCGCTCACCGTCCTGCCTCAAGTGAGAAGCCCGTAAAGCATGAATCGGAAAGACCTGTTATCAATATAATAACTTGAGGACCTCACCCAGCAGGCAAAAGCTGGGACGAGATGGAAAGGTATGCACGGGCCTTGAGGCATGTACCAGCTGAAGAGAACGTTTTTGTTTTAGAGAATGATGCGCCTTTAAAGCAACAAAAGACTTCCACAGATGATATTGTATTTAGTGCCAGAGATTCTTTGGGTATCGAGGCTCCGACCATAGATCCTTTAGTCATATCCGCTGGTATTGGGCCGACAACTGTGAGAAGAGTTCTAGTTGATTGTGGAGCTTCATGCAACATCCTCTTCAAGAAGACCTTCGATCAAATGAAAATTCCAATGGCTGACGTTCAAGCTTCGTCGCTTAAGATTGCTGGGTTTGCTGGAGAACCCAAACAGCCGATTGGGACCATTGATTTGTTTGTAGAACTTGGAAAGGGGCTGAGGAAGGTAGCTCGAAAGCAAACCTTTATAATTGTTGAAGAATTCTCTGCCTACAATGCCTTTTTAGGCCGACCAACTCTTGCTGCGTTCAAAGCTGTTCTTGCCCCATGGCGTCTGACTCTAAAATTCCCCACAGATAACGGAGTTGGTGTGATTAAGGGAGACCAAGATGCAGGGCGAGAATGTTACTTCGCAGAGTTGCGAGAATCAAGGAAAAGGGAAATGAGAAAAGGTGCGGCGGCTCCGGTCCGCATCAAGGAACCAACCTTGTAGCAATTACAGGGTGGACCCTGCACTGGCGAATGCAGTGGGGCACGAAGAGAGATGGATCCAAGGAAAACCAGTGCAGGAGAGAATAGGGTAGTACCGGTAGAGGTAACAGTGCCAGTGCCCGTTGACCCGAAGGACCCAAACAAGGTGCTTAATATAGGTTCGCAGCTCAACACAACAGTTCAGAATGTTCTGATTTCATTTTTGAAGGCTAATTTGGATGTATTCGCTTGGACTCATGCTGACATGTGCGGAATATCCCCAGAGATTGCAGTACGTACTCTGAACATTGATCCAAAGTTTACTCCTGTGAAACAAAAGAGAAGGACTCAGGGTCCTGAAAGAACGACAGCGTTAAAAGAAGAAGTGGATCGGCTCATGGAGAACGGTTTCATCAGAGAATCTACTTATCCAAATTGGGTATCAAATCCAGTGCTGGTGAAAAAGGCTAATGGAAAGTGGAGAGTATGCATTGATTTTTCATATCTGAACAAAGCATGCCCCAAAGACTGTTTCTCGCTGCCCAGGATCGATCAGTTGGTGGATGGGACGGTAGGACATGAATTGTTATCTTTTATGGATGCATACTCCGGATATGACCAGATTATGATGCATGAGCCAGATCAAGAGGATACTAGTTTCATCACAGATGTTGGACTCTACTGCTACAAGGTCATGCCTTTCGGACTCAAGAATGCAGGGGAAACTTACCAAAGGCTTGTTAATGCCATGTTTAAACCACAGATTGGCAAGACAATGGAAGTTTATGTTGATGATATGCTAGTAAAGTCTAAGAAAGCAGTGGACCATATGGATCACTTGGCAGAGATGTTTGCAGTACTCCGCAAGTACAGAATGAAGCTTAATCTCCTGAAATGTTCATTTGGGGCGGAGTCCGGAAAGTTTTTGGGTTTCATTGTGAGCGCTAGGGGCATTGAAGCCTATCCAGCTCAGATCACTGTCCTGAGAGAAGTCAAGGCTCCTAGAACAAAGAAGGAATTGCAAAGTCTCAATGGAAAGGTTTCTGCTTTGAGTCAGTTCATTTCCAAGCTACTGACAAATGCATTCCATTATTTGATGCTCTGAAGAAAGGAAGGAAAAACTTTGAGTGGACTCCTGAATGTCAGAAAGCATTTGATGAGTTGGTTCATCATATGGAAGTGCCTCCGATACTTTCAAAGCCTGACGGTGGTGAAGATCTCTTCGTATATTTGGCAATTTCGTCTCATGCTCTCAGTGCAGTGTTGGTACGAGAAGACGCAAGGATTCAACGCCCAATCTATTATATCAGCAAAAGATTCACTGGGCAGAGATGAACTATTCAAGATTAGAAAAGCTCGCCTATTGTTTGTTGATCGCATCAAGAAAATTGAGGCCGTATTTCCAAGCCCATCCCATCAAAGTCCTCACTGATCAACCTCTAAAGCAAGTCCTATCCCGTCCTGAGACTTCGGGCCGTCTTTTGAAATGGAATATTGAACTCAGCCAATATGACATCACTTACCATCCCCAAAAAGCAATCAATGGACAAGCTTTGGCAGATTTCATCGCAGAGTGTACGAATAAGGGTGATAGTGAGGAAGAAGTCACTGATAGCATCCCAATCCGATGGAAATTGTATGTCGATGGCGCGAGGAATGATTACTGTTCCGGAGTAGGGGTTGTCCTTGAAACCCCAGAAGGGCGATCGCTATGTTATGTGCTGAGACTAGAATTCCCTTCGACGAACAATGAAGCTGAATATGAAGCTCTCATTGCTGGTTTAAGGATCGCTAAAGAACTAAACATCAAGGCATTACAGATCTTCAGTGATTCTCAACTTATTGTTTGCCAAGTCAGGAAGAAATTTCAAGCTAAAGGAGGGAATCTACCCGTCTATTTATCAAAAGCCTGGGAGCTCCTTCAAGATTTTGACCGTTATTCAATAAACCATATACCCCGAGAAGAAAACATGAAAGCAGACTCTCTTGCAAAGTATTCGAGTACTGTTGAAGCTCAACTATTGGGATTAGTTCCCGTTGAAGTCTTGTCGGCTCCAAGCACAGATGAAATGGATGTTGATTGGATTATGAATGTATCCCAAGAACAAGAATCATGGATGACTCCGATACTTGAATATCTACTCAATGGTTCTTTGCCACAAAGTTCAAAAGAACGACAGAAGCTGATGAGGAAAGCCTCCAGATATATAGTTAAAGATGGTCGTTTGTACAGACGAGGATTTTCAATGCCATTACTCCGATGTGTGACAAAGGAAGAAGCTAAGACAATTCTAACTGAAGTACACGGAGGGGAATGTGGGGATCATACAGGTGGTCAAACTTTAGCCAAGAAAATCCTCCGTTATGGATACTTTTGGCCAGAAATTAATGAGGATGCTACTGACTATTCCCGAAAGTGTGATAAATGCCAGAGATTCGCTAAAATTCCTAGAGCACCTTCCACTGAGCTAACAAAAATGGTCAGTCCATGGCCGTTTGCTATCTGGGGAATAGATCTCAATGGGCCTTTGCCGACTGCCAAATCGGGGATTAAATATGCTATCATTGCTGTTGATTACTTCACTAAATGGGCTGAAGCCGAACCATTGGCTACTATTACCTCTAAGAAAATGATAAGTTTTGTGACTAAAAATATCATTTGCAGGTATGGTGTGCCTCAGAAGATAATCACAGACAATGGTACTCAGTTTGAAAGTGAGGAGTTCTAAGATTTCTGCAAATGATTCAAGATCTGAAAAAGCTTCTCAGCAGTGGCTCATCCGCAGGCAAACGGGCAAGTGGAAGCAGTGAACAAAATCATCAAATCGACCATCAAAAAGCAGTTGGAAAAAGCAAAAGGTGGTTGGGTCGATAAGTTACCGCTTACACTATGGGCATACAGAACCACCAACAAAACTGCGGCTGGGCATACTCCATTTTCATTGGCATGCGGATCAAAAGCAATGATTCCAGTGGAAACTGAAGTCCCCTCACACAGAAGGATCCATTTTGATCAAAATGAGAATGAAAAATTGCAATTGGAAGCACTTGACCTCCTCGATGAAAGAAGAGAAGAGGCTAGACTTAGAATTGCATCTCACCAGCAAAAAATAGCCAGGCACTTTAATTCCAAAGTTCGTCAGCGCAGCTTTGAAGTTGGGGACTTAGTCCTGAAGAGAATTATGACAGCCATAGGTGTGTTTGGGCCAAACTGGGAAGGGCCATATGTTATAGGTGCGAAACTCCTTGATGGCACATTCAAACTCACAACTGTCGAAGGAGAACCAATCCCAAGAGCTTTGAACGACAATCATTTGCGTCCCTATTTTACTTGAAGGCTTTGCTGAAATGTTGTAAAAGAATTATAAATATATGATTCTTGTATTGAAAGCAATTGTAAAGTAAGTGAATAATGAAAAGCTATAAAGTGGATGTAGGCCCAGTTTTTGACCGAACCACTATAAATCGTGTGTTCTCTACTATTATAAACTGCTTTGTTTTATTTCGACATATAAATTACGTTAACTGTGTTACTAAAATGTCGATTTAATAATGCAGGCCATAAAAACAAAGCTTACCCGTCACAAGACCGAGTGATCTCTGACATCACCCAGCAAGCAAACGCTAGACTATTCAAAATTTCCATACTCAAATCCTACAAAAGAAGTGCTTCAAACAAAAGTTAGCGATGTGGATGAAAGTGGGCCATGTCTAACTAACTGCAAATGTTTGAACAAACGAACAACCAGTTAAATAGCCTGTGTCTACCACCACCAATTCGCTTAACAATGAAGTATGTTTCTTTGGATAAGGAAAATTATTGGCAACTAAAAAAGGATAACACTTGCAAAAGATGACGGGGATCGCCGACATGAATAGATGGCAAAGAGACATGGGCGAGCAAGCATCAATCAGCAAAAGACCTCTTCGGAGCACAAGCCCTCTTCGGAGGCACAACTCTTCGGAGGATAAAGACCTCGAGCGGGCCTAGCCAGAAAAAGAGAGATCTTTCTCGATACAAAGTTGCGGACTGATCGGTCGATACACTCCCGTGAATCCGTCCAACCGAGTGAAAAAAACTCCAAACTTCCAGTCAAAAGCCCTACTCAGGGGCACACGTTTCACCGAGATTGAAATAAAACTTCCAAGTGTTGAAACGTGAAAAGCCCTCTTCGGAGGCCCATTTCACCACAGTTGAAATGCTAAAAGACCTCGAGCGCATTAAACCAGAAAAAGAGAGATCTTTCTCGATACAAAGTTGTGGACTGATCGGTTGATACACTCCCGTGAATCCGTCCAACCGAGAGAAAGAAACTCCAAACTTCCAGGCAAAAACCCTACTCAGAGGCACACATTTCACCGTGATCGGTCGATATACTCCCGTGAGATGAAATGTGAAAAGCCCTCTTCGGAGGCCCGCTTCCCAGCGAATAGGGAAAAATAAAAGCCTCTCCCAAGGGGCAGAAACAAAAAAAAAAGACCTCTTCCCAGAGGCACAACCAAACAAAAAGACCTCTTCCCAGAGGCAGAAACAAAAAGACCTCTTTACAGAGGCACAATCAAACAGAAAGACCTCTTCGGAGGCACACGTTTCACCGAGATTGAAATAAAACTTTCAAGTGTTGAAACGTGAAAAAGCCCTCCTCAGAGGTACAACTTTTCAAAGAAGCATTTCGTCAGAAATGCAAAGCAAAGATCAGAAAGCCCTACACCGAGGCGCAATATAAAAAAAAAGAAGCCCTCTTCAAAGGCACACTTTAAATTTCAAAGGAAGACTGATTCTTCTATTCTCGAAAATACTCTTCCTCAAAAAGAAGTTAAAGTGCCCTTCAGAGGCCCGCTTTACCACGTAGAAGAATTCACTCGGTAAAAATGTGTGAAAGCACAAAAGAAAAAGTGATATCTTCAAAGGATGAAGCGTAGAAACTCATATGGAGTGAGCAGTACTCTATTTCGAGCAGAATAGTATTCCTCCAAGCATGGAAGAGTTATTCTCCATAAAATAAGAGTACAAATCCCCTCAGAGTATAAAATATTGCAACGAGCTTATGGCATAGGGGCAACATGGTATAGCTACATTGGTAAAAATTACGCTCAAACAACATACCACAAGCTCACTGCAATATTATAAAGAAACTTGTACAAAAATGAATAGTAAATGCATTCTCAAATACAGACAGAAGTTTGTACAAACAAAAAGAATCATTTTATTCAACACTGTCAAAATTTTGTATAGGTACAGGTTTCAGAATAAAAAGAAAAAGAAAAGCGGAGGCCGGTACCCGCACAATCTCCGGCTAGTACATGCAAAAAGCAAAAAGCAAAGATAAATCGAAGCAGGACCCCTTACTTCTTCTTACCACCACCCTTAGAGCCTTCACCTGACCTAATAGGCAGCTTTTCAGGACGGCTTGGGAGAGTCGGGGATGAAGGAGAAAGGGTTACTGCCGAATCAACTTTCGTTTCCTCTTCAGAAACAAGAATGCCTTTCCTTCTCTTCTTGGAAGTGGCACGCTTCCTCCTTCTCCTTGAAGAAGACTCACTTCTCGGAGTAACAAGAGCAGATAATTTTATGTTATCAGAAGTGGTTCGCTCCGGAGACTCATTGCCTTCTCCAATCCCTTCTTCCCCATGTTCTTGAGAAGCAATAGGATCATCTAAGCCATGAAGAGCTTCTATTTGCTCCTCTTGCAACCCGGGTTGAGAGGCGGACGGAGGAGTGACCTGGAGAACTGAAGGAGGAATAATTGGAGGAGGGGAAGTTTGAACAATGCTCGATGCTTTCTCTACAGAAGAAAAGAAGTTAAAGTCAGTAAAGAGAGGAGATAAAGGCTCATTGAGGTTCAGGAAATAGTCGAGAAGCTCATCGAACTCATAAGAAGCAAATGAGCAGTCTACTTGGGCAAGATTAACAGTAGTTTTACCTGGAGAAGTCGGCTTCCTGATATCAACCTCATAAGCCTATGCTTCGACGCTCTCTTCGCCTTCATCTCCACCCTGTGTACTTGTAATCTCAGTTGTAACTTTGACCAGGGATGGAGAATGAGAGCTGGAGCCGACGATGTGAATTTCGGCAGAAGGAGAAGGCTGGACTGGAATAGTCGAAGTAGTTTTTCCTAGACGTTCCCCTTCGGCCATCTCGGCTCTTAATTTTGCAAGTTGTTCTTTTTCCATGCCGAGAGCGGCGCGAGTGTCGTCATCCAAATAATGCTCCTCAAGAGCTGATTCAGCATAGCCAGCACCTTTATCGCCAAGCATTTCAAGTGCGGCCTCCCACACTTCAGCCAGAGTAATTTCATACTTGGGGCCTAGAAAGGCGAGACTACCGCGCCCCAAGACGCTGTGCAGGTAGAAGTCAAATAGTGTCGAGCTAATGCTGGTCTTCGTTGCCTCATGAGATTCTTCAGCTGCAATTTTACCGGCAACGGCCTCGTCACGCTCTCTTTCAACTTTGGAGAGTTGAAGCTTTAGCATTTGAATCTCTGCCTCTTGAGAGCTGGTCTTCTTCCGAAGCTCTGCAATATCAGCAATATAGCCCTCACTGATTCTTTTTTGCACTTCGAGCCTGTCTTCGGCGTCTCTTTGGCCGGCATGAGCATCTCTCACTTGTTTCTGAAGCACTTCTTCTTTTTGAGTGTAGGAAGTAAAGGAAGTGGCGAGTTCTTCTTTAAGCTTCTCGACCTTCGCTTCAAGCTCTTCATTATAAGTAGTAATGCTCCTCATCTCAGTATCATGCTGCTCAAGAACCTTTTGCCATTCAGCTTTATCATTCTCCATAGTAAGCATGGCCTCTATATTCGCACGGTTGACCCTTTGAAGCTCGTCAA
Source organism: Allium cepa (assembly GCA_030765085.1). Lineage (NCBI taxonomy): Eukaryota > Viridiplantae > Streptophyta > Magnoliopsida > Asparagales > Amaryllidaceae > Allium > Allium cepa. Next base: position 283,532,035 of record CM060935.1, read on the forward strand.
CAATCTTTTGCCAGTTCGACATCCTTTTAATATCAAGCCTGACGGCATCGAGATTTCGCAGCATGGCAGGCTTGTCAATAGGGACCAAGTCAAGATCGAACCGCACTCCCTTCAGGCACCAGTGCGGGGACCGGCTTTGCAATGTAGCCGGGCCTGATCCAACTTGGAATCTAGGCCTGCTGATTATTGTCTGAATGTCTGTCTTCCAGAGAGCAGGAGAGCCAGAAGGAATGTCAAGTGAGACGAGGGCAGTGACCTTTTCAGGAGTTGTAGAAACATGCTTTTCACCGTGTCGGGCACGCTTGCTTGGGTCCTCAACTATGTGGCTTTTTCCCCGATCATCATGTGACTTTCTCTTGTGAGAATCGTCACCTCTCTGGGAAGAATCGTGGCGCTCCTCATTTTATTTCCTCTCATAACGCTCTTCTTGAGCCCTCCTCTCCTGAGCCTTCCGAGCGGCTCTCTCTTTGTCGGTTTCTCTGTGAATGGGCAGGTAGCGCCTATAATCATATTGACTACGCCTCCCGTAGCGCTGAAAGTCGTCATAGTAAGAGCCGCTGCGTCCCATCGGAGAATCTGAAATAAAAAGACAAGTCTTAAAAGTCTTCAGAAAAAAGAAGTGTAACTTTAGAATCTTCAAAGTATAAAGAGTTAGATGCATGAAAGTGCCAAAAGATTCTAAGTGTGTGTGATGTGCAAACTACGCGCATCAAACTATGAACCACTCTTTGATTGCGGAGTAATCACAGGGGTACTAATCAACGTCAACACTTGGGTCGACGGAGCTTGTTGCAAAGAAGAAGTCGCTTCCACTACTGAAGAAGAAACTCTAGTAGTCGCAGAGTCGTCTTTAAAAAGCTCTTGTGAGGTGACAAAGAGATCGCTCAGCCCTTCGAAAGTGTCGTCCCCGCTCTGCCTGACAGGGCTTGTTTTCCCGGCTTCTTCGCCGGACTTCTGTGAACGTTGGGGAGATCCCTGAGGCTCTTCTTCCTCAATAACTGGGGCAAGTGCGGATTTACCAAACGACCCCGCAGCATTGACAGTGGTAGAGCACTTCACTAGAGAAGCTTCGGAGGCAGTTTCTTTTGGTAAAGGTTCGTCAGCAGAAACTGGGGCATCTAATGCTTTAGGCGGAGAGTCTGGAACCTCATGGGGGTGTGTAGAGCGAAAAGCATGCAAAAGTCCATACTGATGCAAAAATTCATCTCTCAACAAATTTTTTATACTTCTCTCTTCTGCGGCCACAACACTTAATCTTTCAAAAACTTGCTTATGGCTTGGATCTCTAGAAGGGAGAGGAAGTGCTGAAAAGAGCAAAGAATGAAATTAGCAGTTGGTAGTTCGGACCTCGAAAAAGTTTGGAAATGGAGAAAATAGAAACAGTTAATCTTACTTCCTACTCTCCAGATGGCATAAAACTCTGGGGGGCAGCGAGCAAAGAAAAACTGGTTCAAAAATCCATGAACACTTTCTGTAAGATCACAAATAAGCTTGCGGTTTCTAGCACTTCTCACAGTAATAAGGGAAGGATGGTCTTTACTCTTTGCAAACGAGCATAAGTAGCGAATTTCTTCAAAACTCGGCAAGCGATCAAGAGTTCTCCTAAACAAAACACACAACCCCATCAAAATGGCGTAGCCATTAGGATGAAGTTGGAATGGAGAGATTGTCAACCAAAGGAGAAGGGTTCGGAGGAAGTCGTTAAAAGGAGGAATCTCCCCGCTTAGGCACATTTGACGATTGACTGCGACGAAACCGTGGGGAGGACTGTCGGCAGTATCATTTGGCCCGGGAAGTATGGCATCATTTTCAGCAAAACCAAATTGAGTACGTAGCTGAATAAACGCTCTTGGAGTTAGGATGGTCGAAGTTCTCTCTGGAGGGTTCTCTACGGGAATAGCTATCGGAAAGGTCTCTTCAGCTTGAGCTACCCCTTCTTCTTCTTGATGGGAAGTCATTCTACACAAACAACTGGATATTCAAACATGAAGGTGCACATTTCCTAAAGTGTGTGGAGTGTTGTGTAAAGTCAATCAAGCAATAAGCAAATGTAACGGGAGTAAAAACTAGCAAGTATTTGTCAGTTATAAAGTCCAGGGTTCGTTGTTTTAATATGCGAGTGTAATGTTGATGCAAACAAATCGGTTCAAGTTAGCGATGCTTTGCATTAATACTTCACTTTAGTTGATTGGTTCATAGCATTTCATACAGTGTGTTTAAGTTGATTATTTTATGTCGACTAATCTGTCATTTGATGTGGGCAGTCAATGGCAGTATATTCGTCTTGGTTTTTTGTGATTGTTGTTTTCAGCAGGTTGTTAGCCTATAAGTTAATGTGGTCTGTGAAATAAAGCAACAAAGTTAAAGCAATCTAGGATTTAAGCAGTTCAGTACAGTAGTAAGGAGGAAGGCTCTGGCTCAAAAGTGGTGTGAAATTCTCCAAGGGTTAACTCGGCCACGGTTTAAGGGTTAACTCGGCCACGGTTTAAGGGTTAACTCGGCCACAGTTATGGGTTAGATCGGCAGAGGAATAGATCGGCAGATGTGCTAGCTCGGCCACAGTTTAAGGGTTAGGTCGGCCAGAAGTTAAGCCACCCAAATTCACTAGGTCGCATCCAAATCAAAATCTTACTCCACTCAACCCGTTAACCCGTTAGTCGCTCCATCCACGAAAAACCCTCATTCCATTCATGCTGTTTCATTCATGATATCAGATCATCCAGTAAACCGGTTCGAAACCACTACAAGTTCAACACCTTGCAATCCTAACACAAATCAAAATCAACTAGCCAGAAGTAGTAAACCATCTTCATCATCTCATCGATCATTTAAAGCCAAAACCAAGCTGACCCGGGCTCATAAAACTACAGGTGCAATGAAATTCGCAGAAAAGCAGTGTGCAAGGGGTGGGTTTGGTTTGAATGGAATTCGTGAATCGATGACAATAAGGGATTAAGAGAAGAGCAGGTTTACTTACGTGATGAATAACCAAGATTGTCGGTGATTGTTTGGAATGAAATCGCCTTTTGGAGCTTGAAAAAGTTTTTTAATGGCAGAATCCAGAGAGTAGGTAATGAGAAGGAAGAAGAAGATGTGACTTATACCTTGCAGTGGAGGGATCTGAAGCGGCACGTATGACGTAACTGTTAGATCGCGTACGACCTACCGACTTAGAGAGTGGACGGGTTAAAGGACATCGAAGCATACGACCTAACCATTAGGCGTATACTTCGAGGGGCAAATGTTAACTCCGCCTCGGCCATGACTCAGCGACCTAAAAAACTACCGACTTAAGACTTAAAAGGGGATGCCGACTCAATGCTTGACAAGGTTGCCGACCTAACAAGGATACCGACCTAACAGACTTGAGAAGGATGCCGACCTAAGGCCTAAGAGGGATACCGACCTAAGGCCTAAGAGGGATACAGACTTAAGGCCGAATAGTTGCCGACTTAACGCTTTAACAAAGTTGCCGACCTAAGGCCTAAGAGGGATACCGACTTAAGGCTGAACAGCTGCCGACCTAGTGCTTTAACAAGGTTGCCGACTTAATGCTTTAACAAGAAAGCCGACTCTACTGCCTAAGATAGCTACCGACCTAAGTCGCAACCGACCTAGCTTGAGCCGTGCACGACCTAAAGCTACTGGGTGAGGGTTCAATGCCGCATGAAGAGGACCAGTTGACTCATTTGCGACTTAGATGTTGACTCGTGGGCGACTTAGGACTTGTACAAGTGAACTTTTGTGAAACCATGGAGGGGCCAGATGAGTCGGCCACGACTTACCTTGGACCGGTCACGACTTACGACCTAAAGGGGGGATTTTCCTATAAATACCAACCTACCTCGCACATGAAAGGGACTTTTGGCCGACCTCTTTAAGCACCGATACTCTGCTGAATTCTCGACTCACTCGACACTTCAAGTACGAAAGGCATCTCAACTGACTTCGAGAGGAAATCTAACGCAATCTACATGGATTTAAAGAATTCTTCTGCATCAAATTTCTAGTTGTTTGTCTCATCGGAATTGTAATTGAAGATTGTTGTAAAGTTGTAATCGATTCAGTAATAAAGAGAATTAAAGTGGACGTAGGCTTACCCTAAGCCGAACCACTATAAAAACTGTTGTATTTTCTGCTTTCTCTGTGATTTCGCTACTTGTTTTTTAGTTCCCGTGTTCACGGGTGGTGCTTTCGCTCAACTTCAATCTATACCGGGGTGTTAGCGTCTGATTTTTACGTTAACATGTGCCAAGATGATACTTTGGAGACTCGCACTAAGACGAATCCAAATGAGAGTATTCGCGACTTAACTCTCCAAAATCAGCTTATTTTATCTTGAAATCAAAAATTATTGGCTAAGCGCATTGATAGTTTTGAAACATCTTTGGCTTCTCGCCTAGCCACAGTTGAAACGTCACTTTCTACTACATTATCCATTCTAAAGGAGGTTCTTCAACGGGTTCGTGGTCCTACACCACCTTCAGAAAATTGGCCAACTCCAATGCCTTCTCCTCCTCCTTCAAAACACTCCAAACTTTTTGACAAGGAGAAAGAACCTCTCGAACACACTCTGACATCTCTTAAAAAACAAGCTAGCTCTTCCAAAAATGAAGATGAAGGAGATGTCGAGGATAAAGCTTCCCCAAAAGATCCTTAGATTTTTTACGATTCCATCTTTTGTATGAAACTGATAAAAATCTATGAATGTAATGATTAATGTGATTAATGAAATTTCCTTTTTTGTGTGTTAATTCTGTGTATATTTTTGCAATCTTACAACGATTGGTAAATACTGAATGGAATGGACATAATGTCTACAATTAAAAATTTATAACTCCTTTTTGATAATTTCAAAGGGGGAGAAATAATAAAGATCACAATAAATGATGGAAAGCACATATTCCGGTGGAGATTTATAAAATTATATATAAGTACATTGTATAGTTATCATCATCAAAATGGGAGAGATTGTTAGGCAATCAAATCTACGGTTTCGATGACAAAAAGTATACAGTGGAAATCGAATATCCACATATATTTATATATACAGTTACTTCCTAGAGCAACATCACTAGAAAGACAAGAACAAGGCTCAAAGAATACTACAAGAGACTACAAGTCGATAGGATCAAAGAAGCACAAGAAAAAGAACACAAAAACTAATATGCACAATATCAGACGTTTGGGTGCACAAGCCATACGTCTGAAACAGTTCTCTGGAACAACAGACAGACTAAACCAGACGTCTGGCAACTGCACTCAGACGTCTGATCTACTACTATATTCAAAAATATATATAATATCAGATGTCTGAAACATATTCCTGACATCCGATTTCAAAAACTCGGATTTCAAATATAAACTTCAACTGCCGCATTAGAATGGACATCTCCGCTTCTCTTCGCTGCAACTCTTCATCATCAACAGAAGCAACTGTAGAGCACTAGTTAATGGATGCAACAACTCAAGATACCTATCTACAACTATATATAGCATCAAGAATCAAGATGACAAATCACCTTACTTACTTACGCTCTCTAATTATGTACTCTATCATATATTCTTGATCTCTAGCAATCTATACTTGTATTTCACTCTTCCATATATTTAGTTCTTCACACACAATACTCTCTAGATATATATTGGAAGCATTTGTATCGATTAGTCAATATCCATGTTATAGAACACACATTTGACAAGATCAACTTATTGTAACCAAGCCTGTTCCTCCGGGCGAAGCGAGGGTGTTTGATAGTCGAATTCCGAAGGGGAGCTTCGGGACTGGACGTAGGACGGGAGGTCCGAACCAGTATAAAATCCTGGTGCGCTTATTCTATATTTACTTAGATTAATATTGTTTTGGTTGCATCATATATTTTGTCACATATACTTGCATATACACTACACGATCCACTCAATAGACTTTCACACACACACACACATACACACACACACACACATATATATATTATATTGAATGACACTTTGCACAAAGACACAGATGGTTGCAAAAATTGGATGTACGCAAAATAAACGTGATTGATGCGGAGAATTACATAGTTTTACCCTTATCGAATTTAGGGGATGAAAATTCCTAAAGGGTGGGAGAATGTAACATCCCGCATTTTTAGATAATTAAATAACCAAAATAATTATAAAAATGAGCGTTTTTGGAATTGTCAGAATATGGCCTCGAAACGTATACCATTGTGTTCGTGGCCATTTTATGATTAATTTACATATATAATATGCCTCGAACGGACTTCTTCGAAGTTCTATATAGAAAAAAATTATACGTTAAATGTGCATGTATATATTTATTTATAATATGCACATATAAATTTCAGAAATAATGCACGTTTGAATTTCAAAAAAGACGCGTGCCATAAAGGAAATTAATTAAAATAAAAAATTAGAGGTAATTAATTAATATTAGTAGGTAATGTTAATCAAATCAGCAATTAAAGGAAATTAATTTACATTAATTAGCAACGTTTGAATTTCAAAATGAACATGTGTTATAAAGAGAGTTAATTTTGTAATTGATGGAAATAGTTAGAACGAACAGGCAACGGTTAAAAGTTAATGTTTAATAATTTATAATGTTTAAAAATAGAGGAAATAAATTAATATGTATAAAACAAAAAGACTAGCCATATCAAAACTGACGCGTTTTGATTGTTTTTAACTTCTAGATTTCAATCGCTTTAAATGAACAAACGACGTTGATTTGGCTCTCGATAAATAAACGTGTGAGGCTAGCCTTCAAGCCCATATTTTTCTGAATGGGCGTGGAAGTCTTGTCACTTTTTTCTCTCCTCCAATTCTTTAGAAATCAAATATATTAGATTTAGGTTTTCTGATTTACAATTTGGAGATAGAAACTGTAGATCTAGAGAAGTGATGTCCAAATTAAGCCGTCCGTATAAGGTGATATTTCAGATCTAGTTTTCTAGTTTTCTTTAATTAAGTCCAGATTTATAAACCCATACAAATTCTGGTTTATGGATCTAAATAGGTTAGCAAAGGGGAAGGCTATGGATAATAGAACTGGACTAAAAAACAGATTTGCAATTTAGAGTGTTTTATTTTCAGGTGAGTGGATTTAAATTATATATCTCTTATGTTTATGATGTATTATGTCGTTAAATTCCCGCTAAATATTTAACTCAACATTTGGACTAATTTTAGTAATTGGTTCTACTAGCTAGTTATATTAAAACTATAAATTTTGTAAGAAAAATGTACTTATATTTAAACATTATTTATATAAAAAAAAGAAACCTAATTAAATATAAGTAATATTAGGCTTAAAAGTTATAGAGAAAGGAATAAGCCTAAAAGTGAAAAATTTACAGTATATTAAGTTAAAACGGGAGAAATGAATTAAAAAGGGGAAAACCTAATAACTTGATTTGGAAGTTAATGATAGATTAGTTGGTTGGTTTAAAAAAGAGAATACATGCGACGACCCGGAATATTGGGCAATATCAATTTAATAATCTTTATTAATAATTAAATTGGATTGATAATTTTTCTTTATAATTTTAATTTAAATTGGTAAATTAATCTTTAGAAGGGTAATAAGTATTTAATCTGGCAATATTTATTTATATCTTTTCTAACAATTTAAAATTGGTAAGTTTTATCTTTTAAAACTAAAAAAATATATTCTATATTATAATGTATATATTGTTATATATACACTGTGTATAGGAAATCTTTTGCGTTAAATGTGATAACCCGGATTATTTTTGACATTAGTAATTAACATATTTTAACTATTGAAAACACTAGGGTATAAGTTGAATAAATAAATTCTGAATAATAAATAATGAAATATCTTGTTGTACATAATGAATTTGAATTATAAATTGCTGAATTATAAATCTTATAGCAAATTAAAAAATATATATAAATAGATTTGTGTAAACCTTATAATGTTGAAAATTTGAGTATATATTCATATAATGTGTGAATATATATATATATATATGTATATATATATATATATTCCATAAGAAGTAGTACTTGTGAAAGCTGTAAAGGCGTGGATATATATGTATATATATACACAAACAATTCTAATAAATAATGTTTTCTAATTATTATATATATATATATGCACATTGTAAATAGGAAGCTTTATTTTGAATTTAATCTAACGATTTTCAAAAAAAAAGTTATGTAAAAAAATTTAATTAAATTAATTAATTAAATAGAGCAAAATCGAATTTAATTATGGTTTATATTTTCTTTAAATATACATAAGATGTATATATATATAAAAAGGTATTAAGCTTAAAAAGAAAATATGATATATATATATATATATATACATATAAAAGTAATATAAAAAAAGAGTCTTTGACATTTGTAAGGTAATAGGAAACATGTATTTACATGTGTAAGTTCAAAGTTGCATGCAAAATACAAATGGCACCATTGGTTTTCTTAAAATTAAATCATAAGTAAGTGTTTTAATAATAATAATAAAAAATCTAAAACTAACCTAAGCCTGTAAGAAACCAGAGAACAAATCAAGAGGAAATAAATTTCAAAACAACAATCATTTTCTTTTTCAATCTTCAACCTAACGCTCATATTCAAGCTAGGTTCAACATCAAATCATCTCAATCCCAAAGGCAATTCCAGATTGACAGAGCAAATCAAATTGTTCTCTGTTTCTTCATAAAGAGGTGAGTAAACAAACTTTTTCAAAAGCTAAAAAAATCAATTATTTCTTAATGCATGTGTTTGATCTGTGTAAATGATAATGTATATGTGAGAATATGTATGTGAATGTTTATACATGGATGTGGTATGCTGGTGAATGCCTGTGAATACATATATATAAGCTCTGTTTGAATAACAGACTCAGACTTTTCTAAGAAATTATAATTTCTCTTCACCCAATCAGTTTTAGGTCCTGATCTTTAGATGACATCCGATCGTATGAATGAAATGATATTTTTAAAAATAAATCCAAGGGTTTATATTATGTATTTATTTCTAAAAAGAAAGAATACAGTAATAATCCAAAAATTATTCAAAAATAGATGTTATAATTTCGAGTTTGGGTTCATAATCAGAATTATAGTAGAGATTAATGAATTTTAGTAATCAAATCAAAATTTTTAGACTGGTATAAATTGTGATGGGCTGAGTTGGTTGATTTTTGGTGTTTTGTAAATCGTCGGCGATCATGAATGAATTGAGGCACGGGATTGTGAACAAGGGTGGCTTATGAGTTGTCGATCACTAGAAAATTGATCGGTGATGCTGTAGTATGTTAAGGAGGGCAGAGGAATGTGATTTAGGGTTCGAAGACTTGTTTGGTCGACGAGGTAAATGGGGCTCGTGTGACATCGTGGGATCATCGGAATTGATCGCGGGTGTCGGGGCATATGTCTGGATCGATGATGATGTTGTGATCGGAGGGATATGGGTTTCGGTCACCTAGATCGTCGTGGTGAATCATTTTGGTCGAAGTGGTTTGGTTTTGTGGTCGATCGATTTGCTTGATTTGATTGTGTGGTGAGATCTTCGGATCTGGGCGGTCTGAAGGGTAGTGGAGATCATTGGCGATAGGTTAAGGTGGTCGCTGATGGTCGGAACGGCGAAAAGTCACCGTGCATGTACACGGTGCACCTTTGATTATCTGATGAAGTTTAGGCGGGGAAGAAAGGGGATGCTCGAGAGTGTCCTCGTGATGATGTATGATTGACTCGAAGTCCTTGAGTGTCGAAGCTTGGGTCATTTAATTGGGGTTACAGGTTTTAAAAAAATAACTGTCCGATTTTTCAAATTTTAAAATGGATTTTAAAATTTGGAAGCAAGTTTTATACCAAGCTTTATATCAAGTTTAAATATGGATTCAAATTAACTTTTGTATCCTAGTTTAAGTATTCAATTGTTTAAACAAGTTTAAATGTTTAAGTGATTTTTTTTTTAAAATGAAATGGTTTTCCAATAAAATATTTAAACTTTATTTATATAAAATTCTTAATAAAAGTTTCTTTAACTTTCAATTTAAAAGGTTTATAAAATTGATTTAAATTTGGTTAAAGTTAAATTTGTATTCCTTTTAAATCTTAAATTTAAAATGAAATTTAAAAGTAAATTAAAAAGTAAATTGTTTTTTTTAATGCTTTGATTAAGTAAGAAAAGTTTTATCTTAAGGATAATTAAGAATTTAATGATTTGCGATTCATTAAAATCGTTAAGGTAATTAAAATAGATAATTAATCGATTTAATTTATTTGAACTAATAAATTTAGTAATTAAGGATTTTAATTAATTAAGGTTTAAGTTAATTAATTAAGAATATTTAATTGGTAATTAAGAATCATTAATTTGACAAGAATAGATTTTAAATTAATGGCTAAAGATTAATTAATCAAGTAATTAAAGATTAATTAAGTTACAATTAAAACTTAATTAATTAAATAATTAGAACTAATTCATGGGTTATTAAAGATTAATTAGTTTTAAATTAATATTGATTAATGTAAGTATAATTACTTAGGAACAGTAATTAAAGAATTATTAGTAGTTAATGAAGGTCATTAACTTGAGATTATTTAACAATTAATTAATGTGATTAATTTTAATAATTAATTTTGTTAATTAATTAAAGATAATCATTTATGGAATTTTTTTAGTATAATTACTTAATGGAAGTAATTAAAGGGATTAATTACTCTATGTAATTAATTAATATGATTAGTTTAAGTTAATTAATTGGTTTAATTAATTTAAATAATCACTTGATGATGAGATTGAGATAATTACTTAATGAGGGTTTATAAAGTGTAATTACTTAGTGAAGTAATTAGTAATGGTAATTACAGGGTGTAATTAATTGAAGATTAAAAGTAGTTTTGGGTTAATTACCTGGTGTAATTAATATGAAGAATAATTACTTACTAGAAGTAACTAATAATTAATTACTTGGTGTAATTAATTTATGATTTGACTAATAAAAGTTATGGAAAGTAAATTTAGTGATGTAATTAATTAAGAGTAATTAATTATAGAATAAGATTAATCAAGGGTGGTTAATAAATATAATAAATTAAAGATTAAGTATAATTACTTAAGGTAATTAACGAGGTGTAATTCCTTAGTGAAGTAATGAGTAGATAATTACTGGATTTAATTAATTAAAAGGAAATTACTTGATGGGAAGTAATTAAAGGATAATTACTTGGTGAAAGGAATTAAGTGGTAATTGCTCGGTATAATTAAAGGATTAATTAATATAATTAATCAAGGAGTTGGTTTAATTGATGGAATTTGGGAAAGATAATTTTTGATTGTGATTAATCAAGGTTGATTAATGAATGTAATTAAGTTAAAGGTTAATTATTAAATGAAATTTAAGAATAATTAACTAATGAAAGTAATTAAAGGATCATTAGTTAATGTAATTAATGGAAGTGATCAATCTTGCTTATTAATGATAGAATGATGATGAGTGCTTTGAATTGGTTGATATCTCTGACATGAATTGCTTTGTGATATGATATGTTGGATGGACGGTGATAATATGATTATCTATCAATTATGAATTGCTGTGTAAAAGTGTTATCCGATAATTAAAGTCGAATTGTATTTAATTGGATAATTTGGGTTAAGATGGCATTGGATACGAAGAGACTAGAGTCGGGTATTAGTTAATACCCGAAACCACTTCGGTTCTTTATAGATTGACGGGTGAAACCAATAGGCTGGAATAAAATGATTTAAGTGAATTGGACCATTCAATCTAAAATTTGGTACTTAGAAATTGATGGATGAAATAAACGATGTCTATAACAATTTATGAATTTGAAATTGGTACAAGTACCCCGGGTTTATAAAAGTTGTATACTTTTATATTCCATGTTAGATGAGCTTACTCACGCCGGTTTCCAGCCAAACTCGGGTGTTACTTTGATGTAATGCTCGGGTCAGACCGAGTATTACAGATTTTCGGGTAAGGACGTTCTGGAGCTCAGGAGGCGAGCTAGAGGACAGGAACGTATGGAGTGTTTTCCACTGTGATATATTATTGTATAACTAGGACATGTTGTTTTAAACTTTCTAGTGATTGGTAATGGTTGTAACTCTGATGTATAAAAATATATGTGTTAACGCTAAAATTGAACGCTTATACCCCAGTGTAAGTAGAGATTAAGTGAAAGCACCACCCGTCAATACAGGAATTAGAAGTAAGTAGAAAAGTCAAAGAAAAAAAAAGTAAAGAGACAACAGTTTTATAGTGGTTCGGCTTTAAGTTAAGCCTACGTCCACTTTAATTTTCTTTATTGCCGAATCGATTACAACTTTACAATAATCTTCGATTACAACACTACTAAGACAAATAGCTAGAGCTCCAATGTAGAGGAACTCTTTGGATCCATGTCGAATGTGTTAGATTTCTTTTTGAAGTTTGTTGAAGTGTCTTTCGTGTTTGAAGTGTCGGGTGAGTAGAGAAATCAACAAAGTATAGGCGTTCCAGAAATAAGCAAAAAGATCCTCTCCTCGGTGGTATAGGCATGGTATTTATAGGAAATTTCTGGACAAGGCATAGGTCATGAGCGACCTAGGGTAAGTCGTAGGTCGTGAACGACCTAGGGGTTTGGTTAGTTGTGCTGTAGGTCGTGGGCAAGCTAGGGATAGGTCGTAGGTCGTAAGCGACCTAGGGAGCACGGGCTACGGTTTAACAGGGTTATACCTGGTCACTTGAACAAGCTGGTAGGTCGTAGCGACCTAGGGGAGAAGTGGCATAAGAAGTTGGCTCGGTGGACTTAGGTCGTGAGCGACCTAGTGAAGAGATAGTATGCATGCGACCTTACTCTATCCTACCCCTTTAGGTCGCTAACTCGCTTAAGCAGCTAGGTCGCTAGGGGTCATTAGGTCGCTAACTCGCTGTTGGTCTTGTAACCATGTTAGCTCACTTATTCTCCAGATTGTTAGGTCGCTGGACCTTCTAACCCATTAGGTCACTGAGCTGCTTTATTCTTTAGGTCGTTAGGTCGTTCTTCCTTTAGCTTGGTAGGTCGTTGCCTTCATGGAATCACTAGGTCGTTAACTCGCATATCTTTAACCCGTAGAATCTCTAGAGTCTTTAGATCGTTAAGTCGTTAGATTGCTATATGCTTAAGTCGTTAGATTGCTTATCTCATTAGGTCGCTATATCATGCTAGGTCGCTAGTTCCCTTCGAGCGTTTGAGTCGCTGTCCAGAATGATATTAACATTTGCCCCTCGAAGTATACGCCTATGTCATAGGCCGTGTGCTTCGATCTAATTGCTCTAGGTCGTGAGCGACTCAACTGGCTTGCTAGCTCGCGTGCCGACATGTCTTCCTCTCTCTCCCCTATATAAGCCGTTAGGTCGCTTCTTCTTCTCCATTTAATTGCTTACTTCTGACGCCATTGCCATTCTGAAGCTCAAGAATCTTCAAAGCAAAACCACTTGTTTCTTCGATCATCATTCCAACAACAATCCTAGGTAAATCAACCGCCTATCCATTATATTTGCCATTTATTTCCCCGTAACCACTTCCACACGGTTTTTGTCACCCCGCCATGAGACTTCCTCTTGATTCGCCCTCTGATCACCATTGAATTGTCTACAATTGCTCTTAGAAATGAATCGGCCTATCATTTCTCATAGTTGTTTGGCGAATGCTTTGAATCTGAGGAGTTTACAGCTTTTCCTGCAAACATGGAGGAGATAATGGAGTTTTAGGCATTTGGGGAAGACGAGTAGATGTTAGTTTAACAGGTTAGTGGATAGCGAGTTACGTCGTGGTGTCTTTGGGTGATGCAATGGTGATGGACACGTGGCAGCACTAGAGTGGAGGATAGGTCTTAGGGTTTGTAAATGGGAGATAATGTTACACTACCGAGTTATTAAATCGAACGACCTAATAAATCGAACGACCCAAGTGCCTTGCGACCTATGAGAAACCTGAGCGACTTACGTATTTGCAACTTAAGGAAATCAGACCGACCTATCTTAATCGACTTATGAACCTTGCGACTTATGACATATGGCATGTTTCTTCGGATGGGTTCTCCCTTTTAACGACCTAGCTTTAGGTCGCACTAGGGTTTGGGGCGAGCTAACTCTTTGTCACACAACCTGTAGGTCGCAGACGAGCTAATACTTAGACAATTTTGGACTGCCTTGTCCTCCTTGGCTCGAACAATGCGATTGATGAGAGCTCGACTTATGTTAGGTCGTTGGATTTGATGTGGACGACCTAAATAATCCCCGAGCTAGCTTGAGTCGTTCCTGCGACTTAAGGACTTGAACAGAACTTGAACAATTGCAAAAATTTGATAGGACTTGATTAAATTTCGGACTTGAACAGCTAGAATGAACTGCTTGAACTCATTGTACTCCTTTACAGATTATATTAACTTTAATGCTAATAACCTTTTAAACACAACATTTGCAGAAAAATGGGACGAATATACTGCCACTGATTGCCCACATCGAATGACAGATTAGTCGATAACGGATAATCAACTTAAAGAAATTATATGAAGTGCCATGAATCAACAAATTCAAGTGAAGTATTAAAGCAAAGCAATATTAATCAATTAAAGCTAATTTGTTTGCATCAACACTGCACTTATATTCGGACTTAAAGCAACAATCCCTGAAACTTTATAATTGAAAAATGCCTATTAGTTTAATTTCAGTTATATTTGCTTGTCGTTTTATTAGTTTTGCACAACACTTCACATAGCTAGGAAACATGCACCTTCATATTTGAATATTCAGTTCCTTGTGTAGAATGTCTTCTTAACAAGAAGAAGTAGTAGGGCAAGCTGGAGGGGCCTTCCCGATAGCCAATCCACTGAATGATCCCATAGAAAGGACTTCAACTACCCTGAATCAACAGGTGTTCAACCAACTAAGCATTCAGTTTGGTATTGCTGAAGTAGATGCTTTACTTCCTGGGCCAAATGATACTGCTAACAGGCCACCTCTCGGTTTTATAGCTGTCAATCGCCAGATGTGCTTGAGTGGAGCTATTCCTCCTTTTAATGATTTCCTTCAACAACTCCGTCTCCGATTAACTATCTCTCCCTTCTAATTGCATCCCAATGGCTACGCCATCCTGATGGGACTGTGTGTACTATTCAGAAGGACACTTGATCGTCTTCCAAGCTTTGAGGAGATTTGCTTCTTGTGCACATTTGCAAAAAACAAAGATCATCCCACTATCACACTCGTGAGGAGCGCCAGGAACCGTAGACTGATCGTCGATCTTTCGGAAAGCGCCCACGGGTTCTTGAATCAATTCTTCTTCTTTCGCTGCCCCTCAGGATTTTATGCCATCTGGAGAGTAGGAAGTAAGATTGCTTATCCCCGTTCTTTCCATTTGAGCTTTTCAAAGTCCGAGTTACTAAGTGCTAACTCCATTCTTTACTTTTACAATACTTCCTTCTCCCTCTAAAGATCCCAGCCACAAGCCGACTTTTTGAAAGACTAAATGCTATGGCAGTTGAGGAGAGAAGCATTAAATTTTTGCTGAAAGACGAGTTTCTTCACCAATTTGGACTTCTGCACTCTTTCCGTTCTACTCGGCCTCATGAAGTCCCTGATTCTCCAGCAGAGACACCAGATGCCCCAGTGTCCGCCGAAGAACTTATACCGAAAGAACCTACTGTTGAGGCTTCACTGGTGAAGTGTTCTGCTTCTATGGACGTTACAGGGTCATCCGGCAAATTTGCACTTGCCCTAGTCATTGAGGAAGAGGAACCTCCTCACCAATCCGGGAAGACTGTTGATGAAGGAACTGAGGGGAAGGGTCTCGCTGGGCACGATGGAGACGACATTTTTGAGGGATTGAGCAACTTGATGATTACTTCACAGGAGCTCTTTAAAGACGATACCACTACTACTAAAGTTATTTCTCCAGTATTTGAAGCGACATCTGTCTTGCAACAAACTCCGTCAGCCCAAGAGTTGACACTTGCTGTAAAATCCGTCATCACCCCCCAATCGAGGAGTGGTTCGTAGTTTGACGCACGTAGTTTGCACGTTACACACACTTAGGATTTTTTAGCACATATATGCATTCAACTTCCTTGCTTTGAAGATTTCTGAACTTGTCTTTTCTTTATTTTCAGTTCCTCCAATGGGACGTAGCGGCTCTTACTATGATGATTTCCAGCGTTATGGGAGACACGGTTCCTATGACCCCAAGAGGTATCTTCCTGCCTCTTGGGAGACCGACGAAGAAAGAGCTGCAAGAAAAGCTTGTGAGAGGCGTGCTTATGAAGAACGCTACGGGAGAAGGGACGAACGACATGATTCTTCCCAGAGAGAGGATGATTCTCACAAACGAAAATCTTGTCAAAGGGAAAAGTCATGTCGCTGAAGATCCGAGTAAACGGGCCAAACTTAGTGAAAAGCCAGCATTTGAAATTTCTGAAAAGCCTGCTGCTCCAATCTCCTTAGACATCCCTTCTAGCTCTCCCGCCCTTCAAAGAGGTTATATTCAAACAATCATCAGTAGGCCCCCGTATCAAGTTGGACAGGGTTCGGCTACTCTTCAAAGCCAGTTTCCGCACTGGTGCTTAAAAGGATTCTGTTTTGATCTTGACTTGGTCCCAATCGACAAGCAAGCTATGTTGCGAAATCTTGATGCCGTCAAACTCGATATCGAGAGAATGTCTGGTTGGCAGAAACTTGTTGACGAGCTTCAAAGAGTAAACCGCGCAAATCTCAAAGCCATGCTGACTATGGAAAATGATAAATCCGAGTGGCAGAAAACACTCGATCAGCATGATGTAGAGATGTAGAGCATTGCCGCTTACAATGAGAAGCTTGAAGCGGTAGTTGAAAAACTTAAAGAAGAGCTTGCCACTTCTTCCACTTCCTATTCTCAAAGAGAAGAAGTGCTTCAAAAGCAGGTGAGAGATGCTCACGCCGGGCAAAGAGACGCTGAAGCTAAATTCGAAGCACAGCAGCAAGTTGTAGAAAGCTACCGAACTGACGTTGCTCAGTTGCAAGAAAAAACCAGCTTCCAGAACTTGGAAATCGAAATGTTAAAAGCTCGACTTTCTGAAGTTGAAAAAGAGCATGATGAAGCTATTGCCAGCAAAGCAACAGCCGAAGAATCTAATATGGCAACTAAAGCCAACATCAGCTCTACTTTATTCGAGTTTTACATACATAGTGTTCTGTGGTGCGGTAGCCTTTCATTTTTGGGTTCAAAGTACGAAATCACTTTGGCCGAAGTGTGGGAAGCCGCACTTGATATGTTCGGAGGCGCTGGATATGCTGAAGCAGATCTGGAGGCGCACTAACTAGATGACGATGCAAATGCTGCTCTTGCCAGGGGAAAGGAGCAACTTGCTAAAGAGAGAGCCGGAATGGCAGAAGCAGAACATTTAGGGAGGACAACCTCAACCGACCCAGTTCAACCTTCGGTTTCGGCCGACATCGATATTGTTGGCTCCAGTTCCCATTCTCCACCTCCTGCTAAAGCTGTCATTGAAAGTGCAACTGCTCACACTGGAAATGAGACTCAAGAAAGCACTGAAGCACAAGACTTTGAAGTTGACGTAATAAAGCCTACTTCTCTATGTAACCTCAATACTGATCTTGCTCAAGTGGACTGCTTGTCTACTTCACATGAGCTTGATGAACTTTTTGATTATTACTTAAATCTTGACATGCCACTTTCTCCTCTCTTTATGAGAGATGCCGATTTTAACTTCTCTTCTCCTATAGTGAAAGCACGAAGTGTTGTTCAGACTTTCCCTCTTCCAGTTGTTCCCTCTCCGCCTCTTCAGATTACTCCTCCTTCCGTCTCTCAACCAGGGTCACAAGAGGAGCAGATAGAAGCTCTTCAAGGTTTGGATAACCCGGTCGCTTTACAAGAACAGAAGGCTGAGGAACCCGAAGAAGGCGAAAGAACTCCGAAGCAAACTATTTCGATGACATAAAGCTGTCTGCACTTTTCACTCCGGGCAGTGAGTCTTCTTAAAGGAAGAATGGGAAGCGCGTAATCTCGAAGAAAAAGAAGGAAGTTTCTGCCAGTGAAGGAAAAGCAGAAGAAGGTCCAATTGCACCCCTTTCTCCTTCCTCCCCTACTCTTACAAGCCGACCTAAAAAGTTAACCATCCGGCTAGGAGAGGGCTCCAAAAGTGGAAGGAAGAAGAAGTGATGGGTTTGGTCCTATGCTTTCCATCTCGCTTTTTGCTTTTTTGCTTGTATATATAAAGGCTTGTGTTGATCGAAAATTGTGCGGGTACCGGTACCCGCCTTCATTTATTTTGAAACCTGTACATGTATAAAATTTTCATAGTATGGAATAAAATGATTCTTTTACTTGTACAAACTTCTGTCTGTATTTGAGAATGCATTTATTCTTCTTTTTCATACAAGTTTCTTTATTTTCTTTGTGTGATGTTGTAGTAAGCCTGTGTTATGTTGCTTGAGCATTGCTTTTATGAATGTAACTGTATTATATTGCCCCCATACCACGGTTTATTGCAATCTCTTTCACATTGGCAAAATTTTGGAGAACAACCCTTCTGTTTCGAGAAGACTTGTACTCTTTCTTTGGAGAACAACTTTTCCATTTTAAGGAGGCTTGCATCCGTACTTTAGAGAATAATTTTTTTCATTTTAAGGGAATATTTCTTTGATTTAGTAGAATGTGCCTTGTATTGGAGAAGTCTTCTTTTATTTATTTTTTTGGAAAAATTTCTACACTTCAACTCTTGGAGATGATCACTCTTTTTTTTAAAGAAAAGTAGCGAATTCTCCTGTGCGGCGAAGTGGACTTCAAAAGAAGGCTTTGATTTGGTACTTCAATCTTCGGAGAAAAATATTCTCATTGTGGAGAGGTTGATCTTTTCTTGAAAGTAGAAGTACGCCTCCAAAGAGGGCTTTTCCCTTTCTTTCTTCTTATGCGGGGTAGTGGGCCTCCGAAGGGTTTTTTTTGACATTTCAACTCTGGTGAAATGGGCCTCCGAAGAAGGCTTTTCACATTTCAACTCTTGTGAAGTTTTACTTCAAATCTCGGTGAAATGTGTGCCTCCGAAGAGGTCTTTTAGCATTTCAACTCTGGTAAAATGGGCCTCCGAAGAGGGCTTTTCACATTTCAACTCTTGTGAAGTTTTACTTCAAATCTTGGTGAAATGTGTGCCTCCGAAGAGGTCTTTTAGCATTTCAACTCTGGTGAAATGGGCCTCCGAAGAGGGCTTTCCACATTCCAACTCTTGTGAAGTGTGTCTCCGAAGAGAACTGTTTGCACTTCAAATCCTGGTGAAATGTGTGCCTCCGAAGAGGGCTTTTAGCATTTCAACTCTGGTGAAATGGGCCTCCGAAGAGGGCTTTTCACATTTCAACTCTTGTGAAGTTTTACTTCCAATCTCGGTGAAATGTGTGCCTCCGGAGAGGGCTTTTAGCATTT
Source organism: Allium cepa (assembly GCA_030765085.1). NCBI lineage: Eukaryota > Viridiplantae > Streptophyta > Magnoliopsida > Asparagales > Amaryllidaceae > Allium > Allium cepa. Next base: position 283,551,474 of record CM060935.1, read on the forward strand.
CAACTCTGGTGAAATAGGCCTCCGAAGAGGGCTTTTCACATTTCAACTCTTGTGAAGTTTTACTTCAAATCTCGGTGAAATGTGTGCCTCCGAAGAGGTCTTTTAGCATTTCAACTCTGGTGAAATGGGCCTCCAAAGAGGGATTTTCACATTTCAACTCTTGTGAAGTTATACTTCAAATCTTGGTGAAATGTGTGCCTCCACAGAGGTCTTTTAGCATTTCAACTCTGGTGAAATGAGCCTCCGAAGAGGGCTTTTCACATTTCAACTCTTGTGAAGTTTTACTTCAAATCTCGGTGAAATGTGTGCCTACGAGTAGGGCTTTTACCTGGAAGTTACTTTCTTATGGTTGGATGGATTCACGGGGCGGACACAAGTTACTTGGATGTTTGTTTGCACAAACGATCGCAACTAGTTAACAAGGGCCCTGTTCCTTCCACTTGGGAAGGTGCCTCCGGTCATTCCACCAATCTTTTTTGGTTGAGAAAGAGAACTTTCTTTTTCTGGCATGCCCTGTTAGAGGTCTTTATTCTCCAAAGAGTTGTCCCTCCGAAGAGGGCTTGTGCCTCCGAAGAGGTCTTTGGCTATTTCCTTTTACTCGCCCATGTCTTTACGCCATTTGCTCATATCAGTGACTCCTTGTTATCATTTTCAAGAACACATTCCTTTCTTTTGAAAGTAGTTTGTTTTATCCAAAGAAGTGTACTTCATTGTTAAGTGAGTTCGCAGGGGCAGACATAGGCTACTTAATCGGATGTTCGTTTGCACAAACGATCACAATTAGTTAACAAGGGCCCACCTCCGGCGGAATCATTAACTGTTTGCTTGAAGCACTTCTTATATAGGATTTGAATCTGGAATTTTTATGGCTTAATATTCATTTGTTGAGTGATGTCAGGGATCGCTTGGTCTTGTGATGGGTAAGCTTTGTTTTAATGGCCTGCAATATTAAATCGACATTTTAGCAATACTATTAAAGTACTTTACATATCGAAATAGAACATGCATTTTATAATAGTAGAGAACACAAGATTTATAGTGGTTCGGCCAAGAACTGGGCCTACATCCACTTTATTGTTCTTATTATTCATTAATACTGCTTTTATAATGGTTTACAATGCAAGAATGAAACATCCATAATCATTTTACAAATTTAAGCAAAGCTTTTAATTAAAATATGGACGCAAGTGATTGTTGTTCCAAGCCCTTGGAATTGGATCCCCTTCGACAGTTGTGAGTTTGAATGTGCCATCAAGAAGTTTTTTGCTTATGACATACGGTCCTTCCCAGTTTGGCCCTACTGTTGCTGTCATAATTCTTTTCAAGACTAGATCTCCAATTTCAGAGCTGCGTTGGCGAACTTTGGAATTGAAGTGCCTGGCTATCCTTTGCTGATGGGCTGCAATTCTGAGCTTAGCCTCTTTCCTTCTTTCATCAAGGAGGTCAAGTACCTCAAGTTGCAGCTTTTCATTTTCAGCTTGATCGAAATGGATTCTTCTGTGTGAAGGGACTTCTATTTCCACTGGAATCATTGCTTCTGATCCATATGCTAACGAGAACAGAGTGTGTCCAGTCGCAGTTTTGTGGGTAGTTCTGTATGCCCATAGTGCTAGTGGTAGCTTATCGACCCAACCACCTTTTGCGTTTCCAGCTGTTTTTTGATGGTTGATTTGATAATTTTGTTTACTGCTTCCACTTGCCTGTTTGCCTGCGGATGAGCCACTGTTGACAAGCTTTTTTGGATCTTGAATCGCTTGCAAAAATCTTGGAACTCTTCACTTTTGAATTGGGTTCCATTGTCTGTGATTATCTTTTGAGGCACACCATACCTGCAAATGATATTCTTAGTCACAAAGTTTATCATCTTTTTAGAGGTAATAGTAGCCAATGGTTCAGATTCAGCCCATTTAGTAAAATAATCAACAGCAACAATGACATATCTGATTCTGGATTTGGCGGTTGGCAAAGGCCCGATGAGATCTATTCTCCAAATAGCAAATGGCCATGGACTGACCATCTATGTTATCTCGGTGGAAGGTGCCCTCGGGATTTTTGCAAATCTCTGGCATCGGTCACATTTTCGGGCGTAGCTAGCAGCATCACGATTAATGTCTGGCCAAAAATACCCATAATGGAGAATTTTCTTTGCTAGAGTTTGACCACCTGAATGATCTCCATACTCTCCTCCGTGTACTTCAGCTAGAATTGTCTTAGCCTCTTCCTTGGTCACACATCGGTGTAATGGCATTGAGAATCTCCATCTGTACAATCGGCCATCTTGAATTATATATCTAAAGGCTTTTCTTAACAGCTTCTGACGCTCCTTTGAATTTTCTGGAAGGGAGCCGTTAAGCAGATATTCCATGATTGGAGTCATCCACGACTCCTGCTCTTGAGAAACAGTCATGATCCAATCAATCTCCATTTCATCAATACTTGGGGCTGACAAGACTTCTACAGGAACCAATCCCAGCTATTGAGCTTCGCCAGTGCTTTCGTACTTTGCAAGAGAATCTGCCTTCATGTTCTCTTCCCGGGGTATATGACTTATCGTATAATGGTCAAGATCATCGAGAAGCTCTCAGGCTCTTGACAAGTAAGCAGGCAGATTTCTTCCTTTAGTTTGAAACTCTTTCTTGACTTGGCATACAATAAGCTGTGAATCACTGAAGATCTGCAACACTTTGATGTTCAGTTCCTTAGCAATCTTCAAGCCAGCAATAAGAGCTTCATATTCTGCTTCATTGTTTGTCGAAGGAAATTCCAATCTCAATGCGTAGCAAAATGGTCGCCCTTCGGGGGTTTCAAGCACAACCCCAGCTCCAGAACAATAATCGTTTCTCGCACCATCAACATATAATTTCCATCGAATTGGGGTATTATCAGTCACCTCTTCCTCACTCTCACCTTTATCTGTGCATTCTGCGATGAAATCTGCTAAAGCTTCTCCATTGGTTGCTCTCCGGGGATGATAAGTGATGTCGTATTGGCTGAGTTCAATATTCCACTTCAGAAGAGACCCGAAATCTCAGGGCGAAACAGGACTTACTTCAGAGGTTGATCAGTGAGGACTTTGATAGGATGAGCTTGGAAATATGGCCTCAATTGTGACGTCCCACCTCTATACCCACACTAGCCAAGAACACTACGATGTAGTGCTGTCAACTATCACCGAGAATAAGGCTGTTGAGGAGCGACCATCCATGTAACTTCTTTGTGGGAGCACCATTATGTCAGATAGTATAGCATGCATTTCATTTAAGGAGGAAGTCCGACATACCGATACAAACTCAAAGCTATCACACGGTGGCTATAAATAATCTTCGGAAACAAACATAGTAATAAGCATAACATAATCAGTCACAGACATCCATATCACAAAGGCGGAAGAAGATATGGATATATAACTAACACATGAAAGTGTACATTAGAGTAGTGGTCAGAAAGATCCACAATAATACAAAAGAACAGCAACACGTGCTATACAAAAGAATACAACTATGAGTCTATATCTCAAGTGTATACAACAAAAACTGCTAATCTAAATAATTAGCCAAAAGTCAGAGTAGCAAACCCCGGGGAGAAGTCAAGCAGAAGCACCTGTAACATCTCAGTCTGACCCGAGTATTATTTGAGAAAATAATAAATGAATCAGTCTAGCTATAAATATCAGATGACATGGTATAAAATAAAAGATATGGCATAACATAAAATATCCATACTGATATACTACTATAAGTATGAAAATAATGATCAACAGAAGATCAATCAATAAGAGATAAATCAATATCACAAGAATCTTCTCAAAGATCCAAAGAGGGCATTATACCCTAAACTTGTACTCATAACAAGTCAATGACATAAATTCCAGAAATCAACACAGGAAATCCAGAAATCATAGAAAAAGGGAAAGAGGCCTATCACATGACGGTCCGAAGACCATGGGGAGCTTCCCCTTATGGGTGAGTCGGAATCACCCAAATGAGGTCTAGGCTAACCAAAAAGCAAAAAGGTATGTGCGAATGGAATCACACGAATGGTGTCTAGCCTGACCTCACAATAAAAAGGTATGTGTGAGTGGAATCACACAAATGGTGTCTAGGCTAACCAAAAAGCAAAAAGGTACATGTGAATGGAATCACACAAATGGTGTCTAGCCTAACCAGGAAGCAAACAAAGAGACATCACACAATTGCTAGCCTAAATCACAAAATGATCGTCATGATCAATGAGAAGTGTCAATTACACTAAGCTAGTAAATATAAAAGTTTAGCTTCATGTCCCATAACCACTTGCTTAACTCAAATATTTATGAACAAACTGTAGATCTTCACTAGAAAAATGTCACAAAATGGTTCAATCGAACAAGTCCAAGAGTTAACCGACGAAGCAAACGCAAGCGTTTCATACCACTTGTTTTACTAAGCCGTTTAATTCAATTTCTCATACGAGTGAGGTAAAGGTTTGTATTTACTAGTAGATTGGAAATGGTTCAAGTAAAGAGCTTTATTATTGAAAATAGAGTTGAAATCATTTTGTTGAAAGAGTTTTGATATTTACTACTAGTATTGAAACCTTCATATTCTAAAGTGACAAATCATAGAAGCGATTGTAGAAACAATCAATCATAAAAATTCACATACGAAGACGTGAATAAAATCCAAAAAAACCGATAAAGAATCCATCGAAAAAGATATTCAAAAATCCATAAAATCGACCGAGAAGCCAAAGATAGTTTGTCTCGAAGAATGGTCAACTCAGCATCTCAACAAAGAAAGTTCTATTGAATGTTTTTCAGATAAGATCCCCCAAGGTGGGGGTGGTAACCCCCAAGGTGGGGGTGCGGGGGCAACGCCCCTGCTACGGGATTCGACCTGCCTGGTCAGGTCGCGAGGGTCCAGGTGGCAGCGCCCCGTCCAAAGCGGTATGACCTAGTGAAGACCTAAGGGAGAATAGGATCGAGCGACCTAAAGGGGCACGCGACCTAAAGGTGTTCACGACCTAGTGGTCGAGCGACTTAGGGGGTACGCGACCTAAGGGAAACTCGCTAAGGTAAGGTGCGACTCAACCAGGTGAGCGACCTAGTGGGGGGAAACGACTTAAAGTCTATACGACCTACCGACCTAAGGTCAAATACGACCTAACGACCTAAGGTCAGATATGAGGTCATGTGACCTAGAGATTTGCAGAGGGCACGCGACCTAACGGCACAAAGGCCTAACGACCTAACTGGAATAAGGTCATGCGACCTAACGGCCTATCTAGGTCGAGCGACCTAACGGCCTATCTAGGTCGAGCGACCTAAAAGGTATAACGGCTTAAGGTTCTTCGACCTAACGACCTTGTGGTCTTGTGACCTAAATGGTCTAACGACCTAACTGTATTAAGGTCTAACGACCTAAACTGGTCAAGCGTCCAAATAGTCATGCGACCCAAGGAAGGTAAGGTCTATCGACCTAACACTTACGACCTAACGGTCTAAAGAAGATGGCCACGCGACCTACGACCTTGCGACTTTGTGACCTTGCGACCTAAGGTCCATACGACCTACGACCTAAGGTCCATATGACCTACGACCTAAGATCCATACGACATAACTCCGAAGTGCAAATTTTGCCAGAACGACTTAAGTGCAGTTTTTTCACCAAAAACGCTAAAAATTGGAGTTTTTCGCCAATCCAATCCAAACCAAATGCAAACGTACATGCAAAAGTGATGGGGAATCATTCCCAACAGTCCAATATAGTTAAAGACTAGAATTGTGAGATAAAAATCTCACCTTTTCACTAAAATGGATGAAGATGAAGCTTGAAATGCTATGCAAGGATCAACCACTAGCTTGAATCAATGTCTACACTTGAGTTTTGGAGTTGATATTGGATTAGCAATGAAGACTTAGATTTTGGAGTTTTAATTTCTCTTTCCACTCACCATTAATGCAAAAGCTTGAGTTGGTAGGAATTTATGAAGAGTGAAGAGAAGGAGGGGGTTGGGCTTGAGTTATAATGGCTAAGCTAACCCAAAGTCCAAAGCGGGAAAAGTTAGTGAAATTCCACTAACTCCAAACCTATCAATGTTTATACTTAAAAAGTTGTAAACGACCTTTCGAACACAATGGAAATGGTCTCGAGTCCTAATTTAACCGTTTGCAAAAAGTAGCTTTTCGGACCAAAATCCGATTAACGATAAAATATTAAATAAAATATTTAAATATAAAATCGACAAATATGCGGGTTGTTACATCAATTTTCTCGACGCAATCAATAGACAATAGGATAGCTTTTCCAACTTTGAATAATTCATCTCTGCCCTAGTGAATCTTTTGCTGATATAATAAACCGGCGTTGAATTTTTGTGTGTTTCTGTACCAACGCTGCAATGAGAGCGTGAGATGAGATTGCCAAATATACGAAAAGATCTTCACCATTGTCGGGCTTAGAAAGTATTGGAGGCGTTTCCATATGATGAATCAACTCATCGAAAGCTTTCTGGCATTCAGGAGTCCAGTCAAAGTTTTTCCTTCCTTTCTTCAGAGCATCAAAAAACGGAATGCATTTATCAGTGGCTTTGGAAATGAACCGACTCAAGGAAGCGACTTTTCCATTGAGACTTTGCAATTCCTACTTCGTTCTAGGAGCTTTGACTTCTCTTAAGGCAGCAATCTGAGCAGGATTAGCCTCATTGCCCCTAGCACTCACAATGAAACCCAAGAACTTTCCGGACTCCACCCCAAATGAACATTTTAAAGGATTAAGCTTCATTCCGTATTTTCGGAGGACTGCGAACATTGCTGTCAAGTGATCCATATGGTCTACTACCTTCTTTGATTTTACCAGCATATCGTTAACATAAACTTCCTTAGTCTTCCCAATCTATGGTTTGAACATAGCATTAACAAGTCTTTGGTAAGTTGCCCCTGCATTCTTAAGTCCAAAAGGCATGACTCTATGGCAGTAGAGACCAACATCGGTGATGAAGCTCGTGTCCTCCTGATCTGGCTCATGCATCATGATCTGGTTATATCCGGAATAAGCATCCATAAAAGATAACAATTCATGCCCCACTTTTCCATCCACCAACTGATCTATCCTGGGTAACGGGAAGCAGTCTTTGGGGGCACGCTTTGTTTAAATCTGAAAAGTCGATGCACACTCTCCACTTTCCATTAGCTTTCTTAACCAGTACTGGATTTGAAACCCAATTCGGATAAGTAGACTACCTGATGAAGCCATTCTCCATGAGCTGATCTACCTCTTCCTTCAATGCTGCTGACCTTTCAGGACCCTGGGTTCTTCTTTTCTGCTTTACAGGTGTAAACTTTGGATCAATATTCAGAGTATGTACTGCAACTTCTGGGGATATTCCACACATATCAGCATGAGTCCAAGCGAATACATCCAGATTTGTTTTCAAGAACGATATCAAAATATTCTAAACCATCGCATTAAGTTGCGAACCCACATTCAGCACCTTGTTAGGGTCTTTCGGGTCAACAGCTACTGGCACCGTTACCTCCACTGGCACCACTCTATTCTCCCCCGCACTGGCTTTTCTAGGATCCATTTCTTTTCTTGCACCACTATGCTCGCCAGTGCAGGGTCCACCCTGTAATTGCTACAAGGTTGATTCTTTGATGCGGACTGGGGCCGCCGCATCTTTTCCCATCTCTCTCTTCCTCGCTTCACGCAACTCTGTTAGATAACATTCTCGCCCAGCATTCTGATCCCCTTTAATAACACCAACTCCATTATTTGTGGGAAATTTCATAGTAAGGCACCACGGGGCGAGAATTGCCTTAAATGCCGCAAGAGTTGGTCGGCCTAGGAAGGCATTGCAGGCAGAAAATTCATCCACAATTACAAAACTCTGTTTTCGAACCACCTTTTCCTGCCCCTCTCCAAGCTCCATGAACAAGTCGATAGTTCCAATTGGCTGCTTCGGTTCCCCAATAAACCCAACAATTTTCTGCGATGAAGCTTGAACATTAGCCATCGGAATTTTCAGTTGATCGAACGTCTTTTTGAAGAGAATATTGCAAGAAGCGCCACAATCAACAAGCACTCTCCTTACAATAGCCGGCCCAATGCCTGCAGAGATGACCAAGGGATCCATGGTAGGAGCTTCAACGCCCATAGAGTCCCTGGCTCTGAACACGATATCATCATTAAAAGTTTTCTACTGCTTCAAAGGTGCAGCATCTTCCAACACAAAAACGCTCTCTTCTGTTGGTGCATACTTCAAGGCACGGGCATATCTTTCCATCTCACCCCAGCTTCTGCCTGCTGGGTGAGGAGCTCCCGTAATCACATTAATAACAGGCCTCTCTGATTCATGCGCTATCGCCCTCTTACTCGAGCTGGGTTGATGAACAGGAACTTGTTGCCCATGAGTTGACGAAGTTTGGTCGTTCCTGTTCCTCTTCACATACTGCTGAAGTTTATTTTCTTTCAATAGTTCCTCAATCAAATTCTTCAAATGACGGCACTCATTAGTATCATGGCCGGGTTGATTGTGGAATCGGCAAAATCTTCTAGTTTTCTTAGCATTTTTCCCAAGCCTCAATTTAGCTGGTGTGGGGTATTCGACAGTGTCCTTGGTTGCAAAGAAAATGTTTTCTAGTGTATCGGTTAAGGGAGTGAAGTGAAAAGGGCGATTTTTCTCCGCATTTCCCTGCTTCTTCCCTCCATCATTCTCCCTCTTCTGAGTACCAAATTCTTTTTTATTCGAAGCAGCATTATTGTTCCCAACCTCTGTCAATACCACTTTTACCGGTGTCTAAAGGCTTTCCAAGCACATGTGCTTTCTTGTAGAATTTCTCAAGTGAGTTTGGTTCCTTCATCTTCAACCATTTTCCAAATTCACTCGATTTGTCGATAGCTCTCATTAAGTATGTCAAAACCATTCGTGGCTCTGCATTGTCCACTTCAGCCAAGGCTATGTTGAAGCGGTTCAAGAAAGATCTAATAGATTCTCCGGGATTCTGCTCCAGGCTGGACAGTGACATAATATCCTTCGCCTTTGAAGCATACAACCTGAATTATTCTTTAAACTTCCGAGTTAAATAGGAGAACTGGTCTATAGATCGGACTGGTAGCTTTGTAAACCAAAGTATAGCCACTCCTTCCAAGTATACCGGAAAGTACCGGCATTTGATCTCATCCGATGCCCTGGCACCTGTCATGTGCCAGTCATACTTGTACAAGAATTGATTAGGGTCGCTTGTTCCCTTATAAGCCGGGATGGTAGGAGGAACAAACTTCCTTGGAAATTCAGCTTTCAAAATCCTTTCAGTGAACGAAGTCTTGCTCGGAGTGAATCCCCATTATTTTTCATCTTCATCCCTCTGCATGCTCTCTTTCATGATTTGTCGAACCATTCCAAAGAAGTATTCCTCATCATTTAGAGGCTCTACGGGACAAACATCAGCCATTTTCTCGAAAGTTTGTCTTGACAAGCGTTCGCGGAGGGTTGGCTGCGGCCCAGATCCTCCAGCTTAGGGAGGTGTCCCTTCAACGGAGCCCGCTGCCCTTTGAGAAATATTTCTTGCGTCAACATTATGAACATCATCAGAAAAGTTTTGTTCATTATTCACCGGTTGATGGTTAGCTCCAAGCAAAGCGTTCAACTTTTCCAACAATAAAGTGTTTTGGGCTTCCATTTGCTGATATAGCCCAGAAACTGCAGCATCTAACTCCGCTCGTGTAATTCCAACACTTGGATCTATTTGACTTAATGGAGGAGAAGTGGCAGTATTCTCATGAACAACACCGGATCTAACATATCTGCGCTTTCTTCTAGGAGCCATAATCTCTGTAAGACTTCTGGTTTTGAGATGATTCTTTCAACAAACTCTTGCGAAGCAATGATGAAAACAGCCTGAGTTGGGTTCTCAGTGAAAGCACTAAAAATTTTAACGCTAAAATTGAACGCTAACACCCCGGTGTAAGTAGAGATTAAGTGAAAGCACCACCTATCAATACGGGAATTAGAAGTAAGTAGAAAAGTCATAGAAAAAATAGTAAAGAGACAACAGTTTATAGTGGTTCGGCTTCTAGTTAAGCCTACGTCCACTTTAATCTTCTTTTTTGCTGAATCGATTACAACTTTACAACAATCTTCGATTACAACAATAGTAAGACAAATAGCTAGAACTCCGATGTAGAGGAACTCTTTGGATCCATGTCGAATGTGTTAGATTTCCTTTTGAAGTTCGTTGAAGTGTCTTTCATGTTTGAAGCGTCGGGTGAGTCGAGAAATCAGCAGAGTATAGGCGTTCCAGAAATGAGCCAAAAGATCCTCTCCTCGGGGGTATAGGCATGGTATTTATAGGAAATTTCTGGACAAGGCATAGGTCATGAGCGACCTAGGGTAGGTCGTAGGTCGTGAACGACCTAGGGGTTTGGTTAGCTGTGCTGTAGGTCGTGGGCGAGCTAGGGATAGGTCGTAGGTCGTAAGCGACCTAGGGAGCACAGGCTACAGCTTAACTAGGTTGTACCTGGTCACTTGAACAAGCTGGTAGGTCGTAGCGACCTAGGGAGAAGAGGCATAAGAAGTTGGCTCGGTGGACTTAGGTCGTGAGCGACCTAGTGAAGAGATAGTATGCATGCGACCTTACTCTATCTTACCCCTTTAGGTCGCTAACTCGCTTAAGCAGCTAGGTCGCTAGAGGTCATTAGGTCGCTAACTCGTTGTTGGTCTTGTACCCATGTTAGCTCGCTTATTCTCCAGATTGTTAGGTCGCTGGACCTTCTAACCCGTTAGGTCGCTGAGCTGCTTTATTCTTTAGGTCGTTAGGTCGTTCTCCCTTTAGCTTGGTAGGTCGTTGCCTTCATGGAACCACCAGGTCGTTAACTCGCAGATCTTTAACCCGTAGAATCTCTAGAGTCTTTAGATCGTTAGGTCGTTAGGTTGCTATATGCTTAGGTCGTTAGATTGCTTATCTCATTAGGTCACTATATCACGCTAGGTCGCTAGTTCCCTTCGAGTGTTTGAATCGCTATCCAAAATGATATTAACAATAACTGTACTGATACAGTTCTTCTTTGTAAAACTATTATTTACGTGATATTGTATATTTTGATCTGCTGTGAATGTGAGGTTTCTGTGACTTGTTATATTTTCTTCTTCTTTCTCTTTTCTTCTTTTTCTAATTAAACGGAATTTTTTGGATCGAAAACTCCGGGTCGTTACATTAAATACAAGATGTGTTTTCAAATTGTAATACATATGAATGTATATATTATGATTTGAAGTTTGTTTTAAAAATTTAATATAATGATTCTCAAAATTTATGTTAAAAATATTTTCTATTTAAAATGAATAAATATTTCTATATGTTAAAGTTTTGGTTTGAGTTGAATAAAAGTGTTTTAAATTCTAATACACACACACACGCACACACATATATATAAATTGAAATTTGGAAGTATAATTTGACATAATACTTTTTCAAAGGTTATTTGGAACTTTAATTTATATTTCAGAAACAATCAAGATAATTATTTTGGATTCAAAAATATATGTATAAGATTTTGTTTGTATATAATTTGTTTTATAATATTTTCTTTAAAAGTAATTTTTATATATACATATATTTAGATAAGTGTTTATTAATTAGTAAATTTAATTTAAAAAGCTTTTAAACTTTTTTAAAAATTTATTTAAATACCTAATGACAAGTGTAAATACATTAACACATGTTAGTAACATGTGTAAGGTAATTAAGTAATATAAAGGACACATGTAAGTTTTTAAAACAAGTGTCATCTTTTAAATTGTATTTTCTTTAATTTTTAATAAACCATTACTTAATTCATAAAAACATGCTTTTCATCTCTTCAATCTTCTTTTCCTATTTTCAGATGAATACAAAGATAATTTCAAGCCTGCAAAAAAAATTCCTTAAACCAAAATCAACACACTGTAAACATATTTCAAATCTGAAACCAAACCAGTAAACCATTTTTTTCAAAACCTGTAACACTTTCTTCAACCTGAGAGATTTCAAACCAAGATGAAGTTTAACAGCAAGCATTCAAGATAATTTTCAATTCAACAGCAAGTTCAACTCAATAACAACTTCAGATCTCAATCCACAATCTAAAGATCAAAGCAAATTCAACTTTAACAAACGAGGTTCAAATCAAAGCATTTGCCAGATCAAAATTTATAGCCTCTGTTCTCTTCTTATTAAAGGTGAGTAAACATTTTAAAAACAGTTTTAAAAATCTGTGGATCAGCCATGATGCATGTGATAGATTGTATTGTGATGATGCATATATGTTTAAATGAATGTTATTGTGAATGCATGTTGAATTGTGAAATGTATGTGTATATTTGGGTTCCTGTATGTATATCACCTCTTTTTTTTTTTTTTACTTATAGGGGTTGATTTCTTTAAGAAAATGCAAATCTCCCAATAGAATCAATAGCAGACCTTGATGTTTAAATGAAAAATGGCTGTTAATGTATGATAATAATTTTAAAAATAGTTTCAGGGTTTAAAGTTCAACAAATTATTTTTAAAAATTTAGAGAATAGCGGAAATATGTATTTATGTTAAAAATCAACTTTATTAATTTCTAATTCGAATTACAGGAATGAATTCGTGATTTAAAATCACGAATTTTGATATATAATACACGATTTTTAGATTGTTAATTTATGGGAATTATCGAGATGATCATTTTTGGCATTTTTAGTGATTGCTATTGACTGACACGGTAGTGGAGATTGATTTCTCGGTCGAAGCTAGCTGGAGTGTCGCGGATGATGGGAAAAATAGTCCCGTATTCTTCCCATGGCCATGATGACCCGAAATGTTTGAAGCTGTGTAGTTAATGCCCCGCTATTACCCCGCCACAACCCCGCTATATCTCATAGCGGATTTCTACCGCTATGATTTTTCCATATAGCCCCAGAATATAGCCTTTTCGCTTTAATCCCTGCTATTTCCGCTATATCCCATTATTTCCGCTTTGTTCCGCTATTCCCGCTATATTTTTTTGATAAAGTGAATTGAAAAATTGCATTTATACATTATAAAATTATGAAACTAATTTATTTGATTTAATTTTTAATATATTTTCAGAAATGAAAATACTATAACATTCTACTAAATTGAATTATGTTATATAACAGTTTTTCGTTTATTTAAAGTATATTCGCACATGTTTTTATTTAAAATTATTTATGTAATATTTATAATTCAATTGAATGATAATTTTTCATTTAATTACCATTTATATATTTGTAAAAACATTAAGTACGAGTTTTATATGCTATTTTAGAGCCATCCGCTATATCCCGCTATATCCTCGTTGTATCCTCGCTGACTTTTTGCACCTCCATCACTTTGAATCTACCGAGCGCATTAACTGCACAGGTTCATAGTAGGGTTTTAACACCTTGGTATTTGACATTGACGTCATTGGGATTTTCGACATCGTGACTTGATCGAAGTCGATCGCGAAGCTTGCTGGAGGAGCTGGAGTAGCTGGAGGTCGAGACGGAGTTGCGGTGTGGATGGCGAGGCTTCTTGAAGCAGAGATCATCAGAGGCGAGTGGATTTTCGGTGAGGTGGTGTTTCTAGGCTGGGTCAAGAATGCTCGTTTTCGACTCGTATGGGTTTTTCACGATCTGGGTTCATGTGGTTGTTTGCATGGAATAGAGTCAACGTCGAGGGTCGCCGCGATGACCTCCGGTGGTCGAAAGAATCAGTGTACGTGCACCGCGTGCATGTTGTTTCTGGGTCGTTCGATAGTTTGGGAAGATGATGCTTTTCTCGTGTCGTGCTCGTGATTTTCTAATGTGCGACACGAAGTAATGGTCGTACGCGAAGTGTACTGTGTTTGTTCGGGGAGGGATCGAGTGTGTCTCGGGTTTTTAGTATTTTGGCTCGGTTTGAGTTTTGTTTATGTAACAGGCTTCAAAAATCTTAAAAACAAAAGTGTTCTTGGTTTTAAGAACAAGAAACTCGAGTTTTTCAAATGTTTCAAAGTTTAAAAGTAAGGTAAAAACAAGTTTTTTTTAAAGTTATGGAAATAATTAGTTTCAAAAAGAAATGTTTAACAAATTAAAAATATATATTAAAATAAGATAACTTTTAGAAAATATGATAAGTAGATTTTCAAAAGTAAAATAAAAATAATGTATTAAAAATTATTAAACCATTTTGAAAGGTTTCAAAGATTTTAAAGTTTTAATTAGATGATTAAATTGTTTTTAATTTTAAATTAATTTCTAAATGTTTTATTTTCAAATAAGGTTTAATGATATAATTATACAACTCAATTAAAAATAATTAGTTTATCTTTAAGTTATTAAGATTTTGATTAATTTAAATAATAAATTTGTGAAGATAAATAAGGTTAATTAATTATTGTTATTAACTTAAGAATAGTTAATTAATGTAAATGATTTGTTAATAAGTAAAAGTTTAATTAAGGTAAATGATTTTCTTAATTAATTAAGGATTTTTTAATATAAGAAGTTTACTAATTATTTAATTAATTTTAAATGATTAGTTAATAGTTTGGTTAATTTAAAATTATCACTTAATTATGAATTAGTTAAGTATAATTACTTGATAAATTAATTAATGGTAATTGCTGAATATAATTAAGAAATACTTATGGAAGTAATTAGTGGGAAATTACTTATGAAAGTAATTGAATGGAAGTGATTAAGTGTAAATCACTTGGTGTTATTAGTTAAAGGATTAATTAATATAATTAATTAAAGTGTTAATTAACTAATTAAAGTGTAATTAATTAATCAAAGGATTAAGGTTAATTAATGGTGCAATTAATTACTTATTAAGGTAATTAATTAAGAGAGTAATTAATTAAAGAAAGTAATTAGAGGATCATTAATTAATTAATGAAGTAATTAATTAAGGATTATTAATTAATGTGATCAATAATTACTTAATGAAGTAATTAAGGATTAATTAATTAGTGTAATTAATAAAAGGATTAATATAATTAATTAAGGAGTTAATTAATTAGGTAACTAATTACAAAATGGTTAATTGCTGTTTATGATTAATTAAGGCCAATTGATGAGTGTGGTTAATCAAAGATTAATTATTTAATTAATTAAAAGGTTAATTAATTAATGAGCATTATTAATTAATATAATTAATCAAATTAATCAAAGTTGATTAATGAAAGTGATTAATTGAAGTATGATTAGTTAATTGTAATTAATTAAGGATCAATGTAATTAATTATAGTTAATTGATTAAAGTAAAAGGAGGATCATTGATTAATGTAATTAATGGTAGTAATTAAAGGTTAATTGATGTAATTGATTAAGGATAATCAATTTGTGTAATTAATTAAAGGATAATTACTTAATGTAATTAAAGGTTAATTAATCAGGGAAGATTAATTGAGGTAGACCATTAAGAGATGATAAATTACTTAATTTGTAATTAATTAATGTTAAGTAAGCAGGATTAAGGTAATCCAAGTGGCTAAAGGTTAGTAATTAATTTAATTAGTAGTTAATTAAATTAATTAAGAGTGAATCAAACCTTTTATGGATTATTGAATGATATTGGATGCTGTGGATGTGATATCTCTGATATGTGATATGTGCTGCTTTATGATGTGAGATGTTTGGGTGATTTAGATAATATGGATTATGTATCTATGATAATGTGAATCATCTATCTATGTTTGTCATCCTGAATATATGTTCAAAATCGTTTAAACCTTTAAACAACTTGGACATTAAAATGGCGTTTTGGATTACGGTGAGACCGGGATCGGATTTCCAGATTTGGATATCCTAAAACCACATCGATCCAAATTAAACATTATGTCATGAATCCATGTGGAGTTCAAGATGAAGACTCAAGGTGAAAGAACTATTCATCGTTAAAAACTCCGAGGGTGATTCCAAGATGAGTTAACGGGGATAGTACTTTCATATTCGAGATGGAGATTCAGAGTGCAAGTTCTATGGTCGTTAACTCTGAGGGTGATTCCAAAATGAGTGTAACGAGATAGTGCCTTCGATTTCGTTCAAACCCGGAATGAACTTGTATGGATCGAATGCCTTCAGAACATCGTCAGGTGGACGATGAGCATTCTAAGATAGATGAGTTCTATAAAGGTATTAGTAACCTCAAGCCTCATCAACCGAGAATGGCTAAAACAGGGCGGTGCAGCAAGGTTAAGTAGGTGGCACCTAAGTAGGACGAGATTTACCCTTATCTAAAGGTCCCTTTCTATTTCGGCTTAGTGTGTGGTTAGTCACGCCAAACACGGGGTGGTCTTGTTTGGGACTATCCAGTAAGGGATGACTCCGGCCTTGTGTTGCAGGAGATTTAGGGTGGATCCTCGGTACGGTGATCTAGGCCCCGTACTATGACGGGCGGTACCCCAGCAGCCCTGCCATTGATGGAAACCCATTCTTCGTACGAGCCCTTACGGTTTTGATTGTATTACCCACTTTTGTGGCTAGTAGCTAGAATTTAATGAATGTAACAATTTCGGCTATTTTCTATTTACTTGAAAACCCTAGACCCTATTATAATATCACTAGATTTCCTATCAAATGTTTTGGTTAGCGTAAGGTAAAAACTTTTTCATGTTTATGTGTGGGAAGTCTTACGTGATACTTTTCTTTCAAAGAATTTTTAAAGTTAAGAAACTTTAACCCGTTTACTCACACAAACCCATGTCTGACCCAAGTGTTTATTTTCTGTTTTATTAAACTCTTGGGTGCTCATATTATGTATGAGTAGTCGAGGGATTCTGGTTAGATTTCACGAATTCTGGAGGAGATTTGGAGCAGGAGGCTTTAGCGTATAGATATTATTATGGTTCCGTTGAGATAGTATTTTTGTTTCTATCTCTGTGATATCTTTAGTTGTATAGTTAGACAGGTGTTATAACTGCCTAATATGAGATGTATGAGTTGTGTAACTCTGATGTATATGATACTATGTAATATCTTATGTGATACATTATATTTCATTCGTTCCGCTGTGAGTATCTGATGTTGTTGAGTTTATTCTTTCCTATCTTTTCTTCTTCTATCCTTTTCTTTCTTAATTCATGATGCGTATTTCTAGGCTAAGAAAGACGGGCCGTGACAGTTGGTATTAGAGCGCTAGGTTGAGTGAATACTAGGCTTTGGAGTGATTTCTATCTTTCTTGAGAAAGCGTACATGTGTGTATATATATATATATGTATATATATATCTACCTATTGTGTTGGGTTACCTGTTCGGGTTTTCCAACGTAAGTTCTAAAGGTAGATGAAGTAGTGGTATGTGTGCACGACTACCACTAATGGAAGAGGCTCGAATGTTTGAGGTTGGAAGTGTATTTGTCGAGATTGTAGACCTAATACCGTCTCGAGTGAGATTTGTAGCTTGATGTAAGAATTTCATTGATCTCTGAAGGAAACCTATTATAGTTCGGAGTCATCTTTAAAGTGTAAGTTTGGTAGCACTCGGGTGAGCGAATTTTCTAGAGTTTGGATCTGTCGGAGGTGTAGAGGTAAGTGATGGTATCTTGGCAACTGTAGGAAGGAGTTTTGACTATTTTGGAATATGAGACTAAGGTCTATAAGTTGCTTCGCTGCGGCATGGTCTCATTTTTACCCCCTTAAGGAGAGTAAGTTGTTGATGCTTGGTTTGGAACCGGAGTTTCTTTTGAGGATGTCTTCCCATCTTGAAGGATCTTTTGTGAAGTTAGTTGATGGCTTTTGGGGTTCGAGGAGCCTAGGATGAAGAAGTCTTTGGTTAGCTATGGTAGCAGTGCAGCTTAGAGGTGTTCTGTGTGCCGACAAGAAGGTCTCTTTTCTTAGCGGCTTCCTAGAGATAGAGTTTGGAAGCAGCAGTGTGGACTCATTTCTTCGATGATTCAGGAATCTTTGTGTTCTTTCTATCAGCAGTCCGGGCAGATGGCGAAGGCTTTCTTAAAGGGTTAACCTTGTTAGGAAAAGCTTAAAGTTGTTCTACTCGATGAAGAGAGAGTGGTTTCTTTAGAATAGGAACTAGGTAGGATCGCAAAAGTGACTTGCGATTAGTTTGGGAATTCATCTTGGGTAATATTTTGTTTAAGATCGAGGCTTCTCGTGTGGAAGTAGGAGCTATTGAACTAGTCAGAGATTTTTCGGATGTCATCAAAGAAGTCAGAAGTTTGTCAGCATTTGGAGTTAAGTTCCATATTGACTTGGTTCCAGAAGCGATACCGGTGGTTAGCCTAGTAGTAGGATGGTTCTTAGAGAGAGAAGAGTTGGTATAGCGGCTCAGAAATTTTTGGAAATGGATTTGTCAGATCTAGTTTTCAAGTAGGATTCTGCTGTAAGGTCGTGTGACCAAGTTAGATGGGTCACCAAGATTTTGTGGATTAGATGAACCAAGTTTCCAGGATATATTGGATAAGTTTGTACTCGTGTTCCTCATCAGCATTCTCATCTATTCCAAAATCAGAGTTGTGCAGCGGAAGCTAGTAGCAGCTGTTCTAGAATGGAAGCAGCGGGAAATTACAGTGTTTTGAATTAGAGGGTTTCTACAGGAAGTTTTCTGGATCTGAAGGTTATAGAGTACACCTATTTTGGCTAAGTAAGTTCGATCTTCTAAGTCTAGGGATGTAGATCTTGTTTCTGGATTTCGACGGATCTTGGAAGACCTTTTTGTTGAGTCGGATCCAAGATTGGTTTGTTCTTGGTCCAGTTCGTTTAAGGGAGCATCAACATAGGTTGAGCTAATTAGGAAAAAGATAGGCAACCTAAGATCGTCAGAAGGAGTTACGTGGATAAGATGGATAAATTTGGAATTCGAAGTTGGAGACTTCGTTGTTGTTAAGTTTTCTCTGGTTGTGAAATCAGCAGTTCAGAAGGATTTGGAAGTTGAGCTAGACTTGAGTATAGTCTGATATTTTGTTCAGATTGATAGTTCTAGAGGAGAGGGAGCTCTGGATCATAGTAGTATTATTAGTTAAGGTTTTGTAGAGTGAGTATTCCAGTGATTTGTACCTAGGAAACTCTAGATAGTGTTAGTAAGGTCTATCCTGATTTGTGTCAGGATAGTTAATTAGATTTGTTTGTTATAATAAATTGGTTGCTATGGTTGTTAGTATCTGGCTGATACATAAGGTTGTTGATTTAATATAAAAACCTTAGATATATTATCAAATTGTCTTTGCTTTTAAATTTCGAGGACGAAATTCTTTTAAGGAGGGAGGAATGTGAGGACCCGGAATTTTGGTCATTATCAATTTGATAACCTTTATTAATAATTAAATTAGATTGATCATTTTCCTTTATAATTTTAATTTAAATTGGTAAATTTAATCTTTTAAAGGGTGATAAATATTTAATCTGGCATATTTATTTATATCTTTTCTAGCAATTTAAAATTGGTAAGATCTATCTTTTAAAACTAATAAAACTATATTCTATATTATAATGTATGTATTGTTATATATATTGTGTATATGAAATCTTTTGTGTTAAATACAAGACGTGTTTTCAAATTGTAATATATATGAATGTATATATTATGATTTGAAGTTTGTTTTAAAAATTTAATATAATAATGCTCAAAATTTACGTTAAAAATATTTTCTATTTAAAATGAATATATATTTGTATATATTAAAGTTTTGATTTGAGTTGAATAAAAGTGTTTTAAATTCTAATATATAAATATATAAATTGAAATTTGGAAGTATAATTTAATACAATACTTTTTCAAAGGGTATTTGGAATTTTAATTTATATTTCTTAAACAATCAAGATAATTATTTTGGATTCAAAAATATATGTATAAGATTTTATTTATATATCATTTGTTTTATAATACTTTCTTTAAAAGTAATTTTTATACATACATATATTTAGATAAGTGTTTATTAATTAGTAAATATAATTTAAAAAGCTTTTAAACTATTTTAAAATTTTATTTAAAATACCTAATGATAAGTGTAAATACATTAACACATGTTAGTAACATGTGTAAGGTAATTAAGTAATATAAAGGACACGTGTAAGTTTTTAAAACAAGTGTCATCTTTTAAATTTTATTTTCTTTAATTTTTAATAAACCATAACTTAATTCATAAAAACATACTTTCCATCTCTTCAATCTTTCTTTCCTATTTTCAGCTGAAAACAAAGATAATTCCAAGCCTGCCAAAAAATTTCCTCAAACCAAAATCAATACACCGCAAATATATTTCAAATCTAAAACCAAACCAGTAAAACATTTTTTTCAAAACCTGTAACACTTTCTTCAACCTGTGAGATTTCAAACCAAGATGAAGTTTAACAGCAAGCATCTAAGATAATTTCAATTCAACAGCAAGTTCAACTCAATAACAACTTCAGATCTCAAGCCTCAAATTGAAGACCAAAGCAATTTCAACTTCAACAAATGAGGTTCAAATCAAAGCATTTGCCAGATAAAAATTTATAGCCTCTGTTCTCTGCTTATTACTAGTAAGTAAACATTTCGAAAACAGTTTTAAAAAACTATGGATCAACCTTGATGCATGTGATAGATTGTATTGTGATGATGCATATATGTTTAAATGAATGTTATTATTGAACGCATGTTGAATTGTGAAATGCTTGTGTATATTTGGGTTCCTGTATGTATATAACCTCTTTTTTTACTTACAGGGGTTGATTTCTTTAAGAAAATGCAAATCTCTAAATAGAATCAATAGCAGACCTTGATGTTTAAATGAAAAATGGCTGTTAATGTATGATAATAATTTTAAAAATAGTTTCAAGTCTTAAAGTTCAACAAATTATTTTTGAAAATTTAGAGAACAGTGGAAATATGTATTTATGTTAAAAATCAACTTTCTTAATTTCTAATTTGAATTACAGGAATGAATTCATGATTGAAAATCACGAATTTTGATATACATTACATGATTTTTAGATTGTTAATTTATGGGAATTATCGAGATGATCATTTTGGGCATTTTTAGTGATTGTCGTTGATCGACACGGTGGTGGAGGTCGATTTCTCGGCCGAAGCTAGCTTGAGTGTCGTCGATGATGGGAAAAATAGTCTCGTATTTTTCCTATGCCCGTGATGACCCGAAATGTTCGAAGTAGGGTTTAACACCTTGGTATTTGACGTTGACATTCAGTGGGATTTTCGACATCTTGACTGATCAGAGTCGATCACGAGGCTTGCTGCAGAGCTGGAATCGAGATGGAGTTGCGGTGTGGATGGAAAGGCTTCTCGAAGCAGGGATCATCGAAGGCGAATGGATTTCCGGTGAGGTGGTGTTTCTAGGCTGGGTCGAGAATGCTTGTTTTCGACTCGTATGAGTTTTTCACGATCTGGGTACACGTGGATGTTTGCATGGAATAGAGTGGTCATCGAGGGTCGCCGCGATGACCTCCGATGGTCGAAAGCATCGGTGTACGTGCACCACGTGCACGTTGTTTCTGGGTCGATCTATAGTTTGGGAAGATGATTTTCTCATGTCGTGCTCGTGATTTTCTGATGTGCGACTCGAAGTAATGGACGTGCGCGAAGTGTACTGCGTTTGTTCGGGGAGGGATCGAGTGTGTCTCGGGTTTTTAGTATTTTTGCTTGGGCTGAATTTTGTTTATGTAACAGGTTTCAAAAAATTTAAAAACAAAAGCATTCTAAGTTCTAAGAACAAGAAATTTGTGTTTTTCAAATGTTTAAAAGTAAGGTAAAAACAAGTTTTTTTTAAAGTTATGGAATAATTAGTTTCATAAAGAAATGTTTAACAATTTTTTTTAAAATATATTAAGATAAGATAAGTTTTAGAAAATATGATAAGTAGATTTTCAAAAATAAAATAAATACAATGTATTAAAAATTATTAAACCATTTTGAAAGGTTGCAAAGATTTTAAAGTTTGAATTAGGTGATTAAATTATTTTTAATTTTAAATGATTTCTAAATGTTTTATTTTCAAATAAGGTTTAATGATGTAATTATGTAAATCAATTAAAAATAAATAGTTTATATTTAAGTTATTAAGATTTTGATTAATTTAAATAATTAATTTGTGAAGATAAATAAAGTTAATTAATTATTGTTATTGACTTAAGGATAGTTAATTAATGTAAATGATTTGTTAATAAGTAAAAGTTTAATTAAGATAAATGATTTTCTTAATTAGTTAAGGATTTTTAAATATAAGAATTTAACTAATTATTTAATTAATTTTAAATGATTAGTTAATAGTTTGGTTAATTTAAAATTATCACTTAATTATGAATTAATTAAATATAATTACTTAATAAAGTAACTAATGGATAATTACTGAATGTAAGTAAGAAAAGAGAAATTACTTATGGAATTAATTAGTGGGAAATAACTTATGAAAGTAATTGAATGGAAGTGATTAAGTGAAAACACTTGGTGTTATTAATTAAAGGATTAATTAATATAATTGATTAAAGAGTTAATTAACTAATTAAAAAGTAATTAATTAATTAAAGGATTAAGGTTAATTAATGATGCGATTAATTACTTGTTAAGGTAATTAATTAAGAGAGTAATTAATTAAAGAAAGTAATTACAAGATCAATAATTAATTAATAAAGTAATTAACTAAGGATTATTAATTAACGTAATTAATAATTACTTAATGAAGTAATTAAGGATTAATTAATTAGTGTAATTAATTAAAGGATTATTATAATTAATTAAGGAGTTAATTAATTAGATAAGTAATTACAAAATGGTTAATTACTGTTTATGATTAATTAAGGCCAATTCATAAGTGTGTTTAATTAAAGATTAATTATTTAATTAATTAAAAGGTTAATTAATTAATGAGGATCATTAATTAATATAATTAATGAAATTAATCAAGGTTGATTAATGAAAGTGATTAATTAAAGTATGATTAATGAATTGTAATTAATTAAGGATCAATGTAATTAACTATAGTTAATTAATTAAAGTAAATGGAGGATCATTAATTAATGTAATTATTGGTAGTAATTAAAGGTTAATTACTATAATTGATTAAGGATGATTAATTTATGTAATTAATTAAAGGATAATTACTTAATGTAATGAAAGGATCATTAATCAGGGAAGGTTAATTAAGGTAGATCATTAAGAGATGATAAATTAATTAATTTGTAATTAATTAATGTTAAGTAAACAGGATTAAGGTAATCCAATTGGCTAAAGGTTAGTAATTGATTTAATTAGAAGTTAATTAAATTAATTAAGAGTGAATCTGTCACAACCCATTTTTCCGTACCGATTTAAACCGACATTGAACCACTTTTGTCAGCTAAATCATACAGAAAGACGGATAATGAAAGAAAGAAGAAAGATAGAAATAGAAAGAAGATAGAAAGAAAAAAACAAATCAGAATCTCACAGCGGAACGAATGAATTATAATATAAACAAATCTTTACATGAAACCAAAACTGTTACCTTTATATATAACATATACAGTTTTTACATCAGAGTTACAACCATACAACTCAGACAGTTATGTCAATCTTGTCCTTACATCAATAACCACACGACCAAAGGATTGCATATAAACATTTATGAGAATACGTCTCTTGATCCAGCTCTTTCTTCTAAAGCTTCCACTCTTCCAGTTAACCCTGGAAATGTGCTCGGTTTGACCCGAGCATATAGGAAAAACACTAAAGCCCGAGTCAGTCTGGTATACCATCGTGAGGAACACAATCAACTTGATTATTAAATTTTGAAAATTCCTTTTGAAAACAAAAGCATTTCATAAGACCATGCCACAAATAAACATGTCGGCTTTTTACCTTACGATAGCTAAAACATTTTTATGAAATCCTCTGATATTATGATAGGGTCTATATGCAAATACTTATTAAAATAACCGAAATTGTTACATTACTAAATTCCAACTACTAGCCACAGAGTGGGTAATACAAACAAAACTCGTACAAGGCGCGTAGGGAGAATGGATATCCAACTAATGACTAGGCACTGGGGTACCACCTGTCATGGTACGTGGCCTAGATCACAGTACCGAGAATCACTCCCAACCCTCTACAACACAAGACCGGGACTATCCCTTACTAGATATCCCGAGTAATGTAAGGACCCGATTCTTCGACTTCTGAAAACCGACATCAATACGTTCACTATATCAACTGCCGAGCACTCGAAGTCGGATAACGGAACACTTAGGGTTTTAAGAAAAAAAGAAAAAGAAAGAGGTAGAAGAAGAGAGAAAAGATAGAAAAAAACAAAAAGAAAACAACAGAACAATATCAGAATCTCACAATCTTTGCGGAACAACATATAATAGATAAATGAATAATCTTTAAACCAAGAACTATATCAGTTATTACATTACATTACATTTCATTACATCATCAGAGTGTACAACTATCAAACAATGATAAACAGCGGAAAAGAAATACTATATACTAGTAATACGCCATGCCATCCAGCTTGCCTCCAGCAACTCCCGAATTCCAGAATATCCTGATAAACCTTAACTCTTGACTGTCCGTGTGGAAATTGGTGGGCACCCAGAGTTTAGGAAGGAAAACAATAAACTCCGAGTCAGTCATGTGACTGGTGTGAGAACTCAAAACAGTTTATCTTTAAAACAAAGAATAGGATAATTTTAAAATAGATTCGCAATGCTTTTAGAAATGATACTATCATAAGGCCTCCCGCACACACACACAATGCAAACGCAGAATCAGAGGAGATTTCTCCTTATGATAGTCAAAGATGCTTGATACGCATTAAAAAGAAACATTTGATATTATTACTAGTGCATAATGTAGGAAAAAATCATTTTGAAAGTAAAGATATAAATCTTAGCCAGCATAGGCATTTCGCACTTATGCCTACTATAGCTATCATCCAAACAGTGGTGACCACCATAAGTGAATGATAGGTTCTACAACTAAAACCGTACAAGATCGTATTATTTCTTTGGATTTCCAACAAATGGTCAGGCCAAGGAACTTCCCATTGCCACATGGAAACGCCTGTGGAATGACGTCTCGAGAACCAAACCGGATCTCTGCCAACATAAGGCCGGGTTACCCCTAACTGGGTAACTACTGGCATGAATATGCCATCCCCCGATCGTAACCGATCTACATCCGAGGATCCTCGATTTCCAACAACCATAAAGTAATAAGTGTGCAGCACAACATAGGTTAAGTATCTGGGCTCTATACCATGATATCACCTCTATCCAGAAGGAATGACATACACTAAAGGGTTCTACCCCTAATAACCTTGCCGCATCCTTCCTGTTTTGACCATTTCCAGGGTGTGAGGTCCGACGAAGTCTCGTCCACAAAGCCACGCTTTGGTACAAAGCCATGCTTTGGGTCAACAAATGATCAAAGTAATGATCACAAAGATAAATGATCATACAAATGATCATATCACAAATGATCAAACAATGATCATTTACAGCAACACTCAGCATGTCACATTACCAAATTGAGAATATATCGCTGATAACCATCAACTACATAACCTCTGAGCTCGTACGTCTCAGAGAAGGGTGTTAAGCTAAGAGAATAAATTCTCCGCCACCAACAGAAATATATTTGAAAGAAATCAGCTTTATATCTCAATTTGTAATGTTCGACATACTATCCATACAAGTCTGTTCCGGGATCGAACAGAACCGAAGGCACTTACAAAGAAGTCCTTGCAATCCGGATATTCACTAATCACGTCCGGACTTCTCATCACATATGGAGTCTCTATACCGGGGACCAGTCGATGCAAAGACATTCGACGATTTGTCCTTTCGCTTTTGAAAATATCCGGTCTTCAGCACCGGTCTTCAAATGCAATTCATAACGACGTATCACATATTCGGAATGGGTTATACGACCCCAAGGTCCTTCCCCAGCTATCCCGAATAGTGAGCGCTTATTTAAAAATAAGCGTGGCATTCAAATTCAAGCAAATCACAACAAATACCCATTTAAAGTTAATTATTGATAGTCGGTTATTGAACTATCAATGGATATGCACAACATCACCAGATTCCAAATAATTTTCCAAATTATTTATTTTCCAAAAATATCTTTACAAGATATATAATTTTCACACTTCAACCGTTTGAAAACAATTTTCAAATCACTTTTCATCTTTACCACTTTTGAAAACAAATTTCAATCATTTTCCTTACGCGGAAATACTTTCATTCAACATGGTTCTTTTAAACCAATTAAATAAATCCTTAACGATTTACTTTATATTTACGTTCCAAATCCGTAAATTAATTCCCACACTTCAAAAACAAATCCACGTTTATTTTTAAAAAAAATCCCCTTTTCATTTATAAATTCCATAGTGAATTTACATTCCAAAATATTTATGAATACACGATTTCAATTATTCATTTTCAATTTATCTTCAAAAAGATAAATTCTCAAAAACGTTTCATTTCACATTGGAAAAACATTTCCATACTTACTTATTAATAAGTAATTCACAAATCTATTTATTTTCAACATTTGGAAAATATTCGATATACTTAAATCGAAATTAAGTATATATTTCATTCTTTAAGGAAATCATTCTCTTAAACATATTTATTTGGGCCAAAACGAATGTTACGTAAAACATCGTTACGACAACCCAAAATCACTAGTATAGGGATTCGAAATTAAGATAGATGTATAAATCCCAATACTAAATAAAACATTTCCTTTCGGAAATCATTTACGATAACAACAGTGTTATGGTCCACCATTTCCTTCTATTTCTCGAAAACGTCTATTTCAACAATGAATGTTGTAATCTATGGTTTCGAATCTTAACACATTTTAAAAAAATCGTTAGATCGTTTTAATTCTATTTAAAACATCACATCCAAAACCCTTTTCTTTAACATATTATTCACTATTCAAAAACGTGAATATACTTCGTTAACCAATTTCATCATTTCTATACGTTTTATTTTTAAAGGATTATTCACTGTCTAAAATGTGAATATAACTCCATTAATAAGTTATAGCTATTTACTTATTAAAATAAGTCGTTTGCGGATTTATAAAACAGTGTTTATAAATTCCATTTCTATTTATTTTATAACGACTTCCTTTTATAAATCTCCTTTATTAACTTATTTCAATTTATAACTCAATTATATACCAAAAGTTCATATTATAAGTTATATACTTACAATTTATTTGTTTACAAAATCATTCTTTTTTAAGACTTCCCAAATTATAAATCTTATAACTTATAAGATTCATTTATTTACCCAAATCTATTCCTTTAATAACTTTACAAATTTTATAAACCTACTACTTATAAATTCCATTTATAACTTCACCGTTTATAATTCTATAAATTTCATTCATTTATGAAATTCATTTACAATTCATTCTAACACTTATAAAAACTCGTTTTATAATTCAAATATTTTTAGTTTATAAATATCAATTTTATAAATCTTTTATATAAATCAATTCATATTATTATTTTAAAACGTCTTTAAACTCCTTTATAATTTCACCATTTTCTTTGATTTATAAAATAATCAAATTTCATAAATCCTATATTTGAACTTTTTATAATAAATTCAAAAATCCCAATTTAAACTATTTTATAAAATCATTAACCCCATATTTTCAAAAATCAACTTTTAACTATATTTCTCAAAAATCATAATTTTTATAACTTTAAAATTATAACGTTTATTTATTTAAAATGAAACAATTCCAAAAATATTTTTATAACGTATACTTTCAAAAATTACATTAAAAATCCTTTTAAAATTTCAAAATTGGCCCAATGATGCTACACACCAAATAGTCAATCACGACAACAATGACATCATATATCTGTATATGATAATCAACGAATATCAAAATATCCATAATCAAATAAATACTGTTGAGGAATCCAGTTGGATCCCTCCAACCTGTTTTCCTGCATCCACAAATATTAGCACAATACCAATTCCGTTCTAGTACGGAATTATCGTGATATATGGGATTTATAAAATATTATCCGCTTCATAGACGGCGCAATAGGGTCTCATTCGCTATATACCATGGGAAATCAACTCCAAGTACATAAATAATACCAATTTCACTGTACTTTGAAATATTCGCGGTATATGTTTTTAATAAATAACCTCCGCTTACTAACGGCGTATAATGTCTATTTTAACAATCAATAGATAACAATCATCATTCAAACATGCATTCAAGAATTTTAAATCTAACTATTTAAAATTAAAATCGAAACCGATTCGATTGAGTGAGAAGTTCTCACCTTGATTTCAATTTCGTTCTCAGCTTTTATTTCGAATAAAATTAAACGCGCGTTTAATTTTACTTGAAATTCTCACTTGCTCCTAACGACTCCAATCCAATTCCATAGCGTAGTGCTCGTCCATACGAACCCAACGCAACTTGTTTCGTGCGTTTTCGACCTCGTATGGAAAAGATATGCATATTTAAAGTTACACGAATTTATATTTACAAAACAATTAACTTTTTTTTTAACCTAGATTCAATCTCAGCCGTGCCTTCCTGCAACCCAAATCCAGGCCGTCCACTATCTCTTCTTCCCATCCCAGTAACAAATGCGTCCAAACCCAACCTAGCCGCCATCTAGGTTAAATTTCGAGCCTCCTCCATTCACTTCTACATCGATCAAGCATTGCCAACGCATAGGACTTCGACAACTCCACCTCCACCATCAATAGGCTGAAGCTCGGCCCCCCTTTGAGCACGAAATTTGATGATGAACGGCCGGCCATCGCGGCCCCGTAACTCCCTCCATGTTGCGAATTATCCAATCACCACCGTTGGATCGATAGACCTCGACGAGCTCGACATCTTTCTAGTTGGAAGATTTCGCTATTAATGAGTGAATTTTGAGAAATCAAAGAGAAAAGAAAGAAAAACATCGGCCATTGATTACTATAGAACGGCGGCCTGAAGGTTAAACCCTAGCTAGGGTTTTTCTTTTTGCAAAATGAAATTTTAAGGGGATTATATAGAAAATTTCTCAAACACTATTCATCCCGGATTTTCTGAACTCCAAACGAAGCATGCCGGTTGGCGTTCGGAAGGTTTACCCCACGTTCCAAACACAATGGAACATGTTTCGGGAGCTAATTCGATCATCCGTGCGAGTTATGGTAATAAACGATCGATTTAAAATTAAATCGATAAATCAAATTTCTAAGCGTTTTAGCTTGTCCCGGACAAACGGTAAATCAGATTGACACGAAATTTGAAACCATACAATAATATCACATTACGGATCCGACGAAACTAGTTTCGTCGAAATCCGAGACTGTTTGAAAAATGGCTATTTTAACTTGCCAAATTAATATTAAAACAATTTCGATGCGTTTCGAGCTTCCACGGTCAAATGAAAACTCTGTTTGCTACGAAAATTGAAATCCGATAATAACAAACTATTACGGATCCAATGGAACTCATTTCATCCAATTCTGAGACTGTTCGAAAAATGGCTAATTTCACTAGTTGATTTAAATATTAAAATATTCAATTTTCACAAATTAACTTTTAATTCGATTTTAAAAGTTCTATATGATTTCTATAACTCCAATATGATAAAATAAAATTTTACAAATCATTTTCAATCATATTTAACCCAATTTTCAATTATTTCTGTATTTTCACATAGTAAATTATCGATTTAATTATCCAATTAAATCTAATTATTCGAAATAAAATTTATTCGACTTACAAATTTCACATATAATATTTAAAATTAATTAAATATACGAATTTTAATTAATATAAATTCTGGGTCGTTACAAGTAAGATCACCCCACGGTTGGGATCAACAACCGCACCACTAAGCCGAAATAAAAAGGACATCTAGACAGGGATGACCTCACCCTAAAATGGGTGCTACCCACCTAGCCTTGCTGCATAACCCCTGATTTTCGGTCATTCCTGGTTGATGAGGCTCGAGGCTAAGTGTTACCTTTTTAGAACATATCCCTTAGAATGCTCATCGTCCACCTGACGATGTTCTGGAAGCATTCGTCCATACAAGTCCGTTCCGGGTTCGAACGGAACCGACGGCACTATTCCTACTACATCCATTTTGGAATCACCCTTAGGATTAGTAGCGAGTAGCCCTTGCACTTCACTGCTCCATCTTCAACTCCAAGCTCTTGTCTTCATTCCGAAAACATATCGTTGGATCGAAGTGGTTTTCGGATTTCAAATCCGATCCAGGTCTCTTCGAAACAACGTTCGCTATTTCCAGGTAAACTCAACCCCGGTTCTTTAGGAAATACACCGACGAAATACAAGATCAAAGTCCACCTCCTAACCGTTATTGTATGGTTCTCCTTATAATTCGTCCTAGAGAACAAACGAGTTTATACGTACGGTATAGCACCTCGATCGGTAACTGTACCATATAATTCTCGAGTCTCCTCTAGATATTTCCAAAGTCAGGTTTTGTCCAATTTTGATAGTCGGTTATTTAACTATCAAAGCAATCAATCGATAAAACAAAGTTATTTCCCATTGCAACCGTTAAACCTTTTTCACCTTTTAAAACCCACGTGAATTACCATTTACTTAAGAAAACTTATTTCATTTGAAATATATATAAAACTATTTCCTTTCAAATCATACTTATAAATTTACAAATATTATTTCAAGTTAAATAAATAAAATACTCTTCATAAAAGTTATTATAATTTATTATTTAAACTACTTTTACTAGAGAGATTTTAATTCGAAGAAAATATGCTTAAATATTAATAAAAATTATTCTTTAAAGTGTCAGTACAAAATGATTTAATACTTGAAACAATTTAAAAATTATAACTTAAAAAGATTTTCAATGGTAGAAATAAATAGCTACATTCAATATTCCAAATATTGATAAATTTTAGAAACATTTCTAAAAATAATATTATTATATTACTTTATTTAAAAAAACTAATTTCATAAATCAATCCAAATCGATCAAGGCTTATCAGTCCAAACGGTACTTATCAATTCACATTTCATAATTCACAATCACAGATATTCAAATCAATCAACTTCCATAGATCGATTCAAAATATATTCTCAATATAATTAACAGGCACATAACAGATATATGCAAGAACAACAGATTAGAGATTATCGTTACTAGAACAATAATTCAGACACAATCAGATCAATGGCTTACACCATACACAATAATTAGATTAATTATACATCGGAATGGTGTCAGTTTCCACTGTCCGAATGTCATCTAGTTTAAACAATCTAAATAAATGCAACTAATCAATTGGAATCATTTCAACGGTTTGGCCATAAAATTATTAAATGGCATTCATTCCCGATTGATAATTTGATCCTATCTAAACAAGCTTACACAATTTCACATATTAACTTCACAATGGATCATACGACGACGTAACATTCGTCGATACGAACCATTCATTCCATAACATTTTATTTATGAAATAATTATAATATAATATAACTTAAGGACTCGAGTTCACCACAAAGCATAAGTATTTATTTCCTTCTATTTTTCAATTATATTTCACTTTTTAAATTAATCATCCTTGATTAATTATTTTCTAATTACATTAAGTAATTAACTTTTAATTAATTATACAAATTAATTATTTTTAACCAATTCAGCAATTAACCTTTAATTGCTTAATTAATTACATAATCCCTTAATTAGTTATAATTAATTATTTGATAATCATTTATATTGATTAATTATTCCTTAACTAATCAACCCTTAATCCCCTCATTAATTATTATAAATTAAAAATCCTTAAGCACTTGATTAATTCAAAGCTCAATTATAATGATCTTCTAAATCATCTTTACTTACTCAATTTATTCGAATAAACTTAAGAAAGAATTTTATCATTTGAATTAAATAAAAAACAAATATCAATTTTACTTAAATTGCTATAATTAAATATTGATATAAACAATTTGTTATTATTAAAACCGATTGTTTTTAATTAAAGTTTAAATAATATTTAAGATCAAGAATGTTGTATAAAGAATTCGCTTATATCATCATACTAGTTAAATGTTGGAAAATAATATGAACTTAAACTTTCTATATCACATTTTTTAAAATAATAAACTTGAATAAACATTACAATATAAAAGTGGTTTTTTTCAAAACATATATTTTGATTCACTCAATTATTCCGTGCTTGATGATATGCTTTTGGAAACAAACGGTTATGATTTAATTTTACTTTGTAACAATTTTCCTTATTAACAAAGCTTGTAAAAAAAATAAAACCAAGTACATGGTCTCGAGGCCCACAACCTAAAAACACAAAGTAACCGATCCTATTCTATCACAACACCAATGGGCCAAAGCCCAATATAAACAAACAGCACGAACCCATTTCCCCCAATCTCTTCTTCTCTCTATTCCCTGAAACCAGAAAAGCATCACCAAATTGATGAAAACCGATGCCATGAACCCAACGAGACCATCTTCGATCATCTTGATGACCACCCTCCTAAACATCGGAAACACGAACAAATACAGCCCACATCAACCCTCCTTCTCGCCTTTCCAAATCCACCATAACCGGCATCACGTGCACGCAGTGCATATGCACAAATTCTCCGATGCCCATTTCAACATCGCAAATCCCTGGGTCGATGTCTTTTCCCCTTCTGGTCAACATCGTCACTTCAACGACGACTCGAATCCACTCCCTCAAAAAACAACCCTTCAACTCGAACCATCGGAAAACCCAAGTTCGGATTCCATCGAACTGCTCTCAATTTTTACCACCGATCGACACAACTTACCCACCGATGGTAAGTTATTCTCCAACACTTCCTTCATGCCAATTCTCGAAGAACTCGACCGTGTCCTTCCTTCTTAGATTGATCGCATTTATAGGCCTCCCATCGCCACCTCAAAACCCTACAATCCATTCACCTACCTAATCAAAAGCCAAATCGAACGAACGACCTCGGTCACCATTATCCCCAAGTTCTCCAGCACCTTCCAGTTCTGGCCGCACCACCCCACGACGAAGAAATTGTCGAAAATTTATCTTTTAACAGAAAAAGTTCAACCCTAAATTTCTTACAAATTAGGTGGTTAAAAATCACAATTCAACATCTAAGTATCCTATTTTTAACAGAGAAACCAACATGCATGCTTGAATCTTTGATTCAAATATATTGAAATTACACAAAAACATGATTTTTACTGTAAAACTAACCCCAAGCTAACTGCACAGCATAAGTAATTCAATAACCAATTTTAACTTAGTCTATTCTGGTAAATAAACATATTTCTAGATCATAAAATTTTCAAATTCAAACTAGATCAAAAGATATGGGTTTTAGAAGTGAAGATAAACATAATAATCACTGTCAACAGAGCATGCATGTTATTTTCAATTTGAAACCAAAAGTTTCTCACCTTGAACATCTTGGTTCCTGATACTTTTAAAACTTGAAGATTCGAAAAGTTGAAATCTTGTTTAGAATCCGTGAGCTTGAATCTAACAGAGAATATCTCTGTCTTCTTACTTGTAGAATATCAGAGTGTTGCTACTCTTCTTTTTTTTATTTTTATGTTATGATACTTTAAAAATGTTAACTGAGATATTCTTTAGCTACTGATTTTATAACCTATATAGTTATAAACTTTACAACATAAATGTTGGAGAGAAATGAATTTTGGAGGCTGAAGTAATATTTTTTTAAACAGAGAGAATTTTGAAAAGAAACTTAAATGATTATGTTGGATTTCTAGATTTTAAAGTGCCAAATGTTAGTTTGTTTTACTGATAGAATTTCTTACTTATTTGCCCATAGTTTTAATTAGATTAGTTTAGTTTACTTGCTCCTTTTTGTTAATCTGCATTTACATTTGATAATAGAAAGTTTGGAGGTCCATTATTCATTGTATTGTTTATATATGCCATACCATATTAGTACACATGCCACTATATCTAAGATTTCAACAGCCCATACTTAAGGTTGATCAAGTATAAATGTGATTGTTACTATTACATTTTAAACAAAAATAAAAACTTAATTAAATAAGACTTAAGGTATGTATTCTTATTTGTTTTAAAATAAAGATGAGGAATTAATCAATTAAAATAACACCCTTTTTGATTAATACTTTTTAATAAATATATTGTTACTTTAAACAAAATGAAATAAAATAACATTTATATTTTCATATAATTTTATACTAAATGAAGCTTTGATAAAATTAAAATCTATACCATAGATTAAATTTCAAAATAAATCAAGTCACTCTCCTCTTTATAATAAAAAAATATATAACTTCAAACAAACTAAGTTTCATTAATATTTATGTATAAATGGTTTCTCTTATTTATTTATATAATTTTTATACATATCAATTTATAACATTTCTCTCATTTAATTATTATAAATTTTTCTTTTAAATTATCATAACATGTATATAAAATTGTCTTATTCAAAGTACACATATTTTTAAAGAAACTTAAAATTATTTTATTCAATATAAACAATATTGTTGGTTTATACCAAATCAAAGTATAACGCTTTCACTTCATTAAGAATTTTCATCTAATTTTATTACATAAAAATTTATCATCCTATATAGGAAAATAATGAATTTTCAATAAATTTAAATTCCTATTATATTTCAACTTTAGAATAAATATACATATTTATCCTTGAAACAAATACATATTTTAAATCTAAACAATATATACATATTTTACTTTAAACAAAATATATAAATAAGAAATTTTATTTAAATCAACTTAATAATTTAATATAGTTTTGAAAACCCAAGTTATATTAATTTTAGAAAATATTTATATAATGATAAATCATTGATTAATGGAAATATTGTATATTAAAATACAATATCATTGAATATTATAAATAATATTCACCACTCGGGATGTCCAAAATCCCGGGTCGTTACATTCCTTCCCCCTTAAAAAAAATTCGTCCCCAAAATTCCATAGTTAAGCTAGTAAAAATTATCCACTCACAATAAAATAGATCCATAACAACTCAAACTACACTGGTAAACATAAAGATTCACATAGTATATCAAAATATACATTACATTAAGCACTGTCCAAAACATTCCTACAAATGTTATCACCATCCATCAACCATACATAAATACACAGATATAAAACTACCCTACCAAACACTTAACATCCATGACATCCATGGGTCAAAACACATACAAAAACTATATATACATCGAGGATAAAACAACCCAACTCCTACCACGGACTCCCACTATCGAAGACCTCCTTCTCAGGTCCTGATATCTCCCTAACCTCTTTATCATTATCAGGAACCTGAACCTCCTCTGGATTAGGTTCACCAGCATTTGGTCCCTCAACAACTTCACCTATATTCCAAATGAAAGCATCATCGTTCTCAGATTCGAGGTCTTCTTCCACCTCAAATTCCTCCTCGTCGTTGAACTCCTCTTCTTCTTTGACCTTAAATTCTTATTCGTCGTCGAAGTCCTCTTCTGAATCTTCATGATGAGGCTGAGGCTGCGGCTGAGGCTGCTCAACCGGCTCTTCAGGTGCCTCCGGCTCTTCTTCATACAAGGATGGCTCAGTAAGTCCCAACCTAATCCTTTTGACTTCGTCCAAGTCACCCTCTCTTCTAGCTCGGGCCAAAGCTCCACAACGATGAATAATACGGGTTCTCTATAATCAAAACCAAGTCCAGAAATGAGATCCTAAGGTTTAGAATCTACAAGTTAAGAAGTTCATCAAAGTTTATACTTCCAATTTATTCTACCACCTTGAATTCTCATTATCCAAGATTTTATAAACCATCTTTCGAAATAATCCAAGTATAAATATATTTTGAAAAGTAATTATAGGTAGAAAAATTTTCACACACCAATATATGATAAGTTTTTTTATTTTTTTATAAACATTTATTTCTTCAATTTGTAGATCCATGTATATATATATATATATAACAAATAAATTGTTATAAAATTTCAAACTTTCCCAATTAATTAATCTAATTAATAATTAAAATTAATCACATTATTCAATCCACATAATCCCTAGTTAATGACCTTCACAATAACTGTTAACAATTCTTTTTAATTATAATTTATCTCTAATCACTGAATTAATTAAGTGTTAATTGTAACCTAATTAATCTTTAATTACTTGGTTAATTAATTTTATCTTTAAAGAGTGGAAAATTTCCCAAAAATTTACTAGTTTAAAAACTTTTCAAATATCAATTTAAGAGTTTTCCAAATTTCTCTTGTAAATAAAACTTATTAAGAATACATTTTCCAAAGATTCAAATTCTAAAGGGTTCAATTTCTAAGGGTATACTCTAGTCAAAAGGACAATCCAATGCATATACTTAAGGTTGTTAACTACGACTACGCAGAAACCAAATGATAAATTATTATCATCACAACCACTCATTTTAAATTCCATATATGTTTTAAAAAAAATCATACTTTTATATGGAAAATATATTTGGGTAAAATTATTTCATCTACCCCTTTAAAAAACAATATTGTGTCCATTAGCCTGGTTCAAGTGTTTAGAGATCCATATCAATAACATTAGCTACTCGTATTGACCAGAATCCATATGCCACTTAACCGATCAATTAACACAATATAAAACCATTTTATACAACTAACAAATACACACTCTCGTATATATACACACTCAGACTCAACAGGTTGCTATAGACTCTATTCCTAATAAGCAACCTACTCGAACCTAGATATTCACTCAACCTAGGCTTTGATACCAAAATGTCACAACCCATTTTTCCGTATCGATTTAAACCGACATTGAACCACTCTTGTCAGCTAAATCGTACGGAAAGAAGGATATGAAAGAAAGAAAGAAGATAGAAATAGAAAGAAGATAGAAGAAAAAAACAAATAAGAATCTCATAGCGGAACGAATGAATTATAATATAGAAAAATCTTTACATGAAACCAAAACTATTACCTTTATATATAACATATAGAGGTTATATATCAGAGTTACAACCATACAACTCGGGTATTTATGTCAATCCTGTCCTTACATCAATAACCACACGACCAAAGGATTACATATAAACATTTACGAGAATAAGTCTCCTGATCTAGCTCTTTCTTCTGAAGTTTCCACTCTTCCAGTTAACCCAGGAAATATGCTCGGTCTGACCCGAGCATATAGGAAAAACACCAAAGCCCGGGTCAGTCTGGTATACCAGCCTAAGAAACACAATCAACTTGATTATTAAATTTTGAAAATTCCTTTTGAAAACAAAAGATTCTCGTAAGACCACGCTACAAATAAACATGTCGGTTTTTTACCTTACGATAGCTAAAACATTTTTATGAAATCCTCTGATATTATAATAGGGACTATATACAAATACATATTAAAATAGCCGAAATTGTTACATTATTAAATTCCAGCTACTAACCACAAAGTGGGTAATACAAACAAAACTCGTACAAGGCGCGTAGGGAGAATGGATTTCCAACTAATGACTAGGCACTAGGGTATCACCTGTCACCGTACGTGGCCTAGATCACAGTACCGAGGACCAATCTCGGCCCCCTGCAACACAAGACCGGGACTATCCCTTACTGCATAATCCCGAGTAAGATCACCCCACGGTTGGGATCAGCAACCGCACCACCAAGGGACATCTAGACAGGGATGACCTCACCCTGAAATGGGTGCTACCCACCTAGCCTTGCTGCATAACCCCTGATTTTCAGTCATTCTCGGTTGATGAGGCTCGAGGCTAAGCGTTACCTTTTTAGAACATATCCCTTAGAATGCTCATCGTCCACCTGACGATGTTCTGAAAGCATTTGTCCATACAAGTCCGTTCCGTGTTCGAACGGAACCAAAGGCAATATTCCTACTACATCCATTTTGGAATCAACCTCAGGATTAGTAGCGAGTAGCCTTGCACTTCACTGCTCCATCTTCGACTTCAAGCTCTTGTCTTCATTCCGAAAATGTATCGTTGGATCGAAGTGGTTTTCGGATTTCAAATCCGATCCCGGTCTCTTCGAAAAACCGTTCGCTATTTTCCGGTAAACTCAACCCTGGTTCTTTAGGAAATACACCGACGAAATACAAGATCAGAGTTCACCTCCTAACCGTTATTATACGGGTCTCCTTATAATTCTTCCTAGAGAAAAAAAACGATTTTATACGTATGGTATAGCACCTCGATCGGTAACCCTACCATATAATTCGCGAGTCTCCTATAGATATTTCCAAAATCAGGTTTAGTCTAATTTTGATAATCGTATATTTAACTATCGATGAAATCAATCAATACAACAAAGTTATTTCCCATTGCAACCGTTAAACCTTGTTCACCTTTTAAAATCCAAGTGAATTACCATTTATTTAAGAAAACCTATTTCATTTGAAATATATATAAAACTATTTCCTTTCAAATCATACTTATAAATTTACAAATATTATTTCAAGTTAAGTAAATAAAATACTCTTCATAAAAGTTATTATAATTTATTATTTAAACTAATTTTATTAAAGAGATTTTAACTCGAAGAAAATATGCTTAAATATTAATAAAAATTATTCTTTAAAGTGTCATTACAAAATGAGTTAATACTTGAAACAATTTAAAAATTATAAGTTAAAAAGATTTTCAAAGGTAGAAATAAATAGCTACTTTCAATATTCCAAATATTGATAAATCTTAGAAACATTTCTAAAAATAATATTATTATATTACTTTATTTTTAAAACAAAACTAATTTCATAAATCAATCCAAATCGAACAAGGCTTATCAATCCAAACGGTACTTATCAATTCACATTTCATAATTCACAATCACAGATATTCAAATCAATCAACTTCCATAGATCGATTCTAAATATATTCTCAATATAATTAATAGGCACATAACAGACATATGCAAGAACAACAGATTAGGGATTATCATTACTAGAACAATTATTCAGACAAAATCAAATCAATGGCCTACACCCTACACAACAATTAGATTAATTATACAGCGGAATGGTGTCAGTTTCCGTTGTTCGAATGTCATCTAGTTTAAACAATCTAAATAAATGCAACTAATTAATTGGAATCATTTCAACAGTTTGGCCATAAAATTATTAAATGGCATTCATTCCCGATTGATAATTTGATCCTATCTAAACAAGCTTATATAATTTCACATGTTAACTTCAGAATCGATCATACGAGGACGTAACATTCATTGATACGAACCATTCGTTCCATAACATTTTATTTACGAAATAATTATAATATAATATAACTTAAGGACTCGAGTTCACCTCAAAGTACAAGTATTTATTTCCTCCTATTATGTCAATTATATTTCACTTTTTAAATTAATCATCCTTGATTAATTAATTTCTAATTACATTAAGTAATTAACTTTTAATTGATTATACAAATTAATTATTTTTAACCATTTCAGCAATTAACCTTTATTGCTTAATTAATTACATAATCCCTTAATTAATTATAGTTAATTATTTTATAATCATTTATATTGATTACCTATTCCTTAACTAATCAAACCTTAATCCCCTCATTAATTATTATAAATTAAAAATCCTTAAGCACTTGATTAATTCAATGCTCAATTACAATGATCTTCTAAATCATCTTTACTTACTCAATTTATTCGAATAAACTTAAGTAAAAGAATTTTATCATTTAAATTAAATCAAATACAGATATCAATTTTACTTAAATAGCTATAATTAAGTATTAATATAAACAATTTGTTATTATTAAAACCCATTGTTTTTAATTAAATCTTAAATAATATTTAAGATCAAGAATGTTGTATAAAGAATTCGCTTATATCATCATATTAGTTAAATGTTGGAAAATAATATGAACTTAAACTTTTTATATCATATTCTTTAAAATAATAAACTTGAATAAACATTACAATATAAAAGTGGTTTTTTCAAAACATATACTTTGATTCTCAATTATTCCGTGCTTGATGGTATGCTTTTGGAAACAAATGGTTATGATTTAATTTTACTTTGTAACAAGTTTCCTTATTAACAAAGCTTGTAAAAAAAATAAAACCAAGTACATGGTCTCGAGGCCCACAATCTAAAAACACGAAGTAACCGATCCTATTCTATCACAACACCAATGGGCCGAAGCCCAATATAAACAAACAGCACGAACCCACTTCCCCCAATCTCTTCTTCTCTCTATTCCCTAAAACCAGAAAAGCATCACCAAATTGATGAAAACTGATGCCATGAACCCAACGAGACCATCTCCGATCATATCGATGACCACCCTCCTGAACATCGGCAACACGAACAAATACAATCCACATCAACCATCCTTCTCGCCTTTCCAAATCCTTGATGACTGGCATCACATGCACACAGTACACATGCATAAATTCCCCGATGCCCAATTCATCATCGCAAATCCCTGGGTCGATGTCTTTTCCCCTTCTGGTCATCATCGTCACTTCAACGACGACTCGAATCCACTACCTCAAAAAACACCCCTTCAACTCGAACCATCGAAAAACCAAAGTTCGGTTTCCATCGAACTGCTCTCAATTTTTAACACCGATCGACACAACTTACCCACCGATGGTAAGTTATTCTCTGACACTTCCTTCCTGCCAATTCTCGAAGAACTCGGTCGTGTCCTTTCTTCTCAGATTGATCGCGTTTACAGGCCTCCCATCTCTACCTCAAAACCCTACAATCCATTCACCTGCCTAATCAAAAGCCAAATCGAACAAATGACCATGGTCACCATCTTCCCCAAGTTCTCCAGCACCTTCCAGTCTGGCCGCACCACCCCACGACGAAGAAATTGCCGAAAATTTATTTTTGAATGGAAAAAGTTCAACCCCAAATTTCTTACAAATTAGGTGCTTAAAAATCACAATTCAACCTCTAAAACTCCTATTTTTAATAGAGAAACCAACATGCATGCTTGAATCTTTGATTCAAATATATTGAAATTTCATAAAAACATGATTTTTACTGTAAAACTAACCCCAAGCTAACTACACAGCATAAGTAATTCAATAACCAATTTTAACTTAAACTATTCTTGTAAATAAACATATTTCTAGTTCACAAAATTTTCAAAATCAAACTAGATCAATAGATATGGGTTTTAGAAGTGAAGGTAAACATAATAATCACTGTCAACAGAGCATGCATGTCATTTTCAATTTGAAACCAACAGTTTCTCACCTTGAACATCTTGGTTCCTGATATTTTTAAAACTTGAAGATTCAAAAAGTTAAATTCTTGTTTTAGAATCCCTGAGCTTGAATCTAATAGAGAATATCTCTGTCTTCTTACTTGCAGAATATCAGAGTGCTGCTACTCTTTTTTATTTTATTTTTATGTTCTGATACTTTAAAAATGTTAACTGAGATATTCTTTAGCTACTGATTTTATAACCTATATAGTTATAAACTTTACAACATAAATGTTGGACAGAAATGACTTTTGAAGGCTAGAGTAATATTTTTTTAAATAGAGAGAATTTTGAAAAGAAACTTGAATGATTATGTTGGATTTCCAGATTTTAAAGTGCCAAATGTTAGTTTGTTTTATTGATAGAATTTCTTACTTATTTACCCATAGTTTTAATTAGATTAATTTAGTTTACTTTCTCCTTTTTGTTAATCTGCATTTACATTTGATAGTAGAAAGTTTGGAAGTCCATTATTCATTGTATTGTTTATATATTCCATACCATATTGATACACATGCAACTATATTTAAGATTTCAACAGCCCATACTTAAGGTCGATCAAGTATAAATGTGATTATCACTATTACATTTCAAACAAAAATAAAAACTTAATTAAATAAGACTTAAGGTATATATTCTTATTTGTTTTAAAATAAAGATGAGGAATTAATCAATTAAAATAACACCCTTTTTGATTAATACTTTTTAATAAATATATTGTTACTTTAAACAAAATGAAATAAAATAACATTTATATTTTCAAATAATTTTATACTAAATGAACCATTGATAAAAATAAAATCTATACCGTAGATTAAATTTCAAAATAAATCAAGTCACTCTCCTCTTTATAATATAAAAATATATAACTTCAAACAAACTAAGTTTCATTAATATTTATGTATAAATAGTTTCTTTTATTTATTTATGTGATTTTTATGCATATCAATTTGTAACATTTCTCTCAGTTAACTATTATAAATTTTTCGTTTAACTTATCATAACATATATATATAATTGTCTTATTCAAAGTACATATATTTTTAAAGAAAGTTAAAATTATTTTATTCACTATAAACAATATTGTTGGTATATACCAAATCAAAGTATAACACTTTCACTACATTAAGAATTTTCGTCTAATTTTATTACATAAAAATTTATCATCCTATATAGGAAAATAATGAGTTTTCAATAAATTTAAATTCCTATTATATTTCAACTTTAGAATAAATAAACATATTTATCCTTGAAACAAATACATATACTAAATCTAAACAATCTATACATATTTTACTTTAAACAAAATATATAATTAAGAATTTTTATTTAAATCAACTTAATAATTTAATATAGTTTTGAAAACCCAAGTTATATTGATTTTAGAAATTTTTTATATAATGATAAATCATTGATTAATGGAAATATTGTATATTAAAATACAATACCATTGAATATTATAAGTAGTATTCACAACTCGAGATGTCCAAAATCCCGGGTCGTTACAGAATCAAACCTTTTATGGATGATTGAATGATATTGGATGATTTGGATGTGATATCTCTGATATGTGATATGTGCCGCTTTATGTTGTGAGATGTTTGGGTGATTTAGATAATATGGATTATCTATCTGTGATAATTTGAATCATCTATCTGTGTATGTTATCCAAAATATAAGTTTAAAATCGTTTAAACCTTTAAACAACTTGGACATAATGGCGTTTTGGATTTCGGTGAGACTGGGATCGGATTTCCAGATTTGAATATCCGAAAGCCACATCAACCCAAATTAAACGTTAGGTCATGAATCCATGTGGATTTCAAGATGAAGACTCGAAGTGTAAGAACTATTCATCGTTAAAAACTATGAGGGTGATTCCAAGATGAGTTAACGGGGATAGTACTTTCAAATTCGAGATGGAGATTCAGAATGCAAGGGCTATGGTTGTTAACTCTGAGGGTGATTCCAAAATGAGTGTAACGAGATATGCCTTCGGTTTCGTTCGAACCCGAAACGAACTTGTATGGATAGAAAGCTTTCAGAATATCGTCAGGTGGATGATGAACATTCTAAGATAGACGAGTTCTATAAAGGTAATCGTAACCTAAAGCCTCATCAATTGGGAATGGCTAAAACAGGGGTGGTGCAGCAAGGTTAAGTGGGTAGGACTTAAGTAGCACGAGATTTACCCATGTCTAGAGGTCCCTTTCTATTTCGGCTTAGTGTGTGGTTCGTCGCGCCAACCACAGGGTAGTCTAGTTTGGGACTATCCAGTAAGGATGGTTCCGGCCCTATGCTGCAGGGGATTTACGGTGGATCCTCGATACGGTGATCTAGGCCCCGTACTGCGACGGACGGTACCCCAGTAACCCTGCCATTGATGGAAACCCATTCTTCCTACGATCCCTTACAGTTTTGATTGTATTACTCGCTTTTGTGGCTAGTAGCTGGAATTTAATGACTGTAACTATTTCGACTATTTTCTATTTAGTTGAAATCCCTAGACCCTATTATACTATCACTGGATTTCCTATCAAATATTTTAGTTAGCGTAGGGTAATTTTTTTCCCATGTTTATGTATGGGAAGTCTTACGTGATACCTTTCTTTCAAAGGATTTTAAAGTTAAGCAACTTTAACCCATTTACTCACACCAGACCCATGTCTGACCCAAGTGTTTATTTTCTGTTTTATTAAACTCTTTCGTACTCATATTATGCATGAGTATCGAGGGATTCGGGTTAGCTTTGATGAATTTTGGAGGAGATTTGGAGCAGGAGGCTTCAGCGTACAGATATTATTATGGTTCCGCTGAGATAGTATTTGTGTTTGTAAATCTGTGATATCTTGAGTTGTATAATTAGACGGGTGTTATAACTGTCTAATATGAGATGTATGAGTTGTGCAACTCTGATGTATATGATATTATGTAATATGTTATGTGATATATTATATTTCATTCGTTCCGCTGTGAGTATCTGATGTCGTTGAGTTTCTTCTTTCCTATCTTTTCTTCTTCTATCCCTTTCTTTCTTAATTCATGATGCGTCTTTCTGGGCTAAGAAATTATGTTTGAAAACTTAAAACAAAGGTTTTGAAACACTTAAAACACACCTTTTGAAAGCATTGGCTTTAGGTAAGAAATTATGTTTGAAACCAATTAAAAATATTACTATCGAAACTATAGTTTGAAAACAACGCAAATTACAAAGTAGAAAAGAGGTGACATTCGAATGAAACCTTTGCCTTCGGAGCTATTAGTAAAAGCAACTAAGTCATCCTTTTCAAAAACATTAGGGAATGTGGCTTCAATGATTGCGAAGGGTATTGGTTCGAAACCTACTTTTTTCACTCATTGATCTAAGGGTTTTAAAAAGTGGCTTCTTATCGAGGCAAAAGGTTTTAATGCGGCAGCTACGGTATCGAAGCAGTTCAAAAGCAAATAAAACATGCTTTCGACACCATCCTTTCTTTCTGCCTTTCTCCAATACACTACGTA
The DNA here is from genome assembly GCA_030765085.1 of Allium cepa. Classification (NCBI taxonomy): domain Eukaryota; kingdom Viridiplantae; phylum Streptophyta; class Magnoliopsida; order Asparagales; family Amaryllidaceae; genus Allium; species Allium cepa. The sequence goes on from CM060935.1 coordinate 283,596,205, forward strand.
CCAATTACTTGATACCATGTGTATAGATTTTGAATAAGCGTGAAAGATTTCACCGACTATGGTGAAGGAAGTAAGAAAATGAAAGTGGCTAAGTTGTAATTCGATATACAACTGATTTTATGCCTTTCAAAGTAGTTCCTTTTCACCTAACTTACATAATTGGCCAAAATATGATTGGTTTCCAATACTTTGCCAAATCTTTCTAAAAAGCTGTCGAAACTGACATTGAACAATTGAAAATATTTTAGCACATAACCCTTCTTCTTCTTAAACCGGTTAAAACATTTAAGCCTTCAACCTAAATAATTTATTAACCATAATTAAGCACTTAGGAAAAATCCCCTAAAATCACAATAATTCACATTAAATATGTTTTCTAACATATACAAATTTCAGACCCGAAGGCATTATTTAATTGTCTCAAATAATTTAAACTCTACATTAACAATTTTCTCTCATAGAAAGGTTTGTAATAAATCCATATTCACTTGGAAAATTATGAAACTTGAAACCCATTTCTAAAATAATATTTTTAACCATATATAAAAAACGTAACTCATTTTGATGTCATATGACAGGTTTTCTAATCTAAACATATCATAAAATTCTTATTAAATCTCCACGAATAATCAACTTAAAATGCATAATCATTTAATCACTGTAACATAGCATAAATTTGCAAAAGAAAACAAGTTTACCTTTAAACTGAAATCATTCATCAAAAATAGAGATGTAAACTAATTATTCACCTTGGATTTGTATCAAGAAGGCTGAGACTTGCCTTTAGATTGATTTGCTTAAGCTTTCTACTTGAATCCTAGCTTTTCATCTTCTTAAATCCTCCTAATGGCGGTAACCCGATTTCTATAGGGTTTTAGTTTTGTTTGTGAAAGTTAATATGAACGAGGAATTAAGAATTATGGGTTTAGGGTATAGGAACAAAGGCTATTCCCATTTTACCCTTACCATATTCCTCCTACTTTCTTATTTTTAAATCTCTTTTACTAATACATTCATTAAGGCATAACTCCTTCTAAATTAAAAAATCTCAATCCCTTAACTATACATTATTTCATTAAATGTTTTAAATAATTAAGTCAAAATTAGCGTCATTAAATGAGTAGAGACCCAAGGTTCCCAGAGTAAGAAGAGGAAATTCATTAAGAAAAAGGGAGCTTAGAACAGTAGATCCATCATAAAATGGAAAGCGGATATCGTTGGTTGAAAGTATGCAAGAAGGGGCATTATGTTAATGAGCATTAATCTGGTGATGGCAAGGTGGTTGTAGGATGTCAGAATGTGGAGTGCTTTAACTAAAACCAAGTGGGGCATTACAAGAACAAATGTCCAGAAACGACCAAGTCTAATAAAGGAAAGGTATTTTCTTTGGAGCTGTCTACATCGAGGCTGACTGGCGTTGAGAAAGGAAAGTCTGTGATGAAGGGTATGCTTTTGATTCATAGCATGCATGTTAGAATATGTTTGATACTGGAGCATCGCATTCACTTATATCTCGGTTTTTAATAGATAAATTAAATTTAGGGCGATCATATTTTGTTACTTCCTTGAGGATAGATAATCCAATAGGAGGGTATGCAACTCTGGGGATGAGATGTGACTATTAAGAATTTGATTTCTTAGGATTTACATAATCCTATAGTTTGTTTGTGTTTTATATTTTGGATTTTGGGTTTATCTTCGATATGGATAGGTTGAGCAAATATGATGCTAGGATAGGACAAACCATTGAGACACCCTGATAGTAGTGATCAGAACATATACACAGTTAAGAATTCGATTTCATAAGTTTGGGCTTTATCGGGTGCCACATAAGTGGAAGATGAGTTAAACCGGGTTTATGTTGTAAAAGAACTTACGGACGTGTTCGAGCCTGTCACGGTACTATCACCAAATCAAGTTATTTGGTTTCTTTTAGATCTTGTACCTGAAGCCGAACCGATTAGTAAACCATCTAGCAGGATTATACGTACTGAGATAAAAGATTTAAAGGTACGATAGATTTAGAACCAAACAGTTCGCCTTGTTGAGCAGCCACTGTGTTCATAGACAAAACGGACTGGTCGGAGATTATGTGTTGATTATCGTAAGCTGAATGAGAAGATGATAAAGAATAGACGTTCTTTATTGAGAATTAAATATTTTTTCGATCAATTGAGTGGAGCCAAAGTATTTTCTTAGATTTGGCTATAGGGTTCCATCAACTGAGGATGGTAGAGGACAGTATTCCTTTAGCAGCATTTCAAAAAAGATACGTTTCAAACGAATGGTTAGTAATGCCATTCGAATTATCAAATGCACCTGCTTTCTTTATGTCCTTGATGAACAGAATTTTCTAAGAGCATTTGGAAAAGTCTGTATTCGTGTTCATTGATGATATTTTGATGTAATCTAGGAATGAAAAGGATCAATAGATTCATCTTAGAATAGTGCTTGAAAAGTTGAAGCAGCATCAACTAAAAGAGAAGCTTTCAAAATGTCACTTTTGGAAGAGAAAAGTGATTGGCCATGTGATTTCAAAAAAGTGGTTATCCATGGATCTAGTTAAGATTGAAGCTGTTAACAAATTGAAGAGACCTGAGAGTGATAAGGAGTTCTTTTTAGTTTAGCTCGCTATTACCAGAGATTTATCTAGGACTTCTCGTGGATAGCAGCACTCCTGACCAAACAAACAAGGAAGGACATAAAGTTTGTTTGGTCCAATAAATGTGAGGAGGCATTCCATAAGTTAAATCATTTATTGAATGGTGCGCCTGTATTAGTTATCCAGACGGTAATCAGATTTAGTAGTGTATACAGATGCATCTGAAATATTATTGGGAGCTGTATTGATGCAAAAGGATAAAGTAATTGCCTATGCTTCACAATAGATTAAACTACATAAAGTTAGATGTTCGAATCATGACTTGGAGTTGGCAGTAATTTTCGCATTGAAAGTGTGAAGGCACAATCTTTTAGGGGAATGATTCGAGTTGTATATGGATCATAAGTCTTTAAGGTATGTATTCCCTGTGAAAAAGTTGAATATGGGACCGCAGAGGTGGTTGGAGTTTTTAGCAGCTTATGATTTTGGTATTAAGTATACGCAAGGAAAAGAAAAAAAGTGGCAGATGCACTTAGAACAAACCATCAAAATATCATGTTAGAAATGTTAGCAAAATGGAAGGATTTAGAGGTGTTGACTACTTATAGTATGCAGTTAAGGACGACTACTAGTTCTACTCAAAGTACTGCCATGTTGTCTTGCATAGAAGTTCGACCAGTCGATCGAAAGGATTGCTTCGAAGCAGAGACATGATCCGTTGTTAGCCGAAAAGATTAGAAGGAGGGAAATAGAAACTGAAATTGAAGATTTGTAAGATTTTAGTCTTCTCCAGAATTGATGGTTAAGAAATAAGGGACGACTATGTGTTCTAGATGTTAATGATCTCGGAAAGGAAGTTCTTAGGGAGTGGCATCGATCAAAGTTTACAATACATCCAGAAGGAACTAAGATGTATCAAGATGTGAAAAGAAGTTTCTTTTGGGAAGGTATGAAAAGGGATGTAAGCTTATGGGTAGGGCATTATTCGATTACCAACAAGTGAAAGCCAAACAGCAAAAGCCAAGTGGGTTGCTTTATTGACATCCATTTGGAAGTGGGATTTGATATCTGTTGACCTTATTGACAGGCTGCCAAGGTCGCATATGGGAAATGAAAGTATCCAAATGATAGTGGATAGACTAAATAAGAATGCACACTTCATTTTCGTTAAGTCAACCAGAATGGCATCTGCATTAGCTAAGTTGTATGTAAAGAATATTTTTAGACTACAAGGGTATCGTAGTAGTATAGTTAGTTACAATGATGCTTTTTTCATTAGAGAATTATGGAAAAGTCTACAAGGAGTATTAGTACTAAGTTGAAGATGAGCACGCCTTATCATGCTCAGACAGATGGGAAGACAGAGAGAGTCAACAAGCTACTTGAAGATTTTTTGAGAGCTTATGCACTAGACTTAGATGGGTTGTGGAAGAAATTTGCTCTTAGTTGAGTTTTCCTTTATAATAGTTATTAGACTAGTATAGGAATGACACCTTTTGAAGCTTTGTGTGGAAGGTCGCGCAAACCACCAGCACGTTGGTTGGAGACCAGAGACAGATTGGTCCTTTGTCCGGTTATGGTGAGAAAGGCCGTAGAAACGATTGAGTTAATCTGAACTAATATGAGAGAAGCTCGGTCTAGGTAGAAAAGTTACGTAGATGAAAAGCGCAAAGATTTAGAGTTCTCAGTTGGATATTATGTTGTCAATAAGGTACCATCGATGAGGGTCTGGTGTGATTTGGAAAGTCAGAGAAACTGGCATCGAGATATGTTGGGTTGTTCCATATTACAGAAAGGATCGAGAAACTTGTGTACCGAGTAGTTTGGCAGGAGTCCATAATGTATTTCATGTTTCTCATCTTAGGAAGTATGTGCATGATCCAGGGACCACTATTACTTTGATTGCACTAGAAGACTTAGTAGTGGAACTAGATTTGATTTCTGTGAGATAAATAATTTTTGTTGTGGCTAGAGTTGAGAAGAGGCTAAGAAGCAAGACAATCATATTAGTGAAATTCCAGTGCAGTGACAATGAGAAAGATTGTATTTAGGAGTCAAAAGATGGGAATATGGATACTTACCCTGAGCCGTTATGATGGTATGTTCTATATTTATTGTATATAGACTTAGTAGCTGGTAGGATATACTAGCATGGTTTGCATGTTTGATATGCTTGTTATATGGTCCTTATGGAATTTTGAGGACAAAATTTATCAAGGAGGGGAGCTTGTAACACCCTTAATTTTTGTTTAACATTATTCAGGAAATTAAATTGAATAGGTTAACTAGAATAATGCAGTGAGAAATGGGGATGAGATTTGACGATTAACAAGATTATGCCTTAACTAGTCAATTAATAATACAGTTTTAATCTTAATATAGAAGAGAAGAAATGAGAGGGGTAAAATAGGAGTAATCATCCTTTCATCTCTTAAACCTTACCCTCCCTCATTTCACTCTCACTTTCGCAAGCACAAAAAACCAAAGAAAAAGAGAGGTCGGCTATTAACAAGCTAGGGAGGATTGAAATTAAAATGGGAACTCAAAAAAGAGGTTAGGGAAACTAAAGCAACATCAAATCTCAATTCCAACGTCAAATCTAAGGTGATAATGCATAGACATATCTATTTCTTGTTCTTAAATTTGGCTATGGGCAATATCCAAATTATTTTGATGTATTTGCCAAGTTATAGTTGTGTACTCATTGTTTGGATAGAATAACTATTTATAGAATCTTTATGAAATTATTTGAAAGGGTTTTAAGGGTAAAACCTAAGTATTTAATCTCCGATTGCTTTTATTGTCTAATATGTTGTGTAAAAATATATTTTAGAGATGGCATTTTAATTTCATAATTTTCCAAGTTAAAATGAATAATTTATGATTTCCTAATGAGGAAATAGCGTTTGTGCAGCTTTTGATATTAAAAATAATCAAAAAGTATTTTTTTGCCTGAAATTGTTATATGGTAAATAATATGAAAATTCTGAATTTTAATGATTTTTCGTTTTCCCCCCGTGATTTCAAATTATTATGATTTTATTATGCCAGAGAATCATTGAAATTATTAATTAATTGAGGATATTAACTAGTTATTTTTGTATATGTTTTGGGAAGGAAAAATGGGTTGTGGTAGTTTTCTGAAAAAGGTTTTGGGTAAAGCATAGCCTTATCTAATAGGAATTTGACATGAGTTAAGATTTGATGAAAAGTAATTGCTTTTAGTAGTAATAAATCGGTTTTCATGATGATTACGATAATGCCATGTTGCACTTTACCGAAGCTAAATTATGCTGCAGCTATGAGAGACGGCATTGATGCGCAGGGAAGTGCATGATAACTGCTTAGGTAGTTATGGAATGATTCCAACAGGATCGAAGTCGACCTTATTGGAAACCTAATATTGATGACATCACAATCTCATAATTCATTAAAGTGTTTAAAGTAGTAATGACGAAATCATTGATGCCGCGTGTTTTCACCCTTGTTTTAAATGATGCCGCATATCTCCATTTTGATTGTTTTCAGTATCAACAATATAAGAGGCGGTGACGGCACTTGTTTTCAATATCGAATTTATTTATTAGACGGCATAATAGCTGAAATGCTATAAGTATCTCTTTTGACTCAAAGTAATAATGCCGCCATTCATCGACATCGGCATTCTATAATTTTTTTTCTCAGTGACCTTATGAGGTGGTTGGGTTCAACATTTCTTCTATACTGCCACTGAGTCTTTATAGGCCGTATTGCCTTGTTATTTTAATAACAAAAGTTTTGCTTTGAAAGGTGGATAACCTATATTGCATGTGTATTGACAACCTCGCTATCGACATAAGGTTTTATACTTAAAAGAAATTTAAGCTCTGTCTTCTAACTTTGGGAAGAAGTTCATCATGCTCTTATATGCGAGGCATTGATGCCGCATCTCCTTATTTCAATGTCGATGAGGCTAGATTTATACAAATTAAAGCTACGTTTTAAAAGGTCAAGATAGCCAATGCTTAGGAAGGCCGATCAACATATGATTCGACAGTTAGCCATATGATTTATACAAATCTAAAAAAATTATTTTCTAATCTTGGTTAGAAGTTCAACATTATATAGGTGGTATGAATGCCGCAAATCATCTATATAAATGACGACGAGCCATAAGTGTTTATTTCGACATTAATCACTGGGGATACGAATGGATATTATTTTGAGATGTTATAAGTCTAAGGTGTATACAACTTTATTGGGGACACCAATAGACATAGGTTGAAAATTTGGGTTAAATATGAATTAAATTGATAGCAGAATGGTTCATAATTATCCTAGAAATACTATGGGATGTGTGATGGATAGTCCACATCATGCCGGAGATGGATGTCCTCCATATGATTACTGAAGAGTTCATAGTCATCTTAGGAAAATTATGAGATATATGATGGATAGTCCACATTATTTTAAATGAATGAAGCTACATGTGATGGGTTGTCCATATGGAAGGGAAAAGATAATCCATAAATATACTTATGTGGCGATGGATAGTCCACATAATTTTAAATGAGGAACCATACATGATGGGTAGTCCATATGTGAAGGGAGAGATAATCCATAAATTGTTTATATGTGATATGGATAATCCACATAAGTTAGATAATGGAACGTTGCGGGATAGGTTGTCCATATGGTAAGGGATGGATAATCCAAATAATTACATGTGAGATGGATAGTCCACATAAATATAAAACAAATAGTCAATGATAATTAAGATAGATAGTTAGATAAAAATTAAGAGGGATAGTCTAATAAATTAGGATAAGTAGTCTGATGTATGTTGCATGACTGCAAATGCTTATTTTCTTTGTTATATCCATTATAGATGCAAGTGCACAGTATATGGTTAATATGTTTTGGTTAAGATACTATTAAGGGGAAAACCTATTCCATTCAGCATTGTGGTTTCACTATATATCTATTTTTGGTTCGAGATGGTTGGTTATTATTTACTTCAGATTGTTGTTTGACCCAAGGATTTTGTTTTTCCCATCGAACTCTCAGGTACCTATTTGAGTAGGTCAGAAGTAAGAGATTTTAGATTTCCAGTAAGACGTATTAGCTTCCGGGGACATGCAGGAGGCAACCCAGCTATTTAGGAGTTCTTACCTAATACATTGTGTTGTTTGATCTTATCTTTATGGATGTAACAGAAAGTTATATAATTGTCAAGTGTTAGATTATAACACACCATGGGGCATCTTCATTTGTCGCTCTTGGATCATTTTGTCATAAGTATATTTTCTATGAACCCAAATGTCAAAATTATATACTTCCACTGCTTATTAACCTGTTATTGATTCATTTTAATTTATTCCCATTCAAATGATTTATATTCAATTATTAACATTCACTTTGATTACATTCAATCTTAGTTTACCAACAATTCACATACATTCACTTATTTACATTTCTTATTTACATCCAATTTATTCATATCTAATTCATGAACGTTCCATATGAATGTGCATTTCATTAATCTATATTAAATAAATTTTTATTCAATCCATTTGCATTCAATTTAAACCAAATTCCATTATATATATTACTTTCACTTACATTCATTCAATTCATTTGTGGATCGTTTAAAATCATTTAATTTTATAACTCGCTTTTAAACTTATACTAAGCGACTTCCTAAATGCTTTCGAAAGAGTTTAAGGGTTTCGAAGGCAATGGCTTTAAAAAGGGGTTTCTATGCTAACCTTTATGTTTTACTTAAGTGTTTAGAAGCTTTCGAAAGGACGGTTCTGACGCCATCAAATTTTCCCAAACAAATTTATATGAAGATTAAAGGTTTTGAAAGAGACACTTTAGTATATGTTCAGTTTGACCCAAAATATGTCTTTCAAGCAAAATCCAATGGTATTGGAAGCATTACTTTCATTGTTTTCGAAGCTAGTTTCTAAGGATTATTAAGTAATGTTTTGGCACTTTTGAAGCCATTGCCTTAGAAATCCTTGAACTCTTTCGAAAGCATTTAGGAAGTCCCTTAGTATAAGTTTGAAACTTAAAGTATAGTTTACATGTAGATGTCAACATTTAAACATATATTTATACGTGTATATATTAGCAATTATAATTATTATTTAATATGCATCTTAAATCAAAATTCATACTTATGTATATAATATATATATATATATATATGCATACATACACACACACACATATCTCTGTGTGTGTGTCAAACCAGGTGCGGTCGTGGGTTTTTAAATTTTGTATCAGAGCTTAGGATTGTGCGAACGTCGAGGCGTTGGGTAGGTACTCATTATATTTAGGGTTAGTAATAACCTAGAATGATTTTTAGCTTATTATAGTGTAGCGCTTATATTTATGATGCTAGGGAAAAAATTGATTGTAACGACCAGTAACTTTTACGTTTTCGAATTTGAATATTTGAATTAGAATTTAAATATAATAAAATTAATGTTTCAAACAACTGCCTGATTTTTAGTGGTGTGTTTTTAATGAATTTATATGATTTTTCCATAATTTTTATTTGGAAAATAATTAAATTTTCGTTTGATGCATTTTGTGTTAAATGTTGGTATTTTTCAAACTTCATAGAATAAGACAAGATGTGTATTTTTGTGTTATTTTGTGACCATGTTGCATTATTGTGCGCAATCAAATTTTTATTTTTATCATTGCGGTTCATATGCAAATATGATATTATGTAGTAGAGTATCACAAAAAAAAAATTTCAAAACAAAATTTACACACATGCATACAATATTTTTGACCATATCTTTTTCTTGCCCCTGTACAAGTTTCTTACCTTTTTTGTGGATCTTGTTTTGAATAGTCAATTTTAGAATAGCTTTGCTTGGAAGCCTGTTTTGTTACTTTTCTTGGAAGCTTTGTTCGATTGTGTAACATCCAGCCTTTTTGTACGCTTTAAATCGATGATGAACCACACGCGTCAGACTTAAACCATACAGAAGGGCGGATTGTTATTAGGGTGAATAATAAAAAGCATAGAAAAAAACAAAATAGAATCTAGCAGCGGAACGATAAAATATAATAATCAAATAAACAGTTCATGAAGCTGTTTACAAAATGTTTGATTATACTTGTACAATACATATCAAAGTTACACATACAGAGAATAATAAAATAATGCAGCGAAACAAGGCTGTAATTAATAGTAATAATACAATCTTCGTCTTTGTCCTCCAGAAATAAAGTCTTCGAATCCTGAAATACTCAGACTGACCCGAGCGAATAGTAAAGACAAAACACTCGAGTCTAAACTAAAAGATCTTATGTAAGTTAAATCAACAGAAATAAATATGAGTGGAGCAGCGTCAGAAATGTTTACGAGATTTGACATCTCCTATCCAGTGTCTAACGTAAGTGCAGTAACTTAAGAGATGCTCGGAATTCACATCTACTAAGGATCCGTTAAACTATTTACTATGTAGTAATACTTCGCTATTATAATAATGTCTAATAGTAAAATAAACTTACTTTTAAATAGCGTTAAGGGATTATCCATATAGCCCTTACCACGTAATAGTCCCAGTAGTCCATCCAGTATCAGCGCATCTCCAGATCGGGAGACTACCCTAAATACTTCACGGGCTACGAGAGAAAACCAAACTCATACAAGGCGCGCTAGGGTAGGTAACACGGCACAACTAGGCAATGCCAGGGTATATACACGAATTACACTTCCGGACCGGTGGTAACGCGTAGCAGCTACAACCGCCCATCTCGAGCCACACCCCAAAAATCAAAAGGGCCCCAATCAATCACAAAGTAATAGAATGGTATCGAAGGAGTGTGTCCGATAAAGGGTGCTACCTTCTTAGCCCGTCGATCGCTCCTGTTTTAGCCACCTTATGCTAACTCAAGGGAGTCGGGTCCACGTATATACCTCAAAGGAAACGCCGCCACCATCCTACTTCATTCTGGAATCTCCACCGCATACACGGTTGTTAAAGTGGTTTTCGGAGTTGGCAGACAGTATGACAACTTATGATCCCGGTCTCTTTAACAACTAAACGTTATTATAACACCGCGGTTATTTCAAAATAATTTATACTTGAAACCAGAATATAATATCCATTTCAAAACCATACAAATATTATATCATTTCCGTTTCAAAAACCAATCAATATGATATCATTTTGTTAAAACCCAAATTAATATAATGTCATTTTTATTTCGAATATATCCTTTCCAAAATCATAGCACTTTCAAAATTATAATATTTCGAAACCAACCGCTTGAAATTTAACCTTTCAAAACGTAATACTTCGAATTTCATAGCTTCTAAACCATAACTTCCAAAACTTAAATGGTTTGGATATTCAAACAGTATATAAAATAAAATAGTTTGAATTTAAAATTACTTTATAAAGTAAAATACTTTCCTCGACTTAACAATTTTATTCACCTTAAATTAAATCTCAATTCATAACTTTTGACTCACTTTCAGTTTTCAATAAACCATTTCGGTTTCAATATATTTCAAACTTTAAATATTAAACAATTTCAAAACTAAGTTTGGTAATTACGATTCAACAATTCAATTTTCTATTATTTAGTTTTGAAATATTTGCATAATAAATGCATTATCATTTAAATAAAACTCAAATTACAAATAACAAAATATTTCCTTCAATTTATTTATACTTGGAATATTCGTTTAATTCATCTTAAACCAAAGTCCAGTTATAAAAATCATACCTTTAAAATCTCAATTTTATTAAATTTCAAGTCAATTTCATATTTATCTTCCCACCTTATTCTCATTTAAGTCATTATAAACTACAGAAATATAATTTAAATAAATACTTAACCACATTATATCTTAATAGAATAAATCTTTATTATTAAACTTATTTGATACTTTAAACAAATTTATACATAGCTTAAAACCAAGAATTTAACTATATATAAAATAACATTTATAAAATATCCAAATCAATATCTCATAAAACCATATATTTGTTTACAAAACAATAGAAATCATTTCAAAATATTTTTATAAATAGACCATGGCGTCTATATAAAATTTTCTATCCTATGGTCAAGTGATACGGATATTTATCATTTCAATCCGCAACTTAAAATATAAATACGGTCATCTATCATTTCAAGCCGCAATCCCAAATGAAATGAAATCCATAATAACGTGCAGTTTGTAACAATATAAAATACAACATCCATTCATCCAATATCAATCATCAACCATTTATCACAATCATCATCCAATTTAATCAATAACATCAATATAAAACAGATAACAAATAACAAGTATTTACTGGCAGTCTTTATGCAATAATAAATTAAATAACAATTTAGTTCAATAAATTCAATTTAATTGAAATGATGATTAAAAATATGCCAAACAATCATAAATAAATTTCTAATCACATTATAAATTAATTTAACACGCACAAAATTTTTTAGAAGTTGTGAGTGGGTTAAAACACTCGCCTTTTGAATTTAAATCCAACTTAAACCCAAATTTTGAACATTATCAAAATTCGTACAAATAAGCGTCATAATGTCCGGAGTTTTGCTTGGATCACAGCGGAGAAAAACGCGCATGGAACGGACCTCGTACGCAAAAGTTATACGCGTCAGAAGTTAAAAAATCAAAAACAAAATAAATAAATAAATAAATAAGAAAAAAAACGAACCAGAAATAGGTCGCAACGTGATTTCTACACCACAGCACGCTATAGGAACCAGCCTTCATCTCCTATACACGAACGCGACCGATGCTGCAACGCATTGCCGTTGACTGCAAAATTTCGCTGCCAACCACCAGCTCGCGGCCTTTGCTCGCCTCCCGCCTAGGACCTGCGACCTCACCTAATGGCCTCGCAGCCATCGCTCGGCGATATAAGGTGCAGCCGCCATTTTTTCACCAAAATCCTACCTGAATTTTTGCACACAATCAAACCATCGAATCGTCGAACTACTTACGCCGATGCACTGCGTGCGATGACCTCTACAGCCCAATGCCTCCAATTTGTCGATCAAGCGAATTCGATCACGACCTAACGAATGGCCTAGAATTGTTCTTCAAAATATGGATAAACAAAATTCCAAATCAAAAAACGAACTGCAAAATTGACCTGCACTCGTTGATGGCCTCAAAACGATATAAAATTTGATGTTATTTGAGAAGTTTGAATTTCTTTTAGATTTTGAACGATAAAATGGCCCGAAAAGCCCGTTCTGACTCCGAGACGATATTGGGTCAACCCATATATCAAAATAGATGTTTTTAAATATTTTAAACGCAATGGAACATGTGTCAAGTCCAAATTCCATCGCATGAAGAAGTTATGCTAGAATCAAGTTATTTCAAATTGATTTCAATTTAATTGATTTCTGGGCGTTTCGAGTACGTACGATTAAACGACCAGTACGATCGCTACGAAACTTGAAATCCTAAAATAATTCACCGTTACGTATCCGATGAAATTGGTTTCGTCGAAATCCCAGTCAGTGGCCAAAATGGCTATTTTTACATTAATTAAATTAATATTTAATTAATTAAATCACTTTTTCGTTTCAAATTTAATAATTAACAAATTCCATCATTCTTGACTTCTTAAACAATTACAAAATTTTAAACAACTTAGATATAAATTCAAAGTTAATTGATTTACCTATTACCGTATTTAATTTCAATTTTAAAAAACTCATTAATTATCAATTGAAATTTAATAAATCCCTTTATTTGATTTTAAATCCTGTACTCAACAAATTATTATCAAGTGGATGAAATTAACAGTGGTTCATAATCTATTGCATTAATATTCTCAGATTACATCTTAATTTCTATTAACGTAAAATTTTATATTAAATTTCATTTAATTACAGTTAATCCAATTTATTAAATTTAAATTCCAATAAATTGATAAATCTTGATATCCATTATTTTCATTTAACCATTTGTCATATTATGGATAAAATTAGCATTATTTCCTTTATTTTAGCGATTTCATTATTAAATTACAGATTTTTTTTTGAATTAAATTACCAAAACATATTAAATTAACAAAAATTAATTATCGAAAATTTACGGGTTGTTACACTCTCCCCCACTCAAAACTTTTCGTCCCCAAAAAGGAAAAAGAAGGAAAAAGAAGAATTAAGAATCAATATATCTTGCTTAAAATATTAAATTTATAAACAAATAAATTTACAAATTAAATTAATTTAAATAAAATATACCAATTTATAACCATTAATCTTTTTATACTTAAATTAATAAAGTTTGGAACATTTTTCAAAATTTTCTAAGTCTAGATTTTACGGAAAATTTCAGCAGAGTCTCCTTTGTACGGGGAGGCTTGGAAGAAAATATAATATGAAATATAAAAATATACAACATATATTTCTAAAATAATATATATCCCAACACGGGAAAAACGATATAATAACGCTATAAACCGTAATCCGAAAACGTACCTATTTGTCGGGCAATTTACGCTTATTTTATGAAACCAAAAGCAGTAGCAGTTGCTTCCATAACCTGTATTTCACTTATATAATCCAAAAAGAGCTAATAATTATGTAAATGAAATATTTACAGTTGTTTCAACCAATGACAAACAAATCAATATAAAACAACAATCACTTGCAATCACAACATATAACTATCATATGAAGCCAATAAAATCAACCATCTGTATATCCATAGCAAACCGACAATTTGTTCGGGTTTGAAACTTTAAATTGTCCAGAATGGAAAATAACCTACTAAGTGCACCATTTACTCAACAGTCCTAGATGAAATTAATTAGATTATTCATACATCCTAACAAATTTAAAGAATCCTTGCCCAAACAACCATAAATCAAAACAAACAACACATCCAAACAATAGATCAAGTTTGTTTTTTTAAAATTTCACTTCATAACATTTGTTGTTTGATTTCCTTTTCATTCATATAACGATTTATCTTTTAAGTTACATTTATTTCTTGCAAATTTTCAATTTCCATTCATTCATTTATTACTTAATTTCATTTATATATTCATGTTTAATTAAATTATTTAGCATATCAATTTATCAACTTCAGTTTATCATCATTTATTTACAATACTTCCCTTTTTATTATACTTAATTAGTAGCATTTCATCTACACATCAAATTCTTATTTATTACTTCAAATTTTACTTATATAATATCCATTACATTTTCTTATTAACATTTTACTTTTTACATCTTTTGGTAAGTTATATATATGTTAAAGAATGCAAATTGAAAATTATACAAATTTATCTTATCTCACTTAATAAATTAAACGTTCAATAATCATATCTTTAGTTTTTTTAGGTTCCATATTTCAACTTCTTTTTATTTTATTTATATTAAATCTCTTATTTCCTTTAGATGTTTCAATTATTAATTAATTAGATTCAATTTCACTAAAATAATTGAAATTATTAATTAGCGGAAACTTAAGAACTAAATACTGGGTTTAATTTCAAATCGTTTTAAAATAATAGATAAATGTATATACTTACAATTTATATATCCAATTATATATAAAAAAATTTGAAATTTATATTTGTTTATCGAAATAAATCTATAGTAAAACTACTACAGTGGCCTTCCCACTTTGAAACTCAAAAATGAATGTCGATGATGCGTGCACTCATCACCAAAATTATTTTCCAGCGACAGAGAGGGGAATACAGAACTTATTTCTTTAAAACAATTCTTTCAAATCATATTGAAATATTCATATCAGAAAATACTTTTAAATAATATTATTATTATATTCCAAAATCAATTGAAAGAAATTTTCAAAACCCCGAAACTTAAGTACTAAAATTTCCCATTTTCATTTATTTTATTTTCTTCAAATCTTATTTTCAACTAATATCTAAAAATTTCACTACCTAACAATAATTAAATTACAACCAAAAATATATATCATTTATAAAAAAATTATTTTATCTATAGAAAATATAATAGGTAAAAAAATTTCATTTACCTATATTTCAAAACAAATATTGTGTCGGTCTATCCTATTAAGTGTTTAGAAATCCATATTGATGTCATAGCGTCCTATGCACCAACCAGAATTTATAAATACTAAACGGAACAAATTAACACAATATCAAAATCCTTTTATAAGACTAACGAATACACACTCACACACACACACACACATACACACACACACACACACACACACACACACACACACACACATATATATATGCTCAACGACTCATCATAGGGTATTACTACCCTATTGATAAAGAGTTAGACCCCACAAAGCAAAGGTTTATCGCTAAACCAAAGCTCTGGTACCAAATTATAACATCCAGCCTTTTTGTACGCTTTAAATCGACGATAAACCACACACGTCAGACTTAAACCATACAGAAGGGCGGATTGTTATTGGGGTGAATAAGAAAAAGCAGAGAAAGAAAAAACATCAAAATAGAATCTTACAGTGGAACGATAAAATATAACAATCAAATAAACAGTTCATGAAGCTGTATATAAAACGTTTGATTATACTTATACAATACATATCAGAGTTACACATGCTAGAGAATAATAAAATAATGCGACGGAACAATGCAATAATTAATAGTAATAATACAATCTCTGCCTTCGTCCTCTAGAAATAAAGTCTTCAAACCTTGAAATGCTCAGACTGACCCGAGCAAATTGAAAAGACAAAACACTCGAGTCATAACTAAAAGATCTTACGTAACTTAAATCAACGAAAATAAATATGAGTGGACGGCGTCAGAGATGTTCACAGGATTTGACATCTCCTATCCAGTGTCTAGTGTGACTGCAGTAACTTAAGAGATGCTAGTGATTCACATCACCTAAGGATCCGTTAAATTATTTACTATGTAGTAATACTTTGCTATTATAATAATGTCTAATAGTAAAACAAACTTACTTTTAAATAGCGTTAAGGGGTTACCCATATAGCCCTTACCACGTAATAGTCCCAGTAGTCCATCCAATATCAGCGCATCTCCAAATCAGGAGACTACCCTAAATACTCCACGGGCTACGGGATAAAACCAAACTCGTACAAGGCACGCTAGGGTAGGTGACACGGCACATCTAGGCAATAACAGGGTAGATATACTAATTACGCTTCCTGACCGGTGGTAACGCGTAGCAGCTACTACCGCCCGCCTCGAGCTACACCCCCAAAATCAAAATGGCCCCAACCAATCATAGAGTAATAGAATGGTATTGAAGGAGAGTGTCCGATAAAGGGTGCTACCTTCTTAGCCCATCGATCGCTCCTTTTATAGCCACCTTATGCCAACTCACGGGAGTCGAGTCCACGTATATACCTCAAAGGAAACGCCACCGCCATCCTACTTCATTCTGAAATCTCCACCGCATACATGGTTGTTAAAGTGGTTTTCCGAGTTGGCACGGAGTGACAACTTCCGATCCCGGTCTCTTTAACAACCAAACGTTATTACAACACCGCGGTCATTTCAAAATAATTTATACTTGAAACCAAAATATAATATCCATTTCAAAACCACACAAATATCATATCATTTCCATTTCAAGGACCAATCAATATGGTATCATTTTATTAAAACCTAAATCAATATAATAACATTTTTATTTCGAATACATCCTTTCCAAAATCATAGCAATTTCAAAATTATAATATTTCAAAACCAACATCTTGAAATATAACCTTTCAAAACATAATACTTCGAATTTCATAGCTTCTAAACCATAACTTCCAAAACTTAAATGGTTTGGATATTTAAACAGTATATGAAATAAAAAGTTTGAATTTAAAATTACTTAATAAAGTGAAATAATTTCCTCGACCTCACAAATTTATTCACTTTAAATTAAATCTATATTCACAACTTTCAACTCACTTTCAGTTTTACATAAACCATTTCAATTTCAATATATTTCGTACTTTAAGTATTAAACAATTTCAAAACTAAGGTTGGTAGTTACATTCAACAATTCAGTTTTCTATTATTTAGTTTTGAAATATTTGCATAATAAATCCATTATCATTTAAATAAAACTCAAATTACAAATAACTGAATATTTCCTTTAATTTATTTATACTTGGAATATTCGTTTAATTCATCTTAAACCAAAGTCCAATTTTAAAAATCATACCTTTAAAATCTCAATTTTATTAAATTTCAAATCAGTGTCATATTTATCTTCCCACCCTATTCTCATTTAAGTCATTATAAACTCCAGAAATATAATTTAAATAAATACTTAACCATATTATATCTTAATAAAATAAAACTTTATTATTAAACTTATTTTATACTTTAAACCAATTTTATATATAGCTTAAAACCAAGAATTTAACTATATATAAAATAACATTTATAAAATATCCAAATCAATATCTCATAAAATCATATATTTCTTTATAAAACTATAGAAATCATTTCAAAATATTTTTATACATAGACCACGGTGTCTGTACAAAATTTTCTATCCTATGGTCAAGTGGTATGGATATTTATCATTTCAATCCACAATTTAAAATATAAATACGGTCATATATCATTTCAAACCGCAATCCTGGATAAAATAAAATCCATAACAACATGCAGTTTATAACAATATAAAATACAACATCCATTCATCCAATATCAATCATAAACAATTTATCACAATCGTCATCCAATTTAATCAATAACATCAATATAGAACAGATAACAAATAACATGTATTTAATGGCAGTCTATATGCAATAATAAATTAAATAACAATTTAATTCAATTAATTCAATTTAATCGAGATGATGATTAAAAATATGCCAAATAGTCATAAATAAATTTCTAACCATATCAAAAATTAATTTAACACACATAAAAAAATTTAGAAGTTGTGAGTGGGTTAAAACACTCACCTTTTGAATTTAAATTGAATTTAAATCCATTTTAAACCCAAATTTAGAACATTCTCAGAATTCGTCCAAACCGGCGTCAAAATGTCCGGAATTTTGCTAGGATCGCAGTGGAGAAAACCGTGCGTGGAACGGATCTCATACGAAAAAGTTATACGCGTTAGAAGTTAAAAAATAAAAATCAAAATAAATAAATAATAAAAAACCAGACATAGGCCGCCACGTCATTTCTACACCACAACATGCTATAGGAACCAGCCTTCATCTCTTATACGAGAAGGCGACCAATGCCGCCACGCATCGCCGTTGACTGCAAAATTTCGCCGCCAACCACCAGCTCGTGGCCTTTGCTCGCCTCCCCCATGGGCTGCGACCTCACCTGATGGCCTCACGACCATCACTTGGCTATGTAAGGTGCAGCCGCCATTTTTTCAACAAAACCCTACCTGAATTTTTACACACAATCAAACCATCGAATAGTCAAACATTACGCTGATGCACTGCGTGCGATGACCCTACAGCCTAATGCCTCCAATTTGTCGATCAAGAGAATTCGATTACGACCTAACGAACGACCTAGAATTGTTCTTCAAATTGTGGAAAAACAGAAATCCAAATCGAAAAACGAACGAAAAAATTGACCTGCGCTCATTGAGAGCTTCAAAATGATATAAAATTTGATATTATTTGAGGAGTTTGAATTTTTGTTGTTGGATTTTGAATTGGAATTGAATTGGAACATTTTGGGTTTTCACCCATTGAGGAAGAGGAGCAACAGAAGTTTTTGTACGTATAGAAATGAGGAATAGAAAGGCTGCTAGGGTTTATAACAAGGTATATATAGGCAAAGTTGAAATAGAATAGATGGACACGATTGCTTTACACGTTGAACGATAAAATATCCCGAAAAGCCCGTTCTGACTCCTAAACGAAATTGGGTCAACCCATATGTCAAAATAGATGTTTTTAAGTATTTTAAATGCAATGGAATAGGTTTCAAGTCCAAATTCCATCGTATGAAGATGTTACGCCAAAATCCAGTTATTTCAAATTGATTTCAATTGATTTCAATTTAATTGATTTCTGGGCGTTTTGAGTCCGTACGATCAAACGACCAGTCCGATCGCTACGAAACTTGAAATCCTATAATAATTCATCGTTATGGATCCGATGAAACTGGTTTCGTCGAAATCAAAGTCAATGTCCAAAATGGCTATTTTTACATTAATTAAATTAAATTAATATTTAATTAATTAAATCACTTTTTCGTTTCAAATTTAATAATTCACAAATTCCATCATTTTTGACTTCTTAAACAATTACAAAATTTTAAACAACTTAGATATCAATTCAAAGTTAATTGATTTACCCATTACCATATTTAATTTCAATTTTAACAAATTCATTAATTATCAATTGAAATTTAATAAATACCTTTATTTGATTTTAAATCCTGTATTCAACAAATTATTATCAAATGGATGAAATTAACATTGGTTCATGATCTATTACATTAAAATTATCAGATTTCATCTTAATTTCTATTAACATAAAATTTTATATTAAATTTTATTTAATTTCAATTAATCCAATTTATTAAATTTAAATTCCAATAAATTAATAAATCTTGATATCCATTATTTTCGTTTAACCAATTGTCATATTATGAATAGAATTAACATTATTTCCTTTATTTTAGCGATTTCATTATTAAGTTACAGATTTTTATTTTTTTCGAATTAAATTAACAAAAGTTATTAAAGTAACAAAATTTAATTATCAAAAATTTACGGGTCATTACAGGTTGCTTCTCTTTGAAGCTTTGTTTTGGTTGCTTTGCTTAGAAGCATTGTTAACGTATAAATACACATCTACACACAACAAAGAACGCACATCTCAACAATGGAAACCCCTCTCTTCTTCTTTTTCGTCTTTCTTGTAAATAAAAAACTCTCTAACTTCCAACTTCAAAAATCAACACCTCTCAATCCACTTTCAATTAGCCAAAGGTGTAAACATAAAAATTGTTTTCTATCATCCTTAGTATTTTATAAAAATAGTCGCTCAAGAGCATCACCAAACACCACCCAAGCTTCACCAAAAGTCACGTATAGCCTCATAAAAGTAATGGAGTAGACGGCATCATCTAGTTCAAGATGGAATGAGAGAATTCAGTTTTTCATAGAGGAGTACAGTTGACGGTCATTGAGCAACTACGGCTGCTCCGGCCGTCAGAACTTATATATTCTCTGAACATGGGATTATGAATGAGATTATTTAATTAATATGAAATGTTAATTATGAAATGAAATGTGAAAGTTTGCTATTAAACCGTGTTAAAAAAAAATTCATATTCATGTGCTTATGATAATTGATATGACTAGCATATCTGCATTTTATCATTGGAAATTAACATTATAACTGATTAAAGCATTCGTAGGGCATATTTTCGAGATCAAGGGGAATGTTACAAGTTGGTACCCAAGCATAGGTTTATGTAAAACTTAAAACATTAAAAGATTTTTGAAAACATAATCCTAATGAATCAAAGAATAAAATTATGGTATGGAATAATGTTTAGTAATGTGAAATTTTATATGATTTGTATTACTTATGTTGTTTTACCAGACTGATCCAGACATTATTTTCTTATAATGCTCGGGTCAGCCTGAGCATATTTCTAGATTTTATTACGAATGCTTGGAGCTTCAGGGGAGGAGCTCGATGCCTCCAAGATGTATGAATAGATCTTTATTTTTGTTGCATTTCTTGTTTCGTATTTATCAACATTTGTGAGGATAGGCTGTTATAGCTATTCAGGCTGATGATAGGTTAGTTTACTCTGATTGATATATTGTTACAATTTTATTTTGTAATGATCATTGGTATATTATAGATTTATCATTACATTGTGAGATTCTATTCTATCTTTTCTTTTCTTTCACCCCAAGAATCTATTTTTTCGACACTTGGATATTCAGCACGTGAATACCGTGGATGTGTTAGTGCTGGATTTTGAGGGTCATAAGGCCGGTCGTTACAGAACCCATTTACAGCCCGAATAAAATATTTTGCATTTAAATCCAATTTAAACGTGCATCGATATCGTATATCGATAATATGTTTATAGCTATTATAAATATATTTAATAATATTCGTTCATCAAATCAATATTTCATAAATATTAATTGATTCAACTAATTTACAACAATTACAATTACAAATTAATTAAATCGCTTGGTCAAACGAGTATTCAACGTTTCAGTTGTATGACCCAGTAGTTGTAAATTTGGTTAGCTATTAATATCAGATTATTTGAATATTGACATTCACACTTCGCTTAGTAGGTGATGTGACATTTTTTCTAAACATATCGCTTAATTTGATCTGGTTAAATCCAATTTTAATTTGTAAAGCCTTACCCGATTGTGACTGTATTACACTAACTATGTAATGACCTGCTTTTCCTGCCATTCAAGTGGATAATAAACCGCACATGTCGAACCCAAATCGAACAGAAAGATGGATAATTATGAGAAATAAAGAAGAAAAAAGAAGAATGAAGAAGAGAAGAAGAAGAGAAAAGAAACAAAAAACAATCACAGAATCTCACAATCATATAGGAACAACATATAATGTAATATCAATGTTTTTTTACAAAATGGAACTGTTAGATGTACATCCATCAGAATAAAACAACAATCACAATCATTAGCTTGGACAGTTATAACAACCCGTCCTTACAATTGCTGATAATTTCAATAAAAAAGCATCAAAAAATTAATATATATGAGAATGCGATTTGAAGACCTTTAACTCATAACCTGAGCTTCAATGCATCCAAAGAAATCTGTAAATATGCTCGGTATGACCCGAGCATTATAATAAAATAACACTGAGTCAGTCTAGAAAACCAGCATGAGAAAAACACACCCAACGAGATTTTAAAGTTATAAAAGTTTTGGAAATAAAGGTATCTCGTAAGACTACGCCGCATATAAACACGGACGGGTTTTTACCTTATGATAACCAAAACATTTCGTATGAAATCCTCTGATATTATAATATTATCCAGATAAAATTACTTATTAATCATAAATGAAATTGTTACATTATTAAACTCCAGCTAAATAGGTATAAAATCAAGTCCGTGGGCGCTTATTAGAGAATGGATTTCAATAATGAAAGGATGAAGGTTTACCCATTGAATCCGTACACCTCTAGATAAAATGTACGGTAGGTGGCTATCGAAACTACACCTCAGCTACCCAGGAACGGTCCTACCCTTTATTGCATAGCGTCGAATATGATTACCCCATGGTTGATAAACAACCATCATGGACCTCGAAGCATACATTATATTGCGCTAGATCTTGGAATGATCATACCTTAATGGGTACAATCCACACAGCGCTGCTGCTTGTCCCTGCTTTAATCATTTTCCTAGTCGATGAGGCTTGAGGCTACGATTTCCTTTATTTTTCACATCCCACTTGGAATGATAACACTGCGCTACGGGCAACAATGCAATGCCAGCATTCATCCATACAAATTCGTTCTGGGACTAAATGAAACACTCAAGAGCTCTATCTCTGAATTCCCATAATCTTTATGATGTCTTCACTTTGCAACACTTATGTTGGATCGAAGTGATTTTTGGATAACATATCTGATCCGGTCTCTTCAAAACAACATTTGGCAGTTTTTGGTAAACTCAACCCCGGTTCTTTAGGAAATAAACAAACAAAGATAAGAACGGAGATCACCTTTTAACCATTAGTGGATGGATTTCCTTATCATTGTCCAAAGAGAACCAGATAAGATTTATATGCATAGTACAACATCATTGGAGATGACTGTTCCATATAACTCACGTGTCTCTTCTAGATATTTTCAAAGTTACTTTTTGGTCCAAATTCGATAGTTAGTTAATTAACTGTCGAATATAACATCCACAACATAGATTTCATTTCCCATGGAACCAACCGAGCCTCACATTCATTAATTTAAAGTCACTTACAAATATTGGAAATTACTTCCACATACTTATCTCAACAAAATAACTATATTCACAAAATGAAAGATTTTCGATACTTAGAGAATATAACCGTATACTTATCCTAGCGGTATATGTATATTATCAGATCATTCTTTTCAAAACATGAACAATTTTCCCATATATGTATAAAATGGTAAAAGTATCTTAACTAATCACATATAAAGATTTACTTATTTAAAGGTCATTTAAAATGACTTAAACATAGGTATCCTTTAAAAAAAAATATACATATTCCGAAAAAGCTTTTCTTTCTTTAACTATCTTTTCTTTTTATTTTAAAATGTCTTCTTTATAAATCTCTAAACTCTATCTATAGGTTTCCTTATAAATCTCCATGTTTTATTTACAAAGATACTCTTTTAAAATCTCATAACCCATTTAGAAAATTCCTCTTTTCCACAATCATTCATAATCTAACCTTTTTTCCAATTTTAAATCTCTCCCCAAGTCTATAAACCCCTTTACATAAATCCTTTTTATAAAATAATTTCTTTTATAAAAATTTATTTATTTATTTTAAAGTAAATAAACTAAAACATCATAAAATTAGCTTTAATCATTTTTATATAATATAAAAGAAATTTCACAAAAACATTTTAATAACATGGAAAATAAAATCTTAAACCTTTAAAACATCCCAATAGGTAAATAAAATACAATAACTTTAGACAACCTTTTAAATAAATTAATTATCGTCAACTATATTTTTAATTAAATAATCGTTTAGCTTTAAATAACTAATAAAAAAATAATCATTATCTTTGAAAACATTAATAAAATAATTTATTTTAAAACACTATAGATTATATAGCAATTGACTAACAAAAATAATTTTTACAAACATTTGTAATTAATTATTAACAAATTTCCTTGTATATATTGAAATAATTAAAACATTTTTCTTCCAATTTATAAAACTAGAAGTTAATTAAATCCAAAATTTTCAATCTAGGAAAGGCTCAACGATCTCGATTGTACTTAACAAGCTACCATTACTTCCTACTTAATTTCTCAAGTCAAATTGCTGGTATTCATAAAATCAGGCAGATATGTAAACCAATCCATAATTAACAATCAGTTGACACTTAAATAAACATCCAAATTAATATATTAATTCCCATTCAGCTATTATATTCCCGTTAAATTAATTCTTGGTTAGTAGAATAAATGTCCAAATTAACAATCTGGTGCACAACTTGCATCTATTAAACGGTGTTTATTTAGCCTAATAGATAAACCAAGAAGTATACTTACATTAACTACGTTATAATTTTAAACAACATAATTATTATATTCATCAAAATCAATATCAGTTTATCACCATATATATATATACATATGATCCATTACTTAAACAAGTTTGAATACAAATTTAAAACTCAAACAATCTAATAGCATTTCAAGATGCTACATCACGATCCTAGATCAAATTCAACCAACCTAATAGCATTTCAAGATGTTATATCGTGACCCTGGATCAAATTCAACAACAGCAATTTTAGTCAATTCAAGCAAATATAAATAAATTTAATCTATACATTATTAGACTAGTAAATTAGAAAGGTGAGTTTAACTCACCTTTATTCCAACTGTCGCTTTTGCGTTCAACGTGGTCTATAGTCGAATAATGTTTGACTACAGCGCCAAATTCATCAAGTTCCAAATGCAACTAATTTAATGCCATCATATAAAGGAGGTGACATGATTCCAATGCGACCGACAACGTCTCAATCAGACATTGTATGAGAGAGTTATTAAAATTATAAGATTCTATTTTTAAATTATAATTAAATATTCTAATTACAACTTAAATTTACTAATTACCCCATAAATTGACATGATCCATCTTCCCCACTCCTCTTGCACATGAACACATATCCTATCCCTAGTACATGCACAATATCCCTCCTCTATTACTCACTGAAATCGCCTTGCAATTTCTTCGACGAACTCCTATCATTGCCCTCTCCGCAATCATCCTACTCAAACAAAGCTCGGCGCTCTAACGCGATTTCCAATCTGGCGCACTTCCCTGGCACAGTAAGAAGTCACGATACGCTCTTTGAGGTCATAATAGCTAAATATACAGGAGAAGATGCTCCATGCTATGATAATGTCAACCCTGTCCTCCACTTCCCAAATCAAAGGCTACACTCGAACATAACTAAAACCCTAACCTAGTCATCACCTACGACATCACTACTGCTCCCCGAATCCTCAATTGCACCTATACAAAACTTCACCATAGAATCCCCTTGACACGAAAACAATATCCAAATAATCCAAATCCCATAATTCCTCTAAAATCACCCATAACATCACAACCCTAGCATGACTCCTCTCTATCGAGCCCAAGCAGTCACACCGACCCCTTCATGCATTTTTGAAAATGTTGATCTCTTGAAGGGGATCATGAAGATCCTTGTTTTAGATTTATTGGATTTTTATTTGAATTATTTTGAGTTTACAAAGGTGGAGGAGTTTTTATTTTCTTTGGTTTGGGGGAGAACAACATAAGGACGAGAATACAACATATAATGTCGGATGTGTAAGTGTTGAGTTGGGTAAACTTATATTTATTCAAATATCTCCGACGTATCACTACCCAGATTGTCCGTTCACATACAGACCCCTGAAGGAGAACTAAATATGATCATGCTCAGAATAGCGATGCGATCCTAAAACAATTATAATATATAAAGGTTATTGGATTCTATAAAATCTCAAAACACTGCTATTTGATGATAAAACGTCAAACCGATAATTTAAATATTTTCCAAATTGAAAATCATAGAAAAATCAAATAAAATAAATTAATAATACGTCAACAAAAATGAAGTCGTAAGAATAAGAATAAATTTCTTGATTATTTATTTGATCTATTTATTCCTTAAAATAAATCTTCATGTTAAATTCACTGTTATTAATTTTAATTAAAAAGGAGTTGACCAAGTCCATTTAATCCATATAATTAATACTCAATTTAAATCTAATATTTAAATCATCATTCGAATAACATTTCACAATTCAAATATTTTAAACAATCTCATATTTTAATTCAAGTTTTAAAGCTTTATAAACAAATATTTTAATAACTAACATTAATTAAGTATTCAAAATTTAATGACTATAATTCTGGGTCGGTACGCTCTTCCCCCTTAAAAGAATTTTACCCCAAAAATTTCTAAGGTGAGGAAAATGGCGCAAAACTCATAATTTTTTTGAAATCAATTAGTTGGAGTAGGTTAGTAAATTTTTTCTTTCTAAGTCCTAAAATGGTGGAAAATATCGGCAGCGTCTCCTTTGCGCGGCTCAATCCAAATAACTACAAATTGCCACTACAGGCCAATCCAAAAAAAGTAAACAAATGCCAAGTGGCCACCCATATCTGGGGAAAAAAAATCATCAATTCAGATGACAATATAAACACGTATCTATTTGTCGGGCAAAATACTTAACTTTAGTAAATAGTATAAGTTCATCAGCATAAATAAGACGAGTAATAGAAGGTTGGACTCTGTCGATTGGAGTAATATTGCTCTTAATAGTTTCTATTTCATTAAAAATGGAAAAATATTCCATGACTATGGAAAAAAGATAGGGTTATAATGGATCACCTTGTCAAATACTCCTATTAATCTTAATAAAGCCCTCTGGTTTACCTTGAAAGTGTGTATAAAAGGTGGGTGTATTAATACACTCAAATATCAACTCACATAATTTAATAGGGAATCTCATGCATTTCATAATATGATATATGAAATATCTATTTACTTTATCATAAGCATTCTGTAAGTCAACATTCAGACACATATTGTCACCATTCTTACTGTTAAAATTCTTAACCATTTCATGAGCCAGTAAAGGATTTTCATAAATGAGCTTGCCAGGTATAAGAGCACTATGATTTTCAAAAATTAAAAGGGGGAGAAAACTTTTAATCGTGTTGGCCAAAATGGTAGCAATAATTTTGTAAATAAAATTGCAATAAGAGATTGGTCTATAGTCTCCAATACAAGCAGAAATTTTATTTTTGGGAATTAAAGTAATGAAGGTATGATTAAAACTTTTAATCATTTTTCCATTGTCTAATAGCTCATTAACAACTCTTAAAATCTGCTCGCTGATATTTTCCTAATGAATTTTGAAAAACTTAGCATTAAAACCATCAGGGCCTAGACTTTTATTATCTCCGGCATTAAAAACAATAGATTTGATTTCTTCCTGACATGCAGAGGCAAGTAAAATTTACTGATGCATTATCATTCAGCATGTTTTTACAAATAACATCAGGAAAATCAGTTCCAATAGAATCAGAAAAATATAATAGAGAATAAAACTCAACAGCTTCATTCACAACCTATCATATGCATTTAAACAGGTACCCCATATTATCAATAACATTTCCTATGTTATTAATATGTTTTTGCTATGTGTTCTAGCATGAATTTTTTTAGTGCAACCATCTCCTATAGTGAGCCAGTCCACTTTATCATTTTGTTTATAGTTAACTGTATTGATATATAACTCATGAGACAGTTTTTCCTGATTTAAAAAGAATTTTCAATGATGCTTAAATTACCAAGATTATCATCAGCAAGCTTTCACAAAGTTTTACCATCCTTTCTCAACTTGCCTAAAATATTACTATGGTGACGATTAATCTTATTCCAGTTTTCAATTCTATTTTTGCATTTTTCTTAAATAAATTAAACTGGAAATGATATGTAACAATACAAGGAAAATTGAAACACTCTTTCATCAGTTCTCAATGTCTAACACCTACCCATTCTTAAATCTAAAGGAGCAGCTTTACTGTCATCATTCAAATTTTGGAAAAGTTTTATAAGTACAGGAGTATGGTCACTTGTGTTTTGTTCTATAGAAACACAGCCAAAATTTAGGAAAATATCACAAAGGTCTTTGTTAATTAACACCTTATCAAGTTTGTAATGAATGTTTTTTTTTCTTTTCCAGGTTTCCAGGTGTATTTGTTCCCACTTATATTTGGTTCCATACGACCAGTCTCGAGTAAAAATTTATTTATTTAATCCAATTTACTTTGGGAGATTTTATTATCACCAAACTTCTCAAAAACATGGATAACTATATTGAAATCCCCCATCATTAACCAGGGAATATCATAAATTTGACTCAAATCTTTCAACCTGCATCGTAAACTATTTCTTTCATTTTCAAAGTTACTACCATATATACTAGTAATTTTAAAAGAAAATAATCCTACATCTTTAAAATTGTAGTCAATTTACTGAATATCCTTATTATATTTAGCAATATTCTAAACATTGGAGTCCCAAACTACCAGAATTCTACCTTTGCTGCAACAATCATTATTTTTGATAGATTCCCAGTTACTGGATAACTTTAAGCAAAACTTCTGAGTACTATCATCATTCATCTTATTTTTAATTAGAGTAAAGATAGATGGTTTATGTAACCTGACCATACGCAAAATATCAGTTTGTTTTGCAGGGGAGTTCATTCCCTTGACATTCCATGCAAGGATAGACATAACAAAATATATTAATATATTAAAAGAAAAGGAAAGATAATATCATAATGGAATGAAGGGTTTCGGATTATACCTGATGCACTGATACCCTTGCCCTTCTTCTTTTCCTCTGTGCTTTTAGCTTTGAGTCTTGTAGTCATTTCAGTATAATCTGGATTGTCTGATATGTGTTTTTGCCTAAAAGCCTTCTTCTCTTTAATTTTACCCTTATTCCTGCCAATTGCTTTAACCTTAGCAATATGAAATTCTGATATATCAAATTGCTCTACTGATTCATTCATTATAGAGTCAATAGCTGATACATTTGCACTTTCTAGGATTCGAATAAGAGAAATGTCAAACTCCTCAGCATTGCGAGGCAAGGTTGAGTAGATGCAGTCCTTGTCCTTAACTTCTACAGTATGGTCTGATGGAGGTTACCTCTCCATATCACTATCTCGGTTCTGGCTGTTTCTTTGATGTAAGGTTTTGTTTATCATTATACTATTATTGTCTGTAATTCAAATTTTTGTATAATTCTTACAACTCGGAATTTTAGCCATCTAATATTGGGATAACTTTAATTATCGGAATATTACAAATAAGTTGAATAGATAAATTTTCTGATATTTAAAATATCTAAATATATTGATTAAACTGTATTTAATTTTAAGATATAACTTTCTAGATATGATAAATATTATAGATATATGTACATAAACTCCACCATTTAAAAAAATTTAGGATAGAATATCCTTATATGTATATATATGAGTATATACAAGTTTTATGACGTTTAAAAATATATATAAGTTATATATTTGTATTTATGTTTATGAAAGATATTGTGTAAGTCAATGACTATATATATATATGGGTAAATGTTTATAAAAATTGTGCATATGGAAAATATATATATATATATATATCATTGTGTACATATATATATGAGTTTATATGTGCATATGTTTTATAAGAATATTGTATATGCAATAAATATGTACATGCAAATATGTATGAGGGGAAATATGATAAAATACATATGTATATTATATATGTATGCATATATATATATATATTAGAAGCTTTAATTTAAAATTTTAAAATCTGATTTCTAGAAAATAATTAAATAAACTTCACATTTCGAATATGGGATAATATATGTGTGTGTGTGGACAAAACCTATGGTATAAAATAAAGATAAAAAATATTTGTAATAAGAAGATAAAAAACATATAAGTGGATTAATATACTTATGTATGTTAAATGTAGTATGTATATAATAATTGATACAACGAAATACCAAATTTAAATTAAAGAAGTTATGTAAATAGGCAAACAAGTATATGTGGTCAAAAGACTTATAGGAAAATATATATATCTGCATATATATATATATATATATATATATATATATATATATATATATATGCAAAGGGAACATCTTGATGAGAAATATCAAGTCACGCACAAATTTAATCAAATCATTCAATCTTCATGTCAACTAGAAATCAAGTCCACTAATTTTCAAATCAGGTCATTGTTTTCAAAATCAAAGGAAAAAATAATAATACTGTACATGAAATGGGCTCCAACCTTGTTCTGCTCTATATATATAGACCTTTTAGCATTAAAAAGAAGAAGGAAAACTGCTATTAAAACCTTGTAGAAACAAAGTACTGAAGCTCCAACAAAACAGAAAGCAGTATTGTCACATTTTTATCGAAGCCTGTGAGTAAAAACAACATCTTTTACTTACTGTAAGTTTTGTATGCATACGTATTGTTGTAAATTTTGAATAAACTCTTTGTTTTGTCAAGCATTCATGTACTAATAGGTTGTATATATGGGTGTTAGTCATCTTGTACTCCTGAAACACACAGTAACGTATAAAACATCTATATTCTTGAAGAAGAAAAAAGATCATCCAACATAAAAAATCTGTAGTTCTTAATCTAGTTAGTTTTAGACAATGATTCCAAAAACAAAGTTGTGTGTTCTTGAGTGTAGTTTATTCTAAAATTCATTTCGTTTGTTATCATGAAGCATAGAGGATGAAAAGAACATTTTACAGCAAACAACTTAGAAATGACCAAAACTCAAATATCATAATTTAATCTTTGGTTTAAATGAATGTGTTTGTTATTCAAAATGATGATTTTCTGCAAGTGAAATGGAGATTTTTAGTTGCATATCGGGTGAGATATTGGAAGATGATCAAAAGTGGGTTTTTTGTCGAATTTTGGTGGCTAAGATGACGTGGTGGCTCGGCATTGGTGGAGAAGGTTTCTTTGGTGGTGGGAAAGCCAGGAAAAATTGTATGGTAAATTTCGGTGGTGTGTGGCGTTGAGGGAAGGTCGATATAGGGTTTAGGTATTGTTTTCGTACGCGTTTGGTCTTGGATCATTTACGAGGACGAGGGACAACTGGGGAGGTGTAGTATGGGGGGAAAAGAAGGAGAGGGACGTGGCGCATGGTTTGGCATTGATCGATGGAGTGTGGTGGCTTATCGAGGAATTTGTGCGAATGGAGCCGTCGTTCCAGTATTCAAGGGAGATGTTTGAATTTTCGAATAATGCCGAAGTCCGAGTTTCGAGTGGTGGAATATGATGGGATGGCCGAGTGTGATTTGGGAAGATGATCGACGGTCATGAGGGTAGGTCGTAGGTGAAGTGCACGTGCATGCGATGGTGCACAGGTGGGGGCCTTAAAAATAAATAGAACCGAGGAAGGAAAAGAAACTGAAGCGGGAAGAAGAAAGAAAGGTTTAAGAGTTGGGGCCGTTTTTTGTGTTTGGGTCGAAGAAATCTGGATGGGCAGGGCATGTTTAAAAATAAAATAAAAGGAAAGTGACTAAGAAAATGTTATATGCTAATAATCTTTCAATTTTAAAATATTTGTTTCTCATTTATGAAAATTTCAATGGACATGAAAATTTTGTATTGTGATCCTTTCATCTAACTTTATAATCTAAACTAATTTTGTTAACTAAGTTAATATGGAACTTAATTAATTATAATAACTAAAGTGAGTTATTAATTAAAGCTTATTTGGTTAAATCGTATGTTAATGAAAAAATAATTAGATTCTCATTTGACTTAAATCTTATGTTAGTTAATAAAATTAGCTATTAATTAGATTATAATATTTTTATAATTTCTTAAATTATAAATAATTTTTGATTAAAAATATAAGTATATTAAGTTAATGGAAATTAATTAATTATGGTTGTGAATTATTTTAATATTAGTTATTAATCGTTAATTTAGTTAGTGATCTATGTTTTGTTTATTGTTCTTGAATATTTATTTCAATTATTCTTGTCTATGCCATTAAGTAGCCAAACAAATTTAAATAATTAGAATAAAACGTTGACATGTTTTGTTGAAAGTAAACATATGCAATAAATTCCCATATGTAAATATTGACACTCTGAATATAAATAGTTATTTTAACAATTTGGACATTTAGAATTTATCGTTTTGAGTTAGAAGAGACCAGGATCGAATATCTGCATTATCCGAAACTACTTGTATCAAATAACCATCACAAACCTTTTACGGTTATGGTTATAGTTTCTAATATGCTGGAATTTAATTAATTTAACAAATTTGACCATTTTCAATTAGTATGATACTTGGACACTGGTATGATATCACCGGATTTTCTATAGAAGTGTTTAGGCTATCGTAAGATAAAAACCCATCATGTATATGTGACACTGTCTTATGAGTTACCTTGGTTTTTTCAAAGGATTTTGATAACTTAAGTATTTCAAATTAAGTGTGTTTTACTCACTTTTTACAGCCTGACTCAGGTGTTACTTTATTGTAATGCTCGGGTAAGATCGAGTATTACAGAATTCAGGTTAGCTTGCTTTGGAGCTCAGTGGACGAGCTGGATGGCTGAGACGTATCACGCATATTTCTATTATATTCCTCTATGTGTTGTAGGCTATATATTCAGCATTTTGGGACAAGCTATTATTACTGTCCAGATTTATATGTTGATGATTGTACTCTTATAATTTGTATGTATATTAATAGTCATAGTTTTTTGTTTTGTATAATTTTTTTATTGTATATTATATTTTGTTCTGCTGCCGTGGTGAGATTCTATGTTATTGTTATTTTTATTTCTTCTTCTATCTCTTTTCTTCTTAACCTTAACATCGGGTATTTCCGGCACTTAATTTCTCGGCACTCTATACAAGGAACGTATTAGTGTCGACTTTCGAAGGTCGAAAATCGTCGGCCATCACACGTGGTACCAGAGCTGAAGGTTAAGCGAGAACCTTGGCTCTTATAGGAATTACTCACTAGAGATAGAGTCAGTAGTACCCTAGAGTGAGTTGAGTGTATTGTATATGAGGGCACTCTTGTTATTTTCTTATATAATGATTTTAAAAAGGGTTTAAAATAATTTTTATATAAAATTATATTTTGATATAAAAAGAAATAATTTTTCGAAATTAACATAGTATATTGAGGAGACTGGTTATTATTATGGTAATCAAATAAGATTATAAAATCTATGTGGTTATATATATATATATAATCAAATAGAAATTTGGGTAAGAATGAATTATGCAAATGAGTTAAGCAAAAAAAATAGATTCGAACCAAAATTAAGTTCCGAAATTTTTTGAAGTGTTTTGAAAAGAAATAATTTTACCATGATTTTATTTTTATAAATATGGAAATAATTTTCTAGAAAATTATTAAGGGATATATGGTGTGTTTGGTTTCTAGATATGATAATATTAATCATTGTCACAAATTGGTTGTTGGGCCTTAATGAAGGATGTTTATTACAAAATAAACAATGATAAAACATAGTGGAATGTTTAAGGAAGTGGAATTGTATAAGCATAATTTATAAATATGACTTATAAATAAAAAGGATCCAAATTGAGAAGTTTTGAATCTAAGTCTCGAAAATTTTGAAATGTGTTACAAGGTGTTTGAAGAAATAATAAATAATAAGATGGATTGTATAGAATATTTTGATATGAATTTTTTTTTGAAAACAAGAGTTGTTTTGAAAATTCCGAAGGAATTTGTTTTGGATAGAAACCAAGGTTGGTTTAAATTTAAAAGGTGCGATTTAGTATATAATGGGATATATATATATATATATATATATATATATTGATTTCAAGGTGATTTGAAATAGATACCGAGTGTTGAATTATGGGATTCCCATTGAAATAAGAAGTGTAACCAAAGGAAAATAAGTTTCTGAGATTATTAGTTGAGGATGATGTTAATAAGAAAAGAAGTGGAAATTTAAATCTGGAAGAGCTTTGAACTTATAACCTAAAATTGGAAATTTCAAGATGAAAATGAAATTTAACTTATGGAAGTTAAATAAATTAAATTGTGGAAGAAAAAGGTACAGATTTGATAAGAGTGCAAAAGAAGTTATGTTTGTATGAATGGTTTCAAAACAATTTTTGAAATAAAATAGGATTCGAATTCTCAAAATCAATAATGGACCATATTATCAAAATAGTGGATTAAATTTAACCTTGAATATGGAAAGTTTAACTTATGCTAAGTGGATAAGGAAGTCGAAGGAAATAGAATTTATTTGTAGTAAATAAAAATGACCGAGAACAAATAAAACAATATTTAAAAATAAGAATAATAGCTAAAAATACAACTAATCCAGGTTTTAATTACAGGTTAGGAAGTCCTACTAGAATCCAAAACATGCTGTAAAAGATGGCAAAAGGAGAAGAATGGAAGGCAAGGCGTAGGGAGCGGAGAGCACCTGCACGTAAGGCATGGGAAGAAGCAATAATGGAACATGAGAAACAGGTTAGTGAAAGGGCCGGACCAGGTCCTTATGATAATGTCATATGTTATAATTGTCACAGTAAAGAGCATTATGCAAAAGTGTAGTAAATCAAGAAAGGGAAAGAATGAGGAAGTCAAACTATTTCGCTCTGAGATTTTATGTTTTAAGTGTCGTGAGAAAGGATATTTTCTAAACCATTGCCCTAAGGTGAGGAAGATGAAAAATAAACCCATGGTACCAATCGATGGATCAACCATTTTGCTATCATTATAAAATGACGGGACACGTTGTTAGGGATTGTCCCAAGAGAAGGAATAAAGAGGAAGTTTTGGAACGGCTCGCGGAAGGCGTGAAAGTCATCCATAAAGATGGAAGTGTAGAGTTCTTTTGTGAAAATGTAAGAAGTGGGGAAACCTTGTTACAGATTGCATGGACGGTTGTGGCGAGTATTAGGAAATACCTAAGAAAGTTTTTATGAAGGATGCAGAGTGGTGAGAGATGGCGGGTAGGGTTTGTTGTAATATAAGTAGGGCTCTGTTCTTTTCTAAACCCCTAGGTAGTTGTAAAAGCGTCAAGATTCATGGCTTTTTGTAAAACTGTTTATGGATAAATAGATGTAGTGTTTGAACTTACTAGTGTGTAGTCTATCGATGTTGTGAAATATTTTATAGAAATACGATCTAACATGAAATCACCTATATTGATTTGAACGTAAATTTATAATTACTTAATTAGTAATGTGGAAATTGAAATTGATTTGAATTGGAAGATCCAGAATTGAATTAGTATGACTTTGAAACTATTTTCAAATGAATTATTTTAATATAAACTATTTAAAATCTACCTTCTTAAATATTCAAATTATTTTGATTTTCCAAGTTATTTTACTATAAATTATTTTTAAAACTTAAACTATTTTATATTAACTATATAACTATTTTTAAAACTATTTAAGCTATTTTCTAAATTCAAACTGGTCGGAGTAGGAATTGTTTAAATTTAAATCATGGATTTAAATTCAAATTGGGTTAAATTGAAGTTCTAACCCAAATGGAAGTTCGAAGCAATTCTGAACTAGAACCGAAATCAAGATATAAAGGCAAAGACGATTTTGAAGTGAAATAGTTTATTTTGAGTAAATATGGTTTAAAATGAAGATTGAAAAGTTATTATAGCTGAAATGTACTCTATAAGAAGTAAGAAAAGCTATAAATATCATTGTAAAGTAATCGAACTTGGAATTTTTGACTGGCACTAATGAGATTACATATGTTAATTATATATTCAAGCTCCCCTTGTTGAATATATAACCAAAAAGAAATGATCTTTGCAAGATATTTGAAATAGTAAATGGAGTATATATAAGTATGAAGCCAACACAGAAATTATTGGTCCTAGAATTTTTTTTGTTGGGTAGAATAACATTATATGAATACGAGAATGGAATTGAAATATTTTTGGAACTTATTAATATTCAGAGACATTGATTTTGGGAAAAGGTCGATTTTGAAAATTAGGTAAAATAAATTCGAAAACTATCGATTGAAAAGATATCGATTTTTTATAGACAAAATTCATATGGATACATATAAAACGTATGGTTTGAAAGGTACTATAGATATAATATGATATGTTTTGAAACTAAAAGTATGGAAAGGCACCCCTACGAAAGTCGAAAGTTAGAGTAGGAGATCCACCGGGCGATTTTATCGAGGAATCCACAGGGTGAGTTCAATGAGAATTGGGATCCTAGAGGACGTTCAGACAAAACTCGTGCATTCCTGGTGATCATTTGTTTGTATAGCGTAAATCGAGGGGTATTATACCTACAGTTATGTTTGGTTTTGTTGTGATAGCAATATAACCTTATGTAACTACGATCTATCGTCGTTCCATAGCATAATCCAGGAGGCAGCGACTGCTCACAATCTACGTTTGATTTCATCGTGATAGCGACGTAATATCGGTAGATTGCGGTCTATGTGGTTTGGTTCCATGGTATAATTCGGGAGGAAACGATTGCCAACAGTCTACGTTTGGTTTCACTGGGATAATGATGCAACCTTTGTGTAGCTACGGTTTATGTGGTTTAGTTTCGTTTGATAGCGTAATTCGAGGTGCAGAGATTGCCTATAGACTACTTTCAGTTTTGCTATGATTGGAATGCAACTTTTTTGTTGCTGTAGACTATTGTGTTCCCATGGCGGAAGTCAAGGGGTGTTGGTGCATATAGTTTACTTATGATTTTGCTAGAATGGCGACGCAATCATCGTGTTAACTGTGATCCATGGTGGTAAAAGGAGGTGATACTTTCCATATCTTTTTTGAATAAGTTTTCAAGTATTTTCACTAGATGTTGAAATGGGTTTGCTAAGTACTTATAGATCTTCAGTCCTACGCCTGATCAACGTATGACTAAGTTTCTATAAGAACAAGGATGGACTTGTTAAAATATCAAGTTATAAAAAAATGTTTTAATATAAAATTAGCTTGGTAATTGTAACGCCCCACCCCGAGACCCATCTTAGTAAAGAGAATTATCGAGTAATTCCGTCTACTAAAGTGGAGAATAGGGCTGGTTAAGGGCGACCATCTATAATTTTGTCCTAAACATCTACTGAATACGTCGATAAATGCAATATGATTTTTTTTCTTTTCTTTCTCAATTGGATCGACATAACCAGTAAATGCTTAATCCAAAACTATAGGTGGCTTATGGATCTATCAGAACAAAATACAATAACTAAATGAAAAGCATGTCATAGAACAGTAATCAACATCATATATAAACATATACACTGATACATGTTTAGTACAATACAGTATGAATACAATAAAGTTGGTACACGACCATATCATAAACATTGAATCAAATATAAATACATCAGAGTATGCAGAAGAACAAAAATTTCTCAAGAGAAAGGAGAGTTGATATCCAACATCAACTTCGAGCTAAGTCCAATAGATGATACCTGAAACAACTCGGTCTGACCCAAGTATAAATACACGGGTCAGTCTAGCTACACGAATCAGTCAATATCGGTAATATGAAGCAGAATAGATATGAAGATACTTCTTCTCGAAAGAGAAGAATGAATCGATAAACCCATAAGCTCAACACTTAAGTAACAAATGCTACTTAGATGAACAAGTACCTCTAAGGAGGTAACTCAAACTCAATACTCAAATCAAACACAAGTGCCTCATATCATAGGCGACATCCCAAAATGTCTACATGGTTTCCATGAACCATATCTCCTCAAAAAGAAAAACATCAATACAAACTCTCGCCAAAATGGCAAACATAAAATTCTCTAATAGGATTATCCAAAACTCAATTATAGTTGAATCTCCAAATTCAGTTGTACCTCATCTCATCGGTATAAATGTATATAAATCTCAATCTCAACACGCCAAAATTGCAAAACCCAGAATATCCTATAAAATCCTGAAATTATCCAAACTCATACTCAAGGAACTCGATAGGAGTTCAAAACATCATAATTGAAATCACCATATATATAACATCTCATATAGCACTAGGCTATCAATGTAATGAAACATCTTAAAATGGTGAAATCACAACAAAACAGAAAACTCAGAAAATCCGGATTGGCCAAATCCCTGATTGTAATGCCGAAGCAATGTTGCACGTGCTAAACTCAGATGGTCGAAGCCTTAGACAAGGTCGCTAACACCTTCCAAAGCAGTTTGTCCTCATGACAAGGTCGCTGACACCTTTCCAAGCCATTTTGTCAGTCCTAACAAGGTCGCTAACACCTCCCAAAGCTGTTCGTCCTCATGACAAGGTCGCTGACACCTCTCCAAGCTATTTTGTCAGCTCTAACAAGGTCGCCAACACCTCCCAAAGCAGTTCGTCCTCATGACAAGGTCGTTGACACCTCTCCAAGCTATTTTGTCAGCTCTGACAAGGTCGCCAACACCTCCCAAAGCAGTTTGTCCTCATGACAAGGCCGCTGACACCTCTCCAAGCAGTTCTGTTAGGTAAACATCGTGAATGTGTCACAAACTCACGGATAGGAACCCGAAAAGTGTTAACGTATGTCCTATGCCACACATTCGCACTTAGCGGTTTACTACCCGTTAGTCGATGCCACACTAGAAACATCATAAAACTCAAAAAATTGTATGTCGCCTAGTCTCATTGGCGAGTGATAAAGAGACATCATACTTGTCTCATCTCATCGACAAGTAAAAACATCATGATGGTTCCTCATAAACCGTAAATCTCAACATATGAAATCATAAAATCAAGACTTGCCTTATATCATTGGCAAGTAAACAAAACATCGTGATGGATCTCATCGACCATACTCCGATATAGGAGATCTCAAACCATAATGTTTGCCTAATATTGGCCATCTTAAATAATTCCAATAAATAGGAATTATAAAAACCAAAACATGCCATAAAATGGAAAAACATCTCAGAATCAATAATCTCAAATAGCTTCGATCGTACAAGTCCGGAATTAACCGAAATAGTAAACGCACATGTCACATACCACATGTTTTACTAAATCGTTTAATTCTCTTTCTCATACGTTCGAGTAGTACAAAAGTGTGTATTATATATATATATAATAATTATAAATTTTTGTAAAACATTTAATATGAAAGCTTTTCCATTTAAAAAAAATCATTTCAATAAAATTAACATACGATAAGACCCAAATGAAACCATCAATTCGTAGTGCGAATCGACATTAATGTCGGCTTTTCTACTACTAAGATTTATCCTTTTAGAACCATCTCAAAAAAATACTGCCCAAAATCATCGAATTCATAAACAATTCAACGGAAAATGCCAAACTTTGCAAAAAAAAACTCAAGCTAGCGGCTTGTTTTGCCAGTTCTCCCATTTTTAACTCAGAATTTGAGAAAATATGAAACATAAAAGTTCAAGATGATTGTTACAGCTCAAAGTCAGAAAAAGAATCATCTAATTTGGACATTCGAGTCAAAAGTTAAGACAATTTCTATTCTCAGGTCTAAAATTACAAAACTGTGAATAATTAGCATAACAACAGGGCGGCGGTTTAAAGATCCAATTTTACCCTGTAGATTAAAGACTTTGATAAATCATAAAATGTGAAAGTTGAAGATCATTTTCATAGATATAACTGAAAAAAAGAATCACCTGATTCGGACTTACAAGTCAAAAGATATACCCAAAACAATTATCAGGTCTGGATTTATTATCACTGTATTTTGCTCTCAGGACAGCGACAAAGAAGTGCATTTTTGACCAAATTAAATTCAAAATTTAAGAAAACTCAAAACATGAAACTTGTAACACACCATTTGTTCTTTTAAGGACATCCAAAATTATCAAATTCTGATCCAAAACGAGAAATTTATGGCTAATTTTATTTTTAGGTTTCAATTCTGAAAATCGACAGAGCGTCGTATGTATCTCAATTTCAAACCCAATTTAGATCCTTTAAATCAAATAATTTACAAAAACTTATAACATTAAAGTTGTAGCACGATGTTTAAGCTTTTAATAACTTTAAACGATATCAAAATACGATAATAAATGAGAAAGTTATGCTTAAATTACTAACAATATTTTGCACAGAAATTTGACAGGGCAGAGACTATTACTCTATCAAAAATTCGATTTTGACCAAACAATCTTCAAAATATGGGAAAGTAATTAAAACAAAGGTTCTTCATTAGAGAATTATCTTTCTACTGCAAAAAGATTCAACATAATTAGTTTCATCAATCAAAGTTATGTTCATTTTACTCTCAGGTATTAACTTAAAAATTTTATATGGCTGAGCTATAACATTAGTTTCAAACTCAATTTCGACCAATTTAACTGTAGAAGTTAGAAATATGATTAGAAGAAAACTTGTATCTAATTGAAATAACTTTCTACCAAAAAAAGATTGAGTCAATTTGGATTAATCTTCCATAAATTATTGTTGTTTTACTGCAGCGACTTTTTTTTATAACAAATTTCCAGCAAACAATAACACAATAATTACACAAGTTTACAACCAAATTGCATACAATTAAATCAACAATCATTCAAATAATGATGTGTAGAAAAAAAGATTTAGATATGAGTGATTAACTCACCTCTATCCTTTAATTTAACAATCGAGACCACCAATTCAGCCCAAATTTCCAAACTAGCAAACCCTAAACAGAGAAGAAGTTAATAAATTTTCACTGTAAGTTAGATTTTGATGGGGAGATTGGTTTTAGATTGAAGATTACCTGAGTTTATACTTAAATCCATGTTTTAAAACATCCATTCTTCATTTTATTTTTGATTAATAGAGAATAGATTGGGAGAATGAGAAGGCTGCCATTATTTTTGAGCTTGAGAAGTTTTTAACAAAGAGGAGAGAAGTGAATGAACATACATACTCTTCTCCTCTTTCTCATTCTTTAGTCACATATTAGGGTTTAATTGTACTAATGGACTTAAGCCCAACAAGTAAATGAAATTAACTTGTGTTATTATTCAACCACTTATTTCATGTTAAAATGCATACTAACGATGAAATTTACACTATTTCATGTTCCACTTCTTAAGAATTATGAAATTCATTACTCATGATAAAAAAAATGTTTTACACCCAATTAAAATATTATTTACATAATTAGAAAATATTTGTTATCATATTTTCCTATTTAAATAAAATAGCAAATTTACATTATTAATTACAAAAGTCATTGTAATTAACACTATAAATTACACAAAAATCACATTTTTATGTCATAAAATTCTATAACTCATTTCAAATATAATTCTATGCTCAACCTATGTTTTTAAACTCAATTCCATCATTTTATTAAATATATCCCAATTTAGAATTAATTACTTCCTTTAAAAAATATTAAATGAAGTAAAGAGCAATAATTAACAAAATTATTGCATTAACTCTAAATAAAACACATTTTCCTCATTTATTTATTAACTCAAACCATCTTAATAATGTTTTCAAAATTCCATTTTCTCATTTTATCCTCAATTGTATTGTATATTCTCGATAAAAAATTTAAATTCCTCTTTAATTATTAATTCACACTATTAAATTATAACTACCGTTATAATTTAATATTTTCAGGTAATCGCTAAAAGCAGGGTTGTTACAGACTCCTCCCCTTACAAAAATTGCGTCCCCGCAATATTCTAGAAAAAGAGCTGTAAAGACATAAAAGATGCATTCATCGAAGGATAAAGACAAGCTCGAATTCCAAATCATTCGTACTCTCAATATAGAATGGTAGAAAGAAATAAAGAAAAACTCACTTGGTTAACTCAATGGCCCATCATTTGCTAATATAGTGATTAGCAAACCGTTGAGTTTTCCAAATATTTCGCAAGAGTTTTGAAGATATCACGTCTGTAACAACCCGCATATTTAACGATTTTATATTTAAATGTTTTATTTAAATATAGCGTCGTTAGTCGGATTTAGGTCCGAAATGTTACTTTCTGCAAATGGCCGAATTGGAACTCGAAACTACCTCCATTGGTTCCAAAATGGCGTTTTCGATCTTTTTGAGTATAATCTTTGATATGTTTGGAGTAAGTGAAATTTTGGCTATCTTTTCTACTTGGGCTTGAGTTTGGGTTCAGCCCAATCTCCACTTAACCCTCTAGCTTAGCCCCTTCTCTTCATTCATCTCCATTTCATTTCATTTCTCAAGCAAAAACTGAAATGGTGGAAGGGAAGAGGAAATAGAAATTGCAAGCCCTACTTCCATTTGCAAACTCCAAATTCTTGCTCCAAAATCAAAGAGAAGCCGTCGGTAAGCTCTTCTTCATCTTCTCGAATTCTTCTCCTCTTTAATTTCAGAAAATTTCCTAAACCTAAATTGGGAAATATGTGTTTTATTCTTAGATTGAAGCTTGTTGAGTTGAAGTAGTGTTTGGTTGGTCTTCTCCTTGATATTGAGCTTCATCTTCTTTGTTTTTGGGTAAAAGGTGAGTTTTGACCTCACATCTACTTCTTTTGATATCATTGATGTTAGGCATGAATTCCTAACAATTGTTCATATGTTCTTTTGCTTTTGATTTGGGTTGATTCGGTGAAATTGCCAAATTATGATTTTTGAAGCCAAATCTTTGAAAATCCTTATATGGATGATGTTTATGTTGTTCGGAGTGTTTGGTTGTGTCGTTAAGGTTGGGTAGTCGTTTGACGTA
Source organism: Allium cepa (assembly GCA_030765085.1). Classification (NCBI taxonomy): domain Eukaryota; kingdom Viridiplantae; phylum Streptophyta; class Magnoliopsida; order Asparagales; family Amaryllidaceae; genus Allium; species Allium cepa. The sequence goes on from CM060935.1 coordinate 283,639,295, forward strand.
AGCCCATAATCAACACGCATCCGATTTCTTTCGATTTGTTTGGCCATAGTTGGACTAGGTTTAGGAAATGCCTGAACATTGAGTTTCAGACGTCTGAAACCCTTATTTCAGACGTCTGAATATTGTTCTGGGGAACATTTTCATCCCCAGATTCAGACGTCTGAATTTAATATTCCAGACGTTTGAATTGGCTAGTTTTCGACCAGAAAGGAAATAGGCCAAAATATGCCTATTTCAGACGTCTGGAAGTATGGATTCAGACGTCTGAATTCTGTTTTGAAAAACAAATTGATTTCCAGATTCACACGTCTGAACCCCTTCTTTCAGACGTCTGAATATGCTGTTTTTGGCCAATTTGCCTTGTTCGTTTAATTTTCCAAATTTGATCGATGCATATTGATTCCAATTAGTTGCTTATGCATATTTGACCTTGATAATTCCTTTTTGAATTCATTTACGGGTTTTTATAAATTATTTCTTCAAATTGTATTAAAAGTTTGCTTCACCGATTTATAAATTCTATTTAAACCACACGTACAATTTTGCACTTCGAGCGAAGTGGAAGGGTGATTAAATGGTTGGGCAAAACACGGACCATGAATCTATGCGTTTATCCTTTTGATTAATCCCCGACCTATTCAATTGATCGTTTTAACCTTCGGGTTTGGTTTACCGATGATATGAGGTGAACTTTGTACTACTTTGATTGTGAAAGTGACTGACGGATATTAAACCGTTTAGTGCGAACGAGTGGTTATGGGACTCACGTTAACACTTTCGGATTCCTTTTCGAGAGTTATGACACATTCCGCCAGTTAGTGGTGTCCAGTACTGGGTCTTTGACCTTCACCACTACGGTTTGTTGCCTTCGGGTATGTTGCCTTCGGGTTTGTACCTTCGGGTTTGTGCCTTCGGGTTTGTTGCCCTATAGTATCGCTTTCTATGTTGGTCTTTATGAGCTGCATGGGTGATATTGGGTTGCCCTATTGTATCGCTTTCGGAGTTAGGTCTTTATGAGCCGCTCGAGTGATATTGGGTTTGGAGTCTTCGGGCTCATGGATCCTTGTTTGTACAGTACCGAGCTCGAGCAAATTTTCTGATGTTTCATTCATATATATATTCCCTTGGTATCTCCCTTCGGTGTTGGTCATTATGAGCCGCATGATGCGTAGCGTTTACCTTGCAGAACTTGTGTACCTTATTGGTATTTGTTATTGCCTTATGGCTTGCTTTGGGATATTCTTATCCTTTGTTTTTATATGTTGCCAATGATATGTGGCTTGTTATCATATGATTCATCTTTTGTTAGATGATTGTGTTATCTCCTTTAGAGATATTTGTTATACTTGTAACCTTGTAGGTGTATTGTTGTTCAGTTTATCTAACTGACTTGTTTAGCTAGACTGACCCGTGTATTTTATACTCGGGTCAGACCGAGATGTTTCAGGTTAGGTACATTAGGACTTAGCCTATTTCGCTTCCGCATGGACTACTTCGCTAGCTTCTTTTTATCATAGCTTTTTGTGTAGTCCCTTTCATTTGTAACTCTGATATGTATTCTATTGACTCGTATGTATATTGTGGTTTGTTATACCACTTGTCTTGTATTGTTTTGTAAACTCTGTTATGTATCTGTATATGTGTATATGATGATTTACTGTTCTGTGAGGTATATTTCATTTGAGTTATTATATTCTGTTCTGATAGATCCAACCACCTATGGTTTTGTATTAAGTATTCGTTGGGTATGTCGACCTGCTTGGTAGTCTATTGTCAATGTATTCAATAGATAATTAGAGCAAGGCTATAGATGGTCGCTCCCAACCAGCCTTATTCTCCGTGTTAGTTGACGGCATTACCTTGTAGTGTCCTTGGCTAGCGTGGGTATAGAGGTGGGGCGTCACAGCGTGGTATCAGAGCAAGGTTCAGGACAAAATATGATAAACACAGAATAAAGCACATATTACGGTACATCAAAGTGTACAAGTGATACAAATCTTTGAATCATCGTGTCTCTTTATTCCATCAAGGTTAGATAGAATTTGGGAATACGTCTAGGAATGCATTTTATTCCGTAGTATTCCGTAATGAAGTATCTACCTTGTGAATAATCTTGTTTTTATCTTACTTTCAGCGTATGGCTGGAAGAGGCAGGGGACGACGTTCGGATGCTGGGTAATCCAGTGGCACACATCCGGATGGCGTTTATATGTCTGCTGATTAGTTTTTGGAGTTGTTTAGGAGCACTCAGCCTCCAGTTCCTCCTCGAGTGTCTCCACCTCGCAAGTCTGCCTTTGCACGTCAATGCAGTGATTTTGCTCATCTTGGAGGAAAGCCGTCTAAAGGCTCTGAATCCATTCTTGAAGTCCAAGCTTGGTTTCGCACGTGCGAGCGTATCTTCTCTCGTATGGATCTTTCTGACCATGATAGAGTTCTTGTAACTTCTAGCTTATTACAAGAGCGTGCTCTTGATTGGTATAAGCTTCTTATAGCCGAGATTGATGAGTCTACTCTTTCTTGGACTCAGTTTCGGGACCGATTTGAACTCAAGTTCGTTCCTGAACCTGAAAAAGTTTTATTGACCCGTCGCTTCCTTGAGTTGAAGCAAGGAAAATCTTCTGTTTCTTAGTATGTTGCATCATTCGAGGCTTTATCTAAGTATGGTCTTGAATTCATCAGCGCTTCTTTTAAGAAGAATTTGAAGTTTGTTTCTGGTCTTAAGAAATATCTAAAGAAATCTTTGTTTCTCCAACTTAAACTTTATTTTGAGGAGTTGGTTGATTCGGCACTTCATCTCGAGACCGTCGAGAAGGAGTGTGATAGTGACGTTGATATTGAGGTTTCCAAGAACCCCAACAAGAGGCCGTTTCCAATTCAGAAGTCGGGGTCTTTTCCTTCTAAGAAGAAGAAGACAGGTGGTCCTAGTTCTCAGCCTCGGTCTTCCGGAACACCTTTCGTTCGAAAGTGTTTCAATTGTGGTTCTCCGGATCATGTTATTCGAGCTTGTCCTAAGCCTCTCTTCTGCCGTTATTGCAAGAAGGAAGGTCACCATATTTCAGCTTGCCCTACTGTTCCGGCTGGTGCTAAGTCTAGCAATCTTTATGCTACCAAGGCTTCTAAAGGTCCTTCTCAGTCCAAAGGTATATCTCCATCTATTTTGGAAGGTTCTATTTTATTTCATGACCACATTATACGAGTTCTTTTCGATACGGGTGCTTCACATTCTTTCGTATCGAAGAAGCTCGTCGATGATTTATCTTTGGATGTTTCTTGTATGATTACTTCTTTAAGGATTGTGAATCCTATTGGAGGATCCGCGACCCTTAGTTTGCTTTATGATGATGTTGAGATTGTTTTGTGTGGTTTTTCTTTTCGTGCGAATCTGCATGTTATTTCTTGTCTGGGATTTGATATGATTTTGGGTATGGACTGGCTAGTGAGATATGATGCCAGGATTATTTGTTCGGGGAGAATTTTGTATCTTCGACATCCGGATTCGCCTACTCCACTTTCTCTTATTCTTCGGGATGTGGATAATTCCGAAATGGCTTTATATTCTCTTGATTCGCGAGATGATGATGATATATCTTGTATTCCTATTGCTTGTGACTTTTCTGATGTTTTTGAGCCTGTCTCGGGTTTGCCACCTAAGCGGGCGATTGAGTTCCGCATTGATCTCATTCCAGGCGCGCAGCTAGTTAGTCATTCTCCTACGAGGATGTCTACAAGGGAAAATGAGGAACTCAAGAAGCAGCTTTTAGAGCTTGAGTCCAAGCAGTTGATTCAGTCCAGTTTTTCTCCGTGGGGATCCACGGTTGTCTTTGTGAGGAAGTCTGATGGAACTCTTAGGCTTTGCATTGACTATCGCAAACTTAACAAGTTGACCATTAGGAATAGGTACCCAATGCCTAGGATCGATGATATGTTCGATCTATTGAGTGGTGCTAAGGTCTTTTCTCAGCTAGACCTTGCCACAGGTTTTCATCAGTTACGAGTCGCGGAGGATAGCATACCTCTTACCGCTTTCCGCACTCGTTATGGTTCTTTTGAGTGACTCGTTATGCCGTTCGGTTTGACGAACGCTCCTGCTTTCTTTGTTGATCTCATGAATCGGGTATTCCGGGAATATCTCGACAAGTTCGTCCTTGTGTTCATTGATGATATCCTTATTTATTCTAAGTATGAAGTCGAGCATGCTAATCACTTGAGAATTGTCTTGAGTACCCTCCGTCGTCATCATCTTAAAGCCAAATTCTCCAAGTGCTACTTTTGGGAGAATAAGGTTAAGTTCTTAGGCCATGTTGTATCTTCCGATGGCATTTCTGTCGATCCCTCAAAGATCGAAGCCATTCAGAATTGGAAGAGGCCTGAGAATGTGCATGAGATTCGTAGTTTCCTTGGATTGGCGGGTTATTACCGTCGGTTCATTAAGGATTTTTCTCGTGTTGTGCTTCCTCTCACTTGCCTTACTCGGAAACGCATTCGTTTTGATTAGTCCGACAAGTGTGAAGCTTCCTTTCTGACGTTGAAGGAACTTCTCACTAATGCTCCTATTCTTGTGGTTCCCGAAGGGAATCATGATCTTGTTGTCTACACCGATGCTTGTGGTAGTGGTCTCGGTGCTGTTCTTATGCAGAAAGATCGGGTAGTTTCTTATGCTTCTAGGCAACTGCGTCCGAATGAAGTTCGCTATGCCACTCATGATCTTGAGTTAGCCGCCGTTGTCTTCGCCTTGAAGATTTGGCGACACTATTTATTGGGCGAACGCTTCATTCTCTATACCGATCATAAATCTTTGAAGTATTTGTTTACTCAGAAGGAACTCAATATGAGACAACAGCGTTGGCTCGAGTTTCTTGCTTCGTATGACTTTGATATCCAGTATACCCCTGGTAAGGGTAATCGTGTTGCAGATGCGCTTAGTCGCAAACATTCGGCTGTTATTTCTATGATGCTTGCCGAGTGGGATGTTCTTGAGACTCTATCTTTTTGTGAAATCCGTGATCGAGGTTCATCTTCTGATTCTCCTATTCTATTATTTAGTTTGGGAGCTCGACCTATTTTATTGGTTCGTATTGCCGATGCCCAGCGGCGTGATCCTAATTTGTTGCATCTTATTCAGCCTTGTGAGTCTGAATCTTGTGATGAGGCGTTGCGGAATTTTAGTATTGATTCTCATGGGTGTCTTCGTAAGAAGAACCATCTTTTTGTGCCTTCTGATTTTGCGCTTAGGCATGACATTCTTGATGACTGTCACCGTTCTAAGTATACTATTCATCCCGATAGTAGTAAGATGTATGCCGATATGCATCGTCTTTATTATTGGGAAGGCATGAAACGCGATGTGGCGAGTTATGTGAGTAATTGCATAACTTGTCAGCGTTTTAAGGCCGAGCATCAGCGTCCTTCTGGTCTTCTTCAGCCTCTTGAGATTCCATTGTGGAAATGGGATCAGATTTCTATGGATTTCATTGACGGCCTACCTCGTTCGAGATCTGGCCATTCTAGCATTTGCGTTATTGTTGATCGCGTCAGCAAGTCTGCTCATTTTGTCCCTATTAAGTCTAATAGGACTGCTTCGCATTTGGCTAAGTTATATGTCAAGGAAATCATGAGACTTCATGGTGTTCCTAGTTTTATTGTGAGCGATCGTGATACTTTATTCACGAGTCATTTTTGGAAGAGTCTTCAGCAAGCTTTGGGAACAAAGCTTAATTTTTCTACAGCTTATCATCCGCAGTCTGATGGACAGACTGAACGGGTGAATCGTATCTTGGAAGATCTTCTCCGTATTTATATTTTTGATTTTGGTGGAAGTTGGGAGGATCACCTACCTCTTGTAGAGTTCTCCTACAATAATAGTTTTCAGTCTAGTATCGGTATGGCTCCTTTCGAAGCCTTATACGGAAGGCCATGTCGATCACCTTCTTGTTGGTTAGAATCTGGAGAGAAGCTTATTCTTGGTCCAGATTTTGTTCGTGATTCTTTCGAGAAGATTAATCTTATTCGGTTGAGAATGAAAGAGGCACAGAGTCGCCAGAAGTCCTACGCGGACAACCGTAGGAAGCCTCTCGAGTTCTCGATTGGCGATCTTGTTTTTCCTTTGAAGGGGGTTATGCGTTTCAGTACGACTGGAAAATTGGCTCCTCGCTTTATAGGACCATTTTCTATTACTGAACGTATTGGCCCCGTGGCTTATAGAGTTTCACTTCCAGCTCATTTATCGAGCATTCATGACGTATTTCACGTCTCGCAACTTTGGAAGTGTCTTCGGGAGTCGGATTCTGTTATTACCTCTCCTGATTTGCAAGAGCTTGAGGTCTCACCGGACTTATCTATTGTACAGCAACCTATTCGCGTGCTTGACACAGAGGTGCGACACCTTCGGAACAAGGACGTGCCGCTCGTTAAAGTTCAATGGTCCGCTAATCCCAATGACTGTACTTGGGAAACCAGAGAGTTTATTGAGCGATCTTATCCAAGTTTTCTATCTTAGCTTGTGAGTGGTGAGTATGTCTTTTCATCTCAAGCTTATTTCCTTTTTCTTTTGAATGTTGTATGTATGTAGTTGTTACAAATATCATCTCTAGGAATTGCGGGGACGCAATTTTGTAAGGAGGGGAGATCTGTAACAACCCGCATATTTAACGATTTTATATTTAAATGTTTTATTTAAATATAGCGTCGTTAGTCGGATTTAGGTCCGAAATGTTACTTTCTGCAAATGGCCGAATTGGAACTCGAAACTACCTCCATTGGTTCCAAAATGGCGTTTGCGATCTTTTTGAGTATAATCTTTGATATGTTTGGAGTAAGTGAAATTTTGGCTACTTTTTCTACTTGGGCTTGAGTTTGGGTTCAGCCCAATCTCCACTTAACCCTCTAGCTTAGCCCCTTCTCTTCATTCATCTCCATTTCATTTCATTTCTCAAGCAAAAACTGAAATGGTGGAAGGGAAGAGGAAATAGAAATTGCAAGCCCAAATTCCATTTGCAAACTCCAAATTCTTGCTCCAAAATCAAAGAGAAGCCATTGGTAAGCTCTTCTTCATCTTCTCCAACTCTTCTCCTCTTCAATTTCAGAAAATTTCCTAAACCTAAATTGGGAAATATGTGTTTTATTCTTAGATTGAAGCTTGTTGAGTTCAAGTAGTGTTTGGTTGGTCTTCTCCTTGATATTGAGCTTCATCTTCTTTGTTTTTGGGTAAAAGGTGAGTTTTGACCTCACATCTACTTCTTTTGATATCATTGATGTTAGGCATGAATTCCTAACAATTGTTCATATGTTCTTTTGCTTTTGATTTGGGTTGATTCGGTGAAATTGCCAAATTATGATTTTTGAAGCCAAATCTTTGAAAATCCTTATATGGATGATGTTTATGTTGTTCGGAGTGTTTGGGTGTGTCGTTAAGGTTGGGTAGTCTTTTGACGTAAGCCCATAATCAACACGCATCCGATTTCTTTCGATTTGTTTGGCTATAGTTAGCCTAGGTTCAGTAAATGCCTGAACATTGAGTTTCAGACGTCTGAAACCCTTATTTCAGACGTCTGAATATTGTTCTGGGGAACATTTTCATCCCCAGATTCAGACATCTGAATTTTATATTCCAGACGTCTGAATTGGCTAGTTTTCGACCAGAAAGGAAATAGGCCAAAATATGCCTATTTCAGACGTCTGGAAGTATGGGTTCAGACGTCTGAATTCTGTTTTGAAAAACAAATTGATTTCCAGATTCAGACGTCTGAATCCCTTCTTTCTGACGTCTGAATATGCTGTTTTTGGCCAATTTGCCTTGTTCGTTTAATTTTCCAAATTTGATCGATGCATATTGATTCCAATTAGTTGCTTATGCATATTTGACCTTGATAATTCCTTTTTGAATTCATTCATGGGTTTTTATAAATTATATCTTCAAATTGTATTAAAAGTTCGCTTCTCCGATTTATAAATTCTATTTAAACCACACGTACAATTTCGCACTTCGAGCGAAGTGGAAGGGTGATTAAATGGTTGGGCAAAACAAGGACCATGAATCTGTGCGTTTAACCTTCCGATTAATCCCCGACCTATTCAATTGATCGTTTTAACCTTCGGGTTTGGTTTACCGATGACATGAGGTGAACTTTGTACTACTTTGACTGTGAAAGTGACTAACGGATAGTAAACCGTTTAGTGCGAACGAGTGGTTATGGGACTCACGTTAACACTTTTCGGATTCCTTTCTGAGAGTTATGACACATTCCGCCAGTTAGTGGTGTCCAGTACTGGGTCTTTGACCTTCACCACTACGGTTTGTTGCCTTCGGGTATGTTGCCTTCGGCTTTGCACCTTCGGGTTTGTGCCTTCGGGTTTGTTGCCCTATAGTATCGCTTTCTATGTTAGTCTTTATGAGCCGCATGGGTGATATTGGGTTTCCCTATTGTATTGGTTTCGGAGTTAGGTCTTTATGAGCCGCTCGAGTGATATTGGGTTTGGAGTCTTCGGGCTCATGGATCCTTGATTGTACAGTACTGAGCTCGAGCAAATTTTTTGATGTTTCATTCATATGTATATTCCCTTGGTATCGCCCTTCGGTGTTGGTCATTATGAGCCGCATGATGCGTAGCGTTTACCTTGCAGAACTTGTGTACCTTATTGTTATTTGTTATTGCCTTATGGCTTGCTTTGGGATATTCTTATCCTTTGTTTTTATATGTTGCCGATGATATGAGGCTTGTTATCATATGATTCATCTTTTGTTAGATGATTGTGTTATCTCCTTTAGAGATATTTGTTATACTTGTAACCTTGCTGGTGTATAGTTGTTCAGTTTATCTAACTAATTTGTTTAGCTAGACTGACCCGTGTATTTTATACTCGGGTCAGACCGAGATGTTTCATGTTTGGTACATTTGGACTTAGCCTATTTTGCTTCCGCATGGACTACTTCGCTAGCTTCTTTTTGTCATAGCTTTTTGTGTAGTCCCTTTCATTTGTAACTCTGATATGTATTCTATTGACTCGTTTGTATATTGTGGTTTGCTATACCACTTGTCTTGTATTGTTTTGTAAACTCTGTTATGTATCTGTATATGTGTATATGATGATTTACTGTTCTGTGAGGTATATTTCATTTGAGTTATTATATTCTGTTCTGATAGATCCAACCACCTATGGTTTTGTTTTAAGTATTCATTAGGTATGTCGACCTGCTTGGTAGTCTATTGTCGATGTATTCAATAGGTAATTAGAGCAAGGCTATAGATGGTCGCTCCCAACCAGCCTTATTCTCCATGTTAGTTGACGGCATTACCTTGTAGTGTCCTTGGCTAGCGTGGGTATAGAGGTGGGGCGTCACAGCGTCTTCGAATCAAAACTCAATAACATGCTCATAATTAATCAATCGGAAATGATTGATTTCAAAAAAAACTCTACGAATAGAGTCGGGATCATACTCACTTAAACCTGAACTCTAAACAATAAAGAGATCATCAAGAAGGTTTTCCACACAAATATACGGAAAGAACATCCTCACAATAGGATAGACACTATAGACAAGAAAGATAAATCACAAGATGGCTTCCCATAAGGCCACCAAATTCGAACGACCGCGAAAAATGTACATCGTTGATAATAGCTCAAAGATAGAACATACTCAAGAACAAGGATATAAGTTTGAATTATCTTTTAATCCAAGATATGTAGAATTTTAAATTTCAACGTCTTTTTAAATTTTCAAATCTCAGTTTTCAACATTTGAAAATTTCTCAAACTCTTTACTATATTACTTAGTAAGTAATTTAAAACTCAAAGTTAAAATTCAAATTTCTTCCCTTACTTCAAAATTAATTTCCATAGAATTTTGTAAATCCATAATAATATCCCTCAAAATAAATTAAGGGTTTAAATTATATTATTATATAATATAGATTCTAAAATCTCAAAATATACTTCTAATAAAACACAACTCAAAATAATCTCATTTATATTCTCATTTTTATAATTTAAAAATAAATAAATGTCATTGCCTCGCCATTGAGCCTCTAATAAATAAATATATCTGTTGGCTGCAGAGTTGACCGAACGATCAAAACTGCCTTGCCACTCTATTACTCATCTCTAAAATCAATGGCTGCAATTACCATTCAAAAATAAATTTAATATTTAATCTCCAAATATTATTTTTAAAGTCTCAATCCTTAAAACACAAATCATCGTGTTTGATTGCCTCATCATAGCATTTAGGAGATTCCTATCGATAACGTTGATCAGGCGTATCGACCAGAACTCTTAACTACTCGATGGATAACCCAACACTCTCAATTATTTCTATAAAAGAATACTACTCATATAAATATATTCTCAAAACATTCTTTGATTTTTAAAATATCTCAAAACTCCAATTTCTCTTTTTAAAACTCATATATATATAGCGTCATAAACTCAAACCAAAGAACATTAAGAGAATGCATCGAGATATTCCTAGAATACTCGATTCACAAAATCAACAGAAGGAGATGGAGTGTTTGTCAATTTTATGATGCCACGAGCCACTCTCAAAAATCATTAAGATACAAGATAAGCAAGATATATTTCTCGAAGGAGAAGAAGCATACAAACAACAAATCATTACTTCAAATAACGTAATGCTACAAAGGATAACACCAATTGAGTATTCGAAAAGGATAACTTAATGAACTGAATGATAAACTCAATCAAACTCGAACAATGTAGAAACTCACCCGTTCCTTTGTGGATATCCTCGTGGAAGGATAACCGAAAAGCAAAGAGCCAGGAATAAGGTTACCTCAACACTCGATTGCCCAATTGGATGTCAAATCAAAACGGACTCAAAAACTCAACAAAGTCACCATGACTGGAATTTGACATATATCATCAACATCTCGATACTCAAGCGCGAATTCAGAAACCTCGGAATCATCACTAACATTCCAAAGTAATAGAAATAATAAACCAATCAAATTAGGATGCCTAAATAAATATAGGATCCTATAACAACAAAAGGATCAGACTTTACATCAAATAAGGTAATCCATCTCAAGTAAAATACATCTCAATATAGTGAGTAATAAACAAATACTCACTAAAGCAGCAACAAATAGAAAACTCAGAATGCTCACAATAGGCCAATCGTTGTGGACCCCTCAATAGGATACACAACTCTCAAAGGAATGCAAAAAGAATGCTCAAAGAAATCAATCAGCTCCATCGATACGAACTCACTCATATCAAAAAAAATAAAAATAAAATATCCCCAAATAAGATTATTCATAAGATAATAACATCAAATTCGATTATGGAATACTACGGAATACAATATATACTCCTAGACATAGTCCATCTCAACATATCTCAAAACTCTAAAAAGAATCAAAGCATGATTCGAAAACAAGCTCGAATAAAGGACAACGATTCACTCGTATTGCACTTCGATGTATCGTGATATACGTACTGTTCTATGTTTATTCTACTTTGTTCTAACCACAACTCTGATACCAAGCTGTAACGCCCCACCCCGAGACCCATCTTAGTAACGAGAATTATCGAGTAATTCCGTCTACTAAAGTGGAGAATAGGGCTGGTTAAGGGCGACCATCTATAATTTTGTCTTAAACATCTACTAAATACGTCGATAAATGCAATATGATGTTTTTTCTTTTCTATCTCAACTGGATCGACATAACCAGTAAATGCTTAATCCAAAACTATAGGTGGCTTATGGATCTATCAGAACAAAATACAATAACTAAATGAAAAGAACGTCACAGAATAGTAATCAACATCATATATAAACATATACACTGATACATGCTTAGTACAATACAATATGGATACAATAAAGTTGGTGCACGGCCATACCATAAACATTGAATCAAATATAAATACATCAGAGTATGCGAAAGAACATAAATTGCTCAAGAGAAAGGAGAGTTGATATCCAACATTAACTTCAAGCTAAGTCCAATAGATGATACCTGAAACAACTCGGTCTGACCCGAGTATAAATACACGGGTCAGTCTAGCTACATGAATCAGTCAATATCGGTAATATGAAGCAGAATACATATGAAGATACTTCTTCTCGAAAGATAAGAATGAATTGATAAACCCATAAGCTCAACACTTACGTAACAAATGCTACTTAGATGAACAAATACCTCGAAGGAGGTAACTCAAACTCAATACTCAAATCAAACACAAGTGCCTCTTATCATAGGCGACATCCCAAAATGTCTACATGGTTTCCATGAACCATATCTCCTCAAAAAGAGAAACATCAATACAAACTCTCGCCAAAATGGCAAACATAAAATTCTCTAATAGGATTATCCAAAACTCAATTATAATTGAATCTCCAAATTCAATTATACCTCATCTCATCGGTATAAATGTATATAAATCTCAACTCGCCAAAATGGCAAAACACAGAATATCCTATAAAATCCTAAAATTATCCAAACTCATAACTCAAGGAACTCGATAAGAGTTCAAAACATCATAATTGAAATTACCATATATATAACATCTCATGTAGCACTAGGCTATCAATGTAATGAAATATCTTAAAAAGGTGAAATCACAACAAAACAGAAAACTCAGAAAATCCGGATTGGCCAAATTCCTGATTGTAATGCCGAAGCAATGTTGCACGTGATAAACTCAGACGGTCGAAGCCTTAGACAAGGTCACTGACACCTTCCAAAGCAGTTTGTCCTCATGACAAGGTCGTTGTCACCTCTCCAAGCCATTTTGTTAGTCCTAACAAGGTCGCTAACACCTCCCAAAGCAGTTCGTCCTCGTGACAAGGTCGCTGACACCCCTCCAAGCTATTTTGTCAGCTCTAACAAGGTCGCTAACACCTTCCAAAGAAGTTCATCCTCATGACAAGGTCGCTGACACCTCTCCAAGCTATTTTGTCAGCTCTAACAAAGTCGCTAACACCTCCCAAAGCAGTTCGTCCTCATGACAAGGCCGCTGACACCTCTCCAATCAGTTCTGTTAGGTAAACATCGTGAATGTGTCACAAACTCACGGATAGGAACCCGATAAGTGTTAACGTATGTCCCATGACACACATTCGCACTTAGCGGTTTACTACCCGTTAGTCGATGCCACACTAGAAACATAATAAAACTAAGAAAATTGTATCTCGCCTAGTCTCATTGGCGAGTGATAAAAAGACATCATACTTGTCTCATCTCGTCGACAAGTAAAAACATCATGATGGTTCCTCATAAACCGTAAATCTCAACATATGAAATCATAAACTCAAGACTTTCCTTATATCATTGGCAAGTAAATAAAACATCGTGATGGATCTCATCGACCATACTCCGATATAGGAGATCTCAAACCATAATGTTTGCCTAATATTGGCCATCTTAAATAATTCCAATAAATAGGAATTATAAAAATCAAAACATGCCATAAAATGGAAAAATATCTCAGAATCTACAATCTCAAATAGCTTCGATCGTACAAGTCCGGAACTAACCGAAATAGTAAACGCACATGTCACATACCACATGTTTTACTAAATCATTTAATTCTCTTTCTCATACGTTCGAATAGTACAAAAGTGTGTATTATATATGTAATAATTATAAATTTTTGTAAAACATTTAATATGAAAGCTTTACCATTTAAAAGAAAATCATTTCGAAAACGGTTTAGAAAACACGTGCACAGAAACAGAAAAAATCGATGAAAATTCAATAAAATTAACATACGATAAGACCCAAATGAAACCATCAATTCGTAGTGAGAATCGACTTTAATGTCGGCTTTTCAATTATTAAGAGTTAGCCTTTTAGAACCATCTCAAAAAAATACTGCCCAAAATCATCGAAGTCAAAAACAATTCAACGGAAAATGCCAAACTTTGCAAAAGAACTCAAGCTAGCGGCTTGTTTTGCCAGTTCGCCCATTTTTAACTTAGAATTTGAGAAAATATGAAACATAAAAGTTCAAGATGATTATTGCAGCTCGAAGTCAGAAAAAGAATCATCTAATTTGGACATTCGAGTCAAAAGTTACGACAATTTCAATTCTCAGGTCTAAAATTACAAAACTGTGAATAACTAGCATAACAACAGGGCTGCGGTTTAAAGATCCAATTTAAACCTGTAGATCAAAGATTTTGATAAATCATAAAACACAAAATCTGAAGATCATTTTCATAGCTATAATTCAAAAAAAGAATCACCTTATTCGGACTTACAAGTCAAAAGATATAGCCAAAACAATTATCAGGTCTGGGTTTATTATGGCTGTATTTTGCTCTCAGGACAGCGAAAAAGAAGTGCATTTATGACCAAATTAAATTCAAAATTTAAGAAAACTCAAAACATGAAACTTTTAACACATCATTTGTTCTTTTCAGAACATCCAAAATTATCAAATTCCGATCCAAAACGAGAAATTTATGGCTAATTTTAGTTTTAGGTTTAAATTCTGAAAATCGACAGAGCGGAGCATGTATCTCAGTTTCAAACCCAATTTCGATCCTATAAATCACATAATTTAAAAAAATTTATAACATTAAAGTTGTAGCACGATGTTTAAGCTTTTAATAACTTTAAACGATATCAAAATCCGATAAGAAATGAGAAAGTTATGCTTAAATTACTAACTATATTGTGCATAGAAATTTGACAGGGCAGAGACTATTACTCTGTCAAAAATTCGATTTTGACCAAAAAATATTCAAAATATGAGAAAGTAATTAAAACAAAGGTTCTTCCTTAGAGAATTATCTTTCTACTGCAAAATAATTCAACATAATTGGATTTATTAATCAAAAGTTATGTTCATTTTACTCTTAGGTATTAACTCAAATTTTTTATATGGCTGAGCTATAACATTAGTTTCAAACTCAATTTCGACCAATTTAACTGTAGAATTTCGAAATATGATTAACAGATAACTTATAGATAATTGAAATAACTTTCTACCTCAAAAATATTGAGTCAATTTGGTTTATTCTACCATAAATTATCGTTGTTTTACTACAGTGACTTTTTTTTATAACAAATTTCCAGCAAACAATAACACAATAATCACACAAGTTTTCAACCAAATTGCATACAATTAAATCAACAATCATTCAAATAATAATGTGTAGCAAACAAAGATTTAGATGTGAGTGATTAACTCGCCTCTATCCTTTAATTCAACAATTGAGACCACCAATTCAGCCCAAATTTCCAAACTAGCAAACCCTAAACAGAGAAGAAGTTAATAAATTTTCACTGTAAGTTAGATTTTGATGGAGAGATTGGTTTTAGATTTAAGATTACCTGAGTTTATACTTAAATTCATGTTTTAAAACATCCATTCTTCATTTTATTTTTGATTAATAGAGAATAGATTGGGAGAATAAGAAGGCTGCCATAATTTTTGAGCTCGAGAAGTTTTTAACAAAGAGGAGAGAAGTGATGAACGTACATACTCTTCTCCTCTTTCTCATTCTTTAGTCACATGTTAGGTTTTAATTGTACTAATGGACTTAAGCCCAACAAGTAAATGAAATTAACTTGTGTTATTATTCAACCACTTATTTCATGTTAAAATGCATACTAACGATGAAATTTACACTATTTCAAGTTCCACTTCTTAAGAATTATGAAATTCATTACTCACGATAATAAAAATGTTTTACACCCAATTAAAATATTATTTACATAATTAGAAAATATTTATTATCATATTGTCCTATTTAAAGAAAATAGCAAATTTACATTATTAATTACAAAATTCATTGCAATTAACACTATAAATTACACAAAAATCACATTTTTATGTCATAAAATTCTATAACTCATTTCAAATATAATTTTATGCTCAACTTATATTTTTAAACTCAATTCCATCATTTTATTAAATATATCCCATTTTAAAATTAATTACTTCCTTTAAAAAATATTAAATGAAGTAAAGAGCAATAATTAACAAAATTATTGCATTAACTCTAAATAAAACACATTTTCTGTAACAACCCGCATATTTATCGATTTTATATTTAAATATTTTATTTAAATATTCTATCGTTAGTCGGATTATAGTCCGAAAAGCTACTTTTTGCATACGTTCAAATTAGGACTCGAGACCACTTCCATTGAGTTCGAAACGTCGTTTGCAACTTTTTAAAGTATAAGCATTGATATGTTTGGAGTTGGTGGAATTTCACCACTTTTTCACTTGAGACCAATAGTTGGGCTTTTAACCTATTAAACCCAAACTCCCCTCTTCATAACTTTCTAATTGCTTTAAACCTTCAAGCTTCTTCAAAAATGGTAGTGGGAATGGGAAATTAAAACTCCAAGCTCAAATTCAACTTCAAATCCATCATTCAACTCCAAATTCCACAAGAAGACATTGGATTCAAACTTCTTGCATTGGGATTGAAGTGGGATTGATTCTTGCTTGCTTTGTTCTTTATTTTCATTGGTTTTCGGTGAAAAAGTTGAGACTTTTATCTCACAATTCTAGCCTATAACTATATTGGACTGTTGGGAATGATTCCCTATCATTTTTGCATGCATATTAATGTTTGGTTTGGATTGGATTCGCGAAAAACTCCAATTTTTAGCGTTTTGGTGAATTTTCTGCACTTAGGTCGTTCTGGCCATTTTTCTGTGTTCGGAGTTAGGTCTCTCGCGACCTATCCCTTAGGTCGCTCGCGTGTTATCACGCTAGGTCGCACTGCCTTGAATTAACGTCTTCGGAGTTAGGTCGTATGAACCTTAGGTCGTAGGTCGTATGGACCTTAGGTCGTAGGTCGTTCTGGCAATTTCTAACGTCTTTGGAGTTAGGTCGTATGGACGTTAGGTCATAGGTCGTATGGACCTTAGGTCGTAGGTCGTATGGACCTTAGGTCGTAGGTCGCTAGGCCTATTTAACTCGACCTGTTTTGTGCTATCCCCTTAGCTCGACCTAGCTTAGGTCGTTAGGTCGCGTGACCCAATACACTTAGGTCGTTTGACCTTATATTCTTTTAGGCCTTTACCTCGTTAGGTCGTAGGTCACTCGACTTTATTACCTTGTTAGGTCGCAAGTCCCTTAAGTCGCTCGCCTCTTCTAACCCGCGAGTTCCTTAAGTCGTTCGTCCTCCTTAGGTCGCTCACCTGGTTGAGTCGCACCCTACCTTAGCTCGGTCATGTAAGGTCGCGAGTTTCCGTTAGGTCGCGTACCCCCTTAAGTCGCTCGAACACTAGGTCGCGAACACCTCTAGGTCGCTCGACCCCTTAAACTCGTAGGTCGCTCGGCCCCTTAATTCCTTGGGTCGTTCGAATGTTAGGTCGCTCGACCTTGTTTAAGACCTTAGGTCGTTGCCTCTTTAGATCGCTTAATCTTATCCTCTCTTAGGTCTTCACTAGGTCATACCATTTTGGACGGCGCGCTGCCCCCTCGACCCCCGCGACCTGACCGGGCAGGTCGAACCCCGTAGCAGGGCGTTGCCCCCACACCCCCACCTTGAGGGGTTTCCACCCCCCGGACCCCCCTCCATAGGGGATCTTATCTGAAAAACATTCAATAGAACTTGCTTTGTTGAGATGCTGAGTTGACCATTCTTTGAGACAAACTATCTTGGTCTTCTCGGTCGATTTTACGGATTTTTGAATATCTATTTCGATGGATTCTTTATCGGTTTCTTTGGATTTTATTCACGTCTTCGTATGTGAATTTTTATGATTGATTGTTTCTACAATCACTTCTATGATTTGTCACTTTAAAATATGAAGGTTTCAATACTAGTAGTAAATATCAAAATTCTTTCAACAAAATGATTTCAACTCTATTTTCAATAACAATGCTCTTTTCTTAAACCATTTTCCAATCTACTAGTATATACAAACCTTTACCTCACTCGTATGAGAAATTGAATTAAACGGCTTAGTAAAACAAGTGGTATGAAACACTTGCGTTTGCTTCGTCGGTTAACTCTTGGACTTGTTCGATTGAACCTTTTTGTGACAATTTCTAGTGAAGATCTATAGTTTGTTCGTAAATATTTGAGTTAAGCAAGTGGTTATGGGACATGAAGCTAAACTTTTATATTTATTAGCTTAGTGTAATTGACACTTCTCGTTGATCATGACA
The DNA here is from genome assembly GCA_030765085.1 of Allium cepa. Classification (NCBI taxonomy): domain Eukaryota; kingdom Viridiplantae; phylum Streptophyta; class Magnoliopsida; order Asparagales; family Amaryllidaceae; genus Allium; species Allium cepa. Next base: position 283,657,397 of record CM060935.1, read on the forward strand.
ATCATTTTGTGATTTAGGCTAGAAATTGTGCGATGTCTCTTTGTTTGCTTCCTGGTTAGGCTAGACACCATTTGTGTGATTCCATTCACACATACCTTTTTGCTTTTTGGTTAGCCTAGACACCATTTGTTTGATTCCACTCACACATACCTTTTTGTTGCGAGGTCAGGCTAGACACCATTTGTGTGATTCCATTCACACATACCTTTTTGCTTTTTGGTTAGCCTAGACCTCATCTGGGTGATTCCGACTCATCCATATGGGGTAGCTCCCCATGGTCTTCGGACCGTCATGTGATAGGCCTATTTCCCTTTTTCTATGATTTCTGGATTTCCTGTGTTGATTTCTGGAATTTATGTCATTGACTTATTATGAGTACAAGTTTAGGGTATGATGCCCACTTTGGATCTTTGAGAAGATTCTTGTGATATTGATTTATCTCTTATTGATTGATCTTCTGCTGATCATCATTTTCATACTTGTAGTAGTATGTCAGTATGGGTATTTTGTGTTATGCCATATCTTTTATGTTATACCATGTCATATGATATTTATAGCTAGACTGATCTGTTTATTATTTTCTTAAATAATACACGGGTCAGACCGAGATGTTACAGGTGCTTCTGCTTGACTTCTTCCCGGGGTTTGCTACTCTGACTTTTGGCTAACTATTTACATTACCGGTTTTTGTTGTACACACTTGAGATATAGACTCATAGTTGTATTCTTTTTTATAACACATGTTGCTATTCTTTTGTATTATTGTGGATCTTTTTGACCACTACTCTGATTTACACATTCATGTGTTAGTTATATATCCATATCTTCTTCCGCCTTTGTGATATGGATGTCTGTGACTGATTGTGTTATGCTTATTTCTATGTTTGTTTCTGAAGATTATTTATAGCCACCGTGTGATAGCTTTGAGTTTGTATCGCTATGTTAGACTTCCTCCTTAAATGAAGTGCATGCTATACTATCTGACATAACGGTGCTCGCACAAAGAAGTTACATGGAGGGTCTCTCATCAACATCCTTATTCTCCGTGCTAGTTGACAGCACTGCATCATAGTGTTCTTGGCTAGCGTGGGTATAGAGGTGGGGCGTCACAGCTTGGTATTAGAGCCAGACTTCGGAACAATGTAGAATAACTTAACAAGGATCATCGTCCTAAGTCTATCTTAGGAGTCCTACCTTAGGATTAATTCGAGTCTTCGTACCGATTCATCCTATTTCTTTTGTGATTCCTTGTTCTATCAATCAAGATTGCTTGATATTCATTCTGAGAATAATCTTTTCCTTCTTCTTCCTTTCTTTCTTGAAGGAAGAAGAGATGGTTAGTTCTGGCAGTCCTAGGGCTGGTCGATCCAGTAGTCCTCCTCTGGATGGCGTATTCATGTATGCCCAACAACTTTCGGATCTTGCTCAGAATCGAAAGTTTATCTGTGCTTTGAGTAAGAATCCCACAAAGATCTTACCTTTGAAACTAGAAGCTCCTTTCGACCAACTTGTAGATATCACTCTACAAGAAGAAGAGGCTGATAAAGGAATTGATAGTGATATTGGGATGTCCAAGAAGAGGCATATTAAGTTCAAAAGCACTTATCCCAATAAGAAGGTGAAGCAACCTGCTTTTGTAGCAAAGACTCCAATCCTTCATCATGGATGATGCTACAATTGTGGTTCTAGGGACCACTATACGAAGGAGTGTCTGGAACTACTCTTTTGTCGTTATTGCAAAGATTCCAGTCATCATATTTCTGTCTGCCCCATACTTCTAAGCAAGAAGAGGGTGGAACCAGAAACTTCGGTAGCCAAGCCACCTACCTCTAGTCGTAAACGATGTTACAATTGTGGTTCCACAGACCATTATGTAATTAAGTGCCCGGAACCTCTCTATTGCCGCTATTGCAAAGGCTCGGGCCATTTCTTGTCTATATGTCCCATGCGACCTAACAAAAGAGAAGGAAAGCCAAAATCTACTAACGAAACTCCTCTGGGTCAAGATACTTCTTATTTAATCCTTGATTTCATTTGTTTTCGATTATCCGATTCGAGTTCTTTTTTATATGGGTTCGTCTCATCTTTTTTATATCAAAAGAACTTGTTGATTCTCCTTCTTTTTATGTTTTGGGCTTGATGACTTCTTTGAGGATTGTGAATCCGGATTAGAGGATCCGCAATACTCTACTTGATTTTTATTGATATCGAAAATTATTTCATGTGATTTTTCTTTCCGAACCAATTTGAATGTTATACATTGCTTAGGTTTCGGAATTGATTTGCGAGAAAGGATTGGCTTATTGCAAAGCCCATATCCAATTTTTCCGAAAGGACTATTCATTTCCAATATTTTCGATCTGTTAAGCAGATTCATATTTTTCCTTTGTGATTTCGATTTCAACTCGATGGCATCATTTTGCTCTTTTAGCTCACATGTTGAATAAAGAGATATCTCTCTCATTCTTATCGGTTGAGAATTTTCCGGTATTTTTGAGTTTGTCTTAGGATTATCACCTAAGCAACCTTTTTGAGTGGTGTTAAGGTCTTTCCAGTTTGACCTTGCCACCGAATTTCAATCGCTACGAGTTGCAGAGGTTAGCCTTCCACATACCGCATTCCGCACTCGTTATGATTTATATGAATGACATATTGTGTCATTCAGTTTATCCAGTCTATTTCATCCCTTTTATAAATCGAGTATTCTATGAATATCTCAATAATTCCAATCTTGTATTTATTAATTTTGGATGAGAATAGAAATTTAAAATTTTGCAAATCTTTTTAAGAAGATATTTTAAATTCCTATAAAAAGATAATTTTGTGTTGTATTGCCCATTTAGTGTTTTAAGAACTCTGGTCGATGCGCTTGATCAACGCTATCGATAGGGATTTCCTAAACGCTTTGATGAGACAATCAAACACAATAAATTGACATGTAAAATATAAATTTTTCTATAAAGGTAATTGTGATTTTTAAAGTTTTAGCTTTTTGGAAAAGAAGATTAAATTTCTTCTTTTCAATATTCTTATTCTTGTGATTCCCGAAGGGAACCAAGACTTTAACTTTAGTACCAATGCTTACTGTATTGGTTTGGATGTCGTTCTCTTATGAAAGAAAACGTGCAATCACTTTTGCTTCTAAATTTTTAAAGCCGATCGAGACTAGGTATGCCACTTATGATCTGGTGCTCGCGGATATTGATTTTGCTTTCAATATTTGGCATCATCATCTTTGGTGGAGAAATTTGTTCTCTACCTCGATAATAAATCATTGCGATATCTATTTTCTCATAAGAAACTTAATTTGTGTCAACCACATTGGCTTGAATTTCTTGCATCTTATGATCTTGATATTCTTTATACTCCCGGAAAGGGGAAATCGTGTTGCCAATGCACTTAGTCGTAAGTAACAAGCAGTTGTTTCTATGATGATATCCGAATGGAACGATATCGAGACTCTATCCCCTTGTTAGATTTGAGATCACAAAATTTGATTTATGTGCACCCCTTATTTTATGTAGTCTAGAGGCTCAACCTTCTCTTTTAGACTGCATTCTTATAGCTCAAAAGGGGCTAAATCCCGAATTGGCTCTTCTTAGCCAAAGTTATTGGGATGAAACATTGATATTGAAGGTTTGAAAGACTTTGATATTGATTCTTGTAGTGGCATTTGAAAATTTGGTAAACTTATCATACCAATTATTAGTGATCTTCGTAAAAATATTTTAGAAGATTCTCATCGTTCTACAATTACCATTCATCCCAGTAGTAGTAAAATGTACGCAGATATGAAGCGACTTTATTATTGGGAGTGAATGAAATCTGTTATCGCTAACTTTGTTAAGTGTTGCATGACTTGCCAACTTGTCAAGGCCGAACACCAAAGGTCTGATGGGTTATTACAACCTTTAGAAATTCCAATTTGGAAGTGGGACCAAATCTCCATGGATTTTATAGATGGCCTTTCCCGTTGTCATTCGGGTCATGGTAACTTATGGGTTATAGTAGATAGACTTACTAAATCAGCCCATTTTATTCCCGTTCGGTTTAACCGGATCATTCCTCTTTTGGCCAAACTCTTTATTAAAAGAAATTGTTAAATTATATGGAGTTCCTACTTCTATTGATAGCGATAGTGATCCACTGTTTACTAGTGGATTTTGGAAGTGTCTTCGAAAAGCTTTAGAAACGAAGCTTAATTTTAGCACCGCTTATTTCCCCAGTCCAATAGACAAACAGAGCGTGTGAACCAAACTCTAGAAGACCATCTTCGTGTTGTATGCTTGATTTTTGTGGAAGTTGGGAAATTCACAATTCTCATGTTTAATTTTCCTATATTCTTAGCTTCCAATCTAGTTTGGTATGGCATCTTTCGAGGCACTCGAGGGGAGGCTATGCCGATCTTCTTCTTGTTGGCTTAAGATCAGTAAGAAGCTGGTTTCAGGTCTAGATTTTATTCGAGTTTCACCGGTGTAAGGTGTTTTATACGTTTCTGTCGATGGGGAAAAATTAGCACCTCAATATATTGGGCCATTTCCTATCGCCGAACGTATTGGTTCTATGGCTTATCGCCTTACATTACCGGCTCAGTTTTCTGCTATGCATGACATGTTTCATGTTTCTCAATTACGGAAATGCCTACGAGATTTCGATTCTATTCTTGAGCCTGGTGTTGTGGAAGAAATTGAAGTTTCGCCGAATTTAACTTTCGAGCAGCATCCTATTCGAATTATTGCTTCGGAGGTCAAACGACTTCGAAATAAGGATGTTCCGCTTGTGAAGGTTCAATGGTCCTCAAATCCTAAAGATTGCTCTTGGGAATCTAGAGAATTCATCGAGCGAACACATCCGGACTTACTTTCTAGTGCTCAATGAGGTGAACTTCTTATTTCAATTTTCTTTTGTGATAATATGCTTTTATGGTTGTTAATTTTTATTTCCATCTTATATATTGTGAGGACGCAATTTATTTAAGGAGGGGAGTCTGTAACAACCCGCATATTTATCGATTTTATATTTAAATATTTTATTTAAATATTTAATCGTTAGTCAGATTATAGTCCGAAAAGCTACCTTTTGCATACATTCAAATTAGGACTCGAGACCACTTCCATTGAGTTCGAAACGCCGTTTGCAACTTTTTTAAGTATAAGCATTGATATGTTTGGAGTTGGTGGAATTTCACCACTTTTTCACTTGAGACCAATAGTTGGGCTTTTAACCTATTAAACCCAAACTCCACCATCCCCACTTCATAACTTTCTAATTGCTTTAAACCTTCAAGCTTCTTCAAAAATGGTAGTGGGAATGGGAAATTAAAACTCCAAGCTCAAATTCAACTTCAAATCCATCATTCACTCCAAATTCAACAAAAAGACATTGGATTCAAGCTTCTTGCATTGGGATTGAAGTGGGATTGATTCTTGCTTGCGTTTTTCTTCATTTTCATTGGTTTTTGGTGAAAAAGGTGTGATTTTTATCTCACAATTCTAGCCTATAACTATATTGGACTGTTGGGAATGATTCCCTATCATTTTTGCTTGCATATTAGCATTTGGTTTGGATTGGATTGGCGAAAAACTCCAATTTTTAGTGTTTTGGTGAATTTTCTGCACGTAGGTCATTCTGGCCATTTTCCTGTGTTCGGAGTTAGGTCGCTCGCGACCTATCCCTTAGGTCGCTCACGTGTTATCGCGCTAGGTCGCACTGCCTTGAATTAACATCTTCGGAATTGGGTCGTATGGACCTTAGGTCGTGGGTCGTATGGACCTTAGGTCGTAGGTCGTTCTGGCCATTTCTAACGTCTTTGGAGTTAGGTCGTATGGACCTTAGGTCGTAGGTCGTATGGACCTTAGGTCGTAGGTCGCTCGGCCTATTTAACTCGACCTGTTTTGTGCTAACCCCTTAGCACGACCTAGCTTAGGTCGTTAGGTCGCGAACCCTGTTAGGTCGCGTGACCTAATACACTTAGGTCGTTTGACCTTATATTCTTTTAGGCCTTTACGTCATTAGGTCGTAGGTCGCTCGACCTTATTACCTTGTTAGGTCACAAGTCCCTTAAGTTGCTCGCCTTTTCTAACCCACGAGTCCCTTAAGTCGCTCGCCTCTTCTAACCCGCGAGTTCCATAAGTCGTTCGTCCGCCATAGGTCACTCACCTGGTTGAGTCGCACCTTACCTTAGCTCGGCCATGTTAGGTCGCGAGTTTCCCTTAGGTCGCGTACCCCCTTAAGTCGCTCGACCACTAGGTCGCGAACAACTCTAGGTCGCTCGGCCCCTTAAACTCATAGGTCGCTCGGACCCTTAATTCCTTGGGTCGTTCGAATGTTAGGTCGCTCGACCTTGTTTAAGACCTTAGGCCATTTCCCCTTTAGATCGCTCAATCCTATCCTCCTTAGGCCTTCACTAGGTCGTACCATTTTGGATAGGGCGCTGCCCCTGGACCCCTGCGACCTGACCGGGCAGGTCGAACCCTGTAGCAGGGGCGTTGCCCCGCACCCCCACCTTGAGGGGTTGCCACCCCCTGGACCCCCCTCCGTAGGGGATCTTATCTGAAAAACATTCAATAGAACTTGCTTTGTTGAGATGCTGAGTTGACCATTCTTCGAGACAAACTATCTTGGGCTTCTCGGTCGATTTTATGGATTTTTGAATATCTATTTCGATGGATTGTTTATCAGTTTCTTTGGATTTTATTCACATCTTCGTATGTGAATTTTTATGATTGATTGTTTCTACAATCACTTCTATGATTTGTCACTTTAAAATATGAAGGTTTCAATACTAGTAGTAAATATCAAAACTCTTTCAACAAAATGATTTCAACTCTATTTTCAATAACAACGCTCTTTTCTTAAACCATTTTCCAATCTACTAGTATATACAAACCTTTACCTTACTCGTATGAGAAATTGAATTAAACGGCTTAGTAAAACAAGTGGTATGAAACGCTTGCGTTTGCTTCGTCGGCTAACTCTTGGACTTGTTCGATTGAACCTTTTTGTGCCAATTTCTAGTGAAGATCTACAGTTTGTTCGTAAAAATTTGAGATAAGCAAGTGGTTATGGGACATGAAGCTAAACTTTTATATTTACTAGCTTAGTGTAATTGACACTTCTCGTTGATCATGACGATCATTTTGTGATTTAGGCTAGCAATTTTGCGATGTCTCTTTGTTTGCTTCCTGGTTAGGCTAGACACCATTTGTGTGATTCCATTCACACATACCTTTTTGCTTTTTGGTTAGCCTAGACACCATTTGTGTGATTCCACTCACACATACCATTTTGTTGCGAGGTCAGGCTAGAAAACATTTGTGTGATTCCATTCACACATACCTTTTTTCTTTTTGGTTAGCCTAGACCTCATCTGGGTGATTCCGACTCATCCTTATGGGGTAGCTCCCCATGGTCTTCGGACCGTCTAGTGATAGGCCTCTTTCCTTTTTTCTATGATTTCTGGATTTCCTATGTTGATTTCTGTAATTTATGTCATTGACTTGTTATGAGTACAAGTTTAGGGTATGATGCCCTCTTTGGATCATTGAGAAGATTCTTGTGATATTGATTTATCTCTTATTGATTGATCTTCTGCTGATCATCATTTTCATACTTATAGTAGTATGTCAGTATGGATATTTTATGTTATGCGATATCTTTTATTTTATACCATGTCATCTGATATTTATAACTAGACTGATCCGTTTATTATTTTCTTAAATAATACTCGGGTCAGACCGAGATGTTACAGGTGCTTCTGATTGACTTCTCCCCGGGGTTTGCTACTCTGACTTTTGGCTAACTATTTAGATTAGCAGTTTTTGTTGTATACACTTGAGATATAGACTCATAGTTGTATTCTTTTGTATAGCACGTGTTGTTATTCTTTTGTATTATTGTGGATCTTTCTGACCACTACTCTGATGTACACTTTCATGTGTTAGTTATATATCCATATCTTCTTCCGCCTTTGGGATATGAATGTCTGTGACTGATTGTGTTATGCTTATTTCTATGTTTGTTTCCGAAGATTATTTATAGCCACCGTGTGATAGCTTTGAGTTTGTATCGGTATGTCAGACTTCCTCCTTAAATGAAATGCATGCTATACTATCTGACATAACGGTGCTCGCACAAAGAAGTTACATGGAGGGTCTCTCCTCAACAGCCTTATTCTCCGTGCTAGTTGACAGCACTACATCATAGTGTTCTTGGCTAGCGTGGGTATAGAGGAGGGGCGTCACATTTTCCTCATTTATTTATTAACTCGAACCATCTTAATAATGTTTTCAAAATTCCATTTTCTCATTTTATCCTCAAATATATTGTTTATTCCCGATAAAAAAAATTAAATTCCTCTTTAATTACTAATTCACACTATTAAATTATAACTGCCGTTATAATTTAATATTTTCAGGTAATCGCTAAAACCAGGGTTTTTACAGTAGTACTATGTGATTTAAAGTGTTTGTATCTTAAAATTCATAATAAAAGAGTCAGGAGTTTAAAATGTTAAAGATGATTATTTAATAATATACATCGAAATTCTAATTCTTGCTTCGTTCCTTTACGAGGACGAAAAGTTATAAGAGGGGAAGATTGTAACGACCGGATTTTTAGCCATCTAATATTGGGATAATTTTATTTATTGGAATATTAATTTTTATAAGTTGAATAAATAAATTTTTCGATATTTAAATTATCTAAATATATTGATTAAACTTTATATAGTTTTAAGATATAACCTTCTAGGTATGATAAATATTATAGATATATGTATATAAAGTCCACCATTTAAAAAAATTTAGGATAGAATATCCTTATATGTATACATACGAGTATGTACAAGTTTTAGGATGTTTCAAAAAATATATATAAGTTATATATATATGTATGTATTTATGTTTATGAAAGATATTGTGTAAGTCAATGACTATATATACAGGTAAATGTTTATAAAAATAGTGCACATGGAATATATATGTATATATATATATATTAGTTTATATATGCATATGTGTTATAAGAACATTATATATGCAACAAATATGTACATGTAAATATGTATAAGGGTAAATATGATAAAATACGTATGTATATTGTAAATGTGTGTGTGCGTGTGTGTATATATATATATACGTACGTATGTATATGTATATACATATTAGAGGCTTTGATTTAAAAGTTTAAATCTAATTTCTGGAAAATAATTAAATAACCTTCACGTTTCGAATATGGTATAATATATATGTATGTACCTATATAGGAAACTTATGATATAAAATAAAGTAAAGAAAATATGTAAATAGGCAAACAAGTATATATGGTCAAATGACTTGTAGGAAATATATATATATATATATATATATGTACGTATATGTATGTGTATGTGTATATGTATATATACATATGCAAAGGGAACATCATAATGAGAAATATCAAGTCAAGCACAAATTTAATCAAACCAATCAATCTTCATGCCAACTAGAAATCAAGTCCACTAAATTTCAAATCAGGTCATTGCTTTCAAAATCAAAGAAAACAAAAAAGAAAACAAAAAAGGAAAGAAAAAAAGCAATGTACATGAAATGAGCTTCAGCCTTGTTCTCATCCCTATATATATACACTGTCATTGTTATATGCATGTATACCTTTTAGTATTAAAAAGAAGAAGGAAAATTTCCATTTAAAACTTGTAGAAACAATGTACTCAAGCTCCAACTAAACAAAAAAGTAGTAGTGTCACGTTTTTATCAAAGCCTGTGAGTAAAAACAACATATTTTACTTACTGTAACTTTTGTATGCATATGTATTCTTGTAAATTTTGAATGAACTCTTTGTTTTGTCAAGCATTAACATATTAATAGGTTGCATATATGGGCGTTAGTCATGTTGTACACCTGAAACTTACACTAACATATAAAACATCTCTGTTCTTGAAAAAAAAAAGATCTTCCAACATCAAAAATCAGTAGCTCTTAATCTAGTTAGTTTTAGATGATGATTCCAAAAACAAAGTTTTGTGTTCTTTAGTGTAATTTATTCTAAAATTCATTTAGTTTGTTATCATAAAGCATAAGGGATGAAAAGAACATTTACAGTAAACAACTTAAAAATGCCCAAAACTCAAATATCATTATTTAATCTTTGGTTTATATGAACATTCGAAACGATGATTTTTGAAAGTGAAATGGAGATTTTTATTTGCATATCGGGTGAGATAAGGGAACATACCAAAAGTGGGTTTTTTGTCGAATTTAGGCGGTGGACATGACGTGGTGGCTCGGTGTTGGTGGTGAAGTTTGCTTGGGTGGTGAGAAAGCAATGAAAAATGGTGTGTTAATTTTCGATGGTGTGTGGCGTCGAGGGAAGGTCAATTTAGGGTTTAGGTATTGTTCTCGTACGCCTTCGGTCTTGGATCATTAACGGCGACGAGGGGCAACTGGGAAGGTGTGGTATGGAGGGAAAGGAGGAGGCGGATGTGGCACACAGGCAAGGTTTGGCATTGATTGATGGAGTGTGGTGGCTTGTCAAGGCGTTTGTATGGGTGGAACCGTCGTTCCATTTTTTGAGGGAGATGTTGGAATTTTCGAACGACGCTGGGGTTTGAGTTTCGAGTAGTGGAATATAATGGGATGGTCGAGTGTGATTTGGGAAGATGATTATGGTTATGATGGTTGGTCGTATGTGAAGTGCATGTGCATGCAATGGTTCATGGGTGGGAGACTCGAAAATGAATAGAACAGAGAAAGGAAAAGAAAGTGGAGTAGGAAGAAGAAAGAAAGGTTTTAGAGTTGGGCCATGTTTTTGTATTTGGTCCGAAGAAATTTGGATGGACTGGGCTTGTTTAGAAAGAAAATAAAGGAAAAGTGATTTAGCAAATGTTATATGCTAATAATCTTTCAATTTGAAAACACTTGTTTATTATTTATGAAAATTCTAATAGACATGAATGTTTTGTGTTGTGAATCTGTGATCCTCTCATCTAACTTTATAATCTAAACTAATTTTGTTAATTAATATGGAACTTAATTAATTATAATAAGTAAAGTGGGTTATTAATTAAAAGCTTATTCGGTTAAATCTTATGTTAATGAATAAATATTAAATTCTTATTTGACTTTATTCTTATATGTTAATTAATAAAATTAGCTATTAATTGGATAAGTTAATTTTAATTAACTAATAATAAATTGTTTCATAATTTATTAAATTATAAGTAATTTTGGATTAAAAATATAAGTAGATTCAGTTAATTGAAATTAATTAACTCTTGTTGTGAATTGTTTTAATATTAGTTGTTAATCGTTAATTTAGTTAATGATCTATTTGGTTTACTGTTCTTGAATATTTATTTCAATTATTCTTGTCTACGCCATTAAGTAGCCAAACGAATTTAAATAATTAGAACAAAACGTTGACACGTTTCATTGACAGTAAACTTATGCAATAAATTCTTGTACGTCAATATTGAAACTCCGAATATAATTGTTATTTTAACAATTTGGACATCTAAATTTTATTGTTTTGAGTTCGAAGAGACTAGGATCGGATATCTGCAGTATTCGAAACCACTTACATCAAATAACCAATACAAACCTTTACGGTTCTAATTATAGAGTCTAATATGCTGGAATTTAATTAATTTAACTAATTAGACCATTTTAAATAAGTACGATATTTAGACACTGGTATGATATCACCGGATTTTCTATAAATGTGTTTTGGCTATCATAAGATAAAAACCCATCGTGTACGTCCAACGGGTTGACCATTAATTCTGTAACAGAGGCGCCAGTATGTGACGCTGTCTTACGAGTTACTTTGGTTTTTTTCGAAGGATTTTGATAACTTAAGTATTTAAAATTAAGTGGGTTTTACTCATGTTGGTTTCTAGCCTGACTCGTGTGTAACTTTATTGTAATGCTCGAGTCAAACCTAGTGTTACAGAATTCAAGTTAGGTTACTTTAGAGCTAAAGAGACAAGCTGGATGGCAGAGATGCATCACGCGTATTTCGATTATATTCCGCTGTGTATTGTAGGCTGTATATTCAGTATTTTGAGGATAAGTTATCATTACTGTCCAGATTTAAATGTTGACGATTGTACTTTGATAATCTGTATGTATATTAACAATTACAGTTTTTCTTTTGTAGAACAAGATGTTATTGTATATTATATTCTGTTCCGCTGCGGTGGTGAGATCCTGTGTTGTTTTTATTTCCGTTTCCTCTTTTATATCTTTTCTTCTTAACTCAACAATTGGGTATTCCGGCACTCTATACAGGGAAAGTATTAGTGTCGATTTTCAGGGGTCAAAAGTCGCCGGTCATCATAATAATATTTTTAACATTGTAAAGTGTAAAATTGATTTCTTTAGGAAGTTCATTATTTGCAGACACTTCCATAAGAAGGCGAGCATAATTCAATTTCGTCATCTGTAATGGTCGGCCTTCTTGTATCGAAGAATATACAGTAAATAAATAAATCATAGAATCACAGACACAGAGTAATACCACAATAAACAGCGGAATAAATAAATGGCAGTTCATGAAACTACTACAAACATCAGAATCTGAAACAGATACAACAGAAATACCAAATACAAGAAGTCTCTAGTACATAAGCAAATGACAAGTCTAAACATAAATAGCTGGAAACAACTGAAATAACTGAAAGCTGAATAGATAAAAGATAGACCTCCAAGCAAAGCTCCAAGCTCTAAAGGTGAGTCTCAAATACCGTGACACTTAGGCTGACACGAGCATAAAGCAAAACACAAAACATTCGAGTCAAGATTAAGATTATTAGCAAGTAAATTAACTCAAGTGAAATGTCTAAGTGAAATGTAATATAACTTAAAGAATGTTTGGGATTCCCATCCTTTAAGGATCCATGGAACTATCTACATACATAGTACAATACGCTACATAGGTAATTTCTATAGTAGAGTAAAATATTAAAATAGCCTTAAGGCGTTACCCATATCCCTCTTAACACATTTTATATAAATTCCGTAGTCTATATAGTACCATAATTCCTTCATAAACTGGAGGGCTATCAGAGGGCACTCCATAGAGTACGACACAAACCAAACTCGTAGTAGGCACCATAAGGCATGTGAAATGGCATGCGATGCAATGCCCACAGTAGGATTGTAACGTTTGCGATTTTTCTTCCACGAACGTCGACATCAATACGTCCACTGTATCAACTGTCGAGCAATCGAAGGCCGGAAAACCGTACCGTTATGGTTTAAGAAAAAGAAAGATAGAAGAAGAGAGAAAAAGATAGGAAAGAAAGAAAAAAACAGAACAACATCATAATCTCACAATCGTAGCTTAACAACATATAATAGATAAATGAATAATCTTTAAACAAAGAACTATATCAGTTATTACATTACATCACATTACATTACATCATATCATCAGAGTGAACAACAACAAACAACAACAAACAGCGGAAAAGAAATACTATATACTAGTAATACGCCATGCCATCCAGCTTGCCTCCAGCAACTCCTGAATTCCAGAATATCCTGATAAACCTGTCTCTTGACTGCCCGTGTGGAAATTGGTGGGCACCCAGAGTTTAGGAAGGAAAACAATAAACTCCGAGTCAGTCATGTGACTGGTGTGAGAACTCAAAACAGTTTATTTATCTTTAAAATCAAAATAGAGGAATATTTTTAAAGTCAGTTCGCAATGCTTTTAAAAATGAGACTACCATAAGACCTCCCACCACACACACAATGCAAACGCAGACTTGGAGGAGGTTTCTCCTTATGATGGTCAAAGATGCTTACTACCTAAAATCAAATCAATTTTGATATTATTATTAGTGCATAGTGTAGAAAACATTTCGAAAGTAGAATATAAATCTTAGCCAGCATAGGTACCATTATATTATGCCTGCTATAGCTACCTCCTGAGGAAGCAGGTTCTACAACTAAAACCGTACAAGTCTCGTATTGTTTCTTTGGATTTCCAACAAATGGTCAGGCCAAGGAACTTCCCATTGCCACATGAGAACACCTATGGAAGGACGTCCCCGAGAACCAAACCAGATCTCTGCCAACACAAGGCCGGGTTACCTTTCAAACTAGGTAACAACTGACACGAGTATGCCATCCCCCGGTCCTTTGGGACCTTTAACCGAGCGCTCGTAACCAACATCACACCATAATAATAATGTGTTTCAACATGAGTAAGTATCTGGGCTCCATACCATGATACCACCCTTTTCCAGAAGGAAATGCACATACCCTAAGGGGCGCTACCCCCAATAAACTTGCTGCATCTTTCCTGTTTTGACCATTCCGGGGTGTGAGGCTCGACGAAGTCTCGTCCACAAAGCCACGCTTTATACAAAAGCTTTGCTTTGGGCCAACAAATGATCATAGAAATGATCACAAAGATAAGTGATCAAACAAATGATCATATCACAAATGATCAAACAATGATAATTTCACAGCAACACTCAGCATGTCACATTACCAAATTGGGAATATATCGCTAATAACCATCAACTACATAACCTCTGAGCTCGTACGTCTCAGAGAAGGGTGTTAAGCTAAGAGAATAAATTCTCTGCCACCAACAGAAATATATTTGAAAGTAATCAGCTTTATATCTCAATTTGTAATGTCAGACATACAATCCATACAAGTCTGTTCCGGGATCGAACAGAAACGAAGGCACTTACAAAGAAGTCATTGCAATCCGGATATTCACTAATCACGTCCGGACTTCCCATCACATATGGAATTTCTATACCGGGGCCATTCGGTGCAGAAACATTCGACGGTAATCCTTCCGTTTTCAAAAATATCCGGTCTTCAACACCGGTCATCAATGCTATCCATTACGTCGTATCACTATTCGGAATGGGTAATCTGAATAACGAGCGCAATAATTTAAAAATAAGTGTGGCATTCAAATTCAGCAAATCACAACAAATACCATTCAAAGGTAAATATTGATAGTCGGTTCTTGAACTATCAATGGATATGCACAACATCACCAGATTCCAAATAATTTTCCAAATAATTTATTTCCCAAAAATATCTTTACAAGATATATAATTTCAATACTTCAAAAATAAATCAATATTTATTTTTAAACAAATTCCCCTTTCTTTTATAAATTCCATAGTGAATTTACAATTCCCAAAATATTTATGAATATACGATTTCAATTATTCATTTTCTAATATTCATTTTCAATTTATCTTCAAAAGGATAAATTCTCAAAAACTTTTCATTTCACATTGGAAAAACATTTCCATACTTATTAAAAATAAGTAGTTCACAAATCTATTTATTTTCAACACTTGGAAAATATTCAATATACTTAAATCGAAATTAAGTATATATTTCATTCTCTAAGGAAATCACTCTCTTAAACATATTTATTTGGGCCAAAACGAATGTTGCGTAAAACATCGTTACGATAACCCAAAATCACTAGTATAGGGATTCGAAATTAAAATAGATATATAAATCCCAATACTAAACAAAACATTTCCTTTCGGAAATCATTTACTATAACAACAGTGTTATAGTCCACCATTTCCTTCTATTTCTCGAAAACGTCTATTTCAACAATGAATGTTGAAATCTATGGTTTCGAATCTTAATACATTTTAAAACATCGTTAGATCGTTTTAATTCTGCTTAAAACATCACATCCAAAACATTTTCTTTATCATATTATTCACTATTCAAAAATGTGAATATACTTCGTTAACAAATTTCATCATTCTCTTTGATTTATAAAATAATCAAACTTTATAAATCCTATATTTAAACTTTTTATAATAAATTCAAAAAATCCCGATTTAAACTATTTTATAAAATTATTAACCCCATATTTTCAAAAATCAACTTTTAACTATATTTCTCAAAAATCAAAATTTTATAACATTAAAATTATACGTTTATTTATTTAAAATGAATCGATTCCAAAAATATTATAAACGTATACTTTCAAAAATCACTTTGAAAACCTTTTAAAATTCCAAAATTTGGCCCAATGATGCTACACACCAAATAGTCAATCACGACAACAAACGACATCATATATCTGTATATGATAATCAAACAAATATCAAAATATCTGGAATCAAATAAAAACTGTTGCGGAATCCAGTTGGATCCCTCCAACCTGTTTCCCTGCATCCAAAAACATTAGCACAATACCAATTCCGTTCCAGTACGAAATTATCGCGGTACATGGGATTTAAAATATTATCCGCTTAATAGACGGCGCAATAGGGTCTCATCCGCTATATACTGCGGGAAATCAATTCCAAGTACATAAATAATACCAATTTCACTGTTTATGAAATATTCGCGGTATATGTTTTTAATAAATAACATCCGCTTACTAACGGCGCATAATGTCTATTTTAACAATCAATGGATAACAATCATCATTCAAACATACATTCAAGAATTTTAAATCTAACTATTTAAAAATTAAAATCGAAACCGATTCGATTGAGTGAGAAGTTCTCACCTTGATTTCAATTCCGTTTTAGCGATTTATTTCGAGTAAAATTAAACGTGCGTTTAATTTTATTCGAAATTCTCACTAACTCCAAGTGACTTCAATCCAATTTCATAGCCTAGTGCTCATCCATACGATTCCAACGCAAGTGATTTCACGCGTTTTCGACCTCGTATGAAAAAGATATGAATTTTTTAGTTTACACGAATTTTATAACTATAAATTTACAACATTTATTTATTTTCTAAACCTAAATAGATCATCACCGTCCATCACTTGCCCTAGATCACAGCCGCCCCTTTTGTTTTCTTCCATCTTCATATGCTCCAGGTGATGAACACGCACGAACCCATTTAAAGGCCGAACTAGGGTTAATTTTCACGACCACCACGCTTGCTTCTACCTCGATCAAAGGTTGCCTTCATGTGCGCCTATCCTAGCTCTACACTCGGCTGTAACATGGGTGAGCTCGGCCCCCCATTGAGCACGCAAAACGAGACCGAACGCATGGCCTTTGCAGCCACTTTCCCGATGATCTAAAGCTCCAAACACCATCATGACCGTTCAGATTGAAGATCTCGTTGTCGTCTACAACTTTCATGTTGAAAGTTTTTCCTAATTGTTGATAGATTGAGAAAAATTTGAGGAAGAAGTTGATAATTTTCAGCCATTCATGTTATTAGAGGCGGCGGCCTGAAGAGATGACCTAGGGTTTTAATTTTTTTGCAAATAATGAATATTTGTGGCCTTTTATAGAAAATTTCACGAACACTATTCACCCCGAATTTTCCGAACTCCAAACGAAGCGTGCCGGTTGGCATTCCTAAGGTTTACCCCACGTTCCAAACATAATGGAACGTGTTTCGGGAGCTAATTCGGTCATCTGTGCAAGTTATGGCAATAAACGTTCAATTTAAAATTAAACCGATTAAACGATTTTCTAGGCGTTTTAGCTTGCACCGGACAAACGGTAAATCCAATTGACACGAAATTTGAAACCATACAATAATATCACATTACGGATCCGAAGAAACTAGTTTCGTCGAAATCCGAGACTATTTGAAAAATGACTATTTTAACTCGCCAAATTAATATTAAAAACAATTTCGATGCGTTTCGAGCTGCCACGATCAAACGATAACTCCGATTGTTACGAAAATTGAAATCCGATAATAACAAACTATTACAGATCCAATGGAACTAGTTTTGTCCAATTCTGAGACTGTTCGAAAATTGACTAATTTCACTAGTCGATTAAATATTAAAATATTCAATTTGCACAAATTAACTTTTAATTCGATTTTAAAAGTTCTATAACATCATTCTAACTTCAATATGATAAAATAAAATTTTACGAATCATTTTCAATCATATTTAACCCCATTTTCAATTATTTCTGTAATTTAACATATTAAATTATCGATTTAATTATTCAATTAAATCCAATTATTCGAAATAAAATTTATTCGACTTATAAATTCACTTAAATATTTTAAATCAATTAAATATACAAATTTTAATTAATTAAAATTCTGGGTCGTTACAAGGATACTACCGTTTTGTGGATCCGGACTAGTGGTAATGCATAGTAGCTATTACCACCCACCTCGAGACACACTCCCATAAGTAAAGTGCACCTAATCAAATTAAAAGGTAATAGAATGGTATCGAAGAAGCATGCTCGATTGAAGGTGCGACCTAACTTGGCCCGGTGTGGCTCCTGCTTTAGTCACATCTAGTTGACCTAAGGAAGTCAGAGCTGTGTTCATACCTCATACAGACGTTTGCCAAGCCATCCTACTTCATTCTGGATTCTCCACCACGTGCAAAATTGTTAAAGTGGTTTTCGGTATTGGCAGAGTGTATGGTAATATCTAATCCCGATCTCTTTAACAATCAAACGCTTATTTCACACTGTAGTCATTTTTCATTTCAAACAGTTCATACTTCATATCAAAATATCATTATTCATTTCAAAAAATATCATATCACTTTCGTAATCATATTCACTTTCGAAATCATATCACTTTCGAAATCATATTCATTTCCAAAAATCATAAACACAAAATAGTTAAACCATCATATCATAGTATTCGCATTTAAATCCATTAAATCTAAATCATAACAGTTTAAACAGTTTAAATATTGAAAGTATTTTATATATTGAAATAGCTATAGATTAAAAATAGTTTATACTTGAAAATAGGTTATAGATTAATAAATTTTATATATTAAAAATAGTTTACATACTAAAATATATATTTCGAAAATAGATTCAAATTAGAATTGTTTCTTCCAATTTCACAAATCAATTCAAATCAACTTTAGTTCCAAAATTCAATCTAAATCAATCTCAGTTCCATAATTTCAATTAAAAAGGTTAATGATTCAATTCATATTCTCATTAAAACCATTTTTAATTTATATCGATTTCAAGTTCAGGTTTGAACTACAAATTTAAACCATTTTCAATTCAGTAGGTTTCAAAGTTTAAATATTCAAACAATTTACGATAACTCAATTTGATAATTTTTTTAAATTTCAAAATCCAACTTTCATTTTATTTAAATTTGAAAATATTCACTTAATAATTTTTATTTAAATAAAATCTCAAATTACAAATATAAATCAATATTAAATATTCAATTTCAATTTCATTTAAATTTAAGAATACTCATTTAATCACCACTAATCAAAATCCAATTATCAAGTTATAAAATTATATCTTTAAAATCTCAAAATTAATAAGTTTTTAAATCAATTTCAATTCATCTTTCCCACCTTAATTAATTACAGTTATTACAAAATCTATTTTTAAAATTTAAATATAATTTTAAATAAATACTTAAACCTATTATATATATGCCAATTAAATTAAATTTTATTAAATTAAATCTTATATCATATGTATTTAAAAATAGTAAAATTATAAGTATAATCCTAAAATTTTCATTTTCCAAAACTTAACTTATAAATTTAAAATTTTCAAAACATATAATTTTAGAAATCTAATTATACACGTATATTAGAATAAAATCTTTAGAATATATTTTACAAGAAAAATACGTATACTTTCTTTTCTCAAAAATTTGGAAATTATTTAAAATATACCAATGATGTCCGTATATAGTTTTCTATCATATGGTCAAGTAATATTGATATTTATCATTTCAATCCGCAATAATTTAATATTTAGGAGTATATATCATTTCAACCCGTAATCCCCGAAATTCAAAAATCAATAAAATCGCTTGGATTTAACATTTCATCTATAACGATTTTTCCTGATTTATAATATCATTCGGGTATGTATCATTTCAACCTATAGGAAATTCCTAACTATCAAGGGAACTTGCAGTGTGAGAATAACAATATAAAATAGCATAAATGACATGGCATATTGGTGCAATTATGATCATAGTTGACAATTTAATTATAATATATACAATAGGTTATGGTAATCTTATGTTAATTAACATAAGTAAACAAATTAAATAATAATATATCATATTCAACAATTAAAATTTCTAACTAATTCAGTTTAACAACATATTTCAATTGTATGTCATGTAAAATCAATTTACTAAACGTATGATTGCTAATCATGAGAGACCACTCACCTTTCGAGGCTATGAAATTTGACAACACAAACAAGCTATGAATTGAATCATGAACTCAATAATAGATCAATCCAAACTAAGAAGGACTCGAGATCGATGAAAATAAAATATATATAAAAATCTAAAGTTTACTACATATTTAAAATAAAATCTTTATATTATATTCTTAGAAATCAATATTTAATTTAAAACACACATTTAAAATAAATGTCTTTAGATTATATTTTAAAAATTAATATTTATTAAAAAACATATATTAAAGTTAAAATATCTATATTTTATATTTTAAAGATCAATATTTTTATATATAATGAGGAATAGAAGCTGCTACACATGACTAGAGGCTAGGATGTATGCACGGCGGGTGGCAGGTGCGGGTTTGCTCGAAAAAGAGAACGACGGATCTGATGTGTGGAGTTTGGCAGTTGTGGGAAGAGAGAGGTGGATGGCATGGAGATGGTTGGTTTTGCAGCGGGGTAGTAGGCTTCTGGTGTGGGTTTATTGTCGGCTGATAGTGAGGTGCTAGGGGTTTAGAAGGTATAGGGTCTGCTCAGTCGTGGGCTATGGCGTGGAGTCTTGGTCGGCTGCAAAGTGGGAAATGGAGTGGAGGTAGAGGCCGGAGTGGAGGAGCAGGCTTACAGCATAGGTCGAGTGGAACAAGGGCGAGGCCGCGAGAGGGGAGGAAGGAAAGGCGTGGTGGCTGATGTCTGCAGCGTAGCCGGGCGACTGAGCTGAGGTTGGAGGGTTTATGGTTGTTGGCGGCAGCCACGGGATAGATCGGAGCAGGCTAAGGCGGAGGGAATGGCGAAGATAGGCTGAGGTGGTTTAGGACCGGAGTGAGTTGCATACAAAAGGATGAGCAGGCTTTCGTGAAAAAAGAAGATGAGCAGGAGGGTTCGGCTAGGCTATTAATGGCTGCTGTTCACGGGGTTTAGGCACGAAGGCATGGGTTTGGCAAGTTTTGAGGCGAGGCTGGTTGTGTAGTAGGTTGGTGGGTTAGATGTGGCTTTGGGAAGGTCACGAGATGGTCACGAGTGAGGGAATAAGGAAAAGTAAGGAGATGAAATCTCATAGTTGTATAACTTTATATATATTTTATTTTTTTAAAGTGGAGGCACGTAACAAAAAAGAAATGGGAAGGGAATGAAATGGAATTGAACCAGAGAAGGAAATGAACCAATATACTGAAATGGTAGGAATAAAAAAGGTTGGATATTAACTTCAAGGAAGATAAAAGGCTAGTGGCCATTCATTTTCACGGTGGATTATGAAATGACACAGAACATCAAAAGGTTCCAAACGGGTACCGATACGGCTAACCGTTTCACGGATTTCACCATGTACCAGATGCCGAAAATACACAAATGAATATACTACAGAGATCAGCATGACGAGACTAACGAAAAGGTACAAAGATATGAGCAATATGACCAACCTATCAAAACTCGATTTTCACTACCAGAAATGCTGCCAAAACATCGAAAATAATATAAACGGGTCTAGAGCATTGGCGAAACGAATAATGATGTCTCACTCAGAAAATGATTTACATTTTTCTTATATAAACATATTCAAATTTCAAAATTATTTTATTTCCATCAAATTTTAACTAAATTTTAATTGAAAATTTCACAACTGAATAAACTTAAATATTTTCTAATAAAGATCTGACCTTGCTACGTTTCAATAAACGCATATCAAATATCATATTTTCATTGCTAAAATTTAATTATTTAATTTCTTAAAAAAATTTAGTTAATTACATTATTAAAATCATTAAAAAATTTGGGTCATTACACTCTCCGCCACTCTAAACTTTTCGTCTCGAAAAGGAATGAGATAGTAGAATATAAGCAATAATAAGGAAAGACAGATTCGAAATACATTGTACTAGGTACGACAATTAATTCAAAATCATATAAATTTCATTTTTGGACATCTTATTGCTTTATATTGTATACTATTCAATTACATATTCTCGTTACATTTAAACCTTTCCAGGTAAGTTTTATTAATGTTTCTGAGTGTAATTGAGTACTATACAAATTACCTTTTATTTACAGCATATCTATTAAGCAAAATTTAGTTTGAACATTTCTATTACTTAAGTTTCTCTTGTATAACCTTCAATTACATATTCACATTAACATTTTAACTTTTTGAATATTTCAGGTAAGTTATATATGTTTTAGAATGCAACTGAGTATTATACAAATAAATTTTATCATAATTCAACTATTTCAAGTTGTTTCAATTTCATACCTCATTTTAGACACCCCAATTATCCAAATTTTTTGCTTCATTTCAATAGTTGAAATCCATCACTTAACATAGAACTAAAGAGTTAAGTTTTCGGTTTCAAACCATTTTGAAATAAATATATACATATATTTTGTACATCAAATCATACTCAAGAAATTCAAATCAAATCCATTTTTCAAAACAAAAGTGTAGCAAAGCTACTAAGTGGTCTCCTCACTTTGAGACTCGAAAATGAATGTCAATGATGCTGGAGTCATCATCAAAAATTATTTTGCAGTGACATAAGAGGACAGTACCGACTTACTTCTTTTAAAATTTCTATGGAAATAATTTCCCATCGAAAATACTTTCAAATAATTTTTTTTCTTCAAAACTTTGAAATTTTTTTTAAAAGCACCAGAAATTAAATTCTCAAGTCCTTAATTTAAATTCATTTCATTTGCAAATCAGATTTATAAATCATGTTTATAAAATTTCATCACCCTATAACATACAACAATAGTTAATGGTTTAGGAATGTTGACAAACAATAAATGATAATCTAAAACTATCATTTCTAACAACCAATTCATTTAATTATCCATTTCAGAAAATTATACTCTTATGTATAAAAACAATCATACATAAAATTATTTCGTTTATCAATTTCAAAAACAATATTATGTCAGTTCGCTCTGTTCAAGTGTTTTGGATTTACTATCGATAGCGTTTGCTAGAGGAATCGATCGAAACCTAAAATTCAAACTTAACAACTTAAACAACACAATATAAAACATTTTTATATCAATTACAAATACACTCCCCCATAAGATGATTCAAGAATGGATTTTAGAACAATGGTAGAGATTCAAATTTAGAGAGACGATAATCAAAGAGAATTTAACTAAGAAGATAGGATCGAAAGGAAGATAAGATAAGAAAATTACAAAAGAGGAAAGATGGATAGACTTATACTAATCGCGACGACCTTAACATGGCCAACCAAGACTCCATTTTCAGAAACAATGTGCCTAAGAAATCGAACTTTGTCTCTCCAGAAATGACATTTAGAAAATTAGGCTTTCAACCGATGACTCCTAAGAATTTCCATCACATAGCCCAAATGAGATTCATGCTCTTTCTCAAACTTATAAAAGATGAGAATATCATCAACAAAAATGAGGACAAACTTGTTGAGAACATAACGGAAAATGTGATTCATGAGAGCAACGAAGAAGGCAGGGGCATTGGTTAATCCAAAGGGCATGAATAACCATTCATAGAAAGCATTCTCCGTTCGGAAAGTTGTTTTGGGAATGCTCTCCTCGGCTACATGAAGCTGGTGAAAACCGGTAGCAAGATCGAACTCCAGGAATAAGATCGATGCGGAATTCAATTTCCCACTTGAGGGTAAAGAGAAGCGACTTCACCAAAACATCAGGATAATCTTAGACTATCAGGATGGAGTCAAGATCACTAGGCTGAGCATCAAGTGAAAAGATAAAACTGCCTGCATAATCCTGATCCATTGACGTATGATCACAAAAGAATTACTCTAGAGTAAAGTAAAGTATTAAAATAGCAAGGCGTTACCCATATCCCACTTAACACATTTTATGTAAATGCCATTGTCTATACAGTACCGTAATTCTTCCGTAAATTGGAGGGCTATCATATGGCACTCCATAGTGTATGACACAAACCAAACTCGTAGTGGGCGCAATAAGGCATGTACAAGGCACGCAAGGCAATGCCCAAGGTAGAATACTACCATTTTGCGGATCCGAACTGGTGGTATCGCATAGCAGATACTACCGCCAACCTCGAGACATACTCCTATAATCAAAGGTGCACCCAATCAAATCACAAAGTAATAGAATGATATCGAAGAAGCATGCCCGATCGGAGGTGTGACCTCACTTGGCCCGGCGTGGCTTCTGTTTTAGTCACATCAAGCTGACAAAGAGGGTCAGAGCTGCGTTCATACCTCATACAGACGTTTGCCAGACCATCGTACTTCATTCTGGATGGTTTTCAGTATTGATAGAGAGCATGACAATATCCGATCCCGGTCTCTTTAACAACCAAATGCTTATTTCACACCGTGGTCATTTTTCATTTCAAATAGTCCATACTTCATATGAAATATAATTATTCATTTTAAAAAAATCATATCACTTTCAAAATCATATTCACTTTCGAAATCATATCACTTTCAAAATTATATTCATTTCCAAAAATCATAACCATGAAATAGGGGTAACCATGATATCAAAGTATTCGCATTTAAATCCATTAAATCTAAATCATAACAGTTCCAAGTTAAAAAGTTTGAATATTGAAAGTATTTTATATATTGAAATAATTATACATTAAAAATAGTTTATATTTAAAAATAGGTTATAGATTAAAATAGTTTATATATTAAAAATAGTTTATATTTTAAAATATATGTATTGAAAAGTATTTTTATATTAGAATTGTTTTTTCAATTTTACAAATCAATTCTAATCAACTTTAGTTCCAAAATTCAATCTAAATCTATCTTATTTCCACAAATTCAATTAAAAAGGTTAATGGTTTAATTCAGATTCTCATTAAAATCGTTTTTAATTTGTATCGATTTCAAATCTAGGTTTGAACTATAAATTTAAACCACTTCCAATTCAATATGTTTCAAAGTTCAAATATTCAAACAATTTACAATAATTCAATTTAATAAATTTCATTTATATTTCAAAATTCAACTTTAGTTTTATTTAAATTTGAAAATAGTCGCTTAATCATTTTTATTTAAATAAAATCTCAAACTACAAATTTAAATCAATATTAAATATTCAATTTCAATTTTATTTAAATTTAAAATATTCATTTAATCGCCTTCAATCAAAATACAATTATCAGGTTATAAAATCATATCTTTAAAATCTCACAATTAATAAGTTTCAAATCAATTTTAATTTAAATACATTTCTTAAACAAATAAAATTTCATATCAATTTCAATTCATCTTTCCCACCTTAATTTATTAAAGTTATTACAAAATCTATTTTTAAAATATTAATATAATTTTACATAAATACTTAAACCTATTATATATAACTAATTAAATTAAATTTTATTATATTAAATTTTATCGAATTAAATCTTATTTTATATGTATTTAAAAATAGTAAAATTATATGTAAAATCTTAAAATTTACATTTTACAAAAATTAACTTATAAATTTAAAATTTCCAAAATATATAATTCTAAAAATCTAAATTTACATATGTATTAAAATAAAATCTTTATATTATATTTTAAAATCAAAACACATATAATTTATTTTCTCAAAAATTTGGAAATTATTTAAAATAGAACAACGGTGTTCATATATAGTTTTCTATCCTATGGTCTAGTAATACAGGTATTTATCATTTCAATCCGCGATAATTTAATATTTACGGGTATATATCATTTTAACCCGCAATTCCTAAAATTCAAAAATCAATAAAATCGCTTAGGTTTATCATTTCAACACATATTGATTTTTTTAGTCTAAAATGTCATTCGGTTATGTATCTTTTTGACCCATAAGAAATTCCAAACTATCATGGAACTTGTAGTGTGATAATAACAATATAAAATAACATAAATGAAATCGCATATCAATGGCAATTATGATCATAATTGACAATTTAATTATAATATATACAATATGTTATGGTTATCTTATGTCAATTAACATAAGCAAACAAATTAAATAATAATATATAATATTCAACAATTTAGTTTTATAACCAGTTCAATTTAACAACATATTTCAATTGTCATTTCACGTGAAACCAATTTTCTAAACATATGAATGCAAATCATGAGTTATCGCTCACCTTTTGAGGCTATGAAATTTGACAGCACAAACAAGCAACGAATTGAACCACGAACACGATAATCGACCAATCTAAATGACAATCCCAAAGCAAAGCAAGGTGGACTCGAGATCGATGGAAACCAAATATATAATTTTTAAAAATCTAAAATTTACTCACATATTGAAAATAAAATCTTTATATTATATTCTTAGAAATCAATATTCAATTTAAAACACTTATTTAAAATAAAAGTCTTCGTATTATACTTTTAAAATCAATATTTATTAAAACACATGTATTAAAATTAAAATATTTATATTTTACATTTTAAAAATCAATATTTGAAAATCAATATATATATATATATATTTATATATATATATATATAACGAGGAATAGAAGCTGCTGCACATGGCCGGAGGCGTCGATGTGTGCGTTGCAGGTCGAGGAATAGGTGGAAGGTGCTGGTTTGCTCGAAAAAGAGAAAAGCGGACATGATGTGAGGATTTTGGCGGCGGTGGGAAGAGGGAGGGGATGGCGTGGAGATGGTTGGGTCTACAGTGGGCTAGTAGGCTTCTGGTGTGGGTTCAGGGTAGGCTGACAGTGGGGTGTAAGGTGTTTTGAAGGGGAAAGGGTCTGTTCGATTGTGGGCTGTGGCATGGAGGCTTGATCGGCTGCAAAGTGGGAAATGGAGTGGAGGTTGAGGCCAAAGTGGAGGAGCGGGATGACCGTGCAGGTCGAGCGGAACAACGGCGAGTCCGTGATAGGGGAGGAAGGTAAAGTGTAGCAGCTGTTGTCTGTGGCATAGCGAGGCGACTAAGTTGAGGTTGGAGGCTTTGTGTTGGTCGGCGGTAGCCATGGGATGGGTCGGAGCAAGCTAAGGCGGAGGGAATGGCGGAGATAGGCTGAGTTGGTATAGGATCGGCGTTGCGTGCAAAATTATGAGCAGGGTTTGAAGATGAGTAGGAGTGTTCGGTTAGGTTATCGATGGCTGCTGTTCATGGGGTTGTGGGATGAAGGCATGGGTTTGGCGAGTTCCGAGGCGAGGCTGGTTGCGGAGTAAGTTATTGGCTTGGATGCGGCTTCGGGAAGGTCATCATGAGATGGTCACGTGTGTGGGAATAAGGAAAAGGAAGGAAATGAGATCTCATAGATATATATATATACACACACACACATATATATTAATTTTTTAGAGTGGAGGCACGGAACAAAAAAAGAAAAGGGAAGAGAATGAAATGGAATTGAGCCAATGAAGAAAATGAACCAATATACTGAAATGGTAGGAATAGAAAACGTTGGATGTTAATTTCAGGGAATATAAAAGGCTAGTTGCCATTCACTTTAATGGTGGATTATAAAAGGACACAGAACACTAAAAGGTTCCAAACGAGTACCGATACGGCTAACCGTTTCACAGTTTTCACCGCATACTAGTCGCGAAATACACAAATGAATATACTGCAGAGATCAGCACGATGAGACGAACATAATGGTACACAGACATAAGCAATATTACCAACCTATCAAAACTCGATTTTCGCTGTCAAAAATACTGCCAACAACACCGAAAATAATATAAATGGAGCTAGAGCGGTCCAAATTTGGCAAAGCGAGTTATGACTCACACTCAGAAAATGATTTATATTTTTATTATACAAAATTATTCAAATTTCCAAAGTATTTTATTTCCATCAAATTTTAACCGATTTAAATTTACATTGAAAATTTCAGAACTAAATAAACATAAATATTTTCTAATGAATATATGACACTTCCTATGTTTAAATAGACGCATACCAAATATCAAATTTTCATTGCTAAAATTTAGTTGTATAATTTCCAGAACTACTTTTAGTTAATTACATTATTAAAATCGTTAAAATCTTCGGGTCGTTACATCTTCATAGTTGTGGCTGCATCCATTTTAATGGGGGTTCCGATGATGCTAGACATCACGCTAAATTCCTCGCGGTCCCACGGTTTAAAGTTTACACTAGGAAGTTTTACCCATATCAGCATTGTTGTTAGAAGATCTCTATCCATTTTCAAAGATTCAGACCATCTTCTCAATATAATGAGTTTGTCATTGTAAAAGTATGAGCCATTTTGAATAACTGAATTTCAATCTTGAGACTCTTTAAACTTAATAAAGAAGAATCTGTTTTCTTTGGTAAAGATTTTGAATTCTCCAACTTGATTCCAAACATGTTGAATGTACGCTTTAAAATACATGCAGTATGGTTTGGTACCTACAATATAAACTATGACTGAATTATTCGAGCTTTCGATTGCCCTTTTGTAGACATATTTTTTAACCAGACCATACTTCTTGTTATTAATCTTAATTGGTGCAATAGTCTTAAGATTGCATTCATCTTCTTTTGGTTCCTCTGACTGCTCTGTAACTATATCAGCCCAAGTTCTATGGCCCTGTTCTTTATTCAGAGAGAAGGCTGTCGGTTTTCTTGGTTGTAATAGTTTTTTTCTCTTATTCTATATAGGATCGGTTAGTTTCTGACCCTCCTTTCCCTTCAGATCCCCATTACTGACAGGCGGCAACTCTTGAACCTTCTTGCCATGTCGCTTTCTTTACAGTCTTGATTGGACCAATTAAAACCATCATCATCAATGATGATACCATCACCTGACTTTCTGATGAGAGATGTTTCAGATGGTTTGTCCTGAAATCTTGGAAATGGAAGATCAGACTGATTTTTGCGAGGAGAATGAATTTCCCTATGGCCAAAGAAGAAAACCATAAGTTTTTTCTTATCTTTTCGAAGGCAGTAAACTTTGTTAAAACAAATACAACACTCAAAATGTGTGTTGGTTTTGAATTCTGACTGCAGAAGGTATATGTTGTTAAGAATTTGTTGAATTGGTACCTTATATTTTCCATTTATATAACTATTATTACACCATGCAATAAATTTTCAATTGCATACATCAAAGTGAAATATATCTCATGAAGTTTGCTAGTTATCTTATTAAGTCCTAATAACTGATAATATATATATATATATATATATATATATATATATATATATATATAACTCGTAAAAATTTGCAATCTTGTGAGGAAATTTGTAACCAGTGAAAAGTTCATAATACATAACACTGATCTATCTCTGCACCATATAATGTATATTCATCCTTGTTTTATTTATAAAGTTGTTTAATCTATGATAGAAATCAAAGCCTTGTTTTCTGGTTATTTTAATCCTGACCTTGTTTCAGTCGTTCATCTTGTTTTACTACCAATTAACCAGAAGAACAATGCTCAGTTTGAATCAATCCGATTGCACAAGTAAATATTTATAAAAGCTAGTTTTCTTTTTTCTTTTTCCAAATTGATAAACTGTGAATTATTTAGAAAATCTTTTTTTTCTTTTGAACATTTCAACTTGGTATCATATGCCATAATTTAGACTCCAGTAACAATGCCATGCATATATTGATTGTTTAGAAATTTTACATCATAGTTTCACACTATCACCTTAAATTTCATGTTGATCAGGCATTGTTAATATATGTTGCATTATTAAATTAAATGTGATAGCAGAACACTTGCGCTATTCGAAAATATCAATAATTTTACCTTTTTCTACAAACAGATAAATTTATATACCAAAGCTCAAAGACATTCAAAACAAGTAAAACTTGTATGTTTTGTAACTTGGCATTTATGGTTACATGTGTGCAATGAAAAATAATGCTTAGAATTAAACATCATTCAGAATAATAATTTAGCTTTTCTTAATGATGATACCACTGTACCATTTTTCAAAATTTTTTTTTTTGTTTTCTTATTTTTTTTAATCACGGGATTTTTCCAAAACATAATATAATCTTTTCAAATATTATATTCTTTTCAAATTACTATATCAAATTGTCCTGATTTAGCATTTAGCAATCCATATTGATATCGTTGAGCAGATGCACTGACCAGAATTCTTAAAACACTTAGACAGACAAATTAATATCAAAATTAAGTACTAAAATAATTCCGTATCACTTTATATAATCAAAATCATATTCAATTTTTTTTTCAAATCATTTGCTTGTTTGAATTAAATACTTATTGTCAAAAATACAAGTATATGAGTTTAATTCGTTGATCGTTAACAACAATAATTACTTATATAACTCCTAGAATAAACTTTCTATTAATAAGGAAAAAGTAGACAGATAAGTTGAAGCACATTTTTAGGTGGAATAAGCTAGAGGCAAGACCTAAATATTTGATAAAAATTTTTTATTGACAAATGCATGAAACTTCGCTTCAAATTACAATTACCTTTCTAAAACTTCCATGATACAATAAAAATATAAGCATTTTAGTCTGTTGATTCAACTTGATCAACCAAATTTGCCTTCCACTAATTTGAATGATACAAGTTGCATAGTAATTTCTTGACGGCTCATGTTTAGGAAATTCTTCTTTAAATAAATTAAATGGGAAACAAGAACAATTTCATATAATTCCCCTTATCAGCCACCACCATCAGAAACATTTTTGAGGGAAACTAAGCTTTCATTGTAGTGCAAAATAAAACTTTGAACATTACGATTAGGCACTAATTGGATTGAGGTATAACTTTCTTGGGTTGCTTCTCTCGTACATAAGTTGTATAAATACAGTTCATCCATACCGCTAGGCCCAAAAATTGTTCTTAATAAAAGAAACTTCCCATTCAATGAGAATCCAATTGGAAATAGTCCACAACCTTCTACAGATGGTGTGGGTCCAATGTTATATATTTTTTGCCAAGTCTCCTTAATGCCAAATTCATGCAGCAGCCAAATTTCAAAACAGTCACTGCCACGCCAAAATGGAGTCACACCCCTAATATAAGCAAGCTTTTCATTTAAGAAGTCCAAAGCATAACCACAAGGTTCAGATTCATGACTATCAGGCAATGGCATTGTTTCAAATACTTCATTTTTCAAGTCAAATGCGACAAGCATACTATCATGATTGTCAACTCCCAACCAGAAACATTTTCCGTTCCTGCTTGTAGCATGATTAATTGAATGCCCAACGAAGTAGTTGAAAGGCAAAGTAACATTTTTATGTATGATTCTCCATGAAAATGATGTCCTTAAGTTGTATATCTCAACTTGGTTAGCCTCTACCCCAGCAGAACGCTGCCGAATGATCCTTACAACCTTGTAATCATTGGCTTTTGCATCAAAACCAAAGCCAATACTAACAAACTGCGCAACGGTATTTCCTGGATTGTGACGCGGATCCGAGAGTGAGGATTTGGGTAAAAGCTTTAGCTGTTTCAGTGCTGGATTCCATAAAGCAACATCCCCAAACCAATCACTGTGCAAACATATTATACCGTCACAAGAATCAACGAGTTCTACTATATCATTATCTGCTCTTATAGTTGCATTGAACAGATCATTAAAATCTATATCAGTGTTGATTTAATATCTATTACCCGAAAACAAGCAAAAATCAAGTTTCCTTGACTTAGAATAAGAAACAATGAAAGCATCCTCTCTACTATGATATTGAAGGTGATCGTTAATGAACCTGGGGCTTTCAATGAGGGCAAGCCAAGATTTGCATACCCTTTTAAATCTCAGTAAGCTTACCACCGGCAACCATAGTAGAATGTCGAATAAGATTTCTTCAAGCATATTCTTGATGGTTCTAAAACAAATGAATCACAAACCTCCTAACTATCACAATTGTTTATTACTTCAATTTTATTCAATAGACTAAATTGGGAGATGATGAACGTTGATAGGTAATCAACAGAAAATTATGGATTATTCAAATAAGATTTGAATATTGATATATAGATTAAAATATTATAGTTATTTAATTTATGAAGAAAAGGTTACCTTCAACGAAACCGAAATCAGCCCCAAATTGGAGCAAGTTGCTGGATTCAAATAAAACTCTATCAAAGTATTGCACATATAAAGTGAATAATTAGCCTTAGATTGTAGAAGACATTGAATAAAGTTTTGTATAAATGACAACTGGACATTTGTTGTAATACTTGGCTAGATGCATTTGTCTATAAAGATATTCATGAATGTGATTAATTGCAGATGTATATTCGTATAAAGAAGGCATATGCATTTGTTTTTATTGATATTCATGAACATGCAAGATTGTAATTATTCAAAGGCATAATCTATTCGAATACTAAGTAGGTCACAATTAATGACAGTAAGTAGGTATATATTCTCAGATCATGTGTTTTAATTTATATTATGACTACATAAGTGCATGTATTACTAAGAATTTATTTAATCAGTATTTTTAATTACTGTATATTTTATTTACCAGTTACTACAAGCAAGCATATTCATTTTGATTAAGGCAAGAAATATTTGTCCATTCTCACATTATGCCTAGGGATAAACTAAGATTCCTGAAGTAATAAATGAGAGAGATGAGGTATGATTTATTTCATTTCTTGCAAGCTGGAAACATGAGCTCAGTTCTTATTTTTATTTCTTACACTCTTAACTTTTGTTTCATAATTTTAATGTTCGATTTTGTTGATAAAAAACATAAATTTCAAATGTTCTATTTTTAGGAGTTTTATGTGCTCCAACTTAAAGCTGTAATGAACGAGTTCATAAGTTTCTGGATAACGGAGAAAAAGCTTTACTTTTCTTGGTTAAGTAAATTTAAGTGGGGTAGCGATGTGATCGGATGCAAACAGATTCGAATATCTGCATCCGCATCTGAAAATTTTAATCTGCATCAGAATCTATATTCGATATCCGTGGATATCGAAGAATTAACATAAATATCTGCATCCACTGATATTTTTTCGTAAATCCAGAAATATCCGCATCCAAAAATAAAAAGCGAATATTTTATCTGAAATATCCATGTTCGAAGTTGAATAAGATTTTTATGATGCTAATATTTTTGAACTAAAACATCATAGCTAAAACAATCACTTTCTCAAATGAGAATATACACAAACTACAATACTAAGCAGTTTTTCAAATGAAAAAATAGCAACACACATAATGTCAAACAAGTTCATACAATATTTCAACATTTCACATAAACAAAAACATACTAAAACGGTAGATAATTTTTATTCTTCCTTCCATCCACCGTAACTTTTTAACATTTCTTGCTAAGAAAAACATAATCGATCATTAGATTAAACAGATTAATTTCGATAATCAGGACTACTATATAAAAACACGATTGTATGTTTGCATGTATAGCAGCAGCTCGTTGTTGTAAACAATAGCCGGCAGTTGCTGTACAATAGCTGCTTACTGTTATAATCAACCATTGCTCGCTACTGTGAACAACTGCTATAAGTCTGCTATTTATAGCAGCCGTAAACAGCAGATTTGTAGCTACTGTGAATAGCGGCGAGCGGTTATGATGTTTTTATTTAAAAAATAGTTTTACCTTGTGCGACGTCTTTATAGCAGAGCTGATACTTCATCTACGATCTCTATATCTTTGCCTGTTAAATGAATTTTTTAATAAATAACATCAAATAGTAATTTTTTCAAACTAATTTAAGCATTGAAAGATAAAACACTAACCAACTTCCAAAGCTTAATACAACTAAAGGATTCTACTATATCCGAAGATAACAAGTATTTATTTTCGGTAATCAATCTACTTCTACTACTAAATGAGGATTCAGATGCTACAGTAGAAATATGAACGGCTAAAATATCACGAGCAATTCTTGCAAGAATATGAAACGTAGGACCTTCTGTTTTCCATCGCATTAAAATATCAAAGTTCATCATCTTCAATGGACAATACTTCATTTTTTAAATATTTATTAAGCTCCGTGTTAGAAACTTGTAAACTTTTGATTTTTTGTTCTCTATAATTCCTCCATTTAAGATTCTTTTTTGTTCTTCTCTTAGGCCCACTATTAGAATTATCATCCAATGAACAAGAAGAAGTATATACATTCATATATGATGCACCTTCTCTTTCGTATGAATGGAAAAAGAGCTTTTAACCATTCATGATTTTTTCTTACATGAACTTCTGCTTCTTGTTCATAAACACATCATAGAAAAATTTAATGTATGTCATTCTATAACGAGGATCAAAAACCATGCCAATACTCATCATCAAATTGCAAGTTCTCCAATACTCGTCGAATTTATCTCTCATCGTTTATGCCATAAAACTAATATATTCATGCTCACTTAACTTCCAACTTATAATACTTTCATAAACATCACACATACTTTTAAAATATAGATTAGCCGTTGGATATCCAACTTCTGAAATTAAGCACAACTTCATAAAAGATTTTCAAGCATTCGCATATTTCTTTTCCTATCTCACACTCTAGCCTTGAAGGCAAACGTCTACAATCAGAAGTTAACTCAACTAATCGTTCAAATGTGGGATGCAATTCAAGTGCACTTTCGAGCATAAGGTATGTTAAGTTCCATCGTGTTAAAACATCATATGAACTCCTTTTCCAATTAATCAGTTTGTGCCAATGCATTTTCTCAACATTGTTTTCCAGAATGTGATGAGTTTATAAATTTAACACTTTCTCTTATCTTTACAATGAGATCATACATGACTTTTAACTCTTCTTGCACAATTAAATTCAATACATGTGCAACGACGCATATAAAATAAATCACCATTTAAACCAAAACACCTTTACCATCTAACCAATCCTTGACATCTCTTATCATAATATCATTATTAAAAGCATTATCAATAGGAATTGAAAATAATTTCTTGTCTAAATTATAATGCAATAATTTTGTTTAATAACACTAGGTGCAAACCCGGTGTTTGGAGGGGGCATTTCATGATAAGCAATTTTTTTTTTGCCGTTTCCAATCATCATCGATGTAATGACAACTGATGCGAAAATAACCCATATTTTGATGTTTAGATGTCCATAAACTTGTAGTAAGACTAACACGAGCGGATAAACTATCAAACATTTGTTGTAATTCATCTCTCATATCAGCAGAAGGTTTCAAAATATCACAGCGAATTGTGTCTCTAGAATAGATCTTAGTGGTTGAATTATATTGGGTGTGTTTCGATCGGTCCTATACCACCGAACCAACCATCTCCCCCTACATAGACGAACCAAGCTTCATCCACTCACCACCGGACCAAGCTACGTCCCCATCACCGAACCATCCTTCTCCAAGTGTCTACCGAACCAAATCAAAGTATCACCACCGGACCAGAAGCAAGAGAAGCACCACCGAACCAATGTAGGGAAGGTACCACCGAACCACCTCTTCTCCAAACAGTACCAAACCAACCCTCTCCAAACAATGCCGAACCAACCCACTTCACCTACCACCGGACCAACCTCTACCGGACCAATCCACTTCCATGCATCACCGAACCAAGGCTTTGCCG
Organism: Allium cepa; assembly: GCA_030765085.1. NCBI lineage: Eukaryota > Viridiplantae > Streptophyta > Magnoliopsida > Asparagales > Amaryllidaceae > Allium > Allium cepa. The sequence goes on from CM060935.1 coordinate 283,693,005, forward strand.
AACCAACGTTGCCAGGCCAGATTGCTTCAGCCTAGGCCCACCAACGGCTATATACATCCAGGACCCCTGCCCCCAGCCTCACTCTATAAATAGAGGGGTAGGGGTACAACAATGGCAGACAAGTTTGAGAGCTCAAGCACGGACGGAACTTTCAAACAACTTTCATATACTGATATACAAAGTTTTGTACTTGTAATCTGAATACAAAAAAAAGGAGAATAACATATAAAGTGGACGTAGGCACGTTCTGGCCGAACCACTATAAATCCGTGTGTCTTTTACAGTTTAGTCCCTGCTTTTTACATATTTGCATAAATCACCCAAATCACTAAGAACAACATATAACCGACTAAATCACACGACTTGGATGTGTTTGCCCATTTTTTGTGCAAACATTTTTGGTGCTTTCACTGAAAACGGAGCTTGAAGCTTCAGCTTCTCCCACGTAACCCTTTTCCTATCAGCATCGTTCATTGCTTGAAAAACATGCCTCCCGGACGGAAGAAAGATGCTAACAAAGGAAAGAACATCGCAACTGGCAGTATCCCAGATCTAGTGATCAGAGACCAAGGCAATCATCCGATTCCAACAGAAAATGTAAATCAGGCAAATCCGACAACCCCTGCTACGGAACAACCAAATACAAGGCCGGATCTGGACAGGGTTGTGGTTGAAGTAACTAACCGCTTCGCATCTCAACAAGAAGCCTTGGTGGATCAACTCATGTCACGCTTAAGGGATGTTGAAGAAACCAACCGTAATACTGAATCATGGGGTGAGTCCCGGTTTGGAGGATCTGGGAGACGACAAAGGTCTTTCTTCTTCAAAGAGGCTAACAACGGAAACAGTAATGGTAGGAGCCGAGCCCGGACTCAGCCCGAATTTCGACCCGAGGAAACACTTGGAACCGAACCCAACAGGGGAGGTGCTAGGCAGGGGTCGGATGTAGCTGAGCCTGCCATGCTACCTAACCTTGGAAACACCAATAGACGGGGCCGAGCTGGAGTCCAGCCTGAAGTTGGAATCGAAGAAGTGCTGAGAACAGAACCCAGCAGAGGAAAATCAAGGCAAGGGCCAACTTTGGCTGACCCCAGAATGCCCCCGGAAGACCAGAGGCCGTCATTGGAGAATGTTAGGAGTGATAGACGATACCATCCCTACAGGTCATCTGGACGGAATCAATCCCGTAGGGAAGAACCAAGCTCATTTCTATCCGCTCCAAGTTTTGATGAAAGATAGCACGATTGTTCAAATAGTGCATCCAACGGGAACAAAGGGATCGGGGGATAGGCGCTAGGGTAACCAGCCCCTTCACCCGCAATATCGAAACTGCCATCACCCCCCGGGAGTGGAAAATGCCAATAATGGAACCTTACAAGGGAACCCCTGACCCCGTTGTACACTTACAGAGATACACACAGCATATGCTCATGAGCGGAGCAACAGAGGGAGTGTTGTGTAAATGCTTTCCACTATTCTTGGCAGATCTAGCTACCTCCTGGTTCTGCCATCTACCCCAAGGGTCCATCAGCTCATGGGAAATGTTGAAAGAAAAGTTCACCAGCCAGTTCCGCATCCATGTGGAACAACCCAAGGATGCTTATTCCCTATCTAATATCAAACAGAAACCCAGAGAGACAGTGCAACAATATCTAACACGATTCAACGCCACAGCGGCCGCAGTCCAAGATGCCGATGAGAAACTTATCCTAATGGCCCTCTGCAGTGGTGTGCATTCGGATACTAAATTTGCTAGGAGATTAACGAAAGAAAAACCACCTACCTTACCTGATTTCTTCCATGAAGCCGGGAAGTATATGAGGCTTGAAGACGCTGCCACTGAGAGGCAATCAGGGCAACAGACTAAGGCAACTCCAGACAGGGTTCCCGTTGCAGCAAAGGACGTTCGAAGAAATGACTCCAAAGACAATGTTGGGGGTAGGAAGGGAGAAAAGCATTTATATCGGCCAGGACCGAGGTTTGACTCTTACACTCCTTTGAATGAAACAATTGAAAAAATCTTCCTGGCCACCCAAGACAAAGTTAGATACAAGCGCCCCCCACACAAGAAGGAATCAGATAACGCAGTCAAGTCTGGAAAGTTCTGCCGCTTCCACGAATCTCATGGGCATGACACAAATGAATGCCATCACCTTCAGGACTTGATTGAAGAACACATCAGAAGGAAGAGACTGGAGCGCTATGTGAAAGGTTAGAATAGAACTTCAACTCCTGCCAATGAGAACCCAGGGCTACCCCTCCCATAAGTAGGCGGAGGAAATCGCCACACCAGCGGCTCCAGTCAAGAGAAGATAGTGGTCCTTACCATATCAGGAGGACCACACATCGCCAACGAAAGCTAGGCAGAGATGGAGAGATACAGTAATTCACATAGAAACAATGAAGGCTACGTTAATTCTGTTACAGAAGAAAGCCACCTGAAACGAAAAGAGAATGATGACACCACATTCAGTAGGCGTGATCTAGAGGGAAGGCAGTGCCCCCACATGGATCCTATGGTCATCTCTGCCTGGTTCGGTCCAGCCAAGGTTTTCTGAATTCTAGTGGACACTGGAAGCTCAGTAAATATCCTATTCAAGCATGCTTTCGAAAAAATGAAGCTGTCAATGAAGGATGTATCTCCCTGCAGCAAACTGCTACATGGTTTCACCGGAGATGTGAAGATGCCCCTCGGGCAACTGGACCTCTTTGTCAAAATAGGAAGTCATACCCGCTCCGTTGTGCGAAAACAAACGTTTGTGCTAATAGAGAACCACTCGGCCTACAATGCCTTTTTGGGAAGACCAGCCTTGTCTGACTTTCAAATTGTCCTTGCACTGTGGTGCCTGAAGATGAAATTCCCAACAGACAACGGAGTAGGAGAAATAAAGGGAGATCAAGACGCAGCTCGAAATTGTTATGTAACTGAACTTCGCAATGACCTTAGGAAGGATAAAGGGAAGGATGTAGAGACTTCTCTCTGCAAGAAAAACTTGGAAGCATAGCAATTAAAGAAAGCCCCTCCTCTTCGATATACCAGCGATCCTTTCAACGAATTAGACCCCAGGGAAAAGGAGGAGGAGGCCACCACTGAGCCTGCAGAGGCTATGGAATTTGTATCTGTAAACAAACACGACCCAAGTAGACTGCTGAGAGTCGGGTCTCAGTTAAGAGCGGAATTGAAGGATCAACTCGTCAATTTTCTTCGCCACAACTTGGATGTATTCGCATGGACGCACGCTGACATGATTGCAATCTCCCCAGACGTAGCATGCCACGTACTGGACATCGATCCTACCAAGGTGCAGGTAAAGCAGAAAAAGAGAAGCATGGGGGCAGAACGATCAGCAGCCCTCGAGGAAGAAGTAAAGAACCTACTTGCCAATAACTTCATACGAGAAGCCATCTACCCAGAATGGATCGCCAACCCGGTACTGGTAAAGAAGGCTAATGGGAAGTGGCGAACTTGCATCGACTTCTCCAACTTAAACGACGCTTGCCCGAAGGACTGCTTCCCACACCCCCGAATCGATCAACTCGTGGACAGCACAGCCAGACACGAACTCTTATCCTTTATGGATGCATACTCAGGATATAACCAGATCCCTATGAACGCCCCCGATCAAGACCACACTAGTTTCATCACTGACCGGGGATTGTACTGCTACAGAGTAATGCCTTTTGGACTTAAAAACGCCGGAGCTACTTATCAGCGCCTCGCCAACAGGATGTTTGCGGAATTAATAGGACGAACTATGGAAGTTTATGTGGACGACATGCTGGTAAAATCGAGAAAAGCCAATGACATATAAACCACCTGGACGAGATGTTTCAAGTACTTCGCCAATATGGAATGAAGCTGAATCCTCTAAAGTGCTCCTTCAGAGTATCGTCGGGAAAGTTCTTGGGATTCATCGTCCATGCCAAGGGGATTGAAGCAAATCCCGAACAAGTCCGGGCTTTGCAAGATATCAAGATACCATCCACTCGAAGAGAGATGCAAAGCCTAAACGGGAAAGTGGCCGCCCTAAGCAGGTTCATCCCTAAAGCAACCGACAAATGCATCCCTTTCTTTGAAGCTCTAAAGAAAGACAAAGGAAAGTTCGAATGGACTGACGAATGCTCGACAGCCTTCCTTAACCTAATCGAACACCTCCAGAGACCACCAGTGCTCTCAACTCCAAATGAAGGCGAGGAACTATACCTATACCTTGTTGTATCATCCCACGCTTTAAGCGCCGCTTTGATGAGAGAAGACAACTGCGCGCAGCGGCCCGTATACTTTGTAAGCAAGAGATTTACAGGGGCAGAAGCCAGATACCCTAAACTTGAGAAGCTAGCATACTATCTGTTAATCACGTCACGGAAGATACGACACTATTTCCAATCTCATTCCATCAGAGTTTCAACCGATCAACCGCTAAGGCAGGTAATCCATCGCCCCGACACTTCTGGGCGACTACTTAAGTGGTGCATTGAACTGAGTCGATATGATATCACCTACCATCCTCGCACCGCCATCAAAGGACAAGCCATGGTCGATTTTATTGCCGAATTCACTACCAACGAAGGTAAGGATCAATCTAAAATAGTAAAAGACATCAAGTGGAATCTCTTTGTAGATGGAGCATCAAACGAACAGGGCTCGAGGGCAGGTATTGTGATAATCACCCCCAAGGGAAGGAAGCTACACTATGCCCTAAGGTTGGAATTCGGTGCCACCAACAACGATGCAGAATATGAAGCAGTAATAGCAGGACTGGAACTTGCCTTAGAAATTGTAGTCAGTTCTTTATGTCTCCATAGCGATTCTTAACTTATTGTAAATCAAATACTGGGAGAATTCCAAACTCGAGGAGAACGACTCACAGCATATCTAAAGAAGACCAAGCTGTTGCTCAATCAATTGGATCACTATTTAATCAAACACGTTCCTCGAGAGGAGAACCGAGAGGCCGATGAACTGGCAAATCAAGCTAGCATGAAGAACAACACCATTTCTGGGACGGTAGCCATCTCAAAACAACTAGCCCCAAGTTTCGAACAAGAGGATCTGATAGCTGCAACCGAAGAAGAAACTTGGATGACTCCTATCCGGAAATACTTGCAAGATGGCACACTACCCAACGAGCATAACGAATTCAGGAAAATCTTGAGGAGTGCTTCCCGCTACACAATACAAGAAGGCATCCTCTATCGGCGCGGCTTCTCTAACCCCTTATTAAGATGTGTCGCCGGAAGGGAAGCCAAGGAAATCTTATCCAACATCTATCAAGGAAGTTGCGGAGACCATACTGGAGGGCAGACCCTGGTAAAGAAAATACTCCGATATGGATATTTCTGGCCCACCTTAAACAAAGACGCCTTGGACTTCGTCAAAAAATGCGACAGATGTCAGAAATTTGCTAAAATCCCTCGACTACCAACCAATGAGATTACTCAGATGACCAGTCCTTGGCCCTTTGCGGTATGGGGAATTGACCTGATTGGCGAACTGCCGATGGGCCGAGGCGAAGCAAAATATGCTATAGTGGCAGTCGACTATTTCACCAAATGGGTGGAAGCGGAACCTTTAAATAAAATATCTTCGGTAAAAGTTATTAACTTCTTGATCAAAAATGTTTTATGCAGGTACGGGGTTCCACTCAAGATCATATCGGACAATGGACTTCAATTTGACAGCGAGGAATTCACCGACCGGTGCCGAGAGCACGGAATTCACAAAAGCTTCTCATCTGTAGCTTATCCCCAGGAAAACGGACAAGTCGAAGCTGTCAACAAAATTATCAAAACTCTAATCAAGAAGAAACTTGAAAAGTCAAATGGCGCTTGGGTGGATGAACTTCCTACGGCACTTTGGGCCTACTGCACATCTTACAGAACATCAACAGGGCATACTCCTTTCTATTTGGCATACGGATCGGAGGCCATGCTCCCAGTTGAAACTGTAGTGCCCTCCCATCGTAGGATCCACTACAACCAAGAAGAGAATGAAGAACTCCTACACATGTCTTTGGACCTAACTGAAGAAAGAAGAAATGGTGCAGCACTTAAAGCGGCAGCTCACAAGCAAAAAGTGGCAGCACGATACAACTCCAAAGTCAAGCACCGCAACTTACGAGAAGGAGATCTTGTTCTCAAACGGATCTTCCCGCGCCCCGGTGCGCTAGATCCTATCTGGGACGGACCCTATGTAATTCATAAAGATCTCCACAACAGAGCTTATATTTTGTCAACAGTGGACGGAGAGGTGTTCAAGAGGGCATGGAACATCCAACACCTTCGTCGATACTTTTCTTAACTTGGTACTGCCCATATGAAGTGAACTAACAAAGAGAATCAGTGGAAGTAGGCATTTTCGTGCCGAACCACTTTAAAAGTCTTGCCTCTTTTTAACTTGTTCCATTATATCTTGGCTGCTTGTTAAGCTTTATCCGTTTCTGTTGAACAAAATCCTGTATGACGGCATTTCCATTCTGGACACTTCACTGCACAACCTCACCTGGACAAGACCCAACAGGTACTATACGAATCTATACCCTCGTCAATGAGACACTTTTGCTCCAGCATCCCTCTGCTGCGGGTTAACTCATTGCTCGCGACGGCCCTCAAAGCCAACTGTAATGAGCCGATCATAAGCCACCGAGAAGGCCGACTATAGCCGAGGCAGCTCATTAGGGCGTTCGGCTCGCCGGCGATTGTGAACCGATTATAAGCCCCAACATAAGGTGTGGCCAGCCAGGGGCAGTTCACAGTTGACGATCGGCACCCACGCTAACCGGCCACGGTAAATCGAATAGTACCTACGATTACGGGCCATAATGGCCCGGGTAGTTATTGTGTGCGATCTCGGCTCCGATGTGTCTTAAGTACGGCTGTGTTAAACAAAAAAACACCCCACGGAGGCGTAAGATGGGTGACTAATGTCTCCAAGACCCACAGCTTGGGAAAGTGACTACAAAACCCGTTTGCCACGAACTTAAGCACATTGAAGGCCTTCCGTGATTGGAAGTTTTACCATTTCTTATATTTCCATTTTATTTATAAAAACTTTACTCCTATCCTTTATAATGATCACTAAAGTACATGACACAAAATGGGAGACACTCGCTAGTGGAAATGAGAACTCACAACTGGATAACAGGTCACTCAGCTGCATTCCATCCTCAGTCACACAAGACATTCAAAGCTACCGTCTACAACTAGAACATGAAGGGCGGTACTTCCTTTTCTTGTACATAAACGTGTAGCCATAGCCTATTCACACATCACACTAAAATTGTGAGACATGAAATTATATTTTAAGCAAGAGCTTAGCATCAAACACGATTAAAGCACATGCATATACACAGCTATATTTCTTATGCAACACATCAAAATAATGACAGCATTCAAATACGACAGAATCAACTTATGTTATGAAATTATATAAGAATAAAATCATTCGCTACAATGGCATGATTAATAATTACAGCCTGAAAATACATTAATGTTTTGGACTAGTATATTCAGGAATGCCAAGTAAAAAAAGAAAAGAAGAGAGGGTAGTCAGCTGCAGCAGGGCTCCGCCTCTATCATGCTAACCCCCCGGGATCTACTTGACCACAGAATCAGAACTCCCAGCATGCTGACCAGAGGTCCCACCTGTCCGATTCAGGAGAAGAATCCATCAGATAAATGATACGCAATCAAGTTAAGAAAACATTGAGAGGGAAGACTTACCAGCATCTGCTCCCTGATCATCATCCCCCAACTGCACACCCACTTCCTCGACGGTAAGCAGCCGCATGCCCTCCTTCACTGCCACTTTCTCCTCCTCAGTAAACTGGGCCGTGACCACATCCATCCTGAAAGCTACAACACCCTCCTTATCCGCCTCAGCCTTGGCCTCCTCCAAAGGCCGAAGATATATCTTAGCCATGTCCCGGGGATAATCGTCCACCTAGGATAGGTTGCCCTGCTTCCAAGTACGGAAGTACATGTCCTGGAGCATCTCGTCCATCATCCCCTCGTTCTCCTCAAACTCCCTCATCCGGGCCTCGGAAGCCGACAGCCTTATGACGACAACATCTCTCTCCAATCGGTATCTCGAGCAGTCAGCCTGAAGGGATTTCTGCATCGCCTCCATCTCCTCCTTCAGCTTGGCTTGAGCAAGCTCTGTGGCCTTAAGCCTCCCAGATAACTCCTCTATCTGCTCAAGATCCGCTTTCCGAACCTCATCCACCATGGCAATGGCCATATCGATTCGTTCCTTGCAGGTGGCCTCCATTTTACGCAGCTCAGCTCTGCTAGCCTCTTCCATAGTTTTCTTTAGCCGTCTGGAGGCCGCCTCATGCTGGGAGATCTGAATGGCCTGATCGGCAAGTTGTTTGGCCTGATCGGAAACCATTAGCCGCAACCGAATGTTAGCACTTCCGATTTCCTCTCCAGCCTTGACCAGTCGGGCATGATGCGCCATCAGCCTCCTGGTCTCCTCAGCCATCCGATCGATGTTCGCCTTGGCCTCATCCCCCATAGTCACAATCCGAGTGGTCAACAAGTCGAGATCCAAAGACTTAGCCTCATCAAGCACCCTTACCATAGGATTGCGGGGTAGGAGGTGCTCACTGGTAACCTCATCAAAGGAAATATTATGGAGGCTCGGGTCCAGATCTGGATGACCCGTAAATGGGTTACGAGCCAAGCCGGGACGATCAACATGAGTAACGGTAGGATTCTCTGATGGATGTGAAGATGGTATGTACTCAGTATCCTCCACCGTAATATCATGAATAGGTTGGGTTGGGGGCTGAGGTCCAAGCGAAGGTTCGAACATGGAACGCCTCCTCTTTCTCTTTTGAATATCCTCTTCGATGACCCCGAGAAGAGGACGGTAGCCGACTACACCCCTAGAACGATAAGTCGAGGGCTTCGGTTTAGCAGAAGCTTTGAGGAGTTTGAACTATTCGAGGCGGTGTCAAATGTTTGATGTCTTGGCCGCCTTACCCATTCCTAAAATGAAAACCAAGTATTACAAGTATGCATGAGAATGTAATCCAAGAAACATGTGAAGTTAGAAAAGGAGTCAAGAATTCACCTTGAACCGCCGGAGTTTCCCTAGCTGAAATACTCTTAGAAGATAGACTAGCACCAGTCCCGTCCTAATCAGACTTCTTCGATTTCTCCACCAAGTTAGGCCCTTCCTCCAACCCCTCAAAGGCTTGGCGGAAAGCATCATCCGTCCAGTCTTGAATCTCACCCGCTTGCCCAGAGGTCAAGGCACCAACGCCACTACCACTCTGCCCTTCGCCACCGTTACCACCATCACCTTCTCCATCACCTCCGCTCTCCTCCTCGCCTCTTTCCTCCTCTCCACGTTCCTCCTCCAGAACATCTAGGCATGTGCTGGGAGAGGGTCCATCAGATTTCTTAAGCTTCTTCCCCCCGACGACTGGAGGTATCGAGAAGGACCTCCTCTTGCTACTCTTTGTCGTGGCCCCTCCTTTGGTTTTGACAGCTCTCTTCTCAGCCGTATCCCTCTGCTTGACCACAGAATGATGTGATAGGATTAAGTTGTGTTCCAGGAGAGTGGCATTCCCGATTAGGTAAGAAGCTGACCTATCCCTTCCCGAAATGGCCTCTATCTCCGCGGCCATCCGAACCAGGTGATCATTCTCCACGACCGCAAAGCCACATGTCGCTGGCAAGAAATAAAAACACATAAGAAGAAGCATCTCAGTCAGAACGGAAATTATAAATAAGCTTTAACTTACAGCTAGAGGTGAAACGGTGGATCGAAATGGTGTCATCTTGGACGAAGAACCATTCCTTCTTGAACATGGTGAACTTTAAATACAAGTCCAGGACCGGCTTGAAGGACACGGCCGATTCGAAGCTGATGTATGGAGACCCCTTCTTGTAACCCCTCAATTTATATAGATATCGAATTTCCTGATTAGCAGGGGGCGCCCGTACTTTCTCTGGAAAATCACGAATAGGCACACCAAGATAGCGTAGGAGTTAGGCTGGAGAAGGAAGGGGGCCACCTTCAAATAAGTAACGAAGCTAACTATCCAGGCATTGATTGGAGGAATGGCCCCACACATGCAGTGGTACCTACTATAAGCAAAGTATCATTCAGGGGGATTATATGGCATGACCCCCTTCCCTGGCAGCAACATGCGTGCTCTATCAATCCCAAAGGAGCGGGAGATAACATCAAGCTACTCCTCTCTGAGAGAGCTCGGAAAGCAATCAGGAGGAGAGTTCAGAAGCTCTTGAGGACCATATCCGTCCAATAGTGATCTCGGGGTGGGTCCCTGTCGTCCCGGTCCTGGCTGGGCTGGGGGCATCACAGGGGATTCTCTTCTGTCCATAGATTTTCTCTTTTCTGATCGAGTTTCCACTTTATGAGACATTTATCTGCAACACAAGAAAGTATATCGTTAAAATGGAAGGTGTAAACATGCTGGTATATGTAGTTCGGAACTTCACTCGTAATTTAAAACATAAAAGTTTAAGTATATAAGGTTCATTCGGCGCTCAAACACCCAAGTCTCGTTCGGCAATTCAAAAATGAGAATTCATTCGGTATTCGAACCCCATGTTTCATTCAGTAGATCATCATAAGAACTCATTCGGTAGAAGAAAACTCACCTGGTCCGGCAAGATAGGTTTGATTCGGCACTTGGTTGAGTCGGTATTTGATTGATTCGGCACGTGGTTGATTCGGCACGTGGTTGATCCGGTACTCGATTGATTCGGCTATCTCAAGGAATAACGAAGGCCTAACACCACTACTCATAGACAAGCGTAGGATGACCGGACTGGTTGATTCGGCACGTATGACCGAAGGAAAACATCCAAGTTAAAACAAAGTACGCTATCTGCATGCACATGCCCTACTTTGGGGGGCAAGTGTTGGGTGTGTTTCGATCGGTCCTATACCACCGAACCAACCATCTCCCCCTACATAGCCGAACCAAGCTTCATCCACTCACCACCGGACCAAGCAACGTCCCCATCACCGAACCATCCTTCTCCAAGTGTCTACTGAACCAAATCAAAGAATCACCACCGGACCAGAAGCAAGAGAAGCACCACCAAACCAATGTAGGGAAGGTACCACCGAACCACCTCCTCTCCAAACAATATCGAACCAACCCTCTCCAAACAATGCCGAACCAACCCACTTCACCTACCACCGGACCAACCTCTACCGGACCAATCCACTTCCATGCATCACCGAACCAAGGCTATGCCGAACCAACGTTGCCAGGCCAGATTGCTTCAGCCCAGGCCCACCAACGGCTATATACATCCAGGTCCCCTGCCCCCAGCCTCACTCTATAAATAGAGGGGCAGGGGTACAACAATGGCAGACAAGTTTGAGAGCTCAAGCACGGACGGCACTTTCAAACAACTTTCATATACTGATATACAAAGTTTTGTACTTGTAATCTGAACACACAAAAAAGGAGAATAACATATAAAGTGGACGTGGGCACGTTCTGGCCGAACCACTATAAATCTTTGTGTCTTTTACAGTTTAGTCCCTGCTTTTTACATATTTGCATAAATCACCCAAATCACTAAGAACAACATATAACCGACTAAATCACACGACTTGGTGGTGTTTGCCCATTTTTTATGCAAACAAATTAATACTCCTTACAAAATTCTTGAAAGTAAACATGATCCGTCATATTGAATGGATAATCATGTTGGCCTATTCTGATTAAATTTCCAACTCGCTAATCTGAGTGGTTTAGCAGGAGACTTTATAGTAGTCAAAAGTTGTTGCTTAGACATCTCTTATGATTAGTATTTTTGGGACAAATTTTTGCATGTTTCTTCAAATGTATTGTTCCTTGGGATGTTTCTCCACTGAATATCCATAAACAATATTTACATGTGGCTTTAACACTATTACTACCCTCCAATACTTCTCTATCAAAATCTTTCCATACTTCGTATTTCATGAGTTTTACATTTAAAGGGGCGGATTTTTCTTCATTTATTGAAAGATTTTGAGCTTGTGGAAGACATGAATATGTGGTTTTGAGTTTCTTATACAATCACATTATCGTTGACACAAGCATTTGAGGTACATGCAACAGAATTGCTATTATAACTTATTGAAGAGTTTTCCATTTTCAAATTTCTGCTATATTCAAAAAATCATATTTATTAACTACAATTCTTATTATATTGTAAATACATTCTAGCAAATTACAACTTTCATTTATGAAAACTAGCTGTATTTCAAAAAATAATTTTATTATACATTGGGTTATAAATCAATAAGTTTTCATTTATAATTAAAATTAAAATAGAGTTATAAAATCGAAACTAAAATAGGGTTATAAAATTAAAATTAAAATAATACATAGGGTTAGAAAATTAAAATTACAATTTTCATTTATAAAAACTATCTACAATTCTGCATTTCAAAAAAATAGTTCCATGTTTATAAAAAATTTAACTCTAAGTTAACAACTATTAGTATTTAATACTCAAAACTATTTAAATTTATACCTAGACTGTACAATAGTTATATATAAAAAATGAAGAGGAAATGAGAAATACCAGAGGTGAGCACTGAGCTGTTAGAAGGAGAACCAACTACCAAGGTCGGAGTTGAGAGACGTCGAGATGATGGTTGTTGCATTAGAAGGAGAACCAACTGATTGTTGCGAGGCGGAGCTGGGAGGTAGAGTTGCAAGGTGAGGGGTTTCAAACCAAGGCCAGCGCCGAGCTACGAGGCGGAGCGACGTCGGACGATGGGTTTTTCGTCGATTTAGGGCTTTTGCAATTTAGGGTTTGAAATTTTTTTGCTGCAGCCGTGATTCAATAAGAAAAAGTAAAAAAAAGAGGATGAATTGAATACGTAGTGCCGTGCGGCAACGGCTTATGGTTTCTACTTTCTTAGTTGGGCTTGGGTTGTTAGCCTGTCATTTCTAAATATATTTTAACTATAACTTACGGTTATCTTTAAATAATAAATCAACAATAATAACAATTTATAATACTTAATTCGGATCGGACGTATGCTTTTTGGATACGGATACGCCCATATCCGCATCTACATTTGATTTTCTTTTCGGATATCGATTATCCGCATCCGCTTTTCGGATATCAGATAATATCCGTTTTTCGGATACGGATCTAGGTGGATTTTGGATATTCAAGTATTCGTTGACAAATCTACTTAGGGATACTCTCAAGAGTACTTTGCTAGAGGATCAGAAAAATTAATTGCGAAAGCGTGTGAAGTTTAATCGCACAAGTGGATCTCAAGAGTTAAACCTATTACCTCGATCTATATCATTTTCGCACCCATTCGGGCCTTTTTTTCTTTATTCCTAGTTTGTATTAGGGAATTTAAAATTAGAGATACATGGATCTAAAAATAGGATAATTAGCAAATGATATAAATTAATGGTCATTTTTTATCCAATACTGGCCTGCACTTTAATTGGGGTTTTGTTACCTCGACTGTTTTAGAGGAAAGAATTTTACAGAGAAAAAATTGAGAGCATGAATATAAACATTTAAATTTAGAGGAAGGAATATGATTTGTGGAGTAGAATATTTTGTACTTAGAAAATAGCCGTTTTAGCATTATTGTTTTATCCATCATTTATTATTGAAAAAATAATTATTTAGTTAAACACAATATTAATAAATAATGCACTTTAACATAAGTTATATTTTCCATCCTATTATCTACCCTCTATTTACTTAATCAATATTTTGTATTTTTGATTTTTAATTAATATAACAATGTTCGAAATAAAATTATACATCAATCAGCCTGACGGGGAATAATATAAAAATCAATCCAGTATCGATACTAGAAAAACGGATGGAACTCCGATCCCTTGAAGCATATTTGGATGTAGGAGGTACTTACATTATAAAATTAATACATCTAATTCCTCAAAATAATTGTTTATATCATGTTTACCGTAGTATAAATGATATGTTTTCATTGTTTCACCCTAATAATCTATGTGACATGTATATAAATATATAAAAATGTTCAAAACTAATTTTTATTGCCATATTATTATTTTTAATTTTTGTTATTTTATAATCAATGAGATTCAAATAACTTTTATGTTAAACAAAACTTTTATGTTAATGAGATTGCTAGGTCTCGCACCATTGAGGTGAACTTGAAATATTGTTGAACGTTACACCACTATGAACTAGTGGATCAACAGTTTGTTAAAATATCAATTCAGATAATAATTGCATGGTTGAATGCTTATACAACTAAGAGGGTGTAGATGAACTGTTTGTTAAAATGCTAAGTAAATTTAATATGACTTATAAGAGAAACTAACGTACATGAACATGTAAAGCAGCGGAAAAGTAAAGATGCGAAGATTTACGTAGTTTAAATGTAAATAATCCTATGACCCTGTGTCAATTCTTTCTCTTCGTATTATATTTTAGTACAAGCGGTAAATTTAATGGAGATTTGTTTTAGAACTTTTTTCAATAATAATTCTCCGGCTTTTTCGTAATTTCATCCTTTTCTTTTGTTATGATCATTTCCTTTTATAGATGAATGACATCACCTGAAATAATGACTTCATTCTGTTGAAACTAGGCTAACACGTAGCGGTTGAATGAGTGAATTTCAAAAATTATTACTATCATTGATATAATTGGGTCGATCAAGTTTAAACTAATTTGGATCCAAATTATATTTTTTTACTAAAATCTTCATTTTATTTAATCAATTACCATAAATATTTGATTTTGTTAATATATATGGTATGTAATGTGTACATGTGTACCAAATACACATATACGTGTACGTGCACGTACATGGTTTAATATATCAGTATATAAGTACTGTAATTTACACCACAATGGACACATTAGTCTCTTTACATATGTGTTTGATGTGTAATATTATTATAAAGTTAACATGATTTGAATTATACTTATACATATATAGATTTATATATACATATAAATACACACACCACTATAATAATTATGTATAAATATATTTTAAATATAAAACCAATTCAATATTTAAAATAGCTTAAGAAATATTAAAATTTGAAACTAGATCTAGATTCAAAATAATATCTTATTTGAAATTGAAATTTAGATTTAAATATTGTATATTTAACACATATATATGCACATACGAATAAAAATATAATTTTTTTATTTTGAAAATATATAATACATAGATATATACACAAGCATACATACGTACACACACATATAATATATAATATGTAATTCTAATGTATATATATAATTACATATTTTAAATATAAATCATTTATTTAAATCCATGCGGTTTAAGACAAGTTATTTTTAAATTTCCATACAGATTTCTTGTTAATTTTCTAAAAACTTTTTGAACATAGTTTATATTATATATTATGTGTGTATATATATATATATATTATAACTAAAGCATAGAAATATACAAAACACACACCCAAATATATATATATATATGCATTAATCCACCTTTTTCTAAGGCGGTACACTGGCGGATTTAACTCAACAAACTTCATGATTATCAAGGCAGAAAGTCCGAAAAGATGGTCACCAGGATCGAAGATCGATTATATTTGAAACTACGGACTGTGGTTGAAGGAATTTGGTTGGACAACACTCAAAAAATAGCTAAGTATGGAGCTAAAACCTCTTGGGACCAGAATAGAGGGATCGAAATAGAGAGATCGGAGTAAAGGAATCAGATTAAACAGGATGCACACAACACAAATCAATGATAATCGCACGACAACTCAGAAATCACAAGACAGATTGAAGTGAAACTTCTGAAATAAGAAGAAAGATTCCTAGAGGATCTACCTATCATGACATCGTTTGAAGCAAGCTAGAGGTATCAGACCCTATCCCTTCATAGGGATTGGCTATAATCAGCCTTCACAACATATTACAATAAAGATCGATCAATAACTCGAGTTCTACTAATCCAATTGACATGAAACTTGAAGGATATACATAATACAACATGGAGAAGCTCCTTGAAGGATCACACGTCAATTGGTGGAGTTTAGAGGGATCATACCCGATCCCTATATAAGGATCGACCCTCTTTCCCTTAGGGATCGACTAAACCCAACTTTCTAGCAAAGATCGATCAATATCTCAACATCTACATTTCTAATTGACGTGAAACTTGGAGCACAAGCTTACTACAACATATGGAACACCACACAGGGACCCGACATTAAATGGTATAACTTGGAGGGATTAGCGTATATTCCTCCAAAGGGTTTGGATGAAATCAGAATATTTGCAACACCACTTCACGCAAAACGTGATAACTCATAATCCGTAAGTCGAATAGCACAAAATTTGGAGGGCAAGTAGCTAACATCATGGAGAAATCCACAGTGAGATTGCACTCCATTTGGATGCTAAACTAGAGATCGGTACTAATCCCTAATGTGGGCCTCAATGGGCCCAAAAAAAATTGGGTGGCCTTGTTATGGCCTGGAGGTTTTTCTGCCGAAATTTCAGCTTGATCCATGCATGTTTTTCCCTATAAATAAAGCAAACATGCCATCAGAAAAGGGATCTTCTTCTTTCTACTTCTCTATTTCTTAAAACTAGGCCAATCTCTACTAGTTTTATTCTTGGATTTCAGATTATAACTATAAACAAACTGCAATATGACAAAAAAGGATTTTTCTAGAGTGGATGTAGGCCAGAGTGAAGCGAGCCACTATAAATCTTGTCTCTTTTTACCTTCTTTCATTTTGAATTTATTTGTTCTTCATATTATATTTATATTAGATACTATCTAAGATCTGTGACTAGGTATTGATGTTCTTTCATAACTTGGTTTGGTGGCCAATTTTGATGCAAATATTTTGATGCTTTTATTGATAGGGTTTGCACCCATAGATTTGAAAGCCAGGATCTTGGATTTAGAAACATGGGTACTTCGATCTAGAATACAATGGCTAGGCAATCAACAAGGAGACTATTAGCAGATAAGAGCCACCATCGAGGGAGTCAGGGGGCTTCCCCTAGAGTTGGAGCTAATCAAACATCTATCTACACCACCGGAGATGAAATGGATATAATAATGGATGCTATTTGGGAAAGGATGCTAAAAAGATAGGAAGAGATGATGTAGAATTTACTTCGACAAATTGGATAGGCTTGAGAACATAATCAAGGGAGTATGGAAGCAAGGGCTAATGGCAAATTTGAACAAAGAGTTGAAGCAGCTATAACCACTAGAAATCAGAACCAGGATAATGAAGATGGAGCTAATGGACGTAGGAATGGAATAGAGCTGTTGGGGGGTAGTCCCCAGCCATCTTAAAGGGATTGGAGGCGATCCCTCTAGAAGGTTCGACACCGATCCCCAAATGCTAGAGGCATGCCTCGGGTCTAGTTGATCGCGATGCTGAAGGACCTGCTGTGGATCCCGTGGAACTTCATGCAAATTGAAATTTGATGCTTGTCTAGAGGAGTACATTCCAAAATTTCCTCATGAACTCGGAGGGGGAGGGGGGAGTTGAAAATGATGGTAGGAGACTGCTACTAGATGATAATGGAAGGTTTGTAGAGACGATTAGGTGAGTTAGGCGTATAGGATTGGTGAAAAGGGATTTTGAGGATGCATATAGAAGTTTGAGCGCTCTTAATATAAAGAATGCTAGAAATCCACCGGTGTTTAAACTTCCAATGCAGAAAGTATTTGATGGAAAGGCGGATCCAACTACGCACATGGTGAGGTATACGCAGCACATGGAAGTATTAAGGGCACCAGAGTAGGTCATGGAAAGGTGTTTTCCACTTTTTTTGACGGAGTTAGCTATGCTCTGGCTTAGGCAGCTGGATAATGTTTCAATAAGGACATGGAGCGAGTTGGTAGATTGGTTTATGAGGTAGTTTTAGATCCACATCATGAGATCCAAGAATGCTCTAACATTGGCAGCACTGAAACAGTGGACAGAGAGTCTTTAAGGAGTTTTCTAACATAATTTAATGCCGTGGCGGCAAGGGTGGATCAGCCAGATCCATCCATTATTTTGATGGTAGTTGTATTAGGAATTGCTGATGACATAGGTTTCAAGGATTCATTAGCGTGGGATCCATCTATGGATCTCGGGGAGTTTAGTGATGAAGCAGAATGGTTCATGCGGCAGGAAGATGCATGAGCCAACAAATTGGAGGTGAATGCTGTACAAAACAAAGGATCATCAGGAGATGAAAACAAAAATGATAAAGGCAAATGGAAACTGGATGATGGATATGGTAGAACAAAATGGCGATGGAAAGAGTGAGAATCGAAGTTCTTCTCCTACTCGGATTTGATGGACGTCCTAGAACAGATTTATCTGGACACTAGGGAGTAACTCCCCTATCGGAAACTTGCAAGGAGGGATCCCAAGGAGCGGGAGCGTATGTCTGGAAAGTACTGCCTATTCCATGAGTTGAACGGGCACACTATGGATGAATGCAGGAATTTAATGGATATGATTAAGGAGCATGTCAGGAATGGCAGACTGCTGCAGTACGGACGACAGCGATGGAATAAGAGCAGCCACCGTTCGCATTGAATGGAAACAGGAATAGCTTTGGATCGGGGCAACGGATAATCATCAACTGATTGTGACGATAAGGGCTAAGTTTAGGACTTGAACTCTGGCCATAATAATAATAAACTCTATAATAAGGTGGCTAAGTGACTTACACATGTACGAGATCGATGATGGTCCCTAGGCATGCTTTAAGTTAATGATGAACCGTCGTGCCCGGAGTGGCGCCTCTTTTTATTTTTTAGTTTTTTGGATTTCTAGACATACGAATTCTTATTTATCAGGCTATTTATGATTTGCATTACTACGATGAATAAAATAGGACGCTATTATTATCCCGATCAGAGTGATGGGGCAATAACCACAAGGTGCGAGTCCCTTCATCGGAGAGTGACAAAATAGACTCGCACATGGATTAAGTCCTCGACCGAAGAGTCGAAGCTATAGAATATTACCCAAGAAGTTAGGTATGGATTATGTCTGGCAAGGAGTACATTACTTCATCGGAGAGCGACAGATTGGCTTACTCGGGTCATCAAGCATGGATTGTGCTCGACAAGGGTACGGAGAGATCACTATGGGAGGCCAAGACATCGCTTATTGTTTAGGGACATTGAACCAAAGTGCTATAAGAAACGCCGCTTTTCTATAGAGTGACATGATCGTTTTACTTGTTGTTGTTCCTCCTTCACTGAATAGTGGCAAGATGGGGTTTAGTAAGAGCCTGGAGAAGCTATGATTGGTCCAGAGAGACCATGAACTAGGATATTGACCCAGAAAGGTCACAGATTTGGATATGGGCCCAGAGCGGTCCCGGATTATGATAACGACCCACTGAGGCCATGGATTTGGATAAGACATTCTGGAGAGATTGTGGATTCATAATTGGATATCGACTCGAAATGGTCATAGATTTTACTAACAATCCGGAGAGACAATGGATTCGAATTAGCAGTGGACTGGATAACGTGGCTATCAATGGATTATGGACTTCAGATGTCGGATTTATGACTATTCAAAACACGTTCCTATTCAAGGCATGTTATGGGAGGCAAAGTGTTAGCCCACCTTTTGCCAAGGCATTACACTAGTGATTTAACCCAACAATCCTTAAGATTATCAAGGTAGAAAGCCTGGAGATGTGGTTACAAGATTGGAGATCTGTTATGTTTGTCTATGGACTATTGTCGAATGGATTCGGTTGGATGACACTAAAAAATGGCTAAGTATGGACTAAAACTTCCCCCGGAATAGAGGGATCGGAATAGAGGGATAGATTTAAGAGATAGAATTAAACATGATGCACACAACACAACTCAACGATAATTGCCCCATAACTCAACAACCACATGGTGGATTAAAGTGAAACTTTGAAAAATAGAAGAGGGGTCCCTAGGGAGTCCACCCTAAGGACCGCACATCATTTGGAGCAAGTTGTAGGGATCTGCCCCTGCCCTTTATAGGGGTCGGCTATAATCAGCCTTCACAACATGCTGCAATAAAGATTGGTCAATAACTCGAGTTCCACTAACTCAATTGACATGAAACTTGAAAGCTATACATAATAAAACATGGAGAAGTTCCCCTAGGGATCGCATGTCATTTGGAGGAGCTTGGAGGGATCCCATATCCATATGTTTTTAAATATTGTGCTCATTTTTCGGTCTAGCCGGGAGAGGACTTTGTGTCATATAACCCATTCCGAATAATGATACGTCGTTATGGATAGCATTTAAAGACCGGGTATTTGCGAGAACGATAGGATGACCTATCGATTGTCTCTACACTGAGTAGCTATTGTATAGCGATTTCCTAAGTGATGGAAAGTCCGATCGGGATTGTGAATAACCGGATCGCAAGGGCTTCTTCGGAAGTGCCTTCGGTTCTGTCGAACCCAGAACAGACTTGTATGGTTTTATGTCTAACACTACACTTTGAGATATAAAGCAGATTTCTTTCAAATACATATCTGTTGGTAGCGGAGAATTTATTCTCTTAGCTTAACACCCTTCTCTGAGACGTACGAGCTCAGAGGTTATGTTGTTGAAGGTTATCAGTGATATACTCCCAATTTGGTAGTGTGGCATGCTAAGTGCTGCTCTGTGTTGATCATTGGTTGATCATTTGTGATCAAAGCATGGATTTCGTGTAAAGTGTAGCTTTGTGGACGAAACCTCATCGGGCCTCACAAACCGGTAATGGTCAAAATAGGAAAGATGCGGCAAGGTTCCCAGGGTAGCTCCCCTAGGGTGTGACCATTCCTTCTGGAAAAGGGTAGTATCATGGTATGAAGCCCAGATACTTACTCATGTAGGCACTGCAGTATATTTATTACCGTGTGATGTTATTGGTGTAGAGGTACCTCGTATAAAGGTCCCAAAGGACTGCGGGTGGCATATCTGAGGTTTTTATTTCCCGGGAATGGGGTAGCCAGCCTTGTTGGCAGAGAGCCAGGTAGGTTCTCGGGGTGTCCCGCTAGAGGAGTTACCATTTGGCAATAGGAAGTTCCTTAGCCTAACCATTTGTTGGAAATCCATTCATCCAATACAAGCCTTGTATGGTTTTAGTTGTATAACCTGCCATCTACTTATGGTGGCGCCCCACTGTTTGGATGGTAGCTATAGTAGGCATAGTTTGAAATGTCTATGCTGGCTAAGATTAATATTATACTTTCGAAATGTTTTTCACTATGCACTAATAATAATATCAAAAGAATTTTCATGTATAAAGCATGTTTCACTATCATAAGGAGAAATTTCCTCCAATTCTGCTTTTGCATGGTGTGTGTGGCGGGAGGCCTTATGGTAGCTACATTTTCCAAAAGCATTGTGGATTTCAATCTTTAAAATCCTTTTGTTGTTTGTTTTTAAAGACAAACCATTTTTGTTTGCTCATACCAGTCCCATGACTGACTCAGAGTTTATTATCCTTCCCTAAACTCTAGGTGCCCATAATTTTCCACATAGGCAGTCGAGAGTTTTATTTTTCAGATAGTCAGGTTTAGTAGTTTATCTGGAGCTAGTTCAGTCCGTGCATGACTGACCTTGTTTGTCTTGGTGCAACCTTGATGGTGGATCGAGCTTGTAGTTTATAGTACTAGCTTTGGAGTTTTTGGATTGGAGTTGCAGCATTGGATTCTATGAAGACAAATCTCATATTGTATCGTGTTCCGCTGTATTTTGATGTGATAACCTGGATTTTTGGCATCTGATAAATGGATTATAATTCAAATTTGAATTTGAACATAAAGTTTTAAAATTCAAAGTATAGATTTTTAATTGTTTTAATTTTTATAAACATAATTTTTTTTATTTCTTTTAAAATTTTTCTATATATATTAAATATTGACTAACAAATTAATTAGGCATAACCATTTTATTAACATTTAAATTAAAACACAAATTACTTTAAAAGACATGTGTTAAGTGATTAGCATAGTAAAATGACATATGTTAGATATAGGACAAGTGGCATTTGTTAATTTGTTTTTATTTTTATTTAAATCAACATTTCAGCCTATATTAACAAATTTTCTTTCGTTTATTCATTTTCTTTTCTAAATCTTAAGCCAAGAACAATGCTGGAAACATTAACTCAAACTAAATCTGAAATCAAAACATAATCTGTGCTTCACTTCTCATATCAAATACAAGACCTGTAAATCATTTTATCAAATCAAAGTAAACAACCTGCAATCCACTTTCCAAAAGCAAAATCCTGTATTTCACTTTCAAAAGCAATACTGCAAATCATTTTCAAAAAGAAAAAAGAAAACAAAAATCTGCAATACTTTTATCAAGCCTGTAGCATGTTTCAAAATGCATGCATGAGAATCAAGTTTCAAGTACAAGGCAACCTGGAAACAATTCACTTTCAAAAGCCTTGATCATCATTTTGTTCCAGTTTTAAGCAACCCAGTATTATCTTCAAAGTTGTAACCTCTTTTATCAAGCAAATCAAAAATCAAATATACAGCAGTTTTATTTGGAAGCAAGGCTGCTATGTTCAGGGAAAAAAGTGGGTAACTCACTTCTTAAACTTAGATCTGTTTGAATCTTTGGTTTTCATTTTGATCTTGAAAGTTATGAATTTAATATGTTGATATATTTACATATTTGTGCCCGTAAGTGTATGTAAACTGTATGCATGTCTAATATAAAGACAATGCATGCCTCTGTTTGATTACCAGTTTCCAAACCCTGTTCATAATGTAAACCTCCTTCTCGAATTTATTTTAAGTTTTAGGATCTTAATAAAATTTGTTATAAAACCCAAATCTAAGTTCTAGAAAAAATATATTTATAGTTATTTTTTTATAAAACATTTTCGCTGTAAATGAAAGATTCCACTAAAATCAACTCAGGTCAAAAATCTTGATTTTTTAGTTTTTACATTTTGATTGATTATTAGGATTTGTGTTAAGAAATCAAGATTTTTAATATAGTTATTAAATTTTTTAAAATCATGGTCAATGAGAAATTGAAAATAAACAGAAAATATTTTTAGTCAATTCTGGATGATCGGGAAGGGTAGGGTTGTCGTGTTCATGGCTGATGGAAGTTTGAGAGTTGGAGATTATCAGAAAAATAGCAATTGAATTTTTAGATTATCGATTTAGCTTGTCGACGATAACATAGGGTTTAAGTACCCAGTTGAAGAAATGTTGATTCTCGAGTTCATTTGGCAATGAGAAAGGATCGGACTAAGACGCATGGGGGAAAGTTGATGCAGTGGACTCTAGCGATGGTGTGTGTTCATCGACGTTGGCTCTGATGGACTAGATCGACGTTGCGAGTTGTTTTCGTCATCGATTTTGGTTTCAATTGGGTGCTGGATGGCTCAATTTTTATACCGAAGCAAGTTAATGAATCTGAGTGTGGGTGGCAACTCGGGAGATGATCAGAGACCTTGCATCATCGGCAAAGTTGGCCAGAGCTATAACGTTCAGATGTGCACGCGAACGCGAGTCAGTGTGTATGCGTGGGAATGGATGTTTCGTGACGACTCGAAGCAAATAGTGGGAAGCCTCGAGAAATTTTTGTGATGGCTCGAGTTTTCTTTTGGGGTTTGTACGCGATTGATTGCCTGTAAGCAGTTTTTTTATTTGAAGTCCAGAATCATGTTTTGTGAAGGTGAAGAAGAGAGAGCCTTGGGAAATCTCGTTCGTGTTGTTGCGTGTGTAATATAATACAGCAGTTTAAAAATTTAGCCAAAAAGAAAAGGAAAAGAAGAAGGAAGGTGGAACTCGGGTTTGTTTCGAGTAGCCGTGGGTTTTGCCTCGGGAAGAATGAATAGTGTTAGGTGTTTGATTAATTGAGTAGAATTATTTATTTAACTTGTAAGTTAATTTTTGAAGTTTGCTTAATTAGAAAGATTAAAACAGGAATAATTAAGGGTTGATTGTTGTATATAAATTTAAAAATCAAGGATTTATTATAAAGTAAGTAATTAATCAATTATTAAGATTTAATAATTAACGATTAATTCGTGTGATTTATTGAGGATTAATTAATCAATGAATTAACTAATGAAATTAAGCAAGGTAAGTAATCAATGGGAAATCTGTTAATAAGATTTATTAAAGATTAATAATTAATGATCAAAGATTAATTAATTGTATAATTTAAGAATAATTAATCTATAATTTAAGATTTGTTTATTTATTATAAAAATAATTATGGATTAATTAAATTGTATTGAGAGATATTGATTAATAATTAAGGTTATTAATCAATCGTTAATGGATAATTAATCAGTTAATTAATCAGTTAATTAATATTGATTTATTTATAGGGCAATTAAGGGATGAATTACCCAGTAGAAATTTATGAATTGAATGTAATTAATATAAGGGAAATTACTTAATGAAAAGTAATTAAGGTTAATTACTTTGGAGAAGTAATTAAGGATTAATTATTTGATGTAATTAATTAGAAGATTAATATAATTAATTAAGGAGTTAATTAATTAAGGAAATTAATTACAAGATGGTTAATTACTGTTTAGGATTGATTAAGACTAATATAGGGAAGTAATTAATTAAGAATCATTAATTAATATAATTAATTAATGAAATTAATGGAAGTAATTAAAGATTAATTACTGTAAATGGTTAAGGATAATTATTTTATGTAATTGAAGAATAATTAATCGAGGATGATTAATTAAGGTGGGTAATTGGAGAATAATTAATCAATTTGCTGTAATTAATTAAGGATTAAACATGCAGGATTTATAGTAATGGAAGAAATTAATTTAATTTATTTTAAATTAATTAAAGATTGTGTGATTAAAGTCTTTTCTTATGAATGGTTGAATGTCATTGGATGTTTGGATTGTTGTTATGCTTGGCAGATGATTATGATGCCAGGGTGTAGATATGGATTATTTATTAGAAAATAGAATTGCTATGTGAATCTGTTACTATGGGTTTACATGGAAATGTTTAAAGCTTAAACAGCTTTGTCTTAAGATGGTATTGAATTCGAAGAGACCGGAGTCGGGTATTAGTAAATACCCGAAACCACTTCGATTCTTTATAATTTGATGTGTGGAATCAATAGAATGAAATGGAATGATTAAAGTGATTGGACCATTTAATCTGAGTTTTGGTACTTAGAAATTGATGTGTGATGTAAGTAATGTCTTTAATGACTTATGAAGTTGTAAATTAACACAAGTTACCCCGACTTACCCCGGGTTTATATAAGGTGTATGTTTTTGTATTCCATGTTAGATGGGTTTACTCACGCTGGTTTCCAGCCTGACCCGGGTGTTACTTTGATGTAATGCTCGGGTCAGACTGAGTATTACAGAATTTCAGGTAAGGACGTTCTGGAGCTCAGGCGGCGAGCTGGATGGCAGGAAATGTATAGGGTATTTCCGCTGTGATATATTGTAGTTTATCTAGGACAGGTTGTTCTAAACTGTCCAGTGTTGTGTAATGGTTGTAACTCTGATGTATAAAAATATAAGTGTAATGATATAGTTCTTCTTTGTAAAACTACAATTTACGTGATATTATAATTTATCCGCTGCGAATGTGAGATTCTGAGTTTGAGTTTTCTGTTTCTTCTTCTTTCTTTTTCTTCTTTTCACTAACTAACGGGAATTTTCTGGATCGAAATTTCCGGACCGTTACATTTGTGTTGTATATTCTCTAATGCTGATGATTATCATTGTATCAAATTGACGTATTGGATATTGTATTCATGTTGTATCAGTGATATCATGTTCTATTCCGCTGTGTTATTCATCATCTAATGGGTGTTGCAAGCTCAGGCGATAGAATTTGATGTTGTTTGTCGGACATCGAGTTCGGGTCATCACAATTTCTAACTTATTTGGAGGCCTAAAATGGTTGTCACATCATTATTAACCTCTATAATAAACTCAGCTGTTTCGAGGATGAGCATTTCTCCCTCCATTGCCTAGTTGGCTTCGCCCAAAAATGGTTGTCAGAATGTAAGTTCCATCTTTACTCCTTAGTTCAATGGAGTTCATAACATTCAATTCACTAATTTGTTATGCCTTAAATTTACAAATATTCCTCACCTGCCTTCTAACACTACTCTGGTGAGTACACTCCGAGCTTTGAAAGACATTCGAGTCGATGACGAAGAATGGAGTTCCTTCTTATTTACTCTCAAATGCAGCACTTCTAGCTATTGTACAATGGTCATAGCCTTTACATCATTCTTTCCACACATGGGCCTATGCAAGCTATACGAGAGGTTGAAGTTGAACCCCCGCTCTTGAACATCAATGGGATCCACATGTAGTACAAAACCGCTATGTTGATCAATGGGAGGACAAGAGTGAAGATGAAGAAGACGGCAATGAGAATAGAGGCAAGAATGTTAATGCAGATCTCAGATATTAATCCATTATAGAAACATGTGGAAATGAAATGATTTCACCTCTTTCCACCCGTTCGAGAATAAGGATCATATACCACACCCAGTCTCGGAGCTACAACAGACTCCGGTTATGGAGATTACTCAAGTCACTTACGTTAATGATATTTTTAGTTCTCTTGTAGACTTTGGAAGCATCCTGGACAATAACCCATCTTATGATATCACCATTTTCATTCTTTCAAATTTTACTTCCCCAATTCAAGCTACAATTGATGTGCCCTTGACCTGTGTGGGAGAAGTAACTCCCTTCAGTCAACTTCATGAGCATGATCAATAGAATCAATAAGGCACATTAGCACTTGACATGGCACTTAAAGCCATAACACATTCACTCTACATGCATCATTCTTTGGCTTTCAAGTTCTAACTTGACCCTGTTTCTTTTCGGGTACAATGGGATGCTTTGGGCTTTTTAGCGACCTTCACGACAAATCAAGTGATTATATTAGTCGCAACCCTTCTGGCTTTTAGAGCCATGGACGCGACTCATCATAGGAGTTTGATTCTACAAGGCATTAAAGGAAAGAGAGGGTGAGAGAAGAGAAGGTGGGGTGACAATATTGCGTAGATCGCGATCGGGATTCTCGTGCCTACTCTAGGTCTACTAGAAGGTCTCATTGCTCACATTATGAGTGTTCTGCACTTCCTAAATCCATGGAACCATATTACAAAAGGCTCGACGGTCCTCCTTCCTCCTAGAGCTCACACTGCCCCTGTATTAATGCCTCCTCCTACTCAAGTCTCGACTCCTTCTTATGAATCCAGCATGCCTCTTAACCTATCGACTCTTCAAATTATAAACCCATTTAAACAAGGTCTACCAAAGAGCATGCTCTCATACATGTTTCAACATCTGTCTTGGACCTAGTTATAAGCCACAATCTTATTGAGATGCGAAAGGCACTTCTCTAATTTTTTTTACTAGGGTAAAAGTTGGCTACAATCTGAAAACATTTTGTATGAGTGGCTAATCATAACAAAGCATGTGTTCACGATGCCTTCAAATAATATTACATTGTCAGGCATTGAGAGACGTGCATGTGGTACTCCAATGGCCATGTAGTGTGTTCATTCGGTTGTTTGATGTTCGTTTTTGATGGTTATAACAATGATGAAGAATGATGATAAATGATGCGACAAATGCGTGACAACATGATATCATTGAAACCCCGATGCATTGATTCTATGAGGGATGTGGACATCTATAAGTTTTTGGTAAATGATTACTCAATTGATGTTGTTATGACGATGATCCACTAGGGCGGTTCAAGGAAGGGAACTCATGAATAGAATGTTGAAGGGTTCTATTATGGGAATTCGAACATTGAAGAGTTCCACTATGATGAGTGGAAAAGAGAGAGTGAATAATAGCTTGGAAACGCATGCGTAGGGATCATTGATATCGAAAGTGTTTCTAATGTACTCATAAGTAGTCGTATTGCAAAGAAGCTCATTGATTACTTAGTTGGATACCCTGGATTGTGTAAGGGATTCATATTTCCATGATTGAGAAGGGATCAATATCAGGTATGTGCTAGTATTTGGTTATATGGAAAATCGGGATTTTTCCATTAATTCTTGGTAGAGGAATGGCCAATACAAGTTATCGTATATTCAATGCACATTGAGTGACAATGAAGATTGTTTGATGGATTCTATGTTTTCCATATTTGTTTGCCAAAAATCTAGGGATGTCGCATAACATATGTATGCTGGGGATCGATATCTACACACTCAACAGTGTACCAAGGTGTGTGGGACACTTTATGTTGTTAACTTATTAGCATATTAGTATTATGTTCTAACTCTTTTGATGCATATATAGGTCAGGTAAGATTCTTTGTATTATTGTTCCTTACTATATCGACTTTATCATGTTTTAAAATTGTTTATTGCTCACACCAAACTACTGTTTGGCTCGAGCTTTTATGCTTTACTTATTATTGTCTTGGGTACTCTTAAATGAGTAAACTAAATAGCTAGTCTGGGTGACATGTCATGTCATATAGGTGGATGAGTATGAGGTGACATTTTTTTGTACTTATATTTAGACTTGTTATTGTCTATATTGCTATGCAATACCATGGAGCCTAGACAATGTTCATTAGTTTTTATGTATAGACATTTTTGATTTTATTATCTGTTGTATAAACTCTACTACTATTTATGTAACTATTTGAACCTGTGTGCTTTGATATTGTGATTCATTTAGCTATTACCCTCTCACTTATTTTATACCTATGATGACTATTATATTTTATTTGGTCCCCTACGAGATATTACAAGTTCTGTGCCGGTTTTATTTACTTTTCAACCTTTCTAATCATCATGCACACTATACATGTATATTAGGTGTTGGAAGTGTAGGGCTAACATCATAATGTTTAACTCGTCCATTGCCACTAAGCTATTCAAAATGCAAGTCATGGCCTACATCCGTTGCTTGAAGGAATTCGAATGACGAGTGCCTTTCCACAAAGGGGGAGCAAGAAGCAACCTAAGCCCCTTGAAATAATGCGGGTTTAGGATCTGGAACATATGAGCAATGATCATGTGTGGATGCATATCTTTATTATGGGTAGGAATAGACCCAACTTGGTCTCTAGCACAATCCTCCCGTGGGTATTTTGCATTATTTTGAAAATTATAAGGATAATGGGTTGGACGGGGATCTGTTCAGTTGCTGCTGGGACCACCGAACCATAATTGACAATTTTTTAGGTATTCTACCTAGCCCTAAGTTCATTCAGGTCATGGGCAATCTTCCCAAGGCTAGTGAGCCATTGACTAGAGTAGGCCATACTTTATTACTTAAGCCCGAAATAGGAATAATGGCACTTACTCTAGTAGCGCCACTAGTGCAGTGGCCGTTTGAGTTATTAGCCTTATTGTAACCCTTACTTTGAATGGTGTAACATTTTCAGCAGATTAGGGGTTTAAGTAGAAGAAAAATGATGCACTTTGAGAGTTTTAGGGTAGACCATCCTTCTAGTGCCAAAAGGAAAGTGGTATGGGTATATAATGAAAATGCTTTTATATGACCTTTTTTAACCCAACTATGTATGGCTTTGAAAGTGTAGCTTTTATCAATATGCTTATACCATCGAGACAAGTATATGGATCAATTTTCAAAGTACTGAAGTGTAGTGTTTTGTGAATATACTTATACCAATGAGATAAGAACATGGATATTTTTCCAAGCATTGCAAGAGTATAAATGAATAGTGAACGAATAGTATACTCATGTATATCTTTATAAAAGTATTTTGACATAAGTATTTATAAATGTTTTTAATTAATGAAAAGGTTAATTAAGGAGGCTTAGGGATGCTTATATGTTTACCCACGCATGGTTTCTTATTAAATTAAACCTTTTTTAATTTAATAGTCAAATAACCGACTATCAAATCTTGACCAAATATACTATGGAAATATCTAGAAGAAACATGGAGATTATATGGTATAGTTATTTTCAGTAAAGCAATACTGTACATATAAACCCATTTTGCTTTTTTAAGATAAATGATAAGGAAATCTATCCACTTAAATGGTTATGAGGTGATCTCTGCTCTTATGTATTATATGATTATTTTCCATAGAATCACAGTTAAGATTACCGGAAACCATTGATTGGTTTTAAGTCCCAGTTAAGTAGGGAAGTGTACTTGTATGAGATTAGTCAAAAGCATAACCACTTAAAAACGATGTACGTGTTCTATGCTTTAGAAGAGGTTCATGATCTATTTTGAGATGTGGAGATCCATGTGTGATTCCGATACATATTGAGGTATGAGAATCCATATGTGATTCTTAGACTTATTGAGATGCCGAAATATATGTGTGGTACTGAGACTTATTGAGGTATGGGAATCCATGTGTGATTCCGTGATCTTTTTGAGTGGTGACTGGTGTGTTGGAATTTCAAGTGTAGCTTTAGCAACGGAGATGACCAAAGTCAGAAATAGGATGCATAACCATTAGGATTTAGCTACCTAGAAGGGTGTAGTCGACTCTATTCCAGAACTAGTTACAGATATGCATGCTAGAGCAATGCACACATCCTCCCGTTGGTAGCGACCAACTACGTATTTCTTATGGTACATTCACTATAGATGCATGACCCTTCGGTAGGATACCTCTGATCCTTGTGCAAGAGGACCGTCGCAGAGGTTCTATAGGCTCTCTATTGAATCCTACACAATTACCGGACATGCCTTAGTGGTTTGATTTGTATACCTATTATTGTTGTGCTGTACACTCATGTGCAAGACAACTATTTCTTTTGTATTTCCAACTCTATATGTTATTAAAATATCACTGGATTTTCTAATATAAATGGTTTGGTTATCGTAAGGTAAAAACTCATTCATGTTTATATGTGACGTGATCTTACAAAGTTTTGAATGGTTTTATAACAGTTGTAATACTAATAATTTTAGTTTAACATTATTCAAGAAATTTAATTGGGTAGATTAAATAGAATAATACAGTGAGGCATAAGGATGGGATTTAATGATGAACAAGGTTAAGCCTTAACTAATTAAATAATAAGATTATTTTAAATTTTATATAGAATATAAGAAACAAGAGAGGGAAAATAGGAATAATCATCCTTTTATCCCTTGAACCATCACCCTCTCCTATTTCTCTCTAATTTTACACAAACATAAACAACTAAAAGAAAACAGAAGAGGCCGACCATTAACAAGCTAATGAGGAACGAAATTAAAAAAGGGAACTCAAGAAAGAGCTTAGCGAACTTAAAGCAACATCAATTCTCCACTCTAAAATCATATATAAGGTGAACAATAAGTAAACCTCTCTATTTCTTTAGTTGGTAATATCCGAATGTTTTTAATGGTTTTCGCCATGTTATGGTTGTATAATCATTTTTGTATAGAATAATTATTTATAGAATTTTTATGAAATTATTTGAATGGATTTTAAGGCTAAAACCTAAGTTTTCAACCTCTAATCGCTTTGATTTTCTGATATGTTATGTAAAATAATATTTTGAAGATTGGTTTTTAATTTCAAAATTTTCCAAGTTAAAACAAATATTTTATGAATTTCCCAAGGTGGAATTGTAGTTATTTAGGTTTTAATTCTTTAAAATAATTAAATACTATTTTTGGCTAGAAATTTTTATACAGTAATGAATATGAAAATTGTAAATTTCTTCAATTTTTAGGGATTTTTCCCAAGTGATTTCGAGTTATTGTGAATTTATTATGCTAGATTAATAATTAATCGAGGATATTAATTAATTATTTTTGTATATGTTTTGGGAAGAAAAAATGAGTTGGGGCAGTTTTAAATGAAGTTTTGGGTAAAGCATAGTCTTATCCAATAAGAATTGGCAAGAGTTAGGATTTGGTGAAAATAATTGCTTTTAGTAGTATTAAACAAGTTTTCATAATAATTACGATAATGCCATCCCCCACTTTACCGAAGCTAAGTTACGCCATAGCTATGAGAGTTGGTGTCAATACAGAGGGAAGCTTATGATAACTACTTAGGTAGTTATGGAATGATTCCAACTGGTTCGAAGTGGACCTTGTCGAGAACCTAATAGTGGCAACATCATAATCTCGTAATTCGTTAAAGTGAAGTTGTAATGCTTCAATCATTGATGCCGTGTGTTCTCACCATTATTTTAAATGATGCCACATACCACCATTTTGATTGTTCTTGGTATCATCAATATAAGAAGCAATGATGCCACCTATTTTTAATATCCACTTTATATATTAGATGGCAAAATAGCTGAAATACCATAAGTAACTGCTTTGACTTAAATTAACAACGTCGACTACTTTTGGTGATCTTGCTAGGCGGTATTTGTTAACGCTTAAAATCGAACGCTAAAACCCCGGTGTATATAGAGATTGAGTGAAAGCACCACCCGTGAACACGGGAACTAAAAACAAGTAGAAAAGTGACAGAGAAAGCAGAAAAGACAACAGTTTTTATAGTGGTCCGGCTTCAGGTAAGCCTACGTCCACTTTAATCCTCTTTATTACTGAAACAATTACAACTTTACAACAGTCTTCAATTACAATACTGATGAGACAAACAACCAGAACTTTGATGCAGAAGAACTCCATGTTGATTGCGTTAGATTTCCCCTTGAAGTTTGTTGAGATGCCTTTCGTATTTGAAGTGTTAGGTGAGTCGAGAATTCAGCAGAGTATCGGCTCTTAAAGAGATCGGCCAAAAGTCCTTTGAAAGTTGGAGATGGCCATCTATTTATAGAGAATTCTGGGCACAAAATGTTGCCAAGTCCTAAATCGCCACCAACCTAAGTTG
Organism: Allium cepa; assembly: GCA_030765085.1. Classification (NCBI taxonomy): domain Eukaryota; kingdom Viridiplantae; phylum Streptophyta; class Magnoliopsida; order Asparagales; family Amaryllidaceae; genus Allium; species Allium cepa. Next base: position 283,725,778 of record CM060935.1, read on the forward strand.
GGTCGTGGACGACTTAAAGTAGGTCGTGGAACGGTCGCGATTCAAATGCTGGGTCGACACTTAAGAAAAGCATCCTTGCTGAACTCTGTAAGTCCTGAACCGTGTACGAGTTAAGGGGTCGCATGCTAAGTAGCTGCATCGGACATTCCTTCCTTTGCTTAGGTCGTGTACGACCTAACATAGGCCATAGGTCGGTTACGACTCAAGTATAGTTCATGATCTTGTCTCTGTCCTGAGCAGTTAGGGCGGCAAACTCCGTGGATAGTTAGATCGGCTTCTATCTTAGACCAGCACCCGCGTTAGGTCGGTAGCTATCTTAGGTCGGTATCCTGTAAGTCTTGGGTCGGTGTTCTTGTTAAGTCTTAGGTCGGCAACCTTGTTAAAGCATTAGGTCGGCAACCTTGTTAAAGCATTAGGTCGGCATCCCTCTCAAGTAACTTAGGTCTTAATCCCTCTCAGGGCTTAGGCAGTTAGATCGGCATCCATGTTAGGTCGGCAACCTTTTGGGTCGGTAACTCTTAAGTCGCTGAGCCATGGCCGGGGCGGAGTTAACAGTATTGGTGTCACATTTCTTCTATAGTGCCACTAAGGCTTTATAAGCTGCATTATCTTATTTTTTGATTACAAATTTTTTTCTTTGGAAGGTGGATAACCTATATCGTATGCGTGTCGACAACCTCGTTATCGACATAACGTTTTATACTTAAAAGAAATTTAACTTTTGTCTATTAACCTTGGACAGAGGTTCACATGCGACACTGATGTTGCATCTATTCATTTTAATGTCGATAGGCTAGGTATTATGCAAATTAAAACAATGTTTTAAAAAGTCAAGATAGCCAATGCTTAAGAAGATCGATCACCTTATGATTTCAATAGTTAGCCATATGATTTATAATAATATATTTTCTTACATTGTATTGAGGTTCAACATTATATAGCGTAACATGAATGCCATAAATTTTCTATATAAATGGCGGCGAGCCATAGGTCTTTATTTCAATATTAATGATTAGGGATACCAATGCATATCATTTTGAGATGCTATAATTTTAAGGGGTATACAACCTAATTGGGAACACTAATAGACATATGTTGAACATTTGGGTTAAATATGAATTAGATTGAGAGGTGACATATTCATAGCTACCCTTGGAAAACTATGGGATGTGTGATCGATTGTCCACATCCTGTTGGAGCTGTGCAGTTAAAGCGCTCGGCAGATTCAATGCGGCAGAGGTGCAAAAAGTCATAGCGGGGATACAGGAAGGATATAGCGGAATATAGCAGATGACTCTAAAATAGCATATAAAACTCGTAGTTAATTTTTTTACAAATATATAAATGGTAATTAAATGAAAAATTAACAGTTAATTAAATTATAATTAATACATAAATAATTATAAATAAAAACATGCGTGAATATACTGTAAATAAACATAAAACTATTATATAACATAATTGAATTTAGTAGAATATTAGAGTATTTTATTTTTGAAAATATATTAAAAATCCAATTAAGTAAATTAGTTTCATAATTTTTAAATTATATAAATGTCATTTTTCAACTCATTTCTTTTAAAGAAGATATAGCGGAAATAACGGAATATAGTGGAAATAACGGGATATAACGAAAATAGAGGGGCTTAAAGCGGAAAGGCTATATTTGGGGCTATATGGAAAAATCATAGTGGTAGAAATCACTATGAGATATATCAGGCTTATAGTGGAGTAATAAAAAAGCATTAACTACACAGTGTTGGAGATGGTTAGTCTCTATTTGGTTATTGTTAGGTTCATAGTCATCTTAGGAAAACTATGGGATGTGTGATGGATAATCCATATCATTTTAAATGAATGAAACCATATGTGATGTGTAGACCATATAGGAAGGGATAGATAATCCATAAAAATATATGTATGTTGATGGATAGTCCACATCATTTTAAACGAATGAAACCATATGTGATGGTTAGTCCATATGGGAGGGGATAGATAATCCATAAAAATGTTTATATATAAGATGGATAGTCCACATAAGTTTGATAATGAAACCATGCGGAATGGGTAGTCCATATGGTAGGGAATGGGTAGTCCAAATAAATAAATATGAGATTGGTAGTCCATATAAATATAAGACAGATAGTCAATTGTAATTAAGAAAGATAGTCAGATAAGAATTAACACTGTTAGTCTAATAAATTGGGATGGGTAGTCCAATGTATGTTATATTCTAACCATTGTGGATACATGAGCACAATACATGGTTAATGTGTTTTGGTGAATATAGTAGTGAGAGAAAAATCTATTTCGCTCAACAGCATGATCTTACTAGATATCTATTTTGGTTCGAGATGGTAGGTTATTATTGACACTAGACTATTGTCAAACCCGAAGTTTTTGTTTTTCCTTTTATACTTATAGTACTCATTTGAGTAGGTTAGGAGTAAGGGATTTTAGGTTTCAAGTAAGACGAATAAGCTTTAGGGATGTGCAGGAGGTAATCTAACTATTTAGGAGTTCTTATCTAATCATTATGTCGTTTAGTCTTATCTGTATTGAAATAATAGCAAGTTATATAATTGTCAGGTGTTGGAATTTGATCAACATCTTCATATGTCGCTATTAGAGCATTTTATAATAATTATTTTTTCTTTGGACATGGAATTGCAAACGAGATTATATAGTGAATACGAAATGTTAATTATGAAATAAAATGTAAAAGTTTGTTATTAAACTATGTTAAATTGTTTTCATATTGATCATGTGCTTCTGATTATTGATATGACTAACATAGCCATATTTTATCATCGAAAATTAATATCATGGATGACTGCAACATCCTCAGCGCTAGGTTTCAGGCCTCAAAATGGGAATGTTACAAGTTCATATAAGAGCACATGTTTATGTAAAACTTAAAAGATTAAAAAAAAATTCAAAAATATAGTCTTAGTGAATCCGAGAATAAGATTGGAATTTGGGATAATGCTACAGTAATGTACTTGTATTTGCTATATACTAGTATGTATTCTCCCCACTATCTTAGATCATTTTTCTAGATCTTATTAAGGCTCATATGCAGATTACGAGAAAGCAAGATATGGAAGTAGGAAACAAAAAAGTTAATCTTCGTTGAGGAAGCATTACAACAAATGGAAATGTTAGATCCAATACCTATAGGACCTCAAGTCGACAAGAAAATGCTAATCAAGATGCAAATGCTAACGTAGGTGCTGAAATCCCACCAGTAGATATGGGGACTATGTATCAATTCTTTATCAACCTAATGCAACCCGGAGTAGCTACAAGAGTAGTTGGGGGAATTGCTGCAAATGCGAGAGCATTTAATCCTGTAGTGCTGGTTGATAATAACCATGCTAAGATGAACCGAGACTATACTAGTCTTTCTAGGAAGCCTTCTTTTGAAACTGAAGATGTTATTTAAATGGAGAACTAGATGTTGCATTATGAAAGAATTTTTGATGGTTTAGGTCTAAATGACAAGCAGAAAAGGAGGTTTGCTTCGAGACAGTTGTAAGGAGCTACTTTATTCTTGTGAAATAAGGTGATCATAGGTGTACCAGAAGAGGAATTGACTCGGGTAGTATTCCAAAGGAGATTCAAAGATAGATTATTATTCGAGGTAGCCAAGTCCCCCATGCTTAGGAAATTCATGGAATTGGAGAAAGGGGAAATGTTGGCGTTGGAATACTCTACTAAGTTTGATGAGCTATTTGGTACGGATATGCTACCGTCGGCACTATGATCAAGGGAAATGAGAAGTTCATCCGAGGGTCGAGGCTAGAGATTGCCAGAGAAACTATGCCATATTTCGTGGATCCATCAAATGTAGTAGTGGAAATGGGTATCTGGAATGAAAAATGGTTTTGACCTTCGGGAAGAAGAAGTCAGTTGTAACATCCCCTATTTTGAGGCCCGAAGTTAAGCGCTACAGATGCTGATGTCATCTGTAGTATTAACTTCCGATGATAAAATACAGTAATGTTAATGGTATTCATTACATTAGAACGGCACGGATATGAAATAAAATCAACATAGATTTCAAAAATAGCTTTTCTAATTACATTTCAAATAAATATTTCATATTCAACAACGTAATCCCAAAACGTTTCCCAGCTTTTGGTCAAATATAATTATTACAAATTATGTCCAGTGCGGTATATGAAATGCCTCCTTGGATGATCAGTGTATTAAGTAGATAAACATATCATTTATTAATATATCACAATAGGAATAATACTAAATTACTCCTATATAGCTAGTTTTGCTTCCTGTACGTCTTTAGAAGCTTATTTGTCTAACCTGCTAAACTTGAAAAGTCCTTAACTCTCAATCTACTCAAATTTAGCTTTGAGCACTTGAGAGTTGAAGGGGAAACATAAACTTCGAGTCGGACAAAAAGTTTGATGTGAATAATTCTATTACATCTCGGTTTACTGATAATAAGTGAGACCATCCGCTTAGCAGAATGAGTTTCCCCTCACTAGTTTTCGTTTAAAATCATATCATTTGCAAATCAAAATTCTACTATTAAACCGATTGTAACAACAAAAGCAATAACATATATGCTTATAAATCAGTAATCAATGGACTGTATGTCCGAACAATATTTTTTTGTCAGGCAGACTATTAACCGCTGGTTGACTCGAGCCTACCTGTAACACCTCGCATTTTTAGATTATTAAATAACCAAAATAATTATAAATAATGAAAATGGATTTTTTGGAATTGTCGGAATATGGACTCAAAACTTATACCATTGTGTTCATGGCGATTTTCTAATTAATTTACATATGTAATATGCCTCGAATGGACTTCTACGAAAAAGTTATTGATGTTCGAACTTCCGAATCGAAAAATAAATATATGCGTAAATGTGCTTGAATATATTTGTTTATAAATATATGCACATATAAATTCCAGAAATAATGTGTGTTTAAATTTCAAAATAGACACGCGTCATAAAGATAATTAATTGACATTAACAATTAGAGGTAATTAATAAACATTAGTAGGCAATGTCAATCAAATCAGGAATTAAAGGATATTAATTAACATTAATTAGCAACATTTGAATTTCAAAATAAACATTTGTTATAAAGGGAATTAATTTTGTAATTGATGGAAATTAATTAGAATGAATAGACAATGGTTAGAAGTTAATGTTTAATAATTTATAACGTTTAAAAGTAGAGGAAATAAATGTGTGCGTATAAAACAAAAAGGCTAGACACATCAAAACTGACGCGTTTTGCTCGTTTTTAATGGCTAGATTCCAATCACTTTAAACGAACATATGACGTTGCTTTGGCTCTCTATAAATAAATGTGCAGGGCTAGCCTTCAAACCTATATTTTTGAAATGGGCACGAAAGCCCAGTCACTTTTCTTTCTCCTCTAATTCTTCAGAAATCAAATATATTAGATTTAGGTTTTTTTTGATTTGCAATTTGGAGGTAGAAACTGTAGATCTAGAGAAGAGATGTCCAAATTATGTCGTCCATATGAGGTAAGTTTTTAGATTTGGTTTTCTAGTTTATCTTTTTATTTTTCTTCAATTAGATCCAGATTTATAAATCTGTACAAATTCCAGTTTGTGGATCCAAATAGGGTTGCCAAGGGGAAGGTTATGTATAATAGAACTGGACTAAAAATCAGATCTGGAGTTTGGAGTGTTTTCTTTTCAGGTGACTGGATTTAAATTATATAACTTTTATGTTTATGATATATAATATTCTTAAATTCTCATTAAATATTTAATTCAGCATTTGGACTAATTTCGGTAATTGGTTCTACTAGTTAGTTATGTTAAAACTGTAAATTTTGCAAGACAAGTGTACTTTTATTTAAATGTTATTTATATATAAAAAAGAAACTCAATTAAATATAATCAATATTAGGCTTAAAAGTTGTAGAGAAAAGCATAAGCCTAAAAATGAGAAATTTACAGTAAATTATGTTAAAACGGGAGAAATGAATTAAAAAGGAGAAAATCAAATAACTTGATTTGGAAGTTAGTGAAAGATTAGTTGGTTGGTTTAAAAAAGCAAATACATTTCCATAGTTTAATACTGTAAGATTAACGATGTGGCACCCCATCTCTATACTCACACTAGCCAAGGACATTACGGCGTAACGCCATCGACTAGCACGAAGAATAGGGCTGTTGAGGAGCGACCATTTGTGTAATTTGCTTTGTACGAGTACCCATATGTCAGATAGTACGACTTTCAAGAGGAAATCTGACACATCAAATACGAACTCAAAGCTACTACACAGTGGCTATGTGGTCTTCGGAAAACAAATACGAAGTAAACATAACCCAAATTAGTCACAGATATTCATATCACTAAGGAGGAAACAGATATGAATAAAACATATAGAATACATCAGAGTAGTGGTCATGCAAGATCCGCTACATCACAAAAGAATAGGTACAAGTGCAAGAAAAAATAATATATATACATCAAGGAGTCTCTATCCTGAATGTATAAAAGCAAAAGCTACTAAGCTTAAGTAGTTAGCCAAAAAGTCAGAATATAGTCCCTTCTAAGAAGTCAAGTGGAAGCACCTGTAACACCTTGGTCTGACCCGAGTATTATTTAAGAAGAGAAATAATAAATGGATCAGTCTAGCTATAAAAATCATATAAAATGAGATAGGATAAGAGATATGACAAAAATATATGATAACAATGAAAATCATACAATATCTTAAATCTTCTCAAACACCAAAAAGAATGTCATATTCTTTTGCTTATTCACTAAAGCTCAAATATTGACAAAACATATCAATGCTAATCGCAAAAATTGGTGAAACATAAATTCCAGAAATCCATGATAGAAAATCCAGAAAGCACAAAGGGGGAGGCCTATAACAAACGGAGCATGAAAACTCACCAACACGTGTATCACAAACGGAACGCTATTCCATGGTCGCTAACCATTGAGCCGGTGCAACGACGTAGTACAACGGTATGCCCAAGGAACCTGAAACTCAAATAAATCGAAACAACGAGTAGTACAAAAGTACGCCCGATGAACCTAATAAGCCGGAACAATAACGTAGTACAACGGTACACCCGATGAACCGACATCCATATAACGGTCAAAAGAACATGGGTCGCTAGCCGATAAAAATGAGACGAATCTCCATAAAATGAGGTATAATCCCCCACGTGGGCAAAGAGATATCGCATATCGCTAGTCTAAACCATCAAATGATCACCATTGGTCAATAAGAAGTGTAAATTACACCAAGCTAGTAAATAAATGAATTTAGCTTCATGTCCCGTAACCACTGGCTTAACTTAAATATTCACGAACAAATTGAAGATTTCCACTCAAAAATTATCACAAGATTTCAATCGAACGAGTCCAAGAATTAACCAGCGAAGTAAACGCAAGCGTTTCAGACCACTTGTTTTGCTAAGTCGTTTAATTAGATTCCTCATACGAATGAGGTAAAGGTTTGTATATACTAATAGATTTGAAAACGATTTTAAAAACGAGCTTTGTATTAAAAATAACATTGAAATCATTCTTGTGAAATAATTTGAGTATTTACTACTAGTATAGAAACCTTCGTATTTTAAAGTGACAAATCACAAAAACGATTGCAAAAATAATCTATCACTAAAAATTCACACTCGACGACTTGAATTAAATCCATGGAAATTGATATCAAATCCATCAAATGGATATCTCCAAAAAAATCCAGAAAAGAAGTCATCAAAGTCGATAATAGACAATAACGACCAACCGGATCAACCAAAAATTGATATAACGGTAATCCACTCAAACAAGTTTGGCTGAAATTAACAACGTCGGACGTCTAGTGTATTTTTCAGACATCTGGGCTGTAAGTCTGGAATTTTTTTCTAGATTGCCCAGACATATGGGAAGTAAGCTCAGACATCTAAGCTGAAAGACTGAAATTTTTATTCCGTATCTCCAAACGTTTGAGCATTTCACCAAACGTCTGAGCTGAAGCTTAGGGCACAATTTGACAAGGCTACTGATGGCCAAATCGGTTCGAAAGCGATAGGACGAGCAACAGAGGCTAGGGATTTATGCCAAGTGACAAGAGCCCTATAAGCTCTTCAGTACACTCCAAACAACATGCCCAAACATCCATAGTAGGATTCCTGTAGATTTTGACTTCAAAACACCCAAAATTGAAAAATTCACCAAAACAATCCAAATCAAAAGCAAATGGACATGAAATAGATGTTAGGAATTCATACCCAACAACAACGAATGCTACAAACATAGATATGAGTTCAAGAACTCATCTTTAAACCCAAAACAACAAGTGAGAAGCTTTAAAACAAAGGAAAGATCAATCACTCTTCAACTTCAACTCTAGAAGCTCCAATCTAAGATCAAAAGCAAAATTTCCTAAGTTAGGTTTTAGGAAATTCTGAAAATTGAAGAGGGATAGAGATTGAGAAGATGAACATGATGCTTACCTAAGCTTCTCCTTGATTTCTAACTTGGATTTGAATTTTATAAGAGAATTAGGGCTTAGGAATTTCTAATCTCTTTTCTTTTCCCTCATTTTTCTAGGGCTTGAGAGTATTAGAAAATGAGGAGTAGACTGAGTGAAGAGGAGTGGAGTTAGGGTATTTAGTAAGGGGGTTGGGTTATCTTATTGGGTTAGTGGGCTATAGCATAACCCAAAGCCCAAACAAAAATACTGAATTCCTAACAGTTCCAAACATATCGATATTTATACTTAAAAAGGTTGTAAACGCCATTTTAAACTCCATGAAAGTGATCTTGAGTCCCAATTCGACTGTTTGCAGAAAGTCACATTTCAGATTTTAATCCGACTAACGAAGATCTGTTTAAATAAAACATTTAAACATATAATCATAAAATATGCAGGTTTTTACAAACCTCCATCCTTAAAGAAATTGCATCCTTGCAATACTTAATAAGAAACAAAGAGTAACAACCATACTAATGCACAACAACACAACAGAAAATTTGAAGTGAGAAGTTCACCTTAAGGAGCACGAGAGAGTAAGTCCGGATGTATTCACTCGATGAATTCCCTTTTGATTCCCAAGAACAATCATTAAGATTTGAGGTCCATTGAACATTCACAAGTGGAATATCTTTATTTTGAAGGCGTTTAACCTTCGTAGCATTGATGCAAATAGGATGTTGCTTATAAGTCAAATTTGGTGAAACTTCAATTTCTTCAATAACACCAAGCTCAAGAATAGAATCGGAATCTCTAAGGCATTTACGTAGTTGAGAAACGTGGAATACGTCATGAATAGCAGAAAATTGAGCTAGTAACAAAAGGCGATAAGCCACAGAACCAATGCGTTTGATGACGGAAAATGGACTGATATATCGAGGTGCTAATTTTTCCAAACGACTAAAATGCACAACACCTTTTATAGGTGAAACAAGAACGAACACCAAATCTCCCATAGAAAATTCTAATTTCCTTCTTCGGTTATCGACATAGTTTTTTTGTCTACTTTGAGCTTCTCTCATCCTATGGCGAATAAGGTCGATCTTTTCTATGGCATCACGAATAAAATCTGGGCCTAAAACCAGCTTCTCACCAGCCTCGAGCCAACAAGAAGGAGATCGGCATGGCCTTCTGTAGAGTGCCTCGAAAGGTGCCATACCAATACTTGATTGGAAGCTATTATTATAGGAAAACTCAACAAGAGAAATATGATCTTCCAAACTTCCACCAAAATCAAGAACATATGCACAAAGAAGATCTTCAAGAGTTTGATTCACATGCTCGGTTTATCCATCGAACTGGGGATGATAAGCGGGGCTAAAACTAAGCTTCATTCCCAAAGCTTTTTGAAGACCTTTCCAAAATCCACTAGTAAATAATGAATCACGATCATTAACAATAGAAGTCGGAACTCCATGAAATTTGACAATTTCAGTAACATAGAGTTTAGCCAAAAGTGGTACGGTCTGATTAGACCGAACGGGAATAAAATGGACAGATTTTGTAAGCCTATCTACAATCACCCACAAACTTCCATGACCCGAACAAGAACGGGGTAGATCGTCATTAAAGTCCATGGAAACTTGATCCCACTTTCAAACTGGAATGTCCAAAGGTTGCAATAACTCCCCAGGCGTTTGATGTTCGACCTTTACGAGTTGGCAAGTCATGCAACACTTAATAAAGTTAGCGATATCAGATTTCATTCCATCCAAATAAAAAATTCATTTCAAGTCCGCATACATTTTACTACTACCGGGATGAATGGTAAATTTAGAATGATGAGAATCTTCTAAAATATCTTTACGAAGATCACTAAATTTAGCATAATAAGTCTACCAAATTTTTGAATACCTCCACGAGCATAGATTTCAAAGTCTTTCAAACCATTAATATTTCAATCCCTACAACTTTGGCTAAGAAGAGCCATTTCGGGATCATACTTTTGAGCTTTAGGAATGCGGTCTAAAAGATATGGATGAGCATTGAGACTACACAAAACAAGAGATGAACATGAATCGGATTCACGATCTCGAATCTCACAAGTGGACAAAGTCTCGAGATCATTCCATTCGGATATCATCATGGAAACAAACCGCTTGTTGCTTACGACTAAGGGCATCGGCAACACGATTTCTCTTTCTGGGAGTATAATGAATATCAAGATCATAAGATGCAAGGAATTCGAGCCAACGTTGTTGACGCAAATTGAGTTTCTTTTGGGAGAACAAATACCTCAATGACTTATGATCGTGCAGAGAACAAATTTCTCTCTCAAAAGATAATAGGGCCAAATTCTAAAGCGAAAACAATGGCCGCGAGCTATAAATCATGAGTGGCATATCTAGTCTCAACAGGCTTTAATTGCCTGGAAGCTTAAGCGATAACACATTCCCTTTACATGAGAACGGCTTCCAAACCAACACGGCTAACATCAGTATAAACAATCAAGTCTTGATTCCCTTCGGGAATCACAAGAATAGAAGCATCGGAAAGGAGTTATTTTAGTTTTGAAAAGCAGCATTACACTTGGCTGACCAAATATACTTAACTCCCTTCTTTTTCAAACTAGTAAGAGGTACAGAAATTTTAGAAAAGTCTTTTATGAACTGACGGTAATAGCCCCACAATCCAAGGAAGCTATGAATTTTCATAACACTCTCTGGTCTCTTCCAATTTTGAATCGCTCCAATCTTTGAAGGATCCATGGAAATTCTGGATTCAGAAATAATATGTGCTAAAAATTTCACACGGGATTGCCAAAAGTGGCACTTAGAAAATTTTACCTTCAATTGATTGCTTCTAAGAGTTTCCAACATAATCCGAAGATGTTTTTCATAGCCCTCCTCAGTTTTATAACAAAAATGAATATCATCAATAAATATGAGAACAAATTGATCGAGGAAGTCTTTGAAAACTCAGTTCATAAGGTCAAGAAATAAGCCGAAGTATTCGTTAAGCCAAATGGCATAACAACCCATTCATAAGATCCATAACGAGTATGGAACGTTGTCAAAGGAATACTATCCTCTGCAATACAAAGCTGATGAAAACCAGTTGCTAAGTCTAACTGTGAAAAGACTCTAGCACCGCTAAGTTGATCGACTAGATCATCAATCCGGGGTAAAGGATATTTATTCTTGATGGTGAAATCATTAAGCTTGCGGTAGTCAATGCAAATCCAAAACGTACCATTGGATTTCGTCACAAAAATAGCTGAAGCTCCCCAAGGAGAGGAACTGGAATGAATAAATTGTTTTGTTCCAATTCGAATAATTTTTTATGCATCTCATCATTTTCCTGATTAAACATACGATAAGGAGGACGAGTGATATGTAGACTCTAGGGTTTAGAATAATTCTGAACTCATTTGCTCGTTTTGGTGGTAGTCCTAATACGGGCACAAATATGTCGGGAAACTCACGAACAACATGAATGAGAGAAATGACATCTTCTTCATCATCATTATCGTCGTCATGTGAATTTAGAGAATATAAGGATGCCACCGAATTGGAATCTAAAACTTTAAGAACAATAGAAATCTTAGTATGTCGAAGATGGATAGTCCCCTTAGGACATAGGATATGTGCTTCATAACGGTTAAGCCAATCCATTCCCAAAATCATTCTGAAACCTAGGTAACGCATAACATGCAAATTGGCTCGGAAAGAATAATCACATAAAATAATCTCGACATCTTTACAAAATAAACTGAGTGTTGCGGATCCACCAACCGGATTCGCAATTCTCAATGAAGTCATCAAGCCCATAACATTTGAAGACAGAGTATCAACAAGTTCTTTTGATATAAAAGAGTGTGATGCACCCATGTCAAAATGAACTCTAATAGGATGGTCACGAAACATAATAATGCCATCAAGGATAGAATGAGAAAAACCTTGACCAAGAGAAGTGTTACTAGGAACTTGCACAACATTTAGCTTTCTCTCTTTCTTGCTTTGAAGTTTGGAACATGAAGATATAAGATGACCCAAACTTTTGCAATAACGACAAAAAAGGGTTTTCGGACACCTATTAGCTTAAAGGTCCTTAGAACCACAATTGTAGCATTGTCCATGACTTGGGGTAGGAGTCTTTGCTATCAAAGTTGCTTGCTTCCCTTTCCTGTTAGGATTAGGATTGAACATAATAGGCCTCTTCTTGTTGTTGTTGAAGTTCTATTTGACACCCACAACTTCAACATCACTTTCTTTATCGGTCTCTTTAAGTCGAAGAGCGATATCAACTAGATGATCGTAAGAAACTTCTAGTTTCAAAAGTAAAGGCTTTTTGAGATTCCTATTCAACCCATAGATAAACCTTTGATTTTTCTTCGATGGGGTATTAATATTCTCCAATGGGTAATAACCAAATTATTTTGATGTATTCGCCAAGTTACAATTGTATACTCATTGTTTGGATAGAATAAATACGTATAGAATTTTTATGAAATTATTTGAAAGGGTGTTAAGGGTAAAACCTATGTTTTTAATCTCTAATTGCTTTGATTTTCTGATATGTTATGTAAAAGAATATTTTGGAGATGGCATTTTAATTTCACAATTTTCCAAGTTAAAATGAATAATTTATGATTTCCTATTGGGGAAATAGCGTTTATTCATCTTTTAATATTAAAAATAATTAAACAATATTTTTGGCCTGAAATTGTTATTTGGTAAATAATATGAAAATTCTAAATTTCTAAGATTTTTGGAGATTTTTCTCCAGTGATTTCAAATTATTATAATTTTATTATGCTAGAGAAGCATTAAGATAATAATTAATTGTGGATATTGACTAATTGTTTTTGTATGTGTTTAGGGAAGGAAAAATGGGTTATGCCAGTTTTCTGAAAAAGATTTTGGGTAAAGCATAGCCTTATCTAATAGGAAATTGACATGAGTTAAGATTTGATGAAAAGTAATTTCTTTTATTGGTAATAAATCAGTTTTCATGGTGATTATGATAGTGCCATGCTGCACTTTACCAAAACTAAGTTATGCTGCAGCTATAAGAGTCGACGTCGATGTGGAGGGAAGTGCATGATAACTACTTAGGTAGTTACATAATTATTCCAACAAGATCGAAGTGGACCTCATCGGCAACCTAATATTGATGACGTCACAATCTCGTAATTCATTAGTGTTTAAAGTAGTAACGGCGAAATCATTGATGCCGCGTGTTTTCACCCTTGTTTTAAATGACGCCGCATATCTCCATTTTGATTCTTTTCGGTATCAACTATATAAGAGGCAGCGACGACACTTGTTTTTAATATTGACTTTATTTATTAGACGACATAATAGCTGTAATGCTGTAAGTAACTCTTTTGACTCAAAGTAATAATGCCTCCATTCATCGACGTCGGCATTCTATAATTCTTTTTTCTCAATGACCTTGCGAGGCAGTCTGGGTGCAACATTTCTTCTATACTGCCACTGTATCTTTATAGGCCATATTGCCATGTTTTTTTTGATATTAAAAGTTTTGCTTTGAAAGTTGGATAACCTATATTTCATGTGTGTCGACATTCGATATAAGGTTTTATACTTAAAATAAATTTAAGCTCTGTCTTCTAACTTTGGGTAGAAGTTCATCATGCTCTTATACGCCACATTGATGCCGCATCTCCTCATTTTAATGTCGACGAGGCTAGATTTTATACAAATTAAAGCTATGTTTTAAAAGGACGAGATAGACAATGTTTAAAAAGGTCGATCAACATATGATTCCATAGTTAGCCATAAGATTTATAAAAATCTAAAAAAATTATTTTCTAACCTTGGATAGAGGTTCAACATTGTATAGCATGGCATGAATGCCACAAATCATCTATATAAAGAACGGCAAGTCATAGGTCTTTATTTTGACCACTGGGGATACCAATGGATATTATTTTGAGATGTTATAAGCTTAAGGTGTATACAACTTTATTTGGGATTCCAATAGACATAGGTTGAAAATTTGGGTTAAACATGAATTAAATTGATAGCAGAGGGGTTCATAATTATCCTGGAAATACTATGAGATGTATGATGGATAGTCCACATCATTCCAGAGATGGATATCCTCCATATGGTTATTGAAGAGTTCATAGTCTTCCTTGGAAAATTATGAGATATGTAATGAATATTCCACATCATTTTAAATGAATAAAGCTATATGTGATGGGTAGTCCACATGGGATGGGATAGATAATCCATAAATATACTTTGTATGTATGATGGATAGTCCACATCATTTTAAATGAATGGGAACACATGTAATGGGTAGTCCATATGGGAGGGGAGAGATAATCGATAAAATTGTTTATATGTGATATGGATAATCCATATAAGTTTGATAATGGAACATTGCAGGATGGGTAGTCCATATGGTAGGGGATGGATAATCCAAATAATTACATGTGAGATGGGTAGTCCATATAAATATAATATAGATATTCAGTAGTAGTTAAGATCAATAGTTAGATAAGAATTAAGAGGGATAGTCTAATAAATTAGGATAAGTAGTCCAATGTATATTGCATGACTGCAAATGCTTATTTTCTATGTTATAACCATTATGCATGCAAGTGCATAGTATATGGTTAATATGCTTTGGTTAAGATACTATTGATGGGATAACCTATGGTTTCACTATATACCTATTTTTCATTTGAGATGGTAGGTTATTATTTATGCCAGATTGTTGTATGACCCAAGATTTTTGTTTAACCCCTCGAACTATCAGGTACTTATTGGAGTAGGTTAGGAGTAAGTGATTTTAGGTTTCTAGTAAGATGGATTAGCTTCCAGGGACATGTAGGAGGCAACCAGGCTATTTAGGAGTTCTTACCTAATCCATTGCGTTGTTTGGTCTTATCTGTATGGATGTAATGGCAAGTTATATAATTGTCAAGTGGTAGATTATAACATACCATGGGGCTATCTTCATATGTCACTCTTGGAGCATTTTGTAATAAGTATATTTTCTTTGAACCCAAATGTCAAAATTATATACTTCCACTCCTTATTAACCAGCTATTGATACGTTTCAATTTATTCCCATTCAATTGATTTATATTCAATTATTAACATTCACTTTGATTACGTTCATTCTCAGTTTAACAACAATTCACTTACATTCACCTATTTACATTTATTATTTACATCTAATTTATTCATACCCAATTCATGAACACTCCATACAAATGAGCATTCCATTAATCTATATTAAATAAATTTTCATTCAATCCATTTGCGTTCAATTTAAACCAAATTCCATTATTTATATTACTTTCATTTACATTCATTCAATTCATTTGTGGATCATTTATAAAATCATTTCATTTTATAACTCACTTTTAAACTTATACTAAGTGACTTCCTAAATGCTTTCGAAAGGGTTCAAGGGTTTCGAAGTCAATGGGTTTGAAAAGGGGGTTTCTATGCTAACCTTTGTTATACTTAAGTGTTTAGAAGCTTTCGAAAGGATGGTTTCGACGCCATCAAATTTTCCCAAACAAATTTATATGAAGATTAAAGGTTATGAAAGAGATATTTTCATATATATTCACTTTGACCCAAAAGATGTTTTAAAAGCAAAACCCAATGGTTTTGAAAGAGTTACTTTCATTTGTCTCAAAGCTATATTTCTAAGGATTAATAAGTAATGTTTTGGCACTGTCGAAGTCATTGCCTTAGAAATCCTTGAACCCCTTCGAAGCATTTAGGTAGTCTCTTAGTATAAGTTTAAAACTTAAAGTATTTTTTACATGTAGATGTCAATATTTAAACATATATTTATATGTGTATATATTAGCAAATATAATTATTATTTAATATGCATCTTAAATCAAAATTCATATTTATATATATTTTTGTGTGTATGTGTGTGTGACGAACGAGGTGCAGTTGTGGGTTGTCAAATTTGGTATCAGAGCTTAGGTTTGTGTGAACACCTAGGCGTTGGTTAGGTCCTCATTATAGTTAGGTTTAGTAATATCTTGGAATGAGTTTGAGCGTATTATAGTGTAGAGCTTATATCTATGATGCTAGGGAAAAAATTGTTTGTAACGACTGTAACTTTTAAGTTTTCGAATTTGAATATTTTATACATTTGAATATTTGAATTTAAATATAATAAAATTGATGTTTCAAACAACTACTTGATTATTAGTGGTGCATTTTTAATGAAATTATATGATTTTTCCATAATTTTTAATTTAGAAAATAATTAAAAAAAATTAATGCATTTTGTGGAAAACGTTGGTATTTTTCAAACTTCACAGAATAAGAGAAGTTGTGTATTTTTGTGTTGTTTTATGACCATGCTGCATTCTTGTGCGCCATCATATTTTTATTTTTGTCATTAGCGGTTCGTATGCAAATGTGATATTATGTAGCGGAGTATCACAAAACTTTTTTTTCAAAACAAAATTTACACACATGCACATAGTATTTTTGCCCATATGTTTTCCATGTCCCTGCACGTGTTTCTTACCTTTATTTGTGGATCTTGTTTTGAATAGTCGGTTTAGAATAGCTTTGATTGGAAGCTTTTTTTGTTACTTTTCTTGGAAGCTTTGTTTCGTTGCTTCTCTTTGAAGCTTTGTTTTGGTTTCTTTGCTTAGAAGCTTTGTTAGCCCATAAATACACGTCTATACCCAACAAAGAAAGCACATCACAACAATGGAAACACCTTCTTCTTCTTTTTCTTATTTCTTGTAAATAAAAAACTCACCAACTTCCAACTTCAAAAATCAAGTCCCCTCAATCTACTTTCAATTAGCCAAAGGTGTAAACATTAAAATTATTTGCTATCATCCCTAGTTTTTATAAAAATAGTCGCCCACGACCATCACCAAACACCACCCAAGCTTCACCAAAAATCACATAGCACATCATGAAAGCAATGCAGTAGACGGTGTCATCTAATTCGAGGTGGAATAAGAGAATCCAGTTTTTCAAAGAGGAGACCAAAATTTACAGTTGACGGTCATTGAGCAGCTACGGCTGCTACATCCGTCAGAACTTATATTTTCTCTGAACATGGGATTATGAATAGGATTATGTAATTAATACGAAATGTTAATTATGAAATGAAATGTAAACGTTTGCTGTTGAATTGTTTTAAAAAAATTCATATTCATGTGCTTATGATTATTGATATGACTAACGTATCCATGTTTTATCATCGAAAATTAACATTATAGATAATTGAAGCATCCGTAGGGCTTATTTTCAGGATACAAAACGGGGAATCTTACAAGTTGGTATCGGAGCATAGGTTTATGTAAAGCTCAAAACACTAAAAAAAATTGAAAACATAATCCTAATGAATCAAAGATTAAGATTGCGGTATGGAATAACGCTTTGTTAATACGAAAAATTATTTGATTTGTATTAGTCATGCTGGTTTATATATTGCTCGGGTCAGCCCAAGCATATTTTTAGATTTTATTATGGATGCTTGGAGCTTTAAGAGAGGAGTTGGATGCCACCAAGATGTATTAACGGATCTTTATTTTTGTTGCATTTCTAGTTTCGTATTTATCAGCATTTGTGAGGACCACTTGTTGTAGCTATTCAGGCTGATGATAAATTAGTTTACTATGATTGATATATGTGTTACAATTTTCTTTAGTAATGATCATTGGTATATTATAGATTACTCGTCACACTGTGAGATTCTATTCTATCTTTTCTTTTATTTCATCCCAACAATCTGTCTTTTCAACACTTGGATATTCAACATGTGAATACCATGGATGTGTTAGTGTCGAATATTGAGGGTCATAAGGCCGGTCATTACAGAACCCATTTAAAGCCCAAATAAAATATTTTGCATTTAAATCCAATTTAAACGTGCATCGATATCGTATATAGATAATATGTTTATAGCTATTATAAATATATTTAATAATATTTGTTCATCAAATCAATATTTCATGAATATTAATTGATTAAATTAATTTATAACAATTACAATTACCAATTAATTAAATCGTTTGGTCAAACGAGTATTCAACGTTTCAGTTGTATGACTTGTTAATTGTAAATTTGGTTAGAGATTAATATCGGACTATTCGAATATTGACATTCACAATTCGCTTAGTAGGTGGTGTGACATTTTTTCTAATTTTATCTCTTAATTGGTTTTGGTTAAATCCAATTTTAATTTGTAAAGCCTTACCCGATTGTGACTATATTTACACTAACTATGTAACGACCTGCTTTTCCTAGCATTCAAGCGCTTAATAAACCACACATGTCCAACCCAAATCGAACAGAAAGATGGATAATTATGAGAAATAAAGAAGAAAGGAGAAGGGAGGTAGAAGAGAAATGAAACTAAAAATAACACAGAATCTCACAATCGTAGTGGAACAACATATAATATAATGTTGTAACAACCCCTATTTCTGATAATTAAAAATATTAAATAAAATAAGGTTTTGGACTTTAATATTATTAGAAATTAAAATTTATGATTTATTAAATTGAATCTTATTAGATTATTTATTTTGACCTTAAGATAAATCTTAAAACGATTAATTTTAATGAGATAAAACTGGTAACACATATTAACATATAATTTGCTAATATTGATTGAATGTAATTGACTACTATATTATGTTAACGTAATTTCAATCAATTTAAATAATCATGGTTAATAAGGAATAGAATAAATGATGTGTAAATTGATGTAATCATATGTAATTAATTGCAATTGGTTTTAATATGGAGTATGAAATCAATTATTTTGTGCGTAAATTTATTAACCTTTGTTTGTAAACAATAAGTTAATTAGATAGATTATTAATGTATAACCATTAATTTATTTATTATCTTATTATTAAATCCGTCAAAATTTACTTTCTAATTTAAAAATGGTATTTTATACTTCGAAAGTCAAATACCATTTCAAATCAATTTCAAAATATCAACATATCATATCTTTCAAAAACCTTATCCATTTTTATTAAATTTAAATACCATTCCAAATCACATTTCGAAAATGGTTTATACTCCATTTAAACCATTTAAAGTGAAGTTATTATATTTACAATTCAAATATTCAATGTCCAAAATTTTAGCCTTTTCTGAGTTCGTTTATTCACTTAAATACATTAAAACAGTGAAATTTCAGCATTCGCAGCATTTAGAAAATGCTACGGTAAGTTACATTTGAAAATAATTCAATTCAGCAAAGACATCATTTAAAAAAGTGCTGTGATATATAAGTTTTAGTTGAAAATAGTTCAATTCAGCAAAGACAGCAATTTACAGAAATGTTGTAATAGTCCAGGTTTCAAAATAAAGGATTTAATTCAATTCTGCACTACAGCATTTGCAGAAATGCTGTAATAGGTCAGTTTTAGTTCAAAAATCTTATTACAGCCAACTGCAGCATTTAACAAGTGCTACAATAGCTCTTTCGTTATAAGCCTTTAATTCACTTGTGGCAACTACAGCATTTACAAAGTGCTGGAGATTCATTTATTTCTAAATTTAGTTCATTTCAGAAACGATAACATTTCTAAAATGCTACTAAAAGTATTTCTAGATTTTCAATAGAATTTCAGCCATAATTAAACTTTAATTTAAACCATTTTAACGTATAAAATGTCATATTTTTCGCTTTAAAAATGGTCATTTAAATAATCTTTAACTAGGACTTTTATAAAGTAATTTTCACCTATAATTATCAATTTTAATAATTCACTTATAAAAATCAATATATAATTTCATTTCATTTCATTTACTTTATTCTTTAAATTTAAGTTACCATTTTTATAAATTAAATTAAATTTCCATTTTATTCTCTTGACGTAACTTTTATTTTTAAAACACATTTCACATTTTTTCAAGTTAAGTTATAATTCAAATTTCACTTTTTAAACATTCATTTATTTATCCATTTTAATTTATGGAAAAATTCAATAACACTTTATAAAATCATTTTAAATTCAAATTTAAATCAAATTATAATATTTTCTTACTTAATTTAAACTCTATTTATAAATAAAATCATAAATTCCAAAATTAACTTATATTTCAATTTCTACTTTACCATTTATTTATTTCACTTATTTAACTTGGAGAAAATCACTAATACTTTATAAAAATCATTTTTTTATTCAATTGAAATCAAAATATCATAATATTTACATTTTTAAAATACTTTAAAAATTCTAGAAAAAGTATACATTAACCACGGGTCTATATAAAATTTTCTAACCAAAGTCAAGTGATCGGATAATATATCATTTCAATCCGTAATTTACAAAGAAAACTCGGGTTTTATCATTTCAAACCCGCAATCCCATGTAAATAAGATAAATAAAAATCGCTCAGGTCTATCATTTCAGCCCATAACGATTTTTCCCTATTCTAAAGTCCGTTCGGGTATGTATCATTTCAATCCATGGTGATTATATTCTACAGGGAACTTGCAGTGTGATAAACAGATATAAATAATAGCATAGCATTTTATAGCAGCAACAGATGATATGACAGGTTTATTAATAAAGTGAGCATCATATGAATCATATCACAGGCAGGTATAAAATGATATAGCAATTTACATATTCACTTGGTGTCACTTCACATTTCATACAAGTAAAGAGTCAAGTGTGATTACTCACTTATTTCAAGCTGGAGATAGCAAGACAAAGCACACAAACAAAATCCAAAAAGCATGATACCATGACTTAAGACTCAAGTAGGAAGAGAACCAAGCAAGTGATCTTGTGCACAACCAATAAAACAAGACAAATATAAATATAATTTCAACATGGAATACATATTGAAACAATTTAAAATAAAAGCAACATAACACAACATGATTTGACCATTGCATCAACTATCATATGCTCGGCCTAGGGCTCTAATGTGCTCGACTATAGTGGTGTCATAGACTAGGGTATGGATCCAAATAGCCACGGCTAGAAAGTAGTGGAGGAGTGGAAGTTACAAGGTAGGGAATACAAAGAGTTAAGGCAAATAAGTGGATATTGGTGCAACAATAAGGCTCGGCCTGAGGTGATGCGGGCTCGGCCATGCAAGGTGGTGGTCAGGTGATGTCTTGAGTTATGGCCAGAGGTGGTGGAGGAGCAGATGGTGGCGGCTAAGGGGGTGGCTAAGGTGGAAAATGAAGGTGATGTTGACAACAAGCTTGGCTATGGCATTTTGCATGGAGTTTGTGGAGATTTTATGGGGCAATCGTCAAAGGCAAGTCGCGGCCAGGTCAAGACAAGTGGAGAGGAGATGGTGTTTCCATGGATAGTGGTGGTGCTGGTCCATGGAGGTGGTGGAGGGGCTATGGCCGAGCAAAAAACAAGAAGAGGCAAGGCAAATCTAATGGAAAAATCAATAAAAAGTGAAAGAAAAAGTAGAAAAATGAGAGGAAGATATTACCTAAATTGTCATATCTAAAAGTGGCGTGAGTAGTGAAATGAGAAAGAGATGTTTTTGCATGAAATGCAAAAAGAAACTCACGGCTATTAGCTTGGGAAAGGACAACCCAAAATATGAAGAGGTGGGTAAATGAAAAGTAAAAAAGTTTAAAGGGTTTAAGTCTCTTGAAATTTCCCTTTTCTTTTATTGAAATAAACCAAAATAAAATCATGTAAATAAAATAAAAATGAATACAAAATAAAGTGAAAATGAAATAAATAAATAAACTTAAGGAAAAATATAAAAATATAAGAAAATAGTTTATAAAATGTAAACTAGTATTAAAATTGTAAACAAAAATATAACTAGTTTTGGAAAAATAACTGCAACACTTTAAAATTGTTTTAAAAGTAAAATCTTGAAATAAAATAAATTTTAAAATATTTTCATAATGAAATAAAATCAAATTTAAAAATATTTCAAAAATCTAGGGTTGTTACACTCTTCCTCACTCAAATATTTTCGTCCTCGAAAAGAACGAACAAGGAAAATAAGGAAAAACAAGATAGAAACAAATAGTACCTGAAACAAACAATTCCATATTCGAAGCACGAATGCTCTCCTCCGTCTCCTAGGTACAATTTCGATCATCTGTACTCTACCATACTTTGACTAGACTAATAGATTTTCTTTTGAGCTGTTTGTACCTCTGTCGACAATACGCAGTGGCTTCCTCTCGACAATCAGATTAGGCTCAATATCCAAACTATCAAGAGCAGAAGGCTGGACAATAAGAGGTGGATCATGGAGATATCGGCG
This sequence comes from Allium cepa, assembly GCA_030765085.1. Classification (NCBI taxonomy): domain Eukaryota; kingdom Viridiplantae; phylum Streptophyta; class Magnoliopsida; order Asparagales; family Amaryllidaceae; genus Allium; species Allium cepa. The sequence goes on from CM060935.1 coordinate 283,748,489, forward strand.
AAGATGAGAGACATGGAATACATCATGCACTCCATAAAGCTTCTCGGGCAAATCCAGACGATAAGCCAAAGAACTAACTCTTTTCACAATGCGGAAAGGACCAATGAACCTAGGAGAAAGCTTCCCTCTATGACCAAAGCAAATGACATTCCTTAAGGGAGATACCTTAAGGAAAACCTGATCACCAATAGCAAACTCCAAACTCTGCCTATGCCTATCAGCGTGCTTCTTCTGCCTATCCTGAGCAGCTCTTCAACCTCCTCTTAATATCCTCAACTCTCTCAGAAGCCTCCAAAATCACATCAGGACCAAGAACCAAATGATTACTGGATTCAATCCAGCAAGATGGAGATCTACGAGGTCGTCAGTATAGAGCAACAAATAGAGACATTTTAATACTGGTCCGAATCCAAAGATGGAATGAGATAGATAAAGAGATTAAGATAGGCTTAAAACAGAAGGTTAGATTACACCTGATAACTATTATTGTAGGTGAACTCGACAAGATTGAGATGATCTTCCCAAGATCCTCCATAATCAAGCACATAAGCACGAAGAAGATCCTTGCGAATCTGATTCACTCTTTCCGTTTGACCATCGTTTTGTGGATGGTAAGCAGTGCTCAAATTCAGATGAGTACCCAAAGATTCCTGAAAAGCTTTCCAAAACTGATTGGTAAAGATAGGATCATGATCACAAACAATGCTGAGAGGAACCCCATGGAGACGAACAATCTCCCTCATGTTGATCTCAGACAAGCTAGAAGTAGAACGGGTAGATTTGATCGGAATAAAATGAGCGGACTTGGTCAGTATATCCATAATAACCCAGATATTCTCATTACCCCTCTGAGTCCTCGGTAAACCATCGATGAAATCCATGGAAACCTGTTCCCACTTCCAATTGGGAATCTCAAGGGGCTGCAACAAACCAAGGGTCTTCTGATGATTGGCTTTGACTTGCTGACAAGTCGCACACGGACTAACAAAGATAGAGATATCCCGCTTCATCCCCTTCCACCAATAAAGCCTCTTCATATCCTGATACATCTTCGACACCCAAAGATGAATAGAAAGTATGGATCGATGATTCTCTCGAAGCAACTCCTGCCTCAAACCATCAACATTCGGGACACAAATCCTACCATTAATCCTTAAAATCCCTTTATCATCGATTTGTGCTCCACTACTACCACTATTACTACCACCAACCCTGCCACGAACATTCTCCTTCATCAATCTAAGCATCTCATCTTCATCATGCTTAGCCATGATACGATCCAAAAGAGGAGAAGGAGAAACAACAAGCTGACACAACAATGCCTTCTTCCGACTCAGAGCATCGACCACAATATTAGCTTTACCGAGAGTATAGCTAATATCGAGGTCGTAAGAAGCCATAAACTCAAACCAACGAACTTTCCTCTGATTCAAATCCTTTTGGGTGAAGATATATCTCAAATATTGATGATCGGTGAAAAGCTCAAACTTGGTTCCTAGAAGATGATGCCTCCAAAGCATCAAAGTAAAGACAACAGCAAGCAACTCTAGATCATGAGCAGTATAATTTGCCTCGTGGGTTTTCAATTGACGGCTGGCATAGGCAATGACCTTACCACCATGCATGAGAACAGCACCCAAACCCTCACGGCTAGCATCAGTGTATACCGTCAATCCCTCACTTCTTATCCTAGATAAACTTAGCATTCCTATGAGTTAAAGCAGTGAGAGGTGCAGCAATCCAAGAATTTTTTTCGATGAATCTCCGGTAATAAACGGCAAGGCCTAGAAAACTACGAATATCAAATGGAGTCTTTGGGGTTTCCCAATCCTGTAATAGAATAAGAGACAATAAGGACAATAGAAAAATAGGATTATTAAATGATAAATGAAAACAGAGGAAACAAAAGCTTACATTGATCACATCGATCTTGACTGGATCAACAGAAACTCCATTACCAAAAACAATATGCCCGATAAATCGGACTTCATCCTTCCAGAAATGGCATTTAGAAAACATAGCCTTCAACTGATGATTTTTGAGAGTCTCCAGAACAGATTTCAAATGTGACTCATGCTCTTCCTTGGTCTTAGAGAAGACAAGGATATCATCAATAAAGACTATAACAAATTTATTAAGCACATCACGGAAGACACGATTCATCAAATCAACAAAGAAAGAAGGAGCATTAGTCAAACCAAAAGGAATGACTAACCATTCATAGAACCCATTCTCAGTGCGGAAAGCAGTCTTAGGAATACTTTCCTCAGCAATCCTGAGCTGATGAAAACCTGTGGCAAGATCAAGCTGAGAGAAAACAATGGCACCATAAAGCTAATCAAACATATCATTGATGCGAGGCATGGATATCTGTTTTTCATAGTGAGCATGTTCAGCTCCCTATATTCAATACACATCCTCAAAGAGCCATCAGACATGGTGAAAAAAACCACTGCTTCTCCCCATCCAGAAAAGCTAGGTCTAATCCGATCCTTGGAAGACAAGTCCTCAATTTGCTTCCTTAACTCAACCTTTTCGTGGGGTTCCATTCTTCTAGAAGGAAGAACAACAGGTCGAGCACCAGGAATAAGACCAATTCGAAAATCAATTTCCCGCTTAGGAGGCAAAGAAGTGACTTCATCAAACACATCGGGGTAGAGCTTGACTACTGGAGTCGAATCAAGATCACCAGGAGAAGAATCCAAAGAATAAATAAAACTGCCAGCAAAATCCTAAGGCATGCAGTGGCACTGAATAGTCAAAGGATCGACTTATCTCCCACAAGAGTAACAATTTGGGATTTACAAGATATACGGGCATTATGATTCTTTAACCAATCCCCACCAAGCAATAAATGAAAAGCATCGAAACCTAGAACATAGAAATCACCAGAAAAATGATAACCAAAATGGAAGAGTTTCACTCCTTTACAAATCCAACTAAGGTTCGCAGGACCCCCAATAGGATTAGAAACACATAAAGGAACAAAATCATACGCAGGAGAAAGGAGATGCTCAAACTTATCACACAAACCAACAGAAATAAAACTGTGGAAAGCTCCAGTATCAAATAAAACACAAACAGGATAATGAAATAAAGAAAATGTACACTGAAGAGTACCTTGGTCATCACCAGGAGTAGGAGCAGGTGCAGGAACTAGAGAAGATGCAGAGGAGACAGCAAATATAACAGAAGGCTTACCCTTCTGCTGGGTAGGGCAATCCTTCCTAAAATGACCAGGCTAGAGACAGATATGGAAGAGATCACGCCTAGCTGACTGAGCAGGTGGAGGAACAACAGCACCAGATAAAGTAGGACAACTATTGGCATAGTGTCCTTTCTGATCATATCTGAAGCAGGTGATGGAAGAAAGATCAACAGGTTGCCTCTAAGAAGGAGTAGATGATGAAGATCCCAAACCCAGATGCTTGAGCCAATTCTTCTTCTACTGGAGGAAATTAGGATTTCTCTTCCTAGAATTAGCAGAGGAAGACTGAGATGAAGGAGCACCAGCAGGACCCTTAGAAGTAGGGTTCTCATATCAGATAGCCATATCCATAAGTTGGGTAAAAGTGCCATGAACATGAGAAATGAGATGATCATAATACTCGGGACGAGCACCAGCTATGAACTTCTCATCCTTCTTGAGAGGAGTGTCTATCAGGCTAGGAATGAACTTAGAAAGTTCATTGAACTTCATCTCATACTCAGAAAAGGACATGGTACCCTTCTTGAGATCCATGACTTCATGATAAAGCTGAGATTTCCCGGCTTCTGGCATCCATTTTGCCACAAAAGCCACCCTGGAAAAAAGATACAGAACAAACTTAAGATAGATTCAAAAGGAAGGAAAATAGGAACAAAATTCAAGGTAACACAAAGGATACCTAAACTGCTCCAAAGTAATATCAGCCTCGACGGTGTTAGCCGTAACAGACCCCCATAAATCTAGGGCAGCCTCCTACAACTGCCAAGCTGCTAACTGACGCTTCTGGGCATTAGTAATCTCAAGATCAGTAAATATCCTCTCTATATTCTGCAACCATTACTGAGCCTCAATGATGCTCTCTGAACTAGAAAACTTGGTACCACCAAGTTGAGTAAATTCCTTACAGAGAACAGTAAATCTAACAGGAGCAATAGGCTGAGGAGCTGGGGCAATACCACGACCCCTACCTCTGACATTTCCTCGATTCATCCTGAAAAATATCAAGAATGAATTTAGGATAAGGCATAGAGGAGACAAAGATAAGATAAGATAAATTCACTTGGATGAATATCCTAATGGAAGAAAATACTAACAAGATAGATACGAAAGGAAGGAAGTTTAGAAAATTGCTTTTAAAACAAGAAAATTTTATATCAAAATAATCTTTGAAAATTCATTTTGAAAATCATTTTATACTTCGAAAATGCGTTCTCTCACAAAAAACGATTCTGAGATTGATTTCACTCATTCTAGGGTATTTCTACCCTATCTCTAATGAGTTTTTACTCCGCATGTTATGGTTTGCCTAACAACCAAAACTCTGATACCAACTGTAACAACCCCTATTTTGGACTATTCAAATCGACAATAATCCACACATGTTAGACTTGAATAATTCAAAATAACAGATTGTAAATAAATCTGGAGCAAATAAAATCATTCATAGAATCATAGACACAGAAATATCAGAATAACTCGCAGTGGAAATTAAAATACCATAGTAGTTCATGAAGCTACTATCATAAAGTCTCAAAACAAATGCATAATATTAGTCTAAAAACAACATAATAAAAATCCCAAATACATAGAAGTCCACTAATACAAGCTGAAATAGAACAAATGAAATACATAAATAACTAGATAGGTAGAATCTCCAACTGGCTCCAGAAAGCGAAATCCAAAGCTGTGAATGCTCAGGCTGGCCCGAACATAAAGGAAAACACAAACACTCGAGTCAGGACATACATACTTATATAATGTAAACCAACTCAAGTGAACTATAATAAAGTACAAGTAACTTAAAGGATGCCTGGGACCGCCCATCCTCTAAGGATCCGTTAAACTATTTACTATGTAGTAATATTGCGCTACTATAATGATGTCTACAGTAAAATAAACGTACTTTAAAATAGCGACGAAGGGTTACCCATATAGCCCCAACACGTAATAGTCCCAGTAGTCCATCCAGTATCAGCATATCTCTAGATCGGGAGACTACTCTAAATACTCCATGGGCTACGGGAGAAAAACAAACTTGTAGTAAAGCTCGCTATGGTAGGTGACATGGCACAGGAGGCAATGTCAGGGTAGATATACCAATTACACTTCCGGGATGGTGGTAACGCATAGCAGCCACTACCGGCTACCTTGAGCCACACTCCCAAAATCAAAAGGGTGCACCCAATCAATCACAAAAGTAATAGAATGGTATTGAAGAAGTGTGTTTGATCGGAGGAGCTACCTCACTTGGCCGTCGATCGCTCTTGTTTTAGCCACCTAAAGCCAACTCACGGGAGTTGGGCCACGTAATATACCTCAAGAACATAGCCACCATCATACTTCATTCTGGAATCTCCACCGTGTAAACAGTTGTGAAAGTGGTTTTCAGTATGGACAAAGAGTATGTCCATATCCGATCCCGGTCTCTTTAACAACCAATCGTTATTATAACCCGTGGTTATAATTTAAAAATGGTATTTTATACTTCGTAAGTCAAATATCATTTCAAATCCATTTCAAAATATCAACATATCATATCTTCCAAAAACCTCATTCACTTTTATAAAATTTAAATAACATTCCAAATCACATTTCAAAAATGGTTTATATTTCAAGTCAAAATACTCCATTTAAACCATTTAAAGTGAGTTCATTATATTTACAATTAAAATATTCAATTTTCAAAATTTAGTGTTTTCTGAGTTCGTTTATTCACTTAAATACATTAAAACTGTGAAATTTCAGCTTTCGCAACACTTAGAAAATGCTACGGTAAGTTACATTTAAAAACAATTCAATTCAGCAAAGACAGGATTTAAAAACTGCTGCAATATATCGCTTTTAGTTGAAAATAGTTCAATTCACTTACAGAAATGCTGTAATAGTTCAGGTTTCAAAATAAAGGATTCAATTCAATTCTACAACTACAACATTTATAGAAATGCTGTAATAGGTCAGTTTTAGTTCAAAAATCTTATTACAACCGACTGCAGCATTTAAAAGTGCTACAATAGCTCTTTCCTTAGTTTTAAGCCTTTGGTTCACTTCTGCAACAACATTTACAAAGTGCTGCAGATTCATTTATTTCTGAATTTAGCTCATTTCAAAGACGGTAGCATTTCTGAAATGCTGCTAAAAGTATTTCCATATTTTCAACAGAATTTTAGCCATAATTAAACATTAATTTAAACCATTTTAACATATAAAATTTCATATTCTTCACTTTAAAAATGGTCATTTAAATACGCTTTAACTAGGATTTTTATAAAGCAAATTTCACCAATAATTATCAAATTTAATAATTAACTTATAAAAATCAATATACAATTTCATAACCTTTTCATTTACTTTATTCTTTAAATTTAATTTACCATTTTTATAGATTAAATTAAATTTCCATTTTATTCTCTTAACTTAACTTTTATTTTTAAAACACATTTCACATTTTTTCAAGTTAAGTTATAATTCAAATTTCACTTTTTAAACATTCATTTATTTATATATTTTAATTTATAAAAAAATTCAATAAAACTTTACAAAATCATTTTAAATTCAAATTTAAACCAAATGATCATATTTTCTTACTTAATTTAAACTCTATTTATAAACAAAATCATATATTCAAAAATTAACTTATATTTCAAATTCTACTGTACCATTTATTTATTTCACTTATTTAACTTGTAGAAAATCACTAATACTTTATAAAAATCATTTTTTAATTCAATTTAAACCAATATATCATAATATTTACATTTTTAAAATACTTTAAAAATTCTAGAAAAAATATATATTAACCACGGTTCTGTATAGAATTTTCTAACCTAAGTCAAGTGATACGGATAATATATCATTTCAATCCGTAATTTACAAAGAAAACCCTAGTTTTATCATTTCAAACCTGCAGCCCCAAGTAAATAAGATAAATAAAAATCACTCAGGCCTATCGTTTCAGCCCATAACGATTTTATTCCTATTCTAAAGTCCGTTAGGGTGTGTATCATTTCAACCCATAGTGATTCTATTCTATATGGAACTTGCAATGTGATAAACAGATATAAATAACAACATAGCATTTTATAGCAGTAACAGATGATATGACAACTTTATTAACAGGGTGAACATCATATGAACCATATCACAGGCAGGTATAACATGATATAGCAATTTACATATTCACTTGGTGTCACTTCATAGTTTATATAAGTAAGGATGTCAAGTGTGATTACTCACTTGTTTCAAGCTGGAGATAGCAAGAAAACGCACACTAACTGTTAACGCTAAAAATTGAACGCTAACACCCCGGTGTGTAGAGTGTAGTTGTGAAAGCACCACCCGTTGGTACGGGAACCAGAAAAAGGTAAGAATCACAGAAAAGTATTAAAAGACACGATATTTATAGTGGTTCGGCTCAAGAGAGAGCCTACGTCCACTTTAAACTCCTTTATTGCTGATATTATTACAACTCTTTACAAGATTCATAGATTACAACACCCTTTGAGTTTAAAGTCATTTAGAACAAGTAGCCTCAACTTCAATGTCGATCAAAATCTTTGAATTCACGTTAAACATGTATGATTTCTTCGTGAAGTTCCTTGAAGCGTTCTTTGTATCTCAAAAGCTTGAAGTAGTTCGGAATGCAGCAGAGTAACGACGCTTGAAATGAATGAGCCAAAAAGTCCCTTTCTAGTTGGAACTCGGGGTGTATTTATAGGCTTTGCTCGGAGTTAGGTCGTAGGTTGAGACCGACCTAACTTAGGTCGCAGGTCGTCCCTGACCTAGGATGCATTGTCCTCCCTCTGCAAGAATACACATGCTGATTTGTACAAGTCCTAGGTCGCGAGCGACCTATCCCCCTGCGGCATAATATAGGTAACTTCTTTACTCAGGCATTTAGGTCGTTAGCGACCTATCCTAGGTCGTGAGTACTTTTCTTATAGTTATAACTGGAGTCTTTAGGTCGCGACTTCCCTTAGGTCGCGAAGTATTCCTAGGTCGCGGAGTTCCATAGGTCGAGACCGTTTTTAGGTCGCATTAACTCTTAGGTCGTCCTACTTCTTAGGTCGCAGCTCTTTGTTAGGTCGCGAAGCTTGATAGGTCGAAACATCTTCTGAGTCGCAGCCTTCCTTAAGTCGCAGCTCTCTGTTAGGTCGCGGAGCTTCATAGGTCGCGGCCTCCTTTAGGTCGCGAAGCATCTTTAGGTCGTTCTCCTTTTTAGGTTGAGCCATTTTTAAGTCGTAGCCTTTTATGTCGCTAGGTTCTTGAATTGGTTAGGTCATTACATTTTCCTTAAGTCTCTTACAGAAGGGAGTTAACATTTGCCCCTCGATGTATATGACTTATCCATAGGTCGTGTGCTTCGACTTTCTTAACTCGCGTTCTGAAGGATTGTAAGGTCGCAAACGACCTAAGGAGAAAGTTAGGTCGCGTAGTGTCGGTTCGTGTTCTATTATCCTGGAATATAAATAACTTAGGTCGTTCCTTCTTCTCCTTATCTGCTTCAGCCTCCATTCCGCCATTAACAAACTTTTGAGCCCTCAAAGACAACTCCAACAACTTAACCATCAATTATCCCATCATCAGACTACGTAAGTGAACTTTACCAACATTTGATTACATCTATCATCAAATCACAAATGTTTCACTTGTCGCCCCTAATGTAATTTCATGTGCTATGTTCGCTCAACAAGTCACGATTCAATTAACTTTTGACTGAGTCTTTGTCACGATTCCTGAGAACATGGCAGTATATCGGATTTGTGATGAATTTGAGACGATTTGGATTGGATTCTTGGGTAATTCGTGGCCATGTAGGAGGAAGATGGTGAATTATGGTGTTTCGAACTAGTTGGCTTGCAAATTTGAGGAGATGAGGAGGGTTCCGATGGGTTAACGGGTTAATGGATTCTTAGCTACACGGGTAATGGAGGAGATGATGTGGCAGCGTGTGAGTGGAGGATCGACCTTAGGGCTGTCTGCTTGAATACTAACCATGTGACCTAACTTCTTAGCGATCTAACTTTGTAATGACCTAAGTTCTTGCGGCATTGGTTTTAGGTCGCGGCCGACCTTAGACTTAAATTCCTGTGGCACAGAAGTTAGGTCGCTGCCGACCTAGTACTTGGATGGTTTGCACATGAACTTTAAACCGAACGACCTAACAGCTTAGCAACTTATCACCTTTGAATGACTGCATAGGGACTTAACACATCAACGACCTATCTTTTGCGACATAAGCTTTAGGTCGCGGCCGAGTTAGGACTTGACCAATTCGCATTATTTTGACATAAAGCCTTGAACTCTTTGATTTGCACAGTGCGACCTAAAGGAGCTTCGACCTATACTAGGTCGTTGGACGACCTAGGACCTGTGAAATTTTTTCTGAAAAAATTCGATTGAGTTGTTTGGACTTAAATTCTGCTGCACTTCTTTGTAGATCCCTTTAAAGTTGTTAACCTGTTAAATATGACATTTGCAGAAGAATGGGACGAATATACTGTCACTGACCGCCCACATCGAATGACAGATTAGTCGATAAAGAATAATCAACTTAAATGAACTGTGTGAGTGAAATGCTGTAACTCAACCGACTCAAATGAAGTATTAAAGCAAAGCTAAAATTTTGTTTGAATTAACACTGCACTTGAGTTTTAAATTAACAAGTCCTGAAATCTCACAATCGATCAGTTGTTAACTAGTTTAATTCCAGTTATTTTGCTTGTTATTTTTATTAGTTTTGCACAACACTTCATACTTTTAGGAAACGTGCACCTTCACATCTGAACATCCAGTTGCTTATATAGAATGACGTCTCAACAAGAAGAGATGATAGAACACGTCGAAGGGGCTTTCCCGATTGCTATTCCACTAGAGAACCCTCCGGAAAGAACTCCTACCCTTCTGAAACAGCGGGTGCTTAATCAACTATGCGTTCAATTTGGCATTGCCGAGGCAGAAGTTTTACTCCCTGGACCAAATGATTTTGCTGATAGACCACCTTACGGTTTTGTTGCCATTAATCGCCAAATGTGCTTAAGTGGAGTAATTCCTCCCTTTAATGAATTTCTTCAACAAATCCTTCTTCGACTAACGATCTCTCCTTTCCAACTGCATCCCAATGGCTATGCCATTTTGATGGGATTGTGCGTTCTGTTCAGGAGGACTCTTGATCGTCTTCCGAGTTTTGAGGAAATCTGTTACTTGTGCACTTTTGCGAAGAACAAGGACCACCCTTCAATTGTACTTGTAAGAGGTGCGAGGAACCGCAAACTAATTTTGGATTTGCCGGAGAGTGCACATGGTTTTTTGAATCAATTCTTCTATATTCGTTGCCCCGTAGGATTTTACGCAGACTGGAGAATAGGAAGTGACATCTTCTTTCCCTTCTCTCTTCAATTTTATTCTAAATTTTTCATGGTTCGTATTGCTAGATGCCGATTCCATTCCTTATTTTTACAGCACTTCCTCCTCCTTCTGGAGATTCCAGTCATAAGCCAGTCTTTGAAAGGCTAAGCATTGTGGCTGCTGAAGAGAGGAGCGCAAAATTTCTATTGACAGATGAACTTCTTCATCGGTTTGAGCTTTTACATTCTTCTCGTTCTACTCAACCTCATGAAGTTCCAACTGAAGTTCCCGATTCTCCGATGAAAACTCCTGATGCCCCGGTCTCTATTAAAGAGCACATGCGGGGAGGAACCTCTATAGAAACTTCACTAGTAAAATGTTCCACTCCAAGGGATGATGCGGAGCCGTCCGAAAAGCCTACACTTGCCCCCATAACTGAAGAAGAGGAGCCCCTTCATCATACTGATAAGAACGTTGATCTTGGAGTTGATATTTCTGGGAGTTTAAGTGACATAATAGTCACTTCTCAAGAACTTTTTAGGGATGATCCTGCCATTGCCAAAGTCACATCTCCAGAGATTGAAGCAACTTCTACTCTCAAGCACACTTCCACAGCCCCGGAAGTGTAATTTTCCACAATAACTACCACTACCCCTCAGTCGATGACTGGTTTGTAGTCTAGTTTGCCGCGAGTAGTTTTACACGTCACACGCACTTAGGATGCACTTGACTTTCTTATTCCTGGTAGATTCTCAAACCTTGTTTTTTCTTTAATTTCAGGTTCTCCAATGGGGCGGAGCGGCTCTTATTATGACGACTTTAAACAATACGGGAGACGCAGCCGATTCGACTATAGACGTCATCTCCCCCCTCGAAGAGAAACCGATGAAGAGAGGGCCATCAGAAAAGTAGACGAGAGACGAGCATATGAAGAACGTCACCGAAGAGAACAAGAAAGACATGACCCTCCTCACAGAGATGATGATATCCAAAAAAGAAAGACTCACGATGAGAGAGGTAAAGGTCACATGGACGATTCTTCTAGCAAGCGGGCTAAACTTACTGAAGAAACAATGCCGACAGTTTCTGAAAATGTTCCTGCTCAATCTCCTGCCCCCGTTCGTTCCGACATTCAAACAATCATCAACCGGCCCGCATACCAAGTTGGGCAAGGTCCTCCCACTCTTCAAAGTCGATTCCCTCAGTGGTGCCTGAAAGGGGTTCGATTTGATCTCGACTTGGTTCCTCTCGACAAATCGGCTATGTTGCGAAATCTTGATACTGTCAAGACCGATATTGAAAGAATGTCGAACTGGCATAAACTTGTCGACGAGCTTCAGAGGGTTAACCGAGCCAATCTCGAGGCCATGCTCACAATGGAGAACGATAAGACTGAGTGGCAGAAGACTCTCGAGCAGCATGACGCCGAAATGAGAAGTATTGCTTCCTATAATGAAAAGCTGGAAGCGGAAGTAGAAAAGCTTAAGGAAGAATTAGCTACTTCATCTACTTCCTATTCTCAAAAGGAGAGCATGGTTCAGCAACAAGTACGAGATGCGCATGCCAGTCAAAGGGCAGTCGAAGATAAGTTTACACAAAAAAAGAAGGTCATAGAAGAATATCACGCTGAAACTTTACAACTGCGAGAACAGACCGGCTCTCAAAGCTTGGAGATAGAGTTGTTAAAAGCTCGACTTGCTATGGCCGAAAAGGAGCGTGACAAGGCTGTTGCTGGTAAACTCGCGGCCGAAGAGGCCCATCAAGAAACCAAAGCTGACATTGGCTCCACATTATTTGATTTTTATCTTCAATGTATCTTGGGGCGCGACAGCCTTTCATTTCTGGGTCCCAAATATGAGATTACATTGGCTGAAGTATGGGAGGCTGCCGTAGATATGCTTGGAGGCGCTGGTTACTCCGAAGACCATCTTCAAGAATATTATTTTGATGAGGCAACTCGGGAAGCACTAGCTAGGGGAAAAGAGCAGCTTGCTAAATTTCGAGCTGAAACGACAGGGGAGGGGTGCTCAGAGAAGGAAGCGCTTGTAAATGCCCCTGTTCCTCCTTCGGTTTCAGCTGATGTTGATATAGCTGGCCCTAGCTCATCTTCTATTCCTCAAGATAAAACTGATCTCGGAGTTACAACTCCCCATGTTGTAGAGAAGCCTCAGGAGAGCACCGAAGCCCAGGATTATGAGATTGAAATGATAAAGACAACCGTCGCAGGTAACTTTATTGCTGGACCAGTTCAAACTGATTGCTTGTTCACTTCCCACGACTTTGATGAATTTTTTGACTATCTCCTGAATCTTAATGAGCCTTTATCTCCTCTTTTTACTGACTTTAACCTCTTTTCTCCTATAGAGAAAGCATCGAGCATCGTTCAGAATTCGCCTTCTTCGGTGATCCCTCCTCCATCTCTTCAGGTGACTCCTCCTTCTGCTTCACAGCCCGGGTCACAAGAGGAGCAAATAGAGGCTCTTCATGGCTTAGATGACCCTATCGCTTCGCAAGAGCAGAAAGACGAAGGACTTGAGGGAGGTGAGATATCTCCGGAGCGGACTCCTTCTGATGACATAATTTTGTCTGCTCTTGCTACTCCAGGGAGTGAGTCTTCTTCGAAGAGGAGAAAGAAGCACGGAACGTCGAAGAGGAGGGGGAAGAAAATCATTGCTACTGAAGAGGAACCAGAAGTTGCACCGGTTGCACCTCCCTCCCCTTCTTCCCTTATGCCTACAGACCGACCTGAAAAGCTAACCATTCGGCCGGGTAAAGGGTCCAAAGGTGGCAAGAAGAAATGAAGATTTCAGCTTTTAGCTTCTTGTCTTTTGCATGTACTGGTCGAGAATTGTGTGGGTATCGGCCCCTGCTTATTATTTTGAAACTTGTATCTGCAATACAATTGAATAAAATGATCCTTTATTTGCAAAAACTTCTGTTTGAATTTGAGAATGCATTTATTATTCATTTTTGCACAAGTTTATTTATATGATATTGCGGTGAGCTTGTGGTATGTTGTTTGAGCGTACTTTACCGATGTAGCTATACCATTTTGTATGTAACTATACCATGTTGCCCCCATACCATAAGCTTGCTGCAATATTTTATACTTTGAGGGGACTTGCACTCTTATTTTCCGAAGAATAATTACTTCATTCTTGAAGAAATTTTTCGTAGAGTACAACTTCCTTCATATAAGTTTTTACGCTTTGTCCTTCGAAGAAATCACATTTTTCTTTTGCTTATGTACGCATTTTGCCAAGTGAATTCTTCTATGTGGTAAAGCGGGCCTCTGAAGGGTACTTTAACTTTCTTCCTTTTTTTTTTTAAGGAAGATTATTTTCTAGAATAGGTAAATCACTCTTCCTTTGAAAGTTAAAGTATGCTCTTGATGAGGATTTTTTTTTTAAAATAGAAATTTGTACCTCTGAGGAGGGATTTTTCACGTTTCAACACTTGGAAGTTTTATTTCAATCTTGGTGAAACATGTACCTCCAAAGAGTTGTGCCTTTGAAGAAAGCCTTTTCACGTTTCAACACTTGGAAGTTTTATTTCAATCTCGGTGAAACGTGGGCTTCCGAAGAGGTCTTTCTTCTTGATTGTGTCTCCGGGAGGGGGTTGTACCTCTGAGGAGGGATTTTTCACGTTTCAACACTTGGAAGTTTTATTTCAATCTTGGTGAAACGTGTACCTCCAAAGAGTTGTGCCTTCGAAGAAACCCTTTTCACGTTTCAACACTTGGAAGTTTTATTTCAATCTCGGTGAAACGTGGACTTCCAGAAAGGTCTTTATTTTGTTTTGCATTTCAACTTTGGTGAAGTGAAATTCCGAAGAGCGGCTGTTACACTTCAGCTCCTGGTGAAATGTGCCTCCGAAGAGGTCTTTATTTTGTTTGCATTTCAACTCTGGTGAAGTGAAATTCCGAAGAGCGGTCGTAACACTTCAACTCCTGGTGAAATGGGCCTCCGAAGAGGGCTTTTCTTTTGTTTGCATTACAACTCTGGTGAAGTGAAATTCCGAAGAGCGGTTGTTACACTTCAACTCCTGGTGAAATGTGCCTCAGAGAGGGTTTTCATCGCCTGGAAGTTACTCTCTCATGGTTGGAGGGTCATGACTCCTCCAATCTTTTTTGTTGAGTAGAGAACTTTCTTTTTTGTGGCGTATGACCCATTAGAGGTCTTTATCCTCCGAAGAGTTGTGCCTCCGAAGAGGACTTGTGCTGCCGATGATGGCTTTGGTTGTTCCCTTGTCCACTTGCTTATGCCTTTTCAGCGATCCTCTGTTTTTTTTCTTTTCAAGCTTTCATTCCCTTTTCTTACAAGTAATTTGTTTAATCCAAGGAAGTGTATTTCATTGTCAGACAAGTTCGTGAGAACGGGCATTAACTTCTTAATTGGATGTTTGTTTGTTCAAACGATCTCAATTTATTAGCAAAGGCCCGTTTCTGTCGAAATCATAGGCCGTTCAATTGAAGTACTTCCTATCTAGGATTTGAATTCGGGGCTTTTGTGCCTCGAAATTTGGCGAGAATCACTTGGTCTTATTATGTGCAAGTTTCACTTCCATTGTCTGCAAAAATTTAAATCGACATTTCAGCAATGCATTCTATGTACTTTTTATATCGAAAATAAAGCAAACATGTAATAATAATAAGGAACACAAGATTTATAGTGGTTCGGCCAGGAAATTGGGCCTACATCCACTTTATATTCTTTCATTATTTACTTGCATCAGTTTTACAATTGCCTTTAATTACAAGAATCATACATTCATAACTCTTTTTACAATATTTCAACAAAATTTTCAAGTAAAGTATGGACGCAAGTGATTGCTGTTCCATGCCCTTGGAATTTGATCTCCTTCGACAGTAGTGAGTTTGTATGTGCCGTCCAGAAGCTTTTGACCTATGACATATGGTCCTTCCCAATTTGGCCCAAACACACCTGTTGCTGTCATAATTCTCTTTAGGACTAGATCTCCAATTTCAAAGCTGCGTTGGCGAACTTTGGAATTGAAATGTCTAGCTATCTTTTGCTGATGAGATGCAATTCTGAGCTCAGCCTCTTCTCTTTTTTCATCAAGGAGATCTAGTGCCTCAAGCTGTAGTTTCTCATTCTCCGCTTGATTGAAATGGATTCTTCTATGTGAAGGGACCTCTGTTTCTACCGGAATCATTGCCTCTGATCCGTATGCCAATGAAAACGGAGTATGCCCAGTCGCAGTTTTGTGGGTAGTTCTGTATGCCCATAGTGCCAGCGGTAGCTTATCGACCCAACCACCTTTTGCTCTTTCAAGTTGCTTCTTGATGGTTGACTTGATAATTTTATTTACTGCTTCCACTTGCCCGTTTGCTTACGGATGGGCTACTGCTGAGAAGCTCTTTCAGATTTTGAACCGTTTGCAAAAATCTTGGAATTCTTCACTTTCAAACTGAGTACCATTGTCCGTAATTATTTTTTGAGGCACACCGTATCTGTAAATGAAGTTTTTAGTCACAAAACTTATCATCTTCTTTGAGGTGATAGTAGCCAGTGGTTCAGCTTCTGCCCACTTAGTAAAATAATCTACAGCAACAATGGCATATTTAATTCCAGATTTGGCAATTGGTAGCGGCCCAATGAGATCCATTCCCCAAATTGCAAATGGCCATGGACTGACCATCTGTGTGAGTTCAGTAGAAGGTGCTCTAGGAATTTTAGCAAATCTTTGGCATCTGTCACACTTTCGGGAATAGCTTGCAGCATCTCGATTAATTTCTGGCCAAAAATATCCGTATCGGAGAATTTTCTTTGCTAATGTTTGGCCACCTGAATGATCACCACATTCTCCCCCATGCACCTCAGCTAGGATTGTTTTAGACTCTTCCCTGGATACACATCGAAGTAACGGCATTGAGAATCCCCGTCTGTATAACTGGCCATCCTGGACTATATAGCGAGAGGCTTTCCTCGGTAGCTTCTTTCGTTCTTTTGAACTTTCCGGTAAAGATCCATTGAGCATATATTCTGTTATTGGAGTCATCCATGATTCTTGCTCTTGAGA
Source organism: Allium cepa (assembly GCA_030765085.1). Lineage (NCBI taxonomy): Eukaryota > Viridiplantae > Streptophyta > Magnoliopsida > Asparagales > Amaryllidaceae > Allium > Allium cepa. The sequence continues at coordinate 283,765,083 of CM060935.1, forward strand.
CACACTCATGATCCAATCAATATCCGTCTCATCAATGCTTGGGGTCGACAGGATCTCCACTGGGGTTAACCCCAGAAATTGAGCTTCGCCTGTGCTAGAATACTTTGCGAGAGAATCTGCTTTCATGTTTTCTTCTCGAGGAATGTGACTTATCATGTAATGATCGAAATCACCCAGGTGTTCCCAAGCCTTTGACAAGTAGGCGGGAAGATTTCCCCCTTTCGCTTGGAATTCCTTTTTGACTTGGCATACAATAAGCTGAGAATCACTGAAGATCTGTAACGCTCGGATGTTTAATTCTTTAGCAATCCTTAAGCCAGCGATAAGGGCTTCGTATTCTGCTTCATTGTTTGTTGAAGGAAATTCCAATCTTAGTGCATAGCATAGTGATCGACCTTCAGGGGTCTCAAGTACAACTCCGGCTCCAGAACAGTAGTCGTTTCTCGCGCCATCGACATATAACTTCCATTGTATTGGGGAATCGTCGATCGTTTCCTCCTCACCGTTACCCTTATCCGTGAATTCTGCGATGAAATCCGCTAAAGCCTGTCCCTTGATTGCTTTTCGGGGATGATAAGTGATGTCATATTGACTGAGTTCAATATTCCACTTTAGAAGACGACCCGAAGCCTCAGGGCGAAACAGGACTTGCTTTAAAGGTTGATCAGTGAGGAATCTGATAGGATGAGCTTGGAAATATTGCCTCAACTTTCTAGATGCAATTAGTAGGCAATAGGCGAGTTTTTCCAACCTAGAGTAATTCATCTCTGCCCCAGTGAGTCTTTTGCTGATATAGTAAACCGGATGTTGAATCCTCTTGTCTTCCCGTATCAGCGCTGCGCTTAAAGCATGAGATGATACTGCTAAGTATATAAGAAGATCCTCGCCATCGCCAGGCCTAGAAAGTATTGGAGGCGTTTCCATATGGCGAATCAATTCATCAAAGGCTTTTTGGCATTCGGGAGTCCAATCGAAGTTTTTCTTTCCTTTCTTTAGGGCGTCAAAGAATGGGATGCATTTATCTGTGGCTTTGGAGATGAACCGACTCAAGGCGGCGACTTTTCCATTGAGACTTTGCAATTCCTTCTTTGTTCTAGGAGCTTTGATTTTCTTTAAGGCGGTAATTTGAGCTGGACTAGCCTCGATGCCCCTTGCGCTCACGATGAAACCCAAAAACTTGCCGGATTCCACTCCAAATGAACATTTCAAAGGATTGAGCTTCATTCCGTATTTTCGGAGGACGGCGAACATGCCCGCTAAGTGTTCTATGTGATCCACTGCTTTCTTAGACTTTACTAACATGTCATCAACGTAGACTTCCATAGTCTTGCCTAATTGCGGTTTGAACATAGCATTAACAAGTCTTTGCTATGTTGCCCCTGCATTCTTCAACCCGAAGGGCATAACTCTGTAGTAGTAAAGACCAATGTAAGTGATAAAGCTTGTGTCCTCCTGATCTGGCTCATGCATCATGATCTGGTTGTATCCGGAGTAAGCATCCATGAAAGATAACAATTCGTGTCCCGCTGTTCCGTCTACCAGTTGATCGATTCTGGGTAATGGGAAGCAGTCATTGGGGCAGACCTTGTTTAGATCTGAAAAATCGATGCATACTCTCCATTTTCCGTTGGCTTTCTTAACCAGCACCGGATTCGAAACCCAATTCGGATAGGTAGATTCTTTAATAAAATTATTCTCCATGAGCCGATCAACTTCTTCTTTTAATGCTGCCGACCTTTCTGGACCTTGAGTTCTCCTTTTCTACTTCACATGTGTGAATTTTGGATCAATATTTAGAGCGTGTACTGCAACTTCTGGGGATATTCCGCACATATCGGCATGATTCCAAGCAAAAACATCCAAATTTGCCTTTAAAAAAGATATTAAGATATTCTGAATTGACACATTAAGCTGTGAACCCACATTCAACACCTTGTTTGGGTCCTTTGGGTCAACAGGTACTGGTATTGTCGTTTCCACTGGTACCACTCTATTCTCCCCTGCACTGACTTTTCTAGGATCCATTTCTTTCCTTGCTCCGCTGTGCTCGCCAGTGCAGGGTCCGCCCTGTAATTGCTACAAGGCTGGTTCTTTGATGCGGACTGGGGCTGCCGCATCCTTTCCCATTTCTCTTTTTCTGGTTTCTCGTAGCTCTGTTAGATAACATTCCCGCCCCGCATTTTGATCCCCTTTTATAACTCCCACTCCATTATCTGTGGGAAATTTAATGGTGATGCACCATGGGGCCAGAACAACTTTGAATGCTGCGAGAGTTGGACGGCCAAGGAAAGCATTGTAAGCAGAAAATTCGTCGACAATCACAAAAGTTTGCTTGCGGACCACTTTTCTCTCTCCTTCTCCAAGTTCCACAAACAAATCAACGGTTCGTATCGGCTGTTTTGGCTCCCCAGTGAAGCCAGCGATTTTCTGCGATGAGGCTTGCACATCAGCCATAGGGATCCTCATCTGGTCGAATGTTTTCTTGAAGAGGATATTGCAGCATGCGCCACAATCAATGAGAACTCTTCTGACAATAGCTGGCCCGATACCAGCCGAGATGACTAAGGGATCCAAGGTAGGAGCTTCAATACCTGCGGAATCCCTGGCTCTGAACACAATATCATCATTGAAGGTTCTTTGCTGCTTCAGGGGCATAGCACCTTCTAAAACGAATACATCTTCTTCGGTCGGTACGTATTTCAAAGCTCGGGTATACCTTTCCATCTCACCCCAGCCTCTGCCTGCTGGGTGAGGTCCTCCTGTAATGACATTGATAATGGGCCTTCCAGATTCATGCCCTGCTGCCTTCTCACCTATCCTAGGCTGATGAGCAGGAGCTTGCTGCCCCTGACTAGATGAAGCAGGATTGTTGCTATTCTTTTTCACAAATTGCTGCAGCTTGTTTTCCCTTAGCAACTCTTCAATCAAATTTTTCAATTGGCGGCATTTGTCGGTATCATGACCAGGTTGATTATGAAAGCGACAGAATTTCCCACTTTGCACAGCTTTCCTCCCGGTTCTCAGAACAGGAGGTTTAGGATATTCAACAGAATCTTTAGTGGCAAGGTATATATGCTCTGGTGTATCTGATAAAGGAGTATATTCCGATGGTTTGAAGGAACGAGGCCTCTTCAGATTTTTCTGTTTCTTTCCATCGTTATTTTCCCTTTTCTGTCCAGCAGATTCACTCTTGCGTGGAGCAGCAATGTTATCTTCAGCTTTTTCTAACACTGCCTTTACCGGTACAGGACGGCTTTCCAGGCGTATGAACTCATCTGCTTTCTTGTAGAATTTTTCAAGGGAATTTGGTTCCTTCATGTTAAGCCATTTTCCAAATTCGCTCGACTTGTCGATGGCCCTCATCAGATAGGTCAAGATCATCCGTGGTTCTGCATTGTCTACCTCGGCCAGCGCTATATTAAAGCGATTCAAGAAAGATCTGATAGTTTCACCCGGATTCTGTTCTAAACTTGACAACGACATAATATCCTTGGCTTTTGAAGCGTATAGTCTGAACTGCTTCTTGAACTTCCGGGTTAAGTCAGAAAACTGATCGATAGATCGGACTGGCAGCTTGGTGAACCAAAGCAGAGCTACACCTTCCAGGTATACAGGAAAATATCGGCACTTTATTTCATCAGAAGCCCTGGCACCTGTCATGTGCCAATCATAATTATACAAGAATTCGTTCGGATCACTTGTTCCTTTGTAAGCTGGAATGGTTGGAGGGACAAACTTCCTTGGGAATTCAGCCTTTAAGATTTTCTCAGTAAATGGAGTTTTACTTGGGGCAAAACCCTATTCTTTCTCGTCTTCAACCCTCTTCATACTCTCTTTCATGATTTGTCGGACCATCCCAGAAAGATACTCCTCATCATGTCGAGTTCTAGATCCACCAACCTCAGGAAGTGTTTGTTCAAAGGGGCTAGCAGCCCTTTCAGGAGCATTCCTTTCTTCAGCATCATGAATGTTGCCAGCAAAGTTCCTTTCATTACCTGCCGGTTGACGGTTTGCCCCAAGCAAATCGTTCAACCTATTCAGAATTAGGGCATTTTGGGCATTCTGAGCCTCGAATTGTGCATTTTGGGCATTTATCTGCTGGTTCAGGCCTAAGATTGCAGCATCCAACTCTGCCTTTGTAACTCTGACAGCTGGAGTTGCTTGATTCGATACAGGGGAAGCGGAGGTTCCCTCTTGAGCATTTCCAGATCTTACAGATCTACTCTTTCTACCCAGAGCCATGATTTCGGATAAACTTCTAGTCTTCAGAGAGGTTACTTCAACAAAATTTCGTGGAGCAATGATGACCATTTGCCCTGAGTTCAATTCTCAGTGAAAGCACCAAAAATGTTAACGCTAAAAATTGAACGCTAACACCCCGGTGTGTAGAGTGTAGTTGTGAAAGCACCACCCGTTGGTACGGGAACCAAAAAAAGGTAAGAATCACAGAAAAGTATTAAAAGACACGATATTTATAGTGGTTTGGCTTAAGAGAGAGCCTACGTCCACTTTAAACTCCTTTATTGCTGATGTTATTACAACTCTTTACAAGATTCATCGATTACAACACCCTTTGAGTTTAAAGTCATTTAGAACAAGTAGCCTCAACTTCAATGTCGATCAAAATCTTTGAATTCATGTTAAACACGTATGATTTCTTCGTGAAGTTCCTTGAAGCGTTCTTTGTATCTCAAAAGCTTGAAGTAGTTCAGAATGCAGTAGAGTAACGGCGCTTGAAATGAATGAGCCAAAAAGTCCCTTTCTAGTTGGAACTCGGGGTGTATTTATAGGCTTTGCTCGGAGTTAGGTCGTAGGTTAAGACCGGCCTAACTTAGGTCGCAGGTCGTCCCTGACCTAGGATGCATTGTCCTCCCTCTGCAAGAATACACATGCTGATTTGTACAAGTCCTAGGTCGCGAGCGACCTATCCCCCTGCGGCATAATATAGGTAACTTCTTTACTCAGGCATTTAGGTCGTTAGCGACCTATCCTAGGTCGTGAGTACTTTTCTTATAGTTATAAATGGAGTCTTTAGGTCGCGACTTCCCTTAGGTCGCGAAGTATTCCTAGGTCGCGGAGTTCCATAGGTCGAGACCGTTTTTAGGTCGCATTCACTCTTAGGTCGTCCTACTTCTTAGGTCGCAGCTCTCTGTTAGGTCGCGAAGCTTGATAGGTCGAAACATCTTCTGAGTCGCAGCCTTCCTTAAGTCGCAGCTCTCTGTTAGGTTGCGGAGCTTCATAGGTCGCGACCTCCTTTAGGTCGCGAAGCATCTTTAGGTCGTTCTCCTTTTAGGTCGAGCCATTTTTAAGTCGTAGCCTTTTAGGTCGCTAGGTTCTCGAATTGGTTAGGTCGTTACATTTTCCTTAAGTCTCTTACAGAAGGGAGTTAACACTAACAAAATCTAGAAAGCACAGTAGCATGACTTAAGACCCCAGTGGGAAAGAACCAAGCTAGTGATCTTGTACATAACCAATAAAACAAGACAAATATAAATATAATTTCAACATAGAATACATATTGAAACAATTTAAAATAAAAGCAACAAAACACAATATGGTTTGACTATTGCCTCAACTATCATTTACTCGGCCTAGGGCTCTAATGTGCTCAGCCATAGTGGTGTCATAGACTAAGGTATGGATCCAAATCAGCACGACTAGCAAGTAGTGGAGGAGTGGAAGTTACAAGGTAGGGAATACAAAGGGTTAAGGAAAATAAGTGGATATTGGTGCAACAACACCGCTCGGCCTGAGGTGATGTAGGCTCTGCCATGCAAGGTGGTGGTCAGGTGATATCTGGAGTTGCGGCCAGAGGTGGTGGAGGAGCAGGTGGTGGCAGCTAAGGGGGTGGCTAAGGTGGAAAATGAAGGTGATGTTGACAATAAGCTTGGCTATGGCATTTTGCATGGAGTTTGCGGAATTTTTGTGGTGGGATCATCATAGGAAAGTCATGGCCATGTCAAGACAAGTGGAGAGGAGATAGTATTGCCACGGATAGTGGTGATGCTAGTCGGTCGAGGTGGTGAAGGGGCTATGGTCGAGCAAAATACAAGAAGAGGCAAGGCAAATCCAATGGAAAAATCAATAAAAAGTGAAAGAAAAAGTAGAAAAATGAGAGGAAGGCATTACCTAAATTCTCGGATCTGAAAGTGGCATGAGTAGTGAAATGAGAAGGAGTTGCTTTTACGTGAAATGCAAAAAGAAACTCACAGCTATTAGCTTGGGAAAGGACGACCAAAAATATGAAGAGGTGAGTAATTGAAAAGTCAAAAGTTTAAAGGGTTTTGGTCTCTTGAAATTTCCCTTTTCTTTTATTCAAATAAACCAAAATAAAAATCATGTAAATAAAATAAATGTTAACGCTAAAATTTGAACGCTAACACCCCGGTGTATGAAGTGAGATTGTGAAAGCACCACCCGATAGCTCGGGAACAGATTATAAGCAGATAATAGCGAAAAAAGCAGTAAACAACAGCAATTTTATAGTGGTTCGGCTTAAGAGAGAGCCTACGTCCACTTTGAATATTTTTATTGACGATTTGATTACAAGTCGATGCAATTACACTTTGATTACAACACACTTCGAGTTACAAGTGACTTAGAACAAGTAGCCTAAACTTCAATGTCGATCAAAATCTTTGAACTCATGTTGGACATGCATGATTTCTTCGTGAAGTTCTTTGAGGCTTTTCTTTGTATCTCAAAAGCTTTAAGTGTTGGAGTAGTTCGGAATGCAGCAGAGTAACGGCGCTTGAAATGAATGAGCCAAAAGTCCCTCCAATGTTGGAAGTGGTCATGTATCTATAGGAGTTTTCGGTCTTGAGTCGTGAGTCGTACCCGACTCATCGTTAACTCGTAGCCGAGTCAGGTTGGGCCATGGACGACTCAACAGGTTGAACCCTAGCTTCGTACCAGAGCGCCTTCGATCCTCTGAATATAGCACAAGTCTTGAGTCGTATACGAGTCATTCCTCCTTGATATAAGTATCATGATAGCGGGCTGCGACTTAGTGACTTTAGGTCGTACACGACTCATAGTAGGTCGCGGCCGACCTACTGGGTTAGCTCACCGCTTGGTCCAAAGCTATGCTCCCATTCAAATGAATAACACAAGTCCTGAGCCATCCACGAGTTAACCAGCGCAACTTTCCTTGATGTTAGTATGAGTCGTACACGACTCATCATAAGTCGTACGTCGTCAACGAGTTATCTCATTATAGCGTGGTTTTGAACTTGTCTCTGAAGACTTAGGTCGTATCACCTTTATGTCGCATTCCTCTTAAGTCGTAGACCTCCATAAGTCTCCTTGGGTCGTTGAGTCGTAACCCTTCAAGTCGCTTTGAGCTTTAGGTTGTTAACTCGTTGAGTCGGTGGCTTGTTGAGTCGTGAGGCTTCCTGAGTCGTAGATCCTTCCTGAACCGTTAAGCACCTTGAGTCGTGGCCCATCCCGGGCCTTAACTCGTTGACTCCTTTAACTCGTGGGCCTCTTAACCCGTTGGCTGGAACGGGGTTAACATTTGCCCCTCGAAGCACACGCTTAAGTCGTAAGTCGCGTGCTTCGACTCATCATAACCCGGGTGCGCCGATTCGAGTTCCGGCTCTTCCACATATAAAATTCTTGACTCGTTCCTCCTATCTCCCACTTCTCATTACTTATCCTTTAAACCGCATTCGCCATTAACGCATCTCCAAGTTCTCACAGGCGATTCCAACTTGATTTTCCCCTGATCATCTCTGACACCACACTACGTAAGCAATCTTGCTTCCCTTCCGATTGTCGATCATCATTAACCTGTGCGCCCCGTCCTTACCTCCATTTTACTCCCTTGAGCTTTGCAAGTTTGGTCACTCTAACCATCAATAGACTTAAGGTTGTCTGATCCGATGATTTGCGTCTTGAGGCGATTTAGTGACGTGATAAGACTAAGGTTGTTGATTAAGAGTTTATTGGGTTAATGGGTTAAAGGTTGGAAGATTAACGGGTTAGGAGTGAAATGGTTTATGGTTTAAAAGTTAGAAGGTAAACTGGTTAGGAGTTAGGTGATGAGTTGGCCAAATAGAGTCGAATACCGCCTTAGGTATGACTCGGCCATTTTTGTATGATCCAGCAACCTTTGCGATTTATACATGATCCGACCCAACATGCTTCACGACTTAAGCCTTGAGTCGTGGCCGAGATAAGACTTGGAGATTTTGTTATTACTTTGAACCAGAGCTTTTCCATTTTTCCACGACTTACGACTTAGGGCACTGCCGACTCAAAACACCAACGACTCAAAATCGAAGTGACCTGACTTAACTTGCTTCCCAATCCTTAGGTCGTGGACGAGCTAGCCAGAGAATCAGCGATTTACCTTAACCAGTAGGAAATTTTTTTTGAGCCGTTGACGAGTTAGGACTTGCATGAATTCTGTTCGAACTTTGAACCATTGCATAAACTTTGAACTGTCGAATTTTATTGCATTCATTCACAGGTTATTTTGACTTGCAGGCTAACAATCTGTTCAATACAACATTCACAGAAAATTGGGACGAATATACTGCCATCGACCGCCCATATCAAATGACAGATTAGTTAATAACAGATAATTAACGTAAATAAATCGTGTGAGCGAAGTGCTATCGATTTCAAGTAGAATATTAAAGCAACACTGAAATAGTCAATTGAAACTGACCAGCCTGCACTAATATTATGCTTGAACATTAAATTAACAAGTTTTGAAATTACCGCAGTCGATCAATCGTCGACCAGTTTAATTCCAGTTATATTTACTTGTTATTTTCATTAGTTCTGCACAACACTTCACACTTTTAGGAAACGTGCACCTTCGCATTTAAACATCCAGTTGCTTGTGTAGAATGACTTCTCAACAAGAAGAACCGATGGGCCAGGCTGAAGATGTCTTCCCAATAGCTAACCCAGTGGATAACCCTCCGGAGAGAACTTCCACAACTCTGAATCAGCGGGTGTTTAACCAATTACGCATCCAGTTTGGCATTGCCGAAGCTGATGCCTTACTTCCGGGGCCAAATAATACTGCAGATAGGCCCCCTCTTGGCTTTGTTACTGTCAATCGCCAAATGTGCTTGAACGGTGCCATCCCACCTTTTAATGACTTTCTTCAGCAGTTCCTGCTTCGGTTATCTATCTCTCCATTCCAATTGCACCCCAACGGTCATGCCATTCTGATGCGGTTATGTGTTCTATTTAGGAGAGTTTTGGACCGATTACCGAGCTTTGGGGAAATCTGCTACCTCTGCTCATTTACAAAAATTAAAGATCATCCCTCTATCGTAGTTATAAGGAGTGCTCGAAACCGCAAACTCATTACTGATCTTCCTGATAGCGCTCATGGATTTCTAAATCAGTATTACTTTGTTCGCTGTCCTCCAGGGTTTTATGCCATCTGGAGAGTAGGAAGTAAGATTTCCTGTTTTTATTTCTCCATTCTTGAGCTTTTCGAAATCTGAGTTGCTAAATTCTAACTTCGCTTCTTTTTTCTTTTTGTTCTAGCACTTCCTCCTCCCTCTAGAGATCCATGCTATAAGCAAATTTTTGAAAGACTGAATGTTGTGGCGGCAGAAGAGAGGAGTATAAAGTTTTTGTTAAATGATGAATTTTTACATCAGTTTGGACTCCTTCACCCTTCTCGTTCCACTCAACTTTGTGAAGTTCCCGATTCTCCAGCGAAGGCTGAAAAGCTTATGCCTAAAGATCCCTCCGTTGAAACTCTACTGGTGAAGTGCCCCACTCTCACTGATGTTGCGGGGCCGTCTAGCAATTTGGCACTTGCCCCATTTATCGAAGAGGAAGAACCTCCACGATCTTCCGGGAGATCTGCTGACGAAGGAGTTGAGAAAGCAAGTCCCAAAAAGCATGACGGTGATGATGTTTTTGAGGGGTTGAGTGACCTAATTGTGACTTCACAAGAACTTTTTAAAGATGATGTTTCCAAAACTATCTCTTCTGTAATCGAGGCGACATCTTCTCTACAACAAATGCCAACTCCTCCTACTCAAATTATCACCTCCTCTACTCCACAGAGTGGTCTGTAGCTTGATGCGTGTAGTTTACACATTACACAACACTTAGGATTTTTCAGCACTTGTTTGTGTTTGACTTCTTTTTTTCTAAAGGCTTTTAAGACTTGTCTTTTTGACTTTCAGATCCTTCAATGGGGCGTAGCGGCAGCGGTTCTTACTATAAAGACTTTCAGCGCTATGGAGGGCATGGCAACTATGATTACAGACGCTACCTTACTGGTCCCTGAGAAACCGACGAGCAGAGAGCCGCTCGAAAAGCTAGAGAGAGGAGAGAATATGAAGAACATCACGAGAGGGTAGATGTGCGACATGAGTCTTCTTCAAGAGGCGATGACTCCCACAAACGTAAAACACATGATGGTCGGGGGAAGAGCCACATTGTTGAGGACCCGAGCAAGCGGGCCAAGCCTAGTGAGAAACACGCATCTGCAATATCTGAAAAGCTCGACGCTCCCATCTCTATCGACATTCCTTCCAAATTCCCTGCTCTTGAAGGAAGCGCTATTCAAACACTTCTTAATAGGCCTTCATATCGTATTGAAAGGGGCCCACCAACCCTACAGAGCCGGTTCTCGAATTGGTGTTTAAAGGGAGTTCGCTTCGATCTTGATTTAGTTCCCATCGATAAAGAAGCCATGTACCAAAATCTTGATGCCGTTAGACTCGATATTGAAAGAATGTCTGGATGGCAAAAGCTCGTTGATGAACTCCAAAGGGTCAATCGGGCCAATATCGAGGCGATGCTAACCATGGAGAACGATAAGTCGGAATGGCAGAAGATTCTTGACCAGCACAACATTGAGATGAAAAACATAACTGAGTATAACGAGAAACTTGAAGCTGAAGTGAAGCAGCTTAAAGACGATCTTGCCACCTCTTCTAACACTTATACTCAAAGAGAAGAGGTGATACAAAAACAAGTGCGGGATGCACATGCTGGCCAAAGAGATGCCGAAGCTAAAGTTGAGAGGTTAGAAGAGGTTGTAGAGAATTACCGCACTGATGCCGCTCAGTTGCGAAGTAAAATAAGCGCCCAAGACATGGAGATTGAAGCATTAAAATCTCAACTTGCTAAAACCGAAAAAGAACGAGATGAGGCCATGGCTGGTAAAATCGCAGCTGAAGAATCTATTCAAGCCACGGAAGCCAACGTCAGTTCAACTTTATTCGACTTTTACTTGCACAGCGTCTTAGGGCTTGGCAGTCTCTCTTTTCTCGGTCCTAAATACGAAATCACTTTGGCTGAAGTGTGGGAGGCTGCTCTCGACATGTTCAAAGGCGCCGGGTATACCGAGGAAGAGCTTGAGGCGCGCTACCTAGATGAGGAAACTCGTGCTGCCCTTGCGAAGGGAAAAGAGAAACTCGCCAGAGTGCGGACTGGGATGGCGGAAGAGGGATGTTCTGAAAAAGAATTACCACCTACTACCTCCGAACGTCCTTTAGTTTCTCCTGAAGTTGACATCACAGGTTCCAGTGCTCATTCCCCGCCTCCTACAAGAGCCGGGGTAATTACCCCTACTGATGATGAGGCTTTGGAGGATATTGGAGCTCAAAATTATGAGATTGAACTAACGAAGCAAATATCTCCAGGTAATTTTGACATTGGTCTGATTCAGGTGGATTGCCTGCTTGCTCCTCAAAAGTTTGATGAGCTTCTCGATTACTTCTTGAATCTCGACGAACCCATATCTCCCTTCTTTTGGGGAGATACTAATATTTTTAATTTCTCTTCTTCTGCAGTTGAAACACCAAGTGCTGTGAAAAATTCGCCTCCTCCGGTTATCCCTCCTCCATCTCTTCAGGTGGCTCCTCCTTCTGCTTCACAGCCCGGGTCACAAGAGGAGCAAATTGAGGCTCTTCATGGCTTAGATGACCCTATTGCTTCGCAAGAGCAGAAAGACGAGGGACTTGAAGGAGGCGAGATCTCTCCGGAGCGGACTCCTTCTGATGACGTAATTTTGTCCGCTCTTGTTACTCCAGGGAGTGAGTCTTCTTCGAAGAGGAGAAAGAAGCACGGAACATCGAAGAGGAGGGGGAAGAAAATCATTGCTACAGAAGAGGAACCGGAAATTGCACCAGTTGCACCTCCCTCTCCTTCTTCCCTTATGCCTTCAGACCGTCCTGAAAAGCTAACCATCCGGCCGGGCAAATGGTCTAAAAGTGGCAAGAAGAAATGAAGATTTCAGCTTTAAGCTTCTTGTCTTTTGCATGTACTGGTCGAGAACTGTGCGGGTACCGGCCCCTGCTTTTTATTTTGAAACTTGTATCTGCAATACAATTGAATAAAATGATCCTTTATTTGTACAGACTCCTGTTTGAATTTGAGAATGCATTTATTATTCATTTTTGCATAAGTTTATTTATATGATATTGCAGCGGGCTTATGGCATGTTGTTTGAGCATTACTTTCGCCGATGTGGCTATACCATATTGTATATAACTATACCATGTTGCCCCCATGCCATAAGCTTGCTGCAATATTTTACACTTCGAGGGGACTTGCACTCTTATTTACTGAAGAATAATTATTTCATTCTTGAAGAAATTCTTCGTAGAGTACAACTCCCTTCATATAAGTTTTTATGCTTTGTCCTTCGAAGAAATCACTTTTTCTTTTGCTTATGTACACGTTTTACCAAGTGAATTCTTCTATGAGGTAAAGCGGGCCTCTGAAGGGTACTTTAAATATTTTTTTTTTTTTTTGAGGAAGGTTATTTTCCAGAATAGGTAAATCACTCTTCCTTTGAAAGTTAAAGTGTGCCCTTGATGAGGATTTTTTTCTTACATAGAAATTGTACCTCTGAGGAGGGATTTTTTCACGTTTCAACACTTGGAAGTTTTATTTCAATCTTGGTGAAACGTGTACCTCCAAAGAGTTGTGCCTTTGAAGGAAGCCTTTTCACGTTTCAACACTTGGAAGTTTTATTTCAATCTCGGTGAAATGTGGGCTTCCGAAGAGTTTTTTCTTCTTGATTGTGTCTCCGGGAGGAGGTTTTTTTTTTTTTAGAAACATAGAATGTTGTACCTCTGAGGAGGGATTTTTTCACGTTTCAACACTTGGAAGTTTTATTTCAATCTTGGTGAAACGCGTACCTCCAAAGAGTTGTGCCTTTGAAGGAAGCCTTTTCACGTTTCAACACTTGGAAGTTTTATTTCAATCTCGGTGAGACGTGGGCTTCCGAAGAGGTCTTTCTTCTGTTTTACATTTCAACTCTGGTGAAGTGAAATTCCAAAGAGCGGTTGTAACACTTCAACCCCTGGTGAAATGGGCCTCCGAAGAGGGCTTTATTTTGTTTTACATTTCAACTCTGGTGAAGTGAAATTCCGAAGAGCGGTTGTAACACTTCAACTCCTGGTGAAATGGGCCTCCGAAGAGGGCTTTATTTTGTTTTACATTTCAACTCTGGTGAAGTGAAATTCCGAAGAGCGGTTGTAACACTTCAACTCCTGGTGAAATGGGCCTCCGAAGAGGGCTTTATTTTGTTTTACATTTCAACTCTGGTGAAGTGAAATTCCGAAGAGCGGTTGTAACACTTCAACTCCTGGTGAAATGTGCCTCTGAAGATTGCCTGGAAGTTACTCTCTCATGGTTGGAGGGTCATGACTCCTCCAATCTTTTTTGGTTGAGTAGAGAACTTTCTTTTTTACGGCATATGCTTTGTTAGAGGTCTTTATCCTCCGAAGAGTTGTGCCTCCGAAGAGGACTTTAGTTGTTCCTGGCCCGCTTGCTTATGCCTTTTCAGTGATCCTCTATTATTATTATTATTTTTTGGCTTGCACTCCCTTCTCTTACAAGTAGCCTGTTTAATCCAAAGAAGTGTACTTCATTGCTAGGCCAGTTCACGAGAATGGACATAAGCTTCTTAATTGGATGTTTGTTTGTTCAAACTTCTCAATTTATTAGCTAAAGCCCATTTTCGGCGAAATCATTGACCGTTCAATTGAAGCACTTCTTATCTAGGATTTAAGCTCGGGAATTGTGCGACTTGGAATTTGTTTGTTGAATGATAACAAGAATCACTCGGTCTTGTAATGTGCAAGTTTTGTTTTCGTTGCCTGCAAAAATTTAAATCGATATTTCAGTAATACATTTAATGTACTTTTCATATCGAAAATAAAGCAAACATGTAATAATAATAAGGAACACAAGATTTATAGTGGTTCGGCCAAGAATTTGGGCCTACATCCACTTTATAGTCTTTCATTATTCATTTGCATCAGTTTTACAATTGCTTTCGATTACAGGAATCATACATTCATAATTCTCTTTACAATATTTCAACAAAGCTATCAAGTAAAGTATGGACGCAAGTGATTGCTGTTCCAAGCTCTTGGAATTTGATCTCCTTCGACAGTAGTGAGTTTGTATGTGCCGTCCAGAAGCTTTTGACCTATGACATATGGTCCTTCCCAATTTGGCCCAAACACACCTGTTGCTGTCATAATTCTCTTTAGGACTAAATTTCCAATTTCAAAGCTGCGTTGGCGAACTTTGGAATTGAAATGTCTGGCTATCCTTTGCTTATGAGATGCGATTCTGAGCTCAGCTTCCTCTCTTTTTTCATCAAGGAGATCCAATGCCTCAAGCTGTAGTTTCTCATTCTCCGCTTGATTGAAATGGACTCTTCTATGTGAAGGGACTTCTGTTTCTACTGGAATCATTGCCTCTGATCCGTATGCCAATGAAAACGGAGTATGCCCAGTCGCAGTTTTGTGGGTAGTTCTGTATGCCCATAGTGCCAGCGGTAGCTTATCGACCCAACCACCTTTTGCTCTTTCAAGTTGCTTCTTGATGGTCGACTTGATAATTTTATTTACTGCTTCCACTTGCCCGTTTGCCTGCGGATGGGCTACTGCTGAGAAGCTCTTTCGGATTTTGAATCGTTTGCAAAAATCTTGGAATTCTTCACTTTCAAACTGAGTACCATTGTCTGTAATTATTTTTTGAGGCACACCGTATCTGCAAATGATGTTTTTAGTCACAAAACTTATCATCTTCTTTGAGGTGATAGTAGCTAGTGGTTCAGCTTCTGCCCACTTAGTAAAATAATCTACAGCAACAATGGCATATTTAATTCCAGATTTGGCAGTTGGCAATGGTCCTACAAGGTCTATCCCCCATATTGCAAACGGCCATGGGCTGACCATCTGCGTGAGTTCAGTGGAAGGAGCTCTAGGAATCTTGGTGAATCTTTGGCTTCTGTCACATTTTCGGGAATAGTCTGCCGCATCTCGATTAATTTCTGGCCAAAAATATCCTTATCGGAGAATCTTTTTCGCTAAAGTTTGACCACCTGAATGATCACCACATTCTCCCCCATGCACCTCAGCTAGGATTGTTTTGGACTCTTCCCTGGATACACATCGAAGTAAAGGCATTGAGAATCCCTGTCTGTATAACTGGCCATCCTGGACTATATAGCGAGAGGCTTTCCTCAGTAGCTTCTTTCGATCTTTTGAGTTTTCCGGTAAAGTGCCATTGAGAAGATATTCTTTTATTGGAGTCATCCATGATTCTTCCTCTTGAGACACGCTCATGATCCAATTGATATCCATCTCATCAATGCTCGGAGTCAACAGGACTTCCACTGGAGTTAACCCCAGAAATTGAGCTTCGCCTGTGCTAGAGTACTTTGCGAGAGAATCTGCTTTCATGTTTTCTTCTCGAGGAATGTGACTTATCATGTAACGATCGAAATCGCCCAGGAGTTCCCAAGCCTTTGACAAGTAGGCGGGCAGATTCCCCCCTTTCGCTTGGAATTCCCTTTTGACTTGGCATACAATAAGCTGAGAATCACTGAAGATCTGTAACGCTCGGATGTTTAATTCTTTAGCAATCCTTAAGCCAGCGATAAGGGCTTCGTATTCTGCTTCATTGTTTGTTGAAGGAAATTCCAATCTTAGTCCATAGCATAATGATCGACCTTCAGGGGTCTCAAGTACAACTCCGGCTCCAGAACAGTAGTCGTTTCTTGCGCCATCGACATATAACTTGCATTGGATTGGGGAATCGTCGATCGTTTCCTCCTCACTGTTACCCTTATCTGTTAATTCTGCGATGAAATCTGCCAAAGCTTGTCCATTGATTGCTTTTCGGGGATGATAAGTGATGTCATATTGATTGAGTTCAATATTCCACTTTAGAAGACGACCCGAAGTCTCAGGGCGAAACAGGACTTGCTTTAAAGGTTGATCAGTGAGGACTCTGATCGGATGAGCTTGAAAGTATTGCCTCAACTTCCTAGATGCAATTAGTAGGCAATAGGCGAGTTTTTCCAACTTAGAGTAATTCATCTCTGCCCCAGTGAGTCTTTTGCTGATATAGTAAACTGGATGTTGAATCCCTTTGTCTTCTCGTATCAGCGCTGCACTTAAAGCATGAGATGATACTGCCAAGTATATAAGAAGATCCTCACCATCGCCAGGCCTAGAAAGTATTGGAGGTGTTTCCATATGGCGAATCAATTCATCAAAGGCTTTTTGGCATTCGGGAGTCCAATCGAAGTTTTTCTTTCCTTTCTTTAGGGCGTCAAAGAATGGGATGCATTTATCTGTGGCTTTGGAAATGAACCGACTCAAGGCGGCGACTTTTCCATTGAGACTTTGCAATTCCTTCTTTGTTCTAGGAGCTTTGATTTCCTTTAAGGCGGTAATTTGAGCTGGACTAGCCTCGATGCCCCTTGCGCTCACGATGAAACCTAAAAACTTGCCGGATTCCACTCCAAATGAACATTTTAAAGGATTGAGCTTCATTCCGTATTTTCGGAGGACTGCGAACATGTCTCCTAAGTGTTCTATGTGATCCACTGCTTTCTTAGACTTTACTAACATGTCATCGACGTAGACTTCCATAGTCTTGCCCAATTGCGGTTTGAACATAGCATTAACAAGTCTTTGGTATGTTGCCCCTGCATTCTTCAACCTGAAGAGCATAACTCTGTAGCAGTAAAGACCAATGTCAGTGATAAAGCTCGTGTCCTCCTGATCTGGCTCATGCATCATGATCTGGTTGTATCCAGAGTAAGCATCCATGAAAGATAACAATTCGTGTCCCGCTGTTCCGTCTACCAGTTGATCGATTCTGGGTAATGGAAAGCAGTCTTTGGGGCAGGCCTTGTTTAGATCTGAAAAATCGATGCATACTCTCCATTTTCCGTTGGCTTTCTTAACCAGCACTGGATTTGAAACCCAATTCGGATAGGTAGATTCTTTGATAAAATTATTCTCCATGAGCCGATCAATTTCTTCTTTTAACGCTGCTGACCTCTCTGGACCCTGAGTTCTCCTTTTCTGCTTCACAGGTGTAAATTTTGGATTAATATTTAGAGCGTGTACTGCAACTTCTGGGGATATTCCGCACATATCGGCATGAGTCCAAGCAAAAACCTCCAAATTTGCCTTTAAAAAAGATATTAAGATATTATGAATTGACGCATTATGTTGTGAACCCACATTCAACACCTTGTTTGGGTCCTTTGGGTCAACAGGTATTGGTACTGTCGTTTCCACTGGTACCACTCTATTCTCCCCTGCACTGACTTTTCTAGGATCCATTTCTTTCCTTGCTCCGCTGTGCTCGCCAGTGCAGGGTCTGCCCTGTAATTGCTACAAGGCTGGTTCTTTGATGCGGACTGGGGCTGCCGCATCCTTTCCCATTTCTCTTTTTCTGGTTTCTCGTAGCTCTGTTAGATAACATTCCCGCCCCGCATTTTGATCCCCTTTTATGACTCCCACTCCATTATCTGTGGGGAATTTAATGGTGAGGCACCATGGGGCCAGAACAACTTTGAATGCTGCGAGAGTTGGACGGACGAGGAAAGCATTGTAAGCAGAAAATTCGTCGACAATCACAAAAGTTTGCTTGCGGACCACTTTTCTCTCTCCTTCTCCAAGTTCCACAAACAAATCAATGGTTCCTACCGGCTATTTTGGCTCCCCAGTGAAGCCAGCGATTTTCTACGATGAGGCTTGCACATCAGCCATAGGGATCTTCATTTGGTCGAATGTTTTCTTGAAGAGGATATTGCAGGATGCGCCACAATCAATGAGAACTCTTCTGACAATAGCTGGCCCGATACCAGCCGAGATGACTAAGGGATCCAAGGTAGGAGCTTCAATACCTACGTAATCCCTAGCTCTGAACACAATATCATCATTGAAAGTTCTCTGTTGCTTCAGGGGCATAGCACCTTCCAAAACGAATACATCTTCCTCGGTCGGTACATACTTCAAAGCTCGGGTATACCTTTCCATCTCTCCCCAGCTTCTGCCTGCTGGATGAGGTCCTCCTGTAATGACATTGATAATGGGCCTTCCAGATTCATGCCCTGCAGCCTTCTCACCTGTCCTAGGCTGATAAGCAGGAGCTTGTTGCCCCTGACTAGACGAAGCAGGATTGTTGCTATTCTTTTTCACAAATTGCTGCAGCTTGTTTTCCCTTAGCAACTCTTCAATCAGGTTTTTCAACTGGCGGCATTCGTCAGTCTCATGACCGGGTTGATTATGGAAGCGGCAAAACTTGCCACTCTGTATAGCCTTTTTCCCGGTTCTCAGAGGCGGAGGTTTAGGAAAATCAACAGAATCTTTAGTGGCAAGGTAGATATGCTCCGGCGTATCTGATAAAGGAGTATACTCTGATGGCTTGAAGGATCGAGGCTTCTTCAGATTACCCTGTTTCCTCCCATTGTTATTTTCCCTTTTTTGCCCTACAGATTCATTCTTGCGTGGAGCAACAGTGTTATCTTCAGCTTTTTCCAACACTGCCTTTACCGGTACGGGGCGGCTTTCCAGGCATATGAATTCATCTGCTTTTTTATAGAATTTTTCAAGGGAATTTGGTTCTTTCATGTTTAGCCATTTTCCAAATTCGCTCGACTTGTCGATGGCCCTCATCAGATAGGTCAAGATCATCCGTGGTTCTGCATTGTCTACCTCGGCCAGCGCTATATTAAAGCGATTCAAGAAAGATCTGATAGTTTCACCTGGATTCTGCTCTAAACTTGACAACGACATAATATCTTTGGCTTTTGAAGCATATAGTCTGAACTGCTCCTTGAATTTCCGGGTTAAGTCCGAAAACTGATCAATAGATCGGATTGGTAGCTTGGTGAACCACAGTAGAGCCACACCTTCTAGATATACAGGAAAATATCGGCACTTTATCTCATCAGAGGCTCTGGCACCTGTCATGTGCCAATCATACTTGTATAAGAATTCGTTCGGATCGCTTGTCCCCTTGTAAGCTGGAATGGTTGGAGGGACAAACTTCCTTGGGAATTCAGCCTTTAAGATTTTCTCAGTAAATGGAGTTTTACTTGGGGCGAAACCCCATTATTTCTCGTCTTCAACCCTCTGCATACTCTCTTTCATGATTTGTCGGACCATTCCAGAAAGATACTCTTCATCATGTCGAGTTCTAGATCCACCAACCTCAGGAAGTGTTTGTTCAAAGGGGCTAGCAGCCCTTTCAGGAGCATTCCTTTCTTCAGCATTATGAATGTTGCCAGCAAAGTTCCTTTCATTACTTGCCGGTTGACGGTTTTCCCCAAGCAGATCGTTCAACCTATTTAGAATTAGGGCATTTTGGGCATTCTGAGCCTCGAATTGTGCATTTTGGGCATTTATCTGCTGGTTCAGCCCTAAGATTGCAGCATCCAGCTCTGCCTTTGTAACTCCGACAGCTGGAGTGGCTTGATTCGATACAGGGGAAGCGGAGGTTCCCTCTTGAGCATTTCCAGATCTGACAGATCTACTTTTCCTTCCAGGAGCCATAATCTCGGATAGACTTCTGGTTTTCAGAGAGGTTATTTCAACAAACTTTCGTGGAGCAATGATGACGATTTGCCTGAGTTCAATTCTCAGTGAAAGCACCAAAAATGTTAATGCTAAAATTTGAACGCTAACACCCCGGTGTATGAAGTGAGATTGTGAAAGCACCACCCGATAGCTCAGGAACAGATTATAAGCAGATAATAGCGAAAAAAGCAGTAAACAACAGCAATTTTATAGTGGTTCGGCTTAAGAGAGAGCCTACGTCCACTTTGAATATTTTTATTGACGATTTGATTACAAGTCGATGCAATTACACTTTGATTACAACACACTTCGAGTTACAAGTGACTTAGAACAAGTAGCCTAAACTTCAATGTCGATCAAAATCTTTGAACTCATGTTGGACATGCATGATTTCTTCGTGAAGTTCTTTGAGGCCTTTCTTTGTATCTCAAAAGCTTTAAGTGTTGGAGTAGTTCGGAATGCAGCAGAGTAACGGCGCTTGAAATGAATGAGCCAAAAGTCCCTCCAATGTTGGAAGTGGTCATGTATTTATAGGAGTTTTCGGTCTTGAGTCGTGAGTCGTACCCGACTCATCGTTAACTCGTAGCCGAGTCAGGTTGGGCCATGGACGACTCAACAGGTTGAACCCTAGCTTCGTACCAGAGCGCCTTCGATCCTCTGAATATAGCACAAGTCTTGAGTCGTATACGAGTCATTCCTCCTTGATATAAGTATCATGATAGCGGGCCGCGACTTAGTGACTTTAGGTCGTACACGACTCATAGTAGGTCGCGGCCGACCTACTGGGTTAGCTAACCGCTTGGTCCAAAGCTATGCTCCCATTCAAATGAATAACACAAGTCCTGAGCCATCCACGAGTTAACCAGCGCAACTTTCCTTGATGTTAGTATGAGTTGTACACGACTCATCATAAGTCGTACGTCGTCAACGAGTTATCTCATTATAGCATGGTTTTGAACTTGTCTCTAAAGACTTAGGTCGTATCACCTTTATGTCGCATTCGTCTTAAGTCGTAGACCTCCATAAGTCTCCTTGGGTCGTTGAGTCGTAACCCTTCAAGTCGCTTTGAGCTTTAGGTTGTTAACTCGTTGAGTCGGTGGCTTGTTGAGTCATGAGGGTTCCTGAGTCGTAGATCCTTCCTGAACCGTTAAGCACCTTGAGTCGTGGCCCATCCCGGGCCTTAACTCGTTGACTCCTTTAACTCGTGGGCCTCTTAACTCGTTGGCTGGAACGGGGTTAACAATAAAAATGAATACAAAATAAAGTGAAAATGAAATAATAAATAAATTTTAGGAAAACTAGAAAAATATAAGAAAATATTTTATAATATTTAAACTAGTATTAAAATTATAAACAAAAATATAACTAGTTTTGGAAAAATAACTACAACACTTTAAAAATGTTTTAAAAATAAAATATTGAAATAAAAAGAAATTTTGAAATATTTTCATAATGAAATAAAATAAAATTTAAAAATATTTCAAAAATCTAGGTTGGTTACAAAAATAATCAGCAAAATAATTTAAAATTGAAATCCGCAATGCTTTTTGAAAAATGAAACTACCATAAGGCCTCCCATCGCACACACAATGCAAATGTAGAATTGGAGGAGATTTCTACTTCTGATAGTCAAATATGCTTACTACGCGAAAACCATTCTATATTATTATTAGTGCACGGTGCAGAAAACCTTTCGAAAGTATAATATTAATCTTAGCCAACATACAACCATTATTGTATGCCTACTATACCTACCATCTAAACAGTGGTGACCAGCATAAGTAAATGACAGGTTATAGAAAAAAAACAGTACAAGGCACATATTGTTTCTTTGGATTTCCAACAAATGGTCAGGCAAAGGAACTTCCCACATCAAATGGAACACCTCTGGAGGTAGGTCCCCAAGAACCTAATACACAAGGTCGGGTTACCTCTGTAACTAGGGAACTACTGACACGAGTATGCCACCCCCGGTCATTACCAACCTTTATCCGAGGCGCCATCAATCAACAACCACAAAGCAATAAGTTTGCAGCAACCACAAAGCTAAGTATCTGGGCTCCATACCATGATACTACATATAATCCAGAAGGAAATGGACATACCTCAAGGGGCGCTACCCACAAATAACCTTGCTTCAACGATTCCTGTTTCGACCATTACCGGGTTGTGAGGCTCGAAGAAGTCTTGTCCACAAAGCTACGCTTTACACAAAAGCCATGCTTCGATCAACAAATGATCATCAGCACTTCGTATGCCACATTATCAAATCAGGAATGTATTACTAGTAACCATCCACTACATAACCTCTGAGCTCATACGTCTCAAAGAAGGGTGTTAAGCTAAGAGAATAAATTCTCCGTCACCAAACAAAAATGTATTTGATAGAAACCAGCTTTACATCTCAAGGTGTAATGTCAGACACACATCCATACAAGTCTATTCCGGGTTCGAATAGAACCAATGGGACTTCACAAAGAAGCCCTTGCAAATCCGGATAATCCCTAATCACGTCCGGACACCCCATCACAAAGGATGATCAAATGTCTATACCGGGGATCAGTCGGTGCAGAGACATTCGATGAGTTATCCTTTCGTTTTCAAAAATATCCGGTCTTCACCACCGATTTTCAAATGTTATACATATCGTCGTATCATTATTCAGAATGGGTTATATGACACAAAGGTCCTCTCCAAGCTAAATCGAATAATAAGCGCAATATTTAAAAACATATAGATAATGGGATCTCAATTAAGTTACAGCTCATTACCCAAAACAAATGGTTTAAGAAAATTACCATTTTAAAACTTTTTAAACAAAAAGATTCACCTCACAAAGTTCACCAATATTTCACAAAGATTCATTCATAGCCCTTCAAAACAATTCCATTTCAATCCCAAATCTTTTATACCAAAATACCTTTTAAGGTCCTTTTCAAAACAAAGATCAACAATCTTTCACAAAGATTCAATTACAGCTTTCAAAACAATTCACAATTCAGATCTTTTATACAAAAGATACACCTTTAAGATCCTCTTATTTTGGAAACAAAGTTCACTAGTCTTTAACCAAGATTCATTAATAGCTTTCAAAATGATTTTCATTTCAAACTTGAAATCTTTTCAACGAAAATTGGAAATCCTTTCTTTATATAAAAGATATTATTATTTGAAAACAAATAATTTTCGTTTTGAAAAAATCATATTACATTTGAACAAGTTAAAGTCGCTCAAACTTGGGTTAAATTTAAATTTCCAAAATAATACTTTTAAAATGCTTTAAAACCTATATACACACATTTATAATTGGTATAACCTTTTTAAACCATAATTTCCAAACATAGAATTCAATTTCAAATCTTGAATTCAAATTCAAATCAAATTATTTAAATTTCAAAACTTTATCAAGTTTTTCAAAATAACTTTTATCCTCAAAACTCCTTTTCAAAAACTTTTCATACTTAACACAATTCCATTTCCGAAACCATTTGGATTCAAAATTCAATTTTAAAACCATTTCAAAAATCTGTGACTTAATCAATTTCCTCGTTCAATCCATATTTGTGTGTGTATAGTGTAGTCCAAGAGTTTTACACAATAGTGCAAAATCAACAGCCATTACAAATTCAAGTATGGCAATATCGATAAGCGGTATTATCTATAACTCTTATCGTTCATTCACAGATTCACAGAGAATATACAAATGTATCATAGATAAATAAATAAATTAATACACAGTTCAATTCATAGAACAGAATATCACAAATCAGATAGGACAATCAATTCAAGCATCTAATACAATACAACCATTCATAAGCAAACTCACGTTAATAATCTTTTATAAGCAAGATAAATTTAATTGTTAAATCCTTAATTAATTCAATTAAACTTTTAATTGAATTAATTCCTTGTGAATTAATTATCCAATCCAGATTATAACTTAACTTAAACCAGATTAATTAATTTATAATCCTGGTTAATTATCATTAATTAATTACAAGCCATTTAATTAATTATCTTTCAATTATTATTTATTAACCTTAAAATATAAATTAATTAACTTTTAGCTATTAATATTTAATTAATAAATAAATTAATCTTTAATAATTAACCTTTAATTAATCATCTTTAACTAATTTTAATTTTAACTAACCCTTAATTAATTAAGTAATAATCTTTTATTAATTACAATAAGTAATTATACTCGATTAATTTCATTTAGTAATCATTCTCTCATTACTCATCATTACTTAATTAATTCTTAACAAATTTATTAATCCTTAATTAATACTTAATTAATACTTAATTAACCTTTAATTAAGTAATTATCATAAATTTCAAACTAATGATACTTGAATCTTAAGATAACCCATTTATCTTAATTGATTTACTTAATTATCATTTACATTAAATTAAATGCTTGAAAATGATTATACAAAATTATTTGAGAACTTTGATTTATTAAAGTTTAATACACCAACCCTAATCACTTCTTAATTAACTCCTTAATCACATTATTTATTTAAAATAAACTTTTAAACACAGGTTACATATATATACATATTAAAAATTTCAACGTAATTAATTAAAATAATTATTTTAAAACCCTTAATTAATCCCAACTTAATTACACCTTTATTATTTAAAAAGATTCAGGTAAGAAATTTTTTAACTTTTCAATAAATCGTTTAATTTGAATTTACTTGGAAATTTAGTTAATACTTTACTCTTAAAAAAACATCTTAAAGAAAACATTAAATCTTGAAACTTTATTTGGAAACTTTCATTTAGAAACCCGGTTATTACATCATAAAACATGTTCTTACTTTTGTTTTCAAATCTGGATTTTATTTCATTTTAAATTTAAAAACCTGAACATGTTTTATTTTTAAAATTTTAAAAACCCGGTTAATTGAAAACAACCCAAGACAAATTTATGTTTAACCCGAACCTGGCTTCGAGCTTCACCCCTCTCACTGTTGCTTTGAGTCGAACTTATCACGTTCCAAATTTCAGCGTTTAAAAATCGACACCCATACTTCACTTGTACTCGAATGCCACAGATTCAACTGTTGAAATTTGACTTGTGCCGGAGCTTATAACACATTAAGTATAACAACACAACAGAAGAAAAAGAAATGAATATCATATACAACTCCAATGAATACAATATCCAATGATATACAACAATGATAACAATATGATACGAGAATATCAAAGACAATAAACAACAGCGGAAATAAATAGCAAAAGAGATAACTCCAATATCAAACTGCAACTCCAATTGTGACGACCCAGAATTTTTAAGTATTTAAATTTGGATTATTTAAATTAATTTTAAATATTTAAAGGTGAAGTATTAACTTGAATTCCAATATCACAATTTATTTGATAATTAAATTACAGAATTAAATAATTTAAGGTTGGATAAAATGTTAAATCTGGAATTTTAAGCCTGTTAAAAATAATTTGTAAGCTTATAGCAGTTATATTGATAATACTGAAGAGAATAGAAGTGTTGAAATCAAATTTAAGAACGGTTTGTTAAGTTTTGAATTTAGTATCGTTTAAATTGAATTTAAAAATAGCTTTCCGAGGGACAGTGTCAGAATTCGACAAAACAAGTTCCATTGGGTCCGTAATATTGAATTATTATCGGATTTCAAATTTCGTAGCTTTCGGAATTAACGTGAGAGCGTACGATATATAAACGCATTGGAATTTATACCGAGACAAAATTTAATTTAAATAAAACATACTTATTTTCTTTAACCCGACCATACGTACAACCTGCCACCTATTTGCCTCCTTCGTACCCCCTTCTGCCTTTTTCTTTCCCCTTCTCAATATCGTCGTTCGAACATTGTAAAATAACAAAAAATGGCCTCCTCAATTGAATCCATTCAATCGTTCAAGCATAATACTCGTACGCAATCCTAATCGATTTCGCGGCTGTCAATATGGTCGTAGTGCCTAGGGTTTTGGAGTGTCGAACTTCGGTTCGGTCGCGAGGCGTGCTGTTGGTGGGGGAAGTCGAGGCGTGGTGCTGAGTTGTCGTGGGAAGTTAGTGGAGGTCGAGTCTTCAATTGATGGTGAATCAGTGTCGAGATGGAATTCTCTTTTCCCGATGACATCCAGAATCGAGCTCGAGGTTAATGCATTGCCTTTGATAAGCTTGAGGCCGATGTGGCCGCGAGTAACCTGAGGATGGCCGGAATCATTTTGGGGCTTTGCTGTTGAGGTCGGTCGCGTTTAGGAGTTGGGTTGCCGCAAGGTCATGCTTGACCCGAAGTGGTGAGTCGCGTTGAGGTACGATTTCTTTTTGGTTATTTTTTTAAGCTTGAATAATATATATATATACACGCTTGAATTTGAAAATATATAAAGTCAAAAAAAAGGATTACAGAAAGAGGGAAATTTATCTGTAAATGGTTTCTTAAATATTAAACTAATTTTAATTGAAATTAAGTTATTATGTGACGACCCGGAAATTTTGACAAATTAAATTTAGAATAATTAATTGATTTTAAAAATATTTAAAAGTTAATTTTAACTTGAATTTCAGGATATCAATATTTACTTGATAATTAAATCATTGAATTGTATAGTTTAAATATTGAATTTAATAATTGAAATTGGATAAATTGTTGAATCCGAGATGCTAAGCCTGTTTAAAAAAAAATTGAAGGCTTATAAAATCTATAATAAGGATACTGAAGATAATGGAATGGTTGAAATTTAATTTAAAGATGGTTTATTCAATTTTAATAATTTAACGTTTAAATCGATTTTTTAAAAAATACCTTCCGAGGCACAGTCTCGGAACGAAACCAGTTCCATTGGATCCGTAATAGTTAGTTATTATCGGATTTCAATTTTCGTTGCAATCGGAGTTGTCATTTGACCCTGACAACTCAAAACGCGTAGAACTATTTTAATCGATTTAATTTAAAATTGGTCATTTACTTCCGTAAATCGCGCATATGATCAAATTTTCTTCCGAAACATGTTCCATTGTGTTCGGAACACGGGTAAAACCTTATAAATGCCTGATGGCATATTTGATTCAGAGTTCGAGGCTTCGAGAATGCTAAACGAGATATTTCAATATTTGATATTATAAAATAAATTGAAGGTCTGAATTGCATCACCTTAATCACGTGACTTTGGTTTAGCTTGCACCCAAAGCCACTTTTAGAAATATCTTCCCCGTTTTCTTTCAGAGGAATGAATCGAAAAAAATCGAAACAGAAAAATCCTGAGAACGAGAGATAATGGCATCCTTCTTTTCTTCAGTAAAAAAATAAATAAGAGAAAAAGGGTCGCCGCTCTCCCTCTCGACCCTATCATCCTCAAATTAAATGGAGGAGTAATCCAATCGAGCATGCAGAAGATTGAATCGCGACGTCAACTCAGTTAAGGAAGAAGAGGTTACCGTGGGTTTGTACTGAAGCCGCTTTCGAGGCTCGAAGTCGTGAGTCATCGCATGGATCGGTCAGTGGCTAGGGCTTGGTTGTCGCGTGCTCGAGTTAATGATCGCATTGGGATTTGTGGCACGCGCAGTCGCGTGGAGTTTGCGGCTGTGTCGTTGGATAAGGCGAAACCTTAGGGTGGCGTGGGGTGCTTCAACGGTGGCGAAGTCGCGGCAGTTTGGTGACGTTCTGTACCACGCATAGATGGTGAGTAAATCTTCGACCTGTATAATCTGGTATAATCCGAGTTGCTATTAATGATTGAGTTGCTATATTTAGTTACTGTTATCTACCTTGGTAATTGAAAGGAAACAAATTTTAAGTTTAAAAATGAATAGGAAGGGAAACATTTACAATTGTGTTAGAATATGATCAGTAGATCAGTTGTAAAAATGTTTGTTTAAAGTTAATTAGAAATTAAATAATTTGTAATTAAGAATAAATGAATTAATTAATTTGTAATTTAGTGATTAATTAAAGTCGAGTATAAAAGATTATTAGTTAACGATTATTAAATGATTTAATAATGTGATTAATTTAAGGCAATAAATTTTATTGATTTATTTAAGGAAATCAATTGTGAAATTTGGAAGGCATAATTACTAAATGTAATTTATTAAGTAAGATTAGTTGGTTAGGTAATTGGAGATACTTGAAATTACTAGACGTAATAAATTAATGGATGATTAATAAATGGAAGTAATTTAGATTTAAATTACTTGGTGAAATTGATAAGAAGGGTAAGCACTTTGTTGAAGTTATTGAAGGTAAATTTATCAGGAGATTAATTAGAGGAAATTAACTATCCTTTAAAACAATTACACTGGTGATAAATTCAAGGTGGGTATTTAGCGAATGATAAGTTGATGGAGTGTAACTAGTTATTGTTGAGTAAGCAAGATTAGAATGATTAATATCGAGGGCTTAATTAAGATCATTAATTTAGATATTTAATGGTGTAATAAAAGACCAATTAATTAAAAGTGATTAATCCATAATAATTAACTTGTGAAAAATGAAGTAATGTAAGTAATTAAGGATTAATGTAATTGGAATAGTTAAGTAATTTATCAAGTACTTAAGATTTCTTATTAATTTGGTTAAGATAATAAATATTGTGAATTTAATTAAAAATAATCACTTGAAGGTAATTGAGGGAAAATTAATCTAGGGTGATTAATTAAGATAAGTTATGAAGAGATGATTGATTAATTATTTTGGGATCAATTAACATTGAATGAAGGAATCTAGGTGATTGAGGTTTGGAATTCAATTAGAACCAATTGAATTGATTTGTATGTGATTTAGCTTTGCTTATGGGTGATTGAATGGTATTGGATGCGTTGAATGAGTGATATCTCTGATATGAAATGTTGTGTATTTCATTTGCATAACATTGGTTAGGATGACATGAGTTTCGAAGAGACAGGGGTCGGGTATTGGGAAATACCCAAAACCACTTCGAATGTTTATAGATTGATATGTAAAATCAATAGGCTGGAGAGAAATGATTTAAGTGAATTGGATTATTTTATCTAAGTTTAGTACTTATAAATTGATATGTGAAAAGGGTTGTCTATAACAAATTATGAATTTGTTAAACTAAAATATGTTACCCCGGGGTTTGTATAAATTGTTTGCTTTGGTATTCCATGTTAATTGGGTTTAATCACGCTGGTTTCCAACCTGACCCGGGTGTTACTTTGGTGTAATGCTCGGGTCAGACCGATTATTACAGATTTTCAGGTAGGTACGTTCTGGAGCTCAGGAGGCGGGTTGGATGGCAATATCGTATAGAGTATATCCGCTGTATTTATATTATCGTTAATCTGAGACATGATAATTGTAAATATTCAGTGCCTGTATGTAATGTAAAACTCTGATGTATTAAATTGTAATCGATAGATATAGTATTCTTTTGTCAACTATTATTATTTATTATTATATTTTATCCGCTGCGAATGTGAGATGTTTTGTGTGTATGTTCTTCTTCTTCTATATCTTTCTTCTTTGCCATAACAATCTGAAATTTTCGGGTTAGAAAATTTTGGGTCGTTACATTTGGTATCAGAGCTGAAAGGTTAAGCGAGAACCTTGGCTCTGGTGGGAATTACTCATTAAATAGAGTCTGTAGTACTCTAGAATGAGTTGAGAATATATATATATATATATATATATATATATATATGAGAGCGTACTTGTTATTTTCTTATATAAAGCTTTTAAATGATTTTATATAAAATATATTTTGAGATATAAAGCAATATTTACTTCTAATAAATATTAAGGTGATTGGTTGTTAAATTATTGGAATTAA
Source organism: Allium cepa (assembly GCA_030765085.1). NCBI lineage: Eukaryota > Viridiplantae > Streptophyta > Magnoliopsida > Asparagales > Amaryllidaceae > Allium > Allium cepa. The sequence continues at coordinate 283,794,710 of CM060935.1, forward strand.
AATTGAGAAGTAATATAATACAACCAAATTGAAGTCTTGAATTAGAATTAAATGAAATAAAAATGAAAATACAACTAAATCGAAATTTAATTAATTGAAAATGAAATTCTAAAATTAGAATTCAGGAAATTATTTAAAAGCTTTAAATAAAGGTAAGTTTGAAATGAGACTTATTGCAAACAATGGGTTGTTTCAAATTTGATTTGAATTTAAGAACCAAAGGTGGTTTAAAATTTTAAAACATGGCTTGGAGAGCCAATAAATAAATATGTATATATGTATGGATATACATAATATCAAAGATAATTTGAAATAAACTCTAAGAGGTTGAGTTTTGTTTTTTTTCTCTAAAGTGATGTAAAAATCCAAAGTGATATAAGTTTTGAACCTATAAGAGGGAAAGAAATTTGAAGTTTGAAGCGGGAATTGAAATTTGGTAAGGTTGATTGGATTAAGTAAATTGGAATTTAACTTGGAAAGTTAAATGGTTAATTTGAATTGGTAGTTTGTGTGATCTCAAATGGGTTTGAGATCTGGAAATTGGAAATGGATGGACGTTTTAAAAATAAATTGAATGATATCATCTTATTGTTAATAAGAATCTTTAAATTGAGAATGGTATTGTATAAATAAAATAAATTTGAATAATTGAGTTTGTGAATTAAAATTGTTGAAGAACTGGCTTCAAACTGGATGATAAAATTGGATGATAAATTTAATTTTGAAGACAAATAAAATTGTATTGAATTCTTAATTGAACATTGAAATACATAAGTTAAGATAATTTAAAATGGAATTTTGAGAATTGGACTCAGAAATTAAATAGATTAAAAACCTTAAAATAAAAGATAATTTGATTTAAAAGAGTTAAACCCACCTTTGAGGATTTAACTCGAATTTATATAATCCGAGATGGGTTAAAGTAGAAATTTAAATTCCATTAGTACAAATTGAATTTAGTTTGAACTAATTAGAATTGAAGTTTCCTTGAGATTAAATAAATTTCAATGGAAATTGGAGTTATTCAAATTGGAATTGGATCAATTTTAATGGAAGTGTACATTGAATTGTTGGGGTAGTGAATAGTTTGACTCTTGACTATTTTAAATAAATTGTTTTTATACAAACTTATTTTTCTAAGCTATTAAATGTATATATAACCTTTCTTTTTAAAGCTAACTTATTATATATTTATTTTACCATTATTTTTGGAGCTACGTAACCATTTTTCAACTGTTTCCTAAATTGATTACTAATTTTCAACTATGTTACAAATTAATTACTATCTTACTACTATTTTGCAGTTATCTTAAATTTATGAAACAATTTAACTATTTTTAACTATTTTACGATTAGTTAACTATTCTATAGCTATTTTATAAACTAATAATTATTTTTCATCTACTTATCTATTTTTCAATTTTCAAGCTATTTTTCTAAAAATAAACTGGTCGGAATTTGAACTGTTATTGATTTAAATACCCAACTGAGATTAGAATTGAATTGATAATCCAAATGGAGATTGATGTAAATGTGAATAAGTGAATGTGCATGGAAAAGAAATTGATTTGGTTAATATTCAATAAAGATAAATACGTAAGATGTACGTATATTATTCTATTCGATAGTGATTTGATCCAGATTCGAGCATAGAATTTCGAGATAGTTATCGATCCGAGTTGGGATTTTTCACTTGATTTTCGACGGCGAACCTGGATATGGATTGTTGATTGGTTCTGGATATTCTCTATTATAGTTATGACTATGCCAGAGAATGACGGTTTCTAATCAAGAAATCAGATCTGTGTCCGCACTAGGAAGTTGGGGGGGGAGGGACGACACTAGTTCGGAAGTGAAATGTGTGATCGAGTGAGCGATCAAGTTGGTATAGCGTACGGGTGATATGTGTATATCGTACGGATTTGAATGAAATTGATATTGAAAAGAGTAATCAAATTTGAATATATGATTTTGAATAAATAAAGTTATATATCTTTGTTATATAATAAAAATCTTTCCTTGTTAAATCTATTGCTAGAAGAAAAGGATTTATGAGGGCGTTTGAAGTATAAAAAGGAGTTTTATACAAGTTTGAAAAGATCCAAAGTTTTTAAAAAAATTATATATATCTCTGTGTGTGTGTGTCTATATATATATATATATATATATATATATATATATATATATATATATAGGATCTTATGAGGATTTTGGAAAAGGTTTTGAGAACCTTTGGATTTGGAAAGGCTTTTGATTTTTGGGAAAATCAATATTGGAATTTGGAAAGCCTGGTTAGAGAATTTATCGATTTTGGGATAATCGATTTTGTGTAAAGGAGATTTGTATGATATCATACTAGGTGTATGATTTGAAGATACTATATGTGTATAGTATAAAATGTTTTGAAGATGGCTCTGGGGAAAAGGTCGCTCCCTTGAAATGAACTTCTCAGGAGTGCCACCGGTTGGTGCTGCCTTGAGCCCCAAGGGGGGGTTCTAAAGTTGATCCTGTGAGGAGTCCGGACAAAACTAGTTCCTGAGGATTATCGGGTAGAGAAAGTCGATGGCGCTGATGCCTACATGGGCATTTGGGTTATGCTGTGACGACAGTGTAACTCGATGTCGCTACGATCTACTATGGGGACCATAGCGAAATTCGGGTGGAGGATGAGTGCCAACAATCTACACTTGATTTTGCCGGGAAGGCAACGCAACATCGGTAGACTGCGATCTATGGTCAAGTGGATCGGAGAAGTTTCATTCTTTTGGCAGAGAAATTCGAGGGCGCTGATGCCTACAGTTATATGGGTTTTCGCTGTGATAGCTACGTAACCCCAGTTGTAGCTGCGATCTGTAGCGGGTTCCATGGTGTAATCGTAGGGCGCAGAGGCCTACAGTTATCTGTGGATTTTGTCGGGATGGCAACGTAACCATCGGGTTAACTGCGACCATGGATGGGGGTGATGATTTCTAGAGCATCCTCAACAAAGATATTTCCTCTATTTTCAAAAGCTGTTTTCTATATTTCAATAAAATTATTTTCCAAGTATTTGCACTGGGCGTTAAAGACGAGTTTACCAAGTACTTATAGATTTTCAGTCCTACGTCTGATCAACGTATGACTGAATTTCTGTGAGAACAAGGATGGACTGGTTGAGACATCGAGTTATAAAAAGTATTTTTATAAAGAGTTATTTTAATAGTATTATGTGACTTTAAAAGCTTTTCTAAAATTTTGAAATAAAGGTGTTGGGATTTTGGAAAATCAAAGGAAATCCAAACTGAAATTATAAAATTGAAACTCGGGAAAATTTAATGAAGTGATTCTTTGTAATTTAAGGAAATCGAATATTAAATTAAAAGTGAAAGTAAACCAATCAGCTAAATAAATTATTTAATGGTGTATGTTAATAAATTTTAACTTGGGTAAACAAATGGTTGCAAATTAATAATGGAATTTGGTAATGAATTCGAATTGTAAATAGAATTCGACTTGGATTTGAAAATGAATAAATAAGAAGAGATGTTGTAAAATAAAATATAAAATAGAGTTGGATTGAAAATGTGATTGGTTTGAATTACAAATAAAATTCGAGGATGATTTGAATAATGTTCAATGAAATTCGCAAGAAAATTGGATATAAGAAAAGTGATTATAATAGCAATGTTTTGAGTTGCAAAACAAAACCCAAGTGAATAGAAATAAATTGAGAGTAGCCTTGTATTAATAAAATAAATTCGATAACGAATTAAGTAAGCAAATTAAAAATTTAAAATGGGTTAATTGAGTTAAATGATAAATGGATAAAGTCTGATTGAATAAAAACTAAATCAAAGCTGTGATTGGAATTGGATTATCAGACTGAAATTAAATTTGGTGGTATATTAATTTGAAGTATAAATGAGTTAGGTATGTGGTTGGATACTATTTTGATAAATTGAGTAGATGAATTAAAATTAAAATGGATGGGCTTACTGAATTTGATGGAAGTTGATTAAATGAGAACCAAATAGAAGTAAGCTTAAGTTGATATTGGAATAAATTAAAGTAAATTAACTTAAGTTTAAGATTTATGGAAGCTTGGCTTCGAATAAGGGTGAAAGCTCATTCAATAAAAACTTGGATTGAATTAATCTGGGAAATGGTTATTAATTTATAAGTATTGGATGCGCCAAGCTTAATAAATTGTTTTGAGGGGAACAATTGCGGAAATGAAATGAAATGTAATGAATGGTTGGTGAATAAATTAGGAATGAAATGGAATTAATTACAGAATGAGTTGAAATTAATTTGAAATAGTTATAAACTGAAATAGATACTCCTTTAAGCGAATAGCGCCGATTATATATAAAAACAATTGTCGTTGTTGCAAACAAAAGAAAATAAAATTCTTTGGTTTGAGAGAGGTTAAATAAATTGGTTTTAAAATTAATTGAGGTAAATATGAGTTTGTTTGGATTAAAAGTAAATTGGATGTAAGAAATCGAGTTACAAACCATTGAAACTGAATGAAACGGCTTATGAATTGATAGAAAGCAATTGAATAATCTTTAAAGTTATATAAATCGCTTATGGAAAGCGTTTTGGTGCTTGTTGCTTATGATATACATGTGTCTAGCTATTGAATATAAGTGAAATGCTTATAAATTTTCTATATATGACATTTACATATATAAATTGAGTGAGTACAGGTACCTGAAGGCCGTTTGGCTGGATTTGGATGCACTAATTGCTAAAATAAGTAAGCCGCATGCTAAAAATGCTTAATAAGGTACGCCTACGCAATAAAAATAGGAAATATGAAATGTTTTTGCTTTTTCCGACCGGGTGGGTCGATGTATATATATTTATATCTTTTGTCAAATTGCAAAAGCTCCTCTGTAAAAGGAGACTCTGCCAAAATTTTCTGAAAATTTTGGGAGTTCGAAAATTTTTGAGAAAATTTTTGTTAAGCAATTAAACGATTTCAAATATGAAACTGAAATGGATTAGTAGATGGAACTAATAAGACTTGGTTATAAATGAAAAACAAAAAGTTAATATTCAAAATTGGAATAAGTTGAATTCATATTAAAACGGGAAAAATGAATTTGAATAGATGTAAATATGAAAACCTATATAAGTGTATAAAATGATTTGTAAAGTTACGATTGAATATTGTTGCTAAACAAGATATGCAGGTATTAAAAAGGGGAAAAGAAAATTGGATTTGAGTCCAAAAGATAAATTTGTATTGCCCGACAAAAAGGTACGTATTTAAATTTCTAGATGATATTGGATTGGGTTTTTGATGTAGCCACTTGGCTTTTGGTTTTCTTTTGGAATTTGGGAGCCCGTAGAGGCCTTTTGTAGTTGTACCGAGCTAGCCGCGCAAAGGAGACGCTGGCAAAAATTTTCGGAAATTTAGGGAGTTTGAAAATTTTTGAGAAAATTATGATATTTCCGAAGTTGCTTTTAAATGGAAATTTAGATGATTGAACAAAGGGGTGTTGTGTGAATCTATAGAAGGTTTTAGGAAATTGGTTAAGGTGACAGTGGGCCTTTAATAAAAGATAGTGGGTAGAACATTAAATTGTGAGTTTCGGGAGAAGATAAACGGGTATTGGACCATTCTTCCTATCTAGTAATTACAGGGACGAAATTCTTTTAAGGGGGGAGGAATGTGACGACCCGGAAATTTTGACAAATTAAATTTGGAATAATTAATTGATTTTAAAAATATTTAAAAGTTAATTTTAACTTGAATTTCAGGATATCAATATTTACTTGATAATTAAATCATTGAATTGTATAGTTTAAATATTGAATTTAATAATTGAAATTGGATAAATTGTTGAATCCGAGATGCTAAGCCTGTTTAAAAAAATTGAAGGCTTATAATATCTATAATAAGGATACTGAAGATAATGGAATGGTTGAAATTTAATTTAAAGACGGTTTATTCAATTTTAATAATTTAACGTTTAAATCGATTTTTTAAAAAATACCTTCTAAGGCACAGTCTCGGAATTCGACGAAACCAGTTCCATTGGATCCGTAATAGTTAGTTATTATCGGATTTCAATTTTCGTGGCAATCGGAGTTGTCGTTTGACCCTGACAAGTCGGAACGCGTAGAACTATTTCAATCGATTTAATTTAAAATTGGTCGTTTACTTCCGTAAATCGTGCACATGATCAAATTTGCTTCTGAAACATGTTCCGTTGTGTTCGTAATGCGGGTAAAACCTTATAAATGCCTGATGGCATATTTGATTCGGAGTTCGAGGCTTCGAGAATGCTAAACGAGATATTTTCAATATTCGACATTATAAAATAGATTGAAGGTCTGAATTGCATCACCTTAATCACGTGACTTTGGTTTAGCTTGCACCCGAAGCCACTTTTAGAAATATATTCCCCGTTTGCTTTCAGAGGAATAAATCGAAAAAAATCGAAAGAGAAAAATCCTGAGAACGAGAGATAATGGCTTCCTTCTTTTCTTCGGTAAAAAAAGGGAGAGAGAGAGAAAAAAGGGTCGCCGCTCACCCTCTCGACCCTATCATCCTCAAATTAAATGGAGGAGTAATCCAATCGAGCGCGCAGAAGATTGAATCGTGACGTCAACTCAGTTAAGGAAGAAGAGGTTACCGTGGGTTTGTACTAAAGTCGCATTCGAGGCTCGAAGTCGTGAGTCGTCGGATGGGTCGGTCAGTGGCTAGGGCTTGGTTGTCGCATGCTCGAGTTAATGATCGCGTTGGGATTTGTGGCACGCGCAGTCGCGTCGAGTTTGCGACTGTGTTGTTGGATAAGGCGAAACCTTAGGGTGGCATGGGGTGCTTCAAAGGTGGCGAAGTCGCGGCAGTTTGTTGACGTTCTGTACCACACATCGATGGTGAGTAAATCTTCGACCTGTATAATCTGGTATAATCCGAGTTGCTATTAATAATTGAGTTGCTATATTTAGTTACTGTTATCTACCTTGTTGATTAAAAGGAAACAAATTTTAAGTTTAAAAATGAATAGGAAGGGAAACATTTACAACTGTGTTAGAATATGATCAGTAAATCAGTTGTAAAAATGTTTGTTTAAAGTTAATTAGAAATTAAATAATTTGTAATTAAGAATAAATGAACTAATTAATTTGTAATTAAGTGATTAATTAAAGTTAAGTATAAAAGATTATTAGTTAACGATTGTTAAATGATTTAATAATGTGACTAATTTAGGTTAATAAATTTTATTGATTTATTTAAGGAAATCAATTGGGAAATTTGGTAGGTATAATTACTAAATGTAATTTATTAAGTAAGATTACTTGGTAAGGTAACTGGAGATACTTGAAATTACTAGACGTAATAAATTAATGGATAATTAATAAATGGAAGTAATTTAGATTTAAACTACTTGGTGAAATTGATAAGAAGGGTAAGCACTTAGTTGAAGTTATTGAAGGTAAATTTATCAGGAGATTAATTAGAGGAAATTAACTATCCTTTAAAACAATTACACTGGTGATAAATTCAAGGTGGGTATTTAGCGAATGATAAGTTGATGGAGTGTAACTAATTATTGTTGAGTAAGCAAGATTAAAATGATTAATATCGAGGGCTTAATTAAGATCATTAATTTAGATATTTGATGATGTAATCAAAGACCAATTAATTAAAAGTGATTAATCCATAATAATTAACTTGTGAAAAATGAATTAATGTAAGTAATTAAGGATTAATGTAATTGGAATAGTTAAGTAATTTATAAAGTACTTAAGATTTCTTATTAATTTGGTTAAGAATAATAAATATTGTGAATTTAATTAAAAATAATCACTTGAAGGTAATTGAGGGAAAATTAATCTAGGGTGATTAATTAAGATAAGTTATGAAGAGATGATTGATTAATTGTTTTGGGGTTAATTAATATTGAATGACGGAATCTAGGTGATTGAGGTTTGGAATTCAATTAGAACCAATTGAATTGATTTGTATGTGATTAAGCTTTGCTTATGGGTGATTGAATGGCATTGGATGCGTTGAATGAGTGATATCAATGATATGAAATGTTGTGTATTTCATTTGGATAACATTGGTTAGGATGACATGAGTTTCGAAGAGACCGGGGTCGGGTATTGGGAAATACCCAAAACCACTTCGAATGTTTATAGATTGATATGTAAAATCAATAGGCTGGAGAGAAATGATTTAAGTGAATTGCGTTATTTTATCTAAGTTTAGTACTTATAAATTGATATGTGAAAAGGGTTGTCTATAACAAATTGTGAATTTGTTAAACTAAAATATGTTACCCCAGGGTTTGTATAAATTATTTGCTTTGGTATTTCATGTTAGTTGGGTTTACTCACGCTGGTTTCCAGCCTGACCCGGATGTTACTTTGGTGTAATGCTCGGGTCAGACCGAGTATTACAGATTTTCAGGTAGGTACGTTCTGGAGCTCAGGAGGCGAGTTGGATGGCAATATCGTATAGAGTATATCTGCTGTATTTATATTATCGTTAATCTGAGACATGATAATTGTAAATATTCAGTGGCTGTATATAATGTAAAACTTTGATGTATTAAATTGTAATCGATAGATATAATATTCTTTTGTCAACTATTATTATTTATTATTATATTTTATCTGCTGCGAATGTGAGATGTTTGGTGTTTATGTTCTCCTTCTTCTATCTCTTTCTTCTTTGCCATAACTATCTGAAATTTTTGGGTTAGAAAATTTTGGGTCGTTACATATTAATAAGCTAATTTTGTTCAATAATAATTAATTCAAATATTAATAAATTGTAAGTGGCCATACAAGGTTGAGAAATCATGGACTTAAATCGAGAATGGAGTGGAAGTGCAAATTTAAGAGCAAAGGTGAGTTAATCTCACTCAATTCAATTTAAAATTTAAAATTAAATTTTAAGGATTGAAATTAAATAATTGTTTGAATGGTTGAATTGATTGATGTGATATAGCATGACATTTTGGAATTGGAATATTATATTGTGATAACGTCTGTGGTGCAGGGAAAACAGGTTAGAGGGATCCAGCTGGATCCCACAACATTTATTTAATTATTTAATTCCCCACGTTGTGATGATTTGATATTCTATGATGAATTATGTTGAAATATTGAATGTTATGGTTTGTGTAACGACCCAGAATTTTGAATAATTTAATTTGGAAATATTTAATTTATTTTTAAAATATTTGAATGATGATTTGATTTGAATTGCAAATTATCAGAATGAATTTAGCGATTAAATTATAGAATTTAATCTATTGAGAGTTGAATAAAAATTTGAATCTTCAATTTTAAGCTGAATAAAAATATTTCAAAGGCTTGTAAAATTCATATTGATAATATTGAAGATAATAGAAGCTTCAGAATTGAAATTGAAAGTGAATTGTTCAGTTTTGAAATTTAATCGTTTGAATCGATGTTTAAAATAGCCGTTTGAGGCACAGTCTCGGAATTCGACGAAACCAGTTCCATTGGGTCCGTAATATTTAATTATTGTCGGATTTCAAATTTCGTATTTTTCGGAGTTGATATGTGAGCGCACGGTGAGTAAACGCATTGAAATTGAATCGAGATTCAATTTAAAATTTAAATTTAAATTGGTCAAACTTCACCACGTTCGTCCTAGATTCTCGCCTAAAAATCACGAACAAGATCGTGTAACCCATGCCTCCATTTCTTTTTATATAACCGAAGCCTTTCCTCCTTCAGTTCAATTTGCAAAGCAAAGAAAAAAAAATAATGGTCGAAGCCTTTAATTCTCAAACGAAATAAAAATCAGGCCGAAGCCCCTTCTTCCCCAAATTCAAATCGAAACGCAGCATCAAAAAAAAAATGCGCGCACGCTCGCGCAAGGCAAAATTTCAGTGGGGGGTGGCGTGCGATCCAAGGCGGCACGAGGCAGCGGTGGCTAGGGCATGGAGGCGACGACGCTCGCAAATCGCGACCTGGTCGAAGCTCGAGCTCGTGGGCATTCGCGACGAAGTCGCGGTGAATCAAGGTGAATCGCGGCTGCAGGAGCGTGGCGCGCGAGATGCTGGAGATGCGCGTGGGGTGGCGCGGCGTCGATGAAGGAGCATCGGCGGCGATGGCTGTTAGTAGGCAGTAAGGTATTAGCTTTTCGTGATTTTCAATTTGATTAAAATTTGAAAACAAAATAATATAGGCAGTTTCAATTTCTATATACTTTCAGTAAAAGGATTGGTAGTTTGAAACATTTCTATTTTTATAAGTTAACAGGAAAAAAATAAAATAAAATAAGTGTACAAATAGATTGTAATCTACTAAATTTATTTTAAAACAATAAATTGTGGTGGAAAATTAATTTAACTTATTCATTTGATTTTAGTTACCAAAGAAATTTAGTTTTGAAATTTATTAAAAGCGATTTTAAATATTGAAAGAAGATAGATCTTTAAATCACAGTAAAGTAATTTTGAATTTATTTAAAATTACTAAATTTTATATTTCTGCAGAAATCTAGTTTATAACTGTAAGTTAAAACAATTAAAAATAGTTTATTAATGAAAATATAGTTTAAATTTAAATTTTAGTTAAATAAATTATAAAAAGGAAAACTTGTCTTATAAAAAGGGAATTTAATCATTAGTCTAAATAAAATCTATAAACAGAAAATAATTAGTTAACAGAAATTTGGTTGAAAGGAAAATAATTTTATTTAAGAAAAAAAATTAGTTGATTTAATTTATAAAAAGGAAATTTAGTTCAATTGGGGATTTCTAGTTAGAATTATTTTAAAAGAAAAATTTGTTAAAATAAATTTATTTAAAAAGAGATTGATTTAAATAAAACTATTGATTAATTAAACAATCAAGAACGAAATTTAAATTATTCGATCTGTTCGAATATTAATAAATTGTGTAAATATTTATACAAGGTATAAATCAAGAAAATCGAGTCAAGATGGAAGTGGATTGCAAACGGGAATAAAGGTGAGAACTTCTCACTCAAAAGGATTTATTTAAATTTTAAATAGTTAAATTTAAAATTTGTTGATTGAATGATTGTTGGCTTGAATGATGATTGTTATATATATATATATTGGATGTGAATAGACCCTATACGCCGTTAGTAAGCGGAGGTTATTTATTACACACATATACCGCGATATTCCACCTCGAAGTGGAATTGGTATTATATTATATATATATAGCAATATATATATATATTGGCATATGTATATATTGCAGCTGATTGATTTCCCGCATTTGTATAGCGGATGAGACCCTATTGCGCCGTTAGTAAGCGGATAATATTTCATAAAATCCCATATACCACGATATTCCGTCTTGAAACGGAATGGTATTGTGCTAATGTCTGTGGATGCAGGGAAACAGGTTGGAGGGATCCAACTGGATTCCTCACAAATATTTGTTTGATTCATATATTGTGATGTTTGATTGTTTATCATGGATGGTATATGATGTTTGAAAGTCGTGATTGACTATCGATGTGTTGCATCATCGAATCCAATTTTTGAAGTTTAAAAATAACGATTTTGATTTCTAAAGTGATTTTGGAAATATACGTTTATAAAATATTTTTGGAATTGATTCATCTTAAATAAATAAACGTTATAATTTTAATATTATAAAAATTATGATTTTTGAGAAATACAGTTAAAAGTTGATTTTTGAGGATATGAGATTAATGATTTTACAAAATAGCTTAAACTGGGATTGTTGAATTTATTATAAGAAGTTTTAAAATAGGATTTATAAAATTGGATTATTTTATAAATCAAATGATGAAATTATAGAAGAGTTTAAAGACGTTTTTAAAAGAATAATATAAATTGATCCATATAAAAGATTTATAAATTGATATTTATAAATTTAGAATATCTTGAATTATAAAACGAGCTTTTATAAGTGATAGAATAATTTGTAAATGAATTCCATAAAGGAATGAAATCTATACGATTATAACGGTAAAGTTATAAATGGAAATTTGAATATTTTATAAATCAAAATGGTGAAATTATAAATGAGTTTAAAGACGTTTTAAAATTAGTAATATAAATTGTTTTATATTAAAAGATTTATAAATTGATATTTATAAATTAAAAATATTAGAAGTGTAAAAGGAGCTTTTCTAAGTGTTAGAAAGAATTGTGAATGAATTTCATAAATGAATGAAATTTATAGAATTATAAACCGTGAAGTTATAAATGAAATTTTATAAGCAGTAGGTTTATAAAATTTATAAAGTTATTAAAGGAATAGATTTGGATAAATAAATGAATCTTAGAAGTTATAAGATTTATAGATTTGGGAAGTTTGAAGGAATGATTTTGTAAATAAATAAATTATAAGTATTTAACTTATAATATGAATTTTTAATATATCATTGTGATATGAATTGAGATAGGTTAATAAAGGAAATTTATAAAAGAAAGTTGTTATAAAATAAATAGAAATAGAATTTATAAACTTGTTTTATAAATCCGCAAACTACTTATTTTTAATAAGTAAATTGTTATAATTTACTTATGGAATTATATTCACGTTTTTGAACAGTGAATAATCTTTTAAAATAAAATGAATAGAAGTGATGAAATTTATTAACAAGGTATATTCACGTTTTTGAATAGTGAATAATATATTTAAGAAAATGTTTTGGATGTGATGTTTTAAATAGAATTAAAACGATCTAAAGATGTTTTAAAAATGTATAGAGATTCGAAACCATAGATTTCAACATTTATTGTTGAAATAGATGTTTTCGAGAAATATAAGGAAATAGTAGATTATCACACCGTTGTTATAATAAATGATTTCGAAAGGAAATATTTGGTATAGTATTGGGATTTATATATCTATTTTAATTTTGAATCCCTATACTAGTGATTTTGGGTTGTCATAACGATGTTTTACGCAACATTCGTTTTGGCCCAATTAAATATGTTTAAGTGAATGATTTCCTTAAAGAATGAAATATATACTTAATTTCGATTAGAGTATATTAAATATTTTCTAATTATAGAAAATAAAAAGGCTTGTGAATTACTTATAAATAATTAAGTATGGAAATGTTTTTCCAATATTAAGTGAATATTTTGAATTTATCTTTTTGAAGATAAATTGAAAACCAATATTTGAAAACGAATGGGAATCGTATATTCATAAATATGTTGGAATGTAAATTCAATATGGAATTTATAAATGAAATTGGAAATTGGGTTTAAAAATAAATATTGATTTATTTTTAAAGAATGAAAAATATATATATATCTTGCAAAGATATTTTTGGAAAATAAATTATTTGGAAATTTTTTTGGAATCTGGTGATGTTGGCATATCTATTGATAGTTCAATAACCGACTATCAATATTTACCTTTAAATAGGTATTTGTTGTGATTTGTTTGAAATTGAATGCCACACTTATTTTTTTTAAATAAGCGCTCACTATTCGGGTTAACCGGGAAAGGACCTTGGAGTCGTATAACCCATTCCGAATATGTGATACGTCGTTATGAATTGCATTCGAAGATCGGTGTTGAAGACCGGATATTTTTGAAAACGTAAGGGTTTCTTGTTGATTGTCTCTGCACTGGCTGATCCCCGGTATTGAGATCTCCATATGTGATGGGAAATCCGAACGTGATTAGAGATTATTCGGATTGCAAGGACTTCTTTGTAAATGCCTTTGGTTCTGTTCGATCCCGGAACAGACTTGTATGGATTGTATGTCTGACATTACAAATTGAGATATAAAGCCGATTTCTTTCAAATATATTTCTGTTGGTGGCGGAGAATTTATTCTTTAAGCTTAACACCCTTTTCTGAGACGTACGAGCTCAGAGGTTATATAGTTGAAGTTATCAGCGATATATTCTTAATTTGGTAATGTGACATGCTGTGTGTAGCTGTAAATGATCATTGTGTTGATTATTTGTGATAGGATCATTTGTTTGATCGTCTATCTTGGTGATCATTTCTATGATCATTTGTTGACCCAAAGCATGGCTTTTGTATAAAGTATGTTTTTGTGGACGTGACTTCGTCGAGCCTCACGCCCCGGAATGGTCAAAACAGGAAAGAAGCAGCAAGGTTATGAGGGGTAGCGCCCTTTAGGATATGTGCATTTCCTTCTGGAAAAGGGTGGTATCATGGTATGGAGCCCAGATACCTACTCATGTTGAAAACACTTTATGATTGTGTGAATTGATTGCGAGCGCTCGGTGAAAGGTCCCAAAGGACCGGGGGATGGCATATTCGGTCAGTTGTTACTCAGTTAGGGGTAACCCGGCCTTGTGTTGGTAGAGATCCGGTTCGGTTCTCGGGGATGTCCATCCAGAGGCATTCTCATGTGGCAATGGGAAGTTCCTTGGCATGATCATTCGTTGGAAATCCAAAGAAACAATACGAGACTTGTACGGTTTTAGTTGTAGAACCTGCTTCCTCAGGAAGTAGCTATAGTAGGCATAATATAATGGTACCTATGCTGGCTAAGATTTATATTCTACTTTCGAAATATCTTCTACACTATGCACTAATAATAATATCAAAATTAATTAGATTTTAAATTCGTATTAAGCATCTTTGACTAACATAAGAAGAAATCTTCCCCAAGTCTGCGTTTGCATTGTGTGTGTGGCGGGAGGTCTTATGGTAGTCTCATTTTTAAAAGCATTGCGAATTGATTTTTAAAATATTCTTCTATTTTGATTTTAAAGAAAAATAAACTGTTTTAGTTCTCGCACCAGTCACATGACTGACTCGGAGTTTATTGTTTTCCTTCCTAAACTCTGGGTGCCCACCAATTTCCACACGGGCAGTCAAGAGTTAGGTTTATCAGGATATTCAGGAGTTGCTGGAATATTTCTTTTCCACTGTTAGATGTTGTAGTTGTTGTACACTCTGATGATATAATGTGATGTAATGTAATAACTGATATAGTTCTTTGTTGAAAGATTATTCATTTATCTATTATATGTTGTTCCGCTGCGAATTGTGAGATTCTGATATTGTTGTCCTGTTTTGTTTCCTGTTTTCTTTTCTCTCTATTTTCTTCTCTCTCTCTTCTTTTTCTTTCCTTCTTTTCTTTTTCTTAAACCCGTAACATTTCGTGTTTCCGGCCTTCGATTTCTTGGCAGTCGATAAAGTGAGTATCGATGTTGAATTTTCGAAAGTCGAAAATTTTCGGGACGTTACATTTGGTAGCAGAGCTTATGGTTAAGCGACAACCATGGTTCTGTTGAATGTTACTCATTAGAGATAGAGTCAGCAGTACTCTAGAATGAGTTTGAGTTTAATAATAGATATGAGCGACTATTTGTTAGTGAATATAAAATTGTTTTTGAAACGGGTAAATATGATAATTTTGCCCAAAACTATTTTTGATAGAGAAGAAATGATTTTCTATGAATTATTATAGTATATGGTTGCATGGTTGTTAATAATATTAAATTATCATCATTAGTATATGGAATAATAAAAAATAAAATGGATTGAATTCAAGTAAACTAACTTGATAAATTATTGATTCATGGACTAATGAATTGGGATTTGAATTGGTTAAATTGAAGTTTAGTCGTGAGCTAAATTTGAAGCTAAATTTGAATTTGTATATAAATTCAAGTAAGTAAAAGAAGTAAATTGAAATTCCCTTTGTTAGTAATTAACTAAATTCGAGATGAATTGAATATTGAAATGAATTAGTGGATGAAACTAATTTAAAGTAGTAATATGAATTACTAAATGAAAGTTAATCGATAGAATTCAATATTTAGAATTGAGAATTGAATTCGAATGAAATTTGAAATTGTGAATTGAATATGAAAGGTAAAATTGAATGATAATGAATATGTAACTTCAATAGTGAAGTAAAAATGTATAAGAAGCATATGTTGGAAAATTTTGTAATAGGATTTGCAAAATGGTTTGAATGTTGGATTTGGATACTACTACTAGCAGGATATACAGGTGTATAAAGGAATTTGGATTTTGATTTCAAAGATAAAATTGAATTGCTCGACAAAAAGGTACGTATTTCAATTTCAGTATGAAATTTGATTATTTTCTTCTCCAGCCACTTGGCTTTCTCTTTTCTTTTTGATTCTGAGGGGCCGTGGTGCCATTTTGTAGTCGTACCGAGCTAGCCGCGCAAAGGAGACGCTGGCGAAATTTTTCGAAAATTTAGGGTGTTAGAAAAATTTTGAGAAAATTTTGAAAGTTTGAAATTTGAATTTGAATTTAAATTTAAATTGTTGGAAGAACAAGGTTGTTTGGAACCTATAATTGAAGTTGGAAATCTAGTGAAATGAGTGAATTTCTAGTAAAAGATTTAGGTTAGAAAGTTGATAAAACTATTTGGGATGTGAAAAGTAGTTAATGGGAATTGGGGCATTCTTCTTAACTTGTAATTTCGGGACGAAATTCTTTTAAGGGGGGAAGATTGTAACGACCCAGAATTTTGAATAATTTAATTTGGAAATATTTAATTTATTTTTAAAATATTTGAATGATGATTTGATTTGAATTGCAAATTATCAGAATGAATTTAGCGATTAAATTACAGAATTTAATCTATTGAGAGTTGAATAAAAATTTAAATCTTCAATTTTAAGCTGAATAAAAATATTTCAAAGCCTTGTAAAATTCATATTGATAATATTGAAGATAATAGAAGCTTCAGAATTGAAATTGAAAGTGAATTGTTCGGTTTTGAAATTTAATCGTTTGAATCGATGTTTAAAATAGTCGTCCGAGGCACAGTCTCGGAATTCGACGAAACCAGTTCCATTGGGTCCGTAATATTTAATTATTGTCAGATTTCAAATTTCGTATTTTTCGGAGTTGATATGTGAGCGCACGGTGAGTAAACGCGTTGAAATTGAATCGAGATTCAATTTAAAATTTAAATTTAAATTGGTCAAACTTCACCACGTTCGTCCTAGATTCTCGCCTAAAAATCACGAACAAGATCGTGTAACCCGTGACTCCATTTCTTTTTATATAACCAAAGCCTTTCCTCCTTCAGCTCAATTTGCAAAGCAAAGAAAAAAAAATAATGGCCGAAGCCTTTAATTCTCAAACGAAATAAAAATCAGGCCGAAGCCCCTTCTTCCCCCACATTCAAATCGAAACGCAGCATCAAAAAAAAATTGCACGCACGCTCGCGCGAGGCAAAATTTCAGTGGGGGGTGGCGTGCGATCCAAGGCGGCACGAGGCAGCAGTGGCTAGGGCATGGAGGCGACGACGCTCGCAAATCGCGACCTGGTGGAAGCTCGAGCTCGTGGGCATTCGCGACGAAGTCTCGGCGAATCAAGGTGAATCGCGGCTGCAGGAGCGTGGCGCGCGAGATGCTGGAGATGCGCGTGGGGTGGCGCGGCGTCGATGAAGGAGCATCGGCGGCGATGGCTGTTAGTAGGCAGTAAGGTATTAGCTTTTCGTGATTTTCAATTTGATTAAAATTTGAAAAAAAAATATAGGCAGTTTCAATTTCTATATACTTTCAGTAAAAGGATTGGTAGTTTGAAACATTTCTATTTTTATAAGTTAACAGGAAAAAAATAAAATAAAATAAGTGTACAAATAGATTGTAATCTACTAAATTTATTTTAAAACAATAAATTGTGGTGGAAAGTTAATTTAACTTATTCATTTGATTTTAGTTACCAAAGAAATTTAGTTTTGAAATTTATTGAAAGCGATTTTAAATATTGAAAGAAGATAGATCTTTAAATCACAGTAAAGTAATTTTGAATTTATTTAAAATTACTAAATTTTATATTTCTACAGAAATCTAGTTTATAACTGTAAGTTAAAACAATTAAAAATAGTTTATTAATGAAAATATAGTTTAAATTCAAATTTTAGTTAAATAAATTATAAAAAGGAAAACTTGTCTTATAAAAAGGGAATTTAATCATTAGTCTAAATAAAATCTATAAACAGAAAATAATTAGTTAACAGAAATTTGGTTGAAAGGAAAATAAGTTTATTTAAGAAAAAAATTAGTTGATTTAATTTATAAAAAGGAAATTTAGTTCAATTGGGGATTTCTAGTTAGAATTATTTTAAAAGAAAAATTTGTTAAAATAAATTTATTTAAAAAGAGATTGATTTAAATAAAACTATTGATTAATTAAACAATCAAGAACGAAATTTAAATTATTCGATCTGTTCGAATATTAATAAATTGTGTAAATATTTATACAAGGTATAAATCAAGAAAATCGAGTCAAGATGGAAGTGGATTGCAAACGGGAATAAAGGTGAGAACTTCTCACTCAAAAGGATTTATTTAAATTTTAAATAGTTAAATTTAAAATTTGTTGATTGAATGATTGTTGGCTTGAATGATGATTGTTATATATATATATATATACATATATATATATATATATATATTGGATGTGAATAGACCCTATACGCCGTTAGTAAGCGGAGGTTATTTATTACACACATATACCGCGATATTCCACCTCGAAGTGGAATTTGTATTATATTATATATATATATAGCAATATATATATATTGGCATATGTATATATTGCGGTTGATTGATTTCCCGCATTTGTATAGCGGATGAGACCCTATTGCGCCGTTAGTAAGCGGATAATATTTCATAAAATCCCATATACCGCGATATTCCGTCTTGAAACGGAATTGTATTGTGCTAATGTCTGTGGATGCAGGGAAACAGGTTGGAGGGATCCAACTGGATTCCTCACAAATATTTGTTTGATTCATATATTGTGATGTTTGATTGTTTATCATGGATGATATATGATGTTTGAAAGTCGTGATTGACTATCGATGTGTTGCATCATCGAATCCAATTTTTGATGTTTAAAAATAACGATTTTGATTTCTAAAGTGATTTTTGGAAATATACGTTTATAAAATATTTTTGGAATTGATTCATCTTAAATAAATAAACGTTATAATTTTAATATTATAAAAATTATTATTTTTGAGAAATACAGTTAAAAGTTGATTTTTGAGGATATGAGATTAATGATTTTACAAAATAGCTTAAACTGGGATTGCTGAATTTATTATAAAAAGTTTTAAAATAGGATTTATAAAATTGGATTATATTATAAATCAAATGATGAAATTATAGAAGAGTTTAAAGACGTTTTTAAAAGAATAATATAAATTGATCCATATAAAAGATTTATAAATTGATATTTATAAATTTAGAATATCTTGAATTATAAAACGAGCTTTTATAAGTGATAGAATAATTTGTAAATGAATTCCATAAAGGAATGAAATCTATACGATTATAACGGTAAAGTTATAAATGGAAATTTGAATATTTTATAAATCAAAATGGTGAAATTATAAATGAGTTTAAAGACGTTTTAAAATTAGTAATATAAATTGTTTTATATTAAAAGATTTATAAATTGATATTTATAAATTAAAAATATTAGAAGTGTAAAAGGAGCTTTTCTAAGTGTTAGAAAGAATTGTGAATGAATTTCATAAATGAATGAAATTTATAGAATTATAAACCGTGAAGTTATAAATGAAATTTTATAAGCAGTAGGTTTATAAAATTTATAAAGTTATTAAAGGAATAGATTTGGATAAATAAATGAATCTTAGAAGTTATAAGATTTATAGATTTGGGAAGTTTGAAGGAATGATTTTGTAAATAAATAAATTATAAGTATTTAACTTATAATATGAATTTTTAATATATCATTGTGATATGAATTGAGATAGGTTAATAAAGGAAATTTATAAAAGAAAGTTGTTATAAAATAAATAGAAATAGAATTTATAAACATTGTTTTATAAATCCGCAAACTACTTATTTTTAATAAGTAAATTGTTATAATTTACTTATGGAATTATATTCACGTTTTTGAACAGTGAATAATCTTTTAAAATAAAATGAATAGAAGTGATGAAATTTATTAACAAGGTATATTCACGTTTTTGAATAGTGAATAATATATTTAAGAAAACGTTTTGGATGTGTTGTTTTAAATAGAATTAAAACGATCTAAAGATGTTTTAAAAATGTATAGAGATTCGAAACCATAGATTTCAACATTTATTGTTGAAATAGATGTTTTCGAGAAATATAAGGAAATAGTAGATTATAACACTGTTGTTATAATAAATGATTTCGAAAGGAAATATTTGGTATAGTATTGGGATTTATATATCTATTTTAATTTTGAATCCCTATACTAGTGATTTTGGGTTGTCGTAACGATGTTTTACGCAACATTCGTTTTGGCCCAATTAAATATGTTTAAGTGAATGATTTCCTTAAAGAATGAAATATATACTTAATTTCGATTAGAGTATATTAAATATTTTCTAAGTATAGAAAATAAAAAGGCTTGTGAATTACTTATAAATAAATAAGTATGGAAATGTTTTTCCAATATTAAGTGAATATTTTGAATTTATCTTTTTGAAGATAAATTGAAAATGAATATTTGAAAACGAATGGGAATCGTATATTCATAAATATGTTGGAATGTAAATTCAATATGGAATTTATAAATGAAATTGGAAATTGGGTTTAAAAATAAATATTGATTTATTTTTAAAGAATGAAATATATATATATATCTTGCAAAGATATTTTTGGAAAATAAATAATTTGGAAAATTATTTGGAATCTGGTGATGTTGGCATATCTATTGATAGTTCAATAACCGACTATCAATATTTACCTTTAAATAGGTATTTGTTGTGATTTGTTTGAAATTGAATGCCACACTTATTATTTTTTAAATAAGCGCACACTATTCGGGTTAACCGGGAAAGGACCTTGGGGTCGTATAACCCATTCCGAATATGTGATACGTTGTTATGAATTGCATTCGAAGATCGGTGTTGAAGACCGGATATTTTTGAAAACGTAAGGGTTTCTTGTTGATTGTCTCTGCACTGGCTGATCCCCGGTATTGAGATCTCCATATGTGATGGGAAATCCGAACGTGATTAGAGATTATTCGGATTGCAAGGACTTCTTTGTAAGTGCCTTCGGTTCTGTTCGATCCCGGAACAGACTTGTATGGATTGTATGTCTGACATTACAAATTGAGATATAAAGCCGATTTCTTTCAAATATATTTCTGTTGGTGGCGGAGAATTTATTCTTTAAGCTTAACACCCTTCTCTGAGACGTACGAGCTCAGAGGTTATATAGTTGAAGTTATCAGCGATATATTCTTAATTTGGTAATGTGACATGCTGAGTGTCGCTGTAAATGATCATTGTGTTGATTATTTGTGATAGGATCATTTGTTTGATCGTCTATCTTGGTGATCATTTCTATGATCATTTGTTGACCCAAAGCATGGCTTTTGTATAAAGTATGTTTTTGTGGACGTGACTTCGTCGAGCCTCACACCCCGGAATGGTCAAAACAAGAAAGAAGCAGCAAGGTTATGAGGGCTAGCGCCCTTTAGGATATGTGCATTTCCTTCTGGAAAAGGGTGGTATCATGGTATGGAGCCCAGATACCTACTCATATTGAAAACACTTTATGATTGTGTGAATTGATTGCGAGCGCTCGGTGAAAGGTCCCAAAGGACCGGGGGATGGCATATTCGGTCAGTTGTTACTCAGTTAGGGGTAACCCGGCCTTGTGTTGGTAGAGATCCGGTTTGGTTCTCGGGGATGTCCATCCAGAGGCATTCTCATGTGGCAATGGGAAGTTCCTTGGCATGATCATTCGTTGGAAATCCAAAGAAACAATACGAGACTTGTACGGTTTTAGTTGTAGAACCTGCTTCCTCAGGAAGTAGCTATAGTAGGCATAATATAATGGTACCTATGCTGGCTAAGATTTATATTCTACTTTCGAAATATCTTCTACACTATGCACTAATAATAATATCAAAATTAATTAGATTTTAAATTCGTATCAAGCATCTTTGACTAACATAAGAAGAAATCTTCCCCAAGTCTGCGTTTGCATTGTGTGTGTGGCGGGAGGTCTTATGGTAATCTCATTTTTAAAAGCATTGCGAATTGATTTTTAAAATATTCTTCTATTTTGATTTTAAAGAAAAATAAACTGTTTTAGTTCTCGCACCAGTCACATGACTGACTCGGAGTTTATTGTTTTCCTTCCTAAACTCTGGGTGCCCACCAATTTCCACACGGGCAGTCAAGAGTTAGGTTTATCAGGATATTCTGGATATTCAGGAGTTGCTGGAAGCAAGATGGATGGCATTGGCGTATTACTAATTATATAGTATTTCTTTTCCGCTGTTAGATGTTGTAGTTGTTGTACACTCTGATGATATGATGTGATGTAATGTAATAACTGATATAGTTCTTTGTTTAAAGATTATTCATTTATCTATTATATGTTGTTCCGCTGCGAATTGTGAGATTCGGATATTGTTGTCCTGTTCTGTTTCCTGTTTTCTTTTCTCTCTATTTTCTTCTCTCTCTCTTCTTTTTCTTTCCTTCTTTTCTTTTTCTTAAACCCATAACATTTCGTGTTTCCGGCCTTCGATTTCTCGGCAGTCGATAAAGTGAGTATCGATGTTGAATTTTCGAAAGTCGAAAATTTCGGGACGTTGCAGTTTGATTGGATATAATTGGGTATAATGAATTTACAAAAATATATAAATTGGATTTTGGGAAGAAAATAAAGGAAGTGAATTTTGTAAGTAAAATTATTTTGGAAATTTGAATAAATTTAAGAATGAATGAAAAAAAAGTGACATAAGAATTCTAACAAATAAATCTTGAGTATAGAAAGGAAATTTCTAAATAAACAGAAAGTTAATGAATTTTAAACTCCAATGCTATTATTTAAACGAACAAAACATTTATTTTAAATTTAAGATTTTAAATATTGAAAGGGACAAAGAAGAAATTGGGAATAACCTGAAATTGGTATATTTCAGTTAAATGATATAAAATCAAATGGAAAATAAAAATAACAACAATAATTAAGTCCATAATTAATGAATTTTGAAATGAATAGAGTAATTAAAGAAATTTATTTCAAATGGAATAAATTGGAAATCAAGTTGGGAAATTGATTTAAGTGATTGAAGTTGGAATTCTCCCTGGATAACCAAGTACGTTTTCAAAGTAAATTTTATATAAGTTAAAAGGATTTTAAAGTTGATTTAAAAAAAAACAAGTTTTAGAAAATTTATAATTTCTAAATATTTAAATTTCTAAAGTAAGTATTTCTTTTAATCTATTATAGCAGTAATTATTTTAGAAAGCGACTTAGTATTTTGTTTTTAAAAAGTAAAAATCTAGTTTTATATTTTATCAAGTAACCTTATTTTCAAAATATTCCTATGGTATGTATTTTTAACAAATTATTGAAGTAGTCTTACCTTAAACGTTTTAAAATATATTTTAAAGTAAAGTGTCTTAAATTATTTTAAAATTCTAGTTTTATGTTTGGTGATTTCAGTGGAGATAGAAAATATTTGGGAAAATGTATTCTGAAAAGAAAGATGTTTTGAAACTATTTTTAAGAGATTGAAAGTGGAATTATATCTTGTAAAGATATTTTTGAGATAAATAAATAATTTGGGAAATTATTGATTTTGTGATGGATGTTGTGAAAATTAATTGATAGTTAAATCACTGACTATCAATATTGGCCAAATGCGTTGATCGTTTCGAAGAGACCAGGATCGAGATTTATTTCTCGAAAACCACTTCGATCCGGTTTGTACGTTTTCGTGAAAAACGATTTTTGGATTTGAAGATGGAGCAGTGAAGTGCAAGGTCTAGTCTCTACTAATCCTAAGGATATTTCCAAAATGGATGTAGTAGGAATAGTGCCTTCGGTTCCGTTCGAACCCGGGACGGACTTGTATGGATAAATGCTTGCGAAACATCGTCAGGTGGACGATGGGAATTCACAGGGATATGTCCTATAAAGGTAACGCTTAGCCTCAAGCCTCATCAAATGGGAATGACTGAAAATCAGAGGTTATGCAGCAAGGCTAGGTGGGTAGCACCCAAGTAGGGTGAGGTCATTCCTATCTAGATGTCCCTTTTATTTCGGCTTAGTGGGCGGTTGCTGATCCCAACCGCGGGGTGATCTCACTCGGGATTATCCAGTAAGGGGTAGTGTCGGCCTTGTGTTGCAGGGGAGCGGGCATACTCCTCGGTACGGTGATATAGGCCCCGTACTATGACAGGTGGTACCCAGTGCCTAGTCATTAGTTGGAAATCCATTCGCCCTACGAGCCTAGTACGAGTTTTGTTTGTATTACCCACTCTGTGGATAATAGCTGGAATTTAATAATGTAACAATTTCGGCTATTTTATAAGTATTTGTAAATAGACCCTATTATAATATTAGAGGATTTTATAAAAATTGTTTTAGCTATCGTAATGTAAAAACCCGACATGTTTATTTGTGGCGTGGTCTTATGAGATGCTTTTGTTTTCAAAGGATTTTTGAAACTTAATAATGAATTGAGTGTGATTTTCTCACGCGGGTAATCCAGACTGACTCGGGTATTATTTAACTATAATGCTCGAGTCAGACCGGGTATTATAGGATACAGGATTTGATGTTGTGGAGCTCAGAAGACGAGCTGGATGACGACACGTATATCCGTACTTGTTTTATATATATTCCGCTGCGATTGAGTTGCTATGTATCCATTTGTATGTTGTTGAGCTGTTGTTTGATGTACTCTGATGATGTAATATATAAACAGATATATTTGATTTTGAGTAAAGATCATTTATTATCTATTATATTTTATTTCGCTGCGATGGTTAGATTCTGATGTTGTTTTTTTCTATTTTCTTCTTCTACCTCTTCTTCTTTAACCCAAATGGTTCGTATTTCTGTACAACTTGAGTTGATTGTTGTAGAATAGTGTTGACTCAAGGGGTACAGATTTGCGGGTCGTTCCACTTGGTATTAGAGCATAGGTTGGTGATAACCTTGGCTTTGGTGGGAATTACTCAAAGTCCGTAGTACTCTAGATTGAGTTTGAGAGTATTAATAGATATGAGCGCGTATTTGTTAGTGAATATAAAATTGTTTTTATATTGCGTTGATTTATCGGTTGAGTGTTTATGGATTCTGGTCGATATATGGGACGCCATATCATCGATAGGAATTTCTAAACTCTTAAACAACATAAACCGACACAGTATTGTTTTAAATAGGGTAAATGTAATAATTTTACCCAAAATTATTTATGTATATGAAAGAAAATGATTTTTCGTAAATTATTATAGTTATATGTGAATGCTTGGTTGTTAGGAATAACAACATTGAATTATTATTAATGAGTAAAATTGAATTAGAAATTGAGATAATAACCAAAGATTAAGAGACAAATTAATAAAATGAATGAAATTTGTAAATGTGATTATAATTGAATAAGGAATTGAAAACCATAATTAAAAACTAGGAAACAAAATCATATATAAATGAAATGTGTAAATGTAAACTATAATGTAAATTATAACGTGATTAATAATTAAAATAAAATAAGATTCCAAAGTAATGTTTGAGTATAAATTTAAAGAGTTTGGAATTTGGAGATTTAAGTTCCTTTGAATTTGATAATGATTCTCAAAGTTGGGAAGATAATATATATTGAGAAATATTTTTGAATCGGGTTTGAAGTCTAGAGAGATTTGGAAATTAAAATATTTGAAGAGTTTTAAATGAAAGAAAAGCATTGAACTCTTACGGTCGCTGGAAAATTACTTCAGTGATGAATGCAGCATCATCGATGTTTATTTTCGAGTTTCCAAGAGAAAAGATGGCTACCAAGTTGTTTTGAATTGAAATTGTTTGCAAAACTGGGTGAGTTTTGAAATTCAAAGGGATAAATTGAATTTATCAAAGGAATTATGGATATAGAAGATTTCAAAGGGAATTTTGAAATGTTGAAAGATTGTTTAAACTTTGGAATTTTAACCAAGAATGTTTATGGCATATGAAAAGTTTGATAACTTGTAAATTAGGAATTTATTGGAATAAAATTCAACTTTGTAAGTAAGTAAAGAGAAAACTGAATACTAGAATCTTAAGTCTGGATTGGGTTAAATTATGTAAAATGGGAATATTAGACAAGTTGGACTAAATAAATGAAGTTTTGAGATTTAAAATTTATAAGTAACTGATTAGTTACTATGGTATGCAAATGAATTGAAAATTCAATATTTGATGATGTTGATTTAAATGTGTAAAATAAGGAGCAGAATAAGTTCAAATGGACAAATAGTAAATGTTTGGATATAAAATTTATTTGTTGACCATGAATTTATGAATGAATAAATGAATCGACTATTGAACTGATAAAGTAAAGTTGATATTAATAAGAAGGAATTGAAAATTTAATCCGGCAATTAAAATTTAAATTAAGTGGATGAAAGTGAAGAAAATATATTTGAAATTAACTTGAGATAAGTTAAATAAAATTGAAATTGAATTAAATTGGATTATAATTGGAAGTGATGTTGAATGAAAATTTGAATTGGATTAAAATGGTTACGGTGTGAAATATAAACAAATTCAATTCAAGCATAAATTGAATGGCCTTATTATTAATAAATCCAACAATGAATTGTTAATGTAATTAAAATTTAAAATGGATAAAAAAAGAAATTAATCGAATTAATTAGTGAAATGGTTGGGGATTTGATCAAAGGAAAATCAAATCGAAGATTGTGAATATGTAATAGGGTTTGGAAATAAAGCTTGAGTTGTACGGAATTGGATTAAAATAAAAATGATTTGTGATGAAATAAATCCAATTCGAGTATGAATAAATTAAAACGAGAATGAACTTAAGTTATGAAATGGTGGTGAATTGAAGTAAATTAACTTAAGTTTAAAGCTAGTTTAAATTTTCAAATGAATCCAATTCGAGAAAGAATGAATTAAATATGGCCTTGGGTATAATTCTAACAAAATTTAAATGAATGTATGAGAATGGCTAATTAAAGTAAATGGAATTTGATTACATGAGTATCAAATAAATTGGAAATGAAACTAAGTATGAAGTTGAAATAAATAAATAGATTCGGAAATGAACTGTGAATGTGAACTAAAAAAAAATTTCAAATGAATACATGAATAAACAAAGGGAGTTAAGTTAGTAAGTGAAATGGGTTTAGCAAATAAAAATCAAATCAAGAATATAATATAAACTTGGGTTATAAAGTTGGAAAAAAATAAGTAACTTAAGCAAATAATTGAATGGAAGCTCGGTTTAAATAAATATGTTAAATGGTTACTTAAAGGAGTGTTTCTAAGCCAAATAAAATGGTTTGAATGAAACCAAGGTAAATATGAAATAAAATGCAAATCTATAGTTTGTAAATAAAAATTGGAATGGAATTAAATATAAATTGAGTAGGAATCAATTTTAAAATGATTATAAAATTAAAGAAATTGTTTATTTAAATAAATATCATCGAGATTGCTTAACTTGGCCGTTCGATGTAAACGAGGGAAAATGAAATTCCATGGATTAATAAAAGTAAATAAAATTGATTTTTTTTTGAGTCAATTATAATAAATACGAGTTGTTTAGATTATAAATGAATTGAATGTGAGGAAATGAGTTAGAAATCATCTCAAACTGGATAGGATGATATAAAAATCGAGTAAAGCAACTGAATTAGTTTTAAGACCTTACCAATTGTTTATAAAACTGCTTTGTGTGTATTGTTTGTAAAAGAAGAAGAAAAATATAACCTTGTTGTTATTATAAACTGATAGAAGTAGCAGAGATTGATTTTTGAAATCAATTAAATCGAAAATGAGTTGTTTAGACATAAATATGAATTGAAGATAAGTAAATGAGTTGTAACTCACTTTTGATGAATGAAAATGGTATATGAATCGGTCGAAAGCAAATTGAACTAGTTTGGAAACTATACAAATTGCTTATGGAAGTAATTATAATGCATTACCTATGTTGTTGATATGTTGTAGCAGTTTAAATGAATGAAATGTTATAAATTTCATAGATATGTTACTTATGTGTTTAAATTGATTAAGTACAGGTACCGGGAAGCCGTTTGGCTGGATTTTGGTCACGCTTGATGCTAAGAATATAAGCTGTTTGCTTAAAAATGCTAAATAAGGTACGCCTACGCAATAAAAATAGGAAATATGAACTGTTTTTGGTTTTTCCGACCGGGTGGGTCGATGTATACATATTTATCTCTTTTTTCAAATTGCAATTATAATGCATTACCTATGTTGTTGATATGTTGTAGCTGTTAACGACCAAACGATTTCAAACTGAGAATTGAAATAAATTAGTAAATGAAACTACTATAAAATTATAATATGAATCGGTTATAAATGGAAGATAAAAGTTAATTTACAGAGTTGAAGATAAATTAAATTCGGATGGAAATGAAAGAATCAATTTGAATAGAAAGAGATATACACTAAAGTAGTAAGATGAAAATAAATATAAGAAGCACATTAAATACTTATACCAAACTTGTGACGCCCCACCTCTATACCCATGCTAGCCAAGGACACCACAGGGTAATGCCTCAACTAACACGGAGAATAAGGCTGGTTGGGAGCGACCATCTATAGCCTTGCTCTAACTATCTATTGAATACATCGACGGTAATCATACAAAGCAGATCGACATATCCAATGAATACTTAAAACAAAACCATAGGTGGTTGGAGGATTTATCAGAACAGAATATAACAACTCACATGTAATATATATATCACAGAACAGTAGATCATCATATACACATATACTGATACATAACAAAGTATACATAATAATACATGTCAAGTGGTATAGCAAACCACAATATACAGACAAATCCAGAAGAATACATATATCAGAGTTACAACAAAAAGGACTACACAAAAAGCTATGACAAAAAGGAGCAAGCTGAATAGTCCATGCGGAAGCAAAATAGGCTAAGTCCAAAAGCACCAAACCTGAAACATCTTGGCCTGACCCGAGTATAAAATACACGGGTCAGTCTAGCTAAACAAATCAGTTAGATAAACTGAACAACAATAACCTGCAAGGTTACAAGGTATAACAAATATCTCTAAAAGAGATAACACAATCATCTAACATAAGATGAATCATATAATAACAAGCCTCGTATCGTCGGTAACTCATAGAAACAAAGGATAGGAATATCCCAAAACAAGTCATAAAGGCAAATAACAAATATCAATGAATGTAACACAAGTTCCACAAGGCAATCGCTATATATCGTGTGGCTCAAAAAGACCAACACCGAAGGGCGATACCAAGGGAATATACATATCAAATGAAACATCAGAAAATTGCTCGAACTCAGTACGGTATAAACAAGGATCCATGATCTCGAAGACTCCAAACCCAAATATCACTCGAGCGGCTCATAAAGACCTAACTCCGAAAGTGATACAATAGGGCAACAAACCCAAAGGCACAAACCCGAAGGTACAAACCCGAAGGCAACACACCCGAAGGAAACATACCCGAATGCAACAAACCTGAAGGAGACAGTCCGAAGACACTATCCCAAAGGCAATAAACCGTAGTGGTGAAGGTCCGGAGGCCAGGTACTGGACACCACTAACTGGCAGAATGCGTCATAACTCTCAAAAAGGAATCCGAAAAGTGTTAACGTGAGTCCCATAACCACTCGTTCACACTAAACGGTTTACTATCCATCAGTCAATTTCACACTCAAAGCAGTACCAAGTTCACCTCATTTCATCGGTAAACCAGACCAAAGGTCAAAACGTTCAAACGAATAGATTGGGAATTAACTGAAAGGATGAACGCACGTGTTCATTGCACGCGTTTTATCTAATCATTTAATTCTCCTCCCACTTCGTCCAGAGTGCGAAATTGTGTGTGTGTTTTAAATAGAATTTATAAATTGGAGAGGCAAGGTTTTTATACGAATTGAAGAAAACATTTATAAAAAACCGTGAATAAATTCAAAAAGGAATCACCAAGGTCAAATATGCATAAACAACTAATTGGAATCAATATGCATCGATCAAATTTGGAAAACTAAGCGAACAAGGAAAATTGGAAAAAGACAATAGATTCAGACGTCTGGAAGAAGTGGTTTAGACGTCTGAATCTGGTAATTAATATGTTTTCCAGAACAGAATTCAGACGTCTAAACCCAAACTTTCAGACGTCTGAAATAGGCATTATTTTGCCTATTTCCTTTCTGGTTGAAATTTAGCACTTTCAGACGTCTGGCGGCCTTAATTCAGACGTCTGAATCTGGGATGAAAAATCTTTCCCAGAACAATATTCAGACGTCTGAAATAGGGTTTCAGACGTCTGAAACCTGATGGTCAGGCATTTCCTGAACCTAGGCCATCTATGGCCAAACAAATCGAAAGCAATCGGAGGCGTGTTGATTATGGGCTTACGTCAAACGACTACCCTACCTTAACGACACACCCAAACACTCTTAACAACGTAAACATCAACCATATAAGGTTTTACATAGATTTGGTTTCAAAAATCATAATTTGGCAATTTCACCAAAGCAATCCAAATCGAAAGCAAATGAACATGTAGATATATTAGGAATTCATTCCTAATAACCCAAGATTGCTGTAAACATAAATGTGGGATAAAAATCTCACCTAACACCAATAATATCAAGAGAAGTAGATGTGAGTTCAAAACTCACCTTTTAATTCAAAACAAGAATAGAGAAGCTCAATAGCAAAGAAAACAACCAACCTCTCTCCACTTCAACTCTACTAGCTTCAATCAAAGATCAAAACAAGTATTTTCCTATGTTAGGTTTAGGAAATTTTCTGAAATTGAAGGAGAAAGAGTTGAAGAAGATGAAGAGAAGGCTTACCAATAGCTTCTCCTTGATTTTGGAGCAAGAATTCAAGTTTGCAAGGTAAACTAGGGCTTGGAATTTCTATTTCCCATTCTCGTCCCCCATTTTCAGTTTTGTTTAAGCTTAGGAAATGAAAATGTGTGAATGGAAGGAGAGAAAGGGCTGAGTTGGTTTATAGAATAGTTTGGGTGAAACCCAAACCCAAAAGCTTACTTAGCAAATAGCGAAATTCGACTTACTCCAAACATATCAAAGCTTATACTAAAAAAGATCGCAAACGCCATTTTGGAATCAATGGAAATGGTTTCGAGTTCCAATTCGGCCATTTGCAAAAAGTAACTTTTCGGACCTAAATCCGACTAACGACGCTACATTTAAATAAAACATTTAAATATAAAATCGTTAAATATGCGGGTTGTTACAAAACTTAAGAAAGGGAAAGTGAATTCTTAATTGGAAATTGATAATGCAAATATATTCCAAGTTAATATTTGGATGAATAGATATCTGCATTTTGTGAGAAAGTCGATAAAAGGTTTTGGGAATATTGTGATTGGATATTGGTGCTAAGTAGGATATGCAGGTATTATATAAGGGAAAGGAAAATCGGTTTTGATTTCAGATGATAAATTTGAATTTCCCGACAAAAGGTATGTATTTAAAATTTCTGTATGAAATTTGATTGGGTTTCTGATCGAGCCACTTGGCCTTTTTATTTTCTTCCGGGATTTGGGAGCCCGTAGAGGCCTTTCGTAGTTGTATCGAGCTAGCCGCGCAAAGGAGACGCGGGCAAAAATTTTCGAAAATTTAGAGAGTTAGAAAATTTTTGAGAAAATTTTGATAATTCAAAATTTGGTTTTAAATTGAAACTTGAATGGTCAAACAAATAGTATAGCTTGAAATTATGGAAGGTTTAGGGATGTTGGTTGAAGTAATAGTAGGTCTTTAATAAAGGATGTGTTATGGCAATGTGATACTGGTTTTGGAAAACAGTAAACGGGTATTGGACCATTCTTCCTAACTAGTAATTTCGGGGACGAAATTCTTTTAAGAGAGGAGGAATGTGACGACCCGGAATTTTTAAGTATTTAAATTTGGAATATTTAAATTAATTTTAAATATTTAAAGGTTAAATATTAACTTGAATTCCAATATCACAATTTATTTGATAATTAAATTACAGAATTAAATAATTTGAGGTTGGATAAAATGTTAAATCTGGAATTTTAAGCCTTTTAAAAATAATTTGTAGGCTTATAAAAGTTATATTGATAATACTGAAGAGAATAGAAGTGTTGAAATCAAAATTTAAGAATGGTTTGTTAAGTTTTGAATTTAATATCGTTTAAATTGAATTTAAAAATAGCTTTCCGAGGGACAGTCTCGAAATTCGATGAAACCAGTTCCATTGGGTCCGTAATTTTGAATTATTACCGGATTTCAAATTTCGTAGCTTTCCGAATTAACGTGAGAGCGTACGATATATAAACACATTGGAATTTATATCGAGACAAAATTTAATTTAAATAAAACATACTTATTTACTTTAACCCGACCATACGTACAACCTGCCACCTATTTGCCTCCTTCGTACCCCCTTCTACCGTTTTCTTTCCCCCTACTCAACATCGCCGTTCAAACATTGTAAAATAAAAAAAATGACCTCTGTCAATTGAGTCCATTCAACCTTCAAGCATAATACTCGTACGCAATCATAACCGAGTCCGCGGCTGTCAATAGGGTCGTAGTGCCTAGGGTTATGGAGTGTCGAACTTTGGTTCGGTCGCGCGGTGTGTGGCTGAGTTGTCGTGGGAAGTTAGCCGAGGTCGAGTCTTCAATTGATGGTGAATCAGTGTCGAGATGGAATTCTCGTTTCCCGATGACATCCAGAATCGAGCTCGAGGTTAATGCGTTGCCTTTGATAAGCTTGACGCCGATGTGGTCGCGAGTAACCTAAGGATGGTCGGAATCATTGTGGGGCTTCGCTGTTGAGGTCGGTCGCGTTTAGGAGTTGGGTTGCCGCGAGATCATGCTTGACCCGAAGTGGTGAGTCGCGTTGAGGTACGATTTCTTTTTGGTTTTTTTAAGCTTGAATAATATATATATTTACATGCTTGAATTTGAAAATATATAAAGTCAAAAAAATAGATTACATAAAGAGGGAAATTTATCTATAAATGGTTTCTTAAATATTAAGCTAACTTTAATTTAAATTAAGTTATTAATAAGTTAAATTTGTTCAATAATAATTAATTCAAATATTGATAAATTGTAAATGGTCATACAAGGTTGAGAAATCATGGACTTAAATCGAGAATGGAGTGGAAGTGCAAATTT
Source organism: Allium cepa (assembly GCA_030765085.1). Taxonomy (NCBI): domain Eukaryota; kingdom Viridiplantae; phylum Streptophyta; class Magnoliopsida; order Asparagales; family Amaryllidaceae; genus Allium; species Allium cepa. Next base: position 283,827,833 of record CM060935.1, read on the forward strand.
AAGAGCAAAGGTGAGTTAATCTCACTAAGTTCAATTTAAAAATTAAATTTAAATTTGAACGATCAAATTTAAATAATTGTTTGAATGGTTGAATTGATTGATGTGATATAGCATGATATTTTGGAATTGGAATATTATATTGTGCTAACGTCTATGGATGTAGGGAAAACAGGTTGGAGGGATCCAGCTGGATCCCTCAACATTTATTTTAATTATTTAATTCCCCCTGTTGTGATGATTTGATATTCTATGATGAATTTTGTTGAAATATTGAATGCTATGGTTTGATTGGATATAATTGGGTATAATGAATTTCCAAAAATATATAAATTGGATTTTGGGAAGAAAATAAAGGAAGTGAATTTTGTAAGTAAAATTATTATGGAAATTTGAGTAAATTTAAGAATGAATGAAAAAAAGAAATAAAGTGACATAAGAATTCTAATAAATAAATCTTGAGTATAGAAAGGAAATTTTTGAATAAGCAGAAAGTTAATGAATTTTAAACTCCAATGCTATTATTTAAAAGAACAAAACATTTATTTTAAATTTTAGATTTTAAATGTTGAAAGTGACAAAGAAGAAATTGGGAGTAACCTGAAATTGGTATATTTCAGTTAAATGATATAAAATCAAATGGAAAATAAAAATAACAACAATAATTAAGTCCATAATTAATGAATTTTGAAATGAATAGAGTAATTAAAGAAATTTATTTCAAATGGAATAAATTGGAAATCAAGTTGGGAAATTGATTTAAGTGATTGAAGTTGGAATTCTCCCTGGATAACCAAGTACGTTTTCAAAGTAAATTTTTATATAAGTTAAAAGGATTTTAAAGTTGATTTAAAAAAAAGTTTTAGAAAATTTATCATTTCTAAATATTTAAATTTCTAAAGTAAGTATTTCTTTTAATCTATTATAGCAGTAATTATTTTAGAAAGTGACTTAGTATTTTGTTTTTAAAAAGTAAAAATCTAGTATTATATTTTATCAAGTAACCTTATTTTCAAAATATTCCTATAGTATGTATTTTTAACAAATTATGGAAGTAGTCTTACCTTAAACGTTTTAAAATATATTTTGAATTAAAGTGTCTTAAATTGTTTTAAAAATCTAGTTTTATGTTTGGTGATTTCAGTGGAGATAGAAAATATTTGGGAAAATGTATTCTGAAAAGAAAGATGTTTTGAAACTGTTTCCAACAGATTGAAAGTGGAAGTATATCTTGTAAAGATATTTTTGAGATAAATAAGTAATTTGGAAAATTATTTATTGTGTGATGGATGTTGTGAACATTAATTGATAGTTAAATCACCGACTATCAATATTGGCCAAATGCGTTGATCGTTTCGAAGAGACCGAGATCGAGATTTATTTCTCGAAAACCACTTTGATCCGGTTTGTACGTTTTCGTGAAAAAACGATTTTTGGATTCGAAGATGGAGCAGTGAAGTGCAAGGGCTAGTCGCTACTAATCCTGAGGATATTTCCAAAATGGATGTAGTAGGAATAGTGCCTTTGGTTCCTTTCGAACCCGGGACGGACTTGTATGGATGAATGCTTGCGAAACATCGTCAGTTGGACGATGGGCATTCAAAGGGATATGTTCTATAAAGGTAATGCTTAGCCTCAAGCCTGATCAAATGGGAATGACTGAAAATCAGGGGTTATGCAGCAAGCCTAGGTGGGTAGCACCCAAGAAGGTGAGGTCATTCCTGTATAGATGTCCCTTTTATTTCGGCTTAGTGGGCGGTTGTTTATCCCAATCGTGCGGTGATCTCACTCGGGATTATCCAGTAAGGGGTAGTCGCGGCCTTGTGTTGTAGGGGAGCGGGCGTACTCCTCGGTACGGTGATCTAGGCCCCATACTATGACAGGTGGTACCCCAGTGCCTAGTCATTAGCTGGAAATCCATTCTCCCTACGAGCCTTGTACGAGTTTTGTTTGTATTACCCACTCTGTGGCTAGTAGCTGGAATTTAATAATGTAACAATTTCGGCTGTTTTATAAGTATTTGTAAATAGACCCTATTATAATATTAGAGGATTTTATAAAAATTATTTTAGCTATCGTAAGGTAAAAAACTGACATGTTTATTTGTGGCGTGGTCTTACGAGATGCTTTTTTTTCAAAGGATTTTTAAAACTTCATAATGAATTGAGTGTGGTTTTCTCATTCGGGTAATCCAAACTGACTCGGGTATTATTTAACTGTAATGCTCGGGTCAGACCGAGTATTATAGGATACAGGATTTGATGTTGTGGAGCTCAGGAGATGAGCTGGATGACGATACGTATATCCGTACTTATTTTATATATATTCCGCTGTAATTGAGTTGCTGTGTATCCATTTGTATGTTGTTGTTGAGCTGTTATTTGATGTACTCTAATGATGTAATATATAAACAGATATATTTGATTTTGAGTAAAGATCATTTATTATCTATTATATTTTATTTCGCTGTGATGGTTAGATTCTGATGTTGTTTTTTTTCTATTTTCTTCTTCTACCTCTTCTTCTTTAACCCAAATGGTTCATATTTCTGTACAACTTGAGTTGATTGTTGTAGAATAGTGTTGACTCAAGGGGTACGAATTTGCGGGTCGTTTCACCAATCCAATGCTCAAAAGCCAAAACTCCAAACCACTAGCTCGATCCACCATCAAGTGGGGCTAACCAAGGTCAGCCGTGGATCCAAAGACTCCAATATCCAAAGTCTCCAAAGAATACAAAAGATAAAGCTGAAAGCTACAGAATCGATATCTACTATCTGAAAAACCCAACTCTAGAATGCCCATGTGGAAAATTGTGGGCACCTAGAGTTTAGGAAAGGAAAATAAACTCCGAGTCAGTCGTGGGACTGGTATGAGAAAACAAAAACAGTTTATTTTAAAAACAAACAAAAGAATTTAAATTTGAAGTCAGCAATGCTTTTTGGAAAATGAAACTACCATAAGGCCTCCCTGCACACACACTATGCAATCACACACTTGGGGGAGATTTCTCATTATGATAGTCAAACATGCTTACTACACAAAATCCTTTTTGACATTATTATTAGTGCACAGTGGAAAACATTTCGAAAGTATAATATTAATCTTAGCCGACATAGGTAACATTATACTATGCCTACTATAGCTACCACCTGAGGTGGAAGATACTACAACTGCAATCGTAAAGGGCTCTTATTGTTTGATTGGATTTCCAACAAATGGTCAGGCTAAGGAAGTTCCTATTGCCACATGGGTACGCCTCTAGAGGGACGCCCCGAGAACCTACCCGGCTCTCTGCCAACACAAGGCCGGTTACCCCCTTCCCGGGAAGTAAAACCTAAGATACGCCACCCCCGGTCGTTTGCGACCTTTATCCGAGGATCCTCCACACAAACAACATCACACAGTAATAAATATACAGTGTCCACATGAGTAAGCATCTGGGCTCCATACCATGATACCACCCTTTTCCAGAAGGAATGGACATACCCTAGGGGCGCCACCCCTGAAACCTTGCCACATCTTTCCTGTTTCGACCATTACCGGGTTGTGAGACTCGATGAGGTCTCTTCCACAAAGCTACACTTTTTCACAAAGTTATGCTTTGATCAACAAATGATCAGCAGCACTTCGTATGCCACATTACCAAATTGGGAATGTATCACTAGTAATCATCAACTACATAACCTCTCAGCTCGTACGTCTCAGAGAAGGGTGTTAAGCTAAGAGAATAAATCTCCGCCACCAAACAGAAATGTATTTGGTAGAAACCAGCTTTACATCTCAAAGCGTAATGTCAGACACACATCCATACAAGTCTGTTCCGGGTTCGAACAGAACCAAAGGCACTTTCGAAGAATCCCTTGCAAATCCGGATAATCCATAATCACATCCGGACTTTCCATCACATATGGAGTCTCTATACCAGGGACCATTCGGTGTAGAGACATTCGACGAGTTATCCTTTCGTTTTTGAAAATATCCAGTCTTCACCACCGGTCTTCAAATGCTATCCATAACGTCGTATCATTATTCGGAATGGGTTATATGACACAAAAGTCCTCTCTCGGCTAAACCGAATAATGAGCGCAATATTCAAAAACATATGGATAATGGGATTTCAATTAAGTCACAACTTTAAAACCCAAACTTTTCCTTCTAATGGTTTAAAACAAAATACCATTTTCAAATCTTTAAACAAAAAGGAATCACTTCACAAAGTTCACCCAGATTTCACAAAGATTCATTCATAGCTTTTCAAAACAATTTCCGTTTCTATTTAGATTAACTCATTCAATCTTTAAATCAAAGATTCAATAGCTTTCAACCCCGTTTCCAATTCAAATCTTTATATAAAAGATACACCATTTAAAATCCTCTCCGATTTCAAAACAAGGTTTAATAATCGTTCACAATGGTTCATTCATAGCTTTCAAAACAATTCACAATTTCATTTCAAACTTGGAACTTTTCAACACAAATTGGAAATCCTTTCCTTATATGAAAGCTTTTATTATTTGAAAACAAATAGTTTTCGTTTCGAAAAAATTCGATTTCATTTATACAAGTTAAAGTCTTTCAAACTTGGGTTAAATTTAAATTCCAAAACCATACTTTTAAAATGGTTCAAAACTTATACAAACATATTTATAACTCGTATAATCTTTTAAACCATAATTTCCAAACTTGGAATTCAATTTTTGAATCTTAAATTCAAATTTAAATCAAACTATTTAAATTTCAAAAGTTTATCAAGTTATTCTAAAAAATAACTTTTATCTTTGAAATCCCTTTTCAAAAGCTTTTCATATTTAATCCAATTCCATATCGAAAACTATTTTGGATTCAAAATTCAATCTTAAAATCATTTCAAAATAACCTGACTTAACCAATTTCCTTGTGCAATCCATATTTGTGTGTGTATGAGTGTGGTCTAAGGGTTTTACACAATAGTGCAACATCATTTAATCACCACAGATTCAAGCATATTAATATCGATAAGCGATATATCCATATATCGCTTATCTTCCATTCATAGATTCACAGATAAATAATATACGTTCATCACAAAAAAAAATTGCATTCATCATAGATTGAATCAAAACAATTTATATCACAAAGCATCATAAAGTAGAGATATCAAACAATTCACAGCATTCAATAGAATACAGTCATCCATAAGTAAAACCAATTAAGATATCTGATTAATCTAAACCGACATCATTTTCCTATGAATAATTTCCAATCATGGTTAATTAATAATCAATTAATTACAAAACATTTAATTAATTATCCTTTAATTAATCATTAATTATTCTTTAACTAATAATTAATTCTTTGATTAATTATCCTTAATTAATTACAATAATTAATTAATTAATCCTTAATTAATAATTATTCTCTAATTACTTTCATTAATCAATTAACCTTTTATTTAGTTAATTATTCTTAACTTAATTACCTCAATTAATTAATCACATTAATTAATTATGCTTTAAATTAATTAACCTTTAAACACTTAATTAATCAAGTTTAAATCATTAATTAATTATCATTAATTACTTTCATTAAGTAATTTATCTTTAAAACTTCTTTTCAAAAGCTTTCCAATTGTTAATCCATCTTTGAAAAAAAAGGGTAACCATTTAAACCTATTAATGACCTGGAAGAAATCATTATTTAAGTCTTGTTTTTTAGCAAACCTTTAAAACAAATCAACATAATCATATAATTCAACTTAAATCCTTAAAGCTAATTGGTAATAATAATCATTATTTGGGATAACCCGTTTATCTTTAAAATCTTTTTTAAATAACCTTGAAATTTAACTTTCTTTTATCATACTTTAAAACTTGTTCTTGCTTTATTTTAAAAAACTGTTAACCAATTTACTTTTTATAAAAATGCTGGTTACCATAGTTGTTTAAATAAACTTGTTTACTTTACAATTTTTTTTTAAATTTTGATATCCTTTCAAGGTATTCGAGTAAACCAAGCAAAATTCCTAAGGAAAACCAAAGAAAACCCGAGCAAACATACGAGGCTATTCCACCTCAACGACTTCGAGTCGAGCACGTGAATTTCTCGAGAAAACCCCGAACTAACCCATCTTCCCAAAACCACAAACTACATATGCACAGATGAACATGTGCATGATGCACACAAAGCTGGCCATCGCCGATCGATCTCGCCACCACCTACATGTCATCCATGACCAACTCAAACTAACCGACCATCTGAACCCATGATAATGCCGATGAAATCTAACACAAATGAACCCACTAGAACAAACTGTTCCCCAAGAATCGCCTTGCATCCCCAATCTCTGACCGTCGGACGTCGTGACCTCTCGGCTGAACCCTCGTCTGAGCACCACGCTCCCATTCCCATAGCCGTGATTGCCTATAATCCACCATGGACGACGTAGCACTTAGATTTCCGACCATGACCAAAAAACACATAAAAACCCTAAATCGATCCAGATTGTCGTCCACGTTGATCTAGAATTAAATCAAGCATCTTTCCTTGACTACCCTACTTGCTTCTATCTTCGTCGAAAGGCTCGGTCAATGAATTAGTGCCGATGATCGAGATTAGAGAAAAATGAATTTTCTGTTCAACTTGAAAATCCCCACAATCTACCAAACCAAAAATCCTGATTCGATTGCTAAAATTCATCATATTCTAATATGATTCCAATTATCAATTCAAAACATGCATTTAGGAATATTGGATTTTTAGTTTCAAAAGAAATTCCTCTGTAAATTCCTTTTCCAGAAAATTTTCATTTTTGAGATAATTAACCTAATACGCATGCTTAAATTTTACTTTTAACATGGATGTTACATGATTACCAATTTTTGCCATTTATAGACCATTACCCAAAACTGGTTGAGGGAAGAGAAATTTGATTTTCTTTGTAGTCTAAACCTGTGAAATGTTCAACAGAAGAAGGTATATCTGTAAATTTAATTTCCAGATAAATTTCTTAATAAGTTTTACTTCTTTTTTTATTTCATCAACACAACAAATTTCTTTTAAGTATTATAAGTTCAAGAAATCAAGGAAAGAGGGGTTGAAATTTATTAAATCAAAGCCTGTAGTTTTTTCTTCTTCTTTTAACAAAGGTATATAGAAATATATAGTTGTATCCAGACATGCAATCACATAGATCAGTAAAATTCGAAACATTTTTCACACAGACATGATGAATTTATCACAGCATCAAAATAAAAGTCAGCAGTTTGCTCACCTTGCTTAAGAAGGAACAAAGAAGTTTTAATTTGTTTTTGAAAACTGGAAACTGGGACCTGAGAATTTGATTAGATTGAGTTTGAAATAAATCCAAACATCTACTTTTCTCCCAGTTTTTTTTTGAAATGAAGTTGAACTTTCATCCGATCTTGCTTGTTTGAATCTACATGCTCTCTGATTTGCTTGTTCTTTACTTCCAGATTTTGAATTGAATCCAATCTTCCATTTTTGAAAACTGTTTTTGAATTTGAACTTGTATTTGAGTCTGGCACTTGATGTTGCATTTGCATGCTACAGACTTGAATCGGCTTGAAGTTGCTTGAATTGAATTTTGATTGTTGTTTTGAAATTTAAACCTGAATGCTTTGATCCAGGTTGAAGACATTGAATTGTTAGCCTTAGGTTTCCAGAATTGATCTAGCTCCCCTTTTCTGTTTTGAAATTCTTTTTTCTTTGTTTTACAATTTTTTTTCTAGGCGGGAAGCTTAAAATGATTTCCTTTTGGTTTACAGGTTTGAAGATGAAAAGAATTTTGGTTAGAAGGATGAAGAGAAAGTTTGGACTGTGTAGCATGGTCACTGCTTTTCTCAAATCATTTTTTACATAAAAATAAATTTAAAAGATAACTAAGTGCCACTTGTTCTCTTTATTAACACTTCTTAATATCATATTTCCTATATCTTACATTTGTCAAATATGATAAAATTATTCTTAAACCCTCTTTTCTAATCTATTTATAACTTTGTTTTATATTTCTCTTTTAAATAATTTTATAAATTTTGTTTTTTAAACCTTTATTCTTTTATGCTTACATGTTTATACAATTTATTTTTTTACTTCTATATTTCAAAGAGATAGACATATCTATATCAAAGCTTTTATATTTAATTCCATATGTACTACCATATTCATTTTCAAGTATAAAAGAAAAGCAATTTAAATTTTCATCAAATCTCATAAATTTACAAACAAATTTCTTCACATACATATATGCTTAATTTATAAAGCTTTTTAAATCTAATTTATTTAGTAAATCAATTTTTTTATTTCCAATATATTTATTAAATTCCAAAATCAAATTCCAAATTATAATCCATTCATCTTATTTAATTTAGAAAATACAAATACAATTTTCATAAAATACTTATCTTCGAATTTCAATCCAAAATTCTATTTAAAATCTAAAATATTTATTTATTCTGGAAATTTTCTAATTAACTCACAAATAATTTCACAAGTAAATTCCAAAATTAAATCAATTGCCAAATTAAACTCGGTTAAAATTCGGGAATGTTACAGATTCCCCCCTTAAGAAAATTTTGTCCTCGAAATTTGAAAGTAGGGAGACAACAAAAGAATATAGAGAGATGAATTACCATATCTAGCTGAATATCTATTCTGCATTTGGCTTACCAAATCAGAATATCATTAATAGATATAAGAATGAATCTATTTAACACTCCATGAAATACTTCGGTCATCCAGATCTACAAAGTATACAGGGGCATTGGTTAGTTTGAAGGATAACTAACCGTTCGTAGAATATGTCGGGACCCAAAGAATAGACAAATATATGCATACAATCCCAAAACTTTTTAGTTTAAACAAAGTATACCTATCAACCATAGCAACCAAAGTAAACAAGTCATCCAATCAAACAATTCTGACCCATCTGGAGTTTGTGTCCCATGCAAATATATCAAAGCTTCTTCCTGGAGCTGTCAGGACTCATTAAAGAATTGAAAAGACGAATCAAAGGAGATTGATAGAGAAAGTTTATTTCCGTTGTTGTTACTGGGCATTGACCATATGAAGTGGTACTTCCCTGTCCCCTATCACGTCCTCTTCTTGCACTCATACTTACTATCAGTGAATAGTAAGACAATTTACTAAGGCATACGAACGGATATCCTAGGGATATACTCATTCTCGGGTATACTTCACCCTATTCTAATGAGCTACCTAATGTGTTATACTCCTGAGCTAAAGTTTCAACATTCAGCTCTGATACCAAGATATCACGTTCTAAATTTTAGCGTTCGAAAATCGACACCTGTACTTCACTTGTACTCGAATGTCGCAGATTCAACCGTTGAAATTTGACTCGTGCCGGATCTCATAACACATTAAGTATAACAACACAGTGGAAGAAAAAGAAATGAATATCAAATACAACTCCAATGAATACAATATCCAATGATATACAACAATGATATCAATATGATACAAGAATATCAATGACAATAAACAACAGCGGAAACAAATAGCAAAAGAGATAACTCCAATATCAAACTACAACTCTAATCTAATGCTCCAAAGCCAAAACTCCAGACCACTAGCTCGAACCACCATCAAGTTGGACTAACCAAGGTCAGTCGTGGATCCAGAGAGTCCAATATCCAAAGTCTCCAAAGAATACCAAAGAGAAAGCTGAAAGCTACCGAATCGATATCTAATATCTAAAAATCCCAACTTTAGACTGCCCGTGTTGAAAATTATGGGCACCCAGAGTTTAGGAAAGGAACAATAAACTCCGGGTCAGTCGTGGGACTAGTATGAGCAAACAAAAAAAAGTTTATTTTAAAAACAAACAAAAGAATTTAAATTTGAAGTCTGCAATGCTTTTTGGAAAATGAAACTACCATAAGGCCTCCCGGCACACATACCATACAATCGCACACTTGGGGAGATTTCTCCTTATGATAGTCAAACATGCTTACTACGCAAAATCCTTTTTGATATTATTATTAGTGCATAGTGGAAAACATTTCCAAAGTATAATATTAATCTTAGCCAGCATAGGTACCATTATACTACGCCTACTATAGCTACCACCTGAGGTGGTAGGTAATACAACCGCAATCGTAAAGGGCTCGTATTGTTTGATTGAATTTCCAACAAATGGTTAGGCTAAGGAACTTCCTATTGCCACATGGGTACGCCTCTGGAGGAACGCCCCGAGAACCTACCCGACTCTCTGCCAAGACAAGGCCGGTTACCCCCTTCCTGGGAAGTAAAACCTAAGATATGCCACCCCAGGTCGTTTGCGACCTTTATCTGTGGATCCTCTACACCAACAACATCACACAGTAATAAACATATACGGTGTCCACATGAGTAAGTATCTGGGATACATACCATGATACCACCCTTTTCTAGAAGGAATGGACATACCCTAGGGGCGCTACCCGTGAAACCTTGCCGCTACTTTCCTCTTTCGACCATTACCGGGTTGTGAGTCTCGATGAGGTCTCATCCACAAAGCTACACTTTTTTCACAAAGTCATGCTTTGATCAACAAATGATCAGCAGCATTTCGTATGCCACATTACCAAATTGGGAATGTATCACTAGTAACCATCAACTACATAACCTCTGAGCTCGTATGTCTCGGAGAAGGGTGTTAAGCTAAGAGAATAAATCTCCGCCACCAAACATAAATGTATTTGATAGAAACCAGCTTTACATCTCAAAGTGTAATGTCAGACACACATCCACACAAATCTGTTCTGGGTTCGAATAGAACCGAAGGCACTTCCTAAGAAGCCCTTGCAAATCCGGATAATCCCTAATCACGTCCGGACTTCCCATTACATATGGAGTCTCTATACCGAGGACCAATCGGTGCAGAGACATTCGACGAGTTATCCTTTCGTTTTCGAAAATATCCAGTCTTCACCACCGGTCTTCAAATGCTATCCATAACGTGTATCATTATTCGGAATGGGTTATATGACACAAAGGTCCTCTCATGGCTAAACCGAATAATGAGCGCAATATTTAAAAACATATGGATAATGGAATTTCAGTTAAGTCACAACTTTAAAACCCAAACTTTTCTTTCAAATGGTTTAAAACAAATTACCATTTTCAAATCTTTAAACAAAAAGATTCACTTCACAAAGTTCACCCAGATTTCACAAAGATTCATTAACAGCTTTTCAAAACAATTCCCATTTCAATTTAAATTAACTCATTCAATTTTTAAATCGAAGATTTAATAGCTTTCAAACCCGTTTCCAACTCAAATCTTTATATAAAAGATGCATCATTTAAAATCCTCTTCGATTTCAAAACAAGGTTTAATAATCTTTCACAAAGGTTCATTCATGGCTTTCAAAACAATTCACAATTTCATTTCAAACTTGAAACTTTTCAACACAAATTGGAAATCCTTTCCTTATATGAAAGCTTTTATTATTTGAAAACAAATAGTTTTCGTTTCGGAAAAATCCGATTTCATTTATACAAGTTAAAGTCTTTCAAACTAGGGTTAAATTTAAATTCCAAAACCATACTTTTAAAATGGTTTAAAACTTATATAAACATATTTATAACTCGTATAATCTTTTAAACCATAATTTCCAAACATAGAGTTCAATTTTCAAATCTTGAATTCAAATTTAAATTAAACTATTTAAATTTCAAAACTTTACCAAGTTATTCAAAAAAAATAACTTTTATCTTTGAAATCCCTTTTCAAAAGCTTTTCATATTTAATCCAATTCCATTTCCAAAACTATTTTGGACTCAAAATTCAATCTTAAAATCATTTCAAAATAACTGTGACTTAACCAATTTCCTCGTGCAATCCATATTTGTGTGTGTATGAGTGTGGTCCAGGGGTTTTACACAATAGTGCAACATCATTTATTCATCACAGATTCAAGCATATTAATATCGATAAGCAGTGTATCCCTATATCGCTTATCTTCCATTCATAGATTCACAAACAAATAATATACATTCATCATTGATAAAAATAAATTATCACAGATTGAATCAAAACAATTTATATCACGAAGCATCACACAGTGGAGATATCAAACAATTCACGGCATTCAATAGAATATAGTCATCCATAAGTATAGCCAATTAAGATATCTGATTAATCTAAACAAGCATCATTTACCTATGAATAATTTCTAATCATGGTTAATGAATAATCAGTTAATTACAAAACATTTAATTAATTATCCTTTAATTAATCATTAATTATTCTTTATTTAATAATTAATTCTTTGATTAATTATCCTTAATTAATAATTATTCTCTAATTACTTTCATTAATCAATTAACCTTTAATTTAATTAATTATTCTTAACTTAATTACCTCAATTAATTAATCATAATAATTAATTACGCTTTAAATTAATTAACCTTTAAACACTTGATTAATCAAGTTTAAATCATTAAGTAATTTATCTTTAAAACTTCTTTTCAAAAGCTTTCCATTTATTAATCCATCCTTGAAAAAAACAATTACCATTTAAACCTATTAATGACCTGGAAGAAATCATTATTTAAGTCTTGTTTTTTAGCTAACCTTTAAAACAAATCAACATAATAATATAATTCAACTTAAATCCTTAAAGCTAATTGGTAATAAAAATCATTATTTGAGATAAACCGTTTATCTTTAAAATCTTGTTTAAATAACCTTGAAATTTAATTTTCTTTTATCATACTTTAAAAAATTCTTCTCGCTTTATTTTAAAAACCTGTTAACTAATTTACTTTTTATACAAATGCTGGTTACCATAGTTGTTTAAATAAATTTACTTTACAAGTTTTTTAAAATTTTGATATCCTTTCAAGGTATTCGAGTAAACCAAGCAAAATTCCTAAGGAAAACCAAAGAAAACCCGAGCAAACATACGAGGCTATTCCACCTCAACGACTTCGAGTCGAGCACGTGAATTTCTCGAGAAAACCCCGAACTAACCCATCTTCCCCAAACCACAAACTACATATGCACAGATGAACATGTGCATGATGCACACAAAGCTGGCCATCGCCGATCGATCTCGCCACCACCTACATGTCATCCATGACCAACTCAAACTAACCGACCATCTGAACCCATGATAATGCCGATGAAATCTAACACAAATGAACCCACTAGAACAAACTGTTCCCCAAGAATCGCCTTGCATCCCCAATCTCTGACCGTCGGACGTCGTGACCTCTCGGCTGAACCCTCGTCTGAGCACCACGCTCCCATTCCCATAGCCGTGATTGCCTATAATCCACCATGGATGACGTAGCACTTAGATTTCCGACCATGACCAAAAAACACATAAAACCCCTAAATCGATCCAGATTGTTGTCCATATTGATCTAGAATTAAATCAAGCATTTTTCCTTGACTACCCTACTCGCGTGCTATCTTCGTCGAAAGGCTCGGTCAATGAATTAGTGCCGATGATCGAGATTAGACAAAAATGAATTTTATGTTCAGCTTGAAATCCCCACAATCTACCAAACCAAAAATCCTGATTCGATTGCTAAAATTCATCATATTCTAATGGGATTCCAATTATTAATTCAAAACATGTAGTTTTAAAAGAAATTCCTTTGTAACTTCCTTTTCCAGTAAATTTTCATTTTTGAGATAATTAACCCAATACGCATGCTTAAATTTTATTTTTAACATGGATGTTACATGATTACCAATTTTTTCCTTTTATAGACCATTATTGAAAACAGGTTGAGGGAAGAGAAATTTGATTTTCTTTGAAGTTTAAACCTGTGAAATGTTCAACAGAGGAAGGTATATCTATAAATTTAATTTCCAAATAAATTTCTTAATAAATTTTACTTCTTTTTTTTATTTCACCAGCACAGCAAATTTCTTTTAAGTATTATAAGTTAAAGAAATCAAGGAAAGAGGGGTTGAATTTTAGTAAATCAAACCCGTAATTTTTTTCTTCTTTTAACAGAGGTATACACAAATATATAACTGTATCCAGACATGCAATCACATAGATCAGTAAAATTCAAAACATTTTTCACACAAACATGATGAATTTATCACAGCATCAAAATATAAGTCAGTAGTTTGCTCACCTTGTTTAAGAAGGAACGGAGAAGCTTTTAATTTTATTTTTGAAAACTGGAAACTGGGACCTGAGAATTTGATTAGACTGAGTTTGAACTAAATCCAAACATCTACTTTGCTCCCGATTTTTTTTTTTGAAATGAAGTTGAACTTTCATCCGATCTTGCTTGTTTGAATTTGCATGCTCTCTGATTTGCTTGTTCTTTACTTCTAGATTTTGAATTGAATCTGATCTGCCATTTTTGAAAACTATTTTTGAATTTGAACTTGTAGTTGAGTCAGGTACTTGATGTTGCATTTGCATGCCTCAGACTTGAATCAGGTTGAAGTTGCTTGAATTGAATTTTGATTGTTGTTTTGAAATTTAAACCTGAATGCTTTGATCCAGGTTGAAGACATTGAATTGCTAGCCTTAGGTTTCCAGAATTGATCTAGCTCCCCTTTTCTGTTTTGAAATTTTTTTCTTTGTTTTACAATTTTTTTCCAGGTGGGAAGTTTAAACTGATTTCCTTTTGTTTTACAAGTTTGTAGATGAAAAGATTTTTGGTTAGAAGGATGAAGAGAAAGTTTGGATTGTGTAGCATGGTCACTACTTTTATCAAATCATTTTTTACATAAAAATAAATTTAAAAGATAACCAAGTGCCACTTGTTCCCTTTATTAACACTTGTTACTATCATATTTCCTATATCTTACATTTGTCAAATATGATAAAATTATGTTTAAACCCTCTTTTCTAATCTATTTATAACTTTGTTTTATATTTATCTTTTAAATAATTTTATAACTTTTTTTTTAAATCATTATTCCTTTATGCTTACGTGTTTATACAATTTATTTTTTTCACTTCTTTATTTCAAAAGAGATATACATATCTATATCAAAGCTTTTATATTTAATTCTATATGTACTACCATATTCATTTTCAAGTATAAAAGAAAAGCAATTTAAATTTTTATCAAATCTCGTAAATTTACAAACCAATTTCTTCACATACATATATGCTTAATTTATAAAGCTTTTTAAATCTAATTTATTTAGTAAATCAATTTTTTTATTTCCAATATATTTATCTAATTCCAAAATCAAATTCCAAATTATAATCTATACATCTTATTTAATTTAGAAAATGCAAACACAATTTTTATAAAATACTTATCTTTGAATTTCAACCCGAAATGCTATTTAAAATCTAAAATATTTATTTATTCCGGAAATTTTCTAATTAATTCCCAATTAATTTCACAATAAAATTCCAAAATTAAATTAATTGCTAAATTAAACTCAGTTAAAATTCGGGAATATTACAGAACCCATGCTTTTCTCATGTTGAAACCCAAGCGCACTTCTTCTTCCCTAACTTTATAAACAACCTAGATCAAATATATACACGTGCACATGTACACTTTACTGCCGTCGTTCCGATCATCATCACTGATGCCAACAAGTTGCCTACGTCTTCCTCCATCGATACCGACCATCCACGTTTTGAATCGTGCTCGAAATCATAATCGAGTTATACGACCACTTCTTGGAATAGGACCCAGCCACCAAATCACCTCACATCACCTACTCCGATTACCTGGAATCTCGTCCACTCGCCTGAACCCTCGCCTCGCTTCCCTCCTTCTATTCCACCACCTCCGGTGCGGTCCGATGCAATAACGATGATGTGGCGACCAATTTTCTGGCGCTAATTAAAATTTGGCTTAAACCCTAGATCGCTATTTTCCGATCACCATGGCACATTGTAAATTTAACTATTATTTTTCCAAAGATCGCCATTCTTCCAGCTATCACCACGATCAAACATGACACCCTTCTCCTTGACATTCGCCGAGAATCGACGAACTAAGCGAATCAGATCAACTCACTATTTCCCTTCGTACCCAATATTAAAATTTATGTTATCTATATCATTTTTTCACATGCGAATCTAGTTATAGAATCAAAACAAGAATATAAGACATTTGTTTTTTCTATTTTGAAAAGGTTTTTAATCCCATATTTATTTTATTTTTTTAAATAGTTACCAAATATTTCAACTTGAACCCATTTTTAAAATTTTTATTACATCATTATAATCACTTTTCATTTAAAGATTAAATTCTAAATTTAATTGGATGTGATGATTTAAATTTTCTAACAGGCTTCAAACCCTGTACTGTATAATAGAGGTATATGCCAGTACATAGTCACCAATATATGCATATATACAAATAAACCAACACATTTCACATTCATACAAACATAATTCATAACTTGCATCAAACACTTATCACATGCAAACCAAGATTTAAACAAATTTAAGGGTTTTAGAAGTTAGTTCGCTCACCTGGAATCATGAAACAGAGAAGAACATTGAACTTTTCCTTGGAAATGATTTTTTGAAAAATCTAGAAAAATTGATTTTCTTATTTACATTGATTTTAGTTTGTAACTGAGTTGATCTTGATGTTGAGTTGCCTTTGAACTTGAATTTTCTTCTTGAATTTACTGCATGCTTTTGTTTCCAGGTTTGAGATGCTTTGAGAAAACTGTTGTTTGATCTTTGAATTTGATTTTATTTTAAATTTTCTTTTCTCTAGTTTTGGCTTTGATTTCCAAACTTTTGTATTGTTTTAGATGACCTTCAGGTTGAAGTGGTCATCTGATTTAGTTCATATTTCTTTCTGGCTTTGTTGTTTTCCCAAATTTTGTTTTGCTTTGAATTTACTTTCTAGTTTAAGTTCTTCTCTTCTGATTTGTTCTACTTATTTATTCTACATGTTTGAATTATGAAGAAATTGAGAAGTGGAAGGTTTGAAAACATCGAACTGAAATGAATAACCAATTTTTCCTTTATTAATCAAAATATAATTCAAATTAAAAGAAATGGATATGCCACTTGTTGTCTAGATTAACACTTGTAAGTTACTTGTATTATCATTTTACAAATGTATTTTACATATTTTTTTATATTTGCAAATGTCATCAACTTGTATTTTTATGTTTATATACTTAAGTTCAATATTTTGTAAATTTTGTTTTCAAACCCTTATGTTAATATATTTATGTAATATGTTTTTAACTTCTATATTTGTATATATACAATGTTAATTTTCTTACCTCATGTTCATTTTGAAAAGAAAATGTATTATGTTAAACTTTTATTTTCATAAACTATACTTAGTTCAAAATTTTATACTTATATAACGTTAAAGAGATATGACTTTAAAACTAGTTTTACACTAATAAGTGATCACACATACATTATATATATGTATAAAGAATTTAACGTAAAATAATCTTTTGAAAATTATTTCACTAATCTTAAACCATATCTACCAGATGTTAATATATATTAAAATTAGCAAACAACTTTTATTAATTTTAAATATAAAGTTATCAAATCCAATTTATTATTCAAAACATTTATCTCAATAGTTCAAATTTCAAAATTAATATACAACCAACTTGTATTTATAAATAAACAAACAAACAAATAATTTATTTAATTTGAAAAATTTAAATTTAATTCATAATTTAATCCTAAAAATTTATTGTACTTACCAATTTAAATTTGACTTAAAACCGAGATCGTTATAGATTCCCCCTTAAGAATATTTCGTCCTCGAAATTTGCTAGGGAGATAATAAAGAATAGATGGACACACAAAGAAATGGTTCACCAGATCAAATTGAATATCTATTCTGCATGTGGCTTACCAAATCAGAATATCGTTGATAACTATGAGAACAAACTCATAAGATATTATACAAAACACCCGGGTCACCCAGATCTATGAAATATGCAGGGCACTGGTTAGTTCGAAGGACAACTAACCGTTCGTAGAATATATCTGGATCCAACAGAACAAACAATGGATACTCAATCCAGGTTGGAATATCCCAAAGTATACACCAACTTTTCCCTCTTCAGACATTTATTCTCATAAGAAATTACAACAAAATTTCTAATTTGGTTTTGACCGAAATCGTTCTATCGACACAATCCAATTTGACTTCATATTTTAGTTAACCAATTTATTTCAATTTAAAATTTCCAATTTATGAAAGTTAACAATGATAGGAATCGATGAAGAGAATATGAAATAGAAATTTATCTTCAACGATTCATAACGCCACCATCACACCAAAGCTTCTCCCTCGAGCTGCCACGAAGCCATCAAAGAACTGAAACTAGATCAAAGGAGATTGATAGAGAAAGATATTTCCGCTGTTGCAGGGTATCGACCAGTTGTAGTGGTCCTCCCTTGTCCCCAATCTCTTCCTTTTCTTACACTCATACTTACTATCAGTGGATAGTAAGAGAATTTACTGAGGTATATGAATGGATATCTTAGGGATATAATCATTCTAGGGTATACTTCACCCTATCTCTAATGAGTTACCTAATGTGTTATGCTACTGAGCTAAAGTTTAACCTTCAGCTCTGATGCCAAAATGTCACGGACTAGGCTTCAGCACTCGAAAATCGACACCCGTACTTCACTTGTACATGAATGCCTCAATTCAACCGTTGAAATCCGACTCGCGCCGGAGCTTATAACACATTAAGTATAACAACACAGTGGAAGAAAAATGAATATCATTGATATACAACAGTTGATACAACAATGATACAAACGAACATCAAATATTATCAGAGATACAAGCTACAGCGGAAAGAAATAACTTCAAAAGATAATATCTTCAAAAGTCCATAAGAGAGATATTCCAATTAACATCATTGCCAATGCTCCAATGCTAGAAAGACTCCAACCCAATAAAGTGAGAACCACCATAAATGCTAAAGTGAAGCAACTCGATCCATATGCGATTGCCAATATCCAAAGATTGAATGCTATCGAATCTACACCTACTAATTGATTATCTGAAAAACCAAACTTTAGACTGCCCGTGTGGAAAATTTGTGAGCACCTAGAGTTTAGGAAGGGAAAAATAAACTCCGGGTCAGTCATGGGACTGATATGAGCAAATAAAAATAGTTTATCTTTAAAACAACCAACAAAAGAATTTAAAATTGAAAATCGCAATGCTTTTTGGAAAATGAAACTACCATAAAGCCTCCCACCGCACACACAATGCAAACGCATAATTGGAGGAGATTTCTCCTTATGACAGTCAAATATGCTTACTACGCGAAAACAATTCTATATCATTATTAGTGCATAGTGTAGAAAACATTTCAAAATTGTAATATTAATCTTTGCCAACATACTACCATTATTGTATGCCTACTATAGCTACCATCTAAACAGTGATGACCACCATAAGTAAATGGCAGGTTATACAACTAAACTCGTACAAGGCACGTATTGTTTCTTTGGATTTCCAACAAATGGTCAGGCAAAGGAACTTCCAACATCAAATGGAATGCCTTTGGAGGGACATCCTCGAGAACCTAACCAAATCACTGCTACACAAGGCCGGGTTACCTTGTAACCAGGTAACTATCGACACGAGTATGCCACCCCCCGGTCGTTACCAACCTTTATCCGAGGCGCCTATCAACCAACAACCACAAATTAATAGGTTTGCGGCAACCATAAAGTTAAGTATCTTGGCTCCATACCATAATGCCACTTATAATCCAGAAGGAAATAGACGTACCTTAAGGCCGCGCTACCCACAAATAACCTTGCTGCAATGATTCCTGTTTCGACCGTTACCGGGTTGTGAGGCTCGACGAAGTCTTGTCCACAAAGCTACACTTTACACAAAAGTCATGCTTCGATCAACAAATGATCAGCGACACTTTGTATGCCATATTACCAAATTAGGAATGTATTACTATTTACCATCAACTACATAACATCTGAGCTCGAACGTCTCAAAGAAAAGTGTTAAGCTAAGAGAATAAATTCTCCGCCACCAAACAGAAATGTATTTGATAGAAACCAGCTTTACATCTCATGGTGTAACGTCAGACACACATCCATACAAGTTTGTTCTGGGTTCGAACAAAACTAAAGGCACTTCACAAAGAAGCCTTTGCAAATCCGAATAATCCCTAATCACGTCCGGACTACCCATCACAAAGGATGATCAAATCTCTATACCAGGGATCAGCCGGTGTAGAGACATTCGACGAGTTATCCTTTCGTTTTCGAAAATATCATGTCTTCACCATCGGTCTTCAAATGCTATCCATATCGCCGTATCATTATTCGGAATGGGTTATATGACACAAAGGTCCTCTCCCGGCTAAATCGAATAATAAGCATAATATTTTTAAACATATGGATAATGGGATCTCAATTAAGTCATAACTCATTTCCCAAAACAAATGGTTTAAACTAATTATCATTTTAATTCTTTTTAAATAAAAAGATTCACTTCATAAAGTTCACCAATCTTTCACAAAGATTCATTCATAGTCCTTTAAAACAATTCCATTTCATCCCAAATCTTTTATACCAAAGATACCTTTTAAGGTCCTTTTCAAAACAAAGTTCAACAATCTTTCACAAAGATTCAATTATGGCTTTCAAAACAATTCACAATTCAGATCTTTTCACAAAGAATACACCTTTAAGATCCTCTTATTTTGGAAACAAAGTTCACTAATCTTTAACCAAGATTCATTAATAGCTTTCAAAACAATTTTCATTTCAACCTTGAAATCTTTTCAACAAAATTGGAAATCCTTTCTTTATATAAAAGCTATTATTATTTAAAAACAAATAGTTTTCGTTTTGAAAAAATCTGATTTCATTTGCACAAGTTAAAGCCGTTCAAACTTGGGTTAAATTTAAATTTCCAAAATAATACTTTTAAAATGGTTTAAAATCTATATAAATACATTTATAACTGGTATAACCTTTTTAAACCATAATTGCCAAACATAAAATTCAATTTCAAATCTTAAATTCAAATTCAAATCAAATTATTTAAATCTCAAAACTTTATCAGGTTATTCAAAATAAATTTTATCTTCAAAACTCCTTTTCAAAAACTTTTCATACTTAACCCAAATCCATTTCCAAAACCATTTGGATTCAAAATTCAATTTTAAAACCATTTCAAAAATCTGTGACTTAACCAATTTTGTAGTCCAGGGGTTTTACACAATAGCGCAATATCAACAACCATTATCGATTCAAGTATAGTAATATTATAAGCGGTATAATCTATAACGCTTATCGTTCATTCACAGATTCACAGATAATACATAAATGTATCGCAGATAAATAAATAAATTAATACATAGTTCAATTCATAGAACAGAATATCACAGATCAAATAGGACAATCAATTCAAGTACCTAATACAATACAACCATTCATAAGCAAACCCACATTAATAATCTTTTATAAGCATGATAAATTTAATCATTAAATCCTTAATTAATTCAATTAAACTTTTAATTAAATTAATTCCTTGTGAATTAATTATCCAATCCTGATTATAACTTAACTTAAACCAGATTAATAAATTTATAATCCCAGTTAATTATCATTAATTAATTACAAACCATTTAATTGATTATCCTTCAATTATTTATTAATTAACCTTAAAAAATAAATTAATTAACTTTTAACTGTTAATCTTTAATTAATAAATCAATATATATTTAATAATTAACCTTTTATTTATTATCTTTAATTAATTTTAAAATTAATTAACCCTTAATTAATTAAGTAATAATCTTTTACTAATTACAACAAGTAATTATACTTGATTAATTTCATCAAGTAATCATTCTGTAATTACTCATCACTACTTAATTAATTCTTAAGAAATTAATTAATCCTTAATTAACCTTTAATTAAGTAATTATCATAAATTTCAAACTAATGATACTCGAATCTTAAGATAACCCATTATCTTAATTGATTTACTTAATCATCATTTATATTAAATTAAATGCTTGAAAATAATTATACAAAATTATTTGAGAACTTTGATTTATTAAAGTTTAATACGCCAACCCTAATCACTTCTTAATTAACTCCTTAATCACATTATTTATTTAAAATAAACTTTTAAACAAAGGTAATATATGTACATATTAAAACTTTCAACTTAGTTAATTAAAATAATTATTTTAAAACCCTTAATTAATCCCAACTTAATTACACCTTTATTATTTAAAAAGAATTAAGTAACAAATTGTTTAACTTTTCAATAAATCGTTTAATTTGAATTTACTTGAAAATTTAGTTAAAAAAACATCTTAAAGAAAACATTAAATCTTGAAACTTTATTTGGAAACTTTCATTTAAAAACCTGAATATTACTTCATAAAATATGTTCTTACTTTTATTTTCAAATCTAGATTCTATTTTATTTTAAATTTAAAAACCTGAACATCTTTTATTCTTAAAAATTTTAAAACCTGGTTAATTGAAAATAACCCGAGACAAATCTTTGTTTAAGCCGAGCCTGGCTTCGAGCTTTAACCCTCCCATTGTTGCTTCGAGTCGAACCTGTAACGACCCAGAATTTTAGTTAATTAAAATTTGTATATTTAATTAATTTTAAATATTAATAAGTGAAATTTATAAGTCGAATAAATTTTATTTTGAATAATTGGATTTAATTGGATAATTAAATCGATAATTTAATATGTGAAAATACAGAAATAATTGAAAGTTGGGTTAAATATGATTGAAAATGATTTGTAAAATTTTATTTAATCATACTGGAGTTATAGTGAGGTTATAGAACTTTTAAAATTGAATTTAAAGTTAATCTGTGAAAATTGAATATTTTAATATTTAATCGACTAGTGAAATTAGTCAATTTTCGAACAGTCTCAGAATTGGACGAAACCATTTCCATTGGATCCGTAATAGTTTGTTATTATCGGATTCAATTTTCGTAGCAATCGGAGTTGTCGTTTGGTCGTGGCAACTCGAAACGCATCGAAATTGTTTTAATATTAATTTGGCGAGTTAAAATAGCCATTTTTCAAAAAGTCTCGGATTTCGACGAAACCAGTTTCATCGGATACGTAATGTGATATTATTGTAAGGTTTCAAATTTCGTGTCAATTGGATTTATCGTTTGTCCGGTGCAAGCTAAAACGCCTAGAAAATCGTTTAATCGGTTTAATTTTAAATCGAACGTTTATTGCCATAACTCGCACAGATGACCGAATTAGCTCCCGAAACACGTTCCATTGTGTTCGGAACGCGGGGTAAACCTTAGGAATGCCAACCGGTATGCTTCGTTTGGAGTTCGGAAAATCCGGGATGAATAGTGTCCCGTGAATTTTCTATATAATCCCCCTCTCTTCATTATTTTGCAAAAATATCAAACCCTAGGGTTTTGAAACCTAGCCGCCGGCCTCATAGAAACCAATGTCCAAAATTTACAGTTCTTTTCCCCTCATTTTCTTCAAATCCGTTCATCAATTCAAGAAACTTTCTAAATGAAAGTTGTAGAGCATGACAAGATCCTTATATTCAACGGTTGAGATCGTGTTTGGAGCTGTGGATGGACCAGAAATCGTTCGTGTTTGTGGCCGCATTTTCTCGTTTTGTGTGCACAGATGGAGGCCGAGCTTCATGCTCTTTAGGCCGAGAGTGGAGCAAGTTATGGGCTTCGATGTGGGCATGTTTGATCGTGGTGGATGTCAACGAGGAGGTTGCATAATTCAACCCTAATTTCGTGTCTATGGGTTTCATCATGCATGCGTGTTACTGCGTAGAACGCGTGAAGATGGAGGGGAGAAAGAAGGTGCAGCCTGGATGAAAAAGGGGGGTGATGGACGGCTCTGATGTGAGGAAGTTTGAAAATGAAATTTATGTTGTAATTTAGTTTATAAAAAATTCGTGTAACTTAAAAAATGTATATCTTTTTCATACGAGGTCAAAAACGCGCGAAACCAGTTGCGTTGGAATCGTATGGATGAGCACTACGCTATGAAATTGGATTGGAGTCGTTTGGAGTTAGTAAAAATTTTGGGTAAAATTAAACGTCCGTTTAATTTTATTCGAAATAAATCGCTAAAACGAAATTGAAATCAAGGTGAGAACTTCTCACTCAATCGAATCGGTTTCGATTTTATTTTAAGTAGTTAGATTTAAAATTCTGGAATGCATGTTTGAATGATAATTGTTATCTATTGATTGTTAAAATAGACATTATGCGCCGTTAGTAAGCGGATGTTATTTATTAAAAACATATACCGCGAATATTTCATAAACAGTGAAATTGGTATTATATATAATAGCAATATATATATATTGGCATATGTATATATTGCAGTTGTTGATTTCCCGCATTTTATAGTGGATGAGACCCTATTGCGTCGTCTATTAAGCGGATAATATTTTATAAATCCCATATACCGCGATAATTCCGTACTGGAGCGGAATTGGTATTGTGCTAACATCTTTGGATGCAGGGAAACAGGTTGGAGAGATCCAACTGGATTCCTCGACTGTATTGATTTATTTACAAATATTTTGATATTTGTTGATTATCATATCGATATATGATATTTGGATGTCGTGATTGACTATTGGTGCTGCTGCATCATCGGATCCATTTCTGAAGTTTTAAAAATAATGATTTTGGTTTTAAAAGGGATTTTAAAGTGATTTTTCAAAGTATATATTTTTATTAAATTTTGAATTGATTCATTTTAAATAATCAAAACGTTATAAATTTTTATGTTATAAAAATTTAGATTTTTGAGAAATATAACCGAAATGAGATTTTTGGAAATAAATAGTTAATTAATTTATAAATTGGTTTAAATTGGGATTTTTGAATTATTAAAAACGATGTATATAAAAGACTTATAAAATTGATATTTTATAAACTAAAAATATTGGAATATTAAAATGAGTTTTTATAAGTGTTAAAAATGAAATAAAAATGGATTTCATAAGTGAACGGAATTTATAGATTTATAAATTGTGAAGTTATAAAATGAATAGATTTTGTGAAATAGAAGATTTATAAGTGATTATCTTATAAATCGGATTTTGGCATTTAAAATGAGATATAAAAAAGGATTTTTTTATAAATAGAAGTTTATAAAAATATAAATGGAGTTTATAAACGTTGTTTATAAATCCGAAATCAATTGAATTTGATAAGTTGGATATAGGAATATATGAAAGGAATTATATTCACGATTTTGGACAGTGAATATATTATTAAATGGAATGGATATGTTTTTGGGGAAGGAACATTATGAAATGAAGTTAATTATTTTAAAGATGTTTTAAAATGTATTATGAATCGAAACCATAGATTTCAACATTTATTGTTGAAATAGACGTTTTCGAGAAATAAGGAAATGGTGGACTATAACACAGTTGTTATAGTAAATGATTTCCGAAAGGAAATGTTTTTGTATAGTATTGGGATTTATATATCTATTTAAACTTTGAATCCCTATACTAGTGATTTTGGATCGTCGTAACGATGTTTTACGCAACATCGTTTTGGCCCAAATAAATGTGTTAAGAGAATGTTTTCCTGAAGTAATGAAATATATACTAAATTTTGATTTAAGTATATTGAATATTTTCAAATATTGAAAATAAATAGATTGTGAAGTACTTATTATTAAATAAGTATGGAAATATTTTTCAATGTGAAATGAACGTTTTAGAATTTATCTTTTTGAAGATAAATTGAAAATGAATATTAGAAATCGATTTGAAATCGTATATTCATAAATATTTTGGAATGTAAATTCACTATGGAATTTATAAAGGAAAAAGGGGAATTTGTTTAAAAATAAACGTTGATTTATTTTTAAAGTATGGGAATAAATTTACGTATTTGGAACATAAATATAAAGTAAATCGTTAAGGATTTATTTAATTGGTTTAAATAAATCATTTTGAAATGAAAGTATTTCTGCGTAAGGAAAGGATTGAAATTTGTTTTTCGAAAGTGATAAAGGATTGAAAAGTGATTTGAAAATTTGTTTTCAAATGTTTGAAGTGTGGGAAATTTTATATCTAGTAAAGATATTTTGGAAAGTAAATAATTTGGGAAATTATTTGGAATTTGGTGATGTTGAGCATGCCTATTGATAGTTAAATAATCCGACTATCAATATTACCCTTTAAATGGGTATTTGTTGCGATTTGTTTGAATTTTAATGTCACACTTATTTTTGAATAAGCGCTCACTATTCGGGTTAGCCGGGAAAGGACCTTGGGGTCGTATAACCCATTCCGAGTATGTGATACGTCGTTCTGGATTGCATTTGAAGACCGGTGTTGAAGACCGGTGTTGAAGACCGGGTATTTGTGAAAACGATAGAATGACCAATCGATTGTTTCCGCACCGTTAGCTACGGTATGGAGATTTCCTTTGTGATGGGAAATTCAATTAGGTTTGTGAATACCCGGATTGCAAGGACTTCTTTGGAAGTGCCTTCAGTTACGTTCGATCCCGGAACGTACTTGTATGGATGTGTGTCTGACATTACAATTTGAGATGTAAAGCTGGTTTCTATCAAATATATTTCTGTTGGTGGCGGAGAATTTATTCTCTTAGCTTAACACCCTTCTCTGAGACGTACGAGCTCAGAGGTTATGTAGTTGATGGTTACTAGTGATACATTCCCAAGTTGGTAATGTGGCATATAAATGCTATTGAGCATTTGTGAATTAAAGCACAGCTTTTATATAAAGCGTGGCTTTGTTAACGAGACTTCGTCAAGCCTCACAGACCGGTTGTGGTCGAAAGAGGAATCATGGCTGCAAGATTCTTTGGGGGTCGCACCTCCATAGGGTATGTCATTTCCTATCTGGATTATAAGTAGTATCATGGTATGGAGCCCAGATACTTACTTTGTGGAAACACTTATTATTTGGTGTGATGTTGATTACAAGCGCTCGGTTTAAGGTCCCAAAGGACCAGGGGATGACATACTCGTGTCAGTTGTTACTCAGTTAGGGGTAACCCGGCCTTGCGCAGGAGAGATCCGGTTAGGATCCGGGAACGTTTCTCCAGAGGCGTTCTATTTTACTTGGGAAGTTCCTTTGCCCGACCATTTGTTGGAAATCCAAAACAAAACAATACGTGCCTTGTACGGTTTTAGTTGTATAACCTACCATTTAATATGGTAGCTATAGTAGGCATACTATAATGGTAACTATGCTGGCTAAGATTTATATTCTACTTTCGAAATTGTTTTCCACACTATGCACTAGTAATAATATCAAATGTTTTTTTAATGCGTATCAAGCATCTTTGACTATCATAAGGAGAAATCTCCCCCAATTCTGCGTTTGCATTGTGTGTGTGGCGGGAGGCCTTATGGTAGTCTCATTTTTAAAAGCATTGCGAATTGACTTTAAAAATATTCCTTTATTTTGATTTTAAAGATAAATAACTGTTTTAAGTTCTCACACCAGTCACATGACTGACTCGGAGTTTATTGTTTCCTTCCTAAACTCTGGGTGCCCACAAATTTCCACACGGGCAGTCTAGAGTTAGGTTATCAGGTTATTCTGGATCTTGGAGTGCTATGGAGCTCAAGAGACGAGCTGCATATCGAGACGTACCACTTGTATATGATATTATACTATGTATTATTCCGCTATGTATTCTGTATGAGGATAAGTTTATATAACTGTCCATTGATTTATTGACTCTGTTGTCTATTGTTGTTGTAAACTCTGATAATGATGTAATGTATAAAATGTACAGTTCTTTGTTTTAAAGATTATTCATTTATTTATTATATGTTGTTCCGCTGCGATTGTGAGATTCTGATGTTGTTCTGTTATTTCTTTCTGTTCTGTTCTGTTCTATCTTTTTCTCTCTTCTTCTACTTTTTCTTCTTCTTAAAACATAACGGTTCGGTTTTTCGGCGACGAAAAATCGTCGTTCGTTACAGAACCCTTGCTTTTCTTGAGTTGAAACTCGAGCGCACTTCTTCTTCCCCAACTTTATAAACAACCCAGATCAAATATGTACACATCCACGTGTACATTTGACTTTCGTCATTCGGATCATCATCACTGATGCCAACAAGTCGCCTACGACTTCCTCCATCGATCCCGACCATCCACGTTTTGAATTGTGCTCGAAATCAAAATCGAGTTCTACGACCAATTCCTGGAACAGAACCCAGCCACCAAATCACCTCACAACACCTACTCCGATCACCTGGAATCTCGTCCACTCGCCTAAACCCTCGTCCCTCCTTCTATTCCACCACCTCCAGTGCGATCCGATGCAAAAACGATGATGCAGCGATCAATTTTCTGACGCTAACTAAAATCTAGCTTAAACCATAGATCGCCATTTTTCGATCACCATGGCACATTATAAATTTAACTATTATTTTTCCCATAATCGCCATTCTTCCAGCTATCGCCACGATCAAACATGACACCCATCTCCTTGACATACGCCAAGAATCGACGAACTAAGCGAATCTGATCAACTCACTATTTCCCTTCATAACCAATATTAAAATCTATATTATCTATATCAAAAATCATATTTTTCACATGCGAATCTAGTTATAGAACCAAAACAAGAATTTAAGACATTTGATTTCTTTGTTTTGAAAAGGTTTTTACTGTTATATATTTTATTTTTTTAAATAGTTACCAAATATTTCAACTTGAACCCATTTTGAAAATTTGTATTACATCATCATAATCACTTTCATTTGAAGATTGAATTCTAAATTCAATTGGATGTGATGATTTGAATTTTCTAATAGGTTTCAAACCCTGTAATGTATAACAGAGGTATATGCCTGTACACAGTCACCAATATATGCATATATACAAATATACCAGCACATTTCATATTCATACAAACATAACTCATAACTTGCATCAAACACTTATCACATGCAAACCAAGATTTAAACAAATTTAAGGGTTTTAGAAGTTAGTATGCTCGCCCGGTATCATGAAACAAATAAGAACATTGAAGTTTTGCCTGGAAATGATTTTTGAAAAATCTGGAAAATTAATTTTCTGATTTACTTTGATTTTAGTTTGCAACTGAGTTGATCTTGATGTTGAGTTGCCTTTGAACTTGAATTTTACTCTTGAATTTATTGCATTCTTTTGTTTCCAGGTCTGAGTGCTTTGAGAAAAATGATGTTCGATCTTTGAATTTGATTTTATTTTAAATTTTCTTTTCTCTAGTTTTGGCTTTGATTTCTAGACTTTTGAATTGTTTTAGATGATCTTCAGGTTGAAGTGGTCATCTGATTTAGTTCATATTTTTTTCTGGCTTTGTGGTTTTCCTAGATTTTATTTTGCTTTAAATTTACTTTCTAGTTTAAGTTCTTCTCTAGTGATTTGTTCTACTGATTTATTCTAATGGTTTCAATTATGAAGAAATTGAGAAGTGAAAGGTTTGAAAACTTTGAACTGAAATGAATAACCAATTTTTCCTTTATTAATCAAAATATAATTCAAATGAGAAGAAATGGATATGCCGCTTGTTACCTAGACTAACACTTGTAAGTTACTTGTATTATCATTTTACAAATGTATTTTACATATTTTTTTATATTTACAAATGTCATCAACTTGTATTTTTATGTTTATATCCATAAGTAAAATATTTTGCAATTTTGGTTTTCAAACCCTTATGTTTAATATTTTTATGTAATATGTTTTTAAATTCTATATTTGTGTGTGTGTGTATATATATATGTGTATAATTTTAATTTTCTTACCTCATGTTCATTTTGAAAATAAAATGTATTATGTTAAACTTTAATTTTCACAAACTATACCTAGTTCAAAATTTTATACTTATATAACGTTAAAGAGATATGACATTAAAACTAATTTTACATTAATAAGTTATCACACGTACAATATATATATATATATATGTATATGTATATGTATGTATGTATATATATGTATAAGAGAATTTAACTTAAAATAATCTTTTGAAAATTATTTCACTAGTCTTAAACCATATCTACCAGATATTAATATATATTATAAATTAGAAAACAACTTTTATTAATTTTAAATATAAAGTTTTCAAATCCAATTTATTATTCAAAACATTTATTTTAAAATTTCAAATTTCAAAATTAATATACAACCAATTTGTATTTATAAATGAATAAACAAACAAATAATTTATTTAATTTGGAAAAAATCAATTTAATTCACAATTTAATCCCAAAAATTTATTTTAATTACCAATTTAAATTTGACTTAAAAACGGGATCGTTACAGACTTTATATAAGTACAAGGTGATTTTCAAAACTGTTGATTTTGGAAGATATTCGATCTGATGAGATAAATCTCATATATAACGGAATTTATATAAGAATGATTTGATATATTTGAGATTATTGATTTTGGAAAGTACTTTATTTGAAAATGAAATCTTATATATAATGAAATTTATATAAGTGCGATATTTGAAGCTATGATTTTGAAAGGATACTGTATATGGTATGTTATATTTTGAAGTAAGAGGTATGGGAACGTACCCTCCATGAAGAAGTATAGTATGATATGCATCGACCTAGATGGACTTGAGAAATCCAGGAATGGATTCGACCGATAAACCTTAATATACTTGGGTGAATTCAGAAATAGATTCAAACCGATATGGTTGTCTAGACTTAAACTCATGAGTTTCTCGTTTTTTTTTTTACAGGATAAATGGTTCTTTAGTTTACCCAATGGAGGGGCTTTCGACCTGGGATCTGTTGTTTTTGGATCTTCCGGGAAGGAAGTGCATCCATTACGTAAATCATTGAATCAGCAGTTACCACTGCAACAGGGGTCGATGGTCCCTTGTTTATGAAATGGCTACGATATTTTCCTAAAATCCGAAAGGTGGAAGGATCTTTTAAAAAAATTTGTGTCCACTGCGTAAATACTGGATCAGCAGCGGGCCACTGCTATCGTAACATCATTGTTTGACATTAGATTTTGAGTGGTACTTCTCACAACTGTTTTTAAGTATTTTTCACTGGGTGTTGAAACAGGTGTACTAAGTACTTGGAGATTTGTAGTCTTACGCCTAATCAACGTACAATCAAAGTCTGCAAGAACGAGGATAAACCTGTTAAGACATCGAATTATAAAAGTATTTTGATAGTATTATATAAAGGATATTTTGGTCATTTTTTTTCTTTTCTAAATACTTTAAATTTTTTAAATATTGTCTGTTTATGTACAATATGGTTTATTAGCGTTGTAGACATCATCAGAAATTTTTAATTCAATAGAACATATTTAAAAGTAAATTATTATTGATTTATTAATAATGTACGAAAAGTATCTTAAGATAAAACTAATAAATTTATAAATAATGGATTTACGGTTTTCAATAGCTTCTTTTTAAATATAAGTAGTGATGTAAATGATTATTTTCAAATAGTTTACATATATTTATAAAGATGTTATTTAAAATATTTAAATGGTATTTACAAATGAAGCAAGAAATTTTACAAATGAATTTTTGAAAAGTATTAAAATATTAAAGATGATTGATTTCCAAATGAAGTTTTCAAATGAATATTTTATGTAAAATTTATATAAGTTTCTTTGAATGTATAATTTAAAGATATTATATAAATAAAAAAATATTGATTTGCAAAGTTTATTTATAGTAATATACTTGACAATTAAATTTGAATCTCTACTTTGGAAGTATATTTACTTGATTTCGAAGCACTAATAGTAAATTTATTAGTTTAATTACTATTTTAATTTTTGTATTAAACCATAATAAATGTTTTTCCATGATTTGAATATTCATTTTAAAACAAGTATGTAAAATCAATCACGAAGATATGAAATTTTATACTTTGATTTAGAAATTTAATGTAACATTTGAGTACGCTATTAGTTTCAGTTTAATAATCTTAAGTTTATACTTATTTTAAAAATAACGAATCTAATAAATTATCGGATTTAAGGAACTTTATTTGAAAGCTTATTATAATGTTTTGATATAAATTCCTAACATTGTTTTAGACATTTGAAAAATCTTCGCATAATGCTATGAGGATGTTTTAAATATATCTTATATTTTTACTAAGTGAATGGGGTAAAATGTTTTAATTGAATTTTTTGATATGCTGAAATATTTCTTTTCTCTTCAAGGGCGAATACCAAAAACTTAAATTTTATTCAATAACTGAGTTAAGTTATAAAGTTAAGTAAAGTAGTAGAAGCTAAATTAATTTTTTTGAAATGATTCATTAATGACTTAAATCACTAATGCAAACCAAATTATATAAGTGATTGATCTTTATATAAATAAATGAATGAAAGGTGAATGATGAAAAAAAATCGAATAAACTTAAATAAATTTAAAATTCTTCTTGTTTAGCTGATGGAAGGTTTGGGAAAGAATACTTTTAGTTGTTGAGGTTGAATAACTAATCTGTTAAGTTATTATCTAAGGCTGTTGAGCATAGGGTACACTTGATAGTTTATGTATCACCTTGCATGATTAAAAGTTTCTGAACTAAACAAACCATAGGTTTTGGTTGCCATGGATGTATGATGGATTCTTTGGTTGCATAAATGGTTGTATTATTTGTGTGATTATGTTTTATATTGGTTTGCTTTTATTTCAAATTAAAACAACTTAAATTTCTCTCTAATACATAATTTTCACTATTTTGGATTATATAAGTGAAATACAGGTTCATGGAAGCAATAGTTACTGCTTTTTGGTTTCATAAATAAAGTTGTTTTCCCAATAAATATGTACGTTTTCGGATTACGGTTTTATAGCGATACTTGATTGTTGTCTCATTGTTTGGGATATTTATTTTTGAGATATGATATATGTCAGGACCCGATTCTTCGACTTCCGAAAATTCAACATCGATACTCACTTTGTCGACTGCCGAGCAATCGAACGACGGAAAACCGAACACTGAGGGTTTAAGAAAAAGAATTTAAGACAAGAGAAGAGAAAAAGATAGAAAATAGGGAGGAGAGAAAATAGGAGAGAATAGAAAATGGAAAATAGAAAACAACAGAACATAGAACGGAACAGAAAGGAAACAACTGAACAACATCAGAATCTCACAATTCGCAGCGGAACAACATATAATAATAAATGAATAATCTTTAAACAAAGAACTATATCAGTTATTACATTTTATACATTACATTTCATAACTTCATCATATCATCAGAGTGTACAACAACAACAACAACAACAAACAGTGCAGCGGAAAAGAAATACTATATAACTAGTAATACGCCATGCCATCCATCTTGCCTCCAACAACTCCAGAATATCCAGAATATCCTGATAAACCTTAACTCTTGACTGCCCGTGTGGAAATTGGTGGGCACCCAGAGTTTAGGAAGGAAAACAATAAACTCCAAGTCAGTCATGTGACTGGTGTGAGAACTCAAAACAGTTTATTTATCTTTAAAATCAAAAATAGAGGAATAGTTTTAAAGTCAATTCGCAATGCTTTTAAAAATGAGACTACCATAAGGCCTCCCGCACACACACACAATGCAAACGCAGAATCGGAGGAGATTTCTCCTTATGATAGTCAAAGATGCTTGATACGCATTTAAAAGAACATTTGATATTATTACTAGTGCATAGTGTAGACAAAAATTCATTTCGAAAGTAGAATATAAATCTTAGCCAACATACGACCATTATCGTATGCCTACTATAGCTATCATCCAAACAGTGGGGCGCCACCATAAGTGAATGATAGGTTCTACAACTAATACCGTACAAGTCACGTATTGTTTCTTTGGATTTCCAACGAATGATCAGGCCAAGGAACTTCCCATTGCCACATGAGAATGCCTCTGGATGGACATCCCCGAGAACCAAACCGGATCTCTACCAACACAAGGCCGGGTTACCCCTAACTGAGTAACAACTGACCGAATATGCCATCCCCCGGTCCTTTGGGACCTTTCACCGAGCGCTCGAAATCAATTCACACAATCATAACAAAGTGTTTTCAACATGAGTAAGTATCTGGGCTCCATACCATGATACCACCCTTTTCCAGAAGGAAATGCACACATCCTAAAGGGCGCTACCCCTCATAACCTTGCCGCATCTTTCCTGTTTTGACCATTCACTGGGTGTGAGGCTCGACGAAGTCACGTCCACAAAAACATACTTTATACAAAAGCCATGCTTTGGGTCAACAAATGATCATAGAAATGATCACCAGGATAGACGATCAAATAAACGATCCTATCACAAATAATCAACACAATGATCATTTACAACAACACTCAGCATGTCACATTACCAAATTGGGAATATATCGCTGATAACATTCAACTACATAACCTCTAAGCTCGTACGTCTCAGAGAAGGGTGTTAAGCTAAAAGAATAAATTCTCCGCCACCAACAGAAATATATTTGAAAGAAATCTGCTTTATATCTCAATTTGTAACGTCAGACATACAATCCATACAAGTCTGTTCCGGGCTCGAACAAAACCGAAGGCACTTCTTACGAAGCCCTTGCAATCCGGGTATTCACAATCCCGATCGAATTTCCTATCACTTAGGAGATCTCTATACCAGGAGCTACCCAGTGCAGAGACAATCGATAGGTCATCCTATCGCTTTCACAAATACTCGGTCTTCAACACCGATCTTCAATGCAATTCACAACGACGTATCACATATTCGGAATGGGTTATACGACCCCATGGTCCCCCGGTTAACCCGAATAGTGAGCGCTTACTCAAAAATAAGTGTGGCATTCAAATTCAAACAAATCACATCAATTACCCATTCAAAGGGAAATATTGATAGTCGGTTATTGAACTATCAATGGATATGCACACATCACCCGTTTCCAAATAATTTTTCAAATTATTTATTTTCCCAAATATCTTTACTAGATATATAATTTCACACTTCAAAAATAAATCAATATTTATTTTTAAACAAGTTCCCCTTTTCATTAATAAATTCCATAGTGAATTTATATTTCAAAATATCCATGCATATACGATTTCAATTATTCATTTCAATTTATCTTCAAAAGGATAAATTCTCAAAATATTCACTTTATATTGGAAAACATTTCCATACTTATTTATTCATAAGTAATTCACAGATTTTATTTATTTTCAACACTTGGAAAATATTCAATATACTTAAATCGAGATTAAGTATATATTTCATTCTTTAAGGAAATCATGCTCTTTAACATATTTATTTGGGCCAAAACGAATGTTGCGTAAAACATCGTTACGACAACCCAAAATCACTAGTATAGGGATTCGAAATTAAAATAGATATATAAATCCCAATACTATACAAAACATTTCCTTTTGGAAATCATTTACTATAACAACAGTGTTATAGTCCACTATTTCCTTTTATTTCTCGAAAACGTCTATGTCAACAATAAATGTTGAAATCTATGGTTTCGAATCTCAACACATTTTAAAACATCGTTAGATCGTTTTAATTCTATTAAAATATCACATTCTAAACATTTTCTTTAACATATTATTCACTATTCAAAAACGTGAATATACTACGTTAACAATTTTTTCATCCTTTTCTACATTTTATTTTTAAAGTATTATTCACAGTCAAAAATGTGAATATAACTTCATTAATAGGTTTCAACAATTTACTTATCAAAATAAGTCATTTGCGAATTCATAAAACAACGTTTATAAATTCCATTTCTATTTATTTTGTAACTACTTCCTTTATAAATTCCTTTATTAACCTATTCGATTTATAACTCAATTATAAAACAAAAGTTCACATTATAAGTTAAACACTTATAAAACGATTAGTTTACAAACTCGTTCTTTTAAACTTCATAATCATAAATCTTATAACTTATAAGATTGTTTATTTATCCAAAATTCATTTTTTCAATAACTTTATAAATTTTATAAACCTACTGTTTATAAAATTTCATTTATAACTTCACTGTTTAAAATTCTATAAATTCCATTCAATTATGAAATTCATTTTCACTTCATTCAAACACTTATAAAAACTCATTTTATAATGTCCATATTTCAATTTATAAATATCCATTTATAAATCTCTTAATATAAACCAATTTATATTATTCTTTTAAAACGTCTTCAAATTCCTTTAAAAACTTCATCCTTTTGATTCATAAAATAATTAAATTTTATAAATACTAAATTTCAACTTTTCATAATAAATTCAAAAAATTCCGATTTAACTATTTTATAAAATCATTAGCATCATATTCTCAAAAATCAGTTTTTAACTATATTTCTCAAAAATCATAATTTTTATAACTTCAAAAATTATAACGTTTATTTATTTAAAATGGATCAATTTCAAACATATAGTATATTTTCAAAAATCACTTTAAAAATCATTTTAAAGTTTCAAAATTCGGTCAAATGATGCTACATACCAAATAGTCAATCACGACAACAACGATATCATATATCGATATGATAATTCATCAAATATCAAAATATCTGAAATCAAATAAAAACTGTTGAGGAATCCAGTTGGATCCCTCCAACCTGTTTTCCTGCATCCACAAACATTAGCACAATACCAATTTCGCTCCAGTACGAAATTATCGTGGTATATGGGATTTAAAATATTATCCGCTTAATAGACGGCGCAATAGGGTCTCATCCGCTAAACAAAAAATGCGGGAAATCAATAACTCCAATATATACATATGCCAATATATATATATTGCTATTATATATAATACCAATTTCACTGTTTATGAAATATTCGCGGTATATGTTTTTAATAAATAACATCCGCTTACTAACGGCGTATAATGTCTATTTTAACAATCAATAGATAACAATCATCATTCAAACATGCATTCAAATATTTTTAAATCTAACTATTTAAAATAAAATCGAAACTGATTCGATTGAGTGAGAAGTTCTCACCTTGATTTTAAATTTCCGTTTTAGCGATTTATTTCGAATAAAATTAAACGGACGTTTAATTTTACCCAAAATTCTCACTAACTCCAAACGACTCCAATCCAATTTCATCGTGTAGTGCTCGTCCATACGATTCCAACGCAACTGGTTTCGCGCGTTTTCGACCTCGTATGAAAAAGTTATGAATTTTATAAGATACACGATTTTATATACATAAATTTATAACATAATTTTAAATTTTAAACCTATCACTAATCTTGGCCGCACATCACACTAGCATGCACGCGACATGTTTCTTCCTCCCCCTCTCGTTCTCCTTCACGTTTCCAGGCCGCACCACAAACCCATGCTCGATAGTTAGGGTTTAAATTTGCATCCTCCTCGTTCACCTATACTTCGATCAGGGAGTTCCATCGCGAAGAGCACGACCCCCTCTACCCACGCCTGCCACCATGTGACACTCGGCCACTTCGTGATACGTGCGCACGCAAGTGAACGTGGCACGTTTGCGCTCAAATTCCCATCGATCCGCTCAACTATTCTCGATCATAACCGTTGAAACCCAAGATCTCTCTATGCTCTTCGATTCTCTAGTTCATAGTTTGTTGAATCGTTTGAAGGATTGGAAGAATTTTAAGAGAGAAAATGGCGACTTTCTGGCCATTGAAGGAAGCAACGGCGGCTAGGGTTTTTAGGTTTATTTTTTTTTTATTTTTGTGAATTTTGGGCCTATTTATAGAAGATTTTTGAACACTATTCATCCGGGTTTTCTAAACTCCGATTCACGCGCCGTAACCAGCGTTTGTAGGGTTTACCCCGCTTTCCGGACACAATGGAACAGGTTTCAAAAGCTAATTCGGACGTCTGTGTGAGTTATGGCAACAAACGTTCAATTTAAATTAAACCGATTTAAATCGATTTCTAGGCGTTTTAGTTCGTACCGGACAAACGGTAAATCCAATTGACACGAAATTTGAAACCTTACAATAATATCACATTACGGATCCGATGAAACTAGTTTCGTCGAAATCCGAGACTTTTTGAAAAATGGCTATTTTAACTCGCCAAATTAAAATTAAAAATAATTAGATGCGTTTCGAGCTGCCACGATCAAACGATAGCTCCGATTGAGACGAAAATTGAAATCCGGTAATAACTAACTATTACGGATCCAATGGAACTGGTTTCGTCCAATTCTGAGACTGTTCAAAAATTGACTATTTTCACTAGTCGATTTTAATATTAAAATATTCAATTTTCACAAATTAATTCTTAATTCGATTTTAAAAGTTCTAAAATATCATTCTAACTCCAATATGATAACATAAAATTTTACAAATCATTTTCAATCATATTTAACTCAATTCTCAATTATTTCAATAATTTAACATATTAAATTATCGATTTAATTATTCAATTAAATCCAATAATTCAAATAAAAATTTATTTGACTTATAAATTCACTTTTTAATATTTAAAATTAATTAAATATTCAAATTTTAATTATTAAAAATTCTGGGTCGTTACAATATATATATATATACGTTTATTACTAATATTATTATTTTTACGGATCTAACACCGCAAAGGAGATGCTGCCGAAATTTTTCGTGGAAGTTGAGTTATTTTCAAATTTATGTTAAACTTAAATATGTAAGTTAAATTGTTTATGAATTAATTATTTTAAATAAAATATGTGACGATCCAGAATTTCAAGCATTTAAAATCGGAGTATTTAATTGATTTTAAATATTCAATAGGGCAATTTTACCTTGAATTACAAATATCGCTATTTATTTGATAATTAAATAATAGAGTTTAATAATTAGAACTTGGGCTAAATGTTGAGCCTGAAGTTTTAAGTCTGTAGAAAATAATTTGAAGGCTTGTAAAATTTATATTTATAATACTGAAGATAATAGAAGTTGTAAAATTGAAATTGACAGTGGTTTGTTCAGTTTTGAAATTTTATGGTTTAAATTGAATTTAAAAATAGCCTTTTCGGGCACAGTCTCGGAATTCGACGAAACCAGTTCCATTGGGTCCGTAATATTGAATTATTACCGGATTTCAAAATTCGTAGCTTTCGGAATTAACGTGAGAGCGTACGATATATAAACGCATTGGGATTTATACCGAGACAAAAATTTATTGTTTTAATTTAAATATAATATAATGTCACCAATCGATCAGTCGCCCAATGTTTGTTTAGCCGACCTAATCTCTGCTAAATCACGCTACCTATCCCTTCGTTCACATCAAGCAGTTCCTTCTCATTCCTTTTATAATTACCTGTTCCTCTCTCTCTCTCTCGTGATTCAATTCGAGAGAAAATTGGCCGAGCTATACCAAATAAGAAATCCCTTTCCCCTTAGTTTTTCAAAATTGAAACCATCAAATTAAATGGCCGAAGTATATCGCGTGTTCCTCTTCAATCCAAATCAATTACCGTATATATAAAAAATGGCGGAATAGGGGGAAACTTGCATGCTCGAACATGCGAGGAAAATCGCGTCTTTTCGAATCGATTCGAGGTCGGAGGAATCATGGCAACTTCGATTTAGGGTTGCACTGTCTGATGGGTGCGCGCGACCGGAAGGAGGAATTCCATTATCGCGAACTAGGGCTCCATCGTTGCAGCTGTTGGACGACGATTGCTTCGAAGTCGTCATCAACTTCGACAGAGGAGTTCGCGAGGCGCGAGCACAGTAGGGTTCGGCGAAGCGCGACCTTGGGTATGGTCGACGATGGCATCGAAGTCGAGAGTAAGGTAAATCCTCTTTTATTCTATATATGTGCAGTTATATGGATGTTAGAATTTCAATAACAGTAAAATATACGATCAGCTTAAAATTTCATATATATATATATATATATATATATATATATATATATATATATGGATATGAATAGAAAAATAAATAAGTGTAAATCAAAAGTTTTATTTAACAGTAAGACATAATAAGAAATTTTGTTTTATTGAAGCTTCAAAGAAAAGAACAAAATAGAATATATTATAGAAGTAGATTTGTTTAGTTGCTAAAAGAATATTTTATTAAAAGGAAAATTTGTTTAAAATCAGATTATTAGCTTAAAACCTAAATTCTTGGTAAATTAAATTAGTAGATGGAAATTTAATTGTTTAATTGATTCGAATATTAATAAAAATTATTTAGTGAAGTAAATCATTAGTCTGAAGTTTAACCATTGGTTGATTAAATTTATAAAAAGGGAAATTAAT
The DNA here is from genome assembly GCA_030765085.1 of Allium cepa. Classification (NCBI taxonomy): domain Eukaryota; kingdom Viridiplantae; phylum Streptophyta; class Magnoliopsida; order Asparagales; family Amaryllidaceae; genus Allium; species Allium cepa. Next base: position 283,867,988 of record CM060935.1, read on the forward strand.
AGTTCAATTTATTTCAAATATTAATAAAGATTAGGAATTGTGTATTCAAGGTCTAAAGCCTCGAAGAAATGGTCGAAATGGATGGGTTGCGTGCATAATTAAAGGTGAGTTAATCTCACTCAGTTTAAATTTAAATTTAAATTTAAATGATTAAATTTAAATAATTGTTTGAATGGGTGAAATTGATTGATGTGCTATAGTATGGTATATTCTGGAATTGGCATATTATTGTGCTAACATCTGTGGATGCAGGAATAACAGGTTGGAGGGATCCAACTGGACCCCTCAACATTTATTATTTAATATTCTCTGTTGTGATTATTTGATATTCTATGATGAGTATACTGGAATATTGAATATTATGATTTGATTGGATATATTTGGGAATAATGAATTACCGAAAATATATAAATTTGATTTGAGAAAATAAAAGGAAGTAAAGTAGTAAACGAAGTAATCTTAGAAAATTTAATAAATTAAGAATGAATTGGAAAAGAAATGTAAGTATGTTAAATACTAATAAATAACTTCGATTATGAAAAGAAAAAAGGGTTTGAATAAACAGTAATTAATGAATTGTAATATTATGTGATATAATTGAAATGAATAAAGAATTATTTTAAAACTTAAAGTTTTAAATTTATTTAAAGGAATAAGAAGTAAATCGAGAAATCTAAATTGGTATTTCAATTAAAAGTATTTTAAATCATAGTTAAGGAATAAAATCTGAAATTAATGTATTTTGGAATAAGTGGAGTAAATTGAAAATCAATTTGGAAATTGATTTAAGTGTTTGAAATTGGATAATTGGAACAATAAATTCAAGGTGGGAATTTATTAAAGGAATGAGAAAAATTGTTTAAAAGTAAATAGTGATTTATTTTTAAAGGTTGTGAAGAGAAGTATATTTGTCTGGATAGCCAAGTACGTTTTCAAAGTAAGCTTTTAAATAAAATAAAGGTTTTAATGTTGTTTTACAAAGTATGTTCTTGGAAATTTATTATTTCTAAATGTTTAAATTCTAAAGTAAATATTTATTCAAACCTATTACCGTAGTAATAATTTATAAAGAGGGACTTAGTAATTCTGTCTTAAAGGTGAAAACCTAGTTTATATTTATAAAGTAACCTTATTTTCAAATATTCATATAGTATATATTTTTAATCAATTATTGAAATAGTTTTAATTTAATTATTTCGAAGCAAATTTTAAAGTAAGTAATTTGTTAATCTATTATCGTAATAATTATTTTAAGAATGATATAGTATTTTGTTTAAAGAAGAAAATCTAGTTGTATTTATAAAGTAAACTTATTTTAATTTGTTTCCAAAGTATTATTTTAGATTAAGTACTAAAGTAAAATTTTCTAAATTAAATATTAAACATACTTTACAATTAAAGTGTTTTGAAATTATTTTAAAAATCTAAAATCTTGTGCTTGGTGATTCCAGTGGAAATAGAAATATTTGGAATTTATTCTGAGAAAGGAAGATAGTTTGAAAACTATTTTCAAAGGGGTTTGAAAGTGAAAATATATCTTGTAAAGATATTTTGAGATAAATAAATAATTTGGAAAATTATTTATTTTGTTGATGGTTGTTCGTGAATATTGATTGATAGTTAAATAACCGACTATCAATATTGGACAAATAAGTTATCGTTTCGAAGAGACCCGGATCGAGATTTATTTCTCGAAAACCACTTCGATCCGGTTTATATGTTTCTTGAAACTAGTTTGGATTCGAAGATGGAGCAGTGAAGTGCAAGGGCTACTCGCTACTAATCCTGAGGATATTTTTGAAATGGATGTGGTAGGAATAGTGCATTCGGTTCCGTTCGAACCCGGGACGGACTTGTATGGATGAATGCTTGCGAAACATCGTCAGGTGGGCGATGGGCATTCTAAGGGATATGTTCTAAAAAGGTAACGCTTAGCCTCAAGCCTCATCAAATGGGAATGGTTGAAAATCAGGGGTTATGCACCAAGGCTTCGTGGGTAGCCCCCACTGGAGGGTGAGGTCATCCCTGTCTAGATGTCCCTTTTATTTCGGCTTAATAGGCGGTTGCTGATCCCAACCGCTGGGTGATCGTGCTCGGGACTGTCCAGTAAGGGATGGTTCCGGTCTTGTGTTGCAGGGGAGTTAGGGTGGCTCCTCGGTACGCTGATCTAGACCAGGTACAGTGACAGGTGGTACCCCAATGCCTAGCCATTAGTTGGAATCCATTTTCCCTAGGCGCCCGTACGGTTTTGATTGTGCCCAACTATTGCTGAAACGTGAGATGCAAGCATTTCAGCTAGATTCTATTTTACTTTCTATAGACACTATTATAATATCAGAGGATTTTAATAAAAATGTTTTAGCTATCGTAAGGTAAAAACCCGACATGTTTATTTGTGGTGTGGTCTTATGAGATGCTTTTGTTTCCAAAGGACATTTTTGAAACTTCAATAATCAACTGGGTGTGATTTTCTCACGCTGGAATTCTAGACTGACTCGGGTATTATTTAACTGTAATGCTCGGGTCAGACCGAGTATTATAGAATACAGGATATGGTGTTGTGGAGCTCAGGAGACGAGCAAGATGACAATACATACTCCCGTACTTGTTTATATATATATATACATATATATATATATATATATATATATTACGTTGTTGTTGAGTTGCCGTGTATCCATTTGTATGGTATTGATGTTGAGCTGTGATTTTTGTACTCTGATGATGTAATATATAAATAGAGATATTTGATGATGAGTAAAGATTATTTATCACCTATTATATTTTATTCCGCTGCGATGGTTAGATTCTGTTGTTGTTTTCTATTTTCTTCTTCTACCTCTTCTTCTTTAACCCAAATGGTTCGTATTTATGTACAACTTGAGTTGATTTAGGTAGAATAGTGTTAACTCAAGGGGTACGGATTTGCGGGCTGTTACACTTGGTACCAGAGCTTAGGTTGGTGATAACCTAGGCTCTGGTGGGAATTACTCAAATAGAGTCCGTAGTACTCTAGAATAAGTTTGAGCGTATTAGTAGATATGAGCGCGTATTTGTTAGTGAATATAAATTGTTTTAATATTGTGTTGATTGATTTGTTGAGTGGCATATGAACCTTCATCGGCACAGTCTGTACAACTATATCGAAGGGGTTTCTAAACACTTGAATAGAACAATCGATACGTTATTGTTTTAAATGTGGGTAAATGAAATAACTTTACCCAAAAATGTATTTTGATGTAAGGAAAAGTTTTCTAAACTATTTAGCTAATATATGGTTGCTTGGATGTTAGAAATAATGGTATTTAAATTACTATCCTTATTGTATGGAAAATATAACTAGAAATTGAAAATATAATCAAAGCTTAAGAAAATAAATTCATTATAAAATGAGATTTATAAACATGAATTATAAATGTAATTTATAAATTGAAATATAATCAAATGGAGATTTGTATAATTATAAATTATACAAATGCATTATTGTTTAAATTTGAATTAAAACAGTATTTGAAACTTTAAAACCCCGGAGATTTTGGAAGTATTTTGAAGATAAATAGTAGCATTGATGTTTTGGAGTATTTCTGAAAGGAAATTGTTTCAAATAAGTTTTGGGAAAGGATATAGCATTGAATTCACTTCAGTCGCTGGAAAATAACTTCGGTGATGACTGCAGCATCATCGATGTTCATTTTCGAGTTTCTAAGTGATAGATTGCTGCCAAATTGATTTGTTCAAGGAAAACTGTTTATTTTTGAAATTTCAAAGGAAATTTGTTGGAAATAAAATCTAGGATTGTTTTAAAATTTTTGAGAAGTGTGATTTTGAGATGTTGAAGATTTCAAAATGATTTGAAACCAAAAGTCGGGTGTTTAAAAATCTTGATAAGATAGGTTGTAAGCTTATAAATTAAGATGATTTTTAAATCAGGAAGAATATAAGCTTTGAATGTTGGAATTAAAATTTAAAGTGAAAAGTTAAAAATGAAATTAACTTGGATTGGGGAATAAAATTTAACTGGATTGAAATTAATTGGATTAGACTGAAAATAATATCCAGTCGTATTTGAATTAAGTTGAAACCGAATTGAGTTAAATAAATCTTAGTTAAAATAAAATTGAATTGGAATAAACATTCAATTGAGTTATTGAATGGAATTAGATTCTTACCTGGATAAATGGAAAATAAGTTGGATAAGGATTGGATTGAAGTAAATATATTAGAATAACGTATAAAAGAATCAGAATTAAAAATCCATAAAATAAAATATGCTTGGATTATAAATAAGTGTAAAACTCGAATTAGAAATAAAAGATGAATACATTCAAGCCTAGAATGAATGTGATTGTGATAAAATTGAAAAGTGGGATAGAAAACCCAAAATAAATATATTTTTGATGAATTGAAAAAAAAATGGAATCCAACTTGAATTATATAATAAATTCGAACTTAAGAAAATTATATAAAGAGATTTTGAGATTAAAAATCAAGTATTGAACTATAAATAAGAAAGAACTAATTTGTTAATAAATTAGATAATGAATTATGTAATGAGAATCCAATGTAGTTAAATAAAAGCTGAATTGTGAGTTTATGATGAAGCTGGAAAATAAACTCAAGTTATAAATCAAAATTCGACCTGAATTGTTAGTGAAGTAAATGAATTGAATTGTGACCTCATGAAATTAGGTGGTAAATTGAAAATGGATAGTGGATTCAGAAGTTGAGTTTTAAATTAAAATTTAACTTGAAGTGTTAACAAATTAAATATAATTAAAGTGTATCGAATAAAAATGTAAATGGGTTAAAATAGCAATGGTTTGAATGTGCAAATAAAATCCAAATAAGTGGAAATAAATTGGAGATGGCCATGTAATCAATTGAATAAGTTGAGTATGAAAGTTAAATTTTATAATAACTAACCAAAGGAAGGTGTAGATTTAAAATGAGATTTACTTGTGATAGAATCAAGTTGAATAAAAGAGAAAAATATTTATTTGTGAAATGAAAATGAGCTTAAGTATAAAATTTGAGTAAATCAAAATAAATTGACTTAAGCTGAATATAAGGGGGAGAGTTGAATTGAATTCAACTTAAAACCAAGTTTAAAGATATTGGATTGAATTTGAATCAAGTAAAAATAAATTTGGATCGAAATAGAATTTGGTGGGTTGTAAATAATATTTAAGGAATTGAAAATTCATAATGGATTGAGTGGATAAAATAATTATACTGAATAAATAATTGGAAGGGAATTCTTAATTAAATAATTGTAAACCATCTAAAATGTTAAAGAATTGAAATAACTTGGAGACAATATGAATAATAGAATGTTTTCAAGTTGATAGAATGGTTTTAAATGAATGCGGATAAGAAGTGAAGCGCAAATGAATAGATTGTGAATAAAATTGAAATGAAATGTGTCGAGCTAAATAAATGGTTGTGAATGAATTAAAATAAAAAGGAAATTTAATTGGTAATGAAGATGAACCTAAATTGTTAACGGTTTTGAATGAAACTAGTTTGGTTAATAAAATGAAATACAAGTGAATGTATTCAAATCCGAAATGCAATGAAAATGAGAATATATGGATTGTGAATAAATTGAGAATGGAATAGCATTGAGTATAAATTGAGTTGAAATCCATTTAAATTGGTTATAAAACATAAGTACTTATTTATTCACATAGATCTCGTTAAATTGCATAGAACAAATTTTCATTGGATGTAAATGGAAGTAATTAAAAGTCTATGTATTGATCAGAGTAAAATAAATTTATTTTGAGAGTAACTGAATTAAATATGAGCTCGGTTTGCTTAAAAATAAATTAAATGTAAGCAATTGAGTTTTAAACCATTCAAATTGAATGAAAATGGTTTATAAATTAATTGGAACAGTGGAATTAGTATAAAATTTGTATAAGTTGCTTACGGAAAAATGTTTGGTACGTTTCTTTTAGAATTCGTGTGTTTAACCATTGCAAATAAGTGAAATATTGTTAAACTGTATATATATGGCACTTACATGTTCAAATTGAGTAAGTACAGGTACCTGGAAGCCGTGTGGCTGGATTTTGGGAACACTAACCGCTAAATAATTAAACTGTTTGCTTAAAATGCTAAGTAAGGTACGCCTACGCAATAAAAATAGGAAATATGAACTGCTTTTGGTTTTTCCAACCGTGTGGGTCGATGTATATATATTTATCTCTTTTGTCAAATTGCAAAAGCTCCTCCGTACAAAGGAGACTCTGCCAAAACTTTCAGAAATTTTGGGAGTTAGAAATTTTTTGAAATTTTTGGAAAATTTTGTTAACGACAAAACGAATTTAAATTGGAAACTAAAATAAATTAGTAAATGAAGCTAATTAAAATAATGACATGAATCAGTATAAATGAAAAATAAAATTCAAATAGTCAGAGTTAAAGATGAATTGAATTCATATAGAAATGAAAGAATTAATTTGAATAGAAATAGATATAAACTGAAGTGGTAAGATGAAAATGAATATAAGAAGCATATAGAATGCTTATACTAAACTTAAGTAAGGAATCGTGAATTCTTAATTGGAAATTTATATTATAGATATATTCTAAGTTGATATTTGAATGAGTAAATATTGACATTTTGTGAGGAAGTCGATAAAATGTTTTAGGATATTGTGATTGGATATTAGTGCTAAGTAGGATATGCAGGTATTATAAAAGGAAAAAGGCAATTGGATTTGATTTCAGAAAAATAAATTTGAAACGCTCGACAAAAAGGTATGTGTTTAAATTTCTGTGAAATTTGATTGGATTTTGGATCGAGCCACTTGGCCTTTTGTTTTCTTTTTGGATTTGGGAGGCCGTAGAGCCATTTTGTAGTTGTACTGAGCAAGCCGCGCATAGGAGACGCTGGCAAAAAATTTCGGAAATTAGAGAGATAGAAATTTTTTGAGAAATTTTGAAAATTTTAAACCTGGTTTTGAATTATAATTTGAATAGTTGAACATGTAAAGTTATTTAGGAACTACGGGAAAACTTGGAAAGTTAATAAGAATTATAATGGGTCTTTTATAAAAAGATAATTGGTAAGATGTTGAATAATTAGAAACCGTTTGGATTTGGAAAAAAAACGGACATTGGACCATTCTTCCTAACTAGTAATTTCGGGGACGAAATTCTTTTAAGGGGGAAGGAATGTGACGACCCGGAATTTTCAAGCATTTAAAATCGGAGTATTTAATTGATTTTAAATATTCAATAGAGCAATTTTACCTTGAGTTACAAATATCGCTATTTATTTGATAATTAAATAATAGAGTTTAATAATTAGAAGTTGAGCTAAATGTTGAACCTGAAGTTTTAAGCCTGTTGAAAATAATTTGAACTTGTAAAATTTATATTGATAATACTGAAGATAATAGAAGTTGTAAAATTGAAATTGACAGTGGTTTGTTCAGTTTTGAAATTTTATGGTTTAAATTGAATTTAAAAATAGCCTTTCCGGGCACAGTCTCGGAATTCGACGAAACCAGTTCCATTGGGTCCGTAATATTGAATTATTACCGGATTTCAAATTTCGTAGCTTTGGAATTAACGTGAGAGCGTACGATATATAAACGCAATGGAACTTATACCGAAACAAAAATTTATCGTTTTAATTTAAATATAATATAATGTCACCAATCGAATCAGTCGCCCTATGTTTCTTTAGCTGACTTAATCTCTGCTAAATCACGCTACCTATCCCTTCATTCACATCAAGCAGTTCCTTCTCGTTCCTTTTATAATTGCCTGTTCCTCTCTCTCTCTCGTGATTCATTTCGAGAAAAAATTGGCCGAGCTATACCAAATAAGAAATCCCTTTCCCCTTAGTTTTTCAAAATCGAAACCCTCAAATTAAATGGCTGAAGTATATCGCGTGTTCCTCTTCAATACAAATCGATTACCATATATATATAAAAAAATGGCGGAATAGAAGGAAACTTGCATGCTCGAACACGCGAGGAAAATCACATTTTTCGAATCGATTCGAGGTCGGAGGACTCATGCCGACTTCGATTTGGGGTTGCACTGTCTGATGAGTGCGCGCGACCGAAGGGAGGAATTCCATTATCGCGAGCTAGGGCTCCATCGTTGCAGCTGTTGGTCGACGATGGCATCGAAGCCGTCATCAACTTCGATAGAGGAGTTCACGAGGCGCGAGCATAGTAGGGTTCGGCGAAGCGCGACCTTGGGCATGGTCGACGATGGCATCGAAGTCGAGAGTAAGGTAAATCCTCTTTTATTCTATATATGTGCAGTTACATGGATATTAGAATTTCAATAACAGTAAAAGATACGATCAGCTTAAAATTTCATATATATATATAGATATGAATAGAAAAATATATAAGTGTAAATCAAAAGTTTTATTTAACAGTAAGACATAATAAGAAATTTTGTTTTAGCGAAGCTTCAAAGAAAAGAACAAAATAGAATATATTATAGAGGTATATTTGTTTAGTTGCTAAAAAAATATTTTATTAAAAGGAAAATTTGTTTAAAATCAAATTATTAGCTTAAAACCCAAATTCTTAGTTAATTAAATTAGTAGATGGAAATTTAATTGTTTAATTGATTTGAATATTAACAAAAATTATTTAGTGAAGTAAATCATTAGTCCGAAGTTTAACCATTGGTTGATTAAATTTATAAAAAGGGAAATTAATAGTTCAATTTATTTCAAATATTAATAAAGATTATGAATTGTGTATTCATGGTCTAAAGTCTCGAAGATATGGTCGAAATGGATATGTTGCGTGCATAATTAAAGGTGATTTAATCTCAATCAGTTTAAATTTAAATTTAAATGATTAAATTTAAATAATTGTTTGAATGGGTGAAATTGGTTGATGTGCTATAGTATGGTATATTCTGGAATTGGCATATTATTGTGCTAACATCTGTGGATGCAGGGAAAACATGTTGGAGGGATCCAACTGGACCCCTCAACATTTATTATTTAATATTCTCTTTTGTGATTATTTGATATTCCATAACGAATATATTGGAATATTGAATATTATGATTTGATTGGATATATTTGGGAATATTGAATTACCGAAAATATATAAATTTGATTTGGAAAGAAAATAAAAGGAAGTAAAGTTGTAAACGAAGTAAACTTAGAAAATTTAACAAATTAAGAATGAATTGGAAAAGAAATGTAAGTATGTTAAATACTAATAAATAACTTCGAGTATGAAAAGAAAAAAAGGGTTTGAATAAACAGTAACTAATGAATTGTAATATTATGTGATATAATTTAAATGAATAAAGAATTATTTTAAAACTTAAAGTTTTAAATTTATTTAAAGAAATAAGAAGTAAATTGAGAAATCTAAATTGGTATTTCAATTAAAAGTATTTCAAATCATAGTTAAGGAATAAAATCTGAAATTAAAGGATTTTGGAATAAATGGAGTAAATTGAAAATCAATTTGGAAATTGATTTAAGTGTTTGAAATTGGATATTTGGAAGAATAAATTCAAGGTGGGAATTTATTAAAGGAATGATAAAAATTGTTTAAAAGTAAATAGTGATTTATTTTTAAAGGTGGTGAAGAGAAGTATATTTCTCTGGATAGCCAAGTACGTTTTCAAAGTAAGCTTTTAAATAAAATAAAGGTTTTAATGTTGTTTTACAAAGTATGCTCTTGGAAATTTATTATTTCTAAATGTTTAAATTCTAAAGTCAATATTTATTCAAATCTATTATCGTAGTAATAATTTATAAAGAGGGACTTAGTAACTCTGTCTTAAAGGTGAAAACCTAGTTTATATTTATAAAGTAACATTATTTTCAAATATTCATATAGTATATATTTTTAATCAATTATTGAAGTAGTTTTAGTTTAATTATTTCAAAGTAAATTCTAAAGTAAGTAATTTGTTAATCTATTATCGTAATAATTATTTTAAAAATGATTTATTATTTTGTTTAAAGAAGAAAATCTAGTTATATTTATAAAGTAAACTTATTTGAATTGGTTTCTAAAGTATTATTTTAAAGTAGGTACGAAAGTAAAATTTTCTATATTAAATATTAAACATACTTTACAATTAAAGTGTTTTGAAATTATTTTAAAAATCTAAAATCTTGTGCTTGGTGATTCCAGTGGAAATAAAAATATTTGGAATTTATTTTGAGAAAGGAAGATAGTTTGAAAACTGTTTTCAAAGGGGTTTGAAAGTGAAAATATATCTTGTAAAGATATTTTGAGATAAATAAATAATTTGGAAAATTATTTATTAGTTGATGGTTGTTCGTGAATATTGATTGATAGTTAAATAACGGACTATCAATATTGGCCAATGCGTTGATTGTTTCGAAGAGACCGGGTTCGAGATTTATTTCTCGAAAACCACTTCGATCCGGTTTATACGTTTCGTGAAACGAGTTTGGATTCGAAGATGGAGCAGTGAAGTGCAAGGGCTAGTCGCTACTAATCCTGAGGATATTTCCGAAATGGATGTAGTAGGAATAGTGCCTTCGGTTCCGTTCGAACCCGGGACGGACTTGTATGGATGAATGCTTGCGAAACATCGTCAGGTGGACGATAGGCATTCTAAGGGATATGTTCTAAAAAGGTAACGCTTAGCCTCAAGCCTCATCAAATGGGAATGGCTGAAAATCAGGGGTTATGCAGCAAGGCTTCGTGGGTAGCCCCCACTGGAGGGTGAGGTCATCCCTGTCTAGCTGTCCCTTTTATTTCGGCTTAGTGGGCGGTTGCTGATCCCAACCGCGGGGTGATCTTGCTCGGGATTGTCCAGTAAGGGATGGTTCCGGTCTTGTGTTGCAGGGGAGTTAGGGTGGCTCCTCGGTACATTGATCTAGACCAGGTACTGTGACAGGTGGTACCCCAGTGCCTTGCCATTAGTTGGAATCCATTTTCCCTACACGCCCGTACGGTTTTGATTGTGCCCAACTATTGCTGAAACGTGTGATGCAAGCATTTCAGCTAGATTCTATTTTACTTTCTATAGACACTATTATAATATCAGAGGATTTTAATTAAAAAAAACTAGCTATCGTAAGGTAAAAACCCGACATATTTATTTGTGGCGTGGTCTTACGAGATGCTTTTGTTTCCAAAGGACATTTTTGAAACTTTAATAATCAATTGGGTGTGATTTTCTCACGCTGGTATTCCAGACTGACTCGGGTATTATTTAACTGTAATGCTCGGGTCAGACCGAGTATTATAGAATACAGGATATGGTGTTGTGGAGCTCAGGAGACGAGCAAGACGACCATACATACTCCCGTACTTGTTTTTATATATATATATATATTCCGTTGTTGTTGAGTTGTTGTGTATCCATTTGTATGGTATTGATGTTGAGCTGTGATTGTTGTACTCTGATGATGTAATATATAAACAGAGATATTTGATGTTGAGTAAAGATTATTTATTACCTATTATATTTTATGCCACTGCGATGGTTAGATTCTGTTGTTGTTTTCTATTTTCTTCTTCTACCTCTTCTTCTTTAACCCAAATGGTTCGTATTTCTGTACAACTTGAGTTGATTTAGGTAGAATAGTGTTAACTCAAGGGGTACGGATTTGCGGGTTGTTACAAATATTTCAAATTCCTTGATTCCTTCTTGTTCCTTTTCGAGGACGAAAAGTTTTGTGTGTGGGAGACTATAACAATTCATATTCTTTATGATTAAAAAAATTAAATTTAATAAGGTTTTGGACTTTAATATTGTCCAAAATCAAAATTTATGATTTATTAAATTGAATCTTATTAGATTAGAAATTTTGACCTTAAGATAAATCTTAAAACAACTAATTTTAATGAGATAAAAGTTGGTAACATGTATTAACATATAATTTTCTAATATTCATTGAATGTAATTGACTATTATACTATGTTAACGTAATGTCAATCAATTTAAATAATAAAAGTTAATAAGGAATATCATAAATGATGTATAAATTGATGTAATCATATGTTATTAATTGCAATTGATTTTAATACGGAGTATGCAACCAATTATTTTTTACATAAATTTATTAACCTTTGTTTGTAAACAATAAGTTAATAGATATGTGTTAGTCCTTAAGATGATGTTTTTGATGACAACGACCTTCGAATAGATTATAAAATGTAAATACTGACAGTATAAGTTTTGATATATATGTATATGCAGGAGTTAACCATGCAAGTACCAAGAATGAAGACTGTACAATATAGAGATTCAAGATATCGAGATTGAAGACTCATAAGTATCAAAATTATCAAGAGCTCAAGAGTTCAAGTAATTTATCTTTTAATTAGAAATTTTGTTAAAACTCCTAGAAAAGCACTAACATCTTAAAATCCAATTTATTCGTGGAATGGAATCCACTACGAGCAAGTTAGAGGGATGGAACCCCAAGTGGGATGGAACGTACAAAAAATCTAGTGGAGCATTATTTTGTATCTGCTACTTTTTATTCAAAATTATTTTTACAAAATTATTTCTTGTTTTCAAAATGTTTTCAAAACCTTCCTTTTAAAAGCGTCAAAAACATCTATCCTAATTTCAAAGTACTTTTAGCCTCAAAATAAACTTTAATTTCAAAATCAAATTATTGTGGTATCTTTAATAATAATATATTTAATTTTAAATATTTATACTTAGATTTAAATATAAAATTATAGTAAAATTTTGTATATATTATTCTATATATTTACTTATGTATTTTAATTATAGCAAAGTTATTTATAAAGTTTAAAATTGTTTTAATATAAGATAGAAGTTATTTTCAGAGAAAATCAAATCACTAAAATATCCTTTGGGATGTCGACATTGAAAGTATGTGTGGATCGATAGTTATGGAATATATATTAAACTAAGTTCATAAGCAGTTAAAAGCAGTAAAGTAAATAAGAGTAAACACACCATGAATTTTTATACTGGTTCGAACTCCCGTTCGACGTCCAGTCCCAGTCTAACTTCTGGCTTAACTAACAATACCCTCACTTAACCCAGAGGAATAGGTCTGAGCAGCAGAACAGATACCTGAGCAATAGAACATGATTTTTGCCTCAACAGCCGAAGAGGACTTTCCCTTGCCTGAGCAACAGAACGGGACTTAACAGAATATAAAAGTAGTTGACTCAATGTGTTTCTGATAACACTGATTTGTCTTTAAGATTACAAACTTCCTATAATCCATTTCTCAAGAATATAAAGAATATGTGAAGATTTGAAAGGAAGAACATTGCTAAGAATCAAAGTATATGAAATATAATTCAATGATTCAAAACAATGAAGAGTACGAATGCACAAGAATAATCACAACATAAAATAGAAAGAATTAGAATCAGAAATTCGTAATTATGAAGTATGTGATAACTCCTATACATAGTTTTCAGAGAGATGCAACTTTTAGTGAGGAGTTTTAGCCAAGAGAGGCATCTTTTCACGAAGTGGAACTCTTCATGGAATAAGATGTCCATTCAGAATTTTGACAATTGAAGCCGGATCAGTCGACTGGTCGATTTTGGTCAGTTGACTGAATTTCAAAATTTAAAATATTTGATTGTTTAAAAATTAGAAAAAGAGTGCACTATTGTGCATATGCACAGTCAGTCGACCGAGCATGCATAACCAGTCGACTGGTTGTGCATATATTGCACAGTGAACTCTGTTTTTTAACGAAAAATGGAAAGCTAGAACTCTGTCTAAGACTCAACATATATAATAATTACTTTAAGCATAGAGTTGTAGTCTTGATCCTCTGATGTCTTCTTTTTGTCATGTATGAGTGCATATTCTTCTTTAGCTTCTGAACCGTCTTGTCATGAATCAAAACTAGTGATTCAACATTCTTCTCCTTTTTGATTGATGACAACCTATATATATCTTAGAGGGAAAATTGTCTCGCCCTGAATATATGATATCGTTTTCCTGCATCAAATATGTTAGTGCACATACTTTTTCTCCCCTTTGTCATCGACAAAAAGGAGACATATGAAATAAATTTTAGTGTAGAACACACAAACAGAGAAAATTGAGTACAACACACGAATAGTACACATAGATAAAACATAGTATCATAGTACATGAGATAAATAAAAACACAAACGACAATAATGAGACTACTTACTACAAGTCTCATAATGTTTACTAAAGTAGTTTGCAAATTCCATCAAATCTTACCAACAATAGATAGAAGCTTACTTATCATGATCCTAGTCATATTCCTCTTCAGACATATGCTCCTTTTCAGGCCTTGATTTGTTTTTTGTTTTGTCCACTACCACTTGGTCCGCTAGTATCGCTTCCGGTGTGTTCCACAAAGTAGACCATGTGAATCTAGGATCTAGTCGCTTACCATGTGCTACCAAAGAGGCAGTCGTGGATGAAAAACATGAAATCGCATCCCATAGTATAGAACAGAATCCTTTGACCTTGTCTAATTTTTTATCAACTTTCTTCAAACGAGTTCCTAGTATTTGTTGATTTTTAGAAAGGATCTCTATGGATTCTCGTATACTAGCCGATTTTACAAGACGAATTTCTTCGTCTTCTTCAGGATGAGGTGTTCGTTCTCGAATGATTGGTCTGCTTTATTGTTGTTGTCGTTGTCGGCGATGCCATTCTTTATATGAGATAAATGTTGGAGGAGCTGATGGTAGTTTCATGAGACTCAAGGTGCGAATGTTGATAACTCCTCGGAAGAATTGTCGGATTCAGGTTGAGGTGTACCAATATTTAAAAGTAATCTCAATATATATTCTTCGAAGTAGATGATTCTCATATTACTGTTGTTGAAGGTGAGAAATTCATCCAATATTTTACGTAGCCAATTAACTTGAATTCCTCCCCATACCGCATATAGTGCTTTGAAATTTTTTCGGGTATATAAGTTCATAAGACCCAGTACGTGGAAGTATACTCTTCATGAATGCTTTGTGAAGAATTCTTGCTTTTGGTCGAAGAAGAATAGATTTTAGTTCCATCGTATTGTCACCCATGAACATATGGCTAACTTGATCTCTTTGTCGAATATTACAATCGACATCATCTAGAGGAATACCTTGGTTAGGAGATTGAAGTATGTGTGCCATTCGGTCTATGGAGAAGAAAACTTGATGCCCACAAATTAAACTCCAAACACAATCATCTCTATTTGATGGACGATGATGAGGAAGATTTTAGCATAGAAAATTTCACCAAGAGATGATTGATCTTCTGAGAATTGAGATTCAAGTCGAGTAGTGATTCCAATCCGGATCTATGCATAAGCTCTTGTAATCCGTAAGCCGCAAAATTGCTGTAGACCATAAATGAACCTTCAAAGATTTGCGAATTTTTCATTTTATGCCATCTTGCTATTGCTACATCATTATATAGACATTGTGCAATTTGGGCATCGGTAGGTTCGGCGGAAGAGGAGCTTTGCCTATTTCGCTTTGTAGGAGCCATTTGAGCAAGGAATTGGTGAAAAAATTTGAATTGATTTGGGATTTAGGGTTTTTTTACGAAATGGATTTGGGTAAAAAACCGAGAATGGTAAAGTGAGAGTGGAGTAAAAAGTGACTAAATAGGGGATCAGTTGAATTTTCTACGGCCAATCGACTGGATGAAAGTAGTAAGTCGACTAGTGCACTGGAAAAAAACAAAATTTCATACAGCCAGTCGACTGATCGTGTTAGGTTAGTAGACTGACTGGTTTCCCGAGAGTTTTGGTTATCTGTAAACAGTCGACTTAGTTTGAATTTCAGTCGAATGACTACAAGAAAAAATTCCAGAACAACTTTTGAACTATATTTCATGAAGACAAACAAGTTTTATTGATGAACATGAGTACATTTTAACACAAAGATAATGAGCATAGAAGTTTTTTCGTATACAAAAATTAGAAATGAGAGTGTGAGTCTTCCGATTCTTCTCCCGGTTCAATTTTTGTATTTTCAACAAATAGTTTTATAGGTGAATATTCTTTTTGAATCGATGAGTTGCTCGTTCCTCCACATTCCCATGAATTCGGTGATACATGAGGGCGTTGAGGTGAGTGAATATGCACGTTTGTGTTGATGGGGGATGAACCACATATTTTTGCAGCACATCGTTCAAGAAAACTAAGTCTCCTACCATGACTCTTTTGTTCATAACACATTTCACACTCAAGTTCAAGTGTTTCGCTCTGATAGTGATGCAAGTCATCTATCTTTTCTTTAGTTGTCGGAGTTGGAAATAAGTTTCTTCATATGCGTTTATTTTCTGGCGTATATCATATATGATGGTTTTGTGGTGACATATTGGGATATAAGCAGGAGTCGGAGTTGGAAGTTTTGAAGACCCTGAACTTGGAGATTCATAATTAATTGAAGAATATCCAAACGAGTAATGAGAGGAAGGCTCGTCTAAGGATGATCCCGCCATGGTGTAGATAAACAATGCAAAACTGAAAACCTGTTTGATCATTTTTGAAAGAAGTAATATTTTCTTTAATCAAGTAGGAATATTTTCGAATGAATATAAATAAAGAAGTCTAAAAAAATGAATAGCTGAGATTAATTATAGGGTGATTGAATTTCAGCCATAAGAGAATTGAGGACAATAATCAAGGAGATGTGGACCATTAAAAAAAAGAAATAAGCTGAAGTGAGCTATGAGCTTGGACGAGAAACATCAAGTAGCCTGCTGGTAAAGACATATCCATACTTACCATGAGGTTTTGAGTTCGAATCCCAGCTTATCCAAAAAAAAAATTATAAATTTTTAAACGAGATGATTCCAAGTTCACGTCTCAATTTTACAAAAGTGTTTTCATTTAAAGGTTTAGTAAAAATATCGGCCAACTGGTTTTCAGAAGATACGAAATCAAGATTTATTTTATCTTTTTCAATGCTATCATGAAGAAAATGATGACGTATGTCAATACGTTTTGTTCGTGAATGATTAATTGGATTTTTAGATAGGTTGATAGAACATAAGTTATCACAAAAGATTGTTGAATTAGATAAATTAAAACCAAAATCTTGAAGTGTTTGCCACATATAGATTACTTGAGCACATGCCAAAGCTACAGATATATATTCTGCTTCACAAGTTGAGAGTGAGACACAATTTTGTTTCTTACTAAACCAAGATACAAGAGATCGTCTAATGAAGTGACAAGTTCCGCTTGTACTTTTTCTATCCGTCCGACTTCCTCCAAAATCAGCATCACTATATGAAACTAATTCGAAAGGAAATTCTTTCGGATAAAATAATCCAAAGTCCTTGGTTTTATTAAGATATCGTAATATACGTTTCACTGCTCTAGTGTGTAACTCTTTTGGATCTGCTTGAAATCGTGCACACAAACAAACACTCATCATAATGTCATGTCTACTAGCTCTTAAATATAGTAACGATCCAATCATACTTCGATATAATTTTTGGTCAATACTTTTTCCATTTTCATCTTTATCAAGATGTATGGTTGTACTCATAGGAGTTAGTTTGGTAGAAGTATTTTCCATACCAAAGCATTTAATTAGATTGTTACAATACTTTTCTTAATTAATAAAAATACCATTTTCTAGTTGTTTTATTTATAAGACAAGAAAATAACTTAACTCACCCATATGTGACATTTCAAATTCGTTGGTCATTATTTTAGAAAATTCTTGACAAAGTCTTTCATTTGTAGACCCAAAAATTATATCATCAACATATATTCGAATAATTAAAATATATTTTTTATTTCTGTTAATAAATAGAGTTTGATCAACCTTTCCAATTTTAAAACCAGAATCTATTAAATATGTTTTAAGACGATCGTACCAAGCACGGGGTGCTTGTTTCAAACCACATAAAGCCTTTTTAAGCTTATAGACATGGTTAGGAAATTGTTCGTGTATGAATAACGGAGGTTGTTCAACATAAACATTTTCTTTTATAAAACCATTTAAAAAAGCACTTTTGACATCCATTTGATATAATTTAAAGTTATGAAAACATGCAAATGCTAGTAAGATTCATATAGCTTCTAGTCAAGCGACTGGAGCAAACATTTCTTCATAGTCAATTCCTTCTTCTTGATTATATCCTTGAGCAAATAATCTAGCTTTTTTCATGTAATATTTCATTGTTCATCTGCTTTATTTTTGAAAACACATTTTGTACCAATAAATGATTGATCACTAGGCCATGGAACTAAATCCCAAACGTCATTTCTTTCGAATTGGTTTAGTTCTTCTTCCATCGCGATTAACCAATTTTCATCGGTAGATACTTCTTTAATATTTTTAGGTTCAATATGAGAAAGGAAAGCTACATGACCCATTTGATTTAATTGACTTCTTGTTCTAACAGATGAATTGAGTTCTCCAATAACATTAACAGAAGGATGATCTCTTAATAGTCTAGGTAGAGATCTTAATTCATTGTTATTATGAACAATGTCTTCATTATCTTCAAGATTTGAAGTTTCTGTGTTTGTGATATTATCAGGGAATTCTTCATCATCTCTTATACTTGGAATTTGTTTAAAATTTTCATCGAAAGATACATGAAGTGTTTCTTCGATGATATTTGTTCATTTATTATAAATTCGATAAGCTTTGCTTCGACCCGAATATCCTAAAAAGATTCCTTCATCACATTTTGTATCGAATTTACCAAGCTGATCTTTTGTGTTTAAAACAAAACATTTTGAACCGAAACTTAAAAATAAGAAATATTCGATTTTCGTCCATTAAGAAGTTCATAAGGAGTATTCTTAGGTAGTGGTCGAATAGAAACTCGATTCAAAACATAACAAGTGGTCGAATAGAAACTCGAACGGTAACGTACTTCCATTTAACAAATTTCTTGCACATTCTTGTAATGTTCTATTTTTACGTTCTACAACTTCATTTTTTTGTGGAGTTCTAGGAAACGAAAAATTATGGAATATTCCCTTTTCCTTACAAAAATGTTCGAAGGCTTCGTTTACGAATTCACCTCCATGATCACTTATGTTTTTGATTTTTAAACCTTTAAAATTTTGAATTATTTTGACAAAAGTTTTGAAATTATCAAAGGTATCACTTTTATTTTTCATAAAAATAGTCCAAGTATATCTAGAAAAATCATCAACAATAACAAACATATATCTACTATGATTAATGGATTGTAGTTGTGTTGGTCCAAATAAATCCGTTTGTAGTAATTCAAGTGGTTGTAAAGTTGAAATGACCTTTTAAGATTTAAAAGATGACTTAGTTAACTTTCCTAACTGACATGCATCACAAATATGATCAATTTTAAAATTTATTTTTGGTAGACCTTTCACTAAATCATTTTTAGAGAGCTTGTTTATAGTTTTGAAGTTAATATGACAGAATCGTTTGTGCCATAACAAAGGATCATTTGCTTTGGCTATTAAACATATATCTGAATTATGATTTATTTTCATATCTAGAACATAGATATTTCTGTCTCTATTTCCTTCAAAGAAAAGATTTTGATTTTGATCAAAAATACTACATTTGTTTTCAAAAAAAAGTGATTTTGAATCCTTTGTCACACAATTGGCTGATACTAAGTAATTTATGTTTTAAGTTTTTGACAAGTTAAACATTTGAAATAAGAGGTAAATTTGAAATACCGTTGTTGCTCACATCGCCTTTGCCAATGATATATCCCTTAGAGTTGTCTCCAAAGGTGACGGAGCCTCCATCTGAGTTAGTAATATTTGATAGCACATCTGTGTCTCTTGTCATATGTTTTGAACAACCACTGTCGAGTATCCATTTTCCTCTTTTCTTGAGTGGGACCTACAAAAAATATGAGATAACATTGGTACCTACCTTTTAATAGGGTCCTAAGAGTTAAATCTTAGGAAACCAAACCCAAGAAGGATCAGTATCCCATTTAAAAATGTAATCCTTATTTTTATGAACAGTTTCTAAAAAGGTGTTTATATATTTCTTCCTAATCAAACTATTGTTTGTTTTAGGAATCCATATTTTTATAGTTTTCAAATTTGTCCTTTTTGAATTTTCTTTAGTGATTACGGGTTTAAAATCAATTCTCTTTTTATTTTCTATTCTAGATGGAGCTATTGATTTCTTAACATAACCTAACCCCTTTTTACTTGACACTGATTGAGAATTTTCAACAATTTTAGACAAATTTTCTCTTCCTTTATTAAAGTTAGAAACATTTTTAGTAATATTTTCTAACTTACTTTTTAGCACAGTATTGTCTAGTTCAAGTAATTTTACTTTTGTTTTTAACTCATGATTTTCAGAAATAAGAATATCATTCTTTTCATTTTGAGTTTCAATTTCTTGACTCAATAAAGTAAGTTGAGAATTAGTATTAGGGACTGATTCTTGAAGTTTTTCAAGTTCTTCCTCTAGTATTTTCTTCGCATCTTTAAGCATATCTCTTTCGAATTCTGCTTTGTTCTGATTTTCGTGAGCTTCTTTATATTTTCTTTTGAAATTTTTCAGGGTGTTCAAAAGTTTTGAGTTAATTTCTATTAGATCATCAAAAGTAAGATCACTAACCTAATTTTCTGTGGACATGAAGCATACATGTGCTTGTTCATTTTCATTATCACTATCACTATCCGATGATGAGGAATCTGAGTCGTCCTATGTAACAGGGAATGCTTTCTTTTTGTACCTGTCTTTTATGCCCTTGTTGGAATAACTCTTCTTTAGTTCTGGACATTTTTTCTGTGTATGTCCATTCTTGTGACAGTTATAACATTTTAAAGCTGATGCAGATGGTTTGCTTAAGAAATTCTTTTTATCATTGAATCTTTTTTTTCGATACTCTAAGAATTTCTTGAAATTCATGGCAATGAATGCTAAATGAAAGTATGTGTGGATCGACAGATATGGAATATATATTAAAATAAGTTCGGAAGCAGTTAAAAGCAGTAAAGTAAACAAGAGTAAGCACACCAAGAATTTTTATACTAGTTCGAACTCCCGTTCTACGTCCAGTCCCAGACTAATTTCTGGCTTTAACTAAAAATACCCTCACTTAACCCCAAGGAATAGGTCTAAGCAGCAGAACAGACACCTGAGCAATAGAACATGATTTTTGCCTCGGCAGCTGAAAAGGACTTTCCCTTGCCTGAGCAGCAGAACAGGACTTAACAGAATATAAAAGTAGACGACTTAATGTGTACTTGATAACACTGATTTGTCTTTAAGATTACAAACTTCCTATAACCAATTCCTCAAGAATATAAAGAGCATGTGAAGATTTGAAAGGAAGAACATTGTTAAGAATCAAAGTATATGAAATATAATTCAAAGATTCAAAACAATGAAGAGTATGAATGCACTAGAATAATCACAAGAGAAAATAGAAAGAATTAGAATCAGAAATTTGTGATTACGAAGTATGTGATAACTCCTATATATAGTTTTCAGAGAGATGCCACTTTTAGTGAAGAGCTTCAGCCAAGAGAGGCATCTTTTCACGAAGTGCAACTCTTCATGGAAGAAGATGTCCATTCAGAATTTTGACAGTTGAAGCCGGATCAGTCGACTGGTCGATTTTGATCAGTCGACTAAATTTGAAAATTTAAAATATTTGATTGTTCAAAAATTAGAAAAAGAGTACACTATTGTGCATATGCACAGTCAGTCGACTGGGCATGCAAAGCCAGTCGACTGGCTATGCATAGCCAGTCGACTGGCTGTGCATATATTGCACAGTGAACTCTTTTTTTAAAGAAAATGGAAAGATATAAAAGTTAAGGATTGATTTTAACATATATCCAAGACTCAACACATATAATAATTACTTTAAGCCTAGAATTGTAGTCTTGATCCTCTGATGTCTTCATTTTGTCATGTATGAGTGCATATTCTTCTTTAGCTTCTGAACCGTCTTGTCATGAATCAAAACTAGTGATTCAACGGACATGCCCAAGTACCTTATGTCGACTGTTAGTCCGTGAGATGATGGTTTTCATGTCAACAACCTTAGAATAGATTTTAAAATATAAATACTAACATTATTAGTTTAGATATGTATGCATATGCAGGATTTAACCATGCAGGTACTAAGAATGAAGATTGTACAGTATAGTGATTCAAGATATCAAGATAAAATATCAAGATAGAAGACTCATGAGTATCGAGACTATCAAGAGTTCAAGATTTCAAGGATAAGTATTTTTTAGGAATTTTTGTTAAAACTCGTAGAAAAGCACTGGCATCTTAATCCAATTTATTCATGGAATGGAATCCACTTCGAGCCCGTTAGAGGGATGGAACCCTAAGTGGGATGGAACCTACGAAAAATCTAATGGAACATTGTTTTGTATCCGCTAACTTTTATTCAAAATGATTTTTCAAAATTATATCCTGTTTTCAAAATGTTTTTAAAACTTTCCTTTTAAAAGATTCAAAACCCTTGATCCTGATCTTAAATAATTTTAGCCTCAAAATCATCTTTATTTTCAAAGTCAAATTACTCCTGATTTTAAACTATCTTTTTAAATAATATATTTAACTTTTAAATATTTATACTTAGATTTAAATATAAAATTATGGTTAATATATATATATATATATATATTATTCTTTATATTTACTTGTGAATTTTAACTATAGTCAAGTATATTTATAAAGCTTAAAATAGTTTTTATATAAGATAAAGGTTATTTTCAAAGAAAATCATAAACACCAAAAAATGCTTTGGGATGTCGACATGCCTAGCATGACCATGTCGACAGTTTGATTCAAAAATTCAAATTTCAAAACAAGTGTCTATTCGCCATAACTCTTCATGAATGGTGATGGCTGTTGTTCTTCTATAAATAGGGGTCAGTTTTAGCGAAATTTTTAATCACTTTTTTCTGGTATTCACTCCTTTTCTTCTTCCTCGTTTCTTAATACATATTCTTATCATTACTCTGCCGAAATCAACATCGAAACATACTCGATTACTTCTAATTTGACTCTCTATCACTATCTCTACAAGATTCTCAGTGCTATTCAGAGTTATAGACTTTTTTGTAATCAATTAAGCAAGAAAAGGTGTGATTGTAGCCATGGAAATCAATCAAAAGGGAATAGGTGTGATTGTAGCCTTGGTAAATCAATTGGGTGAACTTGTGGCCTGGAAATCACGTATATCCACCCAAAAGAACGAAATTCTGGAGGGTGTACCTCGTAGCCTTGAAACCGAGGGTGTAATTGTAAAATTGCTTTTGAAAGGAAATCCATACTTGTGTTGCGGGACTGGATGTAGGGTAACTCCGAACCAGTATAAGATCAGGTGTGTTCTTTCCTTTGCTGCTTTTATTTTAGGGGGAATTAATTTGAAGGACAAAAATTTGTATGTTTTTTACCTCAAGGACATGACCTCAATATTTTTACCACAAGGACAAACATCTTCTAAAAATTATTCATAAGGACAAACATTTTTCAAAATTATTCATAAGGACAACAAAACTGCTACCGAGCTAAAACTGATACCTAAAAACTGCTACCGATAACTACAAACTGATACCTAAAAATTGCTATCAATAACTAAAAACTGATACCTACAGAAAGTTGTCCTTCAGGATAAAATATTGAAGGTCCGTCCTTAAGGCTAAAAAGCTGTGAAATTTTGTCCTTAACAATAATTTCCTGTTTATTTTATTTCTGCACCTGTGATTGTTTCTGTGATCATATCTGTGTCTGTGTATTGCATAATTTTGTGTCTAAATTAACATAAATTGAAAAAGACTTAGTAATTCTTTATTAACACTATTCACCCCCTCCCTGCTCTAGTGTTAATCTTAGCCTTAAGATCCGTAATTGCATTTCTCACAATTGGTATCAGAGCAAGGTTTTCAAAGTTTCATAATCTGATTTTTGAAAAGTTTTCAAAATGGCTACCAACACTGGTACTGTTATTAACACTAGTATCCCTGTCACTACTTCATTTGTAGAGGGTCAGTCTATTGTCAGACCACCACTTTTTAATGGCAGTAACTATGCATATCGGGCATGTAGGATGAAAATATATTTATAATCTATAGGATTAGACACTTGGAATATCACACAAACTGAATATTCTGAACCCACAATCAATTTTGCACAATGGCCTGCTGAGCAAAGACTGTTGCACAAAATAATTCTAAGGCAATGAATATTTTGTTTTGTTCATTAGATATAAATGAATTCGATAGAGTTCAGGTTGTAAGTCTGCATATGAAATATGGAAAACTTTGCAAGTTACTCATGAAGGGACAAGAAAAGTTAAAAATACCAAAATTTCCATGCTCACAAATCAGTTTCAATTATTTAGAATGAATGCTAATGAGTCTATTTCAGATATATATAGTAGATTTTAGGATATTGTGCATTCTCTAATATCTTTAGGAAAGGAATTTCTGAAGAAGATCAAGTCAGAAAAATTTTAAATTCTCTAACTCCAAAATGGGATCAAAAGACACTTGCGATCGAACAGGCAAATGACATCAGTACTTTGAAGATAGAAGAATTGATTGGAGAATCGATTGTGGGATAATAAAGGCTATCTCTTCATGCCCGATGGATCAGACTCAAACAGCGATAATGATGAAGAGATAGCTTTTATGACCAGAAATTTTAGGAGATTCCTGAAATACAGAAAGATGAATAATCTCAAGAGAAACAACTATAAGAATTCTGGAAATTAGAATATAGAGCCAAATAATGACAAGTGTTACAACTGTGATAAACCAGGCCACTTCAAAAGAGACTGTCTTTATCCAGAAAGGCAGGATCCTCCTGTGAACAATGAACCAGCAATGAAACGGAAGCGTTCATTTACTGCTACTCTAGATGACTCAGACTCGTCCTCAAGTGATGATGATCAGAAGACGGATAATTCAAATTTATGTTACACAGCTGTTCACGACTCCGACGAATTCAAAGAAACGGACTCAAAAAAAGGTACACGTTTACAGTACAATTGGTTGAAATTGCTTGCTTAAGATTAGTTGCTTGATTGTTTGATTGATTGATTTTGATTGGTGTGTTGTTTGAATTTTAATATTTATTTTCTATTTTCTATTTTTTTATTTTTTATTATTTTTAATACTTTCTGAAATATATGATAAGTATAATAATATTTCAGAAATATATAATAGACATTAATAATAATATATATATATTAGAGATCATAGGAAAAATCAATTCATGAAAATTCAAAAGCACATGTCAACATGGTCTCTACCATGATGTCGACATGGCTACCTGAATTTGAATTTCAAAATTTGAATTCAAATGTTTGAATTTCCCTCCACCTTTTCACTTCATTCAATTCTCTGAAAAGATACCTTTTGACCAGAGAATATGTCCTTTATAGAATCTATTTATTCACTATCTTTTATCATATCTTTTCACTTTCATTTTCAAATTCAAACTCTCTTTTCATAACTTCAAGCTCTCTACTCTCTACTCTAATGGCTTCTTCAAGCAACCCCTCAACCATGAGAATTTCCAAAAAAATCAAAGAGCAATTATTCAATGATCCGGAGGCAATTAAGGCATACATCAATTATGCTAACTATGCCAAAGTCCATCCCGGAAAATTTGCTATCTTTCAAGATTTTTCTTCTTATGAAATTGATTCTCTTTATGCAAACAATGGTGTTCTTAGTCTAATTGATGCTTCTCAAAATGATTTTGTTTGCTATCCTAATCTTGTCAAATTTTCTATGCGAATTTATATCGTGGATTTTATGTTGGAAATGAAGATGAAATTTGGAGTAGTGTCAAAGGCACTAAAATTGTTTTGAATTGTGATCTTTTGGCTACCATTCTCAATTGCAAGAGTTCGGGAATGGATCTTTCTAACTTTAAAATCGATGAACATGATCGTGAGACATTTCATCACATTTTCGAAAGAGATGATGATTTTGATTTTAAAAATAGAAATTTTTGACAAAAAGCAAGAACTGTTAATCTTCTTTTGCAACATACTTTGACCCCAAGATCGGGAAATTTTAACAATCCTAATTCAAAAGTTTGCAAAGCTCTTTTTGCTATTTTCGAAAACTATGACGTAAATTAGGCGCATATTACTTTGGATGAACTTCGTCCTAAAAATCTTGAAATGGGTGAGAATACTT
The DNA here is from genome assembly GCA_030765085.1 of Allium cepa. Classification (NCBI taxonomy): domain Eukaryota; kingdom Viridiplantae; phylum Streptophyta; class Magnoliopsida; order Asparagales; family Amaryllidaceae; genus Allium; species Allium cepa. The sequence continues at coordinate 283,894,074 of CM060935.1, forward strand.
TATACCATGGAATTTATCTCACTCGGATTTTTAATTATTTTGGAGTGGATTTCAAAGGCGAAGAATTTGTTTCAAGAAAAGTTTTCAATCATTCCAACATTTCGCTTATGAAAATTCCATTTGTTTTTTAACCTTATGAGACACTTACCGAAAAGGAAGAGCGTTTAGCTCATGAGGAAATGGAAGAAGAGGAAGTTGAAGAAGAAGAAGAAGGGGATGACATGGAAATCGAAGAAGAAGAAGGTGAAACGTCGTTGGAAAGCATTGAATATCCTTCCAATCCATCAAACAAAACCCTTCTAAAAAACCAAAAGATAATTGTGGAGAATCAACGGATTCTAAAATGATCCGTTAGTAAAAAGTTGGATAACATTTCTTCAAAGATGAACAAGTTCTTTTCAAAAGTCAGCAATAAACTTGAACTATCTTCATCATCTTCATCCTCTAACTAGTTTTATCTTTCGTATTTTGTTGTATTTGTTTTAGTTTGCTTTATTTCGAACGTTCGTGTAGTTTATTATCTGCTTAATCATTGTATTATCGTAGTATGCAATGAAATGAAATTTCCTTTATGTTATCTACCTTATCTTATCTTTAGAATAAATGTTAGTATATTATATATATACACACAATTATTCACAAAATCAAATTTGTCATAACATTTCACTAACCCATGTCGACATCCCCTATGTGACTATGTCGACATGTACTGGTCAGAAATGGCAATTGATTTTGAATTTGAAATTTGAATAACTACCACATGTCTATTCAATTCAAACGTATTTCTACACCTATGTATACCTGTTTCTTCCAGAATTCTTCACTGAAATTTATTTCTTATCATCTATATCCTCCATTTCTTTCACAAATTCAACTATGGCTAATACTATTCACAATTTATCTAAAAATCTTGAAGAAACTCTTAACTCGTTCAAGAATATTCTCTCATTTATTCTACGAAACCAGCATCATTTAGAATTAAGTCAAATGCAGATGATAAAGGAACAAGAAAGGCACTTCGATGCGATATGATGGATGATCTCCTCTCTGTACAAGGATGATAACGAAGCACATCCTCCTGTCTCTCTCACCAATGACAATGATAATTGGGATGCTATTAAGGCAGACCCAATCTTTGGAGAAGAAGGATGGGTGGAAGTTCCACGTAATGTTTGATTTTTTATTTACTTTGTTTGATTTGTTTGAATTGATTTGGATTGATACTTTGTGTGGATTGATTTCTTATTGATTTGAAGATTGCTATGTAATACATATATATACACACATTGAAATGTATATAATTTTTAAATTAGTTATCATGCTCAGAAGTATAATTATTTCCTACTCTATATATTCCGTTGTATAGTTTATCAATGCAGGTACTGAAGTAAAAGAATGAGGGGGAGTAATTTTTTGTTGATGACAAGGGGGGAGAAATATAAAATGGGGTAGTTAGGTATAGATTATGGGGGAGTTGTTAGTTTTAGGGGGAGTTATTAGAATAGAAATAATATTTTATAAACAAAGGTTGACATCATCAAAAAGGAGGAGATTGTTAGTCCGTGAGATGATGGTTTTGATGACAACAACCTTAGAATAGATTATAAAATATAAATACTAACATTATAACTTTAGATATATATATGTATATGCAGGATTTAACCATGCAGGTACTAAGAATGAAGACTGTACAGTATAGAGATTCAAGATATCAAGATAAAATATCAAAATAGAAGGACTCATGAGTGTCGAGACTATCAAGAGTTCAAATTTCAAGGATAAGTATTTTTTAGGAATTTTTGTTAAAACTCGTAGAAAAGCACTGGCATCTTAAAATCCAATTTATTCGTCGAATGGAATCCACTTCGAGCCCGTTTAAGGGATGGAACCCTAAGTAGGATGGAACCTACGAAAAATCTAGTGGAACATTGTTTTGTATCCGCTAACTTTTATTCAAAATGATTTTTCAAAATTATATCCTGTTTTCAAAATGTTTTCAAAACTTTCCTTTTAAAAGATTAAAAACCCTCGATCCTGATTTTAAATAATTTTAGCCTCAAGAACATCTTTATTTTCAAAGTCAAATTACTCCTGATTTTAAACTACATTTAACTTTTAAATATTTATATTTAGATTTAAATATAAAATTATAGTTAAAATCTATATATATTATTCTTTATATTTACATATGAATTTTACTATAATCAAGTATATTTATAAAGTTTAAAATAGTTTTTATATAAGATAAAGGTTATTTTCAAAGAAAATCAAAAATACCAAAAAATCCTTTGGGATGTCGACATGCCTAGCATGACCATGTCGATATGGTGACAGCTTGATTCAAAAATTTAAATTTCAAAAAAAGTGTCTATTCGCCATAAGTCTTCATGAATGGTCATGGCTGTTGTTCTTCTATAAATAGGGGTCAGTTTCAACAAATTTTAATCACTTTTTTCTGGTTTTCACTCCTCTTCTTCTTCCTCATTTCTTAATACATATTCTTATCATTATTCTACCAAAATCAACATCGAATCATACTCGATTACCTCTAGTTTGATTCTCTATCACTATCTCTACATGATTCTCGGTGCTATTCATAGTTATAGACTTCTTTGTAATCTATTAAGCGAGAAAAGGTGTGATTGTAGCCTTGGAAATCAATAAAAAGGGAAAAGGTGTCATTGTAGCCTTGGTAAATCAATTGGGTAAACTTGTGGCTCAGAAATCAAGTATCTCTACCCAGAGAATCGAAATTCTGGAGGGTGTACCTTGTAGCCTTGAAACCGAGGGTGTAATTGTACAATTACTTTTGAAAGGAAATCCATACTTGTGTTGCGGGACTGGATGTAGGGTAACTCCGAACCAGTATAAAATCCGGTATGTTCTTTCCTTCACTGCTTTTATATTATTTCTGCATCTGTGATTGTTTCTGTGATTATATCTGTGTATGTATATTGCTAACTTTTGTGTCTAAATTAACATAAATCGAAAAAGATTTAGTAATTCTTTATTAACACTATTCACCCCCCCCCCCTCCAGTGTTAATCTTAGCCTTAAGATCCGTAATTCGCATTTCTCACAATGACATAATGTTAGTTGAATTCAAAATTTAAATTTCAAAAGAAGTGTCTATTCGTCATATCTCTTCACGAATGGACATGGATGTTGTTCTTCTATAAATAGGGGACGTTTTCAACGAATTTAAAAACAGATTTTATGGTTTTTCACTCCTCTTCTTCTTCCACATTTCTATATACATATTCTTACCAATACACTACCGAAATCAACATTGAATCTAACTAGATTATCTCTAGTTTGATTCTCTATCACTATCTCAACAAGATACTCAGTGCTATTAAGAGTTATAGGCTTTTTGTAATCAACTTAGCAAGAAAAGGTGTGATTGTAGCCTTGGAAATCAATCAAGCAAGATAAGGTGTGATTGTAGCCTTGGAAATTAACTGGGTGAACTTGTTGCTCGGGAAATCAAGTATCTCTACCCAGAGGATTGTGAATCTGGAGGGTGTATCTCGTTGCCTTGAAATCGAGGGTGTAATTGTAAAGATTGTCTTTGAAAGGAAATCTGTACTTGTGTGCAGGATTGTGTCAAGGCCCGTTTTCCCGTACCCTTTGAATCGACAATAAACCACACATGTCCAACTCAAATTGTACGAAAATACGGAACATGAAGGGTGATAAAGAAAAATAGACAGAACAGAATCTCACACGAATGGAATAACATATATTATTTCAATAATAATCTTTACAGCGGAAAATTTTAAAATACAATATCAGAGTCTAACCTAGATTCAGCTTGGACAGTTATAAAACCTGCCCTTACAATTGCTGACAAACATCAAACAAAATACACTAAGCAAAGCCTATGAAAGAATATCTCCATGCGTCCATGAATATCTCCAGCTCTCCTCTGGAACTTCAACTTCCTTCGACTATCCTGAAACTACTCGGATCTGACCCAAGTATTGAAAATACCCGGATCAGGCTTGATAAACCAGCGTGAGAAAAACTCAATAATAAATGACAGTGTCATATATCAGCCTTTGGATAAAATCCTTTGAAATAAATAGTATCTCATAAGACCACGCCCACACATAAACACGGACGGGTTTTTACCTTATGATAACTAAAACACTTTTATATCAAAACCTTTGATATTATTTCTAATGACATCTCTTTGAAAACATTTGCAAATAAACTTATTAATCTTATCCGAAATGGTTACCCATATAGCATTTCGAGGCTATTCATTACGCCAATACAAACAAAACCGTAGGTTCTTATTGGAGAATGGATTTCCATACAAATGACCAGGCGCAGGATCTACCTTCCGAAATGGGTACACCTCTAGATGGATGTCCCGAGGCACAGAACATCTGCCCTCTACCAACACAAGACCGGCCCACCTCTGTAACTAGATGGTACCGAATATGTCATCCCCCGGTCGTTACCGACCTTTATCGAGGGCCCTCTAGCATACACCACATTAATTAACATCCCGACGTCATAGCGGGAAGAAATATATCTAGAAGGGGATGATCATACCCTAATGGGAATGACCCACATAGCCCTGCTGCATCTAATCCTGTTTCGGTCATTTCCGGTTTGATGAGGCTTAAGGCTACGATTACCTTTTCACAAAGCACATATCAAATCTTTGAATGCCACATTGCCATTTCCGTTAACTACTAATTGCCTTCCACAAAAATACAACCCTTGAGCTCGTATGTCTCAAGGAGGGTGTTAAGCTAAGAGAAGTTGCCTTCTCTGCCACCACTGATGTACGTTTGTAAAAACCAATGTACGTAATCTTTAGAAATGCAACGTCAGACAAACGTCCATACAAGTTGTCCAGGAACAGGACAAACCGAAGGTACTTTCCTCGGCCATTACTAGGCGAGAAGCCCTTGCAATCCGCAAAATCTCCATCACGAGGAGACCACTGCTATATATAACTCTATAATGGGTGCACCCTGAGCAAATCAACAAGCAGTCTTCACGCTAGGAAGATCCACGGTCTTCAATCACCATCTTCAACATGTCTTCACGTTCGAACGCATACATTGGTTCGAAGTGGTTTTCGGATAGGAATTAACCAAATCCGACTCCGGTTCCTTCGAAATCCAATCATCGATAAAAGTGAATATGAGTATATAGGATTTGTTAAGTCTCTTTTCACTTAAATTCTTTTCGGATGATTTCGAAATCTCTTTCTTTTAACTTAGGATAATTCTAAGTAATTCATTCTTTTGTTTTGGAAAATATCTCAGATTTCTTTACTTAATTCTTGATCCAAATTTCTTAACTTTTAACTTAAGGAAAACATTCCCTTTATAATATCACCTTCCAAAACATCCATTTAATCTAAAGGATTATTCACTGTCCAAAATCGCGAATATAATTCCTTTAATAACTTTCACATTTAACTTATCAATTTAAATTGATTTCAGATTTACAAAATGGTGTTTATAAATTCCATTTTTATATCTCACTTGTAAGTCAAAATCCAACACTCTTATTTACCAATTCATTCCTTTCAAATCTTATCATTCCTAAAATTCATTATAAATTCTTTTCTAAACTTCACAGGTTCGTAGAAATCATTCATTTTGGAGATTGCTTAACTTTTGGGTAATACCAATCTTCTTTTAATTCAAAAACTTAACAGAATATTTTTATTTTGAAGCATCCGGGCTTTCCTTTCGATCTGTTCCACCCCTCGCCTAAGAAAAGAAAACATAGGCCAGGTAAGTTCAGGGCACTGGTTGCTCCATCCCTAACCTTAGTTAAACACCTTGTTTTATCTTCCCAGATCTCACAGGCGGGACAAATGTACTAGTCGTTTCCGCATACTCAGATTTCAACTTATTTTGGAATTGCTTATAAATATTCCAAATTATCTTTCAAAACGCTTAATTATCCTTTTTAAAACATTCACAATTGATTCTGGGAAACATCATTACATTTAAACTCATATTCCAAAAGTTATATAATTCACAGCATAAAAGTGCTGCGGAAAGTGCTATATAAGCTTATTTGATTAAAACAACTTTTAAACATTCGCTAATTCATATTTTCCAATCCAAATCTCTTTTAAATCATTTAAATAGATTTATCAAATTTATTCCATATTTTTTTCCTTAATTAAAAACATCCATTTAAACAGATTTCCTGTTATGGTCACTAAACTGCACTAGCGCGATTTTTCTAGAAAATTGATTTGGACATAATTCAAAATCTACTTATCGAAACTTTGATTTTCTTTCTTCATTTAGAAGATATGGATATAATAGTCCGGAATTTTCTTATCTCGAAGAATTCCGAGCAATATTCCACTCTACACATTCATTTGAACTTTTTCGACGCGAAATCGCGAACTGCCGTTGCGCGACGCGTCTAGTTTTAACTTATTTTTCAACATTTGAAATAATTTATTCAATTTAGATTTCAATACTTATAAAATGATTAGAAACCATTTTAAATCAATATTTTCACCTTTTAAAGTATTTAATATATATTTTCACTCTTACCACATTAAAATATTATTATATTCCCATTATTTTAATATTAAACTTTAAAACCCAATTTCAACTCAATTTTAATTCTAATCTCAAATTAAACACATTTAAAACTTAGGTTTCAAATCTAATTCCAATTTAAATTTAAATTTAATCTCAAACTAAACTTCACTTTTTCAAAATCGATTTTAATTTCAATTTCACTATTCATCTAAATTTCAATTTCTAATTAGCTATTCTTTTCAAATCCGTTTCACTTCAAATTTCAAATTCTCTTTCATTTTAACTTTAATTTCACTTCTAAATGAAAAGAGACTTATTTTTCCACAATTTCTCATATTACTAAAATATGGTCTTTTAAACAAAAGTGATTACTAAATCAATAGGAATTTGATATCCAAATTATCATCACATCCATATAACAATCATATAACATCAACATTTTCAATATGGTAAATGTCATAATATTACTACGGATTATCCAACATATCCAAACAATCAACCAAACATACATATCATCAAATAGTGATTATCTAACATAACAATTTAGCATGATAATCAATATAATTTAAAAGCGATGAGAATTTCTCACCTTTACCCAAATGTTTAACTTCCTACCAACATTCATATCAACAACACTTCACTAAAACTTCAACTAATTAACTTTTACTCCATTTCATCGACCACTTCTTCCATAAGTTCGGCCTCCTCCTATTCTTCCTCTTTCTCCATCATTTCTTCACTTATTAGATGTTAAACCATGTTCTAATGGCATTCTAAGGTCTTAGGCAAAGTTTGGTGGTGTTTGGAGTTGATTTAATATGGTTTTGAAAAAGTTAGTAAGCATTTTGGAAGAGAAGAAGAAGCCATTAAAGAGAGCTTCAAAGAAGAAGAAGAAGAAGAAGAAAGTGAAGAAGAAGGTAGAGAATGAAGTGTGAAAAATGAAAGGTATGGATGCATATTTATATTTGAGTTTTGGATGGCAAATGACTAAAATACCCTTCTTTACTTTTTGACTTTTTAATTTACTTTTCTACCCTTGATTTAACTCTTTAAGGACATGCATTAATGGTGAAATGATGGTAGGATGTAAGTTTGTACTTAATGAAATGATGTTTGCCTCTTTTTCTTAAACTTTTAAAATGTTAAAATAACATTTTGCTCCTTTTCCATGTAAAGTAGTAACATCTCATTAATGTGATTTGAATTTGTAAAATGATTACTCTTTTTTTTCTTAAACTTTGTGTAAAAAAAGAAAGAAGACTTTTGCTTGATTTGATGTGTATTAATGGTGATGTTAAAGATAGGAATGATTACTTTCTTAAATTTTGCATTTTAAAGAGAAGACTTTGCCTTGATTTGATGTGTATTAAATGCATGTATGTATGTGTCATTACTTCCTTTAGTTACTTATCTTTTCATACTTTATTTTGTTTGAATTCAAGGTGTATTAGTTACATCATGTATAAGAGAAAAGAAAAATATGTAATGATGTTGTTTTATTTGTTTACTTATACACACTTTTGTCAAATCATAACTTTTACATCTTTTTACATTTATGTAAATATTTTCAAAAGTAAACTCCTTTTGTCTTTTAGTGCTAAATGTAAAGTGTTTAAATAGTTTGTAAACTTGTAATTTTAAGTTATAAAATGTATTAAGTTGCAACAACTTGTCGACAACTTGTTTTGGTTGAAAACGGTGTTTTCCACCGACAAAGTTTACAGTCAAAATTTGACGTTTTTATTAAGCTATGTATGGGAGTAAACCAAACTTTAAAATGAACTTTCTACTTCTTTAAATAAATTAAAACAAGTCTCTTTATATTAAAAAAGCATATCTAATTAATATCAAAATCTCAAATTTTACCGCGTATGCAAAATGCGACAAATTTTTGGTTATTTTTATAAAACGATTATTAACAAACTTTTAAATCTTTTAACATACTTTTATTATCTTTATTAGATATTTTAAATAAGATTTACCTTTTTAAATTTTAAATCGTTCGAAATCTCTCATTTCCGAAGTAGTGAAAATACGGGTCGTTACATTCTCCCCTACTTAAAAGCATTTCGTCCTCGAAATGAAAGTTAGATAAAGGAATCTATCTCATACTCATATCCTCAAAAAAATTGACTTATTTCTATTGATGATAGAAAAGAAGAAGGCCGATATCATAACAACACTAAAACAAATGATGCCAAACATATATAAAGATTCCCCACACTAAGCTGAGTACTTATCACTTTCTTAAGATTATATATACATACATCAAGTCAAACTTCTATCCTTCCCATCCTAGTGCGTACTGCACACTTAAGATAATGTATCCAACTATCAAACAAGACTATACATCCAAAAACAACCAAACTATATCAACATAAATGAATACATCCACATAACCCATCCTCTGACCTAAGCATGTACTACACCTGAGGTCTATATATATACATACCAAATCATAACTCTAACTACTATATCTTAGTGCCTATTATTTAAGATAACTATCCAACTACTAAGTAGACAGATCCAACACATCATACTATATGTGATATTTGATTCGATCTATTATTCAAATCCACAACTTTTCTTTCGAACTAGTATCGATCTCCCGATTTTCTACTGCGGACTTTGATCAGACTTCTTGATCACAAACCCTTGCTTTCCTTGCATAGCTCTCAACTATGATAGAAAACTTGAGTACGTAATCATAAACTCCCATCAAGAATCGAGTGATAAATTCTTTTTCGGATTGGTGTAAACACCTCAAAGTTCTGTACTCAAATCTTAGATCAAAATTTATGTGCCAAAATGATCTACGTTTAACTTATGTACTTATTCACATTCATCTTTACCTAATACATTTCTTCCAAAACTTCTATTAATCCAAGTTTATTTCACAACCATTGCTTTCTTCTAAATCCATTATTACTTAAGCATACAAATGACTTAACTTGTATAATATACCTTTACTTCCTAAGAGTATATATACATATCCCAAACCTTCAAATCGTCATTACTTCAATTAGCGTCTTCAACAAATGTGGAATTCTATTATTCCAAATAAATAAGTTATAAAACTTAATCCTTAGTTTTCTTTACCTAAGGTCTCCATTTAGCTAATATTATTTATCTTATCCATATTTTAATCAAACAACTTTACTAAGTGTATACCTTTTTCTTACAATCTTAACTTATTTACCTATCCATTTTCTAAATCAAATTTCTTAACCTTAAATCCGTCAAATACCTTATAGTCAAATTTGTGAAACTTAATTCACATGGTATTTGTTATTTAAACATTTTCATCCAACATTCAACTACTAACCATATTATTCAAAACTACCTCCTTCTAATCTTACTTCATTTTGAATTAAAAATATTACCCTAAATGTATCATTATTTCAAATTTTATATTAGGATGATATTTCTTATACCTCTTGTTTCTAATCAAAGTGTCTAAATTTCAAATTACCTTAACTCATTTATAAGTTATAGAACTTATCCTTTCATAATATATTTACCCAAAATTTCAATTTTGGCTTATCTTTTCTGTCTTATTGATAAGAATTTTTCTTCTAAGTATGCATTTTTTTTTTTTTTTTTTTTTTTTTTTTTTTTACTTTCTCTAATTACAACTTCTAACTTCAATATTATCATCAAATATCTTATAGTCAAATTGTGAGTTTTACTTCACAAGATATTTGTACTTAGCTTTTAAATCCATCTATTATGATAATCACTTAATCATTATTATTTCTTAATACTAAGTATCTAAGGGTATATGATTACAGTTTTAAATTCTAGCTTTCAACTAACTGATCCTATATGAAATATCTTATAGTCAAATTGTGCAATTCTAATCACAAGATATTCATATTTTAGTTTTACTAAGCTGAATCACAATCAATCCTTAATTTCTAACCCAAAAGATAATAATATCCTCTTTAGTATTTATAATATAAACCCAAGGTAAAATTATTTCATTTACTAATTTCTTTAAAACAAAATCATTTTGTAAAATTAACAAATACGCGCTCATATATATAATACTCTCATAACTCATTCTAGGGCATTACTAACCCTATCTCTAATGAGTTACTCATCCTAGGATATTACTAATCCTATCTCTGATGAGAATTTACCCATAATAGAGCCAAGGTTCTCGCTTAACCTTCAGCTCTGATACCAAATGTCAAGGCCCGTTTTCCCGTACCCTTTGAATCGACAATAAACCACACATGTCCAACTCAAATTGTACGAAAATACGGAACATGAAGGGTGATAAAGAAAAATAGACAGAACAGAATCTCACACGAATGGAATAACATATATTATTTCAATAATAATCTTTACAGCGGAAAATTTTAAAATACAATATCAGAGTCTAACCTAGATTCAGCTTGGACAGTTATAAAACCTGCCCTTACAATTGCTGACAAACATCAAACAAAATACACTAAGCAAAGCCTATGAAAGAATATCTCCATGCGTCCATGAATATCTCCAGCTCTCCTCTGGAACTTCAACTTCCTTCGACTATCCTGAAACTACTCGGATCTGACCCAAGTATTGAAAATACCCGGATCAGGCTTGATAAACCAGCGTTAGAAAAACTCAATAATAAATGACAGTGTCATATATCAGCCTTTGGATAAAATCCTTTGAAATAAATAGTATCTCATAAGACCACGCCCACACATAAACACGGACGGGTTTTTACCTTATGATAACTAAAACACTTTTATATCAAAACCTTTGATATTATTTCTAATGACATCTCTTTGAAAACATTTGCAAATAAACTTATTAATCTTATCCGAAATGGTTACCCATATAGCATTTCGAGGCTATTCATTACGCCAATACAAACAAAACCGTAGGTTCTTATTGGAGAATGGATTTCCATACAAATGACCAGGCGCAGGATCTACCTTCCGAAATGGGTACACCTCTAGATGGATGTCCCGAGGCACAGAACATCTGCCCTCTACCAACACAAGACCGGCCCACCTCTGTAACTAGATGGTACCGAATATGTCATCCCCCGGTCGTTACCGACCTTTATCGAGGGCCCTCTAGCATACACCACATTAATTAACATCCCGACGTCATAGCGGGAAGAAATATATCTAGAAGGGGATGATCATACCCTAATGGGAATGACCCACATAGCCCTGCTGCATCTAATCCTGTTTCGGTCATTTCCGGTTTGATGAGGCTTAAGGCTACGATTACCTTTTCACAAAGCACATATCAAATCTTTGAATGCCACATTGCCATTTCCGTTAACTACTAATTGCCTTCCACAAAAATACAACCCTTGAGCTCGTATGTCTCAAGGAGGGTGTTAAGCTAAGAGAAGTTGCCTTCTCTGCCACCACTGATGTACGTTTGTAAAAACCAATGTACGTAATCTTTAGAAATGCAACGTCAGACAAACGTCCATACAAGTTGTCCAGGAACAGGACAAACCGAAGGTACTTTCCTCGGCCATTACTAGGCGAGAAGCCCTTGCAATCCGCAAAATCTCCATCACGAGGAGACCACTGCTATATATAACTCTATAATGGGTGCACCCTGAGCAAATCAACAAGCAGTCTTCACGCTAGGAAGATCCACGGTCTTCAATCACCATCTTCAACATGTCTTCACGTTCGAACGCATACATTGGTTCGAAGTGGTTTTCGGATAGGAATTAACCAAATCCGACTCCGGTTCCTTCGAAATCCAATCATCGATAAAAGTGAATATGAGTATATAGGATTTGTTAAGTCTCTTTTCACTTAAATTCTTTTCGGATGATTTCGAAATCTCTTTCTTTTAACTTAGGATAATTCTAAGTAATTCATTCTTTTGTTTTGGAAAATATCTCAGATTTCTTTACTTAATTCTTGATCCAAATTTCTTAACTTTTAACTTAAGGAAAACATTCCCTTTATAATATCACCTTCCAAAACATCCATTTAATCTAAAGGATTATTCACTGTCCAAAATCGCGAATATAATTCCTTTAATAACTTTCACATTTAACTTATCAATTTAAATTGATTTCAGATTTACAAAATGGTGTTTATAAATTCCATTTTTATATCTCACTTGTAAGTCAAAATCCAACACTCTTATTTACCAATTCATTCCTTTCAAATCTTATCATTCCTAAAATTCATTATAAATTCTTTTCTAAACTTCACAGGTTCGTAGAAATCATTCATTTTGGAGATTGCTTAACTTTTGGGTAATACCAATCTTCTTTTAATTCAAAAACTTAACAGAATATTTTTATTTTGAAGCATCCGGGCTTTCCTTTCGATCTGTTCCACCCCTCGCCTAAGAAAAGAAAACATAGGCCAGGTAAGTTCAGGGCACTGGTTGCTCCATCCCTAACCTTAGTTAAACACCTTGTTTTATCTTCCCAGATCTCACAGGCGGGACAAATGTACTAGTCGTTTCCGCATACTCAGATTTCAACTTATTTTGGAATTGCTTATAAATATTCCAAATTATCTTTCAAAACGCTTAATTATCCTTTTTAAAACATTCACAATTGATTCTGGGAAACATCATTACATTTAAACTCATATTCCAAAAGTTATATAATTCACAGCATAAAAGTGCTGCGGAAAGTGCTATATAAGCTTATTTGATTAAAACAACTTTTAAACATTCGCTAATTCATATTTTCCAATCCAAATCTCTTTTAAATCATTTAAATAGATTTATCAAATTTATTCCATATTTTTTTCCTTAATTAAAAACATCCATTTAAACAGATTTCCTGTTATGGTCACTAAACTGCACTAGCGCGATTTTTCTAGAAAATTGATTTGGACATAATTCAAAATCTACTTATCGAAACTTTGATTTTCTTTCTTCATTTAGAAGATATGGATATAATAGTCCGGAATTTTCTTATCTCGAAGAATTCCGAGCAATATTCCACTCTACACATTCATTTGAACTTTTTCGACGCGAAATCGCGAACTGCCGTTGCGCGACGCGTCTAGTTTTAACTTATTTTTCAACATTTGAAATAATTTATTCAATTTAGATTTCAATACTTATAAAATGATTAGAAACCATTTTAAATCAATATTTTCACCTTTTAAAGTATTTAATATATATTTTCACTCTTACCACATTAAAATATTATTATATTCCCATTATTTTAATATTAAACTTTAAAACCCAATTTCAACTCAATTTTAATTCTAATCTCAAATTAAACACATTTAAAACTTAGGTTTCAAATCTAATTCCAATTTAAATTTCAATTTAATCTCAAACTAAACTTCACTTTTTCAAAATCGATTTTAATTTCAATTTCACTATTCATCTAAATTTCAATTTCTAATTAGCTATTCTTTTCAAATCCGTTTCACTTCAAATTTCAAATTCTCTTTCATTTTAACTTTAATTTCACTTCTAAATGAAAAGAGACTTATTTTTCCACAATTTCTCATATTACTAAAATATGGTCTTTTAAACAAAAGTGATTACTAAATCAATAGGAATTTGATATCCAAATTATCATCACATCCATATAACAATCATATAACATCAACATTTTCAATATGGTAAATGTCATAATATTACTACGGATTATCCAACATATCCAAACAATCAACCAAACATACATATCATCAAATAGTGATTATCTAACATAACAATTTAGCATGATAATCAATATAATTTAAAAGCGATGAGAATTTCTCACCTTTACCCAAATGTTTAACTTCCTACCAACATTCATATCAACAACACTTCACTAAAACTTCAACTAATTAACTTTTACTCCATTTCATCGACCACTTCTTCCATAAGTTCGGCCTCCTCCTATTCTTCCTCTTTCTCCATCATTTCTTCACTTATTAGATGTTAAACCATGTTCTAATGGCATTCTAAGGTCTTAGGCAAAGTTTGGTGGTGTTTGGAGTTGATTTAATATGGTTTTGAAAAAGTTAGTAAGCATTTTGGAAGAGAAGAAGAAGCCATTAAAGAGAGCTTCAAAGAAGAAGAAGAAGAAGAAGAAAGTGAAGAAGAAGGTAGAGAATGAAGTGTGAAAAATGAAAGGTATGGATGCATATTTATATTTGAGTTTTGGATGGCAAATGACTAAAATACCCTTCTTTACTTTTTGACTTTTTAATTTACTTTTCTACCCTTGATTTAACTCTTTAAGGACATGCATTAATGGTGAAATGATGGTAGGATGTAAGTTTGTACTTAATGAAATGATGTTTGCCTCTTTTTCTTAAACTTTTAAAATGTTAAAATAACATTTTGCTCCTTTTCCATGTAAAGTAGTAACATCTCATTAATGTGATTTGAATTTGTAAAATGATTACTCTTTTTTTTCTTAAACTTTGTGTAAAAAAAGAAAGAAGACTTTTGCTTGATTTGATGTGTATTAATGGTGATGTTAAAGATAGGAATGATTACTTTCTTAAATTTTGCATTTTAAAGAGAAGACTTTGCCTTGATTTGATGTGTATTAAATGCATGTATGTATGTGTCATTACTTCCTTTAGTTACTTATCTTTTCATACTTTATTTTGTTTGAATTCAAGGTGTATTAGTTACATCATGTATAAGAGAAAAGAAAAATATGTAATG
This sequence comes from Allium cepa, assembly GCA_030765085.1. Taxonomy (NCBI): domain Eukaryota; kingdom Viridiplantae; phylum Streptophyta; class Magnoliopsida; order Asparagales; family Amaryllidaceae; genus Allium; species Allium cepa. The sequence continues at coordinate 283,909,226 of CM060935.1, forward strand.
ATGTTGTTTTATTTGTTTACTTATACACACTTTTGTCAAATCATAACTTTTACATCTTTTTACATTTATGTAAATATTTTCAAAAGTAAACTCCTTTTGTCTTTTAGTGCTAAATGTAAAGTGTTTAAATAGTTTGTAAACTTGTAATTTTAAGTTATAAAATGTATTAAGTTGCAACAACTTGTCGACAACTTGTTTTGGTTGAAAACGGTGTTTTCCACCGACAAAGTTTACAGTCAAAATTTGACGTTTTTATTAAGCTATGTATGGGAGTAAACCAAACTTTAAAATGAACTTTCTACTTCTTTAAATAAATTAAAACAAGTCTCTTTATATTAAAAAAGCATATCTAATTAATATCAAAATCTCAAATTTTACCGCGTATGCAAAATGCGACAAATTTTTGGTTATTTTTATAAAACGATTATTAACAAACTTTTAAATCTTTTAACATACTTTTATTATCTTTATTAGATATTTTAAATAAGATTTACCTTTTTAAATTTTAAATCGTTCGAAATCTCTCATTTCCGAAGTAGTGAAAATACGGGTCGTTACAGATTGGATGTAGGGCAACTCTGTAACAGTATAAAATCCGGTGTGTTCTTTACTTACTTGCTTTTACTTTATATTTGCATCTGTGTTTGATTCTGTGATCGTATCTGTGTCTGAATATTGCATACATTTGTGTTCAAATTAACAAAAACCCAAAAAGATTTAATAATTCTTTAAAACATTATTTACCCACTCTAGTGTTTATCCTAGCCTTATGATCCTTAATCCGCATTTCTCACATTTGGTATCGGAGCAAGGTTTTCAAAGTTTCATAATCTGATTTTTGAATTTTTTTTAAAAAATGGCTATGTTTGTTAATACTAGTTTAGAAATATTCAGATCATCATTGTCTCATGAGTCTGCTCATAATCAATGTTCAAATTCAAGTTGTCTACCAAAATTGTTTGATGTGCTGGAAACATGCTTTATGGGAGTTGAGGAATCAATCCACAACGGACAAATTGTGCAGATCAAAAAGAACAAATGGATACTCGATAGTGGTTGTTCTAGACACATGACTGGGAATCCAAAAATGTCGAATGATATAATATACAAAGACAGAGGACTGGTTAACTTTGGAGACAATTCAAAAGGATATGTGATTGGCATCGGCAAAGTCGGTAACTCTGAAACTCCTATTATTACTAATGTTTTGCTAGTTAAGAATCTGAAACATAACCTGCTAGGTATAAGTCAACTTTGCGACAGAGGACATAAAATTATATTTCAAAAAGATAAATGTCACATTGAAGATAACAATTCAACCATAATATTTGAGGGAATTAGGAAAAAGAATATTTATATTCTTAGTATGAAAGTTTCGAATGATAACTTGTGTCTTTTGGCAAATACAAGTGACCCTTGGATTTGGCATAAGAGATTAGGGCATTTGAATTTCAAACTCTTATCTACACTGTCAAAACATGATCTAGTAAGAGGTCTCCCTAAAATGAATTTTAAAATAGATAGTCTATGTGATGCATGTCAATTAGGAAAACTTAGAAAAAGTTCTTTTAAATTAAAAGATATGATTTCAACTTCAAAACCTCTTGAATTACTTCACCTTGATTTATTTGGTCCATCTCAAATTCTGTCAATAAATCATAGTAAATATGTTTTTGTAATTGTAGATGATTATTCTAGATTTACATGGATAATATTTTTGAAAAATAAAAGCGATACTTTTGAATGTTTTAAGAACTTTACAAAAAGGATTCAAAATCAACTTTCTCTAAAAATTATAGCCATTCGTACTGATCACGGTGGTGAATTTGAAAAAGAAAAGTTTGAGTAATTCTGCAATAAAAAAGGGAATAACTCACAATTTTTCATTTCCAAGAACTCCATAACAAAACGGAGTAGTAGAACGTAAAAATAGGACGATTCAAGAGTGTGCGAGAACCATGCTTTCAGATAGTAAATTACCAAAGTATTTTTGGGCAGAAGCAGTTGCTACTGCCTGTTATATTTTAAAAAGAATTTTAATTAGACCTTTAACCGATAAGACATCTTATGAACTTCTTCATAGAAAGAAACCGAAAGTATCTTATTTTAGAACTTTTGGAAGTAAATGTTTTATTTTAAATACCAAAGATAACTTAGATAAATTTGATCCTAAATCCGACAAAGGTATCTTCATGGGATATTCTAATAAAAGTAAAGCGTACAGGGTATTTAATTTAAGAACTAACAACATCGAAGAAATAATGCATGTTTCGTTCGATGAAAATTTCAAAAATTTTGAAGATACTAATGATGAAGAGGATTTAATCACTCAAAATCAAGAGTCAACTGAAACTTATAATAAAATTAATCATCCTAATAAAAGGACTAAACTTTTAAAAGATCACCCTATTGAAAACATACTAGGAGATATGCAATCTGTTGTTAAAACTAGAAATCAACTAAGTCAAATGAGTAATGTATCTTTTATATCAACTATTGAACCCAAAAATCCAAAAGAAGCATCAACTGATGATTCATGGATTTTGGCTATGCAAGAAGAATTAAATCAATTCACTAGAAATAACGTTTGGGAACTTGTCCTAGACCTGAGAATAAAACTATAACTGGAACTAAATGGGTTTATAAAAATAAAATGAATGAACAAGGAAAGGTAGTTAGAAATAAAGCCCGATTAGTCGCTCAAGATTTTTGTCAAGAAGAAGGAATAGATTTTGATGAAATTTTTGCTCCCGTAGCAAGATTAGAAGCCATTAGGATTCTACTTGCTTACGCAAATCATAATAATTTTAAACTATATCAAATGGATGTTAAAAGTGTCTTTTTAAATGGATTTGTAAAAGAAGAAGTATATGTTGAACAACCACCACTTTTTGAAAATGAAAACTACCAAATCATGTTTACAAACTTAAGAAAGCTTTATATGGTCTAAAACAAGCTCCTAGAGCCTGGTATGATAGACTAAGATCTTACTTATTGGAATCAAATTTCGAAATTGGTAAAGTAGATAATACTCTTTTTATTAAAAGAAATAAAAATGATATTCAACTAGTACAGGTTTACGTAGATGGTATCATTTTTGGATCAACTAACTTTGAAATGAACAAAGAATTTTGTGAAATAATGACAAAAGAGTTTGAGATGAGTCATATGGGTGAATTAAACTTCTTCTTAGGATTACAAATAAAACAATTAAATAATGGTATCTTTATTAGTCAAGAAAAATATGCTAATGACCTAATTAATAAATTTGGTTTGACTATTGCGAGTGGAAAATCCACTCCCATGGAAACCAATGAGCACCTCAATAAAGAAGATCACTCGAAAGATGTAGATCAAAAGTTACATAGAGGAATGAATGGATCACTACTCTATATTACTGCTAGTAGACATGATATCATGCATAGTGTTTGTCTCTGTGCAAGATATCAATCTCAACCTAAAGAGACCCACTTAAAAGCCGTAAAATGCATAATAAGATATGTTAAACACACTTCCGACTATGGCTTATTTTACCCTAAAAATGATTCCTTTGACTTAATATCTTACTATGATGCTGCTTATGCTGGTTGTAAATCAGACCGAAAAAATACAAGTGGAACTTGTCTCTTTTTGGGGCATTCTCTGATTTCCTGGTTTAGTAAAAAGCAGAACACGGTTTCTTTATCAACAACTGAAGCTGAATATATTTATGTTGCTTTGGCTTGTTCTCAAGTAATATATATATATATATATATATATATATATGCAACAAACTTTAAAAGATTATGGTTTAAAATTTTCAAAATCACCAATTTATTGTGATAATACTAGTGCGATAAATTTATCCAAAAATACTACTCAACATGCTCGAACTACACATATTGATATAAGACATCATTTTCTCATAGATAATATAAATAAGGAAGTAATTACTCTAGATTATATTAATTCCGAGAATCAAATTGATGATATATTAACAAAACCATTAAATGAATTTATATTTACTAAATTAAGAAGAGAATTAGGTATTTGTTCAATAACTGAAATATAAAATATAAATAAACAAAAGTATAATTAAAATTAAATCAAAATAAATCAATTAATAAAAAATTTAAAGGACCACGTCGACATACCCCCCAACCCATGCCGACATATAATGTTTTTTTTATTTTTAAATTTTTCCCTCCAAAAATCAAAATAATTGGTTATATATTCTTCTCATTTTCGAAATTTTGTTCATCCTTTCTGTCATTTCTCTATTCTACCCTCTGAAATCAAATAATCAACGGCCTCCTCTTCAAAATCAAACAAAAATTCTACCTTTTCGTTTCCTTCTCCCACTTCTGGTCCATTTCAACGTACTACCCTCGCTCGTGTGGCAAAAATGGAGGATTCTCAAAAGGATGCACTTCAGTTACTGACTGAAATCCAAGTAATGCAACTTTGAGTGGCCAAGGAACAAGAGAGGCAAGGCAAAATCCTTAGGAATTTGCAAAAAATTCTAATGGACAATCATGCTAACACAATCTTGATTGACGAAGACTCTTCAGGAGATCAAATACAAGAGGCTAGCGAAGAAGTCCACATGGAAGAAGTGCATGCAGAAGATGACGACAATGTCGTTTGCATAGGAGAAGTGATGAAAATCTTGTCAAACAACGTGGAAATTTATGTTTCCACTATCCAAACTGTTCGATTCATAGATCTCCCATTCTCAAAGACACTCATTAGTTTCTTTTCTCTTTTTCCTTTTGGTGTATATCCTTTCTTACGTTTCCCACGAAAATGTAAATACAACAATATAATTAATGAATAATTTGTGTTCTTATGATATGAATACTTAGTTACGATAATTAGTATTTTAGGACTAAGTTCTAGTTTTAGATGAAGTGTTGATTATTCATGATAACACTATCATTATAATCACATGTCATAGAGTATTGGATTTAGGGCGAGTGATATTGTTTTTGTTGATATGTTTGGCGTTAGTTTTTGTTGATGACAAAGGGGGAGAAATATAAAATAGGGTAGTTAGGCATAGATTAGGGGGGAGTTATTAGGATAGAAGTAATATTTTATAAACAAAGGTTGTCACCATCAATAAGGGGGAGATTGTTAGTCCTTAAGATGATCGTTTTGATGACAATAACCTTAGAATAAAATATAAATACTAACTGTATAAGTTTAGATATATATATATATATATATATATATGTATGTATATACAGGATTTAACCATGTAGGTACCAAGAATGAAGACTGTACAGTATAGAGATTCAAGATATCGAGATTGAAGACTCATGAGTATCAAGATTATCAAGAGCTCAAGAGTTCAAGTAATTTATATTTTAATTGGAAATTTTGTTAAAACTCGTAGAAAAGCACTGGCATCTTAAAATCCAATTTATTCTTGGAATGGAATCCACTTCGAGCCTGTTAAAGGGATGAAACCCTAAGTAAGGTGGAACCTATGAAAAATCTAGTGGAACATTGTTTTGTCCGCTAATTTTTATTCAAAATGATGTAAAAAATATATCTTGTTTTAAAAATGTTTTCAAAACCTTCCTTTTGAAAGCATCAAAAACATCTACCCTAATTTCAAAATACTTTTAGCCTCAAAATAATCTTTAATTTCAAAATCAAACTATCCATGGTTTTAACTATCTTTAATAATAATATATTTAATTTTTAAATATTTATAATTAGATTTAAATATAAAATTATAGTAACATTTTGTATATATTATTCTATATATTTACTTATGTATTTTAACTATAGTCAAGTATATTTATAAAGTTTAAAATTGTTTTAATGTAAGATAGAAGTTAATTTCAAAGAAAATCAAATCACCAAAATATCCTTCGGGATGTTGACATGCCTATGCACCCTATGTCGACATAGTGTAAGTTGAATTCTAAATTTAAATTTCAAAAGAAGTGTCTATTAGTCATATCTCTTCACGAATGGACATGGCTGTTGTTCTTCTATAAATAGGGGATGTTTTCAACGAATTTAAAGACAGATTTTCTGGTTTTTCACTCCTCTTCTTCTTCTACATTTCTATATACAAATTCTTACCATTACTCTGCCAAAATCAACATTGAATCTAACTAGATTATCTCTGGTTTGATTCTCTATCACTATCTCAACAAGATCCTCAGTGCTATTCAGAGTTATAGGCTTTTTGTAATCAACTTAGCGAGAAAAGGTGTGATTGTAGCCTTGAAAATCAATCAAGCAAGATAAGGTGTGATTATAGCCTTAGAAATCAATTGGGTGAAATTATTGCCCAGGAAATCAAGTATCTCTACCCAGAGGATTGTGAATCTGGACTCGTTGCCTTGAAATCGAGGGTGAATTGTAAAGATTGTTTTTGAAAGGAAATCTGTACTTGTGTGCGGGACTGGATGTAGGGTAACTCCGAACCAGTATAAAATCCGGTGTGTTCTTTCCTTTACTGCTTTTACTTTATATTTGCATCTGTGTTTGATTCTGTGATAATATCTGTATCTAAATATTGCATACATTTGTGCTCAAATTAACAAAAACTCAAAAAGATTTGATAATTTTTTAAAACATTGTTCACCCCTCCTTTAGTGTTTTTACTAGCCTTAAGATCGTTAATCCGCATTTCTCGCAATATGGATTGTTACTCTATAATCACTGTTTTGTTTATTATCTTATTGTTAAGTCCGTTAGAAATTTATTTGATAATTAATGGAGAATTAATGTAATTGAAATATTACAATTGATATAAGAAGAAATGTTAACTGTTGAGTAATGAGTGTAATAAAGTGAAAACTTCTGTTAATCAATTTCATAAGGGAATAGTTGATTTGATAATAAGAATGTAAATCAAAATAAAAGGATTTGTTGGAATTTAAATATATAAAACGAGTTTTATTAAATGTTGGAATTAATTTATTATACAGATATTGGTTTAACATGGAAAATTGTATTTCAAAGTAAACTATTAGATTAATTATCTTCCCTGTATTAAGGTATGTTTTGAGATTTAATTATTGTAATTAATAGTAATTACATCTTGCCATTAATAAAAATAGAAGTAAATGGTAATTAATTAATGATATGTGCAACTTACGTTTTGTGCTAAAAATATAATGAGAATTTCAATGAGAAATATTACGTTGAAATTGTGAGTACTTTGATTTGTTACAAATATAATGATAATAGGAAATTAATTGATAAAGAAATGGCGTGGATTTATGAAGTATTATTTCTGTGACGCTTTAATGGGATAATCTTTAAATATAAGTTGGTTTTAAAGGGGGAGGTGTTAATTGTAAATTAATGTGCAATAAAAAGAAATATGTTTCAATAAAAATAAAAGAAAAGGATTGGTTTCTTAAAAGAATATTTTTATCAAATAAAGTGAATATTTGATTTGTGAATGTAAATTTAATTTCATTAAAACAAAGAATTGAATTTTGTTGTATGTTTCTAATTGGAATATTTAATTTATAAAAAATATCAATAATAAAATGGTAAGAAAACAACTTGAAGGATTGGATAAATTTTTTATTTGGAATAGTTAGCATATTTACTTAGGAATTTATTTCGTTTCAAATTTGACTTTGGAGTCTCAGTTCATCTTTTAATATGTGGAGTGGCGGTCCTCATTATGTTAATTGCAGTGTTTAATTTTATTTACCGTGTACTAAATATATATATATATATATATATATATATATATAAATCTGTGTGTGCGTAAATTTGAGTGTATTAGGGTTAATAAATTATGTTAAAATGAAATGTTTTTTTTGTATGTTAGATTTTTGATTTCTATGTACGATCTACGTTCTCAAATTTAAATCGTCGCTTTCATTTATTTTATTTTATTATTACCTTCTTTTATTAAATACATGTCTCTTTTGATTTCCAGTAAGTTTTATTTATTTACACGCGAGCCTTGGCTTGAAATGTTTCATGTGTGTTGATGAAATTAATTGAGGTAGCACATGTTTTGAAATTTTATACCAAAATATTTGCATGCCATGTGTACATGTCTTATCAAATTCCAACGTGTGTCTTTCATCTTTTGTTAATTACCTGCATGTTAGGCTCTTTTTATTTTGCAAATTTACATCTTCTTGTATCCTTCTCGTTCATATTCCAATTTCCAAACATGTTTTACCCTTATTCGTTTCCTATTTCATAAATCTCTTCCTCTAACTTTCCATTTCCAAAATGTGCTTCCATTATTTCTTTTGCCTAAAGTTTTCTTTCTCTTCTGAAAAAAAGAAAAAAAATCAAACAAATGTGAGCAACTTATTTTCATGAAGCCAATATTTTCCATTTGTTTACAAATCCATTTCCTAAAGCCTCCTTCCTCCATGTGTGAGCCAACTTGTCATTTTTTTCCGTTGATTCTCCAGAATTTAGAAACACGAGCAGGCTTCTAAATTATTAATGTGAGTAACCAACTTGATTTATTTTATTATTAAAATGTGTGTACATGGTTTTTTATTTCATTTCCATAATATTCTTATAACTTGAATATCTTCCACATATAAACTCTGATTAATCCGCGGTTTCTTCCTTTGGGTTTGTTTCAAAATTTCGAATAACATGAAACTAGTATGGTTGAATTTGGAGACCATCGAATTTTTGGTCTTTTATTGGATTTTCAATTGGCTATAAATCAAAGGGGAGTGATTAAACACACTAACGCAATACTAAAAATTCCATTGGAAGTTAAATAAAATATATGAAGTGATATATAATTTTTTCATTGTTGTTTGTTGATTTAAGTTGATGTTTGAATTGATATTGAATGTGAATTGACATTTAATTTTATACTAGAATTTAATTGATAGTTAAACCCCGATATTTATAACTATTATATGTTGAATTATATTGGTCGATTTAGATGTTGTTTGAAATGGATGCTAATTGGTTGATATGTTGGATGCATGGTTGTTTATTTATTTTAATATGTCTCTGTTATCACCTTATATATTATTGGCATCACTTAAATTGTCCTCTGAATCATTTTAGAATTGGATAATTATGACATTTAAACAATGGGCTGAAATAAAATATATCCATACAATTTCTTAAAGTTAGATTATTTATTGAAACTGAATTATTTAAAAAGTTTAAGTATTTCAATTAAACTTCGGATTTATTTTAAATAAAGTGGTTAAAATTGGTATTACGAAAAATTTGAAATCTAGTAAGTTATTGCACTCACTTTGTATATTTGATATGAGATAAAAATTCCTGTAACATCTCCGAAGACATTGCACTCATGTTTTTATTTGAGATTGATTTGACTTACATAAGAATTTTTAGTTCTGACTCAAGTGTATTGTTTTTCATTATGCTCGGATCAGCCTGAGTTTTTCAGTGTTGAAGACTATTTTCTAGTGGATGAAGATGAAGATTCAGTATATTATTGCTATTCATTAGTCCACTACATTCTGTGTCCCGCTGCATTATTTATTTATGATGTATGTATAACTCTGATTTGAATTTGTAAAAGTGAAATCAAATGTTATTTGTAAAACAGCTTCATGAACTGTTTTTATTATTATATTTTGTCGTTCCGCTGCGATATTCTGTGTTTTGTTTTTTCTTTCCTTTTTTTTCTTATTTACCCCATTAACTATCCTCCCTTTTGAGCGGTTCGAGTCCGACATGTGTGGTTTATTGTCGATTTGAACCGTCCATAAAGGTGGGTCGTTACAAATATCAATGTTTTTTTACAAATGAGAACTGTTATATATACATCCATCAAAATAAAACAACAATCACAATTATCATCCTGGATAGTTATAACAACTTGTCCTCACAATTACTGATAATTTCAATAACAAAGCAGCAAAAAATAAATATATATGAGAATATGATTTGAATACCTTCAACTCATAACCTAAGCTTCAATGCATCCAAAGAAATCTGTAAATATGCTCGGTCTGACCCAAGCATTATAATAAAATAACATTCGAGTCAGTCAAGAAAACCAGCGTGAGAAAAACCCACCTAACTAGATTTTAAAGTTATTAAAGTTTTGGAAATAAATGTATCTCATAAGACCACGCCGCATATAAACACGAATGGGTTTTTACCTTACGATAAACAAAACATTTCATATGAAATCCACTGATATTATAACAGTATCCAGATACAATTACTTATTAATCATAGCCAAAAATATTACATTATTAACTCTAGCATAATATGTATACAATCAAGTCCATAGGCGCTTATTGTAGAATGGTTTCCAACAATGAAAGGATTAGGGTTTACCCATTAAATCCGTACACTTCTAGATAAAATGTACGGAAGGTTGCAATCGCAACTGCACCTCAGCTACTCAAGAAAGGTCCTTTCCCTTAGTGGATAGCACCGAATATGATCAACCCATGGTTGAAAAAAACCCATCATGGGCCTCGTAACATACATTATATGGAACTAGATTTTGGCATGATCATACCCGAATGGGTGCGACCCACATAGCCCTGCTGCATGTCTTTGCTTTAGCTATTTTCCTGGTTGATGAGGCTTGAGGCTACGATTACTTTTATTTAGCACACCCCATTTGGAATGATAACACTGCCCTCAAGGAAACAACGTAATGCCAACATTCATCCATACAAATTCATTCTAGACTGAACGAAACACTCTAGAGCTCTGTCTCTGAATTTCCATCATCTTCGAGATGTCTTCACTTTGCAATGCTTAAGTTGGATCGAAGTGGTTTTCGGATAACATATCTGATCCGGGTCTCTTCGAAACAACATTTGACAGGTTTTAGTAAACTGAACCCCAATTTTTTAGGAAATAAACAGACAAAAATAAGAGCAGAGAACACCTCTTTACCATTAGTACATGGATTTCCATATCATTGTCCTAAGTGAACGAGATAAGATTTATATGCACAGTACAACGTCATTGGAGATGACTGTTCCATATAAGTCACATGTCTCTTTAGGTATTTCCAAAGCTACTTTTGGGTCCAAATTCGATAGTTGGTTATTTAACTATCGAATACAATATTCAAACATAGACTTCATTTCCCATGGAACCAACCGAGCCTCACATTCATTAATTCAAAACCACTTTCAAATATTGGAAATCACTTCCATATATTTATCTTAACAAAATAAATATATTCACAAAACAAAATATTTTCGATATTTAGAGCATATAATCGTGTACTTATCATAGTGGTATAGGTATATTATCAGATCATTCTTTTCGAAACTTGAACAATCTTTTCCACATACTTACAAAATGGTATAAGTATCTTAACCAATCACTTATAAATATTTACTTATTTAAAGATCATTTAAAATGATTTAAACATAGGTATCCTTCAAAAAAAAAATACATACTCCAAAATACCATTTTCTTTCTTTAACTATATTTTCTTTTTAATTTAAAATATCTTCTTTATAAACATCCAAACTTTATTTATAGAGTTCCCTATAAATCTCCATGTTTTATTTACAAAGATAATCTTTTAAAAACTCCTACCCGTTTATAAAATTCCACTTTTCCACAATCATTCAGAATCTAACTTCTTTTCCAATTTTAATTTCTCTTCCCAAGCCTATAAACCCCTTTACATGAATCCATTTTATGAAGGAATTTTTTTATAATAATTTATTTATTTTAAAATAAATGAACTAGAACATCATAAAATTAGCTTTAATCATTTTTATATATAATATAAAAGAAATTTGACTAAATTTGACTAAAACATTTTAGTAATATGGTAAATAAAATCTTAAACCTTTAAAACATCCCAATAGTTAAATAAAATATAATAACTTTGAATAAATTTTTAAATAAAATTAATTATCGTCAACTATATTTTTAATTAAAGAATCATTTAGTTTTAAATAACTAATAACAAAATAATCATTATTTTTTAAAACATTAATAAAATAATTTATTTTAAAACACTGTAGACAATATAGCAATTGACAAAAAATAATAATTTTACAAACATTTGCAATTAATTATTAATAAATTTCCTTATATATATTGAAATAATTAAAACATTTTTCTTCCAATTTATAAAACTAGAAGTTAATTAAATCCAAAATTTTCGACTCTAGGAAATGCTCAACGATCCTAATGGTACTTAACAAGCTACCATTGCTTCCTACTTAACTTCTGAAGTCAAATTACTGGTATTTATAAAATCAAGGACATATGTAAACCAATCCATAATTAACAATCAGTTGACACTTAAATAAATGTCCAAACTAATATAATAGTTGAATGGGGATTTATTCTGCTAACCAATATCATTCAAAGGTGCACAACCTGCATTTATTAAACGCTATTTATTTGGCCTAGTAGATAACACCAAGAAGTATACTTACATTAACTACATTATAATTTTAAACAACATAATTATTATATTAATCAAAATCAATATAACACTATATATGACCCATTACATAAAACAGTCTGAATACAAATTTAAAACTCAAACAATCTAATAGCATTTCAAGATGCTACATCGCGATCCTAGATCAAATTCAACCAATCTAATAGCATTTCAAGATGCTATATCGTGATCCTAGATCAAATTCAACAACAACAATTTCAATCAATTCAAGTGATACAAATAAATATTGTCTATACAATATTATGCTGGTATATTAGAAAGGTGAGTTTAACTCACCTTTATTCCAACTGTCGCTTTTGCGTTTAGCTTGGTATATAGTCGAACAACGTTTGACTATAACTCCATATTCATCGAGTTCCAAATGCAACTAATTCAATGCCATCGCATAAAGGAAGTGACACGATTCCAATGCGACTGACAGTGTCTCAATCGGACATTGTACGAGAGAGTTATTAAAATTATAAGATTTCTATTTTTAAATTATAAGTAAATATTCTAATTACAACTTAAATTAACTAATTACCCCATAAATTAACATGATCCATCTTCCCAACTCCCCATGCTCACGAACACAACTCTTATCCTTTGTACACGCATGATCGCCCTCCTCCACTACTCAATGAAATCAGCTCACGATTTCTCCAACGAACTCCTATCTTTGCTCTCCCCACGATCATCCTACTCAACCAAAGCTCGGTGCTCTAATGCAATTTCCAATCTGACGCGTTTCCCTAGCACAGTATGAAGTCGCGATACACTCTTCGAGGTCGTGATGGCTAAAAATACAGGAGAAGATGCTCCATGCTACGATAATGTCAACCTCATCCTCCATTTCATAAATCAAAGGCTACACCCGACCATAACCAAAACCCTAGCCTGGTCATCACCTACGACATCACTGTTGCTCCCCAAATCCTCGATCGTACCTATACAAAACTTCACCGTAAAGGGGCCTTGACACAACAACCACATCCAAATATCCAAATCCCTTAAATCCTCTTAAATCACCCATTATATCACAACCCTAGCTTGGCTCCTCTCTATCGAGCCCAAGCAGTCACACCGACCCCTTCATACATTTGTGAAAATGTTGATCCCCTCAAGGAGATCATAAAGATCGTTATTTTAAATTTTATTTGAATTATTTCGAACTTACAAGGGTGGAGGATTTTTATTTTCTTAAACCTTTGAAACATCCCCAATAGATAAATGCAATAAAATAACTTTAAACAACCTTTTAAAACAATTAATTATCTTGAACAATATTTTTAATGAAATAGTTATCTATTTTTAATAACTAACAAAAAAATAATTATTATCTTCAAAAACATTAATATAATAATTTATTTCAAAATATTATAGATAATACATTGATTAACTTACAAAAATAATTTTTACAAACATTTGTAATTAATTATTAATAAAGCTCCTTGTATATATAGAAATAATTAAATCATTTTTCTTCCAATTTTTAAAACTAGAAGTTAATCAAATCCAAAATTTCATATTCTAGGAAAGGCTCAGCGATCCCAATGCTATGTAACAAGCTATAGTTACTTCCTATTTAACTTCTCAAGTCAAACTGCTAGTATTTACAAAATCGAGCATATATGTAAACCAATCCATAATTAACAATCAGTTGACACTTATATAAAATGTCCAAATTAATATAATAGTAAAATGGAGATCTATTCTGCTAACCAATGTCATTCAAAGGTGTACAACTTGCATTTATTAAACGTTGTTTATTTGGCCAAATAGATTGTAACAACCCGCATATTTAACGATTTTATATTTAAATGTTTAATTTAAATAGAGCGTCGTTAGTCGGATTTTGGTCTGAAATGTTACTTTCTGCAAATGGCCGAATTGGAACTCGAAACTACCTCCATTGGTTCCAAAATGGTGTTTGCGATCTTTTTGAGTATAATCTTTGATATGTTTGGAGTTTGTGAAATTTTGACCCTTTTTCTATTGGGTTTTGGGTTTGGGTTCAGCCCACTAGCTTAACTGACCCTTCTACTTCAGCCCCTTCCCCTCATCTCTCTTCATTTTGTTTCATTTCTTAAGTAAAAACTGAAATGGGGGAAAGGAAGTGGAAATAGAAATTAGCAAGCCCTAGTTTCTCCTTTGTAACTTGATTTCTTGCTCCAAAATCATAGAGAAGCTATTGGTAAGTTCATCTCCATCTTCTCCATCTCTTCTCCTCTTCAATTTTAGTAATTTCCTAACCCTAACTTAGGAAATACTTGCTTTGATTCTAGATTGAAGCTTGTAGTGTTGAAGTGGAGTGTAGTTGGTTGATTCCTTGCATTTGTGCTTCTTCATCCTCTTTGTTTTGTGTAAAAAGGTGAGTTTTAACTCACATCTACCTCTCTTGCTATCATTGGTGTTGGGTATGATTTCCTAACAAATATTCATGTGCCATTGCTTTGGATTTAGAAAGAATTTGGAATTCATTGATATAGGGCAAGAAGTGCTGGAAAACAGCCTTCGGCCGACCGAGTGCAGGCTTCGGTCGACCGACCTGCTTCCCGAGAGTTTTTATGAACAGTGGCCGGCCGACCGAGCCCTGTAGTCCGGTCGACCGACCTGCTCTATTTGCCCTGTTTTGCCTGTTTTTGTATATTTTGATTTGTTTTCCGGATTTTATCGATTCAAGTTGCTTTTTAGTGGTTGTTATTGCATATTTGGCTTTGATAACTTACTCTTGACTTCATCCACGGGTTTTTATAAAATAATCTCTCGAATCGCATTTAAAAGCTCGTTTCTCCTATTTATAAATTCTATTTAAAACACACACTTTCGCACGTCGAGCGAAGTGGAAGGGTGATTAAATGGTTGGGCAAAACACGGACCATGAATCTATGCATTTATCTTTTCGATTAGTCCCCGACCTATTCGATTGATCGTTTGGACCTTCGGGTTTGGTTTATCGATGATATGAGGTAAACTTTGTACTGCTTTGAGTGTGAAAGTGGCTGACGGATAGTAAACCGTTTAGTGCGAACGAGTGGTTATGGGACATACGTTAACACTTTTCGGATTCCTTTTCGAGAGTTGTGACACATTCCGCCAGTTAGTGGTGTCCAGTACTGGGTCTTCGACCTTCACCACTACGGTTTGTTGCTCTATAAAGTATCACTCCGATGTTGGCCTTATGTGCCGCATGAGTGATATTGGGTTTGTTGCCTTCGGGTATGTTGCCTTCGGGTGTGTGCCTTCGGGTTTGTTGCCCTATATAGTTTCGCTCTGATGTTGGCCTTATGTGCCGCATGGGTGATACTTGGGTTTGGAGCCTTCGGGCTTATGGATCCTTGTTGTACAGTACTGAGCTCGAGCAATCATATGTTTCATTGATATTATATTCCCTTGGTATCGCCCATCGTGTTGGTCTGTTTGAGACGCATGATGTATAACGATTACCTTGTGGAACTTGTATACCTCATTGGTATTTGCTATTTGCCTTTTGGCTTGTTTTGGGATATTTGTATCCTTTGTTTCTATATGTTGCCGATGATATGAGTCTTGTTCTATATGATTCATCTCTTGTTGATGATTGTGTTATCTCCTCTAGAGATATTTGTTATACTGTATGACCTTGCAGGTTTATTATTGTTCAGTTTATCTAACTGATTTGTTATCTAGACTAACCCGTGTATTTTATACTCGGGTCAGACCGAGATGTTTCAAGTTAGGTGCTTTTGGAACTTAGCCTATTTTGCTTCCGCATGGACTATTCGCTAGCTTCATTTTGTTATAGCGTCTTTTGTGGTCCTTATCTGTTGTAACTATGATATTTTTACTATTTTTGTCTCGTCTGTATATTGTGGTCTCCTGTACCACTTGGCATGTATTATTTGTATACTCTGTTGTGTATCTGTTTATGTGTATATTATGATCGACTGTTCTGTGATGTGAATTACATTTGAGTCGTTCTATTTTCTTCTGATAGATCCTATAGCCATTGTAGTTTTGCTTTAAATATTTATTGAATAGGTCGAATTTTAATGTGATTCTATTTTTCGACGTATTTAGTGAATAGTTAAGGTAAGATTACACATGGTCGCTTCCATTATACTCTATTGTCCGCGTTAGCCGACAGAATTATCTATGTAATACTCTTTGTTAACGAGGCTCTCGTAGTGGGGCGTCACAGCGTGGTATCATTAATGAGTTCAGAACAAAATATGATAAACACAGAATAGATGCACATATTATGGTACATCAAAGTGTACAAGTGATACAAATCTTTGAATCATTGTGTCTTTTTATCCCATCAAGGATAGATAGAGTTTGGGAATATGTCTAGGATTATTCCGTAGTATCCCATATTGAAATATCTACCTTGTGAATAATCTTTTCCTTATCTTGACTTTCAGCTTATGTCTGGAAGAGGTAGAGGTCGACGTTCGGATGCTGGGCAATCTAGTGGCTCACATCCGGATGGCGTTTATATGTCTGCTGATCAGTTTATGGAGTTGTTTAGGAGCACTCAGCCTCCCGTTCCTCCTTGAGTGTCTCCACCTCGCAAGTCTGCTTTTGCACATCAGTGCAGTGATTTTTCTCATCTTGGAGGAAAACCGTTTAAGGGTCCCGAATCCGTTCTTGAAGTCCAAGCTTGGCTTCGCACGTGCGAGCGTATCTTCTCTCGCATGGATCTTTCCGACCATGATAGAGTTCTTGTGACTTCTAGTTTGTTACAAGAGCGTGCTCTTGACTGGTATGAGCTTCTTGTAGCCGAGATTGATGAGTCTACCCTTTCTTGGACTCAGTTTCGGGGACGATTTGAACTCAAGTTCGTTCCTGAATCTGAAAAAGTTTTATTGACCTGTCGCTTCCTTGAGTTGAAGTAAGGGAAATCTTCTGTTTCTGAGTATGTCGCATCGTTCGAGGCTTTATCTCAGTATGGTCTTGAATTCATCAGCACTTCTTACAAGAAGAATTTGAAGTTTGTCTCTGGTCTTAAGAAATATCTTAAGAAGTCCTTGTTGCTCCAGCTTAAACTTTCTTTCGAGGAATTGGTTGATTCGGCACTTCATCTCGAAGCTGTCGAGAAAGAGTGTGATAGTGGTGAGGATGTTGAGGTTTCCAAGAACCCCAACAAGAAGCAGTTTCTGTTTCAGAAGAAGCCTTTTCCTTCTAAGAAGAAGAAGACTGGTGGTCCTAGCTCTCAGCCACAGTCTTCCGGAACGCCTTTCGTTCAAAAATGTTTCAATTGTGGTTCTCCGGATCATATTATTCGAGCTTGTCCTAAGCCTCTCTTCTGCCGTTATTGCAAGAAGGAAGGTCATCATGTTTCAGCTTGTCCTACTGCTCCTGCTAATGCAAAATCTGGCAAGCTCAATGTGGCTAATGCTTCTGGAGGTTCATCTCAATCCAATGGTATCTCTCCATCTATTTTGGAAGGTATTATTTTATTTCATGATCATAGTATACGAGTTCTTTTTGATACGG
Organism: Allium cepa; assembly: GCA_030765085.1. Classification (NCBI taxonomy): domain Eukaryota; kingdom Viridiplantae; phylum Streptophyta; class Magnoliopsida; order Asparagales; family Amaryllidaceae; genus Allium; species Allium cepa. The sequence goes on from CM060935.1 coordinate 283,927,071, forward strand.
GTGCTTCACATTCTTTCGTATCGAAGAAGCTCGTTGATGATTTATCTTTGGATGTTTCTTGTATGGTTACTTCTTTAAGGATTGCGTATCCAATTGGGGGATCCGCGACCCTTAGCTTGCTTTGTGATGATGTTGAGATTGTTTTATGTGGTTTTTCTTTTCGTGCGAATCTGCACGTTATTTCTTGTCTGGGATTTGATATGATTTTGGGTATGGACTGGCTAGTGAGGTACGATGCCAGGATTATTTGTTCGGAGAGAATTTTGTATCTTCGACATCTGGATTCGCCTTCTCAGTTATCTCTTGTTCTTTGGGATGTGGATAATTCCGAAATGGTTTTCTATTCTCTTGATTCGCGAGATGGTGATGATATATCTCGTATTCCTATTGCTTGTGACTTTTCTGATGTTTTTGAGCCTGTATCGGGTTTGCCACCCAAGCGGGCAATTGAGTTCCGCATTGATCTCATTCCAGGCGCGCAGCCAGTTAGTCGTCCTCCCACGAGGATGTCTACAAAGGAAAATGAGGAACTCAAGAAGCAGCTTTTAGAGCTTGAATCCAGGCAATTGATTCAGTCCAGTTTTTCTCCGTGGGGATCCGCGGTCGTCTTCGTGAAGAAATCTGATGGAACTCTTAGGCTTTGCATTGATTATCGCAAGCTTAGCGAGTTAACCATCAGAAATAGGTATCCATTGCCTAGGATCGATGACATGTCCGATCTATTGAGTGGTGCTAAGGTCTTTTCTCAGCTTGACCTTGCCATAGGTTTTCATCAATTACGAGTCGCGGAGGATAGCATACCTCTTACCGCTTTCCGCACTCGTTATGGTTCTTTTGAGTGGCTTGTTATGCCATTCGGTTTGACGAACGCTCCTGCTTTCTTTGTCGATCTCATGAATCGAGTATTCCGGGAATATCTCGATAAATTCGTCCTTGTGTTCATTGATGATATCCCTATTTATTCTAAGTCTGAAGCTGAGCATGCTAATCACTTGAGAATTGTCTTGAGTACTCTCCGTCGTCATCAGCTTAGAGCCAAATTCTCCAAGTGCCACTTTTGGGAGAATAAGGTTAAGTTCTTAGGCCATGTTGTATCTTCCGATGGCATTTCTGTCGATCCCTCAAAGATCGAAGCCATCCAGAATTGGAAGAGGCCTGAGAATGTTCATGAGATCCGCTGTTTTCTTGGATTGGCGAGTTATTACCGTCGGTTCATTAAGGATTTTTCCCGTGTTGTGCTTCCTCTCACTTGCCTTACTCGAAAAGGCATTCGTTTTGATTGGTCCGACAAGTGTGAAGCTTCCTTTCAGACATTGAAGGAACTTCTCACTAATGCTCCTATCCTTGTGGTTCCCGAAGGGAATCATGATCTTGTTGTCTACATCGATGCTTGTGGTAGTGGTCTCGGTGCTGTGCTTATGCAGAGAGATCGGGTAGTTGCTTATGCTTCTAGGCAACTGCATCCGAATGAAGTTCGCTATGCCACTCATGATCTTGAGTTAGCCGCCATTGTTTTCGCCCTGAAAATTTGGCGACATTATTTATTGGGCGAGCGCTTCATTCTCTATACCGATCATAAATCTTTGAAGTATTTGTTCACTCGGAAGGAACTCAATATGAGACAACAGCGTTGGCTCGAGTTTCTTGCTTCTTATGACTTTGATATCCAGTATACCCCTGGTAAGGGTAATCGTGTTGCCGATGCGCTTAGTCGCAAACATTCGGCTGTTATTTCTATGATGTTTGCCGAATGGATTATTCTTGAGACTCTATCTTTTTGTGAAATTCATGATCGAAGTTCATCTTCTGATTCTCCTATTCTATTATTTAGTTTGGAAGCTCGACCTATTTTATTGGATCGTATTGCCGATGCTCAGCGGCGTGATCCTGATTTGTTGCATCTTATTCAGCTTTGTGAGTCTGGATCTTGTGATGAGGCGTTGCAAGATTTCAGCATTGATTCTCATGGGTGTCTTCGCAAGAAGAACCGTCTTTTTGTGCCTTCTGATCTTGCACTTAGGCATGACATTCTTGATGATTGTCACCATTCTAAGTATACCATTTATCCCGGTAGTAGCAAGATGTATGTCGATATGCGTCGTCTTTATTATTGGGATGGCATGAAGCACGATGTGGCGAGTTATGTGAGCAATTGCATAACTTGTCAGCGTTTTAAGGCCGAGCATCAGCGTCCTTCGGGTCTTCTTCAGCCCCTTGAGATTCCATTGTGGAAATGGGATCAGATTTCTATGGATTTCATTGACGGCCTACCTCGTTCGAGATCGGGTCATTCTAGCATTTGGGTTATTGTTGATCGCCTTTCCAAGTCTGCTCATTTTGTCCCTATTAAGTCTAATAGAACTGCTTCGCATTTGGCTAAGTTGTATGTCAAGGAAATCGTGAGACTTCACGGCGTTTCTAGTTCTATTGTGAGTGATCGTGATCCTTTATTCGCGAGTCATTTTTGGAAGAGTCTTCAACAAGCTTTGGGAACAAAGCTTAATTTTTCTACAGCTTATCATCCGCAGTCTGACGGACAGACTGAACGGGTAAATCGTATCATGGAAGATCTTCTCCGTATTTGTATCTTTGATTTCGTTGGTAGTTGGGAAGATCACCTACCTCTTGTAGAATTCTCCTACAACAATAGTTTTCAATCTAGTATCGGTATGGCTCCTTTCGAAGCCTTATACGGAAGGACATGCCGATCACCTTCTTGTTGGTTGGAATCTGGGGAGAAGCTTATTCTTGGTCCAGATTTTGTTCGTGATTCTTCCGAGAAGATTGATCTTATTCGGTTGAGAATGAAAGAGGCACAGAGTCGTCAGAAATCCTACGCGGACAACCGTAGGAAGCCTCTCGAGTTCTCGATCGGCGATCTTGTTTTTATTTGTGTTTCTCCTTTGAAAGGGGTTATGTGTTTCAGTGCGACTGGGAAATTGGCTCCTCATTATATAGGACCGTTTTCTATTACTGAACGTACTGGCCCTGTGGCTTATAGAGTTTCACTTCCAGCTCATTTATCCGGCATTCATGACGTGTTTCACGTCTTGCAACTTCGGAAGTGTCTTCGGGAGTCGGATTCTGTTATTAATTCTCCTGATTTGCAAGAGCTTGAGGTCTCACCGGACTTATCTATTTTACAACAACCTATTCGCGTGCTTGACACGGAGGTGCGACACCTTCGGAACAAGGACGTGCCGCTCGTTAAAATTCAATGGTCCGCTAATCCCAATGACTGTACTTGGGAAACCAGAGAGTATATCGAGCGATCTTATCCGGGTTTTCTTTCCTTGCTTTGAAACGGTGAGTATGTCTTTTCATCTCAAGCTTATTTTCTTTTCTTTTGATTGATTGTAGGTATGTAGTTGTTACAAATATCGTCTCTAGAAATTGCGGGGACGCAATTTTGTAAGGAGGGGAGATCTGTAACAACCCGCATATTTAACGATTTTATATTTAAATGTTTAATTTAAATATAGCGTCGTTAGTCGGATTTTGGTCCGAAATGTTATTTTCTGCAAATGGCCGAATTCGAACTCGAAACTACCTCCATTGGTTCCAAAATGGTGTTTGCGATCTTTTTGAGTATAATCTTTGATATGTTTGGAGTTTGTGAAATTTTGACCCTTTTTCTATTGGGTTTTGGGTTTGGGTTCAGCCCATTAGCTTAACTAACCCTTCTACTTCAGCCCCTTCCCCTCATCTCTCTTCATTTTATTTCATTTCTTAAGTAAAAACTGAAATGGGGGAAAGGAAGTGGAAATAGAAATTAGCATGCCCTAGTTTCTCCTTTGTAACTTGATTTCTTGCTCCAAAATCATAGAGAAGCTATTGGTAAGTTCATCTCCATCTTCTCCATCTCTTCTCCTCTTCAATTTCAGTAATTTCCTAACCCTAACTTAGGAAATACTTGCTTTGATTCTAGATTGAAGCTTGTAGTGTTGAAGTGGAGTGTAGTTGGTTGATTACTTGCATTTGTGCTTCTTCATCCTCTTTGTTTTGTGTGAAAAGGTGAGTTTTAACTCACATCTACCTCTCTTGCTATCAATGGTGTTGGGTATGATTTCCTAACAAATATTCATGTGCCATTGCTTTGGATTTAGAAAGAATTTGGAATTATTGATATAGGGCAAGAAGTGCTGGAAAAAAGCCTTAGGCCGACCGAGTGCAGGCTTCGGTCGACCGACCTGCTTCCCGAGAGTTTTTATGAACAGTGGTCGGCCGACCGAGCCTTGTAGTCCGGTCGACCGACCTGCTCTATTTGCCCTGTTTTGCCTGTTTTTGTATATTTTGATTTGTTTTCCGGATTTTATCGATTCAATTTGATTTTTAGTGGTTGTTATTGCATATTTGGCTTTGATAACTTACTCTTGACTTCATCCACGGGTTTTATAAAATAATCTCTCGAATCGCATTTAAAAGCTCGTTTCTCCTATTTATAAATTCTATTTAAAACACACACTTTCGCACGTCGAGCGAAGTGGAAGGGTGATTAAATGGTTGGGCAAAACACGGACCATGAATCTGTACGTTTATCTTTTCGATTAGTCCCCGACCTATTCGATTGATCGTTTGGACCTTCGGGTTTGGTTTATGGATGATATGAGGTAAACTTTGTAATGCTTTGAGTGTGAAAGTGGCTGACGGATAGTAAACCGTTTAGTGCGAACGAGTGGTTATGGGACATATGTTAACACTTTTCGGATTCCTTTTCGAGAGTTGTGACACATTCCGCCAGTTAGTGGTGTCCAGTACTGGGTCTTCGACCTTCACCACTACGGTTTGTTGCCCTATAAAGTATCGCTCCGATGTTGGCCTTATGTGCCGCATGAGTGATATTGGGTTTGTTGCCTTCGGGTATGTTGCCTTCGAGTGTGTGCCTTCGGTTTTGTTGCCCTATATAGTTTCGCTCTGATGTTGGCCTTATGTGCCGCATGGGTGATACTTGGGTTTGGAGCCTTCGGGCTTATGGATCCTTGTTGTACAATACTGAGCTCGAGCAATCATATGTTTCATTGATATTATATTCCCTTGGTATCGCCCATCGTGTTGGTCTGTTTGAGACGCATGATGTATAACGATTACCTTGTGGAACTTGTATACCTCATTGGTATTTGCTATTTGCCTTTTGGCTTGTTTTGGGATATTTGTATCCTTTGTTTCTATATGTTGCCGATGATATGAGTCTTGTTCTATATGATTCATCTCTTGTTGATGATTGTGTTATCTCCTCTAGAGATATTTGTTATACTGTATGACCTTGCAGGTTTATTATTGTTCAGTTTATCTAACTGATTTGTTATCTAGACTAACCCGTGTATTTTATACTCGGGTCAGACCGAGATGTTTCAAGTTAGGTGCTTTTGGAACTTAGCCTATTTTGCTTCCGCATGGACTATTCGCTAGCTTCATTTTGTTATAGCGTCTTTTGTGGTCCTTATCTGTTGTAACTATGATATTTTTACTATTTTTGTCTCGTCTGTATATTGTGGTCTCCTGTACCACTTGGCATGTATTATTTGTATACTCTGTTGTGTATCTGTTTATGTGTATATTATGATCGACTGTTCTGTGATGTGAATTACATTTGAGTTGTTATATTTTCTTCTGATAGATCCTATAGCCATTGTAGTTTTGCTTTAAATATTTATTGAATAGGTCGAATTTTAATGTGATTCTATTTTTCGACGTATTTAGTGAATAGTTAAGGTAAGATTACACATGGTCGCTTCCATTATACTCTATTGTCCGCGTTAGCCGACAGAATTATCTATGTAATACTCTTTGTTAACGAGGCTCTCGGAGTGGGGCTTCACATAGATAACACAAAGAAGTTTACTTACATTAATTACGTTATAATTTTAAACAACTTAATTATTATATTAATCAAAATCAATATCAATTTATCACCATACATATATGATCCAATACTTAAACAAATTTGAATACATATTTAAAACTCAAATAATATAATAGCATTTCAAGATGCTATATCGCAATTCTGGATCAAATTCAACCAATCTAATAGTATTTCAAGATTCTATATCGTGATCCTAGATCAAATTTAACAACAATAATTTGAAACAATTCAAGCAGATATAAATAAATTTAATCTACACAATATTATACTGGTAAATCAGAAAGGTGAGTTTAACCCACCTTTATTCCAACTATCACTTATGCGTTTAGCTTGGTCTATAGTCGAACAACATTCGACTACAGCTCCAGATTCAGCTAGTTTCAAATGCAACTAATTCAAAGCCATGATATTGAGGATGATGACATGATTCCAATGCGACTGACGGCGTCTCAATCAGAACTTGTACATGAAAGTTATTAAAATTATAAATTTCTATTTTTAAACTATAATTAAATATATTAATACAACGTAAATTAACTAATTACTGCATAAATTATCATAATCCATCTTTGGCACTCCCCTTGCACACAAATACAGCCCCAATCCTTAGTACACGCAAGGTCACCCTCCTCCATTACTCAACGAAATCTCCTCATGATTTCTCCGACGAACTTCTATCTTTGCTCTCACCTCGATCCACCCACTCAAACAAAGACTAGTGCTCTTTCATGATTTTCGATCTGGCACGCTTCCTTGGCATAGTACAAAGTCGCGATATGTTCTTCGAGGTCGTGGTGGCTAAAAATATGGGAGAAAGTGCTTCTTTCTATGAGAATCTCAACTCTATACTTCATTTCAAAAATCTAAGGCTACACTCGACCACAACCAAATCCCTAGCCTTGCCATCACCAACGACGTCATTGCTGCTTCCCAAATCCTCGATCACACTTGTACAAAATTTCACCGTAGAAGCCATTTGACACGACAACCACATCCAAACAATCCAAATCCCCTAATTCCTCTTAAATCACCTACAACGTCACAACCCTAGCACGTCTCCTCTCCGTTGAGCCCAAGCAGTCACACCGATCCCTTCACGCATATGTGAAAATGAATAATTCTTCATGGGGATCACAAAGATCTTTGTATGAGATTTATTGGATTTTTATTTGAATTATTTGGAATTTACAAAGGTGGAGGAGTTTTTATTTTCTTTGGTTTGGTGAAGAACGACATAAGGATGGGAAGACAATAGATAATTTCAGATGTGTAAGTGTTGAGTTGGGTTGACTTATATTTATTTAAATTTTTTTGGCATATCATTGCCTAGATTTTCCCTTCGCATACGTGCCTATGACGAACAAAAAATCTGTACCCTTCGAATCGACAATAGACCACACGTGTTCGACCGAAAAAGCACAGACTGATGGAAACTCATGAGAATGAAAAGAAGAGAGAAGAAGAGAAGAGGAGAAAGAGAGAAGAGAGAAACAAACAGAACAATACATAATCTCACATCGCAGCGGAAAACATATAATATCATATCAATGATCTTTGCAAAACAGAAACTGTAATATAATACATCAATCAAAGTTCAACAATCAATCACTAGGTATCAGCCTGGACTATTATAGTAACATGTCCTTACAGTTGCTAATAATGAAAACAACAACAACAATGGGCAAAGTGAATAATCAAAACTGATACGTGTATACGAAAAATGAAGATCTCTAGCGCGCTTGCTGAAGCTCCAAAATCACCAAATCTGAACTTGTAAATATACTCGGTCTGACCCGAGCATTGAAAGGGCAGGTAAACCAGTGTGAGAAACACAATCAACTGAATTTATTAGATTACCAAACTTTCCTTTCAAAACAAAAGTATCTCGTAGGACACACTTACACATAAACACGGACATGTTTTTACCTTACGGTTACCATAACATTTCATATCAAATCCTCTTATATTATAATAGTGTCTATTGCACAAATAATATTAATCATAGCCGAAATTGTTACAATTATTAAATTCAAGCATACTAGGCTCTACAAACAAAATGACATGCACGTAGTGGAGTTTGGATATCCATATAAATGACCAGGTGAAGGGACTACCTTCCGATGGGTACACCTCTAGATGGATGTCTCGAAGTACAAAACATCTTCCCCCTACCACCATAACACCCGCTTATCTCTATAATTAGATAGTACTAAATATGTCATCCTCCAATCATTACTGACCTTTTCGAGGGCCCTCATAGCAATAATTTCATCTCAAACGTCATAGCGAGAAGAAATATATCTAAAAGAGGATGATCATATCTTGATGGGAATGACCCACTTAGCCCTACTATATCTAACCCTATTTCGGTCATTTCCGGCTGATGGAGCCTGAGGTAAGGATTACCTTTCGCATATCACATATCACAACACTTTGAATGCTACACGGACATTTCCATTGACTACTAATTGTCTTCCACAAAAATACAACCCTTGAGCTCGTACGTCTCAAGGAGGGTGTTAAGCTAAGAGAAGTTGCCTTCTCTGCCACCACTGATGTGCATTTGTAAAAACCAATGTACATAATCTTAGAAATGCAATGTTAAACTAACATCCATACAAGTTGTCCAGGAGCAGGACAAACCGAAGATACTTTCCTACCACATCCTGTCAGGAAATCCTTAAGATTAGTAGCGAATAGTTCTTGCATTGGACATTTCATAAAGAAGAAACCACTGCTACTAAATGTATATTGGGATTTTAACCCCAAACGATCAATAAGCAGTCCTCCACTACGAAAATCCTGAATATCAATATCATCACAATCAACCTGCACAATCGAACATAATATATGTTGGTTGGAAGAGGTTTTCGGATAAACCGGTCCCGGTCTCTTCACACCAATAACGCAAAAGCATTTCTCAACCTCACACAGAATCTATGTCTCATAGACTTATCGCATCTCCAACTTTCAAATTGCTATCCTTCGGCCAAGAACGAAGTTCGATAGATTGGAGTAATACTCCGCAATACACGAATCAATATCCTCAACACAAATGATAATCAAACCTACACAGAAGGTTACGTACTAAGTGTATGACTAAATAGTTCCCACATCAAGTCGAGGAACCAAAATGGTCAAATTTGATAGCCGGTTATTTAACTATCAAAGCAAAAAACAAATATCTAGCACCATAAACAATCACTAGGCTCGTTTCTTTTATTAATTACATCACTGTCCAAATGTTCACTTCAAATTATCTTTAAAAGATATATTCTCAAAATCATTTCAACATTTCAATATTTGAAAACATTTTCATATACTTATTTAATAATAAGTAATTCACAAATCAGTTTATTTTTAACACTTAAAAAATATTATATATACTTAAATCATGATTAAGTATATATTTTATTCTTTAAGGGAAACATTCTCTTAAACATACTTATTTGGGTCAAAATGAATGTTACATAAAACATCATTACGACAACCCAAAATCATAGTCTAGGGATTCGATAATTAGATAGATATATCCCATATACTATACAAAACTAAAAGGGACAGCGGATTAAGGATCTTAAGGCTAATCTAACACTAGACCGGGGGGCGGGGGTGAATAGTGTTTAATGGATTCTAAGACTTATATGGACTAATTTAAAAATTATGATATAAACAAATGCAAAACTTATTCACAGAACAATCACAGAATCAAACACAGATGCAGAAAGTAAATAAAAAGCAGTAAAGGGAAAGAACACGCCAGATTTTATACTGGTTTGGAGTTACCCTACATCGAGTCCTGTACCAAGGAAAACACCTCATACAGATTTTTATTATACCAATGTCGAGATTACAATCCTAAATATCTAAAGGCCTCGAGGTACCCTCCTGTCTCACGAGTCTGGGACAAAAACTCTCTTGATTTACAGGACACAAAATCACCCAATTGATTTCCAAGCACAACCATACCTTATAAAGAGTCTCGATAAACTTTTGATTACAAATTGATCCTATAACTCTCAATAGCACTTTGATCTTGGAGAGAGGATAGAGAATCAAACAAGAATGAGTTACTAATTTGATTCACTTGAGAATTTGGTAGAATTTCAACACAATCTTAAAAATATGAAAATTTCAGAATATGGATTTGTGGAGAAGAATGAGTGAAGAAAATAAAAAATTAGTTAGTTGGAAAATTCGTTTGTGAAAGCTATTTATAAAGCACCAACGGTCATAACCATTCATGAAGAGATTTAAATGAATATACACTTCTTTTGAAAATTTAAACTTTTGAATTCAACGACCACCATGTCGACATGGGGTATCCTATGATGTCGACATCCCTAGTTAAAAACAGTGTAAAATTTGTTTTGAAAATGAAGTTTAAAACAAGAGTTTATTTCAAAAAAAAACAAATAATATTTTAAGGCTAAAATATCTTTTTGAAAATCATTTGAAAAGATAATTTTAAGGATAAAATATTTTGAAAAGAAGTTTTGAACATCATTTTAAAAAACCATTTTGAAGTAGTTTTGCAAGCTCCTTCTGAAATATCTCATTACATCCGGACTTGAGAATTTGCACAAAACCAAGAAGTTCGTGGGTTTGTAAGTCACTTGTCGTAGGTTTGTAAGCTACTTGTCGTGGGTTTGTAAGCCACTAAGAAGGCAGTAATGTGTTCCATCCCAAATTAAATTTGGAATGAAGATTTCCATGCTATTATGAAGTTTTAACAAAAACTAGACACATATCTTGAAATCTTCATCTTGATACTCATAAGTCTTCAAACATGATTTATTCATTCTTGATCTTTATATTGTACAGTCTTCAATAATCAGTGCCTGCCTTATATATATCATGCATAATAACATTCATATATCTATCTAGATGATAGTGTTAGTATATAAGTTATAATAAAATAAGTTACAAAGGTTGTTGTCATCAAAACCACTATCTCCAGTTCCTAGCAATCACCTTTCAAAAATCATTTACTATAACAACAATGTTATAGTCCATGTTTTCCTTACTTCTCGATAACGTCTATTTCAACAATGAATGTTGAAATCTATGTATTTGATGCTTACATAATTTAAAAACATCTTCAACCCATTTAACTCCATTTAAAAGATCACTTCTCAACACATTTATTTAGTTTAAAGGATTACTCACTGTCCAAAATCGTGAATATAATTTTCTTATCCAAATTCAATACTTCTACACATTTATTAAAGGATTATCCACTGTCCAAAATCGTGAATAAAACCCCTTTAGTAAACTTTCATATTTAACTTATCAAAATAAGTTGATTTTGGATTTATAAAACAATGTTTATAAATTCCATTTATATCTTATAAAAAACTTCAATTTATAGAATTCCTTTATTAACCAATCTCATTTTATATCTCATTTACATACCAAAATCTGATTATAAGTTAATCACTTATAATCTCTTATTTACAAAATTTGTTCTTTTTATAACGTTATCAATTCATTAATCTTATTCACTTATAAGATTCATTTATACTTCATTTTCACACTTATAAAACTCCTTTATAATTCCTTTATTTTGATTTATAAAAATTCAATTTATAAATTTTATATATAAACCATTTATAAGAATTAAAAAATTATCTATTTAACTATTTTACCAAATAATTCACTTTATATTTCAAAAACCATATTTTGATTATATTTCACAAAAGCCATAATTTTTATACCATAAATTTTTGATTTTTATTTATTTAAAATATATTGGTTTCCTTAACAATTCGAAATTTAATGAAACATTTGTTTTCCATATCACTATGAAATCCTTTTTAATTTGATATCATCACTTTAATATTTTTAAAATACCAAAAATAGGCCCAATGCTGCAAGAATACTAAACAAGGGGATTCACATCAATCATATCATCCAAACATCATATATCATATAATAACAACATATATATCAATATTTGTAAATAAAATCAACATTGTTGAGGAATCCAATTGGATCCCTCTAACCTGTCAACTACAGCAAATATACATATTAAAACATATGTACAATGTCCGCTTCGAGGCAGACGCGCGTACAAAAGGTCATCCGCTCATACACGGGAATGTATAGGGTCTCATCTGCTCCAATAGGCAGGAATATATCCAAATACCAATCATTATATAGATAATATATCATATATCATACAAACAATCATCAATCATCATACATAAAATTTATTTTCAACTTATATAAAAATATCGAAGAGACAAAAAGAGCGAGTTGTACTCACTTTGATTCCGAAAGATGTTGCGGCGTTTTATTTTGAATAAAATTAAACGGGCGTTTAATTTTACCCCAAAATTTCTAGTAGCTCCAATCAACTCCAAACTAGCTCTAAAATGCAGTGTTCGACAATACGATCCGAATGCAATTTGTTTCATCAAATATGGACCTCGTATGAAGAAGTTATGATATTTAGAAGTTTATACAAATTTATATAAATCAATTTCACTTATTTTATCTTATTTTTAACCTTTAATCCAGGACGTTGATTTCAAACCCCTGAATCATAGCCACATGCATTTTTCTTCCTCTCTAGGTCAAAACGTACGTGAGAAAACCCATAGCCTCTCGATCTTTGACCACGAAATGCCCCACATCGATCCCATCGAACATGGTCAAGTGCCACCACGCTATAGCCCTTTGCGAGCTCCACCTTCGACCGAAGCCACATGACGCTCGGCGCTACCCTTGCTCAGAAATTTATGCACAAACGGCGTGCATCCAAATGCCTATTACCGCCAATCTATTTTACGAAATCCAATCATTACCGTTGGATGTGAAGATCCCCACGAGCTCTTCGATATTGTAGTTGGAAATTTTTCTAAAAGTGGATGGATAGATAGATAATCAAGGTGGAAGATTCGAATGTTTATGGGCATTAAATTGTAAATGGCGACTAGACATAGAAAACCAGGGTTTTGGCAAAATAGAAAAAAGTGTGACCTTATATAGCAAATTTAGCGACGCTATTCATCCGAAATTTTCCCAAACTCCAATCGAAGCGTGTCGCATGATGTTTATAATGTTTTGCCCATATTCCAAACACAATGGAATATATATCGAAGGCCAATTCAATCATATTTGGAAAATAGATTTCTGAATCGACTTATTTAAAATGAAAATTTACATGAACAAATTTCTATGCGTTTCAGCTTCCCACGACTAAACCGTAAGTCTGATTAACACGAAATTTGAAATCCTACAATTATATAACATTACAGATCTAACGAAACGGGGTTTCGTTGAAATCTAAGACTGTGTGAAAAATGACTTTTTTTACATGTTAATTAAATATTAAAATATTCAATTTCTATAAATTAACTTTTAATTCACTTTTAAAAGTTCTCCAACATCATTCTAATTCAAATAAAATTTAATTTAACTTTATAAATCATTTTCATTCTCATTAAATTCAAAATTCAATTATGTACACAATTTCAAATATTAAATTAACAATTTAATTATCCAAATAAATCACTATATACGAAATATAGTTATTCAGCTTATAAAATTAACTTGTGAAAATTTAAAATCAATTAAATATCCGAATGACTAAAATTCTAGGTCGTTGCATAGCCTTGAACCACAAAACAAAAATATGATCATTATCGGAACAACTATGCGATCCCAAAACAATAATAATATATACTAGTTATTTGATTCTATAAAATCTCAAAGCACTGCTATTTTGTGATAAATCATCAAATGGATAATCTAAATATTTTCCAAATTGCAAATCACTGAAAAATCAAATAAAATAAATTAATAACATGTCAGTAAAAATGGAGTCAGAAAAAATAAGAATAAATTTCCCAATTATATATTTGAACTATCTATTCCTTAAAAAAATTACAAGTTAAATTCATTGTTATTATTTATAATTTAAAAGGAGTTGAACAAGTCTATTTAATCCATAGAACTAATATATAATTTAAACATTTAAAATCATCTTTCAAATAAAAATTCACAATTCAAAGATTTTAAACAACCTCATATTTTAATTCAAGTTTTTAAGTTTTATAGACCAATATTTCAATAACTAACATTAATTAAATATTCAAAATGTAATGACCAAAATTATGGGTCTTACAAATTATCTTTTTCTAAATATATCACCGTGAGCTTTTGGAATTTGGTAATTGTGAAAATTCCAATATCGTTCATATTCAACTCTGTAGTCCAATTATAAAGTCCTTGGTTCAATAATAACAATTACTATTAACTGAACTACTCTGACCAGAGATTTTGACTTTGATTTTACTCGTGTTGACCGTGACACTAACCTTATATAACAGAGGGGAAAATCCTCACTAACAATTTTTCACTCCCAATGCTTCCATTTCACCCAACTATAATAACTCAATGGACATGGTCCATGAATTGATTATAATCAAAGTGAAATTTTGATATTGAAGATCAACAATATTCCCAAGTCGAGAGAACTATGTGAATTAGTCACATTAATATTTCCTGTTTGACCTTATGTATATTAACCAATAGAAAACTATTTAGTAGGTCATTCCATATTTATCCAACAACTATCGGTACAGAACCTCTTGGTGCCCTCAACAGTAATAAGTTATATACTGCCCAAAATTTGGAGAACATCTAACATGATGTGTTTATTATATTATGATACAAACAGGTGATTACAACATTTGTAATTACTATCACAAACACACCATTTTTGGATTTTCTATAAAATATATTTTAATTGAAAATATAATTAATTTATAACACATTATAACTAATATATAACAGAAAGAAAAACATCATTATTACGAATGAGACATATCTTCATCCTTATCAACACACCATTGAAAGGTGTAGAGCTCAGAAATGAGACTTTGTCTTACATATCTAGCATGGTACCTTACAAAAGAGCTTCCTTTTTTCATTAAGTTTCTCTAAAAGAGTTCCATTTAGTAAATACTCCTTGAATGGAGTCATCCACCACTCCTCCTTAGGCTCCAAGATCTAGTTAATATCCATCTCATATGTACTCGAAGATTTCAATACTTCTACTAGCATGATTCCCAATAGTTGAGGATCAATAGAGCTTGGTAATTTGGCTAATCAATCGACATTCATATTTTCTTCTCTTGGGATGTGCATTATCGTGTAATGTCAATATCATCTGATAGCTCTAACACTTTGGATGGGCAAGGGGTAAGTCACGCACCCTTAGCGCAAAATTCCTTATTTAGTCGGCAACCGCTAATTGAATGTCAATATAGATATGCACTTTCTCACTTCTAACTCCTTCACAATCTTGAGTCTTATAACAGTGCCTTATACTATGCTTCATTATTCATACTATGGAATCTAAATTTTAATGCATAACTGATCCATCGACCTTTCAGAGTTACTAACTACTCCCACCCTGGAATCATTATCATTGGATGCTCCATCAATGCACAATTTCCATCGAGAAAATTCCACCAACACATTCCATCTCATTATCCCGGATGGTGAATTCAGCAACAAAATCCTCCAATGCTTTTTCTTATGTCACCATCCAAGGATGATAAAGTGATCTCATATTGACATATTGTAACGACCCGGAAATTTGGGCAATAATTATTTAATAATTTCCATTAATAATTGTTTTAAAATGTGAAATATTGATTTAATAATCTTATTCAAATGGAAATTATCTTTTGAAGATTAATAATTATTTAGTTAGGCAAATATTATCTTTTCAAAATTTATGAGTGATAATTTAATTTGAGAATCTTATTGTTTTCAAAGTTAAAAATATTTAAATAATAAGATTTTCTTTCTAAACTTATTAAAGATATTTTATTTATAATGTATATTTGTGTATACATTGTAAATAAAGAATTGATTTTTAATTGGTATTGAATAAATTGTGAATTGGGAAATTTAATTTTAAAATTGGTATTGAAGCTTTTCAAAAATTTATTTTAAAAGTCTATCTTATATTTTCATAAGAAATATAAGTAAGTATTTATTTTGTTGATAAAGTATGTAATAGTTTAAATTGTATTTTATAATAAGAGTTTATTTTATTTTATTTAAAAATTTGTTTTCTTTTGAAATAAGACTAAGTTTATTATATTAGAGTATGATAATTTGATTTGAAAACTATGAAATAAATTGAATTCAACATTTCTTATTTTTTTTTTAAAAATTTCTCTTTTGAAGTTAGCTTTAAAATGTTATTTTAAAATAGATATTAGTATGTATAATTTTATAAAGAAGTTTATATGTAAATATACATTTAAAATACTAAATATAAATTAGAAATGGATTTAAATGCATTTAAATACATGCATAAATAAAGAAACTATTTTTATATGCATAGTGCATATGTGTTAAGCTTTTAAAAACATAAGAATACACTTGTAAAATAATCAACATCTTTAAGCTACAAGTGGCAAATTACTTATTTTTATTTTCAATAAAAATTTTAAGGAGAAAATCAGTTTTCTCAAAAACTTTCCTTCTTCATTCTTTCATGTTTAATGGCAAATCTGAAACTTAAAATCAAAATCTGAAAATCTGCATGTATGTTCAAACAAAGCCTCAACATCAACATGAGTTCAATCTTTAAATCTGCATGCATATTCAAGAAATCAGTTTCAACATCAATGTAAATCTGAGCAAATGAAACAAAAGTCTGCATGCACTCATCCTCTTCAAATCTGAACATATGAAGCTAAGATTAGCATGCATCATCAAGTGATACAACTGCATACATTCAGTTTCAAAATGCATGTTCAAAGTTTCAACAATTCAAAGTTCAGCTTCAAACAAATGCATCCATTCATCAAGTTCAAGATCAACTTCAAATCTGAAATATGAGTATGGGTCTGCATGCATCAACTACAACTGAAAACATCTTCAACTGGAAGCAAATGCACATCAGTGCCAGGCAGAAGCAAATGAAATCTGCAGCTCCAGGGAATGCAAGCAGATTCAAGTGCATCTGAGATGTTTCTCTGCATCTTCATAATTGGTGAGTAAACTACTTTTTAAAAACAGACTTTTAAAAGATCAAACTTAAGAAAAGTTCAAATGCACAAGTTTTCAAATGCACATGCTTTTAGAAAACCAAAACTGCCAAAAATTTAAACTTTTGCTCTGCCATAAAAATAAAAATATATATATACAAACTGCTGTTGAAATGTGTAGTTACCTGTTGCATATGGATTGATATAAATAAGAATGTTTGGAATGGTTGCATTGTGGTGAATATGCATATGAATATATATATGGTATCTGTATATCAGCCTCTGTCTGAAAACTATGATTTTCAATAGAAATCATTTATCACTTGATTTGATTTCAGTTAGAAATTGTTGTGTGGATAGATCTTGTATGTTTAGTCTAGATTTAGGCTTATAACTATGATTGTGATAAAAAAAAAAAGAACTATGGCCTCTGTAAACTACAGGTCAAGCAATGTTCAATTATGGGAAATCAAGACCATCATAAATTACTGAAACAGGATCATAGCTTGAATGCATGTTCAAAATCATTAATTTTAAAACAAGAATAACAATTTTTAGTAATCTATGATGTGAGAACTGCTGGGTTGAACAAAATGAGGAGTTTTGGGTGTATCTAGTGATCTAGTGAATATTGGAAGCTGGAATTCTTCCTGGAGATGTAAGATTGACTGGTGAGTGGTGGAAAAATGCTAGAATGATTTTATGAGTGGCGAGGTGATGGAGATTGACGTTGACAGGTTTTAACCCTAATCTGGGAGAGGTCGAAGTCTTGGCAGCTTCGTGAATCCTCTGATGCATCGAGTGTTCTAGGATTTTGGGAAGTGGTAGAGGGTTTGTAGACGCAGCCATGGCCGGAGTAGCGGTGTCTCAGGTGGTCGGGATTGAGTATAATCGACGTTGACAGGTTCTCGCTTGGGTTTGCAGTGGATATTTCCAGGTTTGGGATTTTTGTCTCGAACTCGATTTCGAGAATGGAAGTCTGATCTGAGGATCTTGGCGTGGTGATTAGGTTCTGGTCGTTGTGTGGAGGCCACCGGAGTTGGCCAGTGATGATCAACGGCACCGTGCGTGTGCACGGTGCACTGTTATTCTGGTGATGTCTGTATTTGAGTTTGCTCTCGAATCAGCTGATGCTTGACTCGAAGTGGATGAAGTTTTGTCTCGAAGCAACTGAGTATAAAACTCGAAGTAGTTGTGAGATTGTCTCGGGTATGTGATAATTCCAGATTTTAAAAAAAAATCTGACAGTTCTGTTTTGAAATTTAAATGAAATTTGAATTTTAAGCTGAGATCTAAATCAGGGATTCAAAATTTGAAGTTTAATAACTTTTAATCTCAGGTTTTAAAGATGGAAGTTTTAAAAATTTAAACAATATTTAAATTCAGTTTTTAAAGCAAAAATTTAAAAAAACAATCTCAGTTTTTAAAACCTGAGAGTTATTTGCAGTTTGAATTTGAATGAAATTCAAATTATAGTGCAGGGTTTGTATTAAGAGGAGAATGAAGCTGAATAGGAAGTTGAAATTCAAAAGTTTAAGCTTGATGAACTTTTGAGTTCAAAGTTTTTAAAATGAAATTTAAATTCTAAGCAAGATTTAAAATCAAGTTTAAAATCAAGTTAAATATGATTTTCAAGATTACTTTGGATTTAAATCTTAAATTTAAATCAGTTTTGTAAAAATTTAAATGTTGAGCAAATTGAAAAGTTGAAGTAGATTTTAAAAATAAATTTGATTTCAAATAAAGTTTGAATTTAAATAAAATCTTTATAAAGCTTTCTTTAATATTGAATTAAAGTTTTATTTTAACTTGAAGTTAAAATGAGAAATTTGTTTAAAACTTTCCTTTTATTCAAGAAATGAATGTTTCATTTGTATTGTAAGATTTATAATTTATTTAAAGATTTGGAAATGTTTAAAATAGTTAAACATTTTAAATCTTAAAGTTTAAAATGGAATTTGAATCAAATTTAAAAATGTAATGATTTAAATACACTTGAAAGTTAATAAGTAATGAATTATTTTAGAAATAATTAAGATAATCAAGAATTTACTTATTCATTTGTTTTAAATAATGACTTGAATTGATTTTTAATTAAGATTAATGATAATTAATCTAAGATAAATTTTTCAAGGAAGTAATTAAGGAAAATGTTGATAATTAATAAGATAATTATCTTAGGATAATTAAGAAGTTAATTTATGTAATTAATTTTGGATAATTAATTAGATTAATTAATTAAGGATAATCAATTGTAAGTTGTTAAGTATAATTACTTAATAAAAAAAGTAATTAAGGAGTTAATTACTTATTGTAATTAATTTTAATAATGTGATTTATTTAAGTTAATTAATTTAGTTTAATTAATTTAAGATAGTCATTTAATGATTAAATAAGAGTAATTACTTAGTGTAATTAATGGAGCAATATTACTTAAGGAAGTAATAAATGATAATTACTTAAATGTAATTAGTGAAGAAGATTTAGGATAAGTAATTTGGATAATAACTTTTGTAATTAATTAGGGAATTAATTAATGAAGTTAATTAATTATAGAATAATTAATTTGTTAATGAGTAATTAAGGTTAGTTAATTACTTAATTTAATATTAATCAAGGTGATTAATAATTGTATTTTTAAATTGTGGATTAATTACTAAAGGGAATTAATTTTTAAAAAAAGTAATTAATTTAAATATTAATTAGAGATCATTAATTAATATAATTAATGATGTAATTAAGAATTGTTTAATTAAGTAATAATTAATAACTAAGTAATTAATTAAGAAGGTAATTAATTAAGATAAGTAATTACAAATTGTTAATTACTGTTTATGATTAATGAGGTGATTAATTACAAGTTAATTATTTAATTAAAGGATTATTAATTAATAAGAATTATTAATTAATATAATTAATGAAAGTAATTAATAAAAGTAATTAATTTAAATATGATTAATTAATTGTAATTAATTAGGGATTAATGTAATTAATTATAGTTAATTAATTAATGAAAGATCATTAATTATTGTGATTAATGATAGCAATTGAAGGCTAATTACTGAGTATGGTTAGGGATAATTACTTGAATGTAATTAAAGGATGATTAATCTAGGGAGATTAATTAAGAAGATCATTTAGAAATAATAATGAATTTGATTTGTAATAAATCAATGAAGCAGGAGTTAGTATAATCCAAGTGATTAAAGGATAGTAATTAATTTAATTAGAGGTTAATTAAATTGATTAAGAGTTAATCAATTCTGCTATGGGTGATTGATTAATATTGATTGGTTGATATTGAATGATTGATATTGGATGTTGAATGATATTGGATGATTGATATTGGGTGTTTGGTTGATACTGGATGATTTGGATGTTTATGAGATATGTGATATGCTGCTTTATGAGATGAATGTTGATATGAATTATCTATTGTGATAATGTTATTCATCTACCTGTTATATATCATCCTGTATATAAGTTTTAAAACTGTTTAAATCCCTTAAGTACAACTTGGACATTAAAATGGCGTTTGGTTTCGATGAGACCGGGATCGGATTTCCATATTTGGAATCCGAAAACCACATCGATTCCAATTAAACGTTAGGTCGTTAATCCAAGTGGAGCAAGTGAAGACTCGAGGTGTAAGGGCTATACGTCAGTATAACTCTGTGGGTGATTCCGTAATGAGTTTGACGGAATAGTGCTTATAGATTCGAGATGGCGAATCAGAGTGCAAGGGCTATGGTCGTTGACTCTGAGGGTGATTCCAAAATGAGTGCAACGAGATAGTGCCTTCGGTTTCGTTCGAACCCGGAACGAACTTGTATGGATTGAATGCTTTCAGCACATCGTCAGGCGGACGATGAGCATTCTAAGATAGATGTGTTCTATAAAGGTAATCGCAGCCTCAAGCCTCATCAACCAGGAATGGCTAAAACAGGGGAGGTGCAGCAAGGCTTCGTGGGTAGCTCCCACTGGAGAGCAAGATTTACCCCTGTCTAGAGGTCCCTTTTTATTTCGGCTGTGTGGGGCGGTTGAATTCCGGACAACCGCCGGGGTTGTCTTGTTTGGGACTGTTCAGTAAGGAATGGTCCCGGCCTTGTGTTGCAGGGGATGAAGGGAGTAATCCTCGGTACGGTGATCTAGGCCACGTACTGTGACGGGCGGTACCCCAGTAGCCCTGCCATTGTTGGAAACCCATTTTCCCTACGAGACCCTACGGTTTTGTTTGTATTACCCACTTTTGTGGCTAGTAGCTGGAATTTAATGAATGTAACAATTTCGGCTATTTCTTATTTACTTGAAAACCCTAGACACTATTATAATATCACTGGATTTCCTATCAAATGTTTTGGTTAGCGTAAGGTAAAAACTTTTCCATGTTTATGTGTGGGAAGTCTTACGTGATACCTTTTCTTTCTAAAGGTTTTTCTAAAGTTAAGCAATTTTAAACCGTTTACTCACACCAGACCCCTGTCTGACCCGAGTGTTTATTTTCTGTTTTATTAAACTCTTGGGTACTCATATTATGTATGAGTAGTCAAGTGATTCAGGTTAGCTTGACGAATTCTGGAGGAGTAATGGAGCAGGAGGCTTCAACGTGTAGATATATATTGGTTCCGCTGTGTTTGGTATCTGTTTCTTCTGTTGTACTTGAGTTGTATGAGTTAGACAGATGTTTATAACTGTCTAATATGTGTTGTATAGATGTGTAACTCTGATGTAATCTGATACTATGTAATATTTTATTTGATATATTATATTTTATTCGTTCCGCTGTGAGTTCTCTGATGTTGTTTGTGTTCTTCTTTCTCTTTCTTTTCTTCTTCTATCTCTTTCTTTCTTCAAAATGATGCGATTTCCTGGAGATAGGAAGTCGGGTCGTTTCAGTTGGTATCAGAGCTGTAGGTTGAGTGAATACCTAGGCTCTGAAGTGTGTTTTTCTTTAGGGAGCGTTAGGTTGAGTTAATACCTAGGCTCTGTAGTGGTGTCTTTCTTGAGAGAGCGTATTTGAAATTTTTATATATAACTATATATATATTTATATCTACCTGATCGGTTGGGTTATCTGTTCGGATTTTCCAACATAAGTTATAGAGGTAGATAGTGGAGTAGTGGTGTTTGTGTGTAACACGACTACCACTGATGGAAAAGGTCCATATGTTTGAGGTTGGAAGTATTTGTCGAGACTGTAGATCTAATACCGTCTCGAGTGAGATTTGTTGTTTGGAGTGAGAGGAATTCTCTGATATCCGAAGGGAATCTTTTGAAGATTCGGAATGTATCTTTGATATGTAAATTTGGATTTCGCTCGGGCGAGCGAATTATTCTTGAGTTTGGATTTGATGGAAGTGCAGAGTAAGGGATAATATCTTGATAACTGCGTGATGAGATGCAGTCTCCTTGGATATTTTCAGAAGGTGTTTTCTCTTGAAGTAGTTTTAGAGGTAGTTGAGGAGCAGTCTTTACCTGATCAGGGAAGACTCGTTTGTGGAGAAGTTATCTGGATCTTTAGTTTGGAAGTTGGTTGTTGTGGAATATGAGACTAAGGTCTATGAGCTGTTTTGCTTCGACATAGTCTCATTTGTCATTCCTTAAGGAGAGTGAGATGTTGATGCTTGGTTTGGAGCTCGAGTTTCTTTTGGAATGTCTGCCATCTCGGAGGTTCTGTTGTGTGGTTTGTAGATGGTTTTGGTCTTCGAGAAGCATTTGGATTTGGAAGTCTTGGATAGCCGTGGCAGCAGTGCAACTCGAAAGTGTTGGTGTGCTGACAAGTGGATCTTTTAGCTTTGTAATATCATCAAAGTAGAGTTTGGAAGCTGCAGAGTTGATTTTTTCTCGGATGGTTCAAAAATCCTTGTGGTTTTTTTTTTAGCAGTTCGAGCAGATGGTGAAGTTTTATTGAAGGGTTAACCTTGTTTGGAAAAGCTTAGAGCTGTTCTAATTGGTAAAGAGAGGACAGTTTCTTTGGAATCCGAATTAGGTTGGATCGCAAAAGTGACTTGCGATTGGTTTGGAATTGTCTTGAGCATTCTTTGGTTTGAGAACTAAGGATTCTCATGGGGAAGTAGGAGCTGCTGGAGTAATCAGTAGATTGTCTACATCTGGAATTGAGTCCTATATTGTTTTGGATCCAGAAGTGATTTGTTAGCTAGCCTGGTTGTAGGATGGCTCTTGGAGAAGTAGAGACTGGTGTAGCAGCTCAGGAATTTATTTGTGGAATTTGGATTTGGCTAGATCTAGCTTTTGAATTGGATTCTGTGTAAGGTTGTGTGACCTAGTCAGATGAGTCACCCAGATTGTATGGATTTGATGAACAAGGTTTCTGGTATATATTGGATAAATTACACTTGTGTTCATCAACAGTATTCTCCTCTGTTTCTGAATCAGAGTTGTGCAGCGGAAGCGAGGTAGCAGCTGTGCAATGAAGGAATAAGTTATGTTGCTATTGCTTGAATAGTAGAAATTGTGTACTGGATTTCGACGGATTTTGGAAGAATTTTCCGTTGGATAGGATCCTGAAGCTAGTTTGGTTTGGTCTAGTTGTTTCTGAAAGTATCAGCATAGGTTGAGCTGATCAGGAAGAGATTGCCAGCTCAGGATTGTCTGTTGAGTTATACAGATATGAGATGAGGAGTTTGAATTCGAAGTTGGAGACTTCATTGTTGAGATTTCTCTGGTTAAGAGAGCAGAAATTGAGTAATATTGGATGGGTAGTGCTATGGCATTTGAGATTTCTTATCTGTGTTCTGATAAGATAAGATTAGTTGTCTATGAGATTGAATTGCCAGTTTGGATAGCTGGAGTTCATTTTATTTCACGTATCTCCGAGGGAGTACGTGTATGATTCATCGATTGGTTGTTGAATCTGCAGTTCAGTTGGATTTTGGAAGTTGAGCTAGATTTGGGTATAGTCTGAAGTTTTGTTCTGATTGCAGGATCTAGAGAAGAGAGGAGCTCTGGATTTTGGTGGTGTATTTAATTTTTGTAGAGCGAGTCTCCCGGTGATTTTTACTTGGGAAACTCGAGATAGTGTTAGTAAGGTTTATTCTGATTCGTGTCAGGATAATTAGTTATGTTTGTTTGTATGATTGATTGCTATGGTTGTTAGTAACTGGTTGATAGATAAGCTTTGCTATTTGAAATTAAAAATCTTCATTGGATTATTAAATTACCTTTGCTTTTAAATTTCGGGGACGAAATTATTTTAAGGGGGGAGGATTGTAACGACCCGGAAATTTGGGCAATAATTATTTAATAATTTCCATTAATAATTGTTTTAAAATGTGAAATATTGATTTAATAATCTTATTCAAATGGAAATTATCTTTTGAAGATTAATAATTATTTAGTTAGGCAAATATTATCTTTTCAAAATTTATGAGTGATAATTTAATTTGAGAATCTTATTGTTTTCAAAGTTAAAAATATTTAAATAATAAGATTTTCTTTCTAAACTTATTAAAGATATTTTATTTATAATGTATATTTGTGTATACATTGTAAATAAAGAATTGATTTTTAATTGGTATTGAATAAATTGTGAATTGGGAAATTTAATTTTAAAATTGGTATTGAAGCTTTTCAAAAATTTATTTTAAAAGTCTATCTTATATTTTCATAAGAAATATAAGTAAGTATTTATTTTGTTGATAAAGTATGTAATAGTTTAAATTGTATTTTATAATAAGAGTTTATTTTATTTTATTTAAAAATTTGTTTTCTTTTGAAATAAGACTAAGTTTATTATATTAGAGTATGATAATTTGATTTGAAAACTATGAAATAAATTGAATTCAACATTTCTTATTTTTTTTTAAAAATTTCTCTTTTGAAGTTAGCTTTAAAATGTTATTTTAAAATAGATATTAGTATGTATAATTTTATAAAGAAGTTTATATGTAAATATACATTTAAAATACTAAATATAAATTAGAAATGGATTTAAATGCATTTAAATACATGCATAAATAAAGAAACTATTTTTATATGCATAGTGCATATGTGTTAAGCTTTTAAAAACATAAGAATACACTTGTAAAATAATCAACATCTTTAAGCTACAAGTGGCAAATTACTTATTTTTATTTTCAATAAAAATTTTAAGGAGAAAATCAGTTTTCTCAAAAACTTTCCTTCTTCATTCTTTCATGTTTAATGGCAAATCTGAAACTTAAAATCAAAATCTGAAAATCTGCATGTATGTTCAAACAAAGCCTCAACATCAACATGAGTTCAATCTTTAAATCTGCATGCATATTCAAGAAATCAGTTTCAACATCAATGTAAATCTGAGCAAATGAAACAAAAGTCTGCATGCACTCATCCTCTTCAAATCTGAACATATGAAGCTAAGATTAGCATGCATCATCAAGTGATACAACTGCATACATTCAGTTTCAAAATGCATGTTCAAAGTTTCAACAATTCAAAGTTCAGCTTCAAACAAATGCATCCATTCATCAAGTTCAAGATCAACTTCAAATCTGAAATATGAGTATGGGTCTGCATGCATCAACTACAACTGAAAACATCTTCAACTGGAAGCAAATGCACATCAGTGCCAGGCAGAAGCAAATGAAATCTGCAGCTCCAGGGAATGCAAGCAGATTCAAGTGCATCTGAGATGTTTCTCTGCATCTTCATAATTGGTGAGTAAACTACTTTTTAAAAACAGACTTTTAAAAGATCAAACTTAAGAAAAGTTCAAATGCACAAGTGTTCAAATGCACATGCTTTTAGAAAACCAAAACTGCCAAAAATTTAAACTTTTGCTCTGCCATAAAAATAAAAATATATATATACAAACTGCTGTTGAAATGTGTAGTTACCTGTTGCATATGGATTGATATAAATAAGAATGTTTGGAATGGTTGCATTGTGGTGAATATGCATATGAATATATATATGGTATCTGTATATCAGCCTCTGTCTGAAAACTATGATTTTCAATAGAAATCATTTATCACTTGATTTGATTTCAGTTAGAAATTGTTGTGTGGATAGATCTTGTATGTTTAGTCTAGATTTAGGCTTATAACTATGATTGTGATAAAAAAAAAAGAACTATGGCCTCTGTAAACTACAGGTCAAGCAATGTTCAATTATGGGAAATCAAGACCATCATAAATTACTGAAACAGGATCATAGCTTGAATGCATGTTCAAAATCATTAATTTTAAAACAAGAATAACAATTTTTAGTAATCTATGATGTGAGAACTGCTGGGTTGAACAAAATGAGGAGTTTTGGGTGTATCTAGTGATCTAGTGAATATTGGAAGCTGGAATTCTTCCTGGAGATGTAAGATTGACTGGTGAGTGGTGGAAAAATGCTAGAATGATTTTATGAGTGGCGAGGTGATGGAGATTGACGTTGACAGGTTTTAACCCTAATCTGGGAGAGGTCGAAGTCTTGGCAGCTTCGTGAATCCTCTGATGCATCGAGTGTTCTAGGATTTTGGGAAGTGGTAGAGGGTTTGTAGACGCAGCCATGGCCGGAGTAGCGGTGTCTCAGGTGGTCGGGATTGAGTATAATCGACGTTGACAGGTTCTCGCTTGGGTTTGCAGTGGATATTTCCAGGTTTGGGATTTTTGTCTCGAACTCGATTTCGAGAATGGAAGTCTGATCTGAGGATCTTGGCGTGGTGATTAGGTTCTGGTCGTTGTGTGGAGGCCACCGGAGTTGGCCAGTGATGATCAACGGCACCGTGCGTGTGCACGGTGCACTGTTATTCTGGTGATGTCTGTATTTGAGTTTGCTCTCGAATCAGCTGATGCTTGACTCGAAGTGGATGAAGTTTTGTCTCGAAGCAACTGAGTATAAAACTCGAAGTAGTTGTGAGATTGTCTCGGGTATGTGATAATTCCAGATTTTAAAAAAAATCTGACAGTTCTGTTTTGAAATTTAAATGAAATTTGAATTTTAAGCTGAGATCTAAATCAGGGATTCAAAATTTGAAGTTTAATAACTTTTAATCTCAGGTTTTAAAGATGGAAGTTTTAAAAATTTAAACAATATTTAAATTCAGTTTTTAAAGCAAAAATTTAAAAAAACAATCTCAGTTTTTAAAACCTGAGAGTTATTTGCAGTTTGAATTTGAATGAAATTCAAATTATAGTGCAGGGTTTGTATTAAGAGGAGAATGAAGCTGAATAGGAAGTTGAAATTCAAAAGTTTAAGCTTGATGAACTTTTGAGTTCAAAGTTTTTAAAATGAAATTTAAATTCTAAGCAAGATTTAAAATCAAGTTTAAAATCAAGTTAAATATGATTTTCAAGATTACTTTGGATTTAAATCTTAAATTTAAATCAGTTTTGTAAAAATTTAAATGTTGAGCAAATTGAAAAGTTGAAGTAGATTTTAAAAATAAATTTGATTTCAAATAAAGTTTGAATTTAAATAAAATCTTTATAAAGCTTTCTTTAATATTGAATTAAAGTTTTATTTTAACTTGAAGTTAAAATGAGAAATTTGTTTAAAACTTTCCTTTTATTCAAGAAATGAATGTTTCATTTGTATTGTAAGATTTATAATTTATTTAAAGATTTGGAAATGTTTAAAATAGTTAAACATTTTAAATCTTAAAGTTTAAAATGGAATTTGAATCAAATTTAAAAATGTAATGATTTAAATACACTTGAAAGTTAATAAGTAATGAATTATTTTAGAAATAATTAAGATAATCAAGAATTTACTTATTCATTTGTTTTAAATAATGACTTGAATTGATTTTTAATTAAGATTAATGATAATTAATCTAAGATAAATTTTTCAAGGAAGTAATTAAGGAAAATGTTGATAATTAATAAGATAATTATCTTAGGATAATTAAGAAGTTAATTTATGTAATTAATTTTGGATAATTAATTAGATTAATTAATTAAGGATAATCAATTGTAAGTTGTTAAGTATAATTACTTAATAAAAAAAGTAATTAAGGAGTTAATTACTTATTGTAATTAATTTTAATAATGTGATTTATTTAAGTTAATTAATTTAGTTTAATTAATTTAAGATAGTCATTTAATGATTAAATAAGAGTAATTACTTAGTGTAATTAATGGAGCAATATTACTTAAGGAAGTAATAAATGATAATTACTTAAATGTAATTAGTGAAGAAGATTTAGGATAAGTAATTTGGATAATAACTTTTGTAATTAATTAGGGAATTAATTAATGAAGTTAATTAATTATAGAATAATTAATTTGTTAATGAGTAATTAAGGTTAGTTAATTACTTAATTTAATATTAATCAAGGTGATTAATAATTGTATTTTTAAATTGTGGATTAATTACTAAAGGGAATTAATTTTTAAAAAAAGTAATTAATTTAAATATTAATTAGAGATCATTAATTAATATAATTAATGATGTAATTAAGAATTGTTTAATTAAGTAATAATTAATAACTAAGTAATTAATTAAGAAGGTAATTAATTAAGATAAGTAATTACAAATTGTTAATTACTGTTTATGATTAATGAGGTGATTAATTACAAGTTAATTATTTAATTAAAGGATTATTAATTAATAAGAATTATTAATTAATATAATTAATGAAAGTAATTAATAAAAGTAATTAATTTAAATATGATTAATTAATTGTAATTAATTAGGGATTAATGTAATTAATTATAGTTAATTAATTAATGAAAGATCATTAATTATTGTGATTAATGATAGCAATTGAAGGCTAATTACTGAGTATGGTTAGGGATAATTACTTGAATGTAATTAAAGGATGATTAATCTAGGGAGATTAATTAAGAAGATCATTTAGAAATAATAATGAATTTGATTTGTAATAAATCAATGAAGCAGGAGTTAGTATAATCCAAGTGATTAAAGGATAGTAATTAATTTAATTAGAGGTTAATTAAATTGATTAAGAGTTAATCAATTCTGCTATGGGTGATTGATTAATATTGATTGGTTGATATTGAATGATTGATATTGGATGTTGAATGATATTGGATGATTGATATTGGGTGTTTGGTTGATACTGGATGATTTGGATGTTTATGAGATATGTGATATGCTGCTTTATGAGATGAATGTTGATATGAATTATCTATTGTGATAATGTTATTCATCTACCTGTTATATATCATCCTGTATATAAGTTTTAAAACTGTTTAAATCCCTTAAGTACAACTTGGACATTAAAATGGCGTTTGGTTTCGATGAGACCGGGATCGGATTTCCATATTTGGAATCCGAAAACCACATCGATTCCAATTAAACGTTAGGTCGTTAATCCAAGTGGAGCAAGTGAAGACTCGAGGTGTAAGGGCTATACGTCAGTATAACTCTGTGGGTGATTCCGTAATGAGTTTGACGGAATAGTGCTTATAGATTCGAGATGGCGAATCAGAGTGCAAGGGCTATGGTCGTTGACTCTGAGGGTGATTCCAAAATGAGTGCAACGAGATAGTGCCTTCGGTTTCGTTCGAACCCGGAACGAACTTGTATGGATTGAATGCTTTCAGCACATCGTCAGGCGGACGATGAGCATTCTAAGATAGATGTGTTCTATAAAGGTAATCGCAGCCTCAAGCCTCATCAACCAGGAATGGCTAAAACAGGGGAGGTGCAGCAAGGCTTCGTGGGTAGCTCCCACTGGAGAGCAAGATTTACCCCTGTCTAGAGGTCCCTTTTTATTTCGGCTGTGTGGGGCGGTTGAATTCCGGACAACCGCCGGGGTTGTCTTGTTTGGGACTGTTCAGTAAGGAATGGTCCCGGCCTTGTGTTGCAGGGGATGAAGGGAGTAATCCTCGGTACGGTGATCTAGGCCACGTACTGTGACGGGCGGTACCCCAGTAGCCCTGCCATTGTTGGAAACCCATTTTCCCTACGAGACCCTACGGTTTTGTTTGTATTACCCACTTTTGTGGCTAGTAGCTGGAATTTAATGAATGTAACAATTTCGGCTATTTCTTATTTACTTGAAAACCCTAGACACTATTATAATATCACTGGATTTCCTATCAAATGTTTTGGTTAGCGTAAGGTAAAAACTTTTCCATGTTTATGTGTGGGAAGTCTTACGTGATACCTTTTCTTTCTAAAGGTTTTTCTAAAGTTAAGCAATTTTAAACCGTTTACTCACACCAGACCCCTGTCTGACCCGAGTGTTTATTTTCTGTTTTATTAAACTCTTGGGTACTCATATTATGTATGAGTAGTCAAGTGATTCAGGTTAGCTTGACGAATTCTGGAGGAGTAATGGAGCAGGAGGCTTCAACGTGTAGATATATATTGGTTCCGCTGTGTTTGGTATCTGTTTCTTCTGTTGTACTTGAGTTGTATGAGTTAGACAGATGTTTATAACTGTCTAATATGTGTTGTATAGATGTGTAACTCTGATGTAATCTGATACTATGTAATATTTTATTTGATATATTATATTTTATTCGTTCCGCTGTGAGTTCTCTGATGTTGTTTGTGTTCTTCTTTCTCTTTCTTTTCTTCTTCTATCTCTTTCTTTCTTCAAAATGATGCGATTTCCTGGAGATAGGAAGTCGGGTCGTTTCACATATCTCAATGTTCCACTATAGTAACCGCCTAAAAATCTTTGGGCGATGCAATATTTGCCTAAGAGATTGATCCATCAACATTCTTATTGGATGAACTTGAAAATGCCGTATAAGCTTCCATGATACGATCATGAAGTACTATGCTAACTGGTCTAGCTTTGGATATCCCTTCTCCACACAAGTGAATTACTTGTTGATGTAATATAGTAGCCTTTGGATTTTGCACTCCTCATGCACCAAGCCTAGACTCAATACACTTATTGGCACCCCTTAAGTAGATATATATATCTCTCTCTTCTTCTTCCAATGGCTTTGATTAGATTGGTGGTTCCTAGAGATGTTTCAGTAGATTCCGAAAGCCAGCTTCACATTCATGCATCCATAAAAAATTCTTCCTTTCCTTTTTGGCAGCATCAAAGAATGGTGTACACCTATTAGCCGCCTTTAAAATGACTTCACTTAAAATAAAAACTTTACCATTCAAGCACTAGATTTCACTCCTTTTCCATGGCGTTGAAACTTTATTTAAAGCTTCAAGTTGATCTTAGTTAGCTTCAATGACCCTTATGTCATAATGAACCCCAAAAGTTTTCCAAATGTGACTTAGAAAGAACACTTTAGCGAACTCAACTACATTCCTTACTTTCAAAGCACATCCAACATCATTGAAAGAGCACTTATGTAGTCCACGGATTTTTGTGAATTCACAAGCATATCATTCAAAATGACTCCCATTATTCTTCTAATCTATTTCGCAAACATTTTGTTGACTAGATGCTGGTAAGTAACTCTAGAATTCTTCAGACTGAATGACATTACTTTGTAGCAATATAATCCCAAGTCCATGATAAAGCTCATTTGCTCTTGGTTGGGGACATACATTGCAATATAATTTTAATTGGAGTAAGCATCCACGAACAATAGAAGCTCGTATTCGGTCGTTTCATCCTCTGATTGGTTAATCCACGGAAGTTAGAAGTAATCCTTTGGGCATGCTCTGTCAATCGGAATAATTGATACATGTCAACCACTTTTCATTTTTCTTCTTGACCATCAGCGGATTCAATGCCCATACCTAGAATTCTTCATGGATAAGGTTATCTGCCTTTAACTTAGTCACTTCTTCCTTCAGTGCACCAGATCTAACGGTTCCATGTTGCACTAGTTTTGCTTCATAAGGGGAAATTTAGGGTCACATTCGTTGCGTGAAACACAACTTCAGGCGAAATCCCACGCATACCCAAATGTGTTCAAGCGAACATGTCATTATTTTCCCAGATAAACCTAACCAGTTCCTCCTTTATCCTTTAGCTAAGTTAAGACATAATTTTGATAATCTTCGTCGGATCGTATTTGTCCATATAAATCTCATTCATTAGCTCCACCAGTCTATCTCTTGCCTTATCTAACTCTTTCTATGGTTATATAGCTTTACATTGGTCGCTAGTAGATCGGAGGTAAGGCTCAAATGATAATTGTTATGCATCGTGCTTTCGAATACATAAATCCTTCTTTTTATTCTTTCATTTTCCTTGCATTGCGACACTCGCAGCTCTCTAGGGTATCACTCTCGACTTGTTCTCTAATCTTCATTAGCCGCCCTACTTTATTATCCATGGAAAAGTTAATCACCAAACACCATAGTGTGAGTGCAATTCTATAGTCGGCTTCACCCGGTGGTCTAATAATGCATTTAAGCGGAAAATTCATCCACCACAACAAAGTTTTTAACCCGTATAGCCTTATGTAGGTTATCACCAAGCTTGAAAGAGACTTGATGCAACTAATGTAACGATCCTGGATTTAAATTGAGTATGGATTGATAATTGATTTCATTTCTGAATAAGAATTGTGAAGTAATTGGTAATTAGTATAAATTTTAATATAAATTTTGATTTTTATTTGGGAATTAATTAGAAATCAATATAAAATATTAGTTTAAATTTAATTTGGATAGTGTAAATAAATATGCAAAGTAAAACAAATTTGATAAAGTATAACAACAAAATAAATATTTAAATTAGAAGTAGAAATAAATATATGCAAGATAAATTAACAATATAAAGTGATTACACTAGAATAATTTTAACAACATATTAACTATAGAAATTTATTTATATTATAGAGCCATAATGAAGACAAGAAAGAATTTATACATCAACTATCGTCATAACAAAAACAATATAAAGTAATATACTTAAAACCTGGAAACAAGTAAGCTAGGCTAGGCTGGAAATAATATAGAAGACATAAAGGACCTATGAAATTAATGTCATGTCCACCACCATAATATTATTATCAGCCAAGTTAAAAAGATATAGGCAAGCATGGGAAGAAGTACTCATGCATTTAATGCTAGCATAAGCAAACTGAAAATCACCTTATACAAAACAATATAAACATCCTGTGCATTTTCCTATATATCAACCTGTAGCTCCTTTCTATGCATCAAATCCTCATTTCAGTTTGATTACCATAACTGAGTAAAATGGAAGCAAATATCATGCAAACTTAAAACAAACTTCAATACCAGAGATTAAAGAATCAAGTAAAGGCTTCAGCAAGTAAATTTCAAGCTTGATTCAATATAAAGCATCCATCTGTTCTTTCTTCAAAACAACTGTGAGTAACATTTTTGTTAAATTGTAAATATGAATCTGATGTGAGTCGTATCTGTGATAAGTATGTCTGGATATATATACATACATATATATATATATGAATTCTCTGTATATTTGAAAATGGATGTATGTGTGTGCAAAGATTCCATCGAGTGATATCCAGTTCCTTGTTTAAGCTTCGGTTTTGGGTTAAGAAAACTTATTTCTCCTTGATCCCAGCTAAATCTGGATTCATGTTTTAAACAAAACTTGATTTTTTTATCTTAAGCTTTAATTTAAAATTTTATTTAAGTTAAAACAACTAGTTAATGTCGCTGGCAAGCAAGAAAGCTGAGTGAATCTTTAAATAAGTTTAAAATTAAAGTTTTAAATTCATGGATTCAGGGTTATCAATCGAATCCCTAAACAAAATCATGATTTTTAAAAACAAAATCAGAATTGGAATCGGGGAGAAATTTGGTTTTGTTTGATTTTAAAATTTTAAGTTATCTCGGGTGATCTAAAGGGTTGGAGGGGTCAGGATTGCTAGTGGTGACGAACGAGCCGATGTAGGTGATAGGAAAAATAATTGGAGTCGCTCTAGTTCGTCGTAGTGGTAGCGGCGATGGTATGAAGTTTCTAACCCTAAGTTTTTGTGAGGTCAAGAGTTTTGTTTCGTTTGTCTTTCCCTGTTGATCGAGTGCAAGAAACTCGAGGGGATGGACGTAGGGAGGTAGACGAGGTGGTGGCCGGAGTTACACGAACTCTGGTGGTCGAGGCGACAAGAACGGCGCGTTGATAGGTTGGGTAGCGATGGGTTTTGTTTTGTGCCAGGTTTGGGTTGGACTCGGATTTAAATTCGAGGAGATGATGGAGGGTTTGATGGTCGGGGAAGTGGAGCATGGAATGTTGTCGACTTGTCGGAGGGCGGAGGGGATTTCGCCAGCGATCGACGGTGATGTATACGTGCACGGTGCACGTTTTGATTTCAGAAATGAAATGGATTGGGTTTTTTTTCCTTCAGTTTTAAATGATTCGAGTAGTATACTTGAAGCATGGAACTGAGGGACTCAAAGCATTGGTGGGGTGTTGGACTCGAAGTCATTTTGTTTGGCTCGAGTAAATCTTTAAATCACCGGTGTTAGTTTAAACCTGGACAGTGTTTAAGTTTTAATTTAAACTGAGTTTGAAAATTGTAAACTAAGTTTTAAATCAAGATTTTAAAACAAAGTTAAAAAAAATCAAAGTTTAAATTAAAAATATGGATTCAAGTCTCTTTGAATCCTAATCTGGAAATTTAAATTAGTTTTAAATCTGAATCTGTTTTAAACGAGTTTAAATTAAATAGCTTTTAAAAGTATATTTGTTTTCAAAAAAATGTTTAACTTGATTTTTTATAAA
Source organism: Allium cepa (assembly GCA_030765085.1). Classification (NCBI taxonomy): domain Eukaryota; kingdom Viridiplantae; phylum Streptophyta; class Magnoliopsida; order Asparagales; family Amaryllidaceae; genus Allium; species Allium cepa. The sequence continues at coordinate 283,961,500 of CM060935.1, forward strand.
ACTCTTTTATAAAGGTTTTCTTAATTTTGATTGAAAAGTTAAATAAATTGTTTTTAATTTAAATTTGCATAATAAAATATAATGTATTTTAAAGCCTAAATTTTAAATAAAAATTTAAGTAATTTAGTTATAACTTTTCTTAAATAGGTTTATAAGTGGATATTTAAATTTGGTAAATGTTCAAAAACATATTCATTTTGAATCCTAAAATTCAAAATAGAATTTGAACCTAATTTAAAGTATAATGTTTAAAATACACTTAAATGTTAATGAAACAGGTAATTAAAGAAATTAATTATCTTAGAGATAATTAAAGTAATAAAATGATTTAATTAATAAGGTAATTAAAGAATGATTTTATTTGATTTATAAATAAATAATTTAGATTAATTTATAATTAGAAATGATTAATAATGAATTAATCTAAGATAATTTCCTAAGAAAGAAATTAAAGAAATGTTATTAGTTAATGAGGATAATTAACTATGAATTATTAAGTAACAAAATTAATGTGATAAATTCTGATAATAAATTAGATAAATTAATTAAATCAATTGTAAATTATTACTTACTTAATGAAAGCAATTAAGGGGTTAATTACTAATTGTAATTAAATTTGGATATTTTGATTAAATTAATGATAAAGATAAATTGGTCATTAATGATTTGTTGTTATGAGATGATTGCTTAATGGTAAGTAATTAAAGAGTAAATTTCTTAAAATAATTAATTAAGAAGTTAATTAATTATATAATTGGTTTAAAAGTTAATTTAATTAATATTATTGATTAAGATTAATTTAATAAATTAAAGTGTTTGGTAAATTAATTTATATCAAATGATTTGGAATTAATAAATCAGAATTGGATAATAAATTCATAAGTAATTAATTAAATTGGAAATGAATTGAATTAGTTAGGATTAAACAATTAATTAATCTTGTTTATAAATGATTATTAAATGCTTGACCTTACTTATGAATGATTGTATTGTATGAGATACCTTGAATTGATTGTCCTATCTGGTTTGTGATATTTTGTTCTGCAGATTGAGCTGTGTATAATTTATTCATTTATTTACATTCGTATATTATCTGTAAATCTATGAATAGATGATAAACGTTATAGCTTATATCGCTTATCAACTATATTCTGTGTTTTGATCTGTAATGATTGTGTAACGTACGCGGATTTTCGTTGCCGAAAAAACCGAATAGTTATGGGTTTTAAGAAAAAGAAAAGAAGAAAGAAGAAAGAAGATAGGAAAATTTTAAAATAGAGAAAAGACAAAAGAAAATAGAGAATTTGAAAATAGAAGAGAAGAAAGATAGAACAGAAGGAAGAAAATAGAGAAGAGATAGAAAAACAGAATAGAACAAAATTTTAAAATAGAACGGAACAGAAAACAGCAGAACAACATCAGAATCTCACAATTCGCAGCGGAACAACATATAATAATAAATGAATAATCTTTAAACAAAGAACTATATCAGTTATTACATTTCATACATTTCATTACATCATATCATCAGAGTGTACAATAATATACAACAACAAACAGTGCAGCGGAAAAAGAAATACTATATAAGTAATATGCCATGCCATCCATCTTGCCTCCAGCAACTCCAGAATATCCAGAATATCCTGATAAACCTAACTCTTAACTGCCCGTGTGGAAATTTGGTGGGCACCCAGAGTTTAGGAAGGAAAACAATAAACTCCAAGTCAGTCATGTGACTGGTGTGAGAACTCAAAACAGTTTATTTATCTTGAAATCAAAATAGAGAGATATTTTTATTTCAATTCGCAATGCTTTTAAAAATGAGACTACCATAAGACCTCCTGCCACACACACAATGCAAATGCAGACTTGGAGAAGATTTCTCCTTATGATAGTCAAACATGCTTGATACGCATTTAAAAAGAAGCATTTGATATTATTACTAGTGCATAGTGTAGAGAAAAATTCATTTCGAAAGTAGAATATAAATCTTAGCCAGCATAGACATTCCGAACTATGCCTACTATAGCTAACTATGTTCAATAGCAGGTTACCGCCACATTCCATAGCAGGTTATACGACTAAAACCGTACAAGTCACGTATTGTTTCTTTGGATTTCCAACAAATGGTCAGGCCAAGGAACTTCCCATTGCCACATGAGAATGCCTCTGGAAAGACATCCCCGAGAACCAAACCGGAACTCTGCCAACACAAGGCCGGGTTACCCCTAACTGGGTAACTACTGACACGAGCACGCCATTCCCCGATCGTAAACGACCTTTCTCACGGGATCCCGAAAACCAACAACCACAAAGTAATAAATTCATAGTAACCACATAGGTTAAATATCTGGGCTCCATACCATGATACCACCTCTATCCAGAAGGAAATGTACATACCCTAAAGGGTGCTACCCCTCATAACCTTGCCGCATCTCTCCTGTTTTGACCATTTTCGGGGTGTGAGGTTCGACGAAGTCACGTCCACAAAAACATACTTTATACAAAAGCCATGCTTTGGGTCAACAAATGATCAACACAATGATCACCAAGATAGACGATCAAATAAACGATCCTATCACAATAATCAACACAATGATCATTTCAGCATCACTCAGCATGTCACATTACCAAATTGGGAATATATCGCTGATAACTTCAACTATATAACCTCTGAGCTCGTACGTCTCAGAGAAGGGTGTTAAGCTAAAAGAATAAATTCTTCGCCACCAACAGAAATATATTTGAAAGAAATCGGCTTTATATCTCAACTTGTAATGTCAGACACACAATCCATACAAGTCTGTTCCGGGCTCGAACAAAACCGAAGGCACTTACAAAGAAGTCCTTGCAATCCGGATATTCACAATCCTGATCGGATTCACCATCACATATGGAGAACTCTATACCGTAGCTACTCGGTGCAGAGTAAATCGACAGGTCATCCTATCGCTCTCGCAAATACCGGGTCTTCAACACCGATCTTCAATGCTATCATAACGACGTATCACATATTCGGAATGGGTTATACGACCCCATGGTCCTTTCCCGGTTAACCCGAATAGTGAGCGCTTATTCAAAAATAAGTGTGGCATTCACATTCAAACAAAACACATCAAATACCCATTCAAAGGGAAATATTGATAGTCGGCTATTGAACTATCAATTGATATGCACACATCACCAGATTCCAAATAATTTTCCAAATTATTTATTTTCCAAAATATCTTTACAAGATATATTATTTCATACTTCAAAAATAAATCAATATTTATTCTTAAACAAATTCCACTTTCACATATAAATTCCATAATGAATTTATATTCCAAAATATTCATGCATATGATTTCAATTATTCATTTCAATTTATCTTCAAAAAGATAAATTCTAAATATTCACTTTATATTGGAAAACATTTCCATACTTATTTATTCATAAGTAATTTTCAATCCATTTATTTTCAACACTTGGAAAATATTCAATATACTTAATCGAATTAAGTATATATTTCATTCTATTAAGGAAATCATTCACTTAAACATATTTATTTGGGTCAAAACGAATGTTGCGTAAAACATCGTTACGACAACCCAAAATCACTAGTATAGGGATTCGAAATTAAATAGATATATAAATCCCAATACTATACAAATATTTCCTTTCGGAAGTCATTTACTATAACAACAGTGTTATAGTCCATCATTTCCTTCTATTTCTCGAAAACGTCTATTTCAACAATAAATGTTGAAATCTATGGTTTCGAATCTCAACACCTTTTAAAACATCGTTAGATCGTTTTAATTCTATTTAAAACATCACATTCTAAACATTTTCTTTAACGTGTTATTCACTATTCAAAAACGTGAATATACTTCATTAGCAAATTTCATCCTTTTTATTCATTTTATTTTAAAGGATTATTCACTGTCTAAAACGTGAATATAACTCCATAAATAAGTTATAACAATTTTACTTATCAAAATTAGTCGTTTGTGAATTTATAAAACAACGTTTATAAATTCCATTTCTATTTATTTATAAAAACTTCCTTTTTATAAATTTCCTTTATTAATCTATTCCAGTTTATAACTCAATTATAACTAAAAGTTCAAATTATAAGTTAAATACTTATAATACGATTATTTTACAAAATCGTTCTTTTAAAGACTTTCCAATTTATGAATCTTATAATTTATAAGATCCATTTATTTAACCAATCTATTCTTCAAATAATTTCACCAAATTTATAAATCTCACTATTTATAAATTTCTTTTATAACTTCACAGTTTATAATTCTATAAATTTCATTCAATTATGAAATTCATTTCCACTTCATTCAAACACTTATAAAAACTCGTTTTATAATTTCAATATTTCAATTTATAAATATCCGTTTATAAATCTCTTAATATAAATCAATTTATATTATTCTTTTAAAACGTCTTTAATTTCCTTTATAGTTTCACCATTTTGATTTATAAAATAATCAAATTTTATAAATCCTATTTTTAAACTTTTATAATATATTCAAAAATCCAATTTAAACTATTTTATAAAATCATAAATCCCCTATTTCTCAAAAATCAATTTTTAACTATATTTCACAAAATCATAATTTTTATAACTTTAAAAATTATAACGTTTATTTATTTAAAATGGATCAATTCCAAAATATAGTATATTCTCAAAAATCACTTTAAAAATCATTTTAAAATCCCAAAATTTGGTCCAATGATGCTACACACCAAATAGTCAATCACGACAACAACGATATCATATATCAATATGAAAATCCATCAAATATCAAAATATCTGAAATCAAATAAAAACTATTGAGGAATCCAGTTGGATCCCTCCAACCTGTTTTCCTGCATCCAAAAACATTAGCACAATACCAATTTCGCTCCAGTACGAAATTATCGCGGTACATGTTCTTATTAAATATTATCCGCTTAATAACGGCGCAATAGGGTCTCATCCGCTAAACAAAAAATGCGGGAAATCAACAACTGCAATATATACATATGCCAATATATATATATTGATATTATATATATAATACCAATTTCACTGTTTATGAAATATTCGTGGTATATGTTTTTAATAAATAACATCCGCTTACTAACGGCGCATAATGTCTATTTTAACAATCAATAGATATTAATCAATATTCAAACATGCATTCAAATATTTTAAATCTAACTATTTTTAATAAAATCGAAACTAATTCGATTGAGTGAGAAATTCTCACCTTGATTTTATTTCCGTTTTAGCGATTTATTTCGAATAAAATTAAACGGACGTTTAATTTTACCCAAAATTTTCACTAACTCCAAACGACTCCAAATCAACTCCATCGCGTAGTGCTCGTCCATACGATTCCAACGCAACTGGTTTCGCGCGTTTTCGACCTCGTATGAAAAAGTTATGAATTTTTGAAGTTTACTCGAATTTATATAAACAAATCAACAACATAAATATAAAATTTATAACCTAGCAAGATCATGGTCGTTGATTTCAAACCCCCCCTTCATCAGGCCCGTGCGCACACCCCACCTCCCCTTTCTTCTTCGTTCCCATCTACAGACATTCACACGCACACAAAACCCATACATCCATTACTAGGGTTTAATATTACAACTCCATCTCTCAACGATACTCGATCTTACTACCACCATCGCGAAGCCCCCAACTCCCTCTAGGTTCGGCCCCAGTGCCCTGCAGCTCGGCCCCCTCCTCCTCCTCGTAGGGCGTGCGCAAGTTGCTACAATCGGCCTAATTTATCTCCCAATTTATAGCTCCAAACACGATCTCAACCGTTGATCTCCAAGCTCTCGATGAGCTCTCCAACTTTGATGTTGAACATTCTTGCTAATTCTTGATGGATTTGGAGTAATCGAGGGAGGAAGTTCATGAATTTCTGGCCGTTCATACATAGGGTGGCGGCTGCAGTATGAATTAGGGTTTAGTTGTTTTTATTTTTATTTTTTTTAAATGGGGGGGGCTATTTATAAGAGAACGAACGACACTATTCATCCCGGAAATTCCGAACTCCGATTTACGCGCCGTAACCAGCGTTTCTAGGGTTTACCCCGCGTTCCGGACACAATGGAACAGGTTTCGGAAGCTAATTCGGACATCTGTGCGAGTTATGGCTAAAAACGTTCAATTTAAATTAAACCGATTTAAATCGATTTCTAGGCGTTTTAATTCGTACCGGACAAACGGTAAATCCAATTGACTTAAAATTTGAAACCTTATAATAATATCACATTACGGATCCGATGAAACTAGTTTCGTCGAAATCCGAGACTTTTTGAAAAATGGCTATTTTAGCTCGCCCAATTTAAATTAAAAATAAATCAATGCGTTTCGAGCTGCCACGATCAAACGGTAGCTCCGATTGACACGAAAATTGAAATCCGGTAATAACTAACTATTACGGATCCAATGGAACTGGTTTCGTTCAATTCTAAGACTGTTCAAAAATTGGCTATTTTACAGTCGATTATTAAATATTAAAATATTCAATTTTCACAAATAAACTTTTAATTCGATTTTAAAAGTTCTAAAATATCATTCTAACTCCAACATGATAAAATAAAATTTTACAAATCATTTTCAATCATATTTAACCCTATTTTCAATTATTTCCATAATTTAACGTATTAAATTATCGATTTAATTATCCAATTAAATCCAATAATTCAAATAAAAATTTATTCGACTCATAAATTCACTTATTAAATATTTAAAATTAATTAAATATTCAAATTTTAATTTCTAAAAATTCTGGGTCGTTACAATCTTCCCCACTTAAAAGAATTTCGTCCTCGAAATTACAAGTAAGAAAATTACAGAAGCTATTAATTTTCCCAAAATTCATAGTTAAATTTATTACAAATCTTTACTAAGTTTTCAAAATCATACTTAGTTATCTTTTCAAAAACAATTACTATTGTTTAACTTTCAATTCCAAAATCAAAGTTAAAGTTTTCAAAATTTTCCAATTTTCTCAAAATTTTTCTAACGCCTTAAATTTTCGGAAAAATTCGCCATAGTCTCCTTTGCGCGGCTCGATCCGAAAAAAAAATGACAGTATATATATCACAAATATACATCTCATCAAGTAACGAGGCATCCCGAAGGGAAAAAAAGTGTAAAAGTACGATATTTAATCCGAGATATGTACCTTATATTTTATTAGCAAGCATATACGACTAATATAGCGTAAAAGCGAGCTCCAAATGCGAAGCAAACGCGATCCGCACCTACTAATCACTCAACAAACAACATGAGAATCATGCATATATGAAAATAACCTCAATATACAACATATATCTCCATAACAACTATATATGTCACATAGCAAATGCAACATATTCAAACATCAACCAACCAGCATTCAACAAATTTATAATCAATATATATTCATTTATATTCTTATTCATATCCAATGAAATAGGTTTTCAATTTAATAACATTCGATTCATTCACAGTTGATGTTTTTATTAACATTCATTCTCAATTAGTTTATGTGATGTCCCGGAAATTTGAGCAATATTTATTTAATAATTTCATTTATAATTTATTTTAAAATGTGAAATACTGATTTAATAATCCAATTCAAATATAATTTTCTTTTGAAAATTTATAATTATTTTGTTAATAAATGATATTTTTTTGAAAATTTATAATAATGATTTAATTTGAGAAGCTTATTGTTTTAAAATGTTGAAAATATTTTAAATGATAAAATTTCCTTTCTAAATTGATTTAAAAATATTTATTTATAATGTATATATGTGTATACATTGTAAATAGGTGTTTTGATTTTAATTTTAAATTTAATAAAGGATCTTTTCAAATTTATAATATATATATAGGTGTATAATTTATGGATTGATTAAACTAAAATGAAAATAGTATTGAACTTTTCATAAGTCAATTTATAAATCTATCTTGTATTTTTAGAAGGAAATTATAATAAATATTTTGTTATAAATATATATAGTTAAGAATTGTATTTTTATAATAAAGTTTATTTTGTTTTAAATTTGTTTTGAAATAAATTTGGTTTATTTATATTTAGAGAATAAATGTAAATAAACATATATAAACATCTTAAAAATAAAATTAGAAATGATTTTATCTCTAATTAAAACAATTGTAAAACAAAGAAATTTATTTATATTAAACTCTTACATGTGTTACCTTCATATTTTAAAATTGACACTTGTAAATAAATCTTTACATTCAAATAACAAGTGGCATTCTAAAACCTATTTGAATTTATTTAGTTTAGATAAAACTTAAAACATATCTTTTGTTTTCAAACATTTTTATCTTCTACTAAATGAAAATTCAGACCTGTGAAAAAGGAAATCCTACTTCACTCTAATTCCACAATCAATATTCTACAAAATGAAATATTACATCTGCAAATCAATGTTTTGAAACCTGCAACCCAAATTCTGTAACCTGCAACCAAACTTCTTAAATCTGTAATAAAACAATTTAATCTTCAAAGATCAATGCAAGCAAGGTGAATCTGGAAGCATGCAGACCAAAATCATTGGCAAATGCAGTTCCAAAACCTGAAAGCAACATGCTATCACTAAATACAGTTCTCAGGCCTGCATACTTCAAGTTATAATCACCTCTAACCAACATGCAAGCAAATTCAATGCAAGGAAAATGGATTACAGATGGATGCTTTCTCTTTTTCAATTTTGAGGTGAGTAAATTTTCTATCTTAAAAACAGTTTCCTCTTTTAAAATTTAGCTATCAAAAATTTGCAGAAACTAAAGCTAATTCAAAATGCTCCAAATAAGAAACTGTAAAACAGTAGTAATTAAAAACTGTTCTGTTTTCTTCTAGTAAGTTACCTTAAAATTTTATAGGTTGTACTAAATTTATCTATGCATATGTATTTGATAGAATTGAGTATGTCTTGATTGTTGTATGATGGATGTTTTGTGTTTTTCTTGAATATGCATGTGACTGTTGTTGATGGATATTCTGTGTACATTTTGAATATGCACATAGGTGTGAATGCAAACCTTCTAGCAGACCTGTTTCTGCTCTTATTAGGATTTTAAATACAAATCCACTCATTTATGTATGTAGCTTAATTAGGAATTATTTATGTAAACAATTTGTGTTTGTGTAGCATTGATTTAGGTTAGAAATTTTAATCTAGGAAAATATAACCCTGTTACTTCTGGAACCAGTGACAACATACAATGGTTTCTGAAAAAAAAATATTATCAAACATCTTAAAATTTTTCAAAACAAGTTAAAGCTTTAGTGCATGTTTTAAAACTATGGACATAGAAGCATGCATCAGTTTTGATATCTTCTGAGGGGTTAGGTGTTTAAGGTCTGTGCAGTATTTTGAAGTTTGGGTATCTGATCATGGAATGGGTTTTTGAACTTGGATTTGCTGCCTGAAGGTGGGAAGTTGACTGGAGAGAGTGGGAGAAATAGAGGGAAGATGATCAGAGAATGGTATGATGACAGTGGAGTATTTTTTTTCAGGTTTGAATCCCTTGTTTAAATGGAGTAAGGGTCTTGATCTGTCTGAACTATGTGGTGGTTCGACTGGATTGAGGATTTGGGGTATTGCAGTGGGTATATAGGTGGAGCAAAGGGTGGAGTTGGAGGTCATGAAATGGCCGGAGTAGGTAGTTGTAATGATTGACAGTTTTGGGTTGCCTCTGGTGGAAATTTTGGTGCAGGCTTTGAGTGACTCGGAGTTGAACCCGTGCAGTTTGTGTTATAACCCGAAGTATGATAGCATTTGACTCGAAGTAAATTGTGGTGGCCTCGGGTAAGTTGTGCAGGGTTTAGCCTGAGTTTTGTTTTTTAAAAATCTGGAAAAAAACTCAAATGTCTAAAAAGCTATGAGTTAAAATTAAGAATAGTTTGAATTGAATTCAAGTAAGTTTATGGATTTAAAAAGTTTAAATTGAAGAATTCAAATATAAAGTAAGATTTAAACTTAAATTTGAAACTGTACGAATATAGTGCAGTTTTTAACCTGAGTATTGTTTTTGATGAAATCTGGGAGATCTCAAGTGTTTAAAAGCTGTGATTAAATTCAAGTATAGTTTGAATTGAATTCAAGAAAGTTTTGAATTCAGGAAGTTTAAATGATAATTTAAATTTGAGGGAGATTTAAATTTTAAATCTGGGAGAAACAGTAAATGTAGTTTATGTATTGAATCCAGATTTTTATCTAAAAACAGTTTGTTCTTTTAAAAATTTAAAAGTGGATTCAATATTTAAAACAAAATTCAAATTTAGGTTTGAATTGGAATTGAGTTTAAATTCAAATATGGAAACAGTGCAAGTGCAGTTTTCAGGTTTTAAATCCAGATTTTTATTAAAAACAGTTTTGTTTCTTTTTAATTTTTTTTAAAGGAATTCAATGTTTAAAATTAAGATTCGAATTCAGGTTTGAATTTGAGTTAGATTCAGGAATACTTTGAATTCAAAATGAAATATTTGAATGATAAGCAAGATTTAAAAATTGGGTTAGAAATCAAATTCAAATATGATTTCAGTTTTTACTTTAAAACCTGTTTAAATTCAAATCAAGTTTGAAAAGTTTTAAATATTTGACAGAAATGTTATTAAGGAGAATTCAAATATAAATTTGATTTCAAACAAAGGTTTAAATTTAAAAGATTTCTTCTTTTAAGTATTAAATAAAATTATGATATGTTAACTTTAAATAGAAAGTTGAATTAAATTTTAGGAATTTATTATTTTAATACATTTTGAATATTAATTAAGTTATAAATAAGTAAATGAATTATTTTGAAAATAATTAAGGATTTACTTATTTATTTGATTTTTAAATAATAACTTGAATTAATTTTAATTAAAGATGATTAATGAATAATTAATTTAAGGTAATTATTCTTAAGTAAGGAATTAATGAAAATGTTGTTAATTATCTAAGGATAATTAATAATTAATTAATGTAATTAATTTTGATGGATTAATTAGATTAATTATTTTAAGATAATCAATTGTAATTTGTTAAGTAATTACTTTATAAAAGTAATTAAGGGATTAATTACATATTGTAATTAATTCTGATATTGTGTTTTGTTAAATTAATTAATTTAGTTTAATTAATTTAAGAATAATTTAATGATAATAATTACTTAATGTAATTTATGGAGTAAGATTACTTAGAGAAGTAATAATTACTGGAATGTAATTAAGGAAAGGTGATTTACTTAAAAGTAATTTGGATAATTACTTTTGTAATTAATCAAGGATTAATTAATATAGATAATTAATTATTGATAATTAATTTATTAAGGAGTAATTAAGATAGTTAATTACTGGATTTAAGTATTAATCAAGGTGATTAATAATGGTATTTAATTTAATTAGTAAATGTAATTAATTTTTAATTGAGTAATTAATTTAAATATTAATTAGGGATCATTAATTATTATAATTAATGATGTAATTAAGAATTGTTAATTGAATATTAATTAATTAATTAAGTAATTAAATGTTAATTACTTATGATTAAGGTTAATTAATTTTATGAAATTAATTAAAGACTAATTACTTATTGTAATTAGTGAATGATTAATCAAAGATGTTTAATCAAGTTAAATACTTAATGAATGATTAATTAACTAGGTTGATTAATCAATGGATTTATAAGCAGGATTTATAGATGAGTAATTAATTTAATTTATTTTAAATTAATTAAAGATAGAAGTAATTAATTTAATTCATTTTAAATTAATTATAAATGATGGATAATATATCATTGTTTATGGATGATATTGATATACCTTTGGATGGTTGTGATCTCAGAAATGAGATGAGTGGTATCTATAGGATATGGATGCTTAGTTAAAGTATGATGGATTATTTGGTTGTGATGGTTGTTGTTGTGATGGTTGACTGTTGTGATGATTATCTATTGTGATAATGTTATGGGTTATCTGTTATGATGTGAATATGTAGTTTATCTATCTGTGTGAAATAGATAAAAATTAAATGAGTTAATTGTTTAAACCCTTAAGTATAACTTGGACATTAAAATGGCGTTTGGTTTCGGTGAGACCGGGATCGGGTTTCCATATTTGGATATCCGAAAACCACATCGATTCCAATTAAACGTTAGGTCGTTAATCCAAGTGGAGCAAGTGAAGACTCGAGGTGTAAGGGCTATACGTCAGTATAACTCTGTGGGTGATTCCGTAATGAGTTTGACGGAATAGTACTTATAGGTTCGAGATGGTGGTTTAGAGTGCAAGGGTTATTGTCGTTAACTCTGAGGGTGATTCCAATACGAGTGTAACGAAATAATGCCTTCGGTTTCGTTCGAACCTGGAACGAACTTGTATGGATTGAATGCTTTCAGAACATCGTCAGGTGGACGATGAGCATTCTAAGATAGATGTGTTCTCTAAAGGTAATCGCAGCCTCAAGCCTCATCAACCGGGAATGGCTAAAACAGGGGAGGTGCAGCAAGGCTTCGTGGGTCGCACCCACTGGAGAGCGAGATTTACCCCTGTCTAGAGGTCCCTTTATATTTCGGCTGTATGGACGGTTGAGAGCTCCAACCGTCGGGGTTATCTTGTTCGGAACTATTCAGTAAGGAATGGGTTCGGCCTTGTGTTGCAGGGGATGAAGGGAGTAATCCTCGGTACTGTGATCTAGGCCACGTACTGTGACGGGCGGTACCCCAGTAGCCCTGCCATTGATGGAAACCCATTTTCCCTACGAGACCCTACGATTTTGTTTGTATTACCCACTTTTGTGGCTAGTAGCTGGAATTTAATCATGTAACAATTTCGGCTATTTCTTATTTATTTGAAAACCCTAGACACTATTATAATATCACTGGATTTCCTATCAAATGTTTTGGTTAGCGTAAGGTAAAAACTTTTCCATGTTTATGTGTGGGAAGTCTTACGTGATACCTTTTGTTTTCAAAGGATTTTCTAAAGTTAAGCAACTTTTAAACTATTTACTCACACCAGACCCCTGTCTGACCCGAGTGTTTATTTTCTGTTTTATTAAACTCTTGGGTACTCATATTATGTATGAGTAGTCAAGTGATTCAGGACTGCTTTGACGAGTTATGGAGGAGCAAATGGAGCAGGAGGCTTCTGCGTTGTAGTTATCTATTTTCCGCTGTGTTGGTATCTCTGAGTCATCTCTCTGAGTTGTATCTTGTACTGTTTAGAGATGTATAACTAGACAGGTGTTTATAAATGTCTAGTATGTGTTGTATTGGCTGTAAAACTCTGATGTATATGATACTATGTAAAGTATTTATGTGATATATTATATTTGATTCGTTCCGCTGTGAGATTCTGATGTTGTTTGTGTTCTTCTTTCTCTTTCTTTTCTTCTTCTATCCCTTTCTTTCTTCTTAGCGATGCAATTTCCTGGAGTTTGGAAGTTGGGTCGTTACAGTTTATATTAACTAATTCATATTCAAGTTGGTTCACTTCCAAATCAAATTCAATTTTATTTAAGATTCATTTATATTGGATTTTATCAACATTCCTTCTCAATTTTAATTAGTTTGCATTCACTAATTAAATCCAATTCACATTCAAACAATTCAATTACTAAAGTTGAATTTCATTTATATAACTCAAGTTCATATCTATCACTTAATTTTATTAATTTTACTTTGATCTAATATCAACTTCATTCAACATCTCTTAAGTTATATTCATATAGTTTCACTTCTTATATATATAAGTTTATTTCACAATTGTAAATCACTTTAATTATAATTCAATTCTTATAATTCTTTTGCTTATACAATTATTCTTTTGTTTAGATTATTCAAACAACTAAACAATCAACTTATATACACTTTAATAATTCTGAAAATTATTCCTTTATATATAAAATATAATCAAGGTAAAATTATTTCATTTACTCAATTTAAAACAATACTGTGTCGAATTGTTCTATTCAAGTGTTTAGAAACCCCTTCGACATAGTCTTGCGGACCACGCTGACGAAAGTTCATATGCCACTCAATAAACCAATCATCACAATATAAAACAATTTTATATTCACTAACAAATACGCTCTCATAGCTATTATTACACTCAAATTCATTCTAGAGTACTACTGACTCTATCTCTAATGAATAACACCCAACAGAACCATGGTTGTCGCTTAACCATATGCTCTGATACCAAATGTAACGTACGCGGATTTTCGTTGCCGAAAAAACCGAATAGTTATGGGTTTTAAGAAAAAGAAAAGAAGAAAGAAGAAAGAAGATAGGAAAATTTTAAAATAGAGAAAAGACAAAAGAAAATAGAGAATTTGAAAATAGAAGAGAAGAAAGATAGAACAGAAAGAAGAAAATAGAGAAGAGAGAAAAACAGAATAGAACAAAATTTTAAAATAGAACGGAACAGAAAACAACAGAACAACATCAGAATCTCACAATTCGCAGCGGAACAACATATAATAATAAATGAATAATCTTTAAACAAAGAACTATATCAGTTATTACATTTTATACATTTCATTACATCATATCATCAGAGTGTACAACAATATACAACAACAAACAGTGCAGCGGAAAAAGAAATACTATATAAGTAATATGCATGCCATCCATCTTGCCTCCAGCAACTCCAGAATATCCAGAATATCCTGATAAACCTAACTCTTAACTGCCCGTATGGAAATTTGGTGGGCACCCAGAATTTAGGAAGGAAAACAATAAACTCCAAGTCAGTCATGTGACTGGTGTGAGAACTCAAAACAGTTTATTTATCTTGAAATCAAAATAGAGAGATATTTTTATTTCAATTCGCAATGCTTTTAAAAATGAGACTACCATAAGACCTCCTGCCACACACACAATGCAAACGCAGACTTGGAGAAGATTTCTCCTTATGATAGTCAAACATGCTTGATACGCATTTAAAAAGAAGCATTTGATATTATTACTAGTGCATAGTGTAGAGATAAATTCATTTCGAAAGTAGAATATAAATCTTAGCCAGCATAGACATTCCGAACTATGCCTACTATAGCTAACTATGTTCAATAGCAGGTTACCGCCACATTTCATAGCAGGTTATACAACTAAAACCGTACAAGTCACGTATTGTTTCTTTGGATTTCCAACAAATGGTCAGGCCAAGGAACTTCCCATTGCCACATGAGAATGCCTCTGGAAAGACATCCCCGAGAACCAAACCGGAACTCTGCCAACACAAGGCCGGGTTACCCCTAACTGGGTAACTACTGACACGAGCACGCCATTCCCCGATCGTAAACGACCTTTCTCACGAGATCCTGAAAACCAACAACCACAAAGTAATAAATTCGTAGTAACCACATAGGTTAAATATCTGGGCTCCATACCATGATACCACCTCTATCCAGAAGGAAATGTACATACCCTAAAGGGTGCTACCCCTCATAACCTTGCCGCATCTTTCCTGTTTTGACCATTTCCGGGGTGTGAGGTTCGACGAAGTCACGTCCACAAAAACATACTTTATACAAAAGCCATGCTTTGGGTCAACAAATGATCAACACAATGATCACCAAGATAGACGATCAAATAAACGATCCTATCACAATAATCAACACAATGATCATTTCAGCATCACTCAGCATGTCACATTACCAAATTGGGAATATATCGCTGATAACTTCAACTATATAACCTCTGAGCTCGTACGTCTCAGAGAAGGGTGTTAAGCTAAAAGAATAAATTCTTCGCCACCAACAGAAATATATTTGAAAGAAATCGGCTTTATATCTCAACTTGTAATGTCAGACACACAATCCATACAAGTCTGTTCCGGGCTCGAACAAAACCGAAGGCACTTACAAAGAAGTCCTTGCAATCCGGATATTCACAATCCTGATCGGATTCACCATCACATATGGAGAACTCTATACCGTAGCTACTCGGTGCAGAGTAAATCGACAGGTCATCCTATCGCTCTCGCAAATACCGGGTCTTCAACACCGATCTTCAATGCTATCATAACGAAGTATCACATATTCGGAATGGGTTATACGACCCCATGGTCCTTTCCCGGTTAACCCGAATAATGAGCGCTTATTCAAAAATAAGTGTAGCATTCACATTCAAACAAAACACATCAAATACCCATTCAAAGGGAAATATTGATAGTCGGCTATTGAACTATCAATTGATATGCACACATCACCAGATTCCAAATAATTTTCCAAATTATTTATTTTCCAAAATATCTTTACAAGATATATTATTTCATACTTCAAAAATAAATCAATATTTATTCTTAAACAAATTCCACTTTCACATATAAATTCCATAATGAATTTATATTCCAAAATATTCATGCATATGATTTCAATTATTCATTTCAATTTATCTTCAAAAAGATAAATTCTAAATATTCACTTTATATTGGAAAACATTTCCATACTTATTTATTCATAAGTAATTTTCAATCCATTTATTTTCAACACTTGGAAAATATTCAATATACTTAATCGAATTAAGTATATATTTCATTCTATTAAGGAAATCATTCACTTAAACATATTTATTTGGGTCAAAACGAATGTTGCGTAAAACATCGTTACGACAAACAAAATCACTAGTATAGGGATTCGAAATTAAATAGATATATAAATCCCAATACTATACAAATATTTCCTTTCGGAAGTCATTTACTATAACAACAGTGTTATAGTCCATCATTTCCTTCTATTTCTCGAAAACGTCTATTTCAACAATAAATGTTGAAATCTATGGTTTCGAATCTCAACACCTTTTAAAACATCGTTAGATCGTTTTAATTCTATTTAAAACATCACATTCTAAACATTTTCTTTAACGTGTTATTCACTATTCAAAAACGTGAATATACTTCATTAGCAAATTTCATCCTTTTTATTCATTTTATTTTAAAGGATTATTCACTGTCTAAAACGTGAATATAACTCCATAAATAAGTTATAACAATTTTACTTATCAAAATAAGTCGTTTGTGAATTTATAAAACAACGTTTATAAATTCCATTTCTATTTATTTATAAAAACTTCCTTTTTATAAATTTCCTTTATTAATCTATTCCAGTTTATAACTCAATTATAACTAAAAGTTCATATTATAAGTTAAATACTTGTAATACGATTATTTTACAAAATCGTTCTTTTAAAGACTTTCCAATTTATGAATCTTATAATTTATAAGATCCATTTATTTAACCAATCTATTCTTCAAATAATTTCACCAAATTTATAAATCTTGCTATTTATAAATTTCTTTTATAACTTCACAGTTTATAATTCTATAAATTTCATTCAATTATGAAATTCATTTCCACTTCATTCAAACACTTATAAAAACTCGTTTTATAATTTCAATATTTCAATTTATAAATATCCGTTTATAAATATCTTAATATAAATCAATTTATATTATTCTTTTAAAACGTCTTTAATTTCCTTTATAGTTTCACCATTTTGATTTATAAAATAATCAAATTTTATAAATCCTATTTTTAAACTTTTATAATATATTCAAAAATCCAATTTAAACTATTTTATAAAATCATAAATCCCCTATTTCTCAAAAATCAATTTTTAACTATATTTCACAAAATCATAATTTTTATAACTTCAAAAATTATAACGTTTATTTATTTAAAATGGATCAATTCCAAAATATAGTATATTCTCAAAAATCACTTTAAAAATCATTTTAAAATCCCAAAATTTGGTCCAATGATGCTACACACCAAATAGTCAATCACGACAACAACGATATCATATATCAATATGAAAATCCATCAAATATCAAAATATCTGAAATCAAATAAAAACTGTTGAGGAATCCAGTTGGATCCCTCCAACCTGTTTTCCTGCATCCAAAAACATTAGCACAATACCAATTTCGCTCCAGTACGAAATTATCGCGGTACATGTTCTTATTAAATATTATCCGCTTAATAACGGCGCAATAGGGTCTCATCCGCTAAACAAAAAATGCGGGAAATCAACAACTGCAATATATACATATGCCAATATATATATATATTGATATTATATATATAATACCAATTTCACTGCTTATGAAATATTCGCGGTATATGTTTTTAATAAATAACATCCGCTTACTAACGGCGCATAATGTCTATTTTAACAATCAATAGATATTAATCAATATTCAAACATGCATTCAAATATTTTAAATCTAACTATTTTTAATAAAATCGAAACTAATTCGATTGAGTGAGAAATTCTCACCTTGATTTTATTTCCGTTTTAGCGATTTATTTCGAATAAAATTAAACGGACGTTTAATTTTACCCAAAATTCTCACTAACTCCAAACGACTCCAAACCAACTCCATCGCGTAGTGCTCGTCCATACGATTCCAACGCAACTGGTTTCGCGCGTTTTCGACCTCGTATGAAAAAGTTATGAATTTTTGAAGTTTACTCGAATTTATATAAACAAATCAACAACATAAATATAAAATTTATAACCTAGCAAGATCATGGCCGTTGATTTCAAACCCCCCCTTCATCAGGCCCGTGCGCACACCCCCCTCCCCTTTCTTCTTCGTTCCCATCTACAGACATTCACACGCACACAAAACCCATACATCCATTACTAGGGTTTAATATTACAACTCCATCTCTCAACGATACTCGATCTTACTACCACCATCGCGAAGCCCCCAACTCCCTCTAGGTTCGGCCCCAGTGCCCTGCAGCTCGGCCCCCTCCTCCTCCTCGTGGGGCGTGCGCAAGTTGCTGCAATCGGCCTCATTTATCTCCCAATTTATAGCTCCAAACACGATCTCAACCGTTGATCTCCAAGCTCTCGATGAGCTCTCCAACTTTGATGTTGAACATTCTTGCTAATTCTTGATGGATTTGGAGTAATCGAGGGAGGAAGTTCATGAATTTCTGGCCGTTCATACATAGGGTAGCGGCTGCAGTATGAATTAGGGTTTAGTTGTTTTTATTTTATTTTTTTTAAATGGGGGGGGGGGCTATTTATAAGAGAACGAACGACACTATTCATCCCGGAAATTCCGAACTCCGCTTTACGCGCCGTAACCAGCGTTTCTAGGGTTTACCCCACGTTCCGGACACAATGGAACAGGTTTCGGAAGCTAATTCGGACATCTGTGCGAGTTATGGCTAAAAACGTTCAATTTAAATTAAACCGATTTAAATCGATTTCTAGGCGTTTTAATTCGTACCGGACAAACGGTAAATCCAATTGACTTGAAATTTGAAACCTTACAATAATATCACATTACGGATCCGATGAAACTGGTTTCGTCGAAATTCGAGACTTTTTGAAAAATGGCTATTTTAGCTCGCCAAATTTAAATTAAAAATAAATCAATGCGTTTCGAGCTGCCACGATCAAACGGTAGCTCCGATTGACACGAAAATTGAAATCCGGTAATAACTAACTATTACGGATCCAATGGAACTGGTTTCGTTCAATTCTGAGACAGTTCAAAAATTGGCTATTTTACAGTCGATTATTAAATATTAAAATATTCAATTTTCACAAATAAACTTTTAATTCGATTTTAAAAGTTCTAAAATATCATTCTAACACCAACATGATAAAATAAAATTTTACAAATCATTTTCAATCATATTTAACCCTATTTTCAATTATTTCCATAATTTAACGTATTAAATTATCGATTTAATTATCCAATTAAATCCAATAATTCAAATAAAAATTTATTCGACTCATAAATTCACTTATTAAATATTTAAAATTAATTAAATATTCAAATTTTAATTTCTAAAAATTCTGGGTCGTTACAGATTGAATGATGTTGCACTATTGTGTTAAACCCTGGACCAGACTTATACACACACCAATATGGATTTCACGAGGAAATCGATTAAGTCACAGATTTTTGAAAATGATTTTAAATAGACAATCTGAATTCAAATGTTTTGAAAATGGATTGGGTTTAAAGTGAAAAGATTTTTTAAATGGAATTTCAAAGATGAAATTTATTTTGAATAACTTGATTAAGTTTTGGAATTTAAATATTTTGATTTAAATTTGAATTCAATACTTGAAATTGAATTCTATGATTTGAAACTAGGGATTAATGATATTATACTAGTTATATATGAGTCAAACCATTTTTAAAGTATTGTTCTTTTGGGAATTTGAATTAACCCAAAGATTGTAACTTGTATAAATGAAATAGGGTTTTTCCAAAATAACACTGTTGTTTCTAAATGATAAAAAGCTTTCATAGGAGAAATGAATTTCAAATTGTATTAAAGGGATTTCAAGTAAACTGAAATAGTTTTCCAAGTTATAAATGAATATTTGGAAACGAATTTTTTTTGTGAATATTTAGGAACGATTTGAAAGCTATGAAGCAAATCTTTGATTTAAAGATTTAAATGAATTAATCCAATTGAGATGGAATTGTTTTGAAACTTATGAATGAACCTTTGAGAAACTGTTGAATTTTGTGAAATTTATCTTTTTGTTTAAAAGATTGGAAATGGTAATTGGTTTAAATCATTTGACAGAAAATTTTAAATTATTAAGTTGTGACTTAACTGAAATCCCATATCCATATGTTTTAAATGTTGCGCTCACTATTCGGGTTAGCCAGGAAAGGACCTTTGGGTCGTATAACCCATTCCGAATATGTGATACGTCGTTATGGATAGCATTTGAAGACCGGTTGTGAAGACCAAATATTTGCGAGAACGATAGGATGACCTATCGATTGTCTCTGCACTGAGTTGCTTGGTATAGAGATTCCCTAAGTGATGGGAAGTCCGATCGGAATTATGAATACCCAGATTGCAAGGGCTTCTTTGGAAGTGCCTTCGGTTCTGTTCCAAATCCATAGCAGACTTGTATAGATTGTATGTCTGACATTTTTGAGATATAAAGCAGATTTCTTTCAAATACATTTCCGTTGGTGGCAGAGAATTTATTCTCTTAGCTTAACACCCTTAAAGGTTATGTAGTTGAAGGTTATCAGCAATATATTTCCAACTTGGTAATGTGGCATGCTGAGTGCTGCTGATCATTTGTTGATCAAAGCGTGGCTTTTGAAAAAAGCGTAGCGTTGTAGACAAGATTTCGTCGAACCTCACAACCTGGAAAATGGTTGAAACAGGAAAGATGCAGCATGGTTTTCAGGGATCGCGTCCCTAGGATATGTCCATTTCTTCTGGATAGGGGTAGTATCATGGTATGGAGCCCAGATACTTACTCATATGGATACACTATGTGATATCCCGGAAATTTGGGACAATATCAATTTAATAATTTACATTAAAAATTAAATTGATTTGATAATATTTGTAAATAATATATGAATTGATTTAATAATCTTCTTTTAAATAAATATTTAACTGATAATTTATCTTTTAAAAGTTAATCAAATTGCCTTCTATTTATAATGTATATATATCTGTATATATTGTAAATGGATAATCTTTGTTTTCAATTTAATAAATAGACATGTTTCTAATTCAAATATTTTTGATAATTTAGAAATTTTATATTAAGCTATTTAATAAATGATCATATGATTTTAAATTACTCAAGATTTAAGTTTAGTTTGTTTAAAATAATTTTAGCCTACATTTAAATTTAGCAAAAGGTTTGTTTAATTTGTTTTAAATTTATCTTGATAAAATTAAGTAGTTTATTTATAAAGAGATAAATTCTTTTATAAATCATTTTGACTTAATAATGAGCTCTATTAATAATGAAATATCTTTAAAATGGATTTTAAATGAATCATAATTTGTTATTTTAAACTTATGTATATATATACACATACTTTGGGAAGCTATGATATGGGTTATAAAATAAATTCTTTTGAGAATGTTTAAGATAAAATAAATTTTATAAAATGTTTAAACAAAGCATAATAAAAACAGTTATGTATATAGGATATAAAGCATTTCCTGGCATGTGAAAAACATTTGTATGTAACTTGTAAAAGTTTTGAATGCAAGAAATAAATCAGGTAAGTATAAAAGAAAAAATGATTTGTGTAAAATAAAAAAATAAATAGAAAGAATAAGGCCTGTAAGTAATTTGTAGTGTAAGCTAATACAAAGTAAAATTAAAAACACATGCTTGTAAGTATGCAAGACAAAATAATAGAAGTATGCAGGCAAGAATAGAAAAGAAAAAGACAAGTATGCAAAGCTAAATAAAATATCTTCATTCTAGTCAAATGAAATTGGTCAAAGTATGAAAATAACAGCTCACTAAAGATGTATATTATAGTTCAAACTAAAAAAAAAAAACAAATATCTATAACAAGTAGCTTCATATACAAGCTAAGTCTTGATCTGTAGGTTATATACTTACATGCATATCTTTTTGCAGCTGTACATAATCATACTTATGTCAACTAATAGAGGAACCAAGTCTTTATTACGATCATCTCAGCACATAATTTTGTCAATTCAAGTGAATATAAATCTGTACTCTCAGATACAAAAATCTGCCATATCAAAACAAGTAAAACTCGTACATATGGTAACCTACAGCTGTTCAAAAAGCTTTCCTATTTATATGTCATGTTCTCTTTTATATTTTCATTCGTTCAACTCAACATAGCAAGCCTTTTTTTTTAGCTGAAGCTTTGTATAATAACAATACATTAATGCAACCAAGAGGAAGTTAACAGAAAGATAAAAGCAGAAATATTTTACAACAGTTTCAGTTTTAAAGTATAAGCTATTTCAATACTCAGGTGCTCTGTTCATTGTTTCAAAGGCAAGGTGAGTAACACTCTTAAATTTCTTAAGTTTTAAAATCTGTTACATGCAAATATTTGAATGCTTGAATATATTGAATGAATATTTATATATTTATTTTTACTCTGGATTATTGTGAAATGGAAATTACTGTATGTTTTAAGCCTGCAAATCCAAACTGATTCATTATAAACTTGCTTTGTTTTCCATTGCTATGAGTAACTTATATCTTAAAATAACCTAAGTTAATTTAGTTGTATGAAGAATAACAGAGATGCCTGTTTGTATATGCATTGCATTATATCATGATGAAATGAAGCCTGCATGCTATCTGGAGTTTGCCTCTATTTAAAATTTTCAAAAGCCTGAGTTAATTCAAAAATCCTTATTGATCAACCTATTGATTGTTAGGATAAAGCATCTAAATAAATATGTTTTGTTGATTATAAAGTAAATTTTAAAATTTAACTCATGCTAAGCAAAATTGATTTGCTCTGTAAAACTTTAGGAGCAGTCTAAATCTAATACAAGTGATAATTTCGAATGTCTTAAATTATCCATTCAAGCTTATGAACTGATTACTAAATCAAAATTAGGATTTTTAAAACTCAAATTACATTTTTTAGTTGAGCTATGAACATGCTTTATTGGGTTGAACAATTCGAGCATTTTGGGTTGCCTCTGGAAGTGTAGTTGATCGGAGGGCTTGAGGTTCGTTTTAGAGGTAGTTGGATGGTCGGTGAGGCCAGAAAAATTGTCAGGAAGTTGATCTATGACCGGAGGTGATGATGGTAGCTAGTTTTATCTCCTAGACCTAGTTTTGACTATGGCTGGAAATTTGATCGTTTCGGGGCCAAGAAAGGATCGAGTTCGATGGAACTCTAGGGGATGGTTGCGGGGACATGGTAGAAGCTGTAGCCAGAGGCGGTGGTTCCGGTGGTCGGAGTTTGAAGAGCGGTGGAGGTTACAGGTTTTGGGGGCTGTTTCTTGTTGTGTTTCCAGGTTGCAGAGGGAAGGCTTGTTTTTGTTTTCGAGCAAGTGGTTAGCTTCTGGGGGTTGTGTTAGGATCTGGAGGTGACTGGCGTCGTGTGGGAGTGTCAGAGGATGGCCGGAGGTGGCTGGGGCCACGGTGCACGTGCACCGTGCCAGTGGAGTATGGTGGTGTTGATTTTTTTTGGGTGCAGAGTTTTGAACTGGGAAATCACTCGAGTCAATCGAGTATGTAACTCGAAGCAAGGTGGTGGAGGACTCGAAGCACTGAAGTGGTTTGGTAATTTAGATGGTTCCAGGTTTGATTTGTCTCAGTTTTAGTGTGCAGGGTTTGAGCTCGGGGGAGTCTCGGGTTATTTGCTCTGTTTACTCGAAGTAGGGAGGCAGTTGACCCGAAGCACTTTGTTTTGGTCTCAGGTGGGTGTTGAACTACTGCTGGCTGTATAAACAACCTGTACATTTAAATTTGAACCCAATTTAAAGCAAAATGAAATGTAAGTTAGTTGAAATCATGATGTAGTTGAATTTAAGTTTGTTAACTAAAATTTAACAAAGTCTAAATCTAATTAGAAGTATGAATTCAAATTTATGTTTTAAATCTAAAATGCAGTTTTGAAATATTTAAATGAGTTTCAGATTTAAAACTTGATAATTTCCAGATTTTAAAATTAGATCTGAAACAAAATGTTGCTGCAGTTAAATTCGATCTTTGTTAAAGTTTTTGATTCAAATGGATATTTGAATTTTAAATTTTAAAATAGATTTGGATTTAAAAATCGAGTTTCTAATTCTGGTTGTTAAAAGAGAGTTAAATCGAAGTTTTAAATCAAGATAAATTGAGAAATTCAAGTTTACTTAGAATTCAAAATCTGAAAGTTTAAATCAGTTTAAATATGAATGTTTTAAGAATGAGTTCAAATAAAATAGTTGAAAAGTAAATTGTTTCAATAAGAATTAACTTGATTTTTGAGAATTCTTTGATTAAAGATTTTTGAATGGGAAGCAAATAAGTTGTTTAACTTGAGGTTTGCAAGTTAAATATTAATGTAATTTGGAAATTAAAATTTCAATTAAAATTCAAGTAGTTTAATTTAAAAGATTTTCTTATTGTAATTTCATGTGTAAATGTTATTTACATTTATTTAAGAGATTTTAAATTGAATTTAAATTATAATCATTTTGAATCTTCAATTCAAATGATATTAAAATTTAAAATGTAATGTTAATGAAGTCATTAATAAAGAAATAAATTATCTTAAGAATAATAGGGTAATTAAGGAATGACTTATGTATTTAAGTTAATAATTTAAATTGATTTATAACTAAAGATCAATTAAGAAGTAAACTAAGAAATGTTATTAGTAATAATTAATTCATATATGTGATTAATTTTGGATAATTAGTTAGATTAAGTAGATAATCTATTAAATGGAATTACTTGATAAAAGTAATTAAGAGATTAATTACTTATGGTAATTAATAAGATGATTAATCTAAGTTAGTTAATTTATTTTAATTAATTTAAGAAAATCATTTGATAAATTGATAAGTGTAATTACTAGTGTATGCAATGGAGCACAATTACTTAAGAAAGTAATTAATGTTAATTACTGAATGTAATTAGTGGAAGATGATATGTTAATAAAGTAATTTGGATAATTACTTTTGAAATTGATCAGAGGATTAATTAATTGAGATAATTAGTTATGGGATAATTAATTTATTTATATGAGTAATTAAGGATAATTAATTACTGTTGATATTAATCAAAGGTGATTAATAATTGTGTTTAATACAAGATTAATCACTTAATGTGATTAATAAAGTAATTTAATTTGAATTAGAGATCATTAATTAATATAATTAATGATGTAAATTAAGAAATGTTTAATTAAGAAATAATTAATAATGTGGAGATTAATTTATGTAATTAATTAAGAATAAATGTAATTAATTATAAATGAAGTAATTAAAAGTTAATTACTAGGAATAATTTAGAATAATTAATTTGTAAAATTAATTAAAGACTAATTACTTACTGTAATTAGAAAATGATTAATTAGAGGAGTTAATCAAGATAAATATATAGAGATAAATTAATTAATTTGTATAAATTTAATTATTGGTTGTATAAGTAGGATTTATAGATAAAGTAATTAATTTAATTTACTTTAAATTAATTAGAGATATAAGTAGTTAATTTAATTCATTTTAAATTAATTACAAATGGTAAGATTATAAATCATTGCTTATGGATGAATGATATTGATATTTCATTGATGATTGTGAACTCAGATATGAGATGAATAATATCTAGGTGACTTGGATGTTTGTTTACGTATGATAGTATATTTTTATCTGATTGGGTTGATAATTTTGATTATCTGTTTATGATAATGATATGATTATCTACTGTGATATTATGCATTATCTATCTGTGTGAATATTGATGATTTTGAATTAAACTGTTAAGACTAAATAGACAACTTGGCCCTAAAAGACATGTTTTGGATTTCGATGAGACCGGGATTGGTTTTCCTTATTTGGAACATCCGAAAACCACATCGATTCCAAATTAACGATAGGTCGTGAATCTGAAGTGAAGATGAAGACTCAGAGTGCAAGGGTTGTCGTCGTTAACTCCGAGGGTGATTCCAAAATGAGTGTAACGAGATAATGCCTTCGGTTTCGTTCAAACCCGGAACGAACTTGTATGGATTGAATGCTTTCAACACATCGTCAGGTGGGCGATGAGCATTCTAGGAAATGTTTTCTATAAAGGTAATCGCAGCCTCAAGCCTCATCAACCGGGAATGGCTAAAACAGGGGAGGTGCAGCAAGGTTAGGTGGGTCATGCCCAAGCAGGACAAGATTTTCCCCTATCTAGATGTCCCTTTTTATTCGACTGTGTGGGCGGTTGGATGTACACCAACTGCGGGGTTATCTTGTTCGGGACTGTTCAGTAAGGAATGGTTCCGGCCTTGTGTTGCAGGGGGTCGGGAGTGATCCTCGGTACGTTGATCTAGGCCACGTACTGTGTCGGGCGGTACCCCAGTAGCCCTGCCATTGTATGGAATCCACAATCCAATAAGTGCCAACGGTTTTGATTGTATTACCCACTTTTGTGGCTAGTAGCTGGAATTTAATAGATGTAACAATTTCGGCTATTTTCTATTTACTTGAAAACCCTAGACCTATTATAATATCACAGAATTTCCTATCAAATGTTTTGGTTAGCGTAAGGTAAAAACTTTCCCATGTTTATTTGTGGGGAGTCTTACGTGATACCTTTTATTTTCAAAAGATTTTCAAAGTTAAACAACTTTAACCTGTTACTCATACCAGACCCATGACTGACCCGGAGTTTATTTTTGTTTTTCATAAACTCTCGGGTACCCAAATTTTTATGGGTAGCCAAGGGATTCAGGTTAGCTTTGACGAATTCTGGAGGAGCAATGGAGCAGAAGGCTTCAGCGTTGTAGATATATATATAGTTCCGTTGTGTTGGTATCTCTGAGTCGATTGTTTGAGTTGTTTTGTGTGTTGTGTTGTATTAACTAGACAGGTGTTTATAACTGTCTAGTATGTGATGTATTATATGTATAACTCTGGTTGATATTATGTAAATTCTTATATGATATATTATATTTTATTCGTTCCGCTGTTGAGATTCTGCTGTTGTTTCTTCTTCTTCTCTAACTTTTCTACTTTCTCACCTCTTTCTTTTCTTAATAACGATACGTCTTCCTGGGCGTAGGAAGATGGGTCGTTACACACTATATCTATTACTGTGTGGTGTTGTTGGTACCGAGCGCTCGGATAAAGGTTGGTTACGACCGGGGATGGAATATCTGAGGTTGATACTCTTGGACAGGGAGTACACCGGCTTTGCGTTGGCAGAGATCCATTTGGGATGCTCGGAAACGTCCTTCCAGAGGCATTTCATTTCGGTATGGGAAGTTCCTTTGCCCAACCATTTTTTGGAAATCCATTCGTCAAATACGTACCTTGTATGGTTTTAGTTGTATTACCTGCCATCTACTTATAGTGGTGCCCCACTGTTTGGATGGTAGCTATAGTAGGCATAGTTCGAAATGTCTATGTTGGCTAAGATTTATATTCTACTTTCGAAATGTTTTCTGCACTTTGCACTTATAGTAATAATATCAAAGGAATTCGCGTATCAAGCATATTTGACTATCATAAGGAGAAATCTCCTCCAATCCTATGTTTGCATTGTGTGTATGTGCGGGAGGCCTTATGGTTGTTTCATTTTCTAAAAGCATTGCAAATTGGCTTTAAAATTCTCTTGTTGTTTGTTTTTAAAGATAAACTGTTTTTTTAACTCACACCAGTCCCCTGACTGATCCGGAGTTTATTGTTTCTCTCCTAAACTATAGATGCTCAAAATTTTTCTGCACGGGCCGTCTAGAGTTGGGGGTTTTCAGATAGTCAGGTTTAGTAGATTATCTAGAGCTAGTTCAGTCTTTGGATATGGACTGCACTTGCTTATCTTTGTGCATCGTGATGTTGGATCGAGCTGTTGTTGATGGAGTTCTCTTTTGAAGACTATCTTAGAGTTATTTGTTCCGCTACTGGTGTTATCTATTTCCTTTTCCGCTGCTATTCTATTGTATCACATCTCTGATGTATATTGATATCTGTTGTATCACCTGTTGTATTAGATATTGTATCAATGCTGTATGTCAATGTATTATTAAATTTTTTTTTCCGCTGTGTTGTTTACTTAATTGTGTTATAAGGTCCGGCGACTCGGATTTGAACGGTCGAATCTACGGCATTCGAGTACGATGTGAAGTATGGATGTCGATTTTCGAGCGCGAAAAATCCTTATCATTACTTGTGGTATCAGAGCTAAGGTTAAACTTTAGCTCAGGAGTATAACACGTTAAGATGGCTCATTAGAGATAGGGTGAAGTATACCCTAGAATGAGTACAACCAGTGGAACCAAAACCCAAATTTCTCAATCTATTCTCTTTATCTGTTGTTATTCTCTAAGATATTTCGTCCGAATGCCTAATCGGATTTCTTACTATTACAGATAGTAAGAATGAATGGAAGAAGACGACGAAATAGGATACAGGAAAGTACCACTTCAGCTGGTTAAAGCCCTGCAACGACAGATATTTCCATTCAATCTCAACCAAATTTGGCTGATTTATATCGAAGTTTTTCTAGACTTTGTGGAAAGCCATTCATTGGCAAGGAAACTGTTATCGAAGCACAAGCCTGGATTCGATTATGCGAAAGGATTTTCAAGGGATCAAAGTTAAAAGATGATCATATGCAATTGATAGCTTCTTGGAAACTCCAGGAAGAGGCTTTAGTTTGGTGGGAAACAGTTACCGTAGATGAGCCGGCGGATAAATTTACTTGGAATCGTTTCAAAGAAGTATTCGAACAGCGATATATGCCGTCTGCTGGTATCTCTAGAGTGTATCAGGAGTTTATGGATTTGAAGCAAGGAAGCTTATCATTTGAATAGTACTTAAACAAATTCAATGAGTTATCTCGATTTGGTCCAGAATTGGTGAATACACCAATGAAGAAGAATGAAAAGTTTATTCGGGGAATGAAACAGGAGTTTCAGGAAAGGATGACTATTCATGTGAAGGAGTCGTTTTCTAAATTAATTGATATGGGCTATCAGTACGATACTCTGGAAAAGCAAAAAGATCCAAAGGAAAATGGGGGTACAACTAATCTGAATTGGAGGAAAAAGAAGTTTGGTGGAAGGAAACAGAGAAAGGATAATGGAAAGAAGGATATACATAAGCAAAAGGTGAAAGATGTTACTTGTTTCAACTTCTTCGAGAAAGGTCATTACTTGAACAAATGTAAGAATCCCAGGAAACAAGGACCGAGAGAGCCATTTATGAAGCCAGAATTGGAATGTAGAAAATGTTGTCACTGCCACAAGCTGGGGCATAGGATTATGAATTGCTCAGCACTGTAGCAAGTTCAAGCAGAGAGGGCCTGTGAAATCAAAGGTGATTATTTAACCTAAAAAAAACTTAACTAAGGAAATGAAATTTTATAAGGTAACTATCTCGTTTATGATTTAAATTTTTTGAAATTTGTTCGGCATGAGAGCCACCCTTAGTTATTTCTCAGCAAATCGTAAATGAGTTAAATCTTGAATCTGAAATCATAATCAAATCTCTTTCTGTCTATTTCATTGGGTTTCGATATAATCTACGAACGGTTAGTTATCCCTTCGAAGTAACCAATACCTCTGTATACTTCGTAGAGCAAATAACCTAATTGTTTCTTAATTGATTGAGTTTGTTCTTGTATTTATTGTTGATATTCTGATTTGGTGAGCCAAATGCAGAATTAATATCCAGTTTGATCTGAAAAGATATTTCTCTATCTTTCATCTATCTCCGTTATCTCTCTCTGGCGAATTTCGAGGACAAAATTCCTTTTAAGTGGGGAAGTCTGTAGCGATCTCGGATATAAATTGAGTATGAATTGATAATTGATTTCATTTCTGAATAAGAATTGTGAATTAGTTGGTAATTAATATAAATTTTAATATAAATTTTGATTTTTATTTGGGAATTAATTGGAAATCAATATAAAATATTAGTTTAAATTTAGTTTGGATAGTGTAAATAAATATGCAAAGTAAAACAAATTTGATAAAGTATAACAACAAAATAAATATTTAAATTAGAAGTAGAAATAAATATATGCAAGATAAATTAACAATATAAAGTGACTACACTAGAATAATTTTAACAACATATAAACTATAGAAATTTATTTATATTATAGAGCCATAATGAAGACAAGAAAGTATTTATACATCAACTATCATCATAACAAAAATAATATAAAGTAATATACTTAAAACCTAGAAACAAGAAGGCTAGGCTAGGCTGGAAATAATATAGAAGACATAAAGGACCTATGAAATTAATGCCATGTCCAGCCACCATAATATTATTATCAGCCAAGTTAAAAAGATATAGGCAAGCATGGGAACAAGTACTCATGCATTTAATGCTAGCAT
This sequence comes from Allium cepa, assembly GCA_030765085.1. Taxonomy (NCBI): domain Eukaryota; kingdom Viridiplantae; phylum Streptophyta; class Magnoliopsida; order Asparagales; family Amaryllidaceae; genus Allium; species Allium cepa. Next base: position 283,992,311 of record CM060935.1, read on the forward strand.
AAGCAAACTGAAAATCACCTTATACAAAACAATATAAACAACCTGTACATTTTCCTATATATCAACCTGTAGCTCCTTTCTACGCATCAAATCCTCATTTCAGTTGGATTATCATAACTGAGTAAAATGGAAGCAAATATCATGCAAACTTAAAACAAACTTCAACACCAGAGATTAAAGAATCAAGTAAAGGCTTCGGCAAGTAAATTCCAGGCTTGATTCAAAATAAAGCATCCCTCTTGTTAACGCTAAAATTTGTACGCTAACACCCCGGTGTATGAAGTGAGATTGTGAAAGCACCACCCGATAACTCGGGAACATATTATAAGCAGATAATAGCGAAAAAGGAGTAAACAATAGCAATTTTATAGTGGTTCGGCTTAAGAGAGAGCCTACGTCCACTTTGAATATCTTTATTGACGATTTGATTACAAGCCAATGCAATTACACTTCGATTACAACACACTTCGAGTTACAAGTGACTTAGAACAAGTAGCCTAAACTTCGATGTCGATCCAAATCTTTGAATTCATGTTTGACATGTATGATTTCTTCGTGAAGTTCCTTGAGGCGTTCTTTATATCTCAAAAGCTTTAAGTGTTGAAGTAGTTCGGAATGCAGCAGAGTAACGGCGCTTGAAATGAATGAGCCAAAAGTCCCTTGAATGTTGGAGGTGGCCATGTATTTATAGGCAAATTTCTGGGCTGGAATTGTTAAGTCATGAGTCGTGACCGACTCAGGATGAACTGTGACCGACTCACATATCACGAGTCGGCAAGCAGTGGCATAGATGAAATGGTATTGAGCTTGTTCCTCGTATGCTTAGGTCGCCAGCGACTTATGATAGGTCGTTAGTCACCTTGGGTCGTTGGAAACCCTGAGTCGGCCTTGTGTAGATGAGTCGGTCCAGTCCTTGAGTAGATGAGTCGGTCCAGTCCTTAAGTCGTCTCATATGAGCCGTGAACTTCATTGAGTCGGTAACTCACTAAGTCGGCCTGTCTCATGAACCGTTAACCTCCATGAGTCGTTCTATTCCTCTAAGTCGCCTTGAGCCTTAGCTCGTCAGCTAATTGAGTCGCTACCAGTTGAGTCGGTCCTTTCCTTAAGTTGCTGATGCCCCTTGAGTCGTAAATCCAATGAGTCGTTAAAGACCTTAAGTGGATGAGTCGGCCCAAGTTTCATCTCGTTGGCAGAACAGGGTTAACATTTGCCCCTCGAAGTACACGCCTAAGTCGTAGGTCGTGTGCTTCGACTTATCTTAACTCGTGTGCCGACTCAAACTCTACTGCCCAAAGTTATAAAAACCTGAGTCGTTCCCCTTTTCTTCTCATTCCCTAACCTTTAAACCGTGTCTTCCATTAACGCACATTCAAGCTCTCAAAGGCGATTTCGACCAGATTATCCATCAATCATCTCTATCATCCTATTGCGTAAGCGATCTCGCTCTCCTTATGATTTTCGATCATCCCTAGCTTATGCGCCCCATCTCCATCTTCGATTTGCCCCTTTGAGCCCTGCGAATTTGGTTGCTTTGGTCATCAATGGACTTAGGGTTATTTGTACTGTTGGTTTACGATTCGAGGCGGTTTAGTGGTGCGATAAAGCTAGGATTGTTGATTGAGAGCTTATTGGGTTAATGGGTTAGGAATTAGAAGGTTCACGGGATAGGAGGGAGACGGTTCATGGGTTTAGAGCTAGAAGGTAGACGGGTTTAGAAATTGTATGGTAAGTTGGTCAATCAGAGTGGAGCATTGCCTCAGATGCGACTCAATAATTCTGGACGACCTAATATCCTTTGCGACTTAACTCTGGACCGGCTTACCAGTCCTCACGACACAAGTCTTGAGTCGGGGCCGAGATAGGACTTGGAGAATTTTCTCATAACTTTGAACTGAAATCTATTCCCTCTTCTATGCCTTACGACCTAAGCGCTGCCGACTCAAAGTGTTGATAACTTAAAGCATAAACGACCTAAGCTGCCTTATAACTTTTAAATCGTGGGCGAGTTAACACGTTGAACTGTCTCGGGACATAATTCTGACTTGAACTTTAACTTGGATTGTTGAAATAAACTGCCTGAATATTGATTTGTTTGGACTGTAACCTGTTAAACTTTGTTGCATATTTTAGTTTTACAGATTGCTTCAATTTGCAAGTATACAACCTGCTTAATACAACAATCACAGAAGATTGGGACGAATATACTGCCATTGATTGCCCACATCTAATGACAGATTAGTCAATAAAAGATAGTTAATTTAAATAGATTGTGTGAATGAAGTACTTTAAACCAACGAATCCAAGTAGAGTGCTAAAGTAATGTCGAAATAGCCAACTGAAATTGACCGGTTTGCGCTAACACTATACCTGAAACTTTAAATTAACAAGTCCTGAAATTTAGTAATTGATCAATTGCCAACTAGCTTAACTTCAGTTATATTTACTTGTTTATTTTCATTAGTTCTGCACAACACTTCACACTTTTAGGAAACGTGCACCTTCGCATTTGAACATCCAGTTGCTTGTGTAGAATGGCTTCTCAACAAGAAGAACCGATGGGCCAGGCTGAAGATGTCTTCCCAATAGCTAACCCATTGGATAACCCTCCGGATAGAACTTCCACAACTCTGAATCAGCGGGTGTTTAACCAATTGCGCATCCAGTTTGGCATTGCCGAAGCTGATGCCTTGCTGCCGGGACCAAATGATACTGCAGATAGGCCCCCTCTTGGCTTTATTGCTGTCAACCGCCAAATGTGCTTGAGCGGTGCCATCCCACCTTTTAATGACTTCCTTCAGCAGTTCCTGCTTCGATTATCTATCTGTCCATTCCAATTGCACCCCAATGGCCATGCCATTTTGATGGGGTAATGTGTGCTATTTAGGAGAGTTTTGGACCGATTACCGAGCTTTGGGGAAATCTGCTACTTCTGCTCATTCACAAAAATTAAAGATCATCCCTCTATCGTAGTTATAAGGAGTGCTCGAAACCGCAAACTCATCACTGATCTTCCTGAAAGCGTTCATGGATTTCTAAATCAGTTTTTCTTCGTTCGCTGTCCTCCAGGGTTTTATGCCATCTGGAGAGTAGGAAGTAAGATTTCCTATTCTTATTTCTCCATTCTTAAGCTTTTCGAAATCTGAGTTGCTAAATGCTAACTTCGCTTTTTTTTTTTTTGTTTTAGCACTTCCTCCTCCCTCTAGAGATTCATGCTATAAGCAAATTTTTGAAAGATTGAATGCCGTGGCGGCAGAAGAGAGGAGTATAAAGTTTTTGTTAAATGATGAATTTTTACATCAATATGGGCTTCTTCATTCCTCTCGCTTCACTCAGCCTCATGAAGTTCCAACTGAAATTCCTGATTCTCCGACGGAAACTTCTGATGCCCCGGTCTCTACTAAAGAAAACATGCTGGGAGGAACCTCTATAGAAACTCCACTAGTGAAGTGTTCAACTCCGAAGGATGCTGCGGGGCCGTCCGACAAGTCTGTACTTGCCCCAGTTATCGAAGAGGAAGAACCTCCACGATCTTTCGGAAGATCTGCTGACGAAGGAGTTGAGAAAGAAAGTCCTAAAAAGCATGATGGTGATGATTTTTTTGAGGGGTTGAGCGACTTAATTGTGACTTCACAAGAGCTTTTCAAAGATGATGTTTCCAAAACTATCTCTTCTGTAATCGAGGCGACATCTTCTCTACAACAAATGTCAACTCCTCCTACTCAAGTTATCACCACCTCTACTCCACAGAGGGGTCTGTAGCTTGATGCGTGTAGTTTACACATTACACAACACTTAGGATTTTTCAACACTTCTACGCACTTATCTTCTTATACTTTAAAGATTTCTAAAGCTTATTTTTTTTATTTCAGATTCTCCAATGGGGCGCAGCAGCTCATATTACGTTGATTTCCAGCGCTACGGGAGGAGTAGCCAATATGATTATAGGCGTTACCTCCCCTCTTACAGAGAATCCGATGAAGAAAGAGCTGCCCGAAAGGCTCAAGAGAAGAGGGCTCAAGAGGAGCGCAACGAAAGAAGGGAGAGGGAAGAGCGCCATGATTCTTCACAGAGGGGTGACGATTCCCATAAAAGAAAAACCCATGATGACAGAGGAAAAGGTCACATGGTTGAAGATTCGAGCAAGCGAGCACGACATGGTGAGAAGCACACCACTACAACTCCTGAAAAGGTTACCGCCCCTGCCTCGCTTGATATTCCTTCCGGCTCTCCCGCTCTCGGGAAGTCGGACATCCAAACTATAATTAGCAGACCCAAATTCCAAGTTGGACCGGGTCCTGCCACTTTGCAAAGCCGATTTCCTCAGTGGTGTCTGAAGGGAGTAAGGTTTGACCTTGACTTGGTCCCCATAGACAAGTCTGCTATGTTACAAAACCTTGACGCCGTTAAACTTGACATTGAGAGGATGTCGAACTGGCAGAAACTTGTTGACGAGCTTCAGATGGTTAATCGCGTGAACATAGAGGCCATGCTCACCATGGAAAATGATAAAGCCGAATGGCAAAAAGTGCTCGAGCAACATGACACAGAGATGAGAAGCATTGCTTCTTACAATGAGGAGCTTGAAGCGAAAGTTGAAGAACTGAAACAAGAGCTTGTTGCTTCCTCTACTTCTTATTCTCAAAAAGAAGAAGTGCTCCTCAAACAAGTGAGAGATGCCCACGCTAGCCAAAGGGATGCCGAAGACAGGCGTGAAGTGCAGAAAAGTATTAGCGAGGGCTATGTCGCTGACATTGAAGAGCTTCAGAAGAAAAACAGCTCCCAAGAGGCGGAGATTCAAATGCTTAAGCTTCAACTTTCTAAAGCTGAAATGGAGCGTGATGAGGCCGTTGCCGGCAACATTGCAGCTGAAGATTCTCACGAGGCAACGAAAGCCAACATTAGCTCAACATTATTTGATTTCTATCTGCACAGCATTTTGGGGCGTGACATCCTTGCCTTTCTAGGCCCTAAGTATGAAATTACACTAGCTGAAGTTTGGGAGGCAGCACTCGGTATGCTCGGTGGTAAAGGCGCTGGCTACGCTGAGTCAGCTCTTGAAGAGCATTATCTTGATGATGATGCCCCCGCCGCTCTTGCCAAGGGGAGAGAACAACTTGCAAGATTGAGAGCCGAAACAGCGGCAGGAGAATATTCAGGAAAAATCACCTCGACTACTCCAATACAACCTTCTCCTTCAGCCGAAATTGATATTATCGGTTCTAGTTCTCATTCCCCTTCTCCTACTAAAGTCACCACTGATATTACAAGCATACAAGGTGGAGATGAGGGCGGCGAGAGTGTTGAGGCACAGGCTTACGAAGTTGTCATCAGGGAACCGACTTCTGCAGGTAATCCTACTGACAATCTTGCCCGCGTAGACTGCTCATCTGTTTCTTATGAACTTGATGGGCTTTTCGACTACTTCTTGAATCTCGGCGAACCTTTATCTCCGCTTTTTGCTGACTTAAACTTTCTTCCTTCTGCAGAGAAAACGTTGGGCATTGTTCAGGGTTCTCCTCCTCCGGTTATCCCTCCTCTGTCTCTTCAGGTGGCTCCTCCTTCTGCTTCACAGCCCGGGTCACAAGAGGAGCAAATTGAGGCTCTTCATGGCTTAGATGACCCTATCGTTTCGCAAGAGAAGAAAGACGAGGGACTTGAAGGAGGCGAGATCTCTCCGGAGCGGACTCCTTCTGATGACGTAATTTTGTCCGCTCTTGTTACTCCAGGGAGTGAGTCTTCTTCGAAGAGAAGAAAGAAGCACGGAACATCGAAGAGGAGGGGGAAGAAAATCATTGCTACTGAAGAGGAACTGGAAATTGCACCAGTTGCACCTCCCTCTCCTTCTTCCCTTATGCCTTCAGACTGACCTGAAAAGCTAACCATTCGGCCGGGTAAAGGGTCTAAAGGTGGCAAGAAGAAATGAAGATTTCAGCTTTTTAGCTTCTTGTCTTTTGTATGTACTAGTCGAGAACTGTGCGGGTACCGGCCCCTGCTTTTTATTCTGAAACTTGTATCTGCAATACAATTGAATAAAATGATCCTTTATTTGTACAGACTCCTGTTTGAATTTGAGAATGCATTTATTATTCATTTTTGCACAAGTTTATTTATATGATATTCCAGCGGGCTTATGGCATGTTGTTTGAGCATTACTTTCGCCGGTGTGGCTATACTATATTGTATGTAACTATACCCTGTTGCCCCCATACCATAAACTTGCTGCAATATTTTATACTTCGAGGGGACTTGCACTCTTATTTTCTGAAGAATAATTATTTCATTCTTGAAGAAATTCTTCGTAGAGTACAACTCCCTTCATATAAGTTTTTACGCTTTGTCCTTCGAAGAAATCACTTTCTCTTTTGCTTATGTACACTTTTTACCAAGTGAATTCTTCTATGAGGTAAAGCGGGCCTCTGAAGGGTACTTTAACTTTCCTCTTTTTTTTTTTTTTTTGAGGAAGGTTATTTTCCAGAATAGGTAAATCACTCTTCCTTTGAAAGTTAAAGTGCGCTCTTGATGAGGACTCTTTTTTTTTTACATAGAAAGTTGTACCTCTGAGGAGGGATTTTTTCACGTTTCAACACTTGGAAGTTTTATTTCAATCTTGGTGAAACGTGTACCTCCAAAGAGTTGTGCCTTTGAAGGAAGCCTTTTCACGTTTCAACACTTGGAAGTTTTATTTCAATCTCGGTGAAACGTGGGCTTTTGAAGAGGTCTTTCTTCTTGATTGTGTCTCCGGGAGGAGGTTTTTTATTTTGTTTTGCATTTCAACTTTAGTGAAGTGAAATTCCGAAGAGCGGTCGTAACACTTCAACTCCTGGTGAAATGGGCCTCCGAAGAGTGCTTTTATTTTGTTTTACATTTCAACTCTGGTGAAGTGAAATTCCGAAGAGCGGTTATAACACTTCAACTCCTGGTGAAATGGGCCTCCGAAGAGGGCTTTTATTTTGTTTTACATTTCAACTCTGGTGAAGTGAAATTCCGAAGAGCGGCTGTTACACTTCAACTCCTGGTGAAATGGGCCTCCGAAGAGGGCTTTTATTTTGTTTTACATTTCAACTCTGGTGAAGTGAAATTCCGAAGAGCGGCTGTTACACTTCAACTCCTGGTGAAATGTGCCTCCGAAGATTGCCTGGAAGTTACTCTTTCATGGTTGGAGGGTCATGACTCCTCCAATCTTTTTTGGTTGAGTAGAGAACTTTCTTTTTTACGACATATGCTTCGTTTGAGGTCTTTATCCTCCGAAGAGCTGTGCCTCCGAAGAGAACTTTAGTTGTTCCTTGTCCACTTGCCTATGCCTTTTCAGTGATTCTCTATTTTTTTTTTAAGCTTGCACTCCCTTCTCTTACAAGTAGCCTGTTTAATCCAAAGAAGCGTACTTCATTGCTAGGCCAGCTCACGAGAACGGAAATAAGCTTCTTAATTGGATGTTTGTTTGTTCAAACTTCTCAATTTATTAGCTAAATCCCGTTTTCGGCGAAATCATTGACCGTTCAATTGAAGCACTTCTTATCTAGGATTTAAGCTCGGGAATTTTGCGACTTGGAATTTGTTTGTTGAATGATAACAAGAATCACTTGGTCTTGTAATGTGCAAGTTTTGTTTTCGTTGCCTGCAAAAATTTAAATCGACATTTCAGTAATACATTTAATGTACTTTTCATATCGAAAATAAAGCAAGCATGCAATAATAATAAGGAACACAAGATTTATAGTGGTTCGGCCAAGAACTTGGGCCTACATCCACTTTATAGTCTTTCATTATTCACTTGCATCAGTTTTACAATCGCTTTCAATTACAGGAATCATACATTCGTAATTCTTTTTACAATATTTCAACAAAGCTATCAAGTAAAGTATGGACGCAAGTGATTGCTGTTCCAAGCTCTTGGAATTTGATCTCCTTCGACAGTAGTGAGTTTGTATGTGCCGTCCAGAAGCTTTTGACCTATGACATATGGTCCTTCCCAATTTGGCCCAAACACACCTGTTGCTGTCATAATTCTCTTTAGGACTAAATCTCCAATTTCAAAGCTGCGTTGGCGAACTTTGGAATTGAAATGTCTGGCTATCCTTTGCTGATGGGATGCGATTTTGAGCTCAGCCTCTTCTCTTTTTTCATCAAGGAGATCTAGTGCCTCAAGCTGTAGTTTCTCATTCTCTGCTTGAGTGAAATGGATTCTTCTATGTGAAGGGACCTCTGTTTCTACCGGAATCATTGCCTCTGATCCGTATGCCAATGAAAACGGAGTATGCCCAGTCGCAGTTTTGTGGGTAGTTCTGTAGGCCCATAGTGCCAGCGGTAGCTTATCGACCCAACCACCTTTTGCTCTTTCAAGTTGCTTCTTGATGGTCGACTTGATAATTTTATTTACTGCTTCCACTTGCCCGTTTGACTGCGGATGGGCTACTGCTGAGAAGCTCTTTCGGATTTTGAATCGTTTACAAAAATCTTGGAATTCTTCACTTTCAAACTGAGTACCATTGTGTGTAATTATTTTTTGAGGCACACCGTATCTGCAAATGATGTTTTTAGTCACAAAACTTATCATCTTCTTTGAGGTGATAGTAGCCAGTGGTTCAGCTTCTGCCCACTTAGTAAAATAATCTACAGCAACAATGGTGTATTTAATTCCAGATTTGGCAGTTGGTAACGGTCCTACAAGGTCTATCCCCCATATTGCAAACGGCCATGGACTGACCATCTGTGTGAGTTCAGTGGAAGGAGCTCTAGGAATCTTGGCGAATCTTTGGCATCTGTCACATTTTCGGGAATAGTCTGCTGCATCTCGATTAATTTCTGGCCAAAAATATCCGTATCGGAGAATCTTTTTCGCTAAAGTTTGACCACCTAAATGATCACCACACTCTCCCCCATGCACCTCAGCTAGGATTGTTTTGGACTCTTCCCTGGATACACATCGAAGTAATGGCATTGAGAATCCCCGTCTGTATAACTGGCCATCTTGGACTATATAGCGAGAGGCTTTCCTCAGTAGCTTCTTTCGTTCTGTTGAATTTTCCGGTAAAGATCCATTGAGCAGATATTCTGTTATTGGAGTAATCCATGATTCTTGCTCTTGAGACACGCTCGTGATCCAATCAATATCCATCTCATCAATGCTCGGAGTCGACAGGACCTCCACTGGAGTTAACCCCAGAAATTGAGCTTCTCCTGTGCTAGAGTACTTTGCGAGAGAATCTGCTTTCATGTTTTCTTCTCGAGGAATATGACTTATCATGTAATGATCGAAATCACCCAGGAGTTCCCAAGCCTTTGACAAGTAGGCGGGCAGATTTCCTCCTTTCGCTTGGAATTCCTTCTTGACTTGGCATACAATAAGTTGAGAATCACTGAAAATCTGTAATGCTCGGATGTTTAGTTCTTTAGCAATCCTTAGGCCAGCGATAAGGGCTTCGTATTCTGCTTCATTGTTTGTTGAAGGAAATTCCAATCTTAGTGCATAACACAATGATCGAACTTCAGGGGTCTCGAGTACAACTCCGGCTCCAGAACAGTAGTCGTTTCTCGCGCCATCCACATATAACTTCCACTGGATTGGGGAATCGTCGATCATTTCCTCCTCACTGTTACCCTTATCTGTGAATTCTGCGATGAAGTCCGCTAAAGCTTGTCCGTTGATTGCTTTTCGGGGATGATAAGTGATGTCATATTGACTGAGTTCAATATTCCATTTTAGAAGACGACCCGAAGCCTCTGGGCGAAACAGGACTTGCTTTAAAGGTTGATCAGTGAGGAATCTGATAGGATGAGCTTGGAAATATTGCCTCAACTTCCTAGATGCAATTAGCAAGCAATAGGCGAGTTTTTCAACTTAGAGTAATTCATCTCTGCCCCAGTGAGTCTTTTGCTGATATAGTAGACTGGATGTTGAATCCTCTTGTCTTCTCGTATCAGCGCTGCACTTAAAGCATGAGATGATACTGCTAAGTATATAAGAAGATCCTCGCCATCGCTAGGCCTAGAAAGTATTGGAGGCGTTTCCATATGGCGAATCAATTCATCAAAGGCTCTTTGGCATTCGGGAGTCCAATCGAAGTTTTTCTTTCCTTTCTTTAGGGCGTCAAAGAATGGGATGCATTTATCTGTGGCTTTGGAAATGAACCGACTCAAGGCGGCTACTTTTCCATTGAGACTTTGCAATTCCTTCTTTGTTCTAGGAGCTTTGACTTCCTTTAAGGCGGTAATTTGAGCTGGACTAGCCTCGATGCCCCTAGCGCTCACGATGAAACCTAAAAACTTGCCGGATTCCACTCCAAATGAACATTTTAAAGGATTGAGCTTCATTCCGTATTTTCGGAGGACTGCGAACATGTCTGCTAAGTGTTCTATGTGATCCACTGCTTTCTTAGACTTTACTAACATGTCATCGACGTAGACTTCCATAGTCTTGCCCAATTGCGGTTTGAACATAGCATTAACAAGTCTTTGGTATGTTGCCCCTGCGTTCTTCAACCCGAAGGGCATAACTCTGTAACAGTAAAGACCAATGTCAGTGATAAAGCTTGTGTCCTCCTGATCTGGCTCATGCATCATGATTTGGTTGTATCCGGAGTAAGCATCCATGAAAGATAACAATTCGTGTCCCGCTGTTCCGTCTACCAGCTGATCGATTCTGGGTAATGGGAAGCAGTCTTTGGGGCAGGCCTTGTTTAGATCTGAAAAATCGATGCATACTCTCCATTTTCCGTTGGCTTTCTTAACCAGCACTGGATTTGAAACCCAATTCGGATAGGTAGATTCTTTAATAAAATTATTCTCCATGAGCCGATCAACTTCTTCTTTTAACGTTGCTGACCTTTCTGGACCCTGAGTTCTCCTTTTCTGCTTTACAGGTGTAAATTTTGGATCAATATTTAGAGTGTGTACTGCCACTTCTGGGGATATTCCGCACGTATCGGCATGAGTCCAAGCAAAAACATCCAAATTTGCCTTTAAAAAAGATATTAAGATATTCTGAATTGACACATTAAGTTGTGATCCCACATTCAACACCTTGTTTGGGTCCTTTGGGTCAACAGGTACTGGTATTGTTGTTTCTGCCGGTACCACTCTATTCTCCCCTGCACTGACTTTTCTAGGATCCATCTCTTTCCTTGCTCCGCTGTGCTCGCCAGTGCAGGGTCCGCCCTGTAATTGCTACAAGGCTGGTTCTTTGATGCGGACTGGGGCTGCAACATCCTTTCACATTTCTCTTTTTATGGTTTCTCGTAGCTCTGTTAGATAACATTCCCGCCCCGCATTTTGATCCCCTTTTATAACTCCCACTCCATTATCTGTGGGAAATTTAATGGTGAGGCACCATGGGGCCAGAACAACTTTGAATGCTGCGAGAGTTGGACGGCCAAGGAAAGCATTGTAAGCAGAAAATTCGTCGACAATCACAAAAGTTTGCTTGCGGACCACTTTTCTCTCTCCTTCTCCAAGTTCCACAAACAAATCAATGGTTCCTATCGGCTGTTTTGGCTCCCCAGTGAAGCCAGCGATTTTCTACGATGAGGCTTGCACATCAGCCATAGGGATCTTCATTTGGTCGAATGTTTTCTTGAAGAGGATATTGCAGGATGCGCCACAATCAATGAGAATTCTTCTGACAATAGCTGGCCCAATACCAGCCGAGATGACTAAGGGATCCAAAGTAGGAGCTTCAATACCTGCGGAATCCCTGGCTCTGAACACAATATCATCATTGAAAGTTCTTTGTTTCTTCAGGGTCATAGCACCTTCCAAAACGAATACATCTTCCTCGGTCGGTACATATTTCAAAGCTCGGGTATACCTTTCCATCTCACCCCAGCTTCTGCCTGCTGGGTGAGGTCCTCCTGTAATGACATTGATAATGGGCCTTCCAGGTTCATGCCCTGTAGCCTTCTCACCTGTCATAGGCTGATGAGCAGGAGCTTGTTGCCCCTGACTCGACGAAGCAGGATTGTTGCTATTCCTTTTCACAAATTGCTGCAGCTTGTTTTCCCTTAGCAACTCTTCAATCAGATTTTTCAGCTGGCGGCATTCGTCGGTCTCATGACCGGGTTGATTAAGGAAGCGGCAGAACTTGCCACTCTGTATAGCCTTTTTTCCGGTTCTCAGAGGAAGAGGTTTAGGAAAATCAACAGAATCTTTAGTGGCAAGGTAGATACGCTCCGGCGTATCTGATAAAGGAGTATACTCTGATGGCTTGAAGGATCGAGGCTTCTTCAGATTACTCTGTTTCTTCCCATTGTTATTTTCCCTTTTTTGCCCTACAGATTCATTCTTGCATGGAGCAACAGTGTTATCTTCAGCTTTCTCCAACACTGCCTTTATCGGTACGGGACGGCTTTCCAGGCATATGAATTCATCTGCCTTTTTATAGAATTTTTCAAGGGAATTTGGTTCCTTCATGTTTAGCCATTTCCCAAATTCGCTCGACTTGTCAATAGCCCTCATCAGATAAGTCAATATCATTCGTGGTTCTGCATTGTCCACCTCGGCCAGTGCTATATTAAAGCGGTTTAAGAAAGATCTGATAGTCTCCCCTGGATTCTGTTCTAAACTTGACAACGACATGATGTCCTTGGCTTTTGAAGCATATAGTCTGAATTGCTCCTTGAATTTCCGGGTCAAGTCCGAAAATTGATCAATAGATCGGACTGGTAGCTTGGTGAACCACAGTAGAGCCACACCTTCTAGATATACAGGAAAATATCGGCAATTTATCTCATCAGAGGCTCTGGCACCTGTCATGTGCCAATCATACTTGTACAAGAATTCGTTCGGATCGCTTGTCCCCTTGTAAGCTGGAATGGTTGGAGGGACAAACTTCCTTAGGAATTCAGCCTTTAAGATTTTCTCAGTAAATGGAGTTTTACTTGGGGCAAAACCCCATTCTTTCTCGTCTTCAACCCTCTGCATACTCTCTTTCATGATTTGTCGGACCATTCCAGAAAGATACTCCTCATCATGTCGAGTTCTAGATCCACCAACCTTAGGAAGTGTTTGTTCAAAGGGGCTAGCAGCCCTTTCAGGAGCATTCCTTTCGTCGGCATCATGAATGTTGCCGGCAAAGTTCCTTTCATTACCTGCCGGTTGACGGTTTGCCCCAAGCAAATCGTTCAACCTATTCAGAATTAGGGCATTTTGGGCACTCCGAGCCTCGAATTGTGCATTTTGGGCATTTATCTACTGGTTCAGCCCTAAGATTGCAGCATCCAGCTCTGCCTTTGTAACTCCGACAGCTGGAGTGGCTTGATTCGATAGAGGGGAAGCGGAGGTTCCCTCTTGAGCATTTCCAGATCTTACAGATCTACTCTTTCTCCCCGGAGCCATGATTTCGGATAAACTTCTAGTCTTCAGAGAGGTTACTTCAACAAACTTTCGTGGAGCAATGATGACGATTCGCCTGAGTTCAATTCTCAGTGAAAGCATCAAAAATGTTAACGCTAAAATTTGAACGCTAACACCCCGGTGTATGAAGTGAGATTGTGAAAGCACCACCCGATATCTCGAGAACAGATTATAAGCAGATAATAGCGAAAAAGGAGTAAACAATAGCAATTTTATAGTGGTTCGGCTTAAGAGAGAGCCTACGTCCACTTTGAATATCTTTATTGACGATTTGATTACAAGCCAATGCAATTACACTTCGATTACAACACACTTCGAGTTACAAGTGACTTAGAACAAGTAGCCTAAACTTCGATGTCGATCCAAATCTTTGAATTCATGTTTGACATGTATGATTTCTTCGTGAAGTTCCTTGAGGCGTTCTTTATATATCAAAAGCTTTAAGTGTTGAAGTAGTTCGGAATGCAGCAGAGTAACGGCGCTTGAAATGAATGAGCCAAAAGTCCCTTGAATGTTGGAGGTGGCCATGTATTTATAGGCAAATTTCTGGGCTGGAATTGTTAAGTCATGAGTCATGACCGACTCAGGATGAACTGTGACCGACTCACATATCACGAGTCAGCAAGCAGTGGCATAGATGAAATGGTATTGAGCTTGTTCCTCGTATGCTTAGGTCGCCAGCGACTTATGATAGGTCGTTAGTCACCTTGGGTCGTTGGAAACCCTGAGTCTTTGGAAACCCTGAGTCGGCCTTGTGTAGATGAGTCGGTCCAGTCCTTGAGTAGATGAGTCGGTCCAGTCCTTGAGTCGTCTCATATGAGCCGTGAACTTCGTTGAGTCGGTAACTCACTGAGTCGGCCTGTCTCATGAACCGTTAACCTCCATGAGTCGTTCTATTCCTCTAAGTTGCCTTGAGCCTTAGCTCGTCAGCCAATTGAGTCGCTACCAGTTGAGTCGGTCCTTTCCTTAAGTTGTTGAAGCCCCTTGAGTCGTAAATCCAATGAGTCGTTAAAGACCTTAAGTGGATGAGTCGGCCCAAGTTTCATCTCGTTGGTAGAACAAGGTTAACACCTCTGTTCTTTCTTCAAAACAACTGTGAGTAACATTTTTGTTAAATTGTAAATATGAATCTGATGTGAGTCGTATCTGTGATAAGTATGTCTGGATATATATATACATATACATACATACATATATATATATATGAATTCTCTGTATATTTGAAAATGGATGTATGTGTGTGCAAAAGATTCCATCCAGTGATATCCTGTTCCTTGTTTAAGCTTCAGTTTTGGGTTAAGAAAAATTATTTCTCCTTGATCCCAGCTAAATCTGGATTCATGTTTTAAACAAAACTCGATTGTTTTATCTAAAGCTTTAATTTAAAATTTTATTTACGTTAAAACAACTAGTTAATGTCGCTGGAAAGCAAGAAAGCTGAGTGAATCTTTAAATAAGTTTAAAATTAAAGTTTTTAATTCATGGATTCAGGGTTATAAATCGAATCCCTAAACAAAATCATGATTTTTAAAAAAAAAATCACAAATTTTAGAATTGGAATCAGAGAGAAATTGGGGTTTGACTGATTTTAACATTTTAAGTTATCTCGGGTGATCTAAAGGGTTGGATGGGTCAGGATTGCTAGTGGTGACTAACGAGCCGACGTAGGTGATGGGAAAAATAATTGGAGTCGCTGTAGTTTGTCGTAGTGGTAGCGACGATGGTTTGAAGTTTCTAACCCTAATTTTTTGTGAGGTCGAGAGTTTTGTTTCGTTCGTCTTCCCCTGTTGATTGAGTATAAAGAAACTCGAGGGGATGGACGTAGGGAGGTAGACGAGGTGGTGGCCGGAGTTACACGAACTACGGTGGTCGAGGCGACAAGAACGGCACGTTGACAGGTTGGGTAGCGATGGGTTTTGTTTTGTGCCAGGTTTGGGTTGGACTCGAATTTAAATTCGAGGAGATGATGGAGGGTTTGATGGTCGGGGAAGTGGAGCATGGAAGGTTGTTGACTTATCGGAGGGCGGAGGGGATCCGCTAGCGATCGGCGGTGATGTACACGTGCACGGTGCATGTTTCGATTTATGAAATAAAATGGATTGGGTTTTGTTTCCTTCAGTTTTAAATGATTCGAGTAGTATACTTGAAGCATGGAACTGAGGGACTTGAAGCATTGGTGGGGTGTTGTACTCGAAGTCATTTTGTTTGGCTCGAGTAAATCTTTAAATCACCGGTTTTAGTTTAAACCTGGACAGTGTTTAAGTTTTAATTTAAACTGAGTTTGAAAAGTGTAAAGTAAGTTTTAAATCAAGATTTTAAAACAAAGTTAAAAAAAATCAAAGTTTAAATTAAAATATGGATTCAAGTCCCTTTGAATCCTAATCTGGAAATTTAAATTAGTTTTAAATCTGAATGTGTTTTAAACGAATTTAAATTAAATAGCTTTTAAAAGTATATTTGTTTTCAAACAAATGTTTAACTTGATTGTTTATAAAACTCTTTTATAAAGGTTTCCTTAATTTTGAGTGAAAAGTTAAATAAATTGTTTTTAATTTAAATTTGCATAATAAAATATAATGTATTTTAAAGCCTAAATTTTAAATAGAAATTTAAGTAATTTAGTTATAACTTTTCTTAAATAGGTTTATAAGTGGATATTTGAATTTGGTAAATGTTCAAAAACATATTCATTTTGAATCTTAAAATTCAAATTAGAATTTGAACCTAATTTAAAGTATAATGTTTAAAATGCACTTAAATGTTAATGAAATAGGTAATTAAAGAAATTAATTATCTTAGAGATAATTAAAGTAATAAAATGATTTAATTAATAAGGTAATTAAAGAATGATTTTATTTAATTTATAAATAAATAATTTAGATTATTTTATAATTAGAAATGATTAATAATGAATTAATCTAAGATAATTTCCTAAGAAAGAAATTAAAGAAATGTTATTAGTTAATGAGGATAATTAACTATGAATTATTAAGTAACAAAATTAATGTGATAAATTCTGATAAAAAATTAGATTAATTAATTAAATAAATTGTAAATTATTAATTACATAATGAAAGCAATTAAGGGGTTAATTACTAATTGTAATTAAATTTGGATATTTTGATTAAATTAATGATAAAGATAAATTGGTAATTAATGATTTGTTGTTATGAGATGATTGCTTAATGGTAAGTAATTAAAGAGTAAATTTCTTGAAATAGTTAATTAAGAAGTTAATTAATTATATAATTGGTTTAAAAGTTAATTTAATTAATATTATTGATTAAGATTAATTTAATTAATTAAAGTGTTTGATAAATTAATTTATATCAAATGATTTGGAATTAATAAATCAAAATTGGATAATAAATTCATAAGTAATTAATTAAATTGGAAATGAATTGAATTAATTAGGATTAAACAATTAATTAATCATGTTTATAAATGATTATTAAATGCTTGACCTTACTTATGAATGATTGTATTGTATGAGATACCTTGAATTGATTGTCCTATCTGGTTTGTGATATTTTGTTCTGCAGATTTAGCTGTGTATAATTTATTCATTTATTTACATTTGTATATTATCTGTAAATCTGTGAATAGACGATAAGCGTTATAGCTTATATCGCTTATCAACTATATTCTGTGTTTTGATCTGTAATAAATGAATGATGTTGCACTATTGTGTTAAACCCTGGACCACACTTATACACACACCAATATGGATCTCACGAGGAAATTGATTAAATCACAGATTTTTGAAAACGATTTTGAATAGACAATCTGAATTCAAATGTTTTGAAAATGGATTGGGTTTAAAGTGAAAAGAGTTTTGAAATGGAATTTCAAAGATGAAATTTATTTTGAATAACTTGATTAAGTTTTGGAATTTAAATATTTTGATTTAAATTTGAATTCAATACTTAAAATTGAATTCTATGATTTGAAACTAGGGATTAATGATATTATACTAGTTATATATGAGTCAAACCATTTTTAAAGTATTGTTCTTTAGGGAATTCGAATTAACCCAAAGATTGTAACTTGTATAAATGAAATAGGGTTTTTTCGAAATAACACTGTTGTTTCTAAATGATAAAAAGCTTTCATAAGACAAATGAATTTCAAATTGTATTAAAGGGATTTCAAGTAAACTGAAATAGTTTTCCAATTTGTAAATGAATATTTAGAAACGAATTTTTTTGTGTGAATATTTAGGAACGATTTGAAAGTTATGAAGCAAATCTTTGATTTAAAGATTTAAATGAATTAATCCAATTGAGATGGAATTGTTTTGAAACTTATGAATGAACCATTGAGAAAATGGGTGAATTTTTTGCAATTAATCATTTTGTTTAAAAGATTGGAAATGGTAATTCTTTTAAATCATTTGAAAGAAAATTTTAAATTATTAAGTTGTGACTTAATTGAAATACCATACCCATATGTTTTAAATGTTGCGCTCACTATTCAGGTTAGCCGGGAAAGGACCTTTGGGTCGTATAACCCATCCGAATATGTGATACGTTGTTATGGATAGCATTTGAAGACCGATGGTGAAGACCAGGTATTTGCGAGAATGATAGGATGACCTATCGATTGTCTATGCACTGAGTTGCTCCGGTATAGAGATTCCCTAAGTGATGGGAAGTCCGATCGGAATTATGAATACCCGGATTGCAAGGGCTTCTTTGGAAGTGCCTTCGGTTCTGTTCTAAATCCAGAACAGACTTGTACAGATTGTATGTCCGACATTACATTTTGAGATATAAAGCAGATTTCTTTCAAATACATTTCCGTTGCTGGCGGAGAATTTATTCTCTTAGCTTAACACCCTTAGAGGTTATGTAGTTGAAGGTTATCAGCAATATATTCCCAACTTGGTAATGTGGCATGCTGAGTGCTGCTGATCATTTGTTGAACAAAACGTGGCTTTTGTAAAAAGCGTAGCTTTGTGGACGAGATTTTGTCGAACCTCACAACCTGAAAAATGGTCGAAACATGAAAGATGCAGCAAGGTTTTCAGGGATCGCGTCCCTAGGATATGTCCATTTCTTCTGGGTAGGGGTAGTATCATGGTATGGAGCCTAGACACTTACTCATATGGATACACTATATCTATTACTGTGTGGTGTTGTTGGTACCGAGTGCTCGTATAAAGGTTGGTTACGACCGGGGATGGAATATCTGAGGTTGATACTCCCGGGCAGGGAGTACACCGGCTCTGCGTTGGTAGAGATCCATTGGGGATGCTCGGGGACGTCCTTCCAGAGGCGCTCCATTTCGGTATGGGAAGTTCCTTTGCCCGACCGTTCGTTGGAAATCCATTCTTCAAATACGTACCTTGTACGGTTTTAGTTGTATTACCTGCCATCTACTTATGGTGGCGCCCCACTATTTGGATGGTAGCTATAGTAGGCATAGTTCGAAATGTCTATGTTGGCTAAGATTTATATTCTACTTTCGAAATGTTTTCTGCACTTTGCACTTATAGTAATAATATCAAAGGAATTCACATATCAAGCATATTTGACTATCATAAGGAGAAATCTCCTCCGATTCTACGTTTGCATTGTGTGTGTGTGCGGGAGGCCTTATGGTAGTTTCATTTTCTAAAAGCATTGTGAATTGGCTTTAAAATTCTCTTGTTGTTTGTTTTAAAAGATAAACGGTTTTTGTTACTCACACCATTCCCCTGACTGATTCAGAGTTTATTACTTCTTTCCTAAACTCTGGATGCCCAAAATTTTTCTACATGGGCCGTCTAGAGTTGGGGGTTTTCAGATAGTCAGGTTTAGTAGATTATCTAGAGCTAGTTCAGTCTTTGGATATGGACTGCACTTGCTTATCTTTGTGCATCGTGATGTTGGATCGAGCTGCTATTGATGGAGTTCTCTTTTGAAGACTATCTTAGAGTTATTTGTTCCGCTACTGGTGTTATCTATTTCCTTTTCCGCTGCTATTCTATTGTATCACATCTCTGATGTATATTGATATATATTGTATTAGATATTGTATCAATGTTGTATATCAATGTATTATTATTATTATTTTCCGCTGTGTTGTTTATTTAATTGTGTTATAAACTCCGGCGACTTGGATTTGAACGGTCGAATCTACGACATTCGAGTACGATGTGAAGTATGGATGTCGATTTTCGAGCGCGAAAAACCTTGTCGTTACAACTAATTGGATTTTTTGCCTCTTTGGTTAATGCTTGAAGATGGGATTAACAAGGCAACATGTTCTTTTTTCTTAGTTGCATCTTATCGAATAACTGTTCTAATAGTGTTGGGCGTGTTTCCGCCTACCATCGAACCAACCCTGCTTCCCATGCATGGCCGAACCAGCCTCCACCGATCCATGCTACCACCGGTCCAACTCCATCTCCATACTACTACCGAACCAACCAACTACCGGTCCAAAAAACCTCTCCATCCTCCACCGAACCAGACCTTGTTCACTGCCGAGCCAAAGTACACGAGCCAATGCCGAACCACCATACTCCTACCACCGAACCAAAGTTCCACCGGTCCACTCATCTCCTACCGCCGAACCAAGGTAAACCGATCCAAATTTGCTAGGCCAGATTGCTTCAGCCCAGGCCCACCAGCTGCTATATACATCCAGGACCCCTGCCCCTAGCCTCACTCTATAAATAGAGGGGCAGGGGTGCAACAATGGTAGACAAGTTTGAGAGCTCAAGCACGGAAGGAACTTTCAAACAACTTTCATATACTTGTATACAAAGCTTTGTACTTGTAATCTAAAAGAAAAAGGAGAATAACATATAAAGTGGACGTAGGCACGTTCTGGCCGAACCACTATAAATCTGTGTGTCTTTTACAGTTTAGTCCATCTATTTTATATATTTGCATAAATCACCCAAACCATCCAGATCAACATAAAATCAACTAATTCATACGACTCGGAGGTGTTTGCCCATTTTTTGTGCAAACATTTTTGGTGCTTTCACTGAGAGGGAAGGAGCTCGAAGCTCCAGCTTCTCCCACTCAACCCTTTTCCTATCAACATCGTTCAGTGCTTGGAAAATATGGCTCCCGGACGGAAGAAAGATGCTAACAAAGGAAAGGACATCGCAACTGGCAGTATCCTAGATTCAGTGATCAGGGACCAAGCCAATCGTCCATTTCCAACAGCAAATTTAAATCAGGCGAATCCGACAGCCCCTGCTACGGAACAACCAATTACAAGGGCGGATCTGGACAGGATTGTGGCAGAAGTAACTAACCGCTTCGCATCTCAACAAGAAGTCTTGGTGGACCAACTCATGTCACGCTTAAGGGATGCTGAAGAATCCAACCGTAACACTGAATCATGGGGTGAGTCCCGGTTTGGAGGATCTGGGAGACGACAAAGGTCTTTCTTCTTCGAAGAGGCTAATGATAGAGACAACAATGGTAGGAGCCAAGCCCAGGCTCAGCCCGAATTCCGACCCGAGGAAACTCTTGGAGCCGAACCCAACAGGGGAGGCACCAGACAAGGGTCGGATGTAGTTGAGCATGTCATGCTACCTAACCATGGAAACACCAGTAGACGGGGCCGAGCGGGAGTCCAGCCCGAAGTTGGACCTGAGGAAGTGCTAAGAACAGAACCCAGCAGGGAAAGATCAAGGCAAGGGCCAACTGTGGCTGACCCCAACATGCCCCCGAAAGACCAGAGGCAGCCATTGGAGAATGTCAAGAGTGATAAACGATACCATCCTTACAGGTCATCTGGACAGAATCAATCCCGCAGGGAAGAACCAAACTCATTTTTATCCGCTCCAAGTTCTGATGAAAGGATGGCGCGATTGTTCAGGGAGTGCGTCCAACGGGAGCAAAGGGATCGAGGGATATGCGCTAGGGTAACCAGCCCTTTCACCCGCAATATCGAAACCGCCATCACCCCTCGGGAATGGAAAATGCCAACGATGGAACCTTACAAGGGAACCTCTGACCCCATAGTACACTTACAGAGATACACTCAGCATATGCTCATGAGCGGAGCAACGGAGGGAGTATTGTGCAAATGCTTCCCACTTTTCTTAGCAGATCTAGCTACCTCCTGGTTCTGCCACCTACCCCAAGGGTCCATCAGCTCGTGGGAAATGTTGAAAGAAAAGTTCATCAGCCAGTTCCGCATCCATGTGGAACAACCCAAGGACGCTTATTCCTTATCTAATATCAAGCAGAAACTCGGAGAGACAGTACAACAATATCTAACCCGATTCAACGACGCAGCGGCCGCAGTCCAAGATGCCGACGAGAAACTTATCCTAATGGCCCTCTACAGTGGTGCACATCCGGATACTAAATTTGCTAGAAGACTAACCAACGAAAAACCAGCTACTTTACCTAATTTCTTCATGAAGCTGGAAAGTATATGAGACTTGAAGACGCTGCCACTGAGAGGCAGTCGGGGGCAATAGGCTAAGACAGCTACAGGCAGGGTTCCCGTTGCAGCAAAGGATGTTCGGAGAAGTGACTCTAGAGAAAATGCTGGGGGTAAGAAGGGAGAAAAGAGCTTATATCGACCAGGACCAAGATTTGACTCCTACACTCCTTTGAATGAAACAACCGAAAACATCTTCCTAGCCACTCAAGACGAAGTTAGATACAAGCGCCCCCCGCACAAGAAGGAGTCAGATAACGCACTCAAGTCTGGAAAGCTCTGCCACTTCCACGAATCCCACGGACATGACACCAATGAATGCCACCATTTCCGGGACTTGATAGAAGAACATGTTAGAAGGAGGAGACTGGAACGCTATGTAAAAAACCAGAACAGGACTCCATCTCCCGCCAATGAGAACCCAGGGTTACCCCTTCCAGAAGGAGGCGGAGGAAATCGCAACACCAGCGGCTCTAGTCAAGAGAAAATAATGGTCCATACCATATCAGGAGGACCACACATCGCCGACAGAAGCTGGGCGGAGATGGAAAGATACGGTAAGTCGCTTAGAAACGCTGAAGGCTACGTTAATTTTGTTATGGCAGAACGCCACCCGAAACGGAAAGAGAATGACGACATCACATTCAGTAGGCGTGATCTAGAGGGAAAACAGTACCCACACATGGATCCTATGGTCATCTCTGCCTGGTTCAGTCCAGCCAAAGTTTTTCGAATTTTAGTAGACACTGGAAGCTCAGTGAATATCCTATTCAAGCATGCATTCGACAAAATGAAGCTGTCAATGAAGGATGTGTCTCCCTACAACAAACCACTACATGGTTTCACTGGAGATGCGAAGATGCCCCTCGGGCAACTGGACCTTTTTGTTGAAATAGGAAGTCATCCCCGCTCCGCTGTGCGAAAACAAACATTTGTACTGATAGAGAACCATTTGGTCTACAATGCCTTTTTGGGAAGACCAGCCTTGTCTGACTTCCAAATTGTCCTAGCCCCATGGTGCCTGAAGATGAAATTCCCAACAGATAAAGGAGTAGGAGAAATAGAGGGAGATCAAGACGCCGCTCGAGATTGCTATGTAACTGAGCTTCGCGATTACCGCAGGAAGGATAAAGGGAAGGATGCAAAGACTTCTCTCTGCAAAAAAAACCTAGAAGCATAGCAATTAAAGAAAGCCCCTCCTCTTCGATATACCAACGATCCTTTCAACGAATTAGACCCCATGGACAAAGAGGAGGAGGCTACCACCAAGCCTGCAGAGGCTGTGGAATTTGTATCTGTAGACAAACATGACCCAAGTAGACTGCTGAGGGTCGGGTCTCAGTTAAGAGCGGAGTTGAAAGATCAACTCGTCGATTTTCTTCGCCACAACATGGATGTATTTGCATGGACGCACGCTGACATGACAGGAATCTCTCCAGACGTAGCATGCCACATGTTGAACATCGGTCCCACCAAGGTGCCAGTGAAGCAGAAAAAGAGGAGCATGGGGGCAGAACGATCAGCGGCCCTCGAGGAAGAAGTAAAGAACTTACTTGCCAATGACTTCATACGAGAAGCCATCTACCCAGAATGGATCGCCAACCCGGTACTGGTAAAGAAAGCTAATGGGAAGCGGCGTACATGCATCGATTACTCCAACTTAAATGGCGCTTGCCCGAAGGACTGCTTCCCACTCCCCGAATCGACCAACTCGTGGACAGCACAGCCGGACACGAACTCTTATCCTTTATGGACGCATACTCAGGATATAACCAGATCCCTATGCACGCCCCCGATCAAGACCACACTAGTTTCCTCATTGATCGGGGATTGTACTGCTACAAAGTAATGCCTTTTGGACTTAAAAACGCTGGAGCTACTTATCAGCGCCTCGTCAACAAGATGTTTGCGAAATTAATAGGGCGAACTATGGAAGTTTATGTGGATGACATGCTGGTAAAATCAAGGAAAGCCAACGATCATATAAATCACCTGAACGAGATGTTTAAGGTACTTCGCCAATATGGAATGAAACTGAATCCTCTAAAGTGCTCCTTCGGAGTATCGTCGGGAAAGTTCTTGGGATTCATCGTCCATGCCAGGGGGATTGAAGCGAACCCCTAACAAGTCCGGGCCTTGCAAGATATCAAGATACCATCCACCCGAAGAGAGATGCAAAGCCTAAACGGGAAGGTGGCTGCCCTAAGCAGGTTCATCTCTAAAGCAACCGACAAATGCATCCCTTTCTTTGAAGCTCTTAAGAAAGACAAAGGAAAGTTCGATTGGACTGACGAATGCTCGACAGCCTTCCTTAACTTAATCGAACACCTCCAAAGACCACCAGTACTCTCAACTCCAAATGAAGGCGAGGAAATATACCTATACCTTGCTGTATCGTCCCATGCTTTAAGCGCCACTTTGGTGAGGGAGGACAACCACGCACAGCGACCCGTATACTTTGTAAGCAAGAGATTTACAGAGGCAGAAGCCAGATACCCTAAACTTGAAAATCTAGCATACTGTTTACTAATCACGTCACGGAAACTGCGACACTATTTCCAATCTCATTCCATCAGAGTTTTAACCAATCAGCCGCTAAGGCAGGTACTCCATCGCCCCGACACTTCTGGGTGACTACTTAAGTGGTGCATTGAACCGAGTCAATATGATATTACCTACCATCCTCACACCTCTATCAAGGGACAAGCCATAGCTGATTTCATTGCCGAATTCACTACTAACGAAGGTAATGAGCAATCTGAAGTTGCAGAAAATATCAAGTGGAGTCTCTTCGTTGATGGAGCATCAAATGAGCAAGGCTCGGGGGCAAGGTGTTGTGATAATCACCCCCAGGGGAAGGAAGCTGCACTACGCCCTAAGGTTGGAATTCGCTGCCACCAACAATGATGCAGAATACGAAGCAGTGATAGCCGGATTAGAACTTGCCCTGGAGATTGGAGTCGGTTCTTTATGTCTCCATAGTGATTCTCAACTTATTGTAAATCAGATACTGGGAGACTTCCAAACTTGAGGGGATCGACTCACAGCATATCTAAATAAGACCAGGCTATTGCTCAATCAGTTAGATCACTATTTAATCAGACACATTCCTCGAGAGAAGAATCAGGAGGCCGACGAACTGGCAAAGCAAGCTAGCATGAAGGATGACACCGCTTCCCGAACAATAACCATCTCACAACAACTAGCCTCGAGTTACGAGACAATGAATATGATAGCTGCAATCGAAGAGGAAACTTTGATGACTCCTATCGAAAATATTTACAAGATGGCACACTGCCCGACGGGCGTAATGAAGTCAAGAAAATCTTGAGGAAAGCTTCCCGCTACACGATACAAGAAGGCATCCTCTGTCGACGCGGCTTCTTTAATCCCTTATTAAGGTGTGTCACTGGAAGGGAAGCCAAGGAGATCTTATCCAACATACATCGAGGAAGTTGCGGAGAACACAGTGGGGTGAAGACTCTGGCAAAGAAGATACTCCGATATGGATATTACTGGCCCACCTTAAACAAAGACGCCCTAGACTTCGTCAAAAGATGTGACAGATGTCAGAAATTTGCTAAGATTCCTCGACTACCAACAAATGAAATTACTCAAATGACCATCCCTTGGCCCTTTGCAATATGGGGAATTGACTTGATTGGCGAACTGCCAGTGGGCCGAGGCGGACCCAAATATGCCATAGTAGCAGTTGACTAGTTCACCAAATGGGTGGAAGCGGAGCCTCTAAATAAAATATCTTCGGCAAAAGTCATTAACTTCTTTATCAAAAATGTTTTATGCAGGTACGGGGTTTCACTCAAAATCATATCGGACAATGGGCTTCAATTTGACAGCGAGGAATTCGCCGACTGGTGCCAAGAGCACGGAATTCACAAAAGCTTCTCATCTGTGGCTTACCCCCAGGCAAACGGACAAGTCGAAGCTGTCAACAAAATCCTCAAAACCCTAATCAAGAAGAAACTTGAAAAATCAAAAGGCGCTTGGGTGGATGAACTTCCTACGGCACTTTGGGCCTACCGCACATCTTACAGAACATCAACAGGGCAAACTCCTTTCTCTTTGGCGTATGGATCGGAGGCCATGCTCCTAGTTGAAACTGTAGTGCCTTCCCACCGTAGGATCCACTACAACCCAGAAGAGAATGAAGAACTCCTCCACATGTCTTTGGATCTAATTGAGGAGAGAAGAAATGATGCAGCAATCAAAACAGCAGCTCACAAGTGAAAAGTGGCAGCACAATACAACTCCAAAGTCAAGCACCGCAGCTTACAAGAAGGAGATCTTGTCCTCAAGCGGATCTTCCCACGGCCCGGAGTGCTAGATCCAATCTGGGACGGACCCTATGTAATTCATAAAGATCTCCGCAACGGAGCCTATATTTTGTCAACAGTGGACGGAGAGGTGTTCCAGAGGGCATGCAACATCCGACACCTCCGTCATACTTTTCTTAACTTGTACTGCCCATATATAGTGAATTAACAAAGAGAATCAGTGGACGTAGGCATTTTCGTGCCGACCCACTTTAAAAATCTTGTCTCTTTTTAACTTGTTCCTTTATATCTTGGTTGCTAGTTAAGCTTTATCCTTTTATGTTGAACAAAATCATGTATAACGACGTTTCCATACTGGAACTTCACGGCGCAACCTCACCTGGACAAGACCCAACAGGTACTATGTGATTCTATGCACTCGCCAATGAGACACTTTTGCTCCAGCATCCCTCTGCTGCGGGTTAACTCATTGCTCGCGACTGCCCTCAAAGCCAACTGTAATGAGCCGATTATAAGCCATCAAGAAGGCCGACTATAGCCGATGGCAGCTCATTACGGCGTTCGGCTCGCCGGCAACTGTGAACCTACTTTAAGCCCCAACATAAGGTGTGGCCAGCCAGGGGTAGTTCACGGTTGACGATCGGCACCCACGCTAGCCGGCCATAGTAAATCGAATAATACCCACGATTACGGGCCATAATGGCTCGGGTAGTTACTGTGCGTGATCTCGGCTCCGATATGTCTTAAGTGCGGCTATGGTAAAAAAGATAAACTCCCCGCGGAGGCGTAAGATGGGTGACAAATGTCTCCAAGACCCACAGGTAGGGAAAGTGATTACAAAACCCGTTTGCCACGAACTTAAGCATATCGACGGCCTTCTGTGATTGGAAGTTTTACTGTTTCTCATATTTCCATTTCATTCAAAAACTTTCCTCCTATCCTATATAACAATCCTTAAAGTACAGGTCACAAAATAGGGGAACTCTCGCTTGTGGAAATATGAGCTCACATCCGGATGACGGAACACTCGGCTACATTCCATACTCAGTCACGCAAGACATTCAAAGCAACCCTCTACAACTAAAACACGAAGGGCGGTACTATCTTCTCTTTTATACAAATATGTAGCTTTAGTATTCACACACCATATTGGCATTACAAGATATGAGATAATATTTTAAGCAGAAACTTAGCATTAAATACGATTAAGTCACATGCATAAACACGCAGCTGTATTTCTTATGCAACATGTCAAAATAACAACAACATCCAAACATGACAGAATCAGCTTATGTTATAAAATTACATAAAGTCATTCTTTACAAATAATATAATTACAAGTTACATTAACATAGACAGCAACCAAAATATGTACAAGTCAAGTCAAAGAATCAGGGCTTCGCCTCCATCCCGCTAGCCCTCGGAATCTACTTAACTGCAGGATCGGAACTCCCAGCATGTGCTACCGAGGTCCCGCATGCATAATTCAGAAGAGAATCCATCAATAATCACGAAAGGTAAGCAATCAAATCATGAAAAGGTTAAAAGGAAAGACTTACCAGCACCTGCTCCCTGACCATCATCGTCTAGCTGCACGCCTACCTCATCCGCGGCAAGCAGCCGCATGCCCTCCTTAACCGCCACCTTCTCTTCCTTAGTGAATTGGGCCGTAACCACATCCATCCTGAAAGTCGCACCACCTTCCTTATCCGCATTGGCCTTAGCTTCCTCCAAAGCCCGGAGATATATCCTAGCCATAACCCGGGGATAATCGTCCATCCAGGACAAGATGCCCTACCTCCAAGTACGGAAATACATGTCCTGGAGCATCTCGTCCATCATCCACTCGTTCTCCTCAAACTCTTTCATCCGGGCCTCAGAAGACGACAGTCGTGCGACAGCAGCATCTCTCTCCAATCGGTATCTCGAGCAGTCAGCTGGAAGGGACTTCCGCATCACTTCCATCTCCTCCTTCAGCTTGGCCTGACCAAGCTCTGCGGCCTCAAGCCTCCCAGACAACTCTTCTACCTGCTCAAGATCCGCTCTCCTAACCTCGTCCACCGTTGCGATGGCCATGTCAATCCGTTCCTTGCAGGCAGCCTCCATCTTTCGTAGTTCTGCTTTACTAGCCTCTTCCATAATATTCTTCAACCGCCTGGAGGCTGCCTCATGCTGAGAAATCTGAATGGCTTGATCGGCAAGCTATTTGACCTGATCAG
Organism: Allium cepa; assembly: GCA_030765085.1. Classification (NCBI taxonomy): domain Eukaryota; kingdom Viridiplantae; phylum Streptophyta; class Magnoliopsida; order Asparagales; family Amaryllidaceae; genus Allium; species Allium cepa. The sequence continues at coordinate 284,020,569 of CM060935.1, forward strand.
CAACCTTCAGCCGCAACCGAATATTAGCACTTCCGATTTCCTCCCCAGCCTTGGCTAGTCGAGCGTGATGCTCCATTAGCCTCTTGGTCTCCTCAGCCACCCGATCGAAGTTTGCCTTAGCCTCATACCCCATGGTCACAATCCGAGTAGTAAGCAAATCGAGGTCTAAGGACTTAGCCTCATCAAGCACCCGTACCATGGGATTGCGGGGAAGAAGATGCTCACCCGTGGCCTCGTCAAAAGAGATGTCCTGAAAACTCGGGTCCAGATCTGGGTGGCCGGCAAATGGGTTGCGAACCAAACCAGGATGGTTTAACGGGGTGACGGTTGGACTTTCGGACGGATGTGGGGATGGCATAAGCTCAGTATCCTTCTCAGTAATATCATGGATAGGCTGGACTGGAGGCTGAGGGCCAGGTGAAGGTTCAAAGGAAGATCGGCCACTCTTTCTCTTTTGCATATCTTCTTCAATAACTCCGAGAAGAGGGCGATATCTAACCGCATCTCCAGGACGGCTAGCTGACGGCCTTGGTTTGGCGGAAGCTTTGAGTAACTTATACTGTTCAAGACGGTGCCGAATATCTGATGTCTTGGCCACCTTACCCATTCATGGAATAAAAACCAAGTGTTACAAGCATGCATGAAACTATGATTCAAGAAACATGTGAAGTTGAAAGAAGGAGTTAAGAATTCACCTTGAACCGCCGGAGTTGCCTTAGCTGAAATACTCTCAGCAGATAGACTGGCATCAGTCCCGGCCTTATCAGACTTCTTCGACTTCTCCACCAAGGCTGATCCTTCCTCCAACCCCGCAAAATCCTGGCGGAAGGCATCATCCGTCCACTCTTGAATCTCGCCTGCTTGCCCAGGAGGCAAAGCCCCGGCGCCATCACCACCACCATCACCTTCTCTGTCGTCTCCACTCTCTATCTCTCCTCCTACATCGCCTCCTTAGCCTTCACCTCTATCCTCCTCCACGTCTTCCTCCGCCGGAGTAATTGGGCACGTGCTAGGGGAAGGGCCGTCGGACTTCTTGAGCTTCTTATCTCCGACAACTGGAGGTTTTGTGAAAGGCTTCCTCTTGCCACTCTTCGCCGTGGCTCCTCCTTTAGCTTGAGCAGCCCTCTCTTCCGCTATATCCCTCTGCTTGACCATGGACTGATGTGGCAGGATCAGGTTGAGCCCCAAAAGTGTAGCGTTCCTGATCAAATAAGCAGCCGACCTATCTCTTCCCGAAATAGCTTCTATTTCCGCTGCCGTCTGAACCAGGCGATCATTCTCCACAACCGCAAAACCACATGTCGCTAGCAAGAAATAAAAACACATAAGTAGAAGCATTGCAACCAGAACGGAAATTATAAATAAAGCCTTGACTTACATCCGGAGGTGAAGCGACGGATAGAAACTGAGTCGTCCTTGACGGAAAACCATTCCTTCTTAAACATGTTGTACTTCGAATACAAGTCCAGGACGGGCTTGAAGGATACAGCCGATTCCAAGCTGATATATGGAGACCCCTTCTTGTAGCCCCTTAGATTATACAGATACCGGATCTCCCGGTTGGAAGGAGGACGCCCGTATCTCCTCTGAAAAATGACGAAAAGACTCACCAGAATAGCGTAGGAGTTAGGCTGAAGCTGGAATGGAGCCACCTTCAGATATGTGATGAAGCTAACTATCCAGGCGTTGAGAAGCGGGATAGCACCACACATGCAATGATATCTGCTGTAAGCAAAGTAGCCTTCAGGAGGGTCATACGGCATCACTCCTTCCCCCGGCAATAGCATGCGCGCTCTATCGATCCCAAAGGAACGGGATATAACATCAAGCTGCTCCTCTTTGAGGGAGCTAGGAAAACAGTCGGGCGGAGAATTCAAGAGCTCTTGAGGGCCATATCCGTCCACTAATGACCTCGGGGCAGGTCCATGTCGCGCTGGTCCCGGCAGGACTGGGGGCACAGCGGAAGACTCACCTCTGTCCGTAGATTTTTTCTTTTCTGATCGGGTTTCCACTTTGTGAGACATTTATCTGCAACACAAGAAAGTACATCGTTAGAACAAAGGACATAAACAAACAAGTTTATATAGTCTGCAACTTCACTCGAATTCAAAACTCAAAGGATAAAGGTTTTCAGTGTCATTCGGTATTTTGAGGACCATGAACTCATTCGGTAAACCGCAGCTTTCAGATCCATTCGGTACTTAAATACCCCAATTTCGTTCGGTAAATCAAAATCTTTGAGTACATTCGGTAGTTCAACCTTAAAAACTCATTCCGCGGAAGAAGGCTTACCTGATTCGGCACTACAGTTGATTCGGCACTACAGTTAATTCGGCACTACAGTTGATTCGGCAGGTAGGGGATAACGGAGAAACATGGTCCATATTTATAAGCAAACGCGGTTTACCGGACCAAATGGTTCGGCGCATAGGTCCGAATAAGGATGTCCGAGATAAAATAAAGCGCGACATTATGCTAGCATATGCCCCACTTTGGGGGGCAAATGTTGGGCGTGTTTCCGCCTACCACCGAACCAACCCTGCTTCCTATGCATGGCCGAACCATCCTCCACCGATCCATGCTACCACCGGTCCAACTCCATCTCCATGCTACTACCGAACCAACCAACTACCGGTCCAAAAAAACCTCTCCATCCTCCACCGAACCAGACCTTGTTCACTGCCGAGACAAAGTACACGAGCCACTGCCGAACAACCATACTCCTACCACCAAACCAAAGTTCCACCGGTCCACTCATCTCCCACCGTCGAACCAAGGTAAACCGATCCAAATTTGCTAGGCCAGATTGCTTCAGCCCAGGCCCACTAGCTGCTATATACATCCAAGAACCCTGCCCCCAGCCTCACTCTATAAACAGAGGGGCAGGGGTACAACAATGGTAGACAAGTTTGAGAGCTCAAGCACGGAAGGAACTTTCAAACAACTTTCATATACCTGTATACAAAGCTTTGTACTTGTAATCTGAAAGAAAAAGGAGAATAACATATAAAGTGGACGTAGGCACGTTCTGGCCGAACCACTATAAATCTGTGTGTCTTTGACAGTTTAGTCCATCTATTTTATATATTTGCGTAAATCACCCAAACCATCCAGATCAACATAAAATCAACTAATTCATAGGACTCGGAGGTGTTTGCCCATTTTTTGTGCAAACAAATAGGAAACTGACCACGCTTCCGGTGTTCTTGGCGAACTGTACCTAGGTCGATCGTGGTTGCTATCACCATAGGCTAATTGTCGGTGCCTCAACCTTAACTACATCCCTATTACAAAAGACGATAATCGTCATCGATCGTCTTTTTTATTTGGCAGCAACACCTTCCTCAATCACATAACACATCCCTTAAGAAGAATGCCTCAACGAACTCTAGCATCTTTTCATATCATTCCTACTTTTTTATGGGATGCAGACATCTAGAAATTGTGTTTATCGCTAGTTCCAACTTAGTGGCCTTAAACCCTCTCCACTGGTTCCTTCTTTATTATCTTGAAGGGGGTGCCTTAATGAGTGTGCATTTTCTTGCCTAACATCCTATGGTATTATTACATATTATTCGAGTTGTTTCTTCCATAGTAAACCCTCTATCATATTTCTCAAACGGTGACAACTGTTGGAATTATGCCCATGGGTCCCATGGAATTATAATACTTTCCTAATTTTTTATCTCTTCAGTAGCCTCCTTTAAGATATGCTTCTTATACCTCACCATACCTTACACTACAAGGTATTTCAATAGAACCTATCAACTCAATGTATTTCCCACCGTGGTTGAACCTGAAATGCGTCCTTAAGTCTCGTTTCTTATTGCCAGCATTATTGTTCTTTCATTTGTTATATCCATTTCCAAAGCCTCCATTATTATTTCCGCCATCCTGCTTGACAACCAAATTTTTTTCACGATGCTGCTTGATCTAGATTGACCTCCAATGCCCACATACTCCTCTAGATCCGCTTCTTCCAAGCATATAAACTAGTTTGTTAAAAATCTTTTAACATTGTTAGTTTCTTCATCTTTAACCACCCACTAAAATTTATTCCCTTATGGATTATAACTATGAGAGCCATTAAAATAATATCATCCTTAGTATTTTTAACCTTTATGATGGCGATGTTGAACCTCTTCAAAAGGTCTTCAAGGACTCGCCAAACCGTTGATGCAGATTAGCTAGGTACATCTCGTCCTTAGGTTTTACTAAGTGAACTCAAAACTGGTTCTAAAACTTATATGTTGACTTCTCATAAGATCACATAGATCTTGATTCTAACCCACAGAACCATACCATTTTTAATTCCTCGAGATAAAAGAGAAAACACTAATATCATTATCCACCATGGCACTATCCATACGCTAGTTAGTTTTCATCAGACACTACATCAGTTCTATCAACCTATTTAACTCAACATTGTTATAATAACAAATTTCCTAAGGTACAGAGCCACCATAATCTCCTCAATAAAGGGATTACAACTAGCGCCAATTTCTCGAATACCATGTTAATACTAGTTTTGATGACGCAAACTATGGATTATTTCGTAATTATCACACCACTACCACCATTTTGCCCTAAACGGTGGCCACCGGGTGCGTCACCTTGTATTCAACTCGAAGAACGGTCATGACTAGCGCGACAACGCCTAGGTCCCCTATCTCTTAGGAGTCCATTCATTTAGTTATCTAATGATTTTAGTGTTGATTGCATCCTCTTTAAGTGTTCCTGCCATATTTCCTCCAATAACTCCATTTTAAGAACCCACCCCTTGTCCATCATCATCACATCATCATTGGAGTCATCACAAACCTTCTGCTAAGCTCCTCATGGATCGATATTAATCCATATTTGGTTAGTACCGACCAATCGTCATCGTGGAGCTCTAGCTCCATCTCATGTCCTTTGTTCCCTTGAACACCTAGATTCCTTTTCTTATGCTTTCAGTTGTTCGTATCTGTGTCGATCCACTGAACTTCTTTCACTAAACTCAAGTGCTTAAACCATTATACCATCGTGATATTCACGGGATCCTCCTCCTTGAAGGGGTTGCATATTGAATCAAATTGCTTCTTCATTTCTTATATAATGGCAAAATAAAACATTTGCATCATTCGATCTATATTTACCATCTTTTTATCTATCTCCTTCTTTTTCAAAACTTCAAGTAATGCCAAAGTTTCTTCCTGATTTTTTGATTTATTACATGCTTTGTACCCTTCAGTTCTTCTACAATCACTTCCCTACTTGTGCTAATTCTTAAAGCCATTTACTTTAGATCTTATTGGAGATTTTATTCAAATCTTAATAACAATCACGTATTTATTCTTGAATTTGATTCCTAGTGAAAGCAACGAAAAAATATTTTCCTACTAGATCGAATGAAAACTGGAATTAACATAGAAAAAATGCAACAGAATGTGAAAACACACAATATTTTAAAATTGTTTGACAAATTCAATTTCATATGTCCAATTTAAATTCTTTTATTGGACTTTGTTATTACAATTAATTACAAGTCAATTTTGCGAATAAGATTGCTTGATTTTGAATTCTAACAAAGTCTCTATCCAAATGTCGATTAGAACCCCACTTTCCATATGTTGGAATTTGCTATTTACAGATGGATTCATGCGCTAGAGTTGCCAGATCTGAACGGTTCAAATAGTAAAATCTAAGACACCAAGATGTATAAAAATTCAAAAAGGCGCAAAATCTAATATTTGATGGATCAACACTGTCCTGTCCGTGGGTCAGTATAAATCCATAGCTTTGACCAATTCTTCATCTTTTCTTTAAAATTGCTTAAGTCTTCAACCTTTAGACCTTCAGCGAAAAATGGTAATACTAATGGATCAGTACTGACTAATCACCCATCCCCAAACATGTCTATTTACTCAAAATAGCATGCAATATAGTGGTGCAGCAAAAAGAAGTGAATCAACCCTCTGATGGGTAGGAATTGATCCATCCATGGATCAGTACCAATCCATAGAGTTGCACCAAACTCCGTAGATTTCCTTGGCACTTCATCTTTGATTCCACCCAAGCTTTTCGATTCATTCCTTCATTATTTTGTAGTCCAGTTCTTTTAAAATATCACTTGGGTAAAGTATTGGATCACGAACACACATATGTGCTCATATATATATATATATATATATATATATATAGACACACACACACACACACACACACATATATACACACATATTAGTAGTTTCGACTTTAAAAAACAATATTTTTTCAAAAATTGTAACACATACATATACATAAACATATGCATATAATTTACATGTGTGTATGTGTATTACATTCTTAGATTTAGCAAAAGTTTTGAAAAATGTTTATAAAATAAATTAGAAGAGATCCAATAAACATATTTTGGACTATATAAAATGTGTGTGTGTGTGTATTTTATGAAATTTTTGAATTTAGATATTTTGATTTGTTTCGACCAAGTGAATATTTATGATTTAAATTCAAATTTTGAACTATTTGTATCTACAACTAATATTAATGATTCAAGCCTACATTATGCACACACACATACCTATATATATCAAACATGAAATTTGGATCTTATATATGTCTATATTGTAATTTTAAATATTATTTAAATTTAACATAAACTATTAAATATTATAATACATAAGACATAAAATCAAAAAATCTATTCACGTATGTGTATGGGATATATGTATATAAATATATATACACACACATGCGTGTATGTATGTATGTATGTATGTATACACACACATATGGACCTGTATGCTACAAATATATGAACACTTATATATTTATATTTTTCATATATGTTGGTGCATACACACACAGCTCATAATTATTAGATGCTATATAATATCCATTTATTTATTCTTATTGTTAGTCACTGAACATGTGATGTTCAAGGAGATATTACAAAATTATAATATATTTGTTTAAATTAATTATTCAAATAATATTGTGATATTATAAACCTAATTACAACTTAGTTTAGAGTTAAATTCCAGTCCAAATATAATATTAACATTAAGTATAATTTAATGTAAATTATTCATGATAACCCTATAAAAGATCCAGTGCATGTTGAATTAAAAAAGGGTTTTCTTAAAATTTGCCCATTTTAATCCACTACTCAATGCATTTGATCCAACAAAAACCACCCTTTTCGCACGAGCAGGGAAAGAATTACGAATGCTTAGATTGACGTGTATAGTTTTATGCGATTCATAATATAAAGATACTGAAAGTGGATCCACATACTTCGTTCAATTGGCCAATGATTAATCTAGAAATTTTATACGTGTCTTGATACATAAGTCAAATGACTATGAGAAATTAATTGAATATAAAATGAAAGTAGAAATATGATATGCAAAAGAAATAAAATACTTCAATTAAGTGATGGAGGTGAATATCTTAGTTATGAACTCAGCGGGCACCTAAAAGAAAATAAGGCACTCACTCGAGGTCTCTCTTACTTATATATATAACTATGTGTTGGCAGTGAATAAATAAACTCTAGTGGGAAAAGTACAATTGATAATGATTGAAGTTAAATTACCGCTTTTTAGGGATATGTTCTTAAGGGTGGGCGCATATGTTAGTTTTGTCGAAAGCTGAGAAATTGACTTCATATAGGACATGGATTGGGAAGAAACCTCATCTTAAATAATTTAAGCAATGGTTTTCCCTTACTAAATTAAGAAAATAAACCCGTATAAACTCAAAGCAAGATTTATTTTGTGTATATTTGTAGGTAATACATATAATCTTATGCATACCTATTTTCTCACATTGAGAAGCAAAATCAATATTTAACGACATGTCATCATAATACAGAATAAATTTCCTTCAGAAGAAACTAGTGAAAATGTGACATATATTGACATGATCCAACATTCTAACATGGAAACATATATTGATATGATCCAACAAAGATATAGCTCTCAACAAAGTAGAACAAGACTCAAAAGTGCTAATAATGACACAGTTCACCCTAAAAGGAAGAGTAGAACCTCATTGCAATATCATGCACACACACGTGCATTTCATAAGCCTAGTGCCTCTCAGAATTAGAAATGCACAAACTATTCAAATTTGGGTTTCCCGCTTCAATTTCAAGCATTTTCGCTCCAACTTCAAGCTTCCACTAAAGTTCAAAATCCAATCACCTAAATCGTAATTTCCCATCGAAGGCCATTTCAGCAATTCATGCACATCAAATAATCAGGATGGACGTGTGACACATGGTGCAATTCATAATCTAAGAGCGAAAGAGTGATGTTGGCAATCCAAGTGAATACCTGTATTCTATAAATAGATAACTTAGTGTAGCAAGGGAAGGAGGATTTTCCTTTAGTCTTTTCGAATGCTTATACCTTTTCTGTAATTTTTGTTTGTACCAAGAAATCAAGAAAGAAGAATTTATAGTTCACCTATGGCTATAGAATCCATTAACACTCGAAACACATAAATTCTTTATCTTTTTATAATCAGCACTTTACTTTATTGTTGACCTTTGTTATTGATAGAAATCAAAATAGATTCTTCATAATGAGTTGGCACTTTGAATAATCCTTGTCATAATTTTGAAAGCTTTAATGAAACATGATTATTCCCCTTAAAGACAATTTTAATATCGATTAATTTTGTTAATTCACAGTCATGAAAGCGTTCAGTGTCATGATTTACAACATAAAAATACTTAGGTGTTTTTAAGATGGAAAATCTTAATAACATATTTAGAGCTAGAAGGAGGGCCTTAATCTCCATCTTCAGCAAAAATCCATCTTCAGCAAAACTTACCTACAAATGTGAACCCCACAGATTCCACTCCCACTCCCTAAAAACTGCTTCATCGTACTTCAAAAATGTCTAAAAACACATTCTTCACCTTCATAACCCAATCTGAGGCAAGAACCTCTATAGAGCCTACCTTAGTAGCTCTTCAAGCCTTTACAACACAAACGAACCAATGTATGGAGGAAGTCTTTAATGATCCACATTTCGGAAGGTTTATGTCAACAATAATCCACATACGTTCAACTCAAACAATCTGAAAAACATATAATTAATGGGGTTAATTAAGAAAAATAAGAAAAGAAGAAGAACAAACATAGAATCTTGCAACACAATGACAAAATATAATGATCAAATAAATAGTTCACGAAGCTATTTATACTATACATTAGATTAATATTTTACAAAATCTATCAGAGTTATATCTACAACAAAAATAATAGGATAATGCAGCAGAACAACATGTGGTGAAATACTATTAGTAAAAATAATATACCAATCTTCGTCTTTATCCTCCATAAAATAATCTTCAATGTGCTTAAAACTCTAGGCTGTCCCAAGTGTAATGAAAGACAAAACACTCGAGTCAGGACTAAAATATCCTCATATGAGTCAAATCAATATCATACATAACATAAGTGTAATAGCATCTGAGATGCTTAGAGGTTTTGACTTGTGCTATCCAGTGTATAATGTGCGTGCAATAACTCAAGAGATGTTATGGGATTTTTCATCTCATAAGGATTTGCCAAAATATTTATATATAGCAGAATATGATATATATGTAATGTTTAATCAGTAAAATAAATATATTTTTTAGCGTTAAGGCTTTACTTTAATCCGCCTTAGCACGTTCTTAAGCATTGTCATTGCCATACAGCTTGCATATAACGCCCAAGTAGCATGTCGCGGGATAGGGATACGCCGTGATACGACAACACTAAACCAAACTCGTAGTGGTCTCTTATAGGGATAAAAGTATAAAAAGGCACGTAAGGCAATGCCCAAGGTACGATACTACCAGTTCGAGTCGCAGGGCTGGTGGTAACGCATCGTAGCCACGATCGCCCACCGTATACATCGATCCCATATCGAGTCAAAGGGAGGTCATCCCAAATCATGATGCACCAATTGAAACCAACATCAAAAGTAATATTATGGACCAAGTCCAAGAAGAAAATTGAAGAATGGATGTTCTCTAGGGGTAGCTAGCCTACTTGCCCTGTCAAGCCTACATATTCTAGTCATTTCAAATTGGCACAAGTGCCGGGGTCTATCCATTGTCGTTCTCTTTTTTCGAATCCAGCAAATGATGCCAAATCCAATCACTATTCTGGAGTCTCCTCCTCGTACACAGTTGTTAAAGTGGTTCCGATATTGACATAGGGTATGCCAATAAGAGGACCCAGTCACTCTAATAACCAAATGTCATTTTACGCACCGGTTGGTACTTTTACGTTTCGAAAACGATTTATATTTGATCTCAAAATGCCATATTCACATCAAAATATCATTTATTTAAAAATGTAATATTCAGTCCGAAATGTGTTAGTTTCACTTCCAGTAATTTTGCTTCAATATTTCAATTTCACCTACAAAATCGTTTCGAATTTCAACTTAGGTTATAACTTCATTTAACCCAATTCACATCTAAATCCATGATTTAAATATAAACATTCAATACTTACACAATTTGATTTTTTTAAAACATAATTTGAAAATTTTAACTGGTTTTAGAAGTTAAAATATTTAGAAAGTTAAAATAGATTACATATTAAATGATTTGCGAATTTAAATAATTTTAAAATTTAAAAGATGAATTTGAAAATAGTTTATAAAAATAATGTATAGTGAAAATAAGTTCAAAACTGATTCTTCCAATTTTTTGTGAATTTGGATTCAGGTCCAAATTTAGATCAAATTGATTTGATTTCAATTATTCCAATTTAAATCAATTTCAGTTTCCACTTTAATTCAAATCTACTTCAATTTCGATTTTGATTTAAATTTCAATTTCAATTCGAATTAACTTCCATTCTGTTTTAAATTCGAATTAACTTCGATTTCAATTTCATTGATTCGATTCAAATGGTTTGAGTTTCAGTTCAATTCTCAATTTTAAACCATTTCTATTTATATAAAGTTCAAGTTCAATTCCAAAATATCGATTTAAATCATTTAAACTAAACTTAACTGCGACGTTCAATTTAATGTTCAAATCTTTAAATTAATTCAATTCCAATTAAAATTTCAAATATCCATTTAAAGTACTTTTGCTTGGATTTAGGTCAATGTTCGAATAATGTTCAAATCTTTTAAACAACTCAATTTCCATAATTTACAGTTACAACTTCAAGTTTCAAATTCGATTCTTTAAACAACTCCTATTAGCAAATTTCAATTTCAGCATTTCGAGCATATGTTCGAAAATAATTCAATTTCCATAAATTTGTTTTTTATTCCTTTAAATCAATCATTTAATTAATTTCATACTAAACTTTTTAAAATCATTAGATTTATCCAATCTGATGTCCATATATAATTCTCTATCCTACGGCCAAGTGATCAATTATTTTAATTTAATTTCATGGATGAATATATATCATTTCAATCTAAATCACAGTGTCATAGGTATATATCATTTCAACCTATTTCTTAATTTACTCGAAATAATTCACATAACAGTTTATATACTGTCAAATAATATACAAGTTGATAACATGATACACACACAAACATATACATATAACATCTAAATTATCCAAAATATCAACCAATAGCATCCATCACAACCAACATTTCAAAATATTCAATATATAACAATTGTTGACCAATTATCAATAATCGGGAATTTAACCAGCATTTTGATTCCAATTTCAATTTAATTGCCGATATTAGTTTCTACAATCAATTCATATGTCAATTTAAATGTCAATCAAATTACCAAACAACGGTCAATAAAATAAATCACTTCATGATTTTAAATCTAACTAATATAAGAATACTTTAGTACTTTGTGAGTGTTATAAACACTCATCTTTATTTTAAACTAATAACTTTTCAGCTTCAAATAAATACCAATCCAATTCCATGTTGTAGCCTTTGTCGATACGATGGCAATGCGGCTCATTTCTCTCAAATCAGACCTTGTATTGAAAATTTATGATTTTTTAAACACAACGATATAATTAATATAAAAATTAACATAAATAAATAAAATAAAATAAGCCAAACCTATCTCCTACATTTCTGTTTCTCTCCTTCTCCCAGCATGCAATATTGAACCCAAGTCGCGATCGTATCCCTAAACCACGCATAAATAAACGACCAACGGACGTCGATCCACCCACGCCATGGCGTTGGCAATCCCTTCCTTCATCAACACGCCAAGCCCCGGAGCCTCCACCACTTTAATCGTCGAGATAAATACCCGTAGCCACATTCACTTCGAAGCATGATTTTGGCGACTCCGTGATGCTTCACCATTATCTGACCATCCAAAATGTAGAGCTCGAGGAGATCTACAACTTTTTTTGGAATCATTCATTTTCTTTTAGTGGATGGTGAGAAATCGAGAAGACAAGCATGAGAATTTTCGGCCATTAAATCGCTTTGACAAAACGCGGTTGCGATTTAGGGCGTAGGGTTTAACGAATGAAAATATACTACGGCCTTAAATATCAACTTCCGACTCGATCTATCCGCAAAAATTTCAAACGCAAAATGAAGTGTTTCGTCTGACGTCCTATATGTTATACCCCCATTTAGAACACAATGGAACTAGTCTCGAGGCCTAATCTAATATCACACAGAAAATAGGCTTTCAAACCAAATTATTTTAAATAAATTCATTTAATTGATTTCTATGTGTTTCAAGCTCGCATAGGCCAATGATAAGATAGATCGCTACGAAACTTGAAATCCTACAATAATTCATTATTATGGATCCATTGAAACAGGTTTCGTTGAAATCCGAGACAATGCCCAAAATGGCTATTTTCATACGTTAATTAAAACGAGATATTTCAAAATTCAATTTTAGAAGTTAACAATTTTCATTCTTGTTTAAATAAAATTTAAATAAGCTTTTGAAATCATCTTCATTCATATTAAATCAGCATTCAATTATTTAAACAATTTCCAATATTAAATTTAAACAATTTAAATATCGAATATATTACATAAAAAATCATTAAGTTTCAAATCAATTTTAATTACCAACAATTATTTTACTTCTATCTAAAGAATTCAACATTTATTATTCAATTTCAGCTATTCATTATAAACACATTCGGTACATAGAATTTCATTTCGATACTTGTTATTGCCAAAAGCTTCAAAATTGGTTATTTCAGAATTTTATTTGATTTCATACTAAATTAGTTGCATAAATAAAATATAATTTTTATTTCTAGCCATTTTTATTCAATATTTATATATAATTTAATAAGAACTTAATAAGAAAATTATGGGTCGTTATACTCTCCCTCACTCAAAACTTTTCGTCCTCGAAAAGGGGTTAAGTAAGGAATATAGCACTTGATATATTTTGTTCAAAATTATCTACTTATAAAACATTAAAATCTTATTAGAAAACCATCACTATGATTTCGCTACTCCACTTCAATTGGTTAACAAAAATTACTACTTATTTACAAAACAAGTTTTAGAATTTTTAAAACCTCAAAATTTTTATAACAATTAGATTCATGGAATATTTCGGCAGCGTCTCCTTTGCGAGGCTCGATTGTAAAATTTTTACAATACAAATATATATACCAAATACACTAAATATACATCCCATCTCAATGATGAGGCATCTCGTAGGGAAAAGTACAAAAATGCGGTATGTAATCCGAGATATGTACCTTGTTATTATTAATACGAGTGAGTTCGCTTATATTAAGCAAGCATAAGCAAATCATATCCGCATATATGTCCAAACGGTCTTCTTTTACACCTATTTTAACTCAATTTAGAGTATTAGTTATTTATAAAAGATATTGAAACATGTGCGAGTTTTAATAGACTATATAACATAAATTCTGAATCCAAATGATCAGCAAATACATAAATACACAACATAACAATCATATTCAATCAAAACAGTTATAATCAATGATTTACAACCAAAGATACCATTCAACAATTTATATTCATCCAATTAATTAATAATTATATTAATTTATATTATCCAATGTCAATATTTATTTATGCACTTCATTTCTTATTTATATTCATTTTTTATTAACATTTAACTAGTATACTTCCAATTTATTCACGTCTACTTCATTTACATTCAACTTATTCAAATTTCAATTATTTCACTTTTGTTTATAATACTTCATATCAGATCGTTTATGGAACATTTTACAAACCATTTCATTTAATCTTATATAAGTAAAACTTTATTCCATTATCACTTAGTATATTCCCTTGGATACTAATACCATTTATAAATCATTTTATAAAACCATTTATGTTTGTTATAACCATTTTATAGACCACAACTCATGTTTATTATTACTTCATAAGTTAAGTTCATATTATTTCATCGATTCACTTCACTAGTTCATTTCATTAAATCATATCATTAATTTTGCTTAAGTAAATTTTATTTTATAACTCAAATTCATATTAATAATTTTTTCCCTTTTATCACATCAATTTTTATTCAACCTTCCATAAGTTAACTTTCATTTTAAAATTTATTTCATTACTTCATTTCATCAATTCGTTTTATTCTACTTGAATTTAATAAAATTTCATTTCATAATTCAAATTTTAACTTTCTTATTTCATTAAGCATTTCTTAAGTTGTTAATCATCTTTTACCAATGTATCTTCTTTTACATAATATTATTCAAATTATAATTGTCTCGGAAAGCTACAACTAAATCTTAATACATCCTTTGATAATTTATTTATTTTATTTTATAAACAATTTACGAAGGTATGATTTAACATATTATTTGTTTACCTTCTCTTAAATTTATATGTCCAAATAGTATTTTCCTTTTACTACTCAAATTATTCATTTAACATTTCTTAGAATATCAACTAAGTGTATAACGTTTCTTTATTTAACATTCACTTATTTCGTATTCAATTAGTTAACATTCAATTTATTCAAAACCATCCCATTTGCATTCAATCTATTTACATCCGATTTAAATAAAATTTAATTACTCATATGAAATTTATTTTTACTTGCTTAACCAAAATGTTCTACCAATTTAAAATTCAATTTTATTTCCAGCTAAAATTTATAAGTTATAAACCCTTTTTTATCTATACTATGTTCAATTTATAAGTTCATATCTATTTTCATATATTTATCAAATCATACTGGGAACTTTTTTCAAAATTAAACTTGTTTAGCCGGAAATAATTTTTTTTGATAGCAATTTCACTCAGAAACTCGAAAATGAATACTGATGATGCTACAGTCGTTCCCAGATTATTTTCCAACGACCAAAGCGAGTTAAACACTTTTATGTCTTTCAAAAATCTTTTCAGAATATATTTCTAGTCAAAATGCAGTCAAATAACATTATTATTAATTTTAAAGGCTTTGAAAATAATTTTAAAAGCAATGGGACTTGAATTCTAAAATTCTTAGATTTAAAATTCTTTCTATTCATAAGCTATATTATAAATATACTTATACAATTCCCTTACCTTATTATGAAAACATTTCGTTATTTTACATTTTTGTTATTGTAAACAATTCTTATTATAATTAGATTTCACTTCAATTTAATTATCGAACGCTTCGTGAAATAGAGTTCATAAAGTATTCGTATGTTGTTTAATTCAACCACTAATTAATGATAACTAATATTATCATCTACTAACTGACAACCTTTATTAATAATTATATAGGTTTATGAAAATTATATAATATATAAAATATAATTTAGGTAAAATTATTTCATTTACCCGATATTAAAATAATATTAGGTCGTCTTGCCTCGTTCAAGTGTTTTGAAACCCCTATCGATAACATGGCATCCCACGTACTGACCAAAATTAATGAACAACTCAACGTATAAGTAAACACAATATAAAACATGCTATAACACTGACAAGTACGCGCTCTCATACACACACATGCTCGATAAACTAATTCTAGGGTATAACCGCCCTATCTCTAATAAGTCAAACCCCACACGACTAAGGTTAACACTAAACCAAAGCTCTGATACCAAATGTGACGACCCACATTTCAGAAGGTTTAATTCGGCAATGATCCACACAAGTCTAACTCAAACAATCCCAAAAATAGATAATCTGTGGTGTTAATTAAGAAAAAGAAAAAGAACAAACATAGAATCTCGCAGCGTAATGAAAAAATTATAATAATCAAATAAACAGTTCATGAAGCTGTTTACACTATACATTTGATTAATATTTTACAACATCTATCATATATACAGATACAATAGAAACAATAGGATAATGCAACAGAACAATAATGTGGTGAAACAATAATAGTAATGATAATATACCAATCATTGTCTTCGTACTCAAGAAAATAATCTTCAATGCGCTAAAAACTCAGGGCTGACCCGTGTGTGATGAAAAGACAAAACACTCGAGTCAAGGAAAAAATATCCTTATGTGAGTCAAATCAATATCACACATAATAGGAGTGCAATAGCGTCGAAGATGTTTAGGTGGTGTTACATCTCCTATCCAGTGTATAACGTGCGTGCAATAACTCAAGTGAAGCTACTGGATTTTTCATCTCTTAAGGATTCGTCAAAATATTTATGTATAATAGAACACGTAATGTTTGTAATATCTAATCAGTAAAATAAATATTTATTACTTTCATTCAAACTTTGAACTGGTAGTATCCACTTTAACGTGTTTTTAAGTATTGTGATACAGTTTGCACATAATGCCCCTGTAGCACGTCAGGGGGTAGGGATGCGCCATGATACGACAATACTAAACCAAACTCGTAGTGGTCTCGTATAGGGACAAAAGAAAGACAAGGCACATGAGACAATGCCCACGGTTGGATACTACCAGTTCAGGTCGTAAGGCAGGTAGTAACGCATCGTAGCCACGATCGCCCATCGCGTACATCCATCCCATAACAAGTCAATAAGAGGTCATCCCTAATCTAGGTGCACCAATCAAAACCAACATCAAAAGTAATAATACGGACAAAGTCCAAGAAGACAATCAAAGAACGAATGTCCGCTAGGGGTATCTAGCCCTCTTGGCCCTGTCAAACCGTCCTATTTTAGTCATTTCAAATAGGCACAAGTGCCTGGGTCTATCCATCATTGTTCTCTTTCTTTAAACCCAGCTAACGACGCCAAAATCCAACCACTTCATTCTGGAGTCTCCTCCGCGTACACAGTTGTTTAAGTGGTTCCTATATTGGCAAAGAGTATGCCAATAAGAGGCCCCAATCTCTTTAAGTACCAAATATCATTTTACACACCGTTTGTACTTTTACATTTCGAAAATGATTCATACTCGATATCAAGGTATCATATTCACTTCAAAATATCATTTTCACTTCGAAATGCGTCAATTTCACTTGAAATCATTTCACTCCAATATTTCAATTTCACCACCAATATCATTCCGAATTTCAACTTAATAACCAAAATCACATTTAAATCCATGATTTAAATATAAACTTCAACACTTCCATAGTTTGAATTATTTAAGGATATAGTTTGAAAATTTTAAATAGCTTTAAAAGTTAAAATAGTTAAATAATTAAAATAGATTATATATATACATATATATATATATCAAATGGTTTGGAGATTTAAATAACTCCGAAATTTAAAAGATGAATTTGAAAATATTTTCTAGGAAAATAGTTTATAATGAAAATAATTTCAAAACTTATTCTTCCCATTTCCAATAAACCTAAATTCAGGCCCAAATTTAAAAGTTCAATTTCAATTATTCCAATTCAAATCATTTTCAGTCTCAATTCAATTCAAATCGACTCAGTTTCGACTAAAATTCAAATCAATTTCAGTTTCCAATTTAATCGAAATCAAGTTCAATTTCAATTTCAATTCAAATTAACTTCCATTCCGATTTCAGTTTGAAATAATTTCAGTTTTGATTTCATTGATTCGATTCAAATGGCTTGAGTTTCAATTCAATTCTCAATTTTAAACCATTTCTCTTTATATAAAGTTCGAGTTCAGTTTTAGAATATGTATTTAAATCATTTAAATTAAACATAACTTCGATGTTCGATTTAATATTCAAATCTATAAAATTATTCAATTTTGGGTTTTGAAATATTCATTTAAATTAGTTTTGCCTGGATACAGTTCAAAGTTCGAATGAAAGTTCAAATCTTTTAAACAAATCAATTTCCATAATTTAAATCATATTTCGGTTACAACTTCAAATTTCAAATCTGATTCTTTAGACAATTCCTGTTAACAAATTTCAATTTCAACAGTTCGAGCACAAGTTCGAAAATAACTCAATTTCCATAAATTCGATTTTTATTCCTTTAAATTAAAATTATTTAAATAATTTCAAACCAAAATTTTAAAATCATTAGAATTAACTAATCCG
The DNA here is from genome assembly GCA_030765085.1 of Allium cepa. Lineage (NCBI taxonomy): Eukaryota > Viridiplantae > Streptophyta > Magnoliopsida > Asparagales > Amaryllidaceae > Allium > Allium cepa. The sequence goes on from CM060935.1 coordinate 284,038,959, forward strand.
GTGTCCGTATATAATTCACTACCCTATGGCCACGTGATCAGTTATTTTAATTTAATTTCAGGGATAGACATTTATCATTTCAATCAAAATCATAATGTCATAGGTATATATCATTTTGACCTACTTATTAACTTATTCGAAATAATTTACATAACAATTTATATATTGTAAATAATATACATGGTGATAATAGTGTGTGTGTGTGTGTGTATATAACATCCAAATCATCCAAAATATCAACCAAAAGCATCCATCACAATCAACATTTCGAAATAGTCAATATATCACCATTGTTGGCCAGTTATCATTTATTGGGACCTTAACCAGCATTTCAATTCCAATTTCAACTTAATTGTCAATTTTAATTTCTACAATCAATCATATGTCAATTTTAATTTCAATCAAATTACCAAACAACGGTCAATAAAATAAATCACTTCATGATTTTAAATTTAACTAATATAAAATATTTTAGTACTTTGTGAGCGTTGTAAAACACTCACCTTTAGTTCAAATCAAATACATCCCAATCAAATTCCATGTTGTAGCCTTTGTCGATACGATCGCAATGATACTCATTTCGCTCAAATTAGATCTCGTACGCAAAAGTTATGAATTTTTAAATATAACGATATAATTAATATAAAAATTAACAACAATAAATAAAATAAAAACTTATCTCCTTCGTTCCTGTTTCTCTCCTTCTCCTAGCACGCGATATCGAACCCGGGCCACGATCGTATCCCTCATCCATGCGTACGTAAACGACCACCGGATGTCGATCCACCCACGCCATGACGTCGACCGTCCCGTCCTCCACCAACGCGCCAAGTCCCGGAGCCTCCACCCCTTCATCGTCGAGAAAAATACCCGAAACCATGTGCACTTTGAAGCTCGATTCTACCTATTTCGAGATGCTTCACCCGATATAACCATCCAAAATGTAAAGCTCGAGGAGATCTATAACTTTCCTTTTGGAATCATTTAATTTCGTTAAGTGGATGGTGAGAAACCTAGATGAGAATGACAAGAATTTCGGGCCATTAAATCACTTTGAGAAAACACAGCTGTGATTTACGGCTCAGGGTTTGACGAATGTAAATATCTCACGACCCTAAATAAACTTCCGACCCGATTTAATCGTGAAAATAAAAACCTCCAAACGAAACGTGCCGCCTAGAGTCTATATGTTATATACGCATTATGAACATAATGGAACTAGTCTCGAGACCTAATTCAATTATATGTAGAAGATAGTTTTTCAAACCAAATTATTTTAATTAAATTCCTTTAATTGTTCTCTATGCATTTCCAGCTCACATGGAAAAATGATAAGTCTGATCGCTACGAAACTTGAAATCCTATGATAATTCACCATTACGAATTTGATGAAACTGGTTTCGTGGGAAGTGGAGACAGTCCCAAAATAGCTATTTTCACACATTAATTACAACGAGAAATTTCCAAATTCAATCAATTCGATTCAATTTTAAAAGTTAACAATTTTTATTCTCGTTTAAATAAAATTTAAATAGGCTTTTGAGATCATTTTCATTCATATTAAATTCAATATTCAATTATTTAGATAATATTCAACATTAATTTTAAATAATTTAGTTATCAAATAAATTACATAAATAAATCATTAAATTTCAAATGAATTTTAATTATCAACAATTATTCAGTTTCCATCTAAATAATTCAACATTTATTATTCAGTTTTAGCTATTGATTATAAACACATTCAATACATAAAATTTCATTTCAATACTTGTTATTGCCAAAATCTTCAAAACTGATTATTTCAAAATTTTATTTGATTTCATATTAAACAATTGCATAAATAAAACATAAATTTTTATTTCTAACCATTTTTATTCAATAATTGTATTAAATTTAATAATTAAAAATAGTTAAAATTACGATCGTTATGAGTCGAGAGACCAATAGCCTAACTTTCTGCTCTAAGGCCGGTCTCCCCTCAATAATCCATAGCTCACCGCCATCACTCATCGACAATGCTAGCAGTGTAATATGTCAGTGATAACAACACTCTCAAACATGAGAAGGGTGAAGCAGGTCCCAAAACCAATGCAAAACTAAATGCTAAAATCCTAATCAAGCCTTAGATCAAACAAGGCATGCTAACATCAATCCACTATTGCTAAAAAAGCAACCACGAACCGATCCCAATGAAGATGAAGTTAGCAATCTCTACATGGATGATTCATCTCAAATGGATCCCGAAGAAGATAAAATCTGATAGCTAAAGGCACATGTAGAGAAGCAGGCAAAATTCTACTGGCAAAATAACAGAGAAGAAGTAAGGAAGGAAGGTTCTTCCCCATTTAGTGAAAGCACGTGAAGAAGATTTTCCTAATAAATTCAAAACTCCAACAATTGACAAATTTGACAGAACCTTGAACCTAGATGACTACATCTGTACCTTTGAGTACTATATGGACATTTTAAAGGTATGAAGGATGGCTCATACAAACTCTTTCTAGGTTATCTAGTCGGTGCTGCCCTAGATGGTTCAGGAGGTACAAACCAGGAGAAGTGCATTCTAAGTGATGGTTATTTGCCGATTTCCTAAGATAGTTCAACTCAAAAAGGAATGACTCCCCGAATGTAAACACCATGTCCAGCATAAAGTAGGTCGAAAATGAGAATCTATGCAACTTCATCAAATGTTTCAAATCTGAAGCACTCTGAATTGAAGTAACTTTTGAAGAGGTATTATTAATGGTGGTTCACGTCAGAGTTAGAAGGGGTACTATTACATGGGAGAAGAATAATAGAAAGCCATAACACAATATGAAGGTGTACAATAAAAGGACAATCACAACTTCTGCTCCAAATAACGAGAGAAAAAGAGGAGCAGATGGCGTAAAGTGATAGAGAGAATTTAACCTCACAAACCTCCCCCACACTGATCCCTTTAGGAAGGTATATGAAATGACCAGGACCAAACTAGCCTATAATGTTTCGAACAAAAAATGCAGAGGGGAACAAAGGCGGAGCATAAACTGCCTCTTCCATAGAGAAAACGACCACTGCACTAATGGTTGCCGACACTTGAAGAATGAGCTAGGGAGGTTGATTCAGAATGGGTACTTAGGCAATTTCCAGTAAGAATGCAATGGGAAAAGATAGGAAACCTCAACTGGACCTGAATGAAAATCTAGCAGGAAATCCTTCTAATCTAACAGCCTCAATTCATGAAGGATCACACCTAGCAGGAAAAAGCAGGATGGCACAAGAGCAATAGATGCAGGAAGTGAGAGTGGCATGGAAAACCACTTTTCATGTTAAGCAAAATCCATCATAGGACATAGTTTTTGCAATAGATGATGCCACTGGAGTAGGCGTCCCGTATTAGGATCCGCTCTCATCACGGTGCAGATCTCAAATTGCACCTGGAAAAAGTCTTCGTTGATTTTGGAAGTTCCGTTAACGTCATCTTCAAATCTGCATTTGATAAAATGAAGCTTCCACCTGAAATATTTAAGCCTAACCCAAAACCAATTTATGGCTTCAATAATACTACCACCATTCTCAATGGATCAGCACACCTACCTATTATTGTTGGAACATGTCCCCTTCACAAATCTTACTATGCGAGCTTCCTAATCATCGATCATCGATCAACCATCACCATATAATGCATTTTAGGATGACCCGCAATGATTGACTAAGGAGTAGTCATATCTCAAAAGGATCTACCTGTGAAGTTTTATATCCATAATGGGATAGGATCAATTAGGGGAGAACAGTTGTTAGCTGGAAATTATATAGTAAACCTTAATCTCGATAATAAATTTGTTTAAAACTATTATGTCGTCTCCACTAATAATTATGACGATGCCAACATAAAAGAAGTTAAGCCAGTTATGAAAACTAATTTATACAACATACCAAAACTAGTACTGAAGCAAGCCATTCAAAGAGCATTTCATTGGAAAGAAAAGAAAGAGAAAGTATATAAATATGACTAGAACTGATGAGTATAAATCAATGTATGCACAATATTATTCTAAAGATGCTTAGGAACTAATATCCTCGATCGCCTCTTAATCTGAAGAGAAAGAAGAAAATGAATTAGACCTACGATTAGGGGCAACAAAAAGAAAGTTGAAGCTAGTGGATGACATTAAAGAAGTACAAATAGATCCCATAGACTCCATGAAGGTACTCAAGGTAGGAAAGAATATCAATGTGAAAGCCAGAATTGAATTAATATCCTTCCTAAATAGGTTAGCAGATGTTTTAGCAGGGCACATTCGAAAGTGGTAGCGATAGATCCAGCCTCATTACCACGCACTCAACATCGACCTCGATGCTCACCCAATCAAGAAAAAATATAAAGTTTTGGACCAAGAAAGGTATCATGCGCTTCATCAAGGAGTCAAAAAGCTGAAGGCTAATGGATTCATTAGAGAGAAGTGTACTACCCAAAGTGGATAACCAAACTTATTCTTCTAAAGAAGCCCATTGGAAAATGGAGAAACTACGTGGATTATGTCAATGTCAATAAGCCCAGCATGATGGCTACTTTTTCCATACCTAGAATTGACTAATTGGTGGATGCAACTAGTGGAAATGAACTGCTCTGGTTCGGTGGATGCATACTCAAGTTATAGTTATATAGTTACGTTTGAACTATACCAGGAGCATATAGGTTTTGTTGCAGACAAGTTTTTATACTGCAGTACAATGATGCCATTCAGACTCAAAATTTTTGGAGCAACTTACCAGAGGTTGGTTAACACAATGTTTGGGAATCAGATTAGTAAAAATGTCGAAGTGTATATGGATGACATGCTAGTTAATACTAAAGTGGCATCAAATCATGTACAAGATCTGGAGGAAATGTTTACGGCTCTGGGGCAATATAATATAAAGCTGAACCCCTTGAATTGTACTTTTTCTATTCATTCAGGAAAGTTTCTAGGATATGTAGGGAGGGCTCGTGGAATAGTAGAAAATTTGGAGTCAGTTGAATCCATAATGAATATGGTGATCTCGACAAACCAAAAGATACCACGAGCTTGAATGGAAAGGTGGCCGCTTTAAGCAGATTCATTTTCAATGTCAACTGACAAATGCATATCATTCTCTGATCAGGTGAAAAGGGAAAAAGTTTTGAGTGGACCGATGCATGCAAAATCCTATTCCAAAATCTAAAGGAACACCTGATCAATACTCTAGTGCTATCAAAACTATTGACTGGTGAAGACTTATATGTGTGCCTAGCTATAACCGATAATTCTATTATGTTGTTGTAGTTCGAGAAGATAAAAGAACTAGCCTATCTACTTCATAAGAAAACACCTGTTGGTAGCAGAACTCAACTATTCAGTAATCGAAAATCTAAATTACAACCTGCTTCTCAAAGGAAGAAAACTAAGGCTTATTTTTAGGCAATCCTATCAACGTACTCACAAACAAGCTATTGAGGTAAATACTAATGAAGCCATAGATATCGGGTCGCTTGATGAAATGGGCAATGAAACTCAGTCAATATGATATCTCCTACTAACCGAGAAAGGTAATCAAAGGTCAAGCACTAGTTGGTTTCATCATGGAATGCACACTACCCACCGAGCCCCAACATGAAGAAGAAGTTCCTACTCCTCAGTTTTGGCAATTATTCAAGGATGAGCATCAAAAAGTAGTGGGTAAGAGTTGGACATGTGTTAATCACTCCATATTAGTGTATACTATATGAAGCAGTGCAGCTCCGATTCAAAGCTACTAATAATGTTGCAGAATATAAGGCACTCCTCGTAGGCTTAAGGATGGCTCAGGTAACAAAGGTAACCTATATCAAATTTCACAATGATTCCTAATTAGTTATAAACTAGGTGCAGGGTAATTACCACGAAGAAGTCAACTTTAGCTAAAGATATAGAACATTCCAAGAAATTGCTATAGAAATTCGAACAGTTTGATATGGAAAAAAATCCCTCGGGAGAATAATTCTTCTACCGACTCATTAGTAAAACTCACTAGCATAAATAGAGCTAATGAAATGAAAGCTGTTCGGATGGAGCACCAAGTCGAACCAAGCATCAATGTTGCTAACTAAATTCTAGTACTAATTAGGGCCTAACGGGCAACGATCCAAGAAACTCAGGACAGGGATTAGAGGAAAATCTAGAGCAGCCCCCAATTGAGCCTCTCCTCAATAAACATAAGAGGACACAAAGATGATCACTATCAAATAGTCCAAGATAAATGGAACCTTACCCCCAAATTAAAATGAAGCCAAAAATATAAGATATTAGGTTTTGTATTACTCCTTCTTTGACATCATATTATACAAGAGATAGTACTCTATCCCTTATTTTAGATGCATTTTAAAAAAAAGGGCATATGATTCACGAGGGAAGTACATGAAGGGCAGTTCGAAGATCATTCAATGGGAGCAAATTAACAAAAAAAAAGTACCGAGATATGGTTACTACTAGCTCACTGCACTTCAAGTCGCAAAAGAATATGTGAGAATATTTGATAGATGTAAAAATAAGCATCGAAAGGTGATCTTCCCACGAGCTCGCACCATTAGCCGACCCATAGCCATTTGACGTGTAGGGTATAGATCTGATAGGCCCACTTCTCATATTAAAGGAAGGTGCAAGGATGTTGTAGTGGCAATACACTAATTCGTCAAATGGATAGAAGCAAAGGCTTTAGCCTCGATCACCGCAAATAAAATAGTTACGTTCGTGGTAAGAAATATAATACTAGGTTTAGAATTTCTCACAAAATAATCTCAGATAATGGAACCCAATTTGAAAGTAAGTAGTTCATAGAGCTCTATGGAAGAATGGGATAATAAAATGTTTTTCCTCAATCGCATACCTATAGGCGAACGAGCAGGTTGATGAAGCAAACGAAATCATTACGAAGTTGATTAAGAAAAGACCACAGAAAGACGAGTTATCTTTGGCATTATAGGTCTATAAGACCTCATACAAATCCTCAATCGGCTATACACCTTTTTCCCTGACTTATGTCTACGAAGCCATGCTCCCCGTCGAAGAAAAGCTCCCATCACATCAACGAATATCATATACATCGTAGAAGAATAAAGAATTAAAAGAAATTTCTTTAGATATTATTCGAGAAAATAGAGATGAGGCAGCAGTTATGTCCACCACATATCGACAAAGGATGGAAAAAACCTATAATACTAGGCTCAGGTAGCTGAACTTCTGTAAGGGAGACTTAGTGCTGTGAAGAGTAATGGCCCACACCAAAGACCCAATAGATGGGGCTTCAGGACTGAATTGGGAAGGCCCCATGGTTACAACAAAGTCAGCTAATGGGGCATATAGGCAACCTAAATTTGATGGAAATCTAGTTGCGAGAACAACCAATTCATAGGACCTCAGGACTTATTTTTTATAATAATGTTACTTGTATAAAAAGTATTGTAGTTATCATGAAAAATAATAATACAATGAATTGAATGTAGGGATATTATAAGGTCCAAATAAGTATAAAAATCTCTCTGCGTTAATCTCCCTGACATAGCTTATAACATAAGGTTGTACTATCACAACCGACATCTTAGCCAAAGAATTACACTAGACGTAATAATATTAGAAGGCTTGAACTAGTACAAAAAACCATGCGCATGAATTGAAATGGTTGTAAATACATGAGTTGACTTCACGGTCAAAATACGGTTTTCTCCCAAATAGTGAAGAGTATAGTGCCAAGTGCACAAACACGACACTACCTACAAATAGCACGGTAGGTCGTGCCAAGCATACAACAAAGTATGAATACCAAATGCTAAGTTCAGGAAACATGAAACATAAGGAACTAAGAAAAAATGGAAATAAAAGACGAAGTATGAAATGTAAAACATCCTACAAATCAGGTGCAATTCTAGATACAACATAAAGCTTGCCAAGTAAATGTAAAAAACTAATCAAAATTGGAACCTGCTCAGTGGTCCATCACTATAGTTTCCTTAAAACCTTCTATATTACAAAGGAGGCTTAGGTCAAGCACATGGTAGTGATAACGAAAGACGTCCATGGCTCGCTGTAAGGCGATCTACATTATCTTGCTCTTAACCTTTTTATTTCTAATTTTCATTGCGAGCTCAATAGTCCTATCCTTACCAGGCATGTTGGCAGATGTTTCTATGACACTGGGGCAGCATGGGCTTTCCTTGGAGAATCTTTAGGCTCATAAATCCTGAATACGGAATCCTACCTTGTTTTTGATAAAGTATCAATCAGTTCAGCCTTAGTCCTCTTCGTGTCCCTAGAAAAGCCACAAACTATTTAAGATCATCCGCCTTCCATCCTTTCTTCCATGAGTAAGGAAGCACTTTCTGCACCTGATGTTTCATTAGCCTCTTGTAATGAGCTACCGTTCCTTTATGTTTACCCTAAAAGTGCACTTCCACATTCATTTTCCATTCATCCATCGAAGAAGGTTCCATACCTGTAGAGGGAAAATGATCCACATCTGAGCTAAAGCCTATTACCCCTTCTCCTCTCTCAGTACCCTCCTTCTCCTTGATCTGATGAGTAGTTTGAAGAGACATATCCTCTATCATTCTATTCAATTTCTTTATCTTACCTTCATAGACAATCCTATAGAGTGCCTTGCTATCTTTCAATGATTGCTACAGTTCATTCACCTTTAAATTGGAAGCCTTAAGTTAGGTGCAAAACTTGACATTACGTTGATATTGAAAATTAAACGCATCCTTAGCTTCATCAAGGGCTTTCTTTAAGTCTTTTTCAAGCCTTTCATTAGTAAATGTCAAATGGATATTCTCCTCTCCCAAGACTGCAATGGGAGTCAAGGCCGCAACCTCAACTCAGGCCCACACTTTTGTCAACCAGGCCATAAATGATGAGGACAAAAGGTACATAAATTCAAATGCTCCAATAAACTTAGATGGAGGCCCAAGGGGCCTGACCTAGTTGGTAGAAATTAAAATTTAATTCAAAGGAAATCAAAGTATGCAAAGCTAAGACTAAACAAAAACGTATCTTAAAAAGAACATTCTTATATGGTAAGTCCACAAATCCATATATAAGAAATGATGATAACATGCAGTGCTTGATCTCTATTTATATTCCTAAACTTAGGCCTAAACCATTCCAAGTGAGAATTATCAGGTAGGAAAGAGCCACTCTCTAAAGTCTACTGCCATCGATGTAGTACAAAATCACTAGTTGCTTTCTTTTCTTTAACTATTTGATCAATCTTGAAGAACAACCCTGGGTTTCGTCTCTAAGTTACAAGAATGAATCATCCAAGTCTTATTGTTGCCTAAAATCATGGCCTCACCAAGACCTAGATGAATCTATGGTTTGAGTTCGGAGTATGTCCACACTTTCTTTCAAAAGATCAATAAGTATAGTTTCCTCAGAAAATTATTAACAAAAGGAATGAAGATGACATGGTCGTTCATAATGTGATAGAAAAATAGAACAATAACTAAGGAAATTAACAACAACAAAATTAAATAACGGATTAATTTTTATTACATGTTATGAAGTTTAGGATTATTTACAAAAGTTAGGTAATTACACGAAAGTGAGGAGCTGAGGTGTCCTTAACTTCCTTAGGCGCTGCATCCTAATTTCGCTGCAAAGAAACTCCATAGGAAAAAAGATGGGGAAGCATTCTCTATAGCTATCTCCTCCACCCATTGGCTAAATCGACCTCAGTGGAAAATTAATGTTGGAATGAGACGTAAAGCGGGCACGCACTAAATAATTCATAAGAGCTTTTCTTTGGATTCCTTCTATGCTTTCTCCTTCTCTCCCAACCCTTGATCATTTGATGCTAAGGATTAGTAGCCACCTTCACCACCTCCTCTTCCTTTTCAGCTTTCTCCATTGGGCCTTAAGCTCTTCCTAAATTTTATCTCTTCTTAGACGTGATTATAACAAGGTCTACCTCGAGATTAGTAGTATGTGAAGTGGCTGCAGCTTGTTTTTTTTCCCTCTTTTTCAAACTTCGGTTGCAAATGCCCCAACATGTTACAGAGAAAGAGAACATCAGGAAAAGGATAACTAAGAAAACAACCAAAAAAAACACATATATAAGTCCAGGATCTTTCAAGCTCAACAGCAAGCTCAGAGAAGGAAATTACAAGAAGAGGAAGGGAAAAAGGATAAAATTGCAAAGCAAAAGCAATACCATATAGGTTGTTCATAGTGACCCGCCCTAATTCCTCAACAAGATCAGTAATGAATCCTTCAGGCAATGACAAATAGTGAATGCGGGGGTCTTAGAGGGACTGAAGGTGCAAAATAAGTTCCACCGAAGATGGAATGGGAAGAGGTATAGTAGGTTTCTTTAGAGGCTGGTTAGAGGCTCCATCCTCATCTGGTTTCCTCTTTGGACATTTTTCTTCACTGCCGCTAATTTCTTAGGATTGATAAATGCACCAGTTAGGTCTCTAGCCATTTCATTTGCATGCAAGAAAAATCTCGACCTCAGTGAGTGTTTTACAAGGGTTAGGACCATATGATAACAATTCTTTAATCCATCTTTAGTACATTATACCCTTAGGTTCATCGGAATGTGTGAAAAACTTAAAAATGGAACAAGAGAAGTTATGGTTCGGACATAAATGGTTATGCTTTTGTAGCATCGAATTAGCTAAAATAATAATTTTATTTTCCTCTCATATCTAACTAAACCTATTATATGCTTCCCATGAGAATCATATGATTCAATAACATGATTGGGAAAAATGGGTCGATTAGGATGTTGATGGAAGGAAGAAGTAAAGTTATCAAAATTCAAAATAAAGCAATATTAATCGATCCATTTCTGGATCTTGCAAGGAATAGCTATAAGGATCGATTTTTTTACTTGGATATAATAAAACCTAACATCGTCCCCTAAAGAACTTTTGTGTATGGTGAACAGAAATTGGAGCTCCTTACAGGTATGAGGAGAACCATTCTCTGCATGAAGAATAAAGGCAGAAATTACAAGGGAATAAGAAAGGGGAAAGTTGGATAGGAATGATATTGACAGCAATTAACCATTTATGAAGAATCCGATTTGGAGGTAGACAAAATCCACACCATACGTGCTCAAAAGTGATAGAGAAAAAAACATTGGGAGGAATATGGATGCGTTCGTTGGACTCTAGAACTCATAACCCATAATACTCTAACCCAAAATGATTCAAGATAATCTCTATGCCTCTTAGTAGGGCTATCTTAGATTGAAAATATAAAAGAAAGGAGGAAGAATATGCCATATCCAAACTATGGAGTTGATATCCGACTACTCTTGATGCAGCACGACCTGTAGAAGTCCAGAAGTTAGACCATTCACAAGTTAATGAAGCTTCAGTTCAATCTCCTAAGTCGTGCATGAGTCAAGGTGTTACGGTTTTAACTCGTAAGTCGTGTACGAGTCAAGTAAAGGAGTCATATGGGAAAGAGGCATCTCTTAATAGCTTAGGTCGTTCGTGCTTGATGAGTCGTCCACGACCCAGTGAAGGTAGCATGAGTCGTCCACGACCTAAGGAGTCACGAGAAGGAACGTTGCAAGCGGCTTTGAGTCGTTTCCGACTCAACAATGGAGGCCTAGGTCGGCAACGACTTACGAAGGAAGATGTAGACCGACCTAATGGAATACCGCTTCTGGTGATAAGTCGTACACGACTCAACGACTCATCAATAAGTCGTGTACGAGATAACAAGGGCAGAAAAGTGGAAGGAGTTGTGTCGTTCGAAGTTGACTCGTTGGAAGGGATGGGCCGCAGGGAAGCTATGAGTCGGTAAAGACAAGAGGCATGTGTCGTAACTCGTTGGGTCCTAAGGTCGTGAGTCCTTGAGTCGGTCTTCAGTTAAATCGTATACGACCTAAGTGATATCTTGAGTCTGTACTGTTTTAAGTCGTTGTGTGATGAAGTGTTGTATTGAGTCGTGGGTGTATAAGTCGTTACCGACTTAGTATAGGTCGTGAGATATGTTGTTGTAAGTATGTATAGTACTAAGTCGTGTACGACTTAAATGTTGAGTCGGCAATAGCCTGAGTCGGTCCTATATGTAAATAAGTTGAGTCGTATTGTTGTGTGTAAGTCGACAACGACTTATGATGAGTCGGGGGGGGGGGGGGTTTCATGAGTCGCATACGACTTAAGAGTGGCGTGAGTTGTAAATGCTATAAATAGCCGTGTGTGGGTCATTTGGTAGGAGGTTGATTTTTTGAATAAAATTTCTTGTTGATTGCTTTGTGCTTTCTTCTCCAATTGGTAGTTGAGTGTAATCTCCTATCTCCTCTTTCGGTTAATCGAGTGCGCTCGATTCAACGATCGTAGAAGCCGATTCACGGAATCTAGTGCGCTAGATCAACGTGCGAAGAATCGTAGATCTTTGAACACGGTATAGTGCGCTATCAACGTGTTTGAGATAGCTAGAGTTCGGTATCTTTGGATCAACGAACTTGGGCATTTTTGGTATCTTCAACTCACCGATTGCTACATTTCATCGATTGAAGTTTTGTTTGATTAATCCGCTGCGTCATTTATTGGTATCAGAGCCATACTTAGCCAATCATAGCTAAGTTGATTCTTGGAGCCAAGTTTTTGAAGTTTGAAGTTGTTCATCGTGTTCATATTGAAGTTGCATCAAGTTTGGAGTGTTTGATCCATTTCATTTTGGATCGAGGAGTTGGAAATTGTTTGGATATATCTTGGTTTTTTTGCGCGCCAAGGTTTGAAGTGTTTGAATTTGTAGCCGAGCTAAAGAAATTAAGCCGACCTTACTTGAGTCGTATACATACAAGCCGAGTTAAGTTCAAGGCCGAGACAAATTGTTGAGCCGTAACTTGAAGTTTTTGTTGTATTATTGAAAGCTTTAAAGTTGTGTGTGAATTGTTGAAGTTTGTGAAGTTTCTTTTCAATCATGCCACCAAGGAGAGCTAATCGTCATCAAAACGTTGAAGCTTTGTATCATAGAGAAGAAGCCGAGCTTATGGAACAACGTATTAATGAAAAGTTTGATGAAGGCATTGATAAATTGGAGAGATTGATGAATGATTTGAATCAAAGGAGGAGATCACCAAACTCGAACCATGGAGGAAACCGAGTTTCGCCATCGGTTACGGAAGCGAGGAGGGTATCGCCACATTCATGTAGAGATAGAAGAGAAACGTCAATTTCATCACGAAGAGATCATCATGACTATGCACATGAAGAGAGAAGAGGTCAACGTGAATTTGACAATGAAGCATATAGAGATGAAGAGAGACATAGTCAAAGAAGCATGCATGAGCGAAGGGATGATAATGGTCGAGATCGATGTAGACGTACCTTTGATTTTGTTGAAGAAGGTGATAGAGCTAGTATTCATTATCGAGATCGAGACCAAGTTCGAAATTCTTATCGGGATGTTGAAGATGATAGACGTTGGGAATCGGTATGAAGATGGAAATTCCGGAGTTTAAAGGCGGGATGGTTGCTGAAGAGTTCTTAGATTGGGTTTCAAATGTTGAAGAGATCTTTGATTTCAAGGAGGTTCCTGAGCATAGAAGGGTGAAGTTGGTTGCTACTAGGTTGAGGGGGAGAGCTTTGGCGTGGTGGCAGCAAACTAAACTAACCAGGGAGAGAATGGGGAAGTCAAAGATAGAATCATGGGATAAGATGAAAAAGTTGATGAGATCTACTTTCTTACCTTACAACTACCAATCACTTATGTACCAGAGGTTGCAGAATCTGAGGCAAGGGACAAAATCTGTTAGTGATTATGCTGATGAATTTTACCAACTCATTGCCAGGAATGATATTATGGAAACGGAAGAACAGCTAACTGCTAGATTCATTGGGGGATTGAGAATGCAGATCCAGGATATGGTTAATATGTTTGATCCTAGATCAGTTGCAGAGGCACATCAGAAAGCGTTGGCTTGGGAGAAACAAGGAAGGCGTGGAGGTGGTGTGTTTACTAATTCCAATAATCAAGCAAGGGGTGTTGGTGGAAGTTCTAATGTTCCTAAACCTGTTTCAAAGCCAGTGGTGAAGGAGGTTGAGAAGGCAAAGGCTAGCAGTGTTTTCAAATGTTATAATTGTCAGGAGTTGGGTCACAAAAGCAATGAATGTCCGAAGCCGAAGAAGAGAACCATGGTTGCAGAAGTTGAGGAGGATGATGGTGAGGAGGCAGAATGTTCAAATACACCTTATATTGAGGAGGAAGAAGAATTGTTCGGAGATGAAGGTTGTAATCTTATTTTGAGGAGGTCATGTCTTACACCAAAGCAGGAGGAGGATTGTAGTTGGTTGAGAAGCAATATTTTTCAGTCGACATGCACTATTCTGGGAAAGGTTTGCAAGTTCGTTATTGATGCGGGAAGTTGTGATAATATTATTTCTACAGAGGCTGTGAGGAAATTGAACTTGAAGACTGAGAAGCATCCTAAACCGTACAAGCTAGCATGGTTAAGGAAGGGTGGTGAAGTGAAGGTGTGTCGAAGAGTTTGTGTTAATTTTTCTTTTGGGAAGAAGTACAAAGATGAAATTTGGTGTGACGTTGTAGACATGGATGTGTGTCATCTGTTGTTGGGCAGACCATGGCAGTTTGATAGAGCAGTACAACATGATGGTCGTGCCAACAGTTACAGTTTCATGTTCGAGGGTACTAAAATCACTTTGGTTCCCAAGAAGCAACAGCAGAAGGAGAGCAAGCTGGAGGAGATTGAGGAATTGAAAACTCTGTTGACTTTGAAGGAGTTTGTCAAGGAAGTTGAGGAAGAGACTGAAGTATTTTTGTTGATTGGGAGAGAGAGTAGTGAAGAAGTTGAAATTCCAGAAGAAGCAAAGCCAATTTTGAAAGAATTTGAAGATGTCTTTCCAGAGGAGTTACCTAAGGAGTTACCACCACTTAGAGACATTCAACATCAGATTGATCTTGTGCCAGGAGCAGTTTTACCACATCGACCACATTACCGAATGAGTCCGAAGGAACATGAGGAGTTACGAAGGCAGGTGGAAGAGTTGTTGGAACAGGGACGTGTTCAGGAAAGCTTGAGTCCTTGTGCCGTGCCAGCATTATTAGTACCAAAGAAGGACGGAACATGGAGGATGTGCACAGATAGTAGAGCTTTGAATAAGATCACTGTTCGATATAGATTTCCTATGCCGAGGTTGGATGATTTGTTAGATCAATTGAGTGGGGCAACTATATTTTCAAAGATTGATTTGAAGAGTGGTTATCATCAAATTCGAATCAGACCTGGAGATGAATGGAAGACAGCTTTCAAGACGAGAGAGGGGTTATACGAATGGTTGGTTATGCCATTTGGTTTGTCAAATGCACCTAGTACATTCATGCGGGTGATGAATCAAATCTTTAGACCATTCATTGGGAAGTTCGTCGTGGTTTATTTCGATGATATTCTGATATATAGCAGGAGTATGGAGGAGCATGTTCTACATTTGAGGGAAGTGTTGATTATTCTTCGTGAAGAACAATTTTATGCTGCTACGAAGAAATGTGTGTTTATGACGCACAGTGTTTTATTTCTGGGTTATGTTGTTTCAGGAGAAGGTATTCAAGTTGACCAGAGTAAAGTTGAAGCAGTCAGGAATTGGCCTCAGCCAAAGACAATTACGGAAGTGAGAAGTTTTCATGGGCTAGCATCATTCTACCGAAGATTCATACCACACTTCAGTAGCGTGATGGCTCCAGTTACTGATTGCATGAAAGGGAAACAATTTGTATGGTCAGAAGAAGCGGAGGTTGCTTTTGAGAAGATCAAGGAATTGTTGACGTCTGCACCAATTCTTGTTCTACCTAATTTTCAGTCATTGTTTGAATTGCATACTGATGCTTCGAAGGTTGGTATTGGAGGAGTTCTGAGTCAGAATGGGAAGCCAGTTGCTTATTTCAGCGAAAAGTTGTCAGGGGCAAAGATGAGATACAGTACATATGACGTTGAGTTTTATGCTGTTGTGCAAGCTGTTAAGCATTGGAGACACTACCTATTTTAGAAGGAATTTGTTCTTTACACTGATCATGAAGCATTGAAGCACTTACAGGGGCAGGATAAAATTTCAGCGAGACATGCATCATGGATTGCATACTTACAGCAGTTTACTTTTGTCGTTAAGCACAAATCAGGGGTGACAAATCGAGTAGCTGATGCTTTGAGTAGGAGGAGTCATTTATTAACGACAATGAAGGTTGAAGTGACGGGGTTTGAAATGTTGCCAGAGATGACTAATGAAGATCCTTACTTTGTGAAATATGTTGAAAAAGTGAAGGATGGGAGTACCAATGAATTTATGATAGTTGATGGTTTTCTGTTTAAAGGAAATCGTTTGTGTATACCGGACTGTAGTCTGAGATTGAAAATTGTCAAGGAGTTACACGAGGAAGGGCATGTGGGCCGTGATCGTACTTTACAGTTCATTTCACAGTCTTACTTTTGGCCGTCGATGAGAAAAGAGGTTGAAAGATTCGTGGAGAGATGTCATATTTGCCAGGTTTCTAAAGGAACAGCAACGAATGCAGGGTTGTATATGCCGTTACCAGTACCATCTAAGCCATGGGTTGATATTAGCATGGATTTCGTTTTGGGTTTGCCTAGAACTCAAAGGGGAAATGATTCGATATTTGTTGTGGTGGACAGGTTTTCGAAGATGGCACATTTTGTTGCTTGCAAAAAGACAGCGGACGCAGTTCGAGTGGCGCAGTTATTTTTCAAGGAGATTTATCGAATTCATGGTTTACCAGAATCTATTGTTTCTGATCGAGATACTCGTTTTCTGAGTCATTTTTGGTTGAGTTTGTGGAAGATGGTGGGAATGAAGCTGAAATTTAGTAGTGCTTATCATCCACAAACTGATGGACAGACAGAAGTTGTTAACAGGTCATTGGGAAATTTGTTACGATGTCTTGTACAGGATAATTTGAGAAGTTGGGACATGAAGTTATGCCAAGCTGAATTTGCACATAATCATGCAGTGAATCGTAGCACAGGATTCAGTCCATTTCAGATTGTTTATTCAAATTTACCCAGGGGACCGTTGGATTTGGCAGTAGTACCACAGTTAAAGGGAACAGTTAAACGAGCTGTTGATTTTGTTGATGAGCTGACTGAATGTCATAAAATCGTTCAGGAACGATTGGAGAAATCGAATGAGAAGTATAAGAAGTTTGCAGATTTAAAGCGACGAAATGTTGAATTTAACGAAGGTGATTTGGTTTATGCTGTATTGA
This sequence comes from Allium cepa, assembly GCA_030765085.1. Classification (NCBI taxonomy): domain Eukaryota; kingdom Viridiplantae; phylum Streptophyta; class Magnoliopsida; order Asparagales; family Amaryllidaceae; genus Allium; species Allium cepa. Next base: position 284,056,187 of record CM060935.1, read on the forward strand.
CCAAAGATCGTTTTCCGGTTGGTGCTTACAACAAGTTGAAGGCGCGAAAAATTGGTCCAATTGAAATTGTGAAGAAAATTAATGAAAATGCTTATCGATTAAAGCTACCAGATGATGTTTATACTTCTGATGTTTTTAACGTCAAATATTTAATTCCATATCATGGAGGTGAGATTGTTGAGGAAGAATTTACAAATTCGAGGTCGAATTTTTCTCAACCAGGGGAGGATGATGCAGCACGACCTGTAGAAGTCCAGAAGTTAGACCATTCACAAGTTAATGAAGCTTCAGTTCAATCTCCTAAGTCGTGCATGAGTCAAGGGGTTACGGTTTTAACTCGTAAGTCGTGTACGAGTCAAGTAAAGGAGTCATATGGGAAAGAGGCATCTCTTAATAGCTTAGGTCGTTCGTGCTTGATGAGTCGTCCACGACCCAGTGAAGGTAGCATGAGCCGTCCACGACCTAAGGAGTCACGAGAAGGAACGTTGCAAGCGGCTTTGAGTCGTTTCCGACTCAACAATGGAGGCCTAGGTCGGCAACGACTTACGAAGGAAGATGTAGACCGACCTAATGGAATACCGCTTCTGGTGATAAGTCGTACACGACTCAACGACTCATCAATAAGTCGTGTACGAGATAACAAGGGCAGAAAAGTGGAAGGAGTTGTGTCGTTCGAAGTTGACTCGTTGGAAGGGATGGGCCGCAGGGAAGCTATGAGTCGGTAAAGACAAGAGGCATGTGTCGTAACTCGTTGGGTCCTAAGGTCGTGAGTCCTTGAGTCGGTCTTCAGTTAAATCGTATACGACCTAAGTGATATCTTGAGTCTGTACTGTTTTAAGTCGTTGTGTGATGAAGTGTTGTATTGAGTCGTGGGTGTATAAGTCGTTACCGACTTAGTATAGGTCGTGAGATATGTTGTTGTAAGTATGTATAGTACTAAGTCGTGTACGACTTAAATGTTGAGTCGGCAATAGCCTGAGTCGGTCCTATATGTAAATAAGTTGAGTCGTATTGTTGTGTGTAAGTCGACAACGACTTATGATGAGTCGGGGGGGTTTTCATGAGTCGCATACGACTTAAGAGTGGCGTGAGTTGTAAATGCTATAAATAGCCGTGTGTGGGTCATTTGGTAGGAGGTTGATTTTTTGAATAAAATTTCTTGTTGATTGCTTTGTGCTTTCTTCTCCAATTGGTAGTTGAGTGTAATCTCCTATCTCCTCTTTCGGTTAATCGAGTGCGCTCGATTCAACGATCGTAGAAGCCGATTCACGGAATCTAGTGCGCTAGATCAACGTGCGAAGAATCGTAGATCTTTGAACACGGTATAGTGCGCTATCAACGTGTTTGAGATAGCTAGAGTTCGGTATCTTTGGATCAACGAACTTGGGCATTTTTGGTATCTTCAACTCACCGATTGCTACATTTCATCGATTGAAGTTTTGTTTGATTAATCCGCTGCGTCAACTCTTAAGGTCTAAAGGAAACTACAAAGAAAAAACATCCTTGCTTCAGATTCAAATGAGGAATGAGTCCCAGAGAAAAGGAGATTCATAGGAAGGGTTTTCTTTTAAACGCATATAAAAGAATAACATAGAAGAAGAGGCGAAAAATAAACTTACCTCGGTAAAAATCAAAACTATACAATTGTAATTATGAAGAAAATCCTCAAAAATCAGTTGATTAATGACAAGGAAAATAAGTGCAAGAATCAAGGCGGATTTTTAAAGGAGACGAAAATCTTTTCAAAAGATCAGGGAATAAATAAGACACGTGTACTTAAAATTAAATGCAAAATAGCTACAAAGACTTTTTCTACCTTTTAAGAGAAAGGGAGAGGAAAAGTATAAGTGATGGGTTGTAGGGAAAATGTAAGGATAGGGACAAGTCCACACCCATCTACAATTGCTGCAGACTTAGGGGCAAGTATTATACCCATATTATCTAGACACAGTCAAAGTGAAATAAATAATAGCACAGAGCCGGAAGAGCTACTCCCACAAAAAAACAGCTTTGAACATTTAATTCATTTTAAATGTTGAATATGTGTTATAATTTGAATTTTGAAATAAAAGACTTTGGTTAATTTAATAAAATTGGTTAAAACTTTATATACGGTTATTTAATTGAAATTTGAATAATAATAAGTTAATATATTAGAATTGGGATAATTGGTAGTTCTGAGTGAAAATAGATATAAAATTAGATTCTAAAATTTATTTTAGGTCTATTTGGGTTTGAATTATAATATTGGACCATTGGATGGAATTAAAAGTCGGTAGATTAAATTTGGAATTTTATATTAATTTAATAATGGAATTTAATAATATAATAATGCAAATATTAAGATTTTGATTTAAAACAAATTAGAACGATTGCTAATGTGATTATAAATTCCATATGAATTATAATTAAGTTAATAAATTTTTAAAAGTGAAGTTTTAAATGATTTCGACCATTTTGAAAATCGCTCGAGTTCATTGACGAGTTAAAATAGCCTTCGGGGGGACAATCTCGGAATTCGACGATACCAGTTCCATAGGATCCGTAATAATTAGTTATTATCGGATTTCAATTTTCATAGCAATTGGAGTTGTCGTTTGACCCCGGCAGTTTAAAACGCTCAGAAAATACTTTAATCGATTTAATTTAAAATTTATCGTCTATTTCCGTAACTCACGCATATGATCGAATTAGCTTCCGAAACACGTTCCAATGTGTTCAGAACGTGGGTAAAACCTTAGAAACGCCTGTCGGCATGCGTTGTTTGGAGTTCGTTTGTATAAGCTTGTTATTTGGAGATTTTATTAATAAAATAATATTAATTAACGTTATAAAGCATGTTTAATGACTCAAAACCCTAAATTTAGTTCGGCCACCACCATATTATTCAATGGCCGCAGAACAACTTCATTTCTTCCTCGATTTCTTCAAATCCACCAACATCTAGCAGAAATCACCAACTAGAAAATCGTAGAGAGCGTCGGGATATTCGATTCGTACGGTGGAGATGAGTTTTAGTCGACCAGATGAGGCGTTTAGGGGCTGCATTCATGCGAAGTTCGCGCTTTCCGTGTTCTAAAGCCATCGAGTTCATCGTGCTTTCGGTCGTGGGTGTGCGTCACTTGGGGCTTCGACGTAGGCTATGTAGATCGCTTCTAGCGGAGGTTGGGGGTTGCGTTTCGAAACACTAAAGGGGATTTTTGGGTTCGGCCTTGACTATTATCGCGTGCGTGAGGAAGAAAGCTTGTGCGACCGTGATTTTGGATGGTAAACATGCGGCCATGATCTGTTAACATTTAAAAAAAAATAAAAAAAATAAAAAAAATTGTTTTAAATTTGATGCAATCTTTATAAACCTATAACTTTTACACGCTTGGTCAGATTATGACGAATTTGATAGCGCCGGAATCGCAGAGACGCATATTACGCAGTAGAGCAGTTCTGGAATCATTCTGAGCAAGTAAAAATTTAAGTTAAATCGAACGACGTTCGATTTAATTTAAATTTGAACGCTCGCCGAAAACCCAAGGAGAGTTTAACTCACTCACATCTGGAATACTTGTTAATTTAAATAGTCAATATCTAAATGATTGCTTGATTGGTTGAATGTGATAATTATTATCAAATTGAATCGATATATTGTTGTGCTAATATCTGTGGATGCAGGGAAAACGGGTTGGAGGAATCCAACTGGATTCCTCACAAATAGAAATTTATTTATATTCTGTAATATATCACATTTATATTCTATGATAAAAAAATTTAGATCCTGTTATACTATGCTCTGTTTATTTCCCGTGGTAGATAAATTGGACATTGAATTATGTTGTGCTCTGATTTGGTGAATACAACCTGGAAATTTAAATATAAATAAATTGGGTTTAAAGGAAAATTAAAGAAATTCTTGAATAAAGAATTTAGAAGAAATTAAATTCAAGTGATTGGTTAATAATATGAAGTGTTTGAATTTGTGGTTTAAAAAGGGAATTGAGAATTGTTAAAAATAATAGCTAGATTTTTTTAAAGAATGGGAAGTGTGCTTTCTCTTGGAAATATTATTTTGTTTTCCAGAAAGCTTTTAAATTATAAATTTGCAGTTTAAATATGTTTAGAGTATTTTAGTAAGAAATATTATTTTAAATTGTTTTTAAGTGAAAGAAAATATTTGAATAAGTAATTATGGTATTTAATTATTTTGAAAAAGTAAAGTAGTATTAAGTTTTCAAAAGGGAATTATAATATAAATATTTGACTTAATAATTTTATTTTAAAAGTTAAATTTGACTTAAAGTACTTAGGAAACCTCTATATATTTCCTTAAGTATTATTTTCAATCAAGTAATTTCTAGAAGCTTTATTTTAAATATTTTAACATGTATTTGTAAGTGATTTCCAGCAAAATAGAAATGTCTTTTAAAATAAAAGGAGTTTATTTTAAAGTATGTAAAGGAATTTTACGGAATGAACGTAAAATTGAATTGGGTAAATCAGGTTGGATTGATAAAAAGAATTCCTTGGGTTATCCTAAACGGAGTGTATTTCCCTGAAGCCAAGTATGTTTAAGTAGCTTTCTAAATAAAAGATAAAGGTTTTAAATTTATTTCAAAGAAATGTTTAAGAAAATCCTTATGTAGGTTGCAAAGATTTCAAAAGTAAATATTTACTAGTTAGTTATAGTAATAATTATCCAAGTGACAAGTGGCATTATGTTTTAAAGGAATATTATTAATATTTATGTTTGTAAAATGGTTATATTTTAAAGATAAATAGTTAAAGTTTTATTTGAATCTTATATAAAATTTCATAGCTTTATTTTAAAATCTAGTATGACTTAACTTTATTTTAAAGATAACGGTTTATATTTCATTAAGCAGTTTTATTCAAGATATTTCTAAAGGATATATATTTTTTAAATCAATATATAGGAAGTTTTAATATGAATGTTTCGATGTATTTTCAAGAATAAAGTATTTAAATTATTTTAACCTTAAATATGGGTACTTGGAGGTTTCAGTGGAAGTAAAGATTTAGGAATCTATTCCATGAGAAAATTGCGTATGAAAAGTGTTTCAAAGGGATTTTGAAATGGATGTATATCTCGTAAGATATTTTTGAGGAAAATAAATAATGTGGGAATTATTTATTATATGATGGATGTTTATAAATGTTAATTGATAGTTAAATCACCGACTGTCAATATTGTACAAATGCATTGATCATTTCGAATAGACCTGGATCGAGATTTATTTCTCGAAAACCACTTCGATCCGGTTTGTACGTTTTCATGGGAATAACGAGTTCGGAGTCGAAGATGGAGCAGTGAAGTGCAAGGGCTAGTCGTTACTAATCCTGAGGATATTTCCAAAATGGATGTAGTAGGAATAATGCCTTCGATTCCGTTCGAACCTAGGACAGACTTGTATGGACGAATGCTTTTGGAACATCATCAGGTGGGTGATGGGCATTCTAAGTGAAACGTTCTAAAAGGTAACGCTTAGCCTCAAGCCTCATCAACCGGGAATGATTGAATATCAGGGGATATGCAGAAGGCTTGGAGGGCAGCACCCATTTCCAGGTAAGGTCATTCCTGTCTAGATGTCCCTTTTATTTCGGCTTAGTGGTGCAGTTGCTGATCCCAAACGCGGGGTGATCTTACTCGGGACTATCCAGTAAGGGGCAGTCCGGGCCTTGTGTTGCAGGGGATTGGGCATGGTCCTCGGTACACTAATCTAGACCAGGTACCGTGATAGGTGGTACCCCAGTGCCTAGTCATTAGTTGGAAATCTATTCACCCTACGAGCCTTTTACGAGTTTTGTTTGTATTACCTACTCTGTGGCTAGTAGCTGGAATTTAATAATGTAACAATTTCGGCTATTTTATAAGTATTTGTATATAGACCCTATTAAAATATCAGAGGATTTCTAAAAAGTGTTTTAGCTATCGTAAGGTAAAGACCCGACATGTTTATTTGTGGTGTGGTCTTACGAGATGCTTTTATTTTCAAAAGGATTTTTGAAACTTTAATAATCAATTTGGGTGTATTATTATCAGCTGGTATTCCAGACTGACTCGGGTGTTATTCCATTATAATGCTCGGGTCAGACCGAGTATTATATGTTCAGGACAGGATGCTATGGAGTAGGAGAAGAGCTGGAGTACGAGACATATTATCCGTACATGTATATATCCGCTGTTGTGATTGTATGAAGTTGTCTGAATGGTAAATGTTGTTTGTTTGAGATACTCTGATGATATTGTATAAAACAGATATAGTTTTCATTTTTGTGTAAAACTCTATTATTGACTATTATAGTTATTCCACTGCGATGGTTAGATTCTGATAATTGTCCAGTTCCTTCTTTCTTCTACCTCTTCTTCTTTAACCCTAATGGTTCGTGTTTCTGTTCCACTTGAGTTAATTGATGTAGAATAGTGTTGACTCAAGGGGTATGGATTTGCGGGCTGTTACATTTGGTATTAAAGCTTAGGCTGGCGACAACGTAGGCTTTGGTAGGAAAATTACTCATTAAACAGAGTCAATAGTACTCTATAATGAGTTTAGCATATTAATAGATATGAGAGCGTAATAAAATTGTTTTTATACTGTGTTGACTTATCGGTTGAGTGTTTATGAATGCTGGTCGGTACGAAAAGTACAACCATATCGATAGGGGTTTCTAAACTCTTAAACAAGACAAACCGACACAGTATTATTTTTAAAGTGGGTAAATGAAATTTTTTTATCCAAAATTATATTTTGATATAAAAGAAATAATTTTCTGAAATTATTATATATATTTGATTGTTTTGTTGTTAATATCTTAATCAAATAAGAATCTAAAATTTAATCTAAAATTTGAAATGGTTATAATCAAATCAAATTCCATTAGTATAAATTATACAAAAGAAGAATAACTAAATTTGAATTAAACCAGAATTTAAATCCCAAAAGTTTTGTAAAGGATTTTAAATCTAATGAAAACAAAAGTTTGGAAATTTAAAATCCTGGGAAAGTTAGAAATGTTTGCTAAGGTGTTTGAAGGCAATAATGGAATATTGTTTTGGAGGTATTTTTAACGCAAACTGTGTTGAAATGAATTTGGGAAACTAAGGAAGCACTGAACTCACTTCAGTCGCTGGAAAATAATCCTGATGATGCTGGCCACATCATTAGAATTTATTTTCGAGTTTCTTAAGTGATGGATCGCTTCCATAGTAATAGGGTATGATATCTGTTAGTTTTGTTGGATATACAAGTGGGTTTAGAAGTTTCAGAAAGGGAAATTGCTTTTGAAAGATAAAGTTGTGCTAAGTCCCAACTCTATTCGAGAAGCTTTTGAAAGATCATTCTCACCCGACCTATCTACTGGGTAACATCATATCGGCATTTTTGTTTCGAAGTGAAACGCCTTCGAAATAGGGATGTTCTGCTCGTAAAGATCCAACGGTCCGCTAATCCCAATGACTCACTTGGCAAACCATAGAATTTATTGAGCAATCTTACCTTGGTTACTTATCTTCTTGTGTTAAGGGTGAGAATTTTAAACTCAAGCTTATCTATTTTCTTTTTCTTGATGAAATAATCGTATTGAATACAGCTCTTCTCTAGAATTTGCAAGGATGCAATTTTTATAAGGGAGGAGTTTGTAACAACCCTGGTTTTGGCAATTACCTGTTGATAATGAGAATAAATTATGATGATATTATAATTTATTAATCAAGAGGTAAATGTAATTTGAGATAGAAAATTTAAATAAATTATCTAAGTAAAATATGAAATTTGGGTTTTTGGAATTCACTTGAGGAAAATTTGAGAAAATGGATGCTAGATTGTTGAAAATGATTTAAATATGGAGTTTGAAGAAAATATATAATTATTTTGGAGAAAACTTGAGGAAAATAGATTTAAACTATGAGTTGGGTTGAATTCGTATTAAAATAAAATGTTTGGAATAAATGGGGTTTCAAATTTTATATTTGAAAGAGAATAAATTTGAAAATGACGAATAAAATAAAATTAGGATGGAAAATTTGTTAAAATTGTTTACTTTGAATAAAACATGGATTTTGGTGAATAAAATAGAATTTAGATAGTTTGGTTGGAAATAAATGGTGAATAATGATATTTTGTTAACTTGGTGATTAATAAATTAATTAAGTAAATAAAAGAATTTAATTCAACATCAATTGGTTGAAATAAACATAAAATGTTGAAAATAAAGTTTTAGAAACTTTATTATGTAAGTTTGTAATAAAAATGAGTAATACATATTTTTAATTTGATAAAATGAAATAATTTTGCAAATTATTGCCAAATGTTAATTTTTATTAATTGAAATGAAGTATTACAATTTTGTATGGTTAGTAATGTAAAAACTGGTGGAATTTGGTTTAGAAATAATTTTTAAATGTAAAATTATGCTAATAAGATTTGTTGTATTCAAATTTATAAGAAAACAATTTTTGTGTGAATTTTAGAGTTAAAAATAATGTTTTAGGTGATTAAAGGAGTAAATTGAAGTATTTAATTACAAATAAGAATTTAATGATGAAAATAATTTTTAAATGGTTAAAATATCTTTTAGATTTGTAGAACATTATGTAAACATAAACATATGAAGTTATGATAAGTTATTTGATTAAATAATTAGAACATGTGTAAATAGATGAAACATAGTGTTAACATAAGATAACTTAGGTAATTTTAACTAATTAATTTAAAATGAGCTATTTGGTGATGGGTTCAAGCCCAAACCCATTCTGGAATTTTCTGAAAGGAGGAAACGGCACATTCTTTTTCTCATTTCCTCCTTCCATCTAATTGAAGTTTGCGAAAAATAAAAGAAATGGCTGCCTTGGTTCAATTTTCAATCTAGCATCAAATTATTCAAAATAAAAAATAGAAATCAAGGGAAAATTAGCAAATCAAAGAGAATAATAGGTAATCCAAACCATAATCGCAAAACTATTTCATTTATTTTCTGTTTGAGAATGGATTTTGTCTGTAACTTCTATTTTCTATGCCGCATGTCTTTTCTTTTCAAGTTACAATCTTCTACAAATAATTCAAGGAAGAAGATCCTAGCTTGCAAGTTTCAATCACTTAAAATATTGCTAAGGTGAGCATACAACTCACAATTTTCAGCTTAAACAAGTTGTATGTTGAAAAATAGATTGATTTTGGTTTACTGTAAACAAAATTTCTTGCCTAAAAGTTTAAGGTAGAAATCTACTCCAGTGTGCTTCTTCTTGTGTTTATAAATCTATGATTTTTCATGAAATCATTGTTTGAGTACAGTAGATTGTGCATGCAAAATTTCACTTCCTAATTCATCTAGGAACTGCTCCAAAACTCAGCTCAAAATCTAGTTCATAGCAGGCAAAAATTGCCTGAAAGAATCGCGTAGCAGAGGTCGACCTAGCACTCATAGAGGTCCATGTTAGGGTCAACCTGGGTATTTGATAGGTTGACCTTAGGGTCGACTTATCCATTAAGAAGTTCGACATATATGTCGACCTGTAGGTCGACCTATAGTGTGCATTTATGCCTGCCTTGTTTCTTTGTTCTGTTGTTCCTTGCTACTTGTTTCAGCGATTTATTCCAACCATTTTTATGATATTTTTGAGATGTTTTGAAAGGCTTTAACCTATCAATAGGTAAACCTATATTTTGGTTGATCCGTACTTCGGATTTACAAGTTTTTGAGACGATTTCATATGTTAAATTTTCAGTGTTTTTTGAAAATTTCTATTGTTTTCGGGCACGTGTTTTCTAAAACAATTTTGAAATGGTTTTTCTAATAAGGTTGATTTTGAAATAAATATTTTATAATATTTATAATTAATTTTAAAAGCTATTAAAAACGTATATTCTCTATAATAAAGAGAAATTTCAAGAGTAGGTTTTGCAAAACGTTTTCAAAAATTGTTTTAAAACTAGTTTTCTCAAAACAAATTATTTTCCGTATAAAGTGCACTATTTTTGCACCCTTCGAACGTAGAGAAAGGGAACTAAATGATTTAGTTAAACAAGCGGTGTGGGACGCATGTGTTACTTTTTCGGTTAATTCCAAACTTGTTCATTTGAAGCTATGGACCATTGGGTCGTTATTGCCAGCATTTGGACTGTTGGGTCCTATTCTGTACATTGTTGCTTTTCAAGATTTATTTACTTTGATTTCTAGAATGTTTATCATTTGCGAATGTTTTAAAAATGGTTGTCCCTGTTGGTTTATTTATATAACCTGGGAGCTATCATGTTATTTATTACTTGGTGATTACATTTTGGAGTTATGAACTCTTAATTGAGTTCCACGAGGTATCAGATTTTTGAATTTTGAACTCTTAATTGAGTTCCACGAGTTATGATATTTTTGAGTTTTGAACTCTTAATTGAGTTCCACTAGTTATGAGATTTCTAATTTGTGATTTAAATGATATTGTTTTTTTCAAGTGTGGCATTGACTTACAGTTAGTAAACTGTTAAGTGAGAACGGACGGTATGGGACTCACCGTTGCCACTTTTTGGGTTCCTATCCGAGAGTTTGCGACGCATTCATGAGTTATTGCCAGTACTAGACCTTCGGGTCATCACGAGACATATGTGACTTTGGTACCACTAGACATATGTGAATTCGGTCACCACGGGACATATGTGACTTCGGTCACCACGAGACATTTATGACCTTCAGGTCCATGAGATGGTTACCTTATACATATATTAGTACTGGACCCGAGATTTACATATGCAGCATAGCTTTGGCTTGCAATCGGAGATTTTATCCAATCCAGGAAATTTTCTGAGTTATGAATTTTATTTATGATTTCACCATTTTCGAGATGATTGTTTTATATAATTATAGCTTAAAGAAATATGAGAATTTACATGTATATGGTGATTTCATTTCTGAGTTTTGAACTCTTAACTCGGTTCCATTAGTTCTTTGTGATTGCCATCTATTGGCATATTTCTGAGATTTATAATTTCCTATTTTAGGAACTAGTTGAGATTTCCGTCCTTTGGCGGATTTTGAAACTTGTGATCTCCTATTAAGGAGCTATGGTTAATGAAAACCATTATATGGGATTTTGAACATGCCAATGATATGAGGCAATATTTAGGATTATTTGATATTGTTGTTGAATTTACCTCTTTCGAGAAACTTCTGTAAGAAGTATTTTAGTATTATTATCTCTTATGTGATAGTTGGCACATATTTGTGTTACTTTTTCTCCTTCGATAAGAATACCCCTTATCCTTACATTTCATCTATCATCTACTAATCAGTTTATTTAAGCTAGACTGGCCCGTGTATTTTTATATACTCGGGTCAGACCGAATTATTTCAGGTTAGTTACCTGCTGTTGATTTATTCTATGCCACTTCCACATTGGATTATCTGCTAGTTATCGTCTGCATAGTCATGTGGTCATTTTATAAACTCTGATTTGTACTTATTCAATTTGACTTACTGTGTATATTGTGGCATATGTTGTATTGTACTACGATGTATTTGTGTATATGTAAGCATATGTTTGACTACTGTTCTGTGATCTATTGTATTTGTTGTTATATTTTGTTCTGATAGATCTGTTAGCCACCATAGTTTTGTATTAAGCATATATTGAGTTTGTCGATCCACTTGAGAAAGATAAATGGAAAAAAAATTAGAGCACCTAATCGACATGTTCAATGCATGTTTAAAGCAGCCATGGATGGTCGCTCCTAAACAACCATACTCTCTGCACTAGCAGATAGTATTACCTAGTAATAATCTTTGTTATTTTGGGTCTCGGGGTGGGGCGTCACATAAAAGATAGTGGGATTATCTCATAGATTACTCCACGTTATACTCCATTACACATTGTTGTGTCGGGGCGAAGGAACTGAACCTTATTAGGTATGATTCATTCCATGATGAATAAGGCAGAGTTACCGCTGTGTTATTAGGGATATAAACTAGAAACCATAGTGCATATATTGAACTTATTGCCCCCTAAATTCATGCCTAAAATGCCATTAATTTGTGCGATGGTAAGAAACCTAGACCCAAGTATTTGAAGGTGTAGGGTATCTGTTGTACATTAAGAACGTTGGTCAGAATATACTAGAGGCAAGATCAGTATTGCGTAAATTTTGTAATATGTCCCAGAAACTAAATAAGATATACTTTCTACAATACAGAGGAGCAAATGGTTAATGCTTTTCGACAAGCTGTCTTTTTAGAAAAGGAATTTCTATCAAAGGAAATTAACAACGAAGTTGTAGACCTGAATGATCCAAGAAGCTAATACTAAGGCCGAAAAAAAATATCCTCTCTTGTACCATCCACTATTTTGAAAGTTCTAGCATGTCGCCTGATTTTCCTAGCTTCCCCTTTGTCAGATGGCAATATCCGTTTAGAAAGATATTTGATAATAGGCGACATCCAAGTGTCACTATAAACGTCGTCTATCCATGGATGATTTACCCTCTTATTTGGGATTTATTCGTTAATTTCCATTTCTTTTCTCTCTTTTGTCGTGGCTTGGATCTAATTAGGACTAACAATTCCTTTCCTTATTTGGGTGTTTCATCTTAGATACATGGATTTTCTTGGTACCCCACTAGCATGATTCGAGTTTTTAGGGCTCTCCTTAAACTAGTCAACTTTGCTAACGAATTTGTTTGAGAGTTTTCTCCTCTTGGAACTTGATGTATAGAAAAATCTTTAAATAAAGGGAGCATCTTTAATATCTGCTTTACATATAGGGATGGTTTGACATCTTTAGTCCGATATACTTGCTTTACTTGGTTTACCATTAGTTACGAATCACTAGATATTTCAATTAGAAGGATCTTAAGCTCTAAATCCAGAGTCAATCCTACCACCATTGATTCATATTCAGCTACATTATTTGTTGCAGGAAACCCTAACTTCATTGCATAGTGTAGCCGCTGTCTGTCTAGTGTTATTATGATGTATCCCACTCCAGCTCCTTGCTTATTCGATATGCCATCTACAAATAACTATCACATGAGTTTTTGATCCTTTTTCTTTTGCGATTATTCTTTAGTGAAGTATGTAAACTCATTAATAAAGTCCGCCAAATCTTATCTTTTGATATTTGCCCATGCTTGAAATTCAGTCATACTAGCTAAGTTCAATTCCCCGCTTTACAAGCCTACCTTAGGTTTCAGGTTTACTTAAGACTTGCTTGAGTGGAAAGTTATACAACACTCTATCTGGATGTGCTTAAAAATATGCCCTAAGTTTTTGTGCAGTGAGTACCAAGTAGTAAGTTAGTTTTCTATTACTGGGTACAGAACCTCTGCATCCTTTAGCTGCCTGCTCACATAATAAACAAGAACATGAGCCCCACTTTCCTCTCTGATCAAAACTGAACTAACTGCATGTTTTGAGACTGCCTTGTATAAGTACAAGACTTCATTGTTTTCGAGACTGTATAATATTGGTGGTTTTTCCAAATTATTTTTCAACTCTTTAAAGGCTTTCCTATAGTGTTCTCCCCATTCAAAGTTTTCTTCGTCTTGATCACATTGAAAAAGGGAATGCACTTGACAGTCGCCTTGGAAATGAACCTGCTTAAGGCGGCTATCCTACAATTTAAACTCATTGCATCTTTGCTAGTTTTAGGCTTAGACATGGCCACGGTAGCTTGAACTTGGTGTGGACTGGACTCAATCCATGGAGCACTCACAATATAGCCTAAAACATCAAGGAATGAACCTTAAAAGAGCATTTCTAGGGATTCATTTTCATCTGATATTTCCGTAGTACTTCGAACATTTCTTTTATGTCTTCATGGTGACTCTTAGCCTCATAGGATTTTACTAGCATATTGTCAATATAAACTTCCATATTTTAATCCATCTATTCCTTAAACATTCCATTGACTAATCTTTGATGGCTAGCACCTACAATCTTTAATCCAAAAGGCATTTCTTTGTACCAAATTATTCCCTAATTAATAAAGAAGCATGTATGTTCTTCATCTAGTTTAAATGCGGTACTTGATTATATCCCGTGTAAGCATTCACGTGGGACAATAACTTTGTCCACTAGTTACATTAACCAACTGATTTATCCGAGGCAACGAGTATTAATCTTTTGGATGGGCGTTGTTTAAGTTGGTATAACCGATGCAAGTCCTCTACCTACCATTCGACTTCTTTACCAATACTGGGTTCACTAGCCCTTTTGGGCAGTAGATTTCCCGAATGAACCAATTTTCAAGGAGCCTTTTAACTTCCTCTTTTAGGGCGTCGGACTGCACTTATCCAATTGTCTCTTTTTCTGTCTAATAGGGGTCACTTCTAGATTGTTAATTAGTGCATGGAACATAACCGATGGATCAATCGCAACCATATCTGAATGAGACCATGCAAACATGTCTTTATTGCATTTAAGAAACTTGATCAAGTCTTTGTTTAAGCAGCTTTCCAACTCCTTTCCCACTTTTGCTACTTTGGTGGTATCATTTGGGTCCGTACATACCTCCTCAAGGTCTTTTATAGGTTTTATTTTTCACTTCCCCATAGGCAATCAAATTCTATGATGATTTCTCCTTCTTCCATGGAATTAGCATCGGTCCTCTTTCTCTTGCTTTGGGGGAAATGTACCGTTCAAACATATGTTTATTAGTTTTACTAGATTTTAGTTTTGCTTTGAATGTTGGATGTAAAAATCCATCATCCGAAGGCTGAAAAACAATAGAAGAATCAAAGTAAGTGGATTATCCCCTCTTGTATTGATCAAATGTTGCAAAATACGTTTCGTGGGAGCTGGATTGTTCTTCACGGACAGTGCCCCAAGCCCTCTTATTTAAGACTTTTACCATCGGATATTATGGCGAGACAATAGCATCCACCTTATCAAGTGCAGGTCGGCCAAAGAAAGCATTGTAGTATGAAGGTTGGTTGATGATTACGAAGAGATTATCAAAAGTTCGGTAGCATTACGGTACTTCCATCTACACTAGCAACTTCACTTGTCCCACTGGGGTCGATGCCTTATTTTTGAACCGAAAGATTGGTTGAAGGCTAGGTTCTAGCTTATCTTCTGGGATCCCCATTTGATCAAAGGCATGTTTGAAAATAACATTAACTGTGCTACCAGTGTCAACAAGAATCTTAAACACTATAGACAGTCCAATTGAGCCATGGTCATAAAAGGGTCCTTATAAGGGTGATGAATCCCTTTCTTCAGCTCCTGGGGAGTAAAAATATGATTTGGCATTGATGCATTGAATTGTGGAATTTCATGCAGAGGCTCTTCTTGAATGGAGAACACTCCCTCTCTAGCCTCTTTAATATATTTGTTCCTGGCCCTTTGCTAGTCCTTGCTAGATATGGCCCCCATGGATTACATCAATCCTATTCAATGATGGACTCAAGCTCAACGGATCTTCTTCTTCCAAGATGTTGATAGCATTATTAGGAAACTTTTGTGCACCATCACCAATCCATGGTGTCTTTTGTTTGTCATGGATGAACTCCTTCAAATGCCCTTTATGAATTAATTTCTAAATGATCCCTGCCAACACCCTACATTCATTAGTTTTGTAGCCGCTTGTTTTGTGATAAGCACAATTGTCATCCCTTTTCCTCAATTTAAGGTAATTTTTGGCCTTAAATGAAGTCGAGAAGTTAACCTTCTCCTTAGTCATAGCATGGATATAAGACAATGGGTTGTTTAAAGTGATTGAACTAGTATTAGGCTCTTCCCACCTTGTTCACTTATGTCCCTGATCTAATCCAAACCTTCAGCTTTCCTTTTTAAGATTAGCCTTCTTTTTAGCACGATATAATTCATCTATTCGAATGAATTTATCAGCCTAAAAATGGACGTCTTGCAGATCCTTACACCAATGAATGAAGACTTGCATCAAGAATGGTGTATTCTCTATTAATCTAGAATGCACTGCAATAAGCTTATCCATGTATTGTATATCGTTAGCTATTAATGCTTTTATGTTGAACCTCTTGAGGTAATCACCCTATGACTCTCCGTGTCTCTGCTTAATATTGGCTAGAACAGTGTAATCGATTGCTCGATCCTTGCATATGTAGAATTGGACAAAGAACTCGTAAGAAAACTGTTTCCATGAATAGATCATCTTTTTACTATATTTTTTACGATATTGTTGATACCATTTAGCGGTGGCCCCTTTAAGCATTACCGAAAACATCCTGCATCGAACAACTCCTAAAGCATTATACATATCCATTTGACTATCGAAATCCATCAAGTAATCATCAAGGTCAGTAGTTTCCATGATACTTTAGGGTTGGGATCTTTACATAAGATGGGATAACCGTTAACATGATTTCATCTGTGAAAGGTGCCGCTTGTTCATTACCATTTACACTGTCATCCAAAGTCCTTTTCCCCTTAGAATTTAGCATGTCCTTGATTGCCTTTTCTACAAAGTCTTTTAGATAAGCTTCGGTATTGTGATAATGTTTCCAATTTGGGATGTATTCTTTTGATATTGAGCTTCCAGATTGCTTGAGAAATTTTTCCAATACCCTTCGTTAATGATCGAATTTAGTCGAATGACGCTCTTTCTTCTTTTAAAATGTTAAGTCGATTTTTTTCTTGTCCACATTGTATAAGCCTTTAAGTTTCTTCTTTGATAGATCACCTCAACTCCATTCATTAGTTTTATTGTCTTGGAAAACTGTTGAGACAGTGTTGCTTTGAGAAGCTCTTGCATCTCCAGCAATTGTTGTTCCAAGTGCTTTATTTTGGTTGCATTGTCATGTGGTGGAGCTGAGGTTGATAGTTTCCCTTGCACAACCCCTCCAAGTTGAAAGTCGGTGTTATATTTTCTTTTAAATTTATGGTGTGTACTGCCTCTTCGTCCATCCACTAAACCTTTTGGATTTTATTTTACTACACCAAGTTAAATAATCCATAGTTAGTCTATAAGGTAATCACAAGGTCAGAGGTTCAAACCCCTCCTTCTAGCGCCAAAAAGTTAACAGAAAAACTTATCAGCATCCCCAAAGGTACGTGGTTAACAAGAAATTTTTCTAACACTTCAAAAGATAGTTTTTAGAAGTGACCACTCTCTTCAAAACCCCTTTTGAATGAGTTGATTAGGACAGATTGCTTGCGAAGGGTAATCTTATGAAAATATTAATTGTAGTTAATAAGTCCAATCAACCCTATTGAAATGATCGTTAAGGAGGGAACACCCCCTTTGAAGCCCCTTTTTTGAGTGAGTTGGAAGGAGTCAATTATTAATGAACATTTGTCTCTTTCGAAGGACCATTTCCCCTTAAAAAGGAGGACTCACTTTTGATAGTATTATTACTGCTTTTTTCCAATGAACCTTTTCGAAAGGGTTGTATGTATTGTAATATGTGAACACCTTTCGAAGATATTCATCTTGTTAGCATAAATTAGTATTCATACGTCAAATCCCCTCTGAAGCTTTGCTCTTTTGAAGTGGACTCGATGTATAATACACGAGCTCTATGTCCCATATGCTATGGAATAATATCTTGGACAATATAAGTTCCACAAACTTATTGGTATCAAAACACTATCATCATCTTTCTCTAACATTTGATATCATTAAACACAATGATAATTTGATTGGGATGCATGCTATCCAAGTTGATCCCACTGCATCGTATAAGACAAATAGAAATTAAGAAGGTAAGCAAGCATCATGTGCAATTGGTCATCGGTCAAGCTAATGGCCGAAATGATCTTTCTCTTGATCAAAATATTTATTTAATCCATGCGCTTCCTCTTTTAGCATTTATCGAAATTGAGTTAAAAGTAAGAGAGCTTTTCTCCAAATTGATTTAGGGTTATAAAGGTTTGGTTTTTTAAGAAATAGGAGAAAGAATTTAGAATTTCCAAAATTCTGTCCCCAAATCCGGACCCCTAGGATCATATTTGTAGATGCAGATTGGCCCCGTTTCGTGCCCATCCTTTCGCTTCAATCAAAAGACCTTCCATCAACCTTCCTTATGCATCCTTTCGACACTGTCGAAAGGCCTTCTTTCCTCCTTCTACATGATTTCTTTCGATCTGGTCAAAAGGCATTTATTTAAACCTTTCTCATCCATTCTTATGCTAGTACCTTTTTCATTTCAGGCCTTTAGACCCAGTTGAAAGGATCACCTTGACAACCTTCCAATGTCATTAAAGTTTGAGTGCCTCTTGCACTTTGATTTTTACTGGACTGCTTTTGACTTCGTCAAATTGGTGGTAGGAGCGCTCTTCACTTTGTGCTGCTATACAGTTGAAGGTGAGAGATTAGTTGAGCTTTCGCATCGTTTTGAAAGGAAAGGCGAGTGATGATTGGATCTTAACGAAAGGACACTGGGCTTCATGCGGAGTATTCATCATGCTTTCAAAGGGTTCCAACCTTTTCGAAAGGCCATTCTTACTTTCGAAAGGTGTGTATTGTCGTTTCTTTAAGTCGTAGATTGATAACAACGAAACCCGCTATTTTGAAGGAGTTGGTTCTTGTGTGTGAGTCTATCGTTTAAAAACTTCAAAAGGTGTTTCGTACCCATATTAGCCTTACTTATATGTGTGAATCCATTTACTTAACATTTGTAATGGCACTTGCAAATCCATCGAAAGCCATTTTAATTCGAAATGCTACTTGTAAACTACGGTGAAACCTATATGTTCATTTCTCGTAGAGCCCATCACTTTATAAGCTTTCTTTTATACCTTTATTCCTATGTGAATTTTTATGGATAACACAGAAGTCAGGTAGGCAAGAGGATTTGTTCAAATAAAAATTTTGCTAAGATTCCACGTTAGCCTGTCTAAGTCCTTGGTAATAAAAGGATCGGTGATGTGGAGAAAGGCCACATATTATTTGATCTTCTTTTTCTTTCTCTAAATAATGTTCACATTATTAACTAAGCCAATCTGTATTCCAAAGTGCATTGAAGGGTCTTGTTGGCTCCTCATAAATTTTGAATCATACCCTTAAATTCTTTGATTTTTTTTAAGAGTATATTTTCTTGCTCAAATCCTTGAATTTTTCTTTTATATGCGTTGATAAACTTAGATACTTTTTCATTCTATTTCCTGCTAAAATGTTGCATACATTCAAATTTAACTTTTCTACTCCATTTTGAGATCGTATCATCATTTAAGCCCGAAGGTGGGTTTAACAAGGTTGAAAATTCTTGGCTAGCTAAACATCTAGATCTAGTCGTTCTCCCTGGAGTTGAGGTAGGAAGACCAACTTCACCCTCACTCGTAATGAGTTCTAATAATTAATAGTAGACATGACTTTCTATGAGCTCCATTTCAAAATCATTTATTCGATGGTGCAGTTTGGCTGTTTCAGAATCAAAATCAACTAGAGTCTTAGATTCCAAGAGTGATTCAGTCCTCTCTATAATGGTTGAACCCCTTTTCCATTCTCCTTCATTTCTCTTTCCAAGATGGAAATTCGCTCTTTCAAACAATTAAAAATCACTATCAGTTAAAGGTATTTCCTATGCCTTTTTTGTGCCTCTATATTATTCGAAAATAGTAAAACCGAGTCGTCTTGGGAAGATTTCCTCTTCTCAATATCTGCTAGCGACTTATCCTTCATCTCAATAATTCATGAAGCATCTAGGAGATTAAATGAATGCACTAGCTAAGTTTTCTATTAAGAATAAGTGAAGCAAAGATCAATACACAAACAATAGTAATAAGTTCTGAGGTACAACAACGACAAAAGTCTACAAACAACAAGGAAGTTTAGGATACATCAGTAATCTATTTTAAACATTTAATTGTTTCCTAAAGCTATGAAACGACAGTTTTAGCCATTTTAAATGATCTAGCCAACAAAGTGAGTATAGAACCAACGGAAGCCTTAATTCCTTCTGGGGTATAAACAAGAGAGAACTGATGATAATCTCATTCCCCGGTTGGAGGATATCACGACCACATATTAATTTTGTATGGTAGGATCGAATTTCGCTAAGCAACTTATCCTTTTTATCATCCAAGAAGTCAAAATGCAGGTTGGGAAACCACATATAAACTTCTTGCAAATCCCCGAGGAAGCAGTGTCTCGCCAGTTGTGACATTTTAAGGATTGAAAATTTATCCTTAAAATTCTTCTTTAAATTGACAAATTTACTCAAGAATTCCGAAAGGATCGAACTGGTTCATAACTTCGTCATCTGTACAACATGCTTAAATTAAGCTAAAGATAAAAAAAACTAGAACGATAAAGTCAAATCAAGTTGCATATTGCAATTATACAATCATTCGGGTTCGTACAAAATTGATTTTTTATATGTTTCAAAAATGAATATCTTCCTCTTATATGTAAGTTTTTCGGAGGAAGGAGAATAAAAAGTAGGAGGAATTGGAGTAACTTTAGAGAGATTCTAGCATACCATAAATAAGTATCAGACCAATGTTCATTCAAATATCTAAGACAACAAATCTAAGCACACCACAACAGTTGTCGCCTAAATATGAGAAGTCAATGAATTTTCCCCTCAAGTAAGTTCTATAAAGAAACTCTTCCAATGCACTATAACATCAATTTAACATCCAGAAAAGAGCCGTTTACTCAGCATTCTTTGTCAAGAGCTTTTCTTGATGATGGCATGCTCTCTTCATCTAGGGAGTGACTTCTCTTTCTTTTAAAAATCTTAATTCCGATGCACTCTCAGCAAGTTTTTTGTACTTTTCAAGCAAGTTGTTTTACTACTTTAGTTGTTATCCAATTCTTTATTTAGATGGTTTATATCCATTTTCTTCTTTTCGAGCATAACATCGTAATGTATTTTTATTTTCTCCTTAACTAGAACAATTAATGTATTAAATAAAAGATACTTAATAGCTTGAGGCATTTGGAAATGAGATCCTTACTTGAGAGAGAGGAACTAAAGACAATGAGATTTTTCCTTTGTCTTTCTGCCTCCTTTATCATCATCATCGTTGTTATCATTATCATCAAGTCCATCATTTTCTTGATCATCTCAGTCCCTATTCTCATCATCATCTTTATCTTCCTCCTCATCCGACTCTTTCTCCTCATCGGTTGGAGGATCATCGAAAGTCAAAACCTTAGTAGCATCAACCTCCGCCTCTTTCTCAAGCGCTTGAGATTCATTCGAATTTGCCTCAAATTAAACCATGAACTTCTTGTTCCATGCTGGAGGGATTGAAGGAAAGCCAAAATCCAAGCATTGTTTTTGCATTATCAACATATGCGACGAAAGTGCCTTCTCACGAAAAATCTCGATAATAGTATCGATGGGTTTGCCAAGGAAATAGGACACCATCTATTTTGCATCATTGATCACAATGATTGACTTATCTAAAAGAATTTCCTTCCAATTTTGGTTCTTCTTAAGCGGTGCATTCGTTGCCACAAGCTTAGCCTCCTTCATTTCAACCTCCTTCAGTACAAATTCTAAAGCCTTTACTTGGTAATAGGAAATTTGTTTATCATTCTTTTCTTTAAGGAGTAAAGCTTTCATTTTTTTAAAAGTAGCCATCTTTTCCATTTCCTACGCAGCTTCGTCCCTCGCCGTGATCAAATCGAAAACGTAGTTATTAAGCGAGAAGTTCTGTTCCTTAAGCTTTGATCTCCAACATATCTATCCTGGAGCATCTTCTCGAAGTGAAAAAAAAACTATTTGGCGACCTGAAATAAGTAACAAAACTTAAGCCAAAATGTTATGTGCAAAGAACTAAGAGCTTAAAGTAGTTAGTCAAGAAAGGTACATACTATAAAACGTTTCCTAAGGAGAGAAAATCGATGATCTTGAGTGAAGGAGGAAGGTTGTAACGACTTGAGAGTAGTAAAAGATGGGGACTGAGTAGCCAGTTGAAGAAGGCCATTAAACTTGATGATTTGAGTTGATGATTGGGTGGAAAGAAGTGGATCCTTTGGCGTAATAGAAAATCCAAGATCCTCATAAATGCGATTTAGAGCTTTAAGAGAGTTCAAAAAAGCGATATAGAGAAGTGCATCTCGAGAGTGCTTTATTTCATTAATTTATTGGACCTTATCTCTACCAGCACTATGATTAGTCTCGTCTAGGGTTTCGAGATTTTAATCAGTACCAATCAACTCTTTCACTTAAATAATAATTAGGGCTTGCACGTCCCAGTATAAGGCTTCATATTAGGGGTAGGTGCAGTAGCAGAATTGCCACTTAGTTTCCTTTTAGAAAAAGCAAATGAGCTAAAAATAACAACTTAGGAGATTGAGGTTTGGGAGCATAAATCGAAGTAGAAGTGTCATCTTTCTCCGACTTGTCTTTAGGGGCATCATAAAGACTTCCTTCTCCATAGGAGCAACTACCAAGTAGATGAAGCTGAATCAAGGGAATAAGCTTATTAGGTGGTATTATAATAAATTTCAAACGAATTCAATGGTACTTACTAGATATCTCATGCTAAATGAGGGAGTTCAATGTACAGGCTTGCCTATTACCAATGGGCTTTTGCACTGAGAGTTTTAATTTACCATCAAAAGCTCCTCTAAAATTTTATGGCCATCCAAAATGGTAGAATACTGAAGAAGCTTGGCCGGGTTAATAGTCTACAACTGTTCCCTATTTTCCCTGTTGTTTGAGTAAGCGATAACACAAGTTTTTGATCCTCAGAGTATAACTTCTTGTGGAAAGGATCTAAAAGAGAGACATCTATTAGTAAAGGATAATGAACAACTATAGATAAGCAAGAAAAAGAAACTCACCAGTAGTAGAAAATGCTCTTTTGATATTAAACAAGAATTTAATAAAGAAGAATTGAGTCTCCATCCTCCCATCTTGTTAATGCATTCAGAAATCAAGCTCTTTGGATGGATACAGATTCAGTATGGTTGATAGCCGGTTGTTTTCCAGCTTTAGCAGGGCTAGCCATGTGATGGAGATTGTTGGGACAAAGAGATGAGTGTCCAGCCTCTCGAGCTAAGACTTACAAGCAGGTCGGATATGTATAGAAGTTCGATAAGAAATGGATCGGTGTGATATAAAGGCACTTCAAATATCTAAGAAGAAACCCTGAGAAAGTAAGATAGCATATGTGCCAGATGCGAATACCAGAAAAAGAAAAGTATCCCACTAGTGGTTTATAAATATTATCTGTAGGACCTATAAGGAATAGCTTCGACCCTAGTAATTCAAAATTAGTGAACAATGGTGTCCACTTTAGCTTGGATGGTAATGTGTGACGGATTTGAAATAATGTCTCCCTTCTTACTAGCTGAAGGAGAAGGTTTAGTCTCTTTACAAGCTTTCTTTATAGGCTTCTTGTCAGGTTGTTGGTCTTCATTTTCGTACTAGGTGATATTATTCTAAAACTTAAGAAATTACCATAATTCATATTTGATTAAAAAAGTTATTACATGCTAATGCTAAATCTAAAATTATTGCCTAAGTAATCTGTTTACTGCCAGGGTGATAAGGTATATTAATCATAAGACAATAGTACATAAATAACATATGACAAGTTTGTTTGGAAACATGAATTTTAAATCTCAATAAAGGAACCTCATGAAAGGGCAATAAAATGGGAGTTAACATGCATTGTCCACGAACCCATAGCAAATAAGATAAATCATTGTCAAGAGTCATATAACCATAAAACAATGGTGAATTCTATAAGTTGGTTAGTGCCAAAAATAATGAGGTTATTGACATTAACAAATAAGCAATTTGTAAACTGATAATATATCTGCAATGTGTTAAGATAGCAATGCCGTGCGTAAGCTTCATTTGAGGTATTAAGGTCAGTAATAAGAAGAAAAAAAATTACTTGCATCTATAAGCTTACCTCCACAATGTCATCCTTATAAATTATGCTATAAAATGCTAACAAGCTCTATAACCATAATTGACAGATGCAGTCAACATGAATTGGAAATGCAACAATTTGCTAAACAGTCTATTACATGTTCAAAGAAATGATGTCGAGAGTGTCGATGTCATATAGACCTCTATTTGCAATATTAAAAATGATCATGGAAAAAATAAGGAAAGACAATAAGGTTATTATTATCAAATCATGTTTATGAGCGAATGTTGAAAATGAGCGGCATTGTCCATAATTGATGTCTAGTTTATTAACATCGCAACTGAACAATGAACACATTGTTGGCATCCTCAAAGTTCTTAATTAAAGGTTGTCGCACTTCGACCAATAAATGAGGTGTGAAATGGCTTTGGCACTGCTAGCTTTTGTTAGTCAACAAATAACATTATTAGCGTCGATAGTCACGACAACAAGAGGTCATCGCATCCTAATAAAATAATGGATTAACATTATTAAGATAGTGAGAGCATTATTGGTGCTGAGAACCACGATAGCATCATCGTTTTAAAATTGTTGTCAAGGCATTTAGATCGCACCCAACAACATCTGTGACTTTGAATGGGTCACTGCATTTTACTTCCATCATTTATAATATAAAAGGTTGTGCTAAAAACGATAGTTAACAAACTACCAAGATAATAAGGGATTTATTAACTTCAACTGTCATAGTAACACCGAAAACCATAGACACCGATTATCATAATAATGGTATGAGTGTCATCGAAATTATTTGATAATAGATTTCGAGTCTAATAAATCATCTTCTTCGTCAATTAAGCTAGAGTATACCTGGTGTAATGCCTACTTCAGTTAATGTTAAAGCACATATAGTGGGATAAAGACCTACTGATTTATCTAATCAAAATCCACCGTCATTGAGTCCAATAAGTATTGAAGCTTTAAGATCGACCTGAATTTAATCTGAATTTGATTAATCTCATATCAATCCATGAACTATAATGACCCTATTTTGGTTAACATTATTTAGGATATATAATTAACTAAAAAAAATGTAATGATTAGGGGATTGAGATTTGTGATTAACATAGGGGTAGCCATGCCATGTAAAAAAATGAACTAATATGAGTTAAAAAAAATAAGTTAGGAAAAGGAGAGGGGCAAACTAGGAATAAGAACATTCTAATACTCTAAATCCTTAGGATATTCGTTCTACACTTCATTATACTTTCATAATAAAAAACAAAGCAATAGAGGCCTGCCACCATTAGAAGGAATAAAGAGAAGATAAGCTAAAGGAAGAAGATTAATCAATTCAAATCTCAACTCCTTAATCTTGAAGCTAAGGTGAATAGTGACCACATCTCATATTTTTATTATTTTTGGTTTATGATGAAATCCGAACTAATTTGCAATGGTTTTCCATGTTTTAGAATGATAAAGTGTTTATATATGCTTGTTGATGATTTATGCTAATTCACATAGATTTTGTGATAAGTTTTGATGTGAAAACCATATTAAATGACATCCAAATGCCTTATAATTTTAGATTTAGATCACAACTTATATTTTGGATATGGGTTTTATTTTCATAATTTTCTGAATTTATGTGGATTTAATATTAATTTTCTTGTAAAGAAAATGTTTATTTGGGTTTAAAATAATTTACGGCTAATTTATACATGTTTTGGATTCTATTATCCCACCTTTTGGCAAGGCCGTAAATAGGCGGATTTAACTAAATTGACTGCTCGTTCGTCAAGATTGGAATACGTTGCGCTTGAGCTAGTTGGATGGATAGACGATCGATCATATATGGCTTGACACGTAAAGTCGATCGACATGGAAGTCGCTCGGCGTGGAAGTCGCTCGGCATGGAAGTCGCTCGACATTGAAGTCGCTACAGGAAGTCCCTACAGGAAATCGCTACAGGAAGTCGCTACAAGAAGTCGCTATAGGAAGTCTCTACAAGAAGTCGCTAGAGGAAGTCGCCACAGGAAGTCGCCACAAGTCGCCACAAGACGTCGCCAGGAAGTCGCTACGTAAAGTCGACTTAACAGGAAGTCGCTACAGGAAATCATGCCGTTCGGTATGGAAGTCGTTCGGCATGGAAGTCGCTCGGCATGGAAGTCGTTCGACATGGAATTCGTTCGACATGGAAGTCTCTACAGGAAGTCGCTATATGAAGTTGCTCGGCATGGAAGTCGTTTGGCATGGAAGTCGCTCGGCATGGAAGTCGCTCGGCATGGAAGTCGCTCGGTATGGAAGTCGCTCGGCATGGAAGTCGCTACAGGAAGTCGCTATAGGAAGTAGCTACAAGAAGTCGGCTTAGCAGGAAGTTGGCTTAATAAGAAGTCGCTGCAGGAAGTCGGTCTAGGAAGTCGCTCCAGGAAGCCGCCACAGGAAATCACCATAGGAAGTCGCTACAGGAAGTCGGCTTAGCAGGAAGTCGCTACAGGAAATCGCTACACGAAGTCATGCCGTTCGGTATGGAAGTCGTTTGGCATGGAAGTCGCTCGACAAGGAAGTAGTTCGGCATGAAAGTCAATACAGGAAGTCACTACAGGAAGTCGCTCGGCATGGAAGTCGTTCGGCATGGAATTCCCTCGGCATGGAAGTCGTTCAGCATGGAAGTCACTTGGCATAAAAGTCGTTCGACATGGAAGACGCTACAGGAAGTCGCTACAGGAAGTCGCCACTGGAAGTCTCTATAGGAAGTCACTGTAGGAAGTCGCTACAGGAAGTCGTTCCAGAAAGTCGCTCATACCATGATGAAGAATGTCGGCTCGTCTATGGCCCTAATGGGCCCGGACTGCTAAGAAAGCCGAGTAACTCAAGATTTTCCTATAAATATAGGGGGTTAAGAAAAGAGATCTTCTTTCTGCTCTCTAACTTTTTATTTCCTAAGGCTAAGGCTACTCTACGATTTGGTAACTGTAATTGATTATTACAACAAGAAAAAGGAAACTTCTGGAGTGGACGTAGGCCGGAGTTAGCCGAACCACTATAAAATCTGTTGTTCTTTACTTCTTTCATTTTAATTTTTTTTGTTCTTCATATTTATACTCTCTACATACACTCTATCTGTTATCTGTGACTGTTAGTTGGTGCTTTCATTTACATTTGGGTGTTAGTAACCAATTTTGGCGCTAACATTTTGGTGCTTTCACTAAAAGCGCAAGCACTTGGGAATTTTGGAGCTAGGAACTTGGATTTTAGGAAACAATGGTTAGGCCATCACGAAGGAAGCAAGTGACAGAAAAAAGTCAGCATGAGGGAAGTCAAGAGGCTTCCTCTGGAGCTAAACAGGCCTCAATCTATATCACGAGAGACGAGATGGAGACGATGCTGAAGAGGCAGGAGGACATGATACAGAATCTACTTCGATAGGTTGGACAAGTTGGAACACAAGTTTAAGGGGATGGACCAACCGTGGCTGCTGGCAATGCAGAACCAGGAAGTAGAGCCGTAGAAGTTTTTGGAGGTCAACACCAGAACCAAACTGGAGGGATTGAAGGAAATCAGCAATGACTCGGGGGCAGACCTCTAAGATTTGGTACGGGGAGAGCGGTGAATAAAGCACGGCAATCAGGGCCAACGTAAACATAAATGAGCAACATGAAGAGTACAACCCAGAGTACCCACTAGAACATGGGGGGCAAGGCAGAGATCCAAAAAGGGGACTACCCCCGAAAGGAGACGAGCGATTGGCTGGATTAATAAGAAGGATTATGAGAGGAGGATTGTCAAGAGGTGGCTTAGAGGACTAGTCAGAGTCTTTTCACTCCGAATATCAAAAATGCAAGGAATCCTCCAAAGTTCAAGTTACCCACGCTGGATCCTTATGATGGGAAATACGACCCAACCATGCATATTACTAGATATATCAGGCATATGGAAGTGCTAGAGGCATCCGAGGAGGTGATGGCATGATGCTTCCCTCTATATCTAACAGACTTAGATGCACTTTGGTTCAGCCAGCTAGAGAATGGATCAATCACAACATGGACTGAGCTAGTGAAACGCTTCATGAGATAGTTTAGGGTCCATGTGACATGACCCAAGAGTATGATGACCTTAGCTTCAATGAAGCAGAGAACCGAAGGGTCCATAAGAAGTTTTTTGTTGCGATTCAATGCAACGGTGTCTTCAATAGATCCTCGGATCCATCGATGATTTTGATGGTGGCACTAGTAGGGTTTGTGGAAGGCACAGAGTTTACGGATTCTTTGGCAAGAGATCCACCATAAGACCTTGGAGAATTCTATAATGAAGCTGAAAGGTTCATTTGGCTAGAGGATTCATGCGCCGAAAGGTGAGAAATAAACATCATGCAAGGCGAAGGAACCTCTAAGGAATGGACTGGAATAGACAAAGGAACGCAGAAGCAGGATGAGAGATACGATGGTCCTGATAGGTGGAATAAATTCAAAGAACCCAGATTCAAACAATACGCGGACTTGACGGCAAACCTGGAAAGGATTTACATGGAAATTCAGGGGCACCTCCCCCATCAGAAACCATCCAGGAGAGATCCCACGGAACGGGAACGTAGAAGTGGAAAGTATTGCCTATTCCATGAGCTTAAAGGGCATGCTACTGACGAATGCCGCCATTTGAAGGATGAGGTCAAACAGCATGTTAGAAATGGTAGATTGCCACAGTATGTGAGAAATCGGACAGCGGTCGTAGGACCTGAACAACTACCTCCTGCACCCAACAGAACTACTCCTGGATCGGGTTCACAACTCGTTATCAATTGATCATGATGGTAAGGGCCAAGTTCAAGACTTGAACTCTGGTCAATTACGTAATTCTTAGGTTTTGATTCCAAAATAAAACAGCTATTCTACTTACACATGTGAGGGAACCAGAGAGATCCCCAGGCATGCTCTGAGATGGTAATAGACTGCTCGGCCCAAAGTGGAAGTATCTAGATTTTTCCTTTGTTTGTGATTGAACATTTGGAATTTTAATTTAATAAATGAACTTGAATTTAATAAAATAAACCTTGGACCGTAGAGTTAGAGGATGAATATTAGATGTCAACTTGAAATTAATTGCTTTATGACCCTACCTGGAGAGACAAGGTCTGGAGTGTAAGAAGTGAGTTGCTTCGCTAGAGAGCAACAGGATCAACTTACATAACGTCGTTCCCCATTCACCGGTGAGTGATTGGACCGGGGTTCGATAAGAGCCCGAAGTGGCCATAATTGGCCCAGGATTTAGGCCATGACATCGCTTAACGTTTAGGGACGCTGAACCGGAGTGCAGGGAGTGATGCTGCTTCGCCGGAGAGCGACAGGATCGGCTCACTTAACGGCATTTCCCCTTCACCGGAGAGTGACAGGATGGGATCCAGCAAGAGCCCGGAGAGGCTGATATCGGTCCAGGAGGATTATGACATCGCTTAATGTTCAGGGACACTGAACCGGAGTGCAGGGGTGTTGCCGTTTTGCTAGAGAGAGACAGGATCGGCTCACTCGACGCCATTTCCCCTTAACCGGAGAGTGACAGGATGGGATTCGGTAAGAGCCCGGAGAGGCTATGATCAGTCTAGAAAGACCAAGACATCGCTATGTGCCTCCACTGGGGTCAGAATGCAAGGGATAGAAAGCAACGCCGGAGCGCAATAGGATCTTTCTATTCGACCGTCGAGTTTGGAATGGACTAGGCAAGGGTCTGAAGTGACCATTGATGGTCCAAAGAGGCTGCAGAATTTAATTATTGACTTCCACAAGTGGAAATGAATATCGATTCGGCTTTGAACCGCCATAAACTTGATCAAGTATACTATAACTATTAATAAAATAGGGACTCATGATATTGGACTCGAAGCCATTCAAAATACGCCTTTTACCAAAAGGCATGTTTTGGGGGGCAAAGTGTTATCCCGCCTTTTAGCAAGGTCGTAAACAGGCAGATTTAACTAAATTGACTACTCGCTTTTCAAGATTGGAATATGATGGGATTGAGCTAGTTGGATGGATAGACGATCGATCATATATGGCTCGACATAGGAAGTCGTTCGGCACAGGAAGTCGCTCGGCATGGAAGTCGCTCGACATGGAAGTCGCTATAGGAAGTCGCTATAAGAAGTCGGCTTAACAGGAAGTCATGAAAGGAAGTCGGGATAGGAAGTCACGATAGGAAATCGCTATAGGAAATCTTTACAGGAAGTCGCCACAGGAAGTCGCCACAGGGCGTCGCCATAGGAAGTTGCTACAGGAAGTTGGCTTAAAAGGAAGTCGCTATAGGAAGTCGTGCCGTTCGGCATGGAGGTCGCTCGATATGGAAGTCGCTATAGGAAGTCGCTCGGCATGGAAGTCGCTCGGCATGGATGTCGCTACAGGAAGTCGCTACAGGAAGTCGCTACAGGAAGTTGGCTTAACAAGAAGTTACTGTAGGAAGTCGCTACAGGAAGGCACTCCAGGAAGTCGCTTCAGGAAGTCGCCATAGGAAGTCGCCACAAGAAGTCGCTATAGGAAGTCGACTTAATAGGAAGTCGCTATAGGAAGTCATGCCGTTCGGTATGGAAGTTGTTCGGCATGGAAGTCGTTCAGCATGGAAGTCTTTTGGCATGGAAGTCGCTACAGGAAGTCGCTCGGCAAGGAAGTTGTTCGGCATGGAGGTCGTTTGGCATGGAAGTCGCTCGGCATGGAAGTCGCTACAGGAAGTCGCCATAGGAAGTCGCAATAGGAAGTCGCCATAGGAAGTCGCTGCAGGAAGTCGGAAGTCACTACAGGGAGTCGCTTGTACCATGATGAAGAATGATGGCTCGGCTATGGCCCTAATGGGCCAGGACTACTAAGGAAGTCGAGTAACTCGGGATTTGCCTATAAATACAGCATGAGGGTGTTTAGAAAAGAGATCTTCTTTCTGCTCTCTAACTTTTTATTTCCGAAAGCTAAGGCTACTCTACGATTTCGTAACTGTAATCGATTATTACAGCAATAAAAGGAAACTTCTGGAGTGGACCTAGGCCGGAGTTAGCCTCGCCATAGGAAGTCGCTACAGGAAGTCGACTTAACAGGAAGTCGCTATAGGAAGTCATGCCATTTGGTATGGAAGTCATTCAGCATGGAAGTCGTTCGGCATAGAAGTCGCTACCGGAAGTCGTTCGGCATGGAAGTCATTCGGCATGGAAGTCGCTCGGCATAGAAGTCGCTACAGGAAGTCGCCACAGGAAGTCGTTGCAGGAAATCGAAAGTCGTTACAGGGATTCGCTCGTACTGTGATGAAGAATGTTGGCTTGACTATGGCCCTAATGGGCCCGGACGCTAAGGAAGCCGAGTAACTCGGGATTTGCCTATAAATACAGCATGAGGGGGTTCAGAAAAGAGATATTCATTCAGCTCTCTAACTTTTTATTTCCTAAGGCCAAGGCTACTTTGTGATTTCGTAACTGTAATCGATTATTACAGCAATAAAAAAGAAACTTCTAGAGTGGACGTAGGCCGGAGTTAGCCGAACCATTATAAAATTTGTTGTTCTTTATTGCTTTCATTTTAATTTTTATTGTTCTTCATATATATACTCTCTACATACACTCTATTTGTTATCTGTGATTGTCAGTTGGTGCTTTCATTTACATATGGGTGTTAGTAACCAATTTTGGCGCTAATAGATCAGAAGTTTTTATATGTAAAAAAATATTAGAAAGGATTTACTGGAATTTTTGTAAAATTTTCCTAAGTGTTTTAATAGATATATAAAATTAGTTAAGGTATGAGACTTGAATGTTTTATATATTTAAAAAAGGAAAAAGGTTATTTTGCAAATTATATAAATTAATTGCTTTTAAAATTTTGGCACCACTTTTAGAAAAGAAAATATGTCACCAATAAGATTTTGACTAATAAGGCCAATTAGTTGAAAAGATTACTTTTAAAAAATAAAAATAATGTTTTATAAGCTTTTTACCTATTTCGTCACTTTCGGCACCAAGGATTCCGATCAAGTACTTCCACCTAGATCACCATCGAAACCAATGCGTATGGTATCAAGTAATTGATACGTAGCAAATTGGACTAGGGAAAAGGTACTGGGCCAAAGCTAATGGTTCCAAAGGGGCCAAAACTTCACCTTGTGTTTAAATGAAAATGCGCCTGCTTTGCTTTCCAAGGATATGCTTTCGACTTAGTTGGCTTTCGACTGGGTCAAATATTTTGAAGGAATGGTTTAAGAGTGGGTTGTGCCTTTTGCCTTAAGTAAATGCTTTCAAAGGGGTCAGTACCCCTAGCTGCACTTTTTACCTTTTGAAGTCAACTTTTTGAAAGGGTAACTTTGTTTTTAAAATCCAAGCCACTTCTCCAATGCTTTCGTAAGGGTTGGTTTCAACACCAATTCTCCTTTACTTAGGAATTTCTTTCGAAAGAGTTATTTTGACATAGTTATTTAACGACCATTTTGTGTTGAAGGTAGAACACAAAGGTTGAAAGAGTTGGTTTAAAATGGTTTCAAAAGGTTTCCACACGTTTTAATTGAATCCAAATGCTTTTAAAAGGTTTGATGATTGTAAATGTTTTGATGCATTTGAAAGGTCTAAATACTGGTTTTGAAGTGGTGGTTCCCTAATGGTTTCGAAAGGTTTGAAAGGAAGGTTTCCAATGTTTTCGAAAGGCAATGTATAAATGTTTGAAGAAGAATGTCTAAGGTTTTAAAAGAATTCAAAGTTAATGTTTTCCAATAGTTTCGAGGGGATGATTGTGAATGGTTTCGAAAGGGTTTGATTTGGCCTTTAGCCTAAGATTAAAAATAAAAGAGGTTTATTTGGTTTCAAAAGGGGTACTTTCAATGTATTTGAAAGGGGTACTTTCAATGGATTCAAAAGGGGTACTTTCAATGGATTCGAAAGAGGTACTTTCGAATGTTTAAATGTTTTCATCAACGAAGATTTGTTTAAAGTGTATATAAAATTGCATGGCGATTTGAGTAAAGCTTATGGTATATATTTTCCTTGTTTAAGTTTGATATAAAGGTTTAAATAAATTTGGGAAGAAAAGGTTGTCAAGGATTAAGGGAAAATTACCCTAAGCAAAACGACTCAGATATTTATAAACCAGATGGGAATGGTATAGGGTCACACCCTATATGTTAGCTATTAGCTCCTAGCTAATTTAGTCCAAAATTGCAGAGTGTATTGTCACAGGTAAGACTAAAATGACGTTGCACACAGAAAGGAATATATTTGTACAAAAATAGGCTACCGCTGAGCCCACAAAACATCATTAGGATCTGGTGACCTGGGAGAAGTTAAGTTTGGAAAAGGCTGTTCAAAAGAGGAGTATCGAAAAAATGTTGGACTATTTTTGTTTATATTGTCTCGTAGGCCCGATTTTGCCAAAGGTTAGTAGTTTGCCAAATAAAACTATAGTGTTCGAATAGATAGTTCATTTCTACCTGATATGTATGTTTACATGATAATGCTTTATATTTTTGACCAGATTTGGTTGCAAGGTTATGATTTGCAAAAGATATGTTTTAAAACGATGTTAATGAGGGGAAACCCATTTCGCTAAGTGGCGTAGTCTCACTTAATATCAAATAATCGAGATGTATAGTATAATTGACACTAGACTTTATGTAAATGATATTTAAATTGCTTTATCTGCAATTTACTTTCAAATTTATCACATTTAAAATCCTATAACTCATATATATAAAAAAAAAGGAGTTTAACATTATAATTCTTAAAATAAAATTCCTTTATTATAACATTTAATCAAAATGTGTGCAATTGGATGGTATCGGACAGTGACTACGAAGTTGTAGCATCAAAGGTAGTTATGGTTTTGGTGATGAAATTGTTATTTTTAGGCAGCGAGTCGAGTTAGGATTGTGGTACTTGTTGAAGATTACAAAGAAGTTTCGATCGACAATTGGTTAGGGTGAGTTATTTTATAACTCACACATCTATATCTATGCAAGTTGACTCGAAGTTTATGTTTTTTCTTAAACTCTCGGGCGCTCAAAATTGATTTGAGTAGGCTGAGGATTGAGGTTTATATGGTTTTATTAGGACCACGATTAAAGCTAGCGGAGACGAGAAGGAGGCCGACAGATAGCAATTTAGGAGGGTTGCTGTTTTATTCTATTTATTTCTGCTATATTGTAGTAAGTCAATTATGACTATATAGTACTCTGGTCAACAAAGAGTGCATCATCATATGTCGTTGTTGACGTATTTATGTATAATCTAAATTTTATCCGAACGTGGGAAACGATTATGGGATTATATAATCTGGATAACATGTGTTTTTGAAATGTAATTAGAGACGTGTTTTTTGAAATTTATGATTTTGTTTCATATTTAAGTGCTTCTGATATTACAAATACCTTTAACATAGCCATATTTTTCACTGGAAGTTAATACTATGATCACCGTAGCATCTGTAGTGTTTTGCTTTGGGCCTCAAGATAGGGGATTTACACGAATATCATACAAAATCCCCAAAATCAATACTCTACCATAAATTTAAAACTTAATTGATTGAATCGGCGTCTCAACTGAATCAAATTCAAATGAAAATCGTTCACTGAATGAGAACTAGATGATTAAAAACTGGAAAAAACTTAAGTTTTCTTAAAAGAAATGTTGATTTCTTGCTTGAGTTATTAGTTGCAGGTAAAGGAATAAAGCAGTAGAATCTGCCTATTCATTGAAAGAAATAGGCACATCGAAGCCGTTAGATTGATTTCAAATGAATGGTAAGATCTATAGGAGAAGACCAAAAGGTGAGAAAAGGACGACGCTAGATTATTGACTTGAAAAGTAAATTGGTCCACTACACAAGGTTGGCAAATGTTACTACTGTGATTGTCATCGAAGGAGTTTGTGATGACCTGGCCTTCTACTACCAGAAAACCGTTTTGTCTTGAAGAAAGAAAGAGGTGAGAAAATAGAAAAGATAGAGAAGAAAGAACAACAACATCAGAATCTCGCAGCGGAATGAATAAATTATAATAATCACATAAGTATTTACATAATATAAAACATCAATCAGAGTTATACAGACAATACATCACATACTAGACAGTTATAAACATCTGTCTAGTTAATACAACACAACTCAAGCAAAAACTCAAAGATACCAATACAGCGGAACTATATATATATATATATATATATATATATATATATATATATATATCTACAACGCTGAAGCCTCCTGCTCCATTGCTCCTCCAGAATTCGTCAAAGCTAACCTGGGTCCCTTGACTACCCGTAAAAATTTAGGTACCCGAGAGTTTATGAAAAACAAAAATAAACTCCGGGTCAGACATGGGCTGGTATGAGTAACAGGTTAAAGTTGCTTAACTTTGAACATCTTTTGAAAACAAAAGGTATCACGTAAGACTCCCCACACATAAACATGGAAAAGTTTTTACCTTACGCTAACCAAAACATTTGATAGGAAATTCAGTGATATTATAATAGGTCTAGGGTTTTCAAGTAAATAGAAAATAGCCGAAATTGTTACATGATTAAATTCCAGCTACTAGCCACAAAAATGGGTAATACAATCAAAACAGTTGGCACTTATTGGATTTTAGATTCCATACAATGGCAGGGCTACTGGGGTACCGCCCGTCACAGTACGTGGCCCAGATCAACGTACCGAGGATCACTCCCGACCCCCTGCAACACAAGGCCGGAACCATTCCTTACCGGACAGTCCCGAACAAGATAAACCCCGCGGTTGTTTTCAACCAACTGCCCACACAGCCGAAAATAAAGGGACATCTAGGCAGGGGAATATCCTTGTCCTGCTTGGGCATGACCCACCTAACCTTGCTGCACCTCCCCTGTTTTGGCCATTCCCGGTTGATGAGGCTTGAGGCTACGATTACCATTAGAGAACATATTTCTTAGAATGCTCATCGCTCACCTGACGATGTGTTGAAAGCATTCAATCCATACAAGTTCGTTCCGGGTTCGAACGAAACCGAAGGCATTATCTCGTTACACTCATTTTGGAATTACCCTCAGAGTTAACGACGATAACCCTTGCATTCTGAATCTCCATCTTCACTTCAGATTCACGACCTATCGTTAATTTGGAATCGATGTGGTTTTCGGATGTTCCAAATATGGAAAACCGATCCCGGTCTCATCGAAATCCAAAACGTGTCTTTTAAGGCCAAGTTGTCTATTTAGTCTTAACAGTTCAATTCAATATAATCAATACACACGCAGATGGATAATTCATAATATCACAATAGATAATCACAGAAAATCTCATAAATAGATAATTAATATTATCATCCAAATAGATAACTAAATATTATCATATTTAAACCAAGCATCGATAATAGATAAATATTATTCATGTCAGATCTGAATTCACATTCATCAAAGAAAATATCCATATCATTCATAAGCAATGATTTATAATCATACCATTTGTAAATCCTGCTTATATAACCATTAATTAATTATAAATCAAATTAATTAACCATCTTCTAAATATTCATCTTGATTAAACACCTTGATTAATCATTCACTAATTACAATAGGTAATTAGTCTTTAATGAATTCTACAAATTAATTATTCTAAATTATTTATAGTAATTAACATTTAATTACTTCATTTATAATTGATTACATTTATTCTTAATTAATTACATCAATTAACCACCGCATTATTAAGTATTTCTTAATTAACCAATTCTTAATTTACATCATTAATTATATTAATTAATTAATGATCTCTAATTTAGATTTAAATAAATTACTTTATTTAAATTAATTACATTAAGTGATTAATCTTTAATTAACAAAATTATTAATCACCCTTGATTAATATCATTCCAGTAATTACTATCCTTAATTACCATATTAATAAATTAATTATTTCCATAATTAATTATCTCCATTAATTAATCCCATGATTAATTATAAAAGTAATTATCCAAATTACTTTATTAACGCATCATCTCTCATTAATTACATTCAGTAATTAACATTAATTACTTCCTTAAGTAATTGTGCTCCATTGAATACACTAAGTAATTACACTTATCAATTTATCAAATGATTTTCCTAAATTAATTAAACTAAATTAATTAACTTAAATTAATCATTTATCAAAATTAATCACAATAAGTAATTAATCTCTTAATTACTTTTATCAAGTAATTACACTTAACAATTTTACAATAGATTATATAATTAATCTGATTAACTATCAAAATTAATCTCATTAATAAATTAATTAGTAATCTTTAGTTAATTATCTTTATTAACTAATATCATCTCTTAATTTACTGCTTAATTTGTCTTTATTTATAAATTAATCTAAGTTATTAATTTATAAATTTAATAAATACACCATTCCTTTATTATCTTATTAATTAAGTCATTTAATGCCTTAACTATTCTTAAGGTAATTTATTTCTTATTTACTAACCTAATTAATATAAACGTGTATTAGAACATTGCACTTTTTAAATTTAGATTCGAATTCCATTTTGAATTCAAGATTCAAAAAGATTATTGTTTAAACATTTAACAAATTTTAAATTCTATTTGAAACAAATTTACTTTTCAAAACTATTTTATTTAAACTGGTTTTATATATTAAACTTTAAAACTGATTTAAAATTTCTGATTTGAATTCGAGAAATACTTGAATCCATTAGTTTCACCTTGAATTTAAAACTTGGGTTTAACTTGCTTTTTAAGAATTTGATTTTTTTAATTCCTGATTTACATTACAATTCATTTTTAAAAACTTAGATTCAAAAATTCCTTTAAATCTATACTTTTGAACTTTTAAAATTTCAAACACAGTTTACATTTTGTTTCAGATTTTACCATTGAATTTCAAACCTGAAGTTGTCAGGTTTTTAAACATGAAAGAAACCCATATTCCATTTATTTTATTTTTTTATAAAAACTTTATATATTTCAGATTTGAATTCAAGTAAAACTTTGAATTCATGCTTCAAACTTGATTTAAACTTGGTTTAAATCCATTACTATTTTAAAAAGGTTTCAAATCAAATTCTGCTTCCAAGTTACAAAAGTCTGAAACAACATATACTCGAGTGCGCCCAGGTCTGCTTCGAGTTCCCCACTCCCCTACTTCGAGTCACGTACTCGATTTACTCAAGTATTTCCCTAGTAAAAAAAACTGCACACAGAAAACAAATACCCAGCCTTCAATGGCACGGTGCACGTGCACCGTGGCCCCAGCCACCTCCGCCCACCCATAGGAACATCAACACATCGCCAACAACCAACAGATAACACCACGGCCACCTAAAATCCATCACCATGCCCAAAACAAAAGTGAGCAGTACAAAGCAAAACCTGGAAACACCATTCCCTCCCCTTCCCAAACCTGTCAACGTGCCGTCCTCCCAATGCCGATCATCGGAACGCCATCGCCTCTGGCTACAACCTCGACCAAGTCCCCTCTTCCAAT
This sequence comes from Allium cepa, assembly GCA_030765085.1. Lineage (NCBI taxonomy): Eukaryota > Viridiplantae > Streptophyta > Magnoliopsida > Asparagales > Amaryllidaceae > Allium > Allium cepa. The sequence continues at coordinate 284,094,403 of CM060935.1, forward strand.
CCCCATAAGCGCGTCGAACTCGATCCCCTATTCAAAGCGTACGAGACTCAAAACCGAAACATAGCAAAACTAGGTTTACAAACTTTAAACCGTCGCCACTGCTTCCATGGTCATTGGTCGACCATCTCAACATTTTTCCCTTACTTCCTGTTCGCTCCACTTCCTCCTCAAAAAGCCACGACCCCACTTAACATCGAGATCACCAGAAATTCCCAAGTAAGCATTTTTAGTTCATACCAGAACTGTACATAACCCCTAGTGTTAAAAATCTTGATTTAAGTTTTATAATTCGTATTTTGTTACAGAGATTCAAAGTATATGCTTGAATTTATAAATTAAAAGGTTTGGTTTTTCTCTTGTTCAAGTTTTACTCTGTTATTTGATTCTTCCTGAACAATATTCAAATTTAATTCGACTTAAATAAAATTGAAACTCTAAATTATGTTGAAACAATCAATTTCTTTTTGTATTGTAAATCTTAAAGGCTAATAGATCAAGTAATAAAAATGATTGAATCAACTCAAACCTGAAAACAAATGGATACGTTTGTTTACAGGGACTTTAATATGTACTCAGACCACATCCCTATACACAGAAGAGTACATACATACAAATCTTACTTATTCTAGATTTTTAACTTTGCAACTAGTTTAAATACTTAAGTTTAGAAATTTAAGTTACTCATAACAAATGAACAACAGAGCATGTTCAATGAAGGAAATTTTGAATATGCAGGTTTGACATATACAGAATCTCACCACAACAAGCATCCAAAGAAAATGAATAAATAAATATTCACACCATATATTTAAACATCCAAATATCAACATGTTTCAGCTTTTAAAACTTAAGTAATTAAAAGAAAAATGTTGCTCACAGAAATTTGAAGAACAGTGCCTACTTTTATTTGAAACAACTTGAACTTTAAAAAATGGAAAGTAATTTGCTTTGGTTTCCTTAATCTTCTTGTTTGTTGTTTGATGCTTCAGTTGTAAGCAAAATAGAAATGCTACTTGTATGTATTTTGGGTTTATTATCACTTGAACAAACTAAAAAGATGGCATGTATATAAAAGAGTCTCAGGGTTAAGCAAATACTGTACATTTCATGTCTTTGTTTTATCAGGCAAAATGTTACATTAGGGAGGCTGAAATGATGATAACACAAATTCGAAATGACTTTATTATGTGCTAGAGTTTTGAAAGCATTAAATGCAAATGTACTATATGTTTACAACTAATCTTAACTTATGTGTACAAAGATATTTCTGCTTTGCATTATGTTACAGGTTGACAATATTTTCTAATGCATGCATATGCTATATTGTACTTAATGTCTACTCCTACTCATTGTTATGTATAGATATTTTTATTTAGCTTTGGACTCCTCTCACAAGCAACCTGCATATGTGATTTTCTTTACTTTGTTTCCTTGTTCTAGCATTACTTTTACAGGCTATCTTCATTTTCATTTTTTTTTCTTTTTACCTGGCAACATTTCTAACTTTACAGATAACATACAAATACAAACCTAGTTTGCTTTCATTTTTTTTAATACACAGATATTTATCTTTCTTTTACGTTTGACAGCATACTTATTTTACTTTGTTACTATACTTGCTTGCATACTTATTTACAGCTACATATGTCCTTTTTATTTCTTACTTTACTTTGCTTTGCATTTTCTTTGGCCTGCATATTTTGTTTATAGCTACATCATTTTGCTTTGTATTTTTTCTTGCCTGCATATTATCTTACAACATATTTATCTTACTTTGTTTATTTTTACTTTGTTTTAAGTACTTTGTTTCAATATTTGTTGTGAATTTTTAACTTATGTACTTATGTTTAATCCTAACACATGTGCTTATTTATCCCTCTTTTATTTTAAAACTTACACTATCAAATGTTAAATTTATTTATTATTTTTATACTTGTCTTAATATAAATAAGGTTTATTTTAATTTTAAACATTTTTAAAAGACTTACTTTTAATCTTTCAATTAAAGCTATTTATATAAATAAATCTGAAATAACAACTTCTATTTAAAAACCATTTGTAAAGACATTATGATTAATAAAACTCATTATCAAATTAAGAAATTTACCTCTTTATTACTTATTTAAATTCAAACCTAAGCTTAAATAAATTTAAAACAATCAATATTTATCTTAAGTATTTTAAACCATACAGTTATTTATTACATAGGTTTTAAAAAAAATATTAAATCAAATTATAGTTACCAAAAATATTGAAATAAGAAAATATGTTTTTACTTGTTAAATTAAAAACAAGGCTTACCTATTTACAATATACATAATTATATACATTATAAATTGATGACAACTAAATTACCTATTATTAGTTAAATATTTGTTTAAAGGAAGATAATTAAATCAATTCAAACATTATTAACAAATATTATCAAATCAATTTAATTTTTAATGTAGATTATTAAATTGATATTGCCCCAAATTTCCAGGATATCACATTCCTTCCCCCTTAAAAGAATTTCGTCCCTGAAATTTAAAACAAAGGTAATTTAATAATCTAATTAAATATTTATTTCTAAAACACAAGCATATATCAATCATATGCTAACAATCATAGCAACCAATTCATCCAAACAGACAAATCTAACTATCTAGACAAAATTCCGGATAGAATTTTCTTGAGTTTCCCCAAGTATAAATACCGGGTTACTCGCTCTATAGAATCCAAACAAACAATACTACTAAGCTACAGAGCTTCCACTCATCTAGATCTACGAACAAGACAGGATATCAGACTACAGGCAAGTCTGAATCAACAACCAAAACTCCCTGAACTGCTTGTTCTACAACCAGAGATAGATCTTAAACGTACTCCCATAGAGATACGTGAAACACAACAAATTCCTGTTACCCAAACTGAAAATCCAATCCTGAAGACCAAACACTTATCCAGAATCAAATCATCGATTTCAAAAATCCAAATTCCTCTGTCTCCTATCCACAAAACTCTTCGGACGATCCTGGGCTTCCTTCATCCTTACTGATCAGCTCAACTCTTGCTGATGTTCCTTAGAAACAAACTGAACCAAAAATAATCCAACCAAATGATCTTTCCAAGATCGACCAAAACTCGGAACACAAAATCTATTCCAAATCAGAAAACAGAACTCACTTCTCTCATCTGGAAAAGATAGTACATGTGCACTCCAAACTGGCTTCAGTTTCTGAGAAATTTCCTGTAGAACTCTCTAATCCAAACACTGCAACATCCCATTGCTTTAAATCTAAAACAGCTACGACCATGCTTCCGCTGCGCAACTCAGACTGATCAGATGACAATGCTGATTATGAACTCAAGCACAGACTAGACAACACATTCCAACAAATAAAGTTCACATATCCAAAAATAAAACTCAGAAGTTCTTCCAAAACCTAAGCTGCCCAACTCGATAACCATCCAATTACTTATCTGATCCATCAATACCATCTCTGAAATCCAGTCGATACCAAACTCAATCTCCAGATGCTGAACAAACTCTAGCTTCCAGAAGACATCCAGAAAAATCTCTGAAACACAAGAGAACTCTCAAATAATCGCAAGTCACCTTTGCGATCAATCCAGCCTAATTCCAAAGATATCGCTCTCTCTTTTTACCTAACATAACAGCTTACACTTATGTGGCCGATCCATCGAAGAAATGGAACTACTCTACTGCCTCTGAAGTTACCCAAGAAAAACTGCTAAGCCAGAAAACTTTCTAATCCAATGCTCTTCGAGAAACTCGGACCTCAAAGCATACAGAAACACCCAGCTGAACTCAGCTATACACTGAAGCAGACACTCTTCCTTACTTGTTTCAAAGAAACATCTTCGGAGACATCCATGGTCACTGTGTCTCATCACTCAGCTACTACACCTTGATATATCAAGATATCATGACTTCCTTCTGCCCAACTGACAGACTCAAACTCTAGCTCAACCAAATTACACTTCAAAAATGAACTCCGAACCTTAACAGGTTTCCTTCAGAGATCGATGAAATCCTTACACCATCCAAAACTCACTCGAGATGGTATTAGGTCTACAGTCTCGACAAATACACCACCAACCTCAATCATTCAAATTCCAACCGTTGGTAGTTGTGTTACACACACCACCCTATCTACCTTTATAGCTTATTGGAAAACCCGAACAGGTAACCCAACGATAGGTAGAAATAAATATATATATTATATATCAAAATTAAAAATACGCTCTCTCAGGAAAGAAATCACTCAAGAGCCTAGGTATTCACTCAACCTAGCGCTCTGATACCAACTGTGACGACCCCACCTTCTACTACCAGAAAACTGTTTTGTCTTGAAGAAAGAAAGAGGTGAGAAAATAGAAAAGATAGAGAAGAAAGAACAACAACATCAGAATCTCACAGCGGAACGAATAAATTATAATAATCACATAAGTATTTACATAATGTAAAACATCAATCAGAGTTATACAGACAATACATCACATACTAGACAGTTATAAACATCTGTCTAGTTAATACAACACAACTCAAACAAAAACTCAAAGATACCAATACAGCGGAACTATATATATATATATATATATATATATATATATATATATATCTACAACGCTGAAGCCTCCTGCTCCATTGCTCCTCCAGAATTCGTCAAAGCTAACCTGGATCCCTTGACTACCCGTAAAAATTTAGGTACCCGAGAGTTTATGAAAAACAAAAATAAACTCCGGGTTAGACATGGGCTGGTATGAGTAACAGGTTAAAGTTGCATAACTTTGAAAATCTTTTGAAAACAAAAGGTATCACGTAAGACTCCCCACACATAAACATGGAAAAGTTTTTACCTTACGCTATCCAAAACATTTGATAGGAAATTCAGTGATATTATAATAGGTCTAGGGTTTTCAAGTAAATAGAAAATAGCCGAAATTGTTACATGATTAAATTCCAGCTACTAGCCACAAAAGTGGGTAATACAATCAAAACCGTTGGCACTTATTGGATTGTAGATTCCATACAATGGCAGGGCTACTGGGGTACCGCCCGTCACAGTACGTGGCCCAGATCAACGTACCGAGGATCACTCCCGACCCCCTGCAACACAAGGCCGGAACCATTCCTTACCGGACAGTCCCGAACAAGATAACCCCGTGGTTGTTTTCAACCAATTGCCCACACAGCCGAAAATAAAGGGACATCTAGACAGAGGAATATCCTTGTCCTGCTTGGGCATGACCCACCTAACCATGCTGCACCTCCCCTGTTTTGGCCATTCCCGGTTGATGAGGCTTGAGGCTACGATTACCATTAGATAACATATTTCTTAGAATGCTCATCGCTCACCTGACGATGTGTTGAAAGCATTCAATCCATACAAGTTCGTTCCGGGTTCGAACGAAACCGAAGGCATTATCTCGTTACACTCATTTTGGAATTACCCTCAGAGTTAACGACGATAACCCTTGCATTCTGAATCTCCATCTTCATTTCAGATTCACAACCTATCGTTAATTTGGAATCGATGTGGTTTTCGGATGTTCCAAATATGGAAAACCGATCCCGGTCTCATCGAAATCCAAAACGTGTCTTTTAAGGCCAAGTTGTCTATTTAGTCTTAACAGTTCAATTCAATATAATCAATACACACGCAGATGGATAATTCATAATATCACAATAGATAATCATAGAAAATCTCATAAATAGATAATTAATATTATCATCCAAATAGATAACTAAATATTATCATATTTAAACCAAGCATCGATAATAGATAAATATTATTCATGTCAGATCTGAATTCACATTCATCAAAGGAAATATCCATATCATTCATAAGCAATGATTTATAATCATACCATTTGTAAATCCTTCTTATATAATCATTAATTAATTATAAATCAAATTAATTAACCATCTTCTAAATATTCATCTTGATTAAATGCCTTGATTAATCATTCACTAATTACAATAGGTAATTAGTGTTTAATTAATTCTACAAATTAATTATTCTAAATTATTTGAAGTAATTAACATTTAATTACTTCATTTATAATTGATTACATTTATTCTTAATTAATTACATCAATTAACCACCACATTATTAAGTATTTCTTAATTAACCAATTCTTAATTTACATCATTAATTATATTAATTAATTAATGATCTCTAATTTAGATTTAAATAAATTACTTTATTTAAATTAATTACATTAAGTGATTAGTCTTTAATTAACACAATTATTAATCACCCTTGATTATTATATTCCAGTAATTACTATCCTTAATTACCATATTAATAAATTAATTATTCCCATAATTAATTATCTCCATTAATTAATCCCATGATTAATTATAAAAGTAATTATCCAAATTACTTTATTAACGCATCATCTCTCATTAATTACATTCACTAATTAACATTAATTACTTCCTTAAGTAATTGTGCTCCATTGAATAACTAAGTAATTACACTTATCAATTTATCAAATGATTTTCTTAAATTAATTAACTTAAATTAATCATTTATCAAAATTAATCACAATAAGTAATTAATCTTTTAATTACTTTTATCAAGTAATTACACTTAACAATTTTACAATAGATTATCTAATTAATCTGATTAATTATCAAAATTAATCTCATTAATAAATTAATTAGTAATCTTTAGTTAATTATCTTTATTAACTAATATCATCTCTTAATTTACTACTTAATTTATCTTTATTTATAAATTAATCTAAATTATTAATTTATAAATTTAATAAATACACCATTCCTTTATTATCTTATTAATTAAATCATTTAATGCCTTAATTATTCTTAAGGTAATTTATTTCTTATTTACTAACCTAATTAATATAAATGTGTATTAGAACATTACACTTTTTAAATTTAGATTCAAATTCCATTTTGAATTCAAGATTCAAAAAGATTATTGTTTAAACATTTACCAAATTTTAAATTCTATTTGAAACAAATTTACTTTTCAAAACTATTTTATTTAAACTGGTTTTATATATTTAACTTTAAAACTGATTTAAAATTTCTGATTTGAATTCGAGAAATACTTGAATCCATTAGTTTCACCTTGAATTTAAAACTTGGGTTTAACTTGCTTTTTAAGAATTTGATTTTTTTTAATTCCTGATTTACATTCCAATTCATTTTTAAAAACTTAGATTCAAAAATTCATTTGAATCTATACTTTTGAACTTTTAAAATTTCAAACACAGTTTACATTTTGTTTCAGATTTTACCATTGAATTTCAAACCTGAAGTTGTCAGGTTTTTAAACCTGAAAGAAACCCATATTCCATTTATTTTATTTTTTTTATAAAAACTTTATTTATTTTCGATTTGAATTCAACTAAAACTTTGAATTCATGCTTCAAACTAGATTTAAACTTGGTCTAAATCCATTACTATTTTAAAAAGGTTTCAAATCAAATTCTGCTTCCAGGTTACAAAAGTCTGAAACAACATATACTCGAGTGCGCCCAGGTCTGCTTCGAGTTCCCGACTTCCCTACTTCGAGTCACGTACTCGATTTACTCGAGTATTTCCCTAGTAAAAAATTCTGCACACAGAAAACAAATACCAGCCTTCAATGGCACGGTGCACGTGCACCGTGGCCCCAGCCACCTCCGCACACCCATAGGAACGTCAACACATCGCCAACAACCACCAGATAACACCACGGCCACCTAAAATCCATCACCACGCCCAAAACAAAAATGTGCAGTACAAAGCAAAACCTGGAAACACCATTCCCTCCCCTTCCCAAACCTGTCAACGTGCCGTCCTCCCAATGCCGATCATCAGAACGCCATCGCCTCCGGCTACAACCTCGACCAATTCCCCTCTTCCAATCCCCATAAGCGCGTCGAACTCGATCCCCAATTCAAAGCGTACGAGACTCAAAACCGAAACAGCAAAACTAGGTTTACAAACTTTAAACCGTCGCCGCTGCTTCCATGGTCATTGGTCGACCATCTCAACATTTTTCCCTTACTTCCTGTTCGCTCCTCTTCCTCCTCAGAAAGCCACGACCCCACTTAACATCGAGATCACCAGAAATTCCCAAGTAAGCATTTTTAGTTCATACCAGAACTGTACATAACCCCTAGTTTTAAAAATCCTAATTTAAGTTTTATAATTCATATTTTGTTACAGAGATTCAAAGTATATGCTTGAATTTATAAATTAAAAGGTTTGGTTTTTCTCTTGTTCAAGTTTTACCCTGTTATTTGATTCTTCCTGAACAATATTCAAATTTAATTCGACTTAAATAAAATTGAAACTCTAAATTATGTTGAAACAATCAATTTCTGTTTGTATTGTAAATCTTAAAGGCTATTAGATCAAGTAATAAAAATGATTGAATCAACTCAAACCTGAAAACAAATGGATAAGTTTGTTTACAGGAACTTTAATATGTACTCAGACCACATCCCTATACATAGAAGAGTACATACATACAAATCTTACTTATTCTAGATTTTTAACTTTGCAACTAGTTTAAATACTTAAGTTTATAAATTTAAGTTACTCATAACAAATGAACAACAGAGCAAGTTCAATGAAGGAAATTTTGAATATGCAGGTTTGACATATACAGAATCTCACCACAACAAGCATCTAGAGAAAATGAATAAATAAATATTCACACCATATATTTAAACATCCAAATATCAACATGTATCATCTTTTAAAACTTAAGTAATTAAAAGAAAAATGTTGCTCACAGAAATTTGAAGAACAGAGCCTTCTTTTATTTGAAACAACTTGAACTTTAAAAACTGGAAAGTAATTTGCTTTGATTTCCTTAATCTTCTTGTTTGTTGTTTGATGCTTCAGTTGTAAGCAAAATAGAATTGCTACTTGTATGTATTTTGGGTTTATTATCATATGAACGAACTAAAAAGATGGCATGTATATAAAGGAGTCTCAGGGGAAGGTGATAACTGGGTTAAGCAAATACTGGTACATTTCATGTCTTTGTTTTATCAGGCAAAATGTTACATTAGGGAGGCTGAAATGATGATAACACAAATTCGAAATGACTTTATTATGTGCTAGAGTTTTGAAAGCATTAAATGCAAATGTACTATATGTTTACAACTAATCTTAACTTATGTGTACAAAGATATTTCTACTTTGCATTATGTTACAGGTTGACAATATTTTCTAATGCATGCATATGTTATATTGTACTTAATGACTACTCCTACTCATTGTTATGTATAGATATTTTTATTTAGCTTTGGACTCCTCTCACAAGCAACCTGCATGAGTGATTTTCTTTACTTTGTTTCCTTGATCTAGCATTACTTTTACAG